>CM060940.1:416385009-417796884 GCA_030765085.1 Allium cepa | reverse complement strand
AATAATAGTTCTTTTAGTCTTGTCGTTCTCAGTCAGCCTTGGGACATCAGATTCAAATGATTTTTGGGACATTTATGCATGTTAGTAGCGTTATGCATGTGAACAATCATTCTCTGCTGTAGTAGAAACTATCTGAGGCTTTAATACTCACATTGGACGGGAAGATAGGTATGTCATATACATTGATCATTCAGGCATGTGTTGATTCTTTGTATTGGTCATTTGGGCATATGTTGACTCTTCTAACTGCTGTTTTCGACTATTTGAAAGTCAGGAGACTTCTCAGTGTTTTATGTTCTATCCATTTTAGTTAATCTTGAAAAGTTAGATTTGTTACACGCTTGTTTATCATTTTTTCTTTCAAGTTTCCATATATTGATTAAGTAGAACTGAGGAGCATGTAGTTGCATACTGAATTGATTTACATAACGTTCATGCCACGTTTTAAGCATGCCAATCTCTGCCCTTGACTCTGTGTCACTTGTGAAATGCTATGGGAAACAAGGTTCTGGCAGTGAAGTCCTTAAAACCATACTTGTTAATAAAGCGGATCTATGGAGACATAGACATTGCAGTGATCATCTTTACTACTAATAAAGTAAATTCGTTGAATTAATTTACTCGGCGTCCTTTTGAAATTCCGAAAATAACTTTGCTTGCCGTTTACAATTTATATAAACAGCCCGTGTGCTAAGCACGGGCAAATTCTAGTATCAAAAAAGCTTTTGGGTTGATCAAAATACCCTTTTAAATTTGTATTAGATGCTAAAGATACTTCAGTCAGTTTTATTTTCCACGTTCTATTCCATTAGCTCACTGATCAAGACATTTCCTTCCAATCAAACTATCGCATGATTTTTCGTCTTTTTATTTTTATTTTCAATTTAAAGCTTCTCTGTCATTAAATAATGTGTGCTAAACACGAGCAAATTCTAGTATCAAAAAAGCTTTTGGGTTGATCAAAATACCCTTTTAAATTTGTATTAGATGCTAAAGATACTTCAGTCATTTTATTTTCCACGTTCTATTCCATTAGCTCACTGATCAAGACATTTCCTTCCAATCAAACTATCGCATAATTTTTCGTCTTTTTTATTTTATTTTCAATTTAAAGCTTCTCTGTCATTAAATAATGTGTTGCTAAGATGATGCAGTTTTTCTTTTTCTAATACCATAGAAAATAATAATAAACACAATAAAATTTACATAACTGCTAAAAGCATTCAAGTTTATACTTTTTAACACCGTGATGTGGTATTAGGTAGCGTAAAACTAGGTGCTTTTAGTTTCACCTGATGGTGTGATGCTAAAGGCACTCAGTTTTGCACTTTTCAATACCACATCATGATATTAGAAAACAAGTATTTAGGTACTTTTAGCAATACACTAAAATTTATGTGTTTTCTAATACCAAAGTCTTTTCATACTGCAATCTACTGCCACGTAAAGTCGTTCGGCAAACTGAACAATCGTCGGTCAACAACGTTTTCCACAACTATCAATCACAGAACTACTATTGTTCGGTGGTTGATCGCTGTAAGAAATAATGTTGGTGGGCGGTTGTTCTTCATGCTAAAAGAATAAAAAATGATGCATTTAGTAGCCTTTTAAAATGCATGGTAGTAAGAAGAGTGCAGTGTAAAATTTTAAGTTATTTTTTAGCAATGGTACTAGAAAGAGGAAAATGAGATAAGTCTAATCATTCAAATCATAAAAAATATAGATTCAAATTTTCTATACTACCTTTTTCCCTTTTCCAACCATCGCTCTTATTTCCATATTTGAACCCTGAAAACAATTTTAATAAAACAATTTTAATTAATGAACGTCACCATCGCTTTCACCAACAATGATGTCAAAAGTGGCATCCATTGCTAATTAAACGACAATTGTCACTGATTTGGATTAGATGTAGTTGATTTTAGGGGTAGCTATCCTTGATTTGAGACAACTACTATTGGTTTGGTTCTATTCATTGAAATTTAAAGATCTAGATTACAAGAAGACTTTTAAAAAAGAAGGTTTGTGACATTTTTCCTAAGCCATATTACTATTTTAGCTTTATACTAATTAGTTATATGCACCCTCTGTTTTTCTTAATATTTTGATGATTGGCATTGCACTCGGCTAAATAAACGTTTTAAGATAGGGAGATTTCCTCAAAAAGCAATACTTTAAAAATACCTTTCACATTTGAGTAGTTCCACATGCACACGTATGTGTAGCGAATATGTGTGTGTGTTGCGTCATTTATACTACGTTTCCAAGGTGCAAAATTTTTAGTAAAACACGTTCATAACGCACAAAATTTGAAACTTTGCATATGTATGTTTGGCTTTTCTTCAAAACATCAACTTCAATTGTTCCCCCAAAATTTATATGAGTTTAAAGGTTACATCATTTGGTCATATGTATGTACACTTAATATAGAAAAGTATGATTGTTAGAGCATCTTCCGATAGAGTTAGGGGTATGTGTTAGGGGCGATTATGTAATTTGTTATATATATATCTAACTCATTGACCGAACTTGTTTGAAATAAAGATGTTTTCTTTCTATTATATACCTGATATAATGTTGTTATATTAATTAATTAAAAATATATTTAATAGAAAATCTATAAATGATATGTTTTTTGATAGTAGTTACTTAGTGTTGTAACTGTTGGTGATTTATCACAATAAAATTAAATATACCATTTTAAACGTTCTTAATCAAGATATATCGAGCATGGATAATGATGTATCCGTTGAAACTAAAGTACATAACGCTCTTCAAATATTGGGCAGTGTATTACTCATGACTGTTGGAGGCGTTTAGATGTTATGTACTGATAGTTATGGGATAACTATGTAACGATTCACTCGATAGTTTTCTATTGGTTAATATAACTAAGATGAAACAGAAAATATCTCTCTTGACTTGAAAATACCGTGTATCTTCAATATAAATGCTCCGCTTTGATTGTAGTCAAGTCATGACATTACGTTCCATTGAGTAACTATAGTTGGGTTGTGTGAAAATATTGAAGCACTATTCAAGAGTGGATTTGTCTACTCAGTTATATGGGTTTAGTATCATGGTCAACTCAAGTTAACTCAAAATCAAAGTTTTTGGACATAGCATTTCAGTTAATAATGATTGCTATTATTGAAACAATGACTTTGTATTTGGACTCTCGAATGTGGACGATGGAGACCATTACCAAATTCCATAAGTCCAAAATGATATAGTTTTGATGAAGAGAATTGGTGTAAATAAGTGTCATAACCAGACAATACTTATTAAACTAAAATGAGATTTTGCTAAAAATGAGTATGCGATAAATTTAGCCATAATATCACATCACCTATTAAGTGACGTGTGAATGTTAACATTCAAATAGTTCGATGTTAATCGCTGAGCGAATTCGCATTCAAGAGTCACACAACCAAAATGATGAATTCTCTTTAGACTAAACGATTTAATTAACTTGTAATTGTTATGAATTAATTAATATTTATGAAATATTAATTACGAAATTTGAATATGATTTGACAAATAAGTATTATTGTATATATGTTTATAATAGTTATTAATATATTGAACGATATACAATATTAATAAGCAATTAAATTAAATTTAATTGCGTATTATTTTGACTTGGGCTTAAATGAGTTTAAAGCCCATCATTAAGGTTGCAAATTTCGACTTTGGAAAGGATTAGGGGCAGCTAAGACATAGATAAAGGCTTGGAGATGTGTGGTTAAGATTAAGTGGGAAAGGGTAAATATGATCTACTTATTTTTCTCTCTTATGCAAATATAAATATGTTCTAAACCTATTCTCTATCTCTTCTTTTGGCCGCCATTCTTCATCTTTCTTCTGGCTGAAACTTGGCTCCTAACCAACTCCAAAATTCAAATCAAATTCAAGTTTAAATAAACTATTTGATATTGGAAGGTCGACGATTTCAGACTGACAATCTGACGAATCGGGAGATACTTAGAGAAGGGAAGTTATTGCCTCTATGTGGACTCGAAAACATCATTGATAGGTAACTTTCATTTCATATTATTGATATAATATCGTATTTTATAATCTATAAATTGTTTACATCTGAATCCATGTATATATATTATCGTTATATATTTAGTTGGGTGAGATTTTTGTAGGTAAATGTAGTTGTCACAATTAGATTTGTTATGTGCATGATGTAGAAGTTTATGTTTATAAATCAGTTATAACCAGACTTAACTTTTTGTACAAAACTTAATTTTTTGATATTATTAACACACACATTAATTGTGTGTGTGTATATTAATTGTGTGTGTGTGTATGTATAAATACTTATACAATTACATATATGATTATATAATATATAAAATTGATTTAAATGTTTGTATGTTTATCTATACTTATTATGAATCATAGAACCCAAAAGTAATATATATATATATATATATATATATATGTATGTATATATTTATATATTATTATTAATTATTAATGATTATTATATATAAAATAATTAATGACCCAAAAATATAATTTTATATTTTTTAAAATTAGTATATTATATGATAAGCTTTCTAAAATTATCAAAAAAGTTTATGAACATTTTATATTTTTAATAATTTAATTAAGTTACGGTCGAAATGTATTTTAGTTATTAAAAATGATATTTTAAGTCAAATAAATATAATATATTTTTGTGACATGTGTTTTGTGATCCTTGATTTTAAATTTTAAAAATTAATATAATTAATTATAGTCGAAACTATTATTTAATTCATTAATAATATACGATAAAATATTAAATTAAATTTTCCTGTAAACTTATGTTAGTTTTGAAATGGAATAAATTTTTGAATCATTATATATTAACCTACTTTGTATTCATGTAAACATATATATATATATATATATATATATATGTATGTATGTATGTATGTATATATTAACCTACTTTGTATTCATGTAAACATATATTATACAATGAAATTACTTATTTCATTATATTTATATTTATAAGTATATACATATACATATACATAAATACGCACACGCGCGCGCGCACACACATACACATATATATTATATAATCAAAAGTTAATTTATGTTGAAATTAAATAAATAAATATTATATGTGTGTGTTTTCACTTATCTACATATTTGCATTTATTATGTTGTAAATTATTAATTATAATATTGTATATGTGTGTGTATGTAAGATATCCAAGTATAAATAAACACATGCATACATACATGTATTTACTATACAATGTTTTAAAACATATCTTATGATACATACGTACATATGATTTATATATTCTATAATATTTGGGAAAGTCTATGTAGACACAAAATATGGACACAATTGGCGATACAATTAATTTTCACCATTAGATTGCTTTCTGATTTCCACCTTCCATATAAAGACAAAAATATCTAACGGTTGAGATGATCTGTATTCCCAATTTGTGTCTAATTTTGTGTCTAAATAGCCGCTCCCATAATATTTATACATGCACATATTAGGACAACATACAATACATACAAAATGAGCTAATATGTCAGTTACAATATAAATTCCAGCATCTATATCCAGACACATTATACCCTTCATGAATTATCATGTCACACATGCGCGTGCGCGCACAGATACATATATGTGTGTTTACGTATACGATACATGTATATAAACTGAATCTAATCAAATCAATTTCATATTATAAAATATTTGGATTTAAATAAAATATATGATTTTATTTAAAATAAATTTAGAAATATTCTAAATAATTAGATTTCATAGGTCCAATAAAGATTCAAAAGGGTAAACTTTTTTGAAATTCATCCGTAACTTTAACTACGTGCTGACCTACTTCCAACATCTTTAACAATTTTGGGTGTAGAAATCTTATTTTTTCACTCCAAAATTGTAACCATCTGAATGCCCTAACAATTTTTTGGGCTAGGAGCCTGAAGTTCAGGGGTCGGTTGAAAAAGCTCCAGAGCACGTAGAAAGCACAATGGATTGTTGGGCCATTGGAGGGGATTATTGGGCTGCTGTTGAAGAGGCATGTCATATGAGGTGCCTGTTGAACAGGCGCCAAGTGCTTGAGCAGTTGTTCAAAAGCAGTTGTTCAAAAGCAGTTGTTCAAAAGCCGTTCAAAGGCGGCGGCGGTCGCGGTAGTAGTGGTGGTAGTAGTAGTCGTAGAAGGGAAAATCCATATTTTTATATTAAACCATCTCAAATCGTACTTACCTCTTCATTCTATACTCTTTATACAGCAAGGGTTCAGCAGTTTCGACAAATCCCTTTGCCTGCTTTTATGATCCCATTTCTATCTTTGCTTGAATCATTCTTTTTCCTCTTTTGCTACCAACACCAGCATTCGTGTTACTCCTATACAAACTGAGATCTTCATATGTGTTACTCACACTTTTAATAGGTCTTCGTTGCACTTTTAATAGGTCATATGGTATATATTAATGAGTTCAATGTTAGATGTGATTATTTTTCCCCTTGGATGCATAACAAGGTAGATATAGAAATTGTATTTGGTAGGTGTATACTTCTGAACCATGGTTTAAAAACTCGATTTCGGTCATTTGTAATTTTATTAGTTTCGATTAATTTCGGTAGTTTTGGTATTTGTTTCGGTTTTTGTCTTTATTTTGCATTTTGGTATCTTTCGAAATATAGACAATGATAAACAGTTCAAACATAATGCAAAATGTAGTTTTTAATGAAATAAAATATAACATATAACAACATTATATCAGCCATTTCCAATTGTCCATATCAGATTTTCGTATTAAAAAGAAATCAGCACTTTTGAGTTAACTAAAATAAGTTTTACTCAAGCCAAGTGAGTCCATTAATCAATATAAGTAATTTCCATTTCCAACAGCTCAAAACCCTAAGCATTTCCAAAGCGGCCCAATCTTCAAATCTCTTTCCTTTCGTTGATTACAGTTGCGAATCAAAATAGGGCAAAAAAAAAAAAAAAAAAAAAAAAAATTCAGTCTACGGCTCGGCTTGGCTTCGATTCGAGGAAGAAGACATGATAGAAGCTTGAATCTTGAAGAAATAAATATGAGGTAGGTTTTTGTTCACGATTTTCTTTTATTTTCTCTCAGTCCCCCTCGACTTTGAGTAGTATCTTCAGCGAGACGAGTTTGTAGGCTGGTTTCGTCTCTTCTGCCGCCGAAACCGATCCGAGTCAGTCGGAATCTCGAGGTTCCCGCCGAGACCTTGTACCTAGCTCTGAACATCATTTTCAATGAGTGTATACTTAAAATACGTTGGCTTTTCCACGTAGCTCAACGGATATTTTAGAATAAAATTTAGAAATTTCTATTTAATCAACTCACACCTCTTGTGGTAATCATATATATTTTACCGCATATAATATTCTAGCACTAATCCTTTATATTCATTTATATTTTTCATATACAAGCGTAGATGACTAGAAATTAAAAAGTATATTTACTATTATGTGAAAACTAGGCTGTGGAACTTGCTCATCTCAAACTGAATAAAAATATAGCCTGAATAGCTTCAATCGATAGTTATACTCCTGCTATGATATATAAGGTATCAGTATTAAAGTATCAAAATTGGAGCCTTACAAATTTCATCTATGGTATTTCTATTTTAACACTTATCTTAATTTAAAAACTGACATACACAGATCTAACAAACTAAAGAAATCAAGGACAAATCGAAAGATCTTCTAGAACCTAATCAAAAGAATTGTTACAAAAATAAACATGTTGTGTCTTGTAAATCTTATTTAAAGAATGTATCCTAATGATAATATCCACTGTTAAATTACTTAAGATATTTGGTGAATTAGAATAGCCTGATGCCTCCTACGTAATTTCCACCCTGCATTACTGCTAATTTCATCATTTATTTATCATCATATTTGAATAGTTAGATGTATATGCATATTAGACCTGTATATTTTATGCAGTACAGTACATAGCGCAGTCAGCATTATCGGATGAAACTTCTTCTATATGAAATGAATATAATATAGTCAGATATAGCAGCAAACAACATAAGTTACATTTTAGAAGATTAAACTAAAAGTCACAATTTATGGCAAGATAAAGCGATGGCAAAGCTACGTACAACAATCGGAAAAGTGCAGACTGTACAAGGTATCCATGAGACATGTAACAAAACAAAGCACACACAAGGATCAGTCAGCAACAGACAGAATGATAAGCAATCCTTTTGACTAATTAACAAAAGCAGAAAATTTAGTTGCATCAGAGGAAAAGAATATCAACTATGAAGGAGATGCCTCAAATGACCTTGAAGCAGCAATAGACACCTTATTTAATGAACAAGCAATGCTGAAAAACATTACTGACTGTATAGAAGATCAAACTACACACTATGTCGAAGAACCTGACATGTCAATAAGCAGATAAGCAGGAATACATTGATGAGGGAACTGCTCATATGAACTCGAATAGTGCATCAAAAAAGCAAAATGATGCTGTTACAGCCCTATGTATATGTTAGTTAATCATCTTTGATTATTATTGATTATCGTAGGAGTATAATTAGGTACCTAAATTATAGCCTAGGATTACGATTGTGTTGTGTATGTCATGGACTATTTTCAATCAATCAAAGGCCGGTAGAAATATTCTTTTATGGTATCAAAGCTGGTTAAACCGTGTTACATGTCACCCTAAGTGAATGTCCATGTGTTTGGTTGATGATGCGTCACACATACACGGACGTTCTGAGATTAGTCCCACATCGGATTATTTATAATATAAATTCTGTATAAGATATTGTCCTTCACATAGCCAATTGGTTTTATGACAATACGTGGTTCTCAAATATGTGCTAAGTTGTAACATTGAGGGATCAAACATCCATCTGAAAATGAATCAAGTGTTTAACCTCTCTTTCAAGCATAAACCATCATCCTGTGATTTACTTGAAAATAAGTTGACAATTAGCAGAATGATTCACTTTATGGAGAAAGGGTAAGGAAGTACACTCCGGGCAATTCAAATGACAGAACACATACTGCATGGGACCTAAATATTTGGTATGAATGTTGCATAAAAGCACACAAAACAATACTTGCTCTCTAATGAATGGTGGAGATTATGAACTGACTGTACATGACTTTTGTGTATGCATTCAATTTATACGCCGAATGAGTAATGTTATGGGTATTTATTATTAAAGAAAGTAATAATATGGACAAAGCTCGTTTATTAACTGACGATTTCAATTATGCTCTTAACCCCCAACATTAAAAGGGAGGATTGTCGACCCCTCTTTCTTATTTGAGGGTTTTTACAAATTACAAGGATGTGGACTTGTATAACCTAAACAAAGATATAAATGTACTTGGACAAGAAAAGTACCTGGTGCTCATATTAACAGTCTTAGTCAATGATATTTTACGCACTACGTGCCAAAAGTTAACAATAGTGGCGTCGACTTCAAATTTAAGTGATCACAATAGTTGAGATAAAAGTAAGTAGGACAATTAGTAATTTAATTATATAGCTTAACTCTTATAACGAGTTATGTTCAAAATAAAATTTGTTTCTAATTTTGTTATACATATTGTTATATAGTGATATAAGTAATGTTAATAGTACATTAAATATATGCACGTAGAAAATCACTTGGATAAAGTGTTTAATCAATTGTAATTACAAATGTATTTGTAACCATTAATATTTGATCGTATAAATAAACATTTATCTTTAAATGTTCATATAAGATGGAAAATGAGATATGATGCTTTGAGACTAGTGTATGCAACATATTTCATACGTTTGATAGTGGTTTACTTATTGTCGTTGGGGCACTAAACGGTTACGTCTTGTAGTTATTTAGGACAATTACAAAATTACTTATCGTGAGTCAAGTTAATGCATTCGAGGCACTTTTGTCAGTGGATTTTGTTTGTTTGCTTAGATATCAGTTCTCAAAGACTAACATGCAAGGGCTTAGGAGTTTTAGTTTAGTTTTGTTTATTTAATGCAGAACCATAATAGTATTCATCCTCTTTATTATACTGCTCAAGTGTTACGAAATACATTTTACGAGAGCAAATTGTTCTCCATATATAGTTCCTCATTCCGCCTTGTAAAGGAATTTCACAAGCAAGTGTTTTGGGGACACAACGGCATCAATCTCGTCTAATACAGGTTGTTCGAAGAATACATTGCAGTAAGATGGCTGGTTCGTTATAAAAAACGGTGTCTCAAAAGTTCTCTAATAAAGCGAGGGTCCCAAATTGAATATATAGCTTAATTTGCCTAATCAACGTGGATACCTTATTGTTGAACTCAAAGATAAGTTCCAACCTTGGTTCAAACTTTTCTTCCGAAATATCCATTTGATCCTAAGCATCTTTGAAGATAACATTAAATACACTTCTAATATAACTAAAATATTAGAAACAAGCAAATGCCCAATTTTCTTTGTTATTATAAGTGTGTCGCAGTGTAGATGTCAAGGTCCTCTCAATTTTTTTGGAGTTATAACCAGATGTAGGAGTGGAACAGAGCCTTTACGGGCCGATTTTGATGGTTCTTCACTTATTGAATAGATTCCTTCATTTGCCTCCATCATGCATTGGCTTCTTGCATCGTTATGCAGCATGCGGCCCTCCACGAATTACATCAATGTGGTTATTTCTTTGTAACATATCCCGAGGAAATTCATTTTTCAAGACGTTGGCGTTATTAGCTGGAGGTTTCTTATTACAAGAGAGCTTTTGATCACATATGACAACTTATTTAAGCACTCCCTTTATAATCATATTTTGAACGATTCAAACCAGAACCCAACAATCGTCCTCTTATGATCATTCACCTAATGAAAATCACAATTATCTCCCTATTTATAAAGTTCTGGGTTTGTCCCAAATTTGAATGAAGTGGGATACTCAGTCTCCTCTTTTTTTACGACATATATGTAAAAAATAGACTTCAACTCAACAGAATTTATTTTGAAAACTCGTCTTATTTTCATATTTTATTTGGGGTTATATAGCTTCCCCTTTCTCTTTGATTCCTCTTGTTGTGGAATATTACATCCATTTGGATGAATTTGTCTGGTTGGAAGTGAAAATCTTGCAAGTCCTTGCAACCACGAATATGGAGCTCTTTAAAAAAGTGGTGTTTTCAATTAACCTAGAGTTTATGGTCCTTATCTTTTCTTGATCACTTACTCTTTTTGTCTTGTCAGCTTCAACGTTAAATCTCATAACTCACCTGGCCTTTGTTTTATGTTAGCCAACTCACATCAATAGTTGACTCTTTAGAAGTATATAATTGTGTTGAGAACTCATAGGAAGTCTGCTCCCATAAGTAGATAGTTTTATCATGGTAGCATCGGTACCACTTCATAGCTGCACCAAAGAAAGTGATCGAGAATAGACTGCATCTTACTGCTTCAAAAGCATCATATAAATTCATCTGGCTCTCAAAAGCCATTAAATACTCATACGGATCAGTGGTTCCATCCTATTTGATTAACGGGATTTTGATATACGATGGTAACAGGACTGCCATAATCTAGAGCTCTCCTGAAGTTATTATTCGCTTTGGGGTTTATAGTCATTTTCCCTTTTAAGTCTGCTATATCTCTTATCATTTTATTAATCAAGTCTTTTGGACATGATTTGTCATTTTTATAGTCTCTTTGTTCTAGCTTATATTTCGACTTTTTATTTGGCTTTTGAGTCAACAATTTTCATCTTTGCTTTGTGATTCTAAGTTGCTCCTTCTGGCATTCTTGCTTTTCAAGTTTAACCATTCAACCTTCCTTCGAGGAGATTCAACTTCATCTTCTTAATTTTCATTTTTCCTTCCTTATGTTATCGAAGATTTCTGAGAACAAGTATTTTAATTAGTTCTTGCATGGTTTAAAGTGTTCTTCTCATGGCTTTAAGGTCATTCTCTTCTTTTGATGTCTCCACTGATGTTAATGCTTGGCCTACCTCTATGTTTTCCATATTAAATAAGGAGTTATGTTCTGCTCAAGTTTTGTGTGATGCACGGTTTCTTATTACACTTAAACATTAACCTTCTTGATCGAGTTACCCATTTCGCGAGAATTTGGTGGTCAATAAGTTATTTTTCCTGAGTTCAACTCTCAATGAAAGCACCACTTAATGTTAGACCTAAATTTGGTTCAACCTATATATTTTGGTCTCAAAGAATCAATGGCACTTGAGTAAGGTAGTCAAGTGTGCTATTGTTGAGTCCACATCAAGTCATTATGCAAATAGTAATTTACCACAGTCCTTGGCTAAAAAGTCATAAGTTCAAACTAAGCTGGTGGCCATTAAAGTCCCCAATTTGAGCTTTTATTATGCACAGGATAAAAATGAAAATGAGGAAAAATATTAGTTCTTCGCCTCCTTTCTAGTGGATGGTAAATATATATTTATTGAGAACCTTAGCCTTTGGATTCATGACACGTGTCATTTGGTAAAATTAAACGGCTATGATTTGTTGACATGGCACATGTTTGGGATGACACGTGGCGCAATAATTCTATAACTTCTCTATGATGACGTGGCACAGTTAGTCCAATTGGAGAATGACACATACCTAGTCCAGACGCTGATTTTAGGTGTACTCTTCAAAGTGCGAGAGCTTTGAATTATCGACTTTTGATAGCTCAACCAATCAACATGTGATAACCCTGAAATATAAATCTTTGATAGATTATTCAATCAACATGTGACAGCCTTGAAATATTAACCTTCGATAGTTCAACTAATCAACATGCGATAGCCTTGTAATATCAGCATTCAATAGCTTAATCGATCAATATGCGCAGCCTTGTAATATCAACATTCGATAGCTTAATCAATCAAAATGCGATAGCCTTGAAATATCAACCTTCGATAGCTTATTCAATCGACATGTGATAACCCAAAAATATCAACCTTCGATAGCTTAATCAATCAACATGCGAGCAAATATTAACCTTTGATAGTGTACGACTCGGAATTTTATCACTTTCAATACGGATAGTTAATATGTTTTAAAAAAATTAATAATTGAATTTTATTACTAAAAAGTACCCCATTTTAAATAATAACTGGTGATGGGAGGATGGTTTTCAAAATGTGTTTACCAAAATATTTAGTTTAAAGAAAAATAGAAAATGTGACGATAAAATATTTTTCGAATTTACTATTTTTCGGTGTCTAAAAGTTGTCTAAAACGTTGTGCACATTTGAGTTAACACAGACAGACATTTACAAATAATATAAGTAGGGTTAAGGATGGTAAATGTGTGCTTACTTAAGATAATATAAGGAAGATGTGACATGAAAATGAAGTTTAAGTGTAAAATTAAACTTAAGGTATATGAAAACCTTTATTATCCATTTCAAATATATGGTATTAATATGGGATGAAATAAGGGAAATGTGTAAAAAAAGGGGTAAGGAGTAAGAGAAGGCGAGGAAGGAGAGAGGATGGATGATGTGTCATAAAATGAGTATATGTACTTAAGGTATTTTTTTTTTACTAATTTCCTTATTTCATTTTTCATAAAACCAATTTCATATTTTTCTCTCTCTCACTTCTTATTCATTTCTAACTTTTTCAAAAGTTTATCTCCTTCCTTAAGCTTTTCAAAAGTTTTAATGGCTTCCATTTATTTTTCTAAATTTAAAAATCACTTCTTTCTTCTCTTTTATTTAAAAAAAATAATCCTTGAAACCACTTTTTTCTCTCTTCATATACCACCTCTTAGCCAAATCAAGTCCAACATCCTTTGATCAACCCAGTCAGTACCCTATTTTGCTTAGGCCGATCTCATTTTTCAAAGTTCAAGGTCAAAAATTACCCTTTTCTAAGAGAAATCCAAAGATCTAGGGCCTCTTCTAAGTTATAGTCCTAGCTTGGTTTGTTTGCATAGCTTTTGGTGAGTTAACCTCACTTTTTAATTTAAAGGTTTTTAACTTTTTATGTTGCTGGTTATTTTTGTGCTCTTGTCTGTATTTAGAAATTAAAAATCCTTCATAAATGATTATTCATTAGACAAACAAAAACATATGTGTTACATAAACAATAGTTACAAACATATGCTACATTCTGAATCATATCATTTAAACTCAATAACAGATCTAGTTATTGAATTAGAAGACTCTCTACATTGGTACGATGAAAAGTACTATAGGTTAGTTGAGCTTATTTAAGAAAGTATGATTTCTAGAAACAAAAAACTTCAACAAATACAAGATAATCAAGATTACCTAAAAATAGGATTATAAAAAATGGATAAGTTTGACAGTACTATGCAAAAATTGACCAAGAAATTTAAAGCACTACAACTCAAAAACTTCCCAAATAAACAAGATATAATTTCACTAAGACAAATGATTGAAGAAAACAAACCTACAGAAATTGAAATACAATCTAAAGACTTAATTTTGCAGTTTAAAAACCAATCAGAGGCAAATAAAAGACATTTTGAACTACAAATACAAAAACTTGAGAAAATGTTACAAGAAGTAAAATATATACAATTAAATTAATATGGGATATATTAATAATCATTATTCTCAAGCTAAAGAATATGCTAACATGTTATTAAAACTAACAGCAGGGTATAATAAAGACATTTTTACAAGTAAAGCAGATAATGTATTATGCTTAATGACTAACACCATAATAGCAATGTTAACACAAATACATGATAGACTAGACTTAATGGATAAACAAATTACAAATCTAGACAGAAAATTAAATAACTTAGTTAAATCTACACAAGAAAAAGATTATGATATCAATAAGCTAATTGAAACAATATTAAATTTAAATCTAGGACCAGTGGACATAGACAAAGTTAAAAAGACCAAAATTAGCTTTTTAACATTTAAAAAATAAGATAACATATGATGAATATGAGATCTTTTACAGGACAAAAATTACAGGTCGGCCGATGCAGAACCTAAGACCGAATGAAGATAAGAAAATATATTAGTAATATCATCTGGTAGTGCTCTTGCATTTTGAGGAATAGGAGAAGTGTCCAGAATACCTTCCTCGAGTTGGCTCCCAGGTTGAGCCGACGGGCCTTCCGAGCTGTGCTTGATGATTGCATAAAGATGCAACTTGTCAGGATCATACCTCGGGACGATTGGAAGATCAACAGAGGAAGAAGTCTCAGTTTGAGACATTGGGGCATTTCAAAAGCAACAGTGAGGTGTTCACTCCAGGATCCTTCTCCAGCCTTCGAATACATAGCCGCCAGGTCTTCCCTCCAAAGTGCGATAACTATGTCATGACGGACTTTAGGCTCATCTCCAGTCAACACTTGAGTTTTCAATTCAAACTCATTAACGGTAGTAACATTACAGATCGCTTTTTCATCCTCAAGCAACCAGTTCCAGGCCTTGTATAATTGAAAGGGATAGTCCTTGCCGAGCCAGTTCCGGTTGCAATTTCTCAGGACATTAGCGTTGTAGGTGACCAAAAGATCTTCAAGTTCATTTTCTATGTTGGCCTCTACAGCTTTTATTTCCCTTTCCACCTTGGCATTGGCTTCTTTGGCCTTTTTATTTGCAAAATCCCTCTCTTTCCTAAGTCTCACCGCCTCCTCGCATGCCTCCTGGGCCACTTTGTTAGCTTCATCTTTCCCTTTAAGGGACTTAGTCAGCTTCGCCTTTAGTTCATCAACTTCTTTCCATGCAACATCCTTTTCTCGCATAATAATCGTGTTGCAATGCCCCATTTCTTGCACCAAGTCCATATAAGTTTTTTTTTCATGTTTTCCATGGGCTTCTTGGACTCTTCGGCTCTTTGGCCAGCCTCCATCTCGGTTTTCCTTGAACACCCGAGCTCATTGGTAAGTGCTGTTATTATTATGCCCTTTTGAGACAGATCACCTTCTAGTTTCTCGATAGCCTTGGCCAGCTCAAAAGACACCACCGAAACTCGTTCTTCCATCTTAACTTAATCGCGATACTGGCTGTAGGCGTCATGCACATAGTCCTGCATTAATTTCTCTATGTCACTTGGGATTCTTTTCAAGTTGGGAGGAAAGTGGAAGCCATTAAAACATATGGTCAGAAAATCTTTCTTCAGCTTGGCGATCTGATGGCTCCCTCCCCCCGTAGGCTCTATGAAGTTTGTTCTACGACGGCAGAAGTTTCTGGTTCAATTCTACAACGTTGATCGTCGGTTCTTGGAGCATGAGACTGCGCTACTTGATGTGAATATTCTGAAGAAGGCCTACCGGATCTAGATGGTTTTAAAGATGCTTTTGGTGGTGGAGATAGCAACCTATAACGGCGCCAGATTTGATATGATATTTCATTTTCTCTATCATGACGCTCGCGCTCCTGGCAATTTCCCTTAGTTTTGATAGTTCAACAACTATACATTTCGTATCGATTACCTATCTGATCGATACGAAGGGTACGGTGGATGATCGATATGAAAGCTAAGACATAACATCGATACGAGGAGCAATGTATAGGATGGGTACAAAGGAAGAGGTCAACTCAAAGGAAACGGTCTCTAAGCATGAAATATGGATGTCCACAAAATATTCGTGCTACGTCATCGATACGAAGAGTATCGATACGAACCCATTGATATAAAGGCTTCAACCTCACTAGCAAACTCAACATTGGATCGATCATATCTCTCAAACTACAAGTCCAAATTCCATGAAACTTTCACAGAGGCTTGCATATCATCTTAGGACATCTCTGATCGATCGCAGCTCAAATGGAGCCATTCTTGGTCGATACAAAATCGACATGAATCATTCAGGATCGATCCCAAACGACTCCAGATCGATCATGTGGTCCCACCTATGCTTGAGAAAGGGTATTCCAAGGTTTGAGGCAGATATTTCCATCTCTATGCCTATAAATAACACCTTTATGCCAACTAAAAGGGCTTTTGGACTTTTATGATACTGCTCCGTTGAAACTCCATTGTAACTTGAGTGTTAGCCATTGTATTATAGTAATTAAGTTTATAATCATTAAATAAAAAATAAATCATTCAAAGTGGACGTAGGCTACAATACGAAAACACTAAAAACTCTTGACTTCTTTTACTACTGTTCATTTTTCTTAGCATAATTGCTAGATTAGCCTCGTTTTTCATTTTATTTCTTCATTCTAATCTCTTCAATTACATTCAAAGAGTGTTATGCCCATTTTTTGTGCAAACATGTACAACACTAAGGATGTATACTACTTCGGAATCTTATCTCTGATCCTTGTGCATGAGGAAAATTCTCAGAGGTTCCGAGGGCCCCTATATGGAATCCTACACAATTAGCGAATGCGTCTTAACGGTTTTTGATTGTATACCTATTATTGTTTTGACATAAACCCGCAAACATCACAGCTACATGATTACTATATTTTCAATCTTAGTTATTTTTAAAATATATAGAAATGTTCTCATTTTTGTAATGTAAAAACTCATCCGTGTTTATATGCGGCATGGTTTTACGAGATACCTTTATTTTTAAAAGGTTTTTATAACATTAAGTAATATTTTTAATTATGTATCTCACATTCGTCTTACCAAATTGACCCGAACGTTGTTTTTTTATAATGCTCGGGTCAACACGAGCATGTTTTTCAGATTTTATTTGACACTTTGAAGCTTTTAGGAGACGAGCTGGGTGCCTATAAGACTTGCTTCCATATTTTCTTTAATACTCCACTGTTTTTTCATGTTGTAGTATTAGTAATTTAAGAACAAGTTGTTATAACTATCCAGGATGATGACTTTAACGAACTTGGATTTTCGACCCTAAAAAATTGACATCAGAACGTCCACTGATAGAATGCCGAGCAATCGAGTGCCTAAAACACGAATTCATTATGGGTGAAGAAGAAAAAGATAGAAGAAAGCAAACAAAACAACACTAAATCTCATAATCGCAGCAGAACAAAATATAATATATAATAACAGATGTTTGTACAAAAGAATCTATACTTGTTAAATACTTACAACCATCAGAGTACAACAATTGATACATCAAACTGGACAGTTATAATAACTTGTCCTCATACAATGGAAAACATTAATCAAGTACGGAAGTTCTTATAGCATTTCTCCATACAAGTTGTCCTAGGTCTGGACAAACTGAATCACCGTCTTCATTATCTTCATGGTATTTATTCGTTACATTCAAACCAGATCCAAGTGGTTTTCGGATAATTAAATCTGATCCCGGTCTCTTCAAAACGATTAACGAAATTGGCCAAAATTGATAGTTGGTTATTTAACTACCAATACACACCAAAAGCAGACATCAAGTCTTATTTCATACTTTTCAAAAGTTATTTCAAAATATCTTTATAAGATATTACTCCCAGTACTTCAACATTTGAAAATAGTTTTCAAATCCTTTTATTTTCCAACGGAATATTCTACCCCTTTCCAATACCTAGAATATTTTTCCCACTTCATTTTATATTCAACACTATTCTATTTATTTCCTATTTCTTTTTCTCAAAATCATTTACAATTTTATGTGTAAACTTCTTGACTCATTCGTAACGAATTTTTATAAGTTCCGGAATTCCTTAATAAATCCCCTTTAATATTTTCGAAGTCAATTATACTTTCTTATAAACTCAATTTCCCTTTGTACTTCTTTATGAATTCTATTTCATTCTTTGAAGTTCACTTTTATCAACTACTTCGGAAATTTTCTTACTTTTCTTCCCAGTTCTGTTTTAAGAATTTTCTTATAATCCCACCTATTGAATAACCCCAGTTCCAGACTTCCGAGAAGGTTTATAAATAATTTTAAAACATTTCAAAACTCTACATACACACACACATATGTAAATAAAAATGAGTATTTTAAAGAAATAATTTATTTTTAAGACATATTCAAATAATTATTTAAAATATTGAAGCACTTTTTTATAACATCACTTTTTAAAGCAGCTTTAAAAATTTAGGATTTTATTAAAATAAATATTAAGTATTTGAAAATTCACTTCTAAAGTATTTCAATACTAACTAACTTTAAAATTTATATAATTTAATAAATAAGAATTTTCCTTTTAAAATAAAAACTTAATTTACTAATAAAAATATATTTTTAAATCTCAATAACCAAAGTTTCAATTTATAATCCACCTCGATTTCTATGACATCACTTTCGTTACGGTCTCCATAACCATTTTCTATTTTGAAAATAATATCCACTATTTTTTTCCTCTCACTCTCTCTCTCCATATTTAAATATAATTTCTCCCTGTAAAATTACATTTCCAATTTATCATTTAATATCAATTTTTTTATTTATAAACATTGTTTATAAATTTTATAACTCCTCTGAGTTTCGCTAAAAATAATCTCATTTACAAAATTCCACTTTATAAACTCAATTCCTTATAAATCTCATCCACTTCGACCAATCTATTTTTAATATTGATTGCAACTTCTTTCCATATTTCACGAATATCATTTCAAGATCTAACCTTAAAAATCCCTTTATATAATTTATTTCAAAATCCCTATTTAAAATATATTTTTCGTATAATTTAGTACGATCAAAAACCAAGTTTTGCTTATTCAAATCAATCTTTTTAAATAATCCAATTTCTGATATGCATATTTTTATATTAAAAATCTTCTTTTAATTCCTTAAAAATTCAAAATAATATTTATGGTATATAATATACCAACCTTAATTCCCATTCTATTGTAATACTTAAAAATTTACAACACACCATAATCCAGCGGATTATTCAATCATATCATATATTTCTATATATATGAAAAAAACTAAATATAGTTGAGGAATCCAATTGGATCCCTCCAACCCGTTTCCTTGCATACACAGATGTTAGACAAAAATAAAAATACCAATCCCACTTTGAGAGGGATTTCGTAGTATATAGGGTCATCCGCTATTATGCGGGATGCATATGGTCTCATCCGCTAAAATATGCGGGAACAATAATCCAGCTACTAATATATATACTACTATATATATAGTCATCCAATAGATAATTATTAATTTTCCAATTCAATCATGCATCAATTAATTTAAATTCAAATATTTAAATTTAAATGTGGCAATCCAAAAGAGTGACAAATTCTCACCTTGATTTTATTTGCAATTCGCTCTAATTCTATTTAGCACTCTATGACATTACGAATCTAACAATTTCAGTTCATGCGATTTTCACCTCGAAATAAAAGGTTAAATATTTATAAGCATTTGATTAAATGAAAACAATTTATTACTAACTGATAAATTAAATTAAATTAATTAATTTTAAAGGTTAATTGCCATCACGCTAACTGCAACCATCTCCCAACAATCGTAGACGAACTCGATCCGAACTGCCGCCGTGATAGCCAACAGAGACCCCCACAGTCCATCACCGCACCTCTTCCTGGCCTCCACCTCTGACCTTCATCGTGCATGCGACTACCACAACAAAATAGCTCCGCCTGCAGCCATCACTCCCGACCTCCTCTCCTTGTCACGCTTGCCTGTAGTCGCGAGTTCACCTCCACCACAAGCATTTGCCATCGCGACAGTGTTAATTCCAAAGAACTGTTGTTCTCGCCATCACGTCTAGCTTCCCCCTTCCCATTCCTACCAGTCACGAGCCCTAGATGCCTCGCACCCAACCAAATCCACTCGTACATACGCACATACGCGAACTCCACCTCGTCGCATTTCCCCTCCCAAACGCCATGACTTCGGCCTTCGATCGACTCGATCGAGGACAAACCACACTTCCATCACGTGAATAACCCCCTTTGCCATGCGCTTCTTCCCTATCGCGATCATTGCTAGATATTTCTCTTTTTTTTGTTGAAGTTCGATTTCGATTTGGGGCTGAATGGAATAAAGAGATTGTCGTTTAAAAACAAAAGAGCGGTCGACATCTCGATTTGATTTCGTTCATACGAACTAATCGAGAGGAGAGGAAAAAAGGAAATGTCGCATTTTAAAAAGTGAAAGGAGATGGCTTCGTTTGCACGCTGACTCGAGAATTGACTTAATTTGATATATATATATATATATATATATATATATATATATATATATATTCAATTTATCTCACAACACATACAGTGAAATCTTGACCTCCTTTTAAAGCATGCCGTTAGGCATTTATAATGCTGTACCCCTATTCTAAACACAACGGAAAAAGTTTCGAGTCCAAATTTCGATCTTATGGAGAAGATAGCTTTTTGGACCAAATTATTATATCGAATTTTCGATATAAATTTCAATGCATTTCTATACCGTACAGCCAGATGACAACTCCAGACGCTACGAAATTTGAAATACGATAAAATACACTATTACAGATCCAATGGAACTGGTTTCGTCGAATTCTGAGACTGTGTCCCGGATCACTATTCTAATGTGTCGATTAAATCGACGATTTCAAAAATTTGCAAAATCGCTTAAAATTCCGATTTTAAAAACTTACTAACTCAATTATAAGTTTCAAATCCAATATTTAAATATTCCAAATTAATCATTGAAAAATCCATGTCGTTACAATGACGGGCAAATATTACTCTGATATATGCATGTATGTATATTAAAGTCCTTTTTTGTAAAGATTTGTGTAGTATTATACATTAATAATCACATTTGTGAGATTCTGTTTTCCTATTTCTTTCCTCTTTTCCTCAATGATTTGTCTTTTCGGCAATTGGATGCTCGACATGTGAATACCATGGATATATTAATGTCAACTTTTGAGGGTCGAAATGGTGAGTTGTTATACTTGGTATCGGTGCTGAAGGTTAAGCAAGAATCTTACCCGTGGTGGGGTAAACTCTATAGTAAGTGACACCATAGATGAGTTTGAGTTGTGTGTGTGTATGAGAGCGTGTATTTGGTAGTTGTTAATTTATTTTTTATATTATGTTGTTTGCTTGGTTGAGTTGTATATGAATTATGCTCGCTGCGTCTGGCCCACATTATCGATAGGGATTCCTAAATACTTGAACAATGCCAACCAACACAGTATTGTTTTAGAAATGGGTAAAT
The DNA here is from genome assembly GCA_030765085.1 of Allium cepa. Taxonomy (NCBI): domain Eukaryota; kingdom Viridiplantae; phylum Streptophyta; class Magnoliopsida; order Asparagales; family Amaryllidaceae; genus Allium; species Allium cepa. Next base: position 417,774,857 of record CM060940.1, on the reverse strand, counting down.
GAAATAATTTTACCTAGGATTATATATTTTATATACAAGAATGATTTCCAAAAATAGTATAGTATTTTTGAGTTGCTTGTTTGCTAGGAAATGATAATATTCAATTATTATCATTTAGGGTTGTTTAGTTATGCTCGTCCAGTTTGAGAATTAACTATTGTTGAGTGTTCTATAAGTATTTTGCCTTTTTAAAATATGGGTTGAGTAAATAGAATTTGGAAAAGATAGAAACGAACACCTTACGAATTAAGTTTCACAATTTGACTATAAGGCGTTCGATGTTAATGTTGGATTAAAATTATCTTTTTGCAAAAAAATGTTAATAAAAAGTTAGAATATTTTATAATAATTATTTGTGAAATAATTTGTATATAGGTGTGATTTTATATGAATTTGGATTATAATACAGAAATGTGTTTTATAACTAAATGGTTTGAGGATTCAAATCTTGGAGTTTTAAAGACGATTTCAAATGTTTTATGTAAAGGGTAATATTGCTTTACATGAAAATATTTTTAAATATAAATATTTTAGAAAGGAAATATTTAATAAAGAAGTATTTTCTTTGGATTGGTTCAGAAAATGAGTCTTGATCTTTTTTGTGAAGATCGGAATAATCTTCTAAGTAATGACCAGACAATTGCTTAAGCAAAAGTAGCAGTGCACTTAGTAAATTATCCTCTTTATCATTGTACAATCGAAACAAGTTAAAATCCAAACGAACCTAAAGTAAGTTAGTAATAAATATGTTGTTAAAACTATTTGTTAGAATTATGTAAATTATTGTTTCAAAAATGGGATTTTGAAATACAAGAAGTATTTTTATGCTAATTGGTTCAGACGCCCCGAGAATAACAAAAAATGGTAAAGAGATATTTTTGGATGGTAAGAACTTTTTTTGAGTATAATCCTTCTTGGTTAGGGACTATATGATACTACTAGGTAGTACCCAGTTCTTTATCATCATTTTGGGATTACTTGAGGATACACACGCACACACGCACGCACATGCATGCATATATATCATGTGGATTTAAATTATATAGTTTAATTTCAAAATGGATTTGAATTAAAACCTGAATATTTGTATTTTAAGTTTATTTAAGGAAGATAAATTCAAAATGGAAAATTCTAAATCCGATAGTGGTGTATACTCTTAGGGTGTTGTAGGGTATTATACAAGTTATACTTAAAGTTTAGTTCATGAAATGTTTCCATAACAATTTTAATAGAAATAGAATTTGTCCTAGAGAGAACCAATAATATAAGTACGCAAGTTGAATGTAGATTATTTTTCTTTTTCATATAAATTTTGATCCAAGATTCGAGTACATGACATGGAGGTATTTCTCCATTTCAAATAAGGATCTATTACTCGATTCCTGATGGCGGCACTTGGGAGGGTTTTTTATATGGAACCAAAGTTTTCTATCATAGTTTATGGCTATGTAAGGAGAATGAAGGTTTCTAATCGAGATGCCTGATCAGGGTCTACATTAGAAAGTCAGAGGAGCGATACCTGTTCGAAAGAAAGGTTACGTATTCTTCGAGATCGAGCCAGATTTTGCATACGGATGATTTGTGAACATCATGCGGACTTATGAATAATTATGGGTCCTCATGTAATGAAATTTTGGGGTCGAAATTTTTTTAAGGGGGAGAATGTAGTGACCTAATATTTTATCACTTTAAATATGGACAATTAATATATTTAAAAAAATTAATAAATTGATTTTATTACTCAAGAATATCCCTTTTTAAATAATAACTAATGATGGAAGAATGGTTTTCAAAATATGTTTACAAAAATATTTAGTTTAAAGAAAAATAGAAAAATTGATCAGAAAACATTTTCCTAATTTTCTACTTTTCGGTGTCAAAAGTTGTTTGAAACGTTGTGCACATTTGAGTAAAAACAAAACACACATTTACAAATAATATAAGTAGGGTTAAGGATGGTAAATGGTAAGTACTTAAGATAATATAAGGAAGATGTGACAAAAAATGAAGTTTATGTGTGAAATTAAACTTCTGGTACATGATAACCCTTATTATCCATTATGCTTTCAAATGTATCTTACCAAGATGGGATGAAATGATGGAAATATGTAAGGAGAGTGGAGGTAACATGTAAAATAAGGCAAGGAAGGCGGGAGGAGGGATGATGCAGCATAAAATGAGCGGAGGTTATGTACTTACGAGTTTTTTTAGTAATTTCCTTATTTCATTTTTCATAAAACCAATTTCGAATTTTTTTCACTTTCGCTTCTCATTCATTTCTAACTTTTTCAAAAGTTGGCCTTATTTCTTAAGCTTTTCAAAAGTTTTAATGGCTTCCATTTATTTTTCTAAGTTTAAAAATCACTTCTTTCTTCTCTTTTAATTTTTATATGTCCTTAAAACTACTTTCTTTTCTCTTCCTATACCTCCTCTTAGCCAAATCAAGCCCACACATCCTTTGTTCAACCTAGGTCATGCCCTACTTTACATAGACCAAGCCTATTTTTCAAAGTCCAAAGGAAAGAATCACCTTTTCTAAGAGAAATCCAAAGATCTAGAGCCTTTCGAAAGTTTTAGTCCTAGTTTGGTTTGTTTGCGTAGCTTTTGCTGAGTCACACTCAATTTTTAATTTTAAAAGTTTTGCAATTTTTATGTTGCTTGTTATTTTTGTGCTCGTGGTTGTGTGGGTATATATATGTGTGCGTGTGCGTATGTGTTTTGTGTTGCTAATATGTGGAATTATATGCATTGCCGGGTTGTGAACTCAAAATTGTAGTTTGATTGTGAATTGATGTTAAAGTTGTGATCTTTCTTAAATGTATGGTGATATGACATGTGTATATATAAGTTGTGCTCTTGCCTACGTGTTGTATTTTCTAAGGAGGTTAGCATTTTGATTTGTAAGGTGACTTGAGATCTCTTGGAAACTAAATTAAGTTACTAGTCTTAATTTACTAAATGGATTTCAAAAGCTTCAAACTTATTTTATAGTTTTCAAACCCTCTTACTATATGTTATAAAGTAAGTTAATTATAAATAGTTAAAGTTTGGAAAGTTAACTTAGATACAAATTTTAAGCTCTGGCATCCATAGCTATAGCTGCTATTGATGCAGTTCAGAAAAATTAAACATTTTTCTAAATGTAAAGTGTTTCCCTTTAAATATTTTTGAAAACCATTTTTAGATCATTAATTAAGTACAAAAAGTAATTATTATTTCATTAAGTACGAGTTAAATAATTATGTAATCAATTAGTAAATCAAAGATAATTCATAGTTGATTAGTAATTAGTACTTAAGTATTAATTAAGCTAATTCTAATTAATTAATTAAGAGAGTTTTTAATAAGTTTACGATTATGTAAAGAGTTAATTAAGTGTTAATTTTTATTTAATCAAATATAATTATTTATTAATTATAATCAATTGGGGTTAGTTATTAATTAATTATTAATCTCGTAGGGTTTAATTAATTAACTTATTTAGATTTAATTAAGCTTAATTAAGATTTAATTCAAATTTCATTACGATTTAGTTAGTAATTTAATCCAGACTTAGTTATTATTAAATAAAGGTTTATTTTAAACTCAATCATCTCTATTTTAAGGCAGCTTATTTGATAAGTAGATTGATTTAATAAGAGATATCTTCTCTAAACCATTATGTAGACAAGTAAATATGGATTTAAATTGGACACCCATTTAGTTGAATAAATCCTCATTCTTCTATAGTTAATATTGAGTAGATAATTTGGACAGACTTTTAGCAAAAGAAATCTTCGTTCTGCTAATATATTGATTTAGACATTAAACTACATGTTAGTTCATTTATGTTGGACAAGGGGTGGTTTAGTTAATTCTTGCTAATTGATTTTATTTACATATATGATGGATTATATAAATACTTGTTATGTGACGTGAAAAGTAAGATTTAAGAAAATGCAGCTTGATTTTGTACCATTGTGGTCGCTAAGCCTTTTTTAGAATGTGTAAGTTTTGATTTTAAATTAACTCTATTCTATAATCAATTTGAGGTTAAGTGTTTATATAATTATGAAAGATGTTTTAAAGTAATTTATTATTTGGTTAATGATGTTTAAAGTTAATTACTCATTTTAAATATAAGGGTTTCAAGTTAATTAATTATTCATTTATGATGTATAAAGGTAATTATTTATTTGAGTAAGGATGCTTATAAAGGATAAATTGTTTATAAAAAGGATTGTACTTAGTAAAAAGGATTTATTTAGGGAGATTTACTATAACGATCTAGATTTTCATTCGTTTGATTTTAAACATTTAAATGGTTTTAAATATTGGATTTGGAATAAAAATTGATTTTGAATATGAAGATTTTGGTTGGAACTTTAAAATGAAATTTAATTTTCAAATGTAACGATTTATCGAAATACCGAAATGGTAAATAACTGAAAATTGAGTTGAATATGAATTGAAACTATTTGTAATGTTAATATAAATTCTATTTGAATTAGAATTGAGTTAATAAGTTTTTTAAATTGGAATATCGAGCGATGACAATTTTTGAAATCCTCGATATAATGGCGCATTAAAATAGCAATCCGGGGCACAGTCTTGAAATTCGACGAAATTAGTGCCATTAGATCCGTAATAGTGTATTATTATATGATTTCAAAATTTCATAGCGTTTGGATTTAATGTTTGATTTAATTTGAAAAGGCCTTGAAATTACTGGGTTTAGAATAGCGGTACAACATTAGAAATGCTACACGACACATCGCAATAGAGGTTCGAAAATTCGAGATATGTGATGCGTAATACTTTAAATAAAATAAAATTTTCAAATCAGCCACCCTATATCTGGTACGAACCACCCTACCCTTGGAAACGCCACCCTACATCTGAACAGCTGCCTCCTTCCTCATTTTAAATCACGTCCCTCTTTCCCCCTTCGCTCTTTAAAATCGAAATCGGTTGAACAATAAATTAAAACACGAGCATTGGCGACTCGATGGTGACATGAAAACATCACCCTGGGCAGAAGGTAAAGTTGTGCGAGCGGTGGAGTTCAACGGCGATCTGGTGGTGCAACTACAGGTGCGTGCAAGTGGGATGAGGCTTGATAGTGTTTTTATCGGGCTCGATAGTTTATGTGATGGCTAGGGTTGAAATCGGGGTAGAAATAGGCTTCAATTTGTGGCAGCTCCGATCATTAAATTTGGGATGCGACTTTTATGTCATACGCGAACTTCCTATGATTGCGTTTTCTGGGGAAGCTCGGGTGAGGGTTTGTGGTGCTGGTCGAGAAGGGGGCTCGGCTTTGGTGAAGTGTGGTGGTCTCCAGCATGGTAAGGATGAAGGAAATCGATGGAATTGGTTCGAAGTTCTGTGGTGTTTGAGTTCGACATCTGAGCTAGCGTGTGCGATCCTCGGGGTAATTTAGTTAATAAGAATTTAATTTTTGTAATTAATTGAAGGCCAACTATTATTTAATTTTTGAAATCTTATAAATTCCATAACTTGCTCACAATAGGTCGAAAATGAACACGATCAGTTATAGTTGACCCGTATCAGTGAGGTCTATACGATGAAACTAAATTGGGTAAATTTTAGCTTGCAGAATTCTAAGCTAAATTCAAGGTGAGTAAAATATCACTCATTCGGATTACTACTATTAATTTTAAAATGGTTAAATTAATTGTTGGATGATGGGTTGAATTTTTGAAATTGTTATCATCTGAATGTATGTCATATATATAGTAGTATATATTAGTAGTTATATATATTTCCCGCCGATTGGAGCGGATAAGATCCTATGCGTCTCGCATAATAACGGATGACCCTACATTACCGCGATATCCCGCCTCGAAGCGGTGTTCTTATTTTATGTTATATAACGTCTGTATATGCAGGGAAACAGGTTGGAGGAATCCAACTGTATTCCTGAAAATGTAGATTTAATTTTCTTTTTTTCTGGCAAGGCCGATGAGGTTGAATGGTTCCCTATCATTTTATTGATCCACCAAGGGAAAAAGAAAACAAGAAAGTACAACAAAATGACAAAACAACAGAAGGCAAGCCATCAACAAAGAAGGGAGATTGGCGAACCAAAAACAAAGGAAGCACTAAGAAAAGGAGAAGAAAAAAGGGACAATGGCAATACTACAGCCAGTCAGTTAAGGCAGACCGACACCATCTCCAGGATCAAATGGGAGATTTGCATCCTAGATTCCTTCCTAAAATTCATGAATAAGGAAGTTGGAGAATTACAAGTTGCCCAAGCTTTTATCAGTGTTGAACATCTTTGTGTTACATTCGATCCACTCATGTCTCACAAATTTTTTGAACATAATTCCATAAATTTTAGAAAGATCATCATTCCTTTTTGCCAGACTGCGTAATTTCTCCCATTCATCGAAACCTCTCATTCCATCAATTTTAATACTTGTAGCATTTCTCACCTGATCCCATAGCTTTCTAGTGATAAGGCAGTCAAAATATAAGTCTTTGATAGTTTAGGTAGGTCATTACAGTAAACACACTTGCCACTAACATTGATTCCTCTGCTGACAAGCTTTACCCTAGTGAAAAGTGCATTATTAATGACTTCCCATAGCATAAGATTTCTTTGGCAGAGCTATCTCTCATCCACACTATAGAATACCATCAGCAACCCTCTTTATTATTTTTAGAAGACAACAATTTGTAAACAGACTGGGAACTGAATCTAGTATGTGAAGTACCCCAAGTTATCTTAGCGCTGCTAGGAGAAATAATAACTATGGTCTGTATATAGTTCCAGAGAGCAGTTATCTTTTGATTCGAGTTATTAGGAAGATGGAAGTTACCACTGTGTATGTAGGAGTTAACAAGAGAAGATTCTCCAACTCTAGATTGTATCATTTCTTGGTGAGTGAGAAGTCTACTTAGAATACATCCTTCCTTGCACCAAGGATCTTTTCAAAAACTTACTCTATTTTGCGGTGAAATAAAATACCTGACATGAGGAAGCACATATAATCTAAGCTTTAATATGTTACGCCAGGCCAAGATGAGGTTTTGAGGAGGTCGCATTTTCCAAATGTTTTTTCCCTTAATTTGCATGTTTAAGAGACCATTTAACCCATATGTTATCTTTCTCATTTATGAAATCATCTAAGTGCATAGACATGGCAGTTTTCTTCCACATAGACAAGTTATGGATACCTAGACCACCCTTCTGCCTAGGTTGCTCAATATGTTTAAAGGAAATTGGTGCCATGTAGTTATCCATAGCACTGCCTTTCCAAAAGAATTTCATCAAAGCACTCTTGATAATTTTAATAAGCTTTTGAGGTAAGATAAAGGACCAAGCCTAGTAAACACTCATTGAAAATACCACAAACATAATAAGCATAAGCATCCTGCTTGTCTAAAAAGATGGTTAGACCAGCATGCCAATCTTGCTGTAATTTTTTCATACAGAGGAAGACATTGATTTGTTGTTATTCGAGAAGTGGCAAGAGGACACTAAGGTAAGATATAAACTCCTCTCTAGGCACAATACCAATAGAGTTGAAGATTGCTTCCATTTGCTCCTGCCCTATCCCAACCAACATGATGTTAGATTTATCTACATTGACTTTTCGGCCAGTTATACGATAAAAAAGGTTAAGGCCTCTAAGTATGGCATTGATTGTATCTATAGTTGGTTTGCAGAAGATAACCAAGTCATCTACAAATATAAGCGAGGTGATTTGAGTCTCTTTGCAACGAGGATGAAGTTGAAATAGTTTCTTTTTCATAAGGTCATTGAGGATTCGAGTGAGGAGTTCCATTACAGTAATAAATATGTATGCCAACATGGGGTGTCCCTGTCTTATTCCATGTCCGCTTCCAAACAAACCGACAGAAGAACCATTTAACTCGATAGAGAAGTTGCAAGTAGATATGCATGCATAGATCCAGGTTATGAAATGCTTGGGAAAGTTCATATATCCCATTATTCGAACAATGGCATTCCAGTGGAGATAATCTATTTTAGATTATGTTGTGATTTGATATGTTTGATTTTATTGGATGCTATAGTAGCATTGGTCTTAATTTTGCTTTAAATACCATAAGTAATATTTTTTATTTTAAAAATGGAATTCAAAAGCGATTTTAGAAATGAAAATATTTATATTGAATTTTAGGATTAGTATAAAAAGGAATTGGGTTGGATAGAATAAATGATTTGATTTTGGGATCTATAATTATCTATTTCAGAAAATATTTTAAATGGAAATTTTAAAAATAATTTAGAAAAAGTATTTTTAACAATGGATTTTTATGTGATATTTCTGGATTGATGGAAAGAAGTTAAAATCGATTTTAAAGTTGATTTTGTAAAATATATTGGATTTATAAGAAATGGATTCAAAAAAATGAAATTTAGTAAAAGAGATTATTTTTAAAAACAAGTGAAAACTCAAACGAGTTTATAAATTTATAAAAGATGCTTATAAACAAGGGAAATGATATCAGCTGATAAATTAGGAATATAAATTCATAATACGAATTTATATCGAGATGTGAAATAGGTCTTTAGGGAAAATAGGAGAATCTATTTTGAAAAGTGAGAACGGTTAGGGAATCGAAATGGAATCGATGTGTTGTGAATCGATAGGGATTTATAAATTAAAATTGGTTATTGGGATTTTAAAATTTCATTTTTAATAAGAAGTTTAGTTTATTTTAAAAGAAATTTTTTATTTATTAAATTGTGTAATTTAAAACTAGTTAGAAATTGAAATATTTCGAAGGTGAAATTTTCAAATAGCTTATATTAATTAAAATAAATTCTAAGTTTTATAATCAACTTTGTCAATCAATTAATTTTATTTTAAAATGAGTTGGAAAGGAGTTACCGATGTTTTATTAAAAAAGTTTTAATATTCTAAATAGTTACTTAAACTTGTTTTAAAATTAAATTATTATTCTTAAAAAGTAATATACTTATATATATATAGAGAGAGAGATTTGGAATAACTGGAATTTATTTGTAAATTCTCTTGAGTTTTGTAAACGGGATTTATTTAATAGATGTGATTTTATAAGAAAAAAATCTTATAATGAAATTCTGGGAGCTTAAGGAAATTTCCAAAATGTTAGAAAACCAAAACTTCGAGATTAAATCTAAATTCATAAAGAAGTTATAAATGGATATACGAGATTATAATAATCGATTTTGGGAAATGTGAAAGGAATTAATATAGATTTTGAAAATATACGAGATAAGATATGAAATAATTCCTAAGTATTGATATTAGAAATGATTTTGGAAAGTGGACTTATAATATTTCCCTAAGTGTTGAAATGAATGGTTCTCGAAAATATTTAGCGACGAAGGATTTATATCAAGTTATTTTCTATGTAATGGATTATAAATCAAATTTGGAAATATTTCACTAAGCGCTGAAGTAATACATGGGTTGAAATATCCTATTATGGTTATTCAAAAATGTTTTTCAAATATTGAAATATTGGAAGAGATTGAATATATTTCTTTGTAATGATATATTGAAATAAATGCTTTTGAAAGATTTATACAATAAGGCCTAATGACTTCTTATGTGTGTTATTTGATAGTTAAATAACTGACTATCAAATCTGGCTAAATTCGTTGATCGTTTCGAAGAGACCGGGATCAGATTTAATTATCCGAAAACCACTACAATCCGCTTTATGCATTACAAATTGTGATATCTCGAAGATAATGAAATCGGTGATTTGGAGATTCGGTTTGTTCAGACGCAGGATAACTTTTACGGATGAATGCTATCATTTGCATCGTTGCTTGGAAGGCAGTGTTAGCATTCATAGTATGAATGCTATTCTTAAGGTAAAACGTAGCCTCAAGGCTCATCAACTGGAAATGACTAAAACAGGGGAGATGCAGCAGGGTTAAGTGGTTCGCACCCAAGTAGGGTATGTTTTCAACTTTCTAGATACCCTTGGGTATATATTTTAATTATGGATATGGTTGTGCATGGAAAAGAGAGCGCTCGGTTAGGGTGGGAACACCAGGGTTATAACATATTCGGTACTATCCAGCAATGGTTAAACCGGTCATGTGTTGGTAGGGATCGTTAGGTATGATCTCGGTACATTTTTCTAAGGCGTAATGTGGCGAGCGGTACCCCAGTAGCCCAGTCATTATATGGAAACCAATATCCACTACGAGCTTGCACAGTTTTGATTGTGCCGAACTATGTTGGAATGTGAGATGCAAGCATTTCAACTATTTTTGATTTATTTTCTATAGACGCCATTATAATATCAGATGATTTTGATATAAAATGTTTTGGTTATCGTAAGGTAAAAACCTGTCGTATTTATGTGTGACACGGTTTTACGAGATACCTTTGTTTTTCTAGGATTTTAAAACTAGTAATAATTCAAATTGAGTGTGTTTTCTCACGCTATTTTTCCAGTCTGACTCGGGTGTAATTTTATACAATGCTCGGGTCAGACCGAGTATTAGAGATTCAGGCTTGAATGCTATGGAGCTCTAGAGATGCGTTGTAGGAGACTCAGGCATATTCCACGTACTTGATTTATATTCTATTGTGTGTGTTAAACTGAGTGTTCAGTATTGTAAGGACAAGTTATTATAAATGTCCAGATTGATTATTGATTGTTATATTCTCATTATTGTACATATATTAACAACTACAGATTCTTTTGTATAAAAATCTGTTATTATATATTATATTTTGCTCCGCTGCGATTGTGAGATTCTATGTATTGTTGTTTTCTATTTTCTTCTATCCTTTTTCTTCTTCACCCTAATGATCTGGTATTTTTGGCACTCGATTGATGTTGTACACTGAAATTATTGATGTCGATTTTCAAAGGTCAAATATCCCGGGCATTACATTTGGTATCAGAGCTGAAGGTTAAGCAGGAACCTTGGCTTTGGTGAGGATTACTCATTAGAGGTAGGGTCAATAGTATCCTACAATGAATTTTATTGTCTTAGTAGATATGACCACATATTTGTAAGTGAATATAAATTGTTTTATATCTGTTGACTTATCTATTGAGTGGTTTACGAATTCAGGTTGAATAGTGGGGCGCCATGAAATCGATAGGAATTTTCAAACACTTGAATCAGGTAAACTGACACAATATTGTTTTGGAGCGGGTAAATGAAATGGTTTTACCCAACTATATTTTGATATGAAAGGAATAATTTTATAGAAATTATTATAGTATGTTAATGTGTTTGGATGTTATTACTATAATCAAAACTAGATTATAAAATTTGAAATGGTCATTTATAACCAAATAGGGGTTGTATAAGAATAATTAATGCAAATGAATTATAAATAAAAATGGATTGAAACCAGAATTTGGAAATTTAAAATCTTGGAAGCTTTGAGAAATGCTTTAAATGGATTTGAACTAAGTATTTGGGAATATTGAAATCTAGGATGTTTTGAAAACGTTTTCCTAAGTTGTATAAAGAGTAATGGAGTATGAAATTTGAGATGTGTTTGAATATAAAATGTTTTAAATGGTTTTTTATGGTGATAAAGCACTAAACTCACTTCAGTCGCTGTAAAATAATTCTGATGATGATCGCTACATCATCGGTGTTCATTTTTGAGTTTCTAAACGACAGATTGCTACCGTAGTAATTTTATATGAGAGTTTTTATTTGGAAATAAATGCTGCTTTTAGAAATTCCGGAAGGAATAATTTTGGATAAAAACATGTTTGGTTTAAATTTGAATGGTATGATTTTGTGTATAGAGAATTGTGTGTGTGTGTGCATAAATATATTTATGACTTCTAAATAATTTGAAATATAACTGGGTGTTTGAATTCTGGAATATCCGTTTAAATGTTTTATGAAACCTATAAAAAAAAGTTTTAGCTTATAACCTAGAAATGTGAATTTCGATATGAAATTAAAAAATTTAACTTAAGCTAGTTAAATGGATTGAGTTAGTAAATGGATGGAATGACTTAAAATTTAACTTAAGCCAAGTTTAATAAAATTGGAATGAATTAGAAATGATATCGAATGGAATTGAAAATAGAATTTGAATTATAAAGTCACTATATAACTATGAGTTATAAAATTTGAATGAAATAAAATTAAAGTGAAAAATTATGGAATTGTGAATAAATAAGTTTGAATAGCTTAAAAAATTGGTGTTAATGGAATAAAAATACACTTAAGCTATAGAGTGATGTATAATCTTGGATTAAATTTTTTTAAAGTGAATATACTCGAGTAAGCATCGACAAAATGGAATTTGATTGGAAAGTTAACCTTGAAAAAATTTGACTTAAGTAAAATTAAATGGACTTGAATTTAAGTCATGATAAATTAGTTAGTAAATTGAATATGTGAAATGGATTGATGGAATGTACTAATTCCATACGGTAAGTGGAAATAGAGATTGATTTTCAATGACTAGCATCGAACATAAAATTTGATTTATATTGTGTTGAATATTAACTTGGATTATTAAATAAAATGGATTATAAACTTAAGAAATATTTATGAAATGGTTCGTAAATGAATCGACATGCAGATGAAATGTCAATTAATACAAATATCAGTAAACCAAATTTGGAAATAAATAGAAATGTACAGATTGAATGCGAGTCAATCGAAGGCAAATAAATTGAAATGGAGTTTGACTGCAATGGAATTTAATTTACATTAACTATTAAAAATAGAATTTGTTTTAAATTGTGTTGATTTGGAATAATTGAATATGAATTTGGATTATGGAATAAAAGCAAATAGAAAGGATGAAAACACATTGGATATGAAATCAATGCAAGTGGATGAAAATGAAATAAATCGATTGAGAAGCAATTTGAAATGAATATAAATATATTGGATGTGAATATGAATTGGATGCTAATTAATAGCTGTTAACATTTGGAACTTGCTTAAACAGTGTACAAATCGATTTGGAACTGGCTTAAACAGTGTATAAATCGATTTGAAGATAATAATCATATGTTGGAACCTTGGAATTGTCATAATACCTACTATAACATGTTTGGTTATGGAATCTAGGTATTTGCATCAGTAAAATGAATGTGAAGTTATTAAATTTCATATTAATGGAACTTGTGTGATTAAAGTTAGTAAGTATGTGTACAAGGAGGCCATTAGGCTAGATTTGGGTTGCATAATATATAAATTAAGTGAACTCGCTTAATAACACTAATATAAGGTACGTTTTCGGAATAAATACAACAATGAGAAAAATATTGATATATATTGTGTTCCCAACCGTGTGGGTCAATGTACATCGTTTTATCACTTTTGTCATACTGCAAAAGGCTCTCCGTATAAGTGAGACTCTGTCGAAAATATTCGAAAATTTAAGATGTTAGAAAAATTTTGAAAATTTTCGTTAACTAAAATTTGATTTTTGGAATTTAACTAGGAAACAAAGGGTTTTGATAAATGATTGGGAAAGTAGATAGTGAATGTACATCTAAAGGATTATAAAGGTGAAATGTAGAGTTTCGATAAGTGAATTTTGATAAGTTAATAGGGTTGGATCATTCGTCCTACATTAGCAATTTCATGGACGAAATTCCTTTAACGGTGGAGGAATATAATGATTCAGATTTTCAGTCATTTGATTTTGAACATTTAAATGGTTTAAATATTGGATTTGGAATATAAATTGAATTTGAATATGAAGATTTCGGTTGGAATTTTAAAATGAAATTTAATTTATAAATATAATGATTTATCGAAATGCAGAAATGGTAAATAATTGAAAATTGAGTTGAATATGAATTGAAACAATTTGTAATGTTAATATAAATTCTATTTGAATTAGAATTGAGTTAATAAGTTTTTAAAATTGGAATATCAAGTGATTTCGACAATTTTGAAATCGCTTATTTAATCGACGCGTTAAAATAGCAATCCAGGAAATTGTCTTGGAATTCGACGAAACTAGTGTTATTGGATACGTAATAGTGTATTATTATCGGATTTCACAACTTTATAGCGTTTGGATTTACCGTTTGGTCGTGCGATCTGAAAACGCCTAGAAATACCTTAATTGACTTTAATTTTAATAGTCGACTTAAAAGGTTATCGTCCACATAATATCGAATTAGGTTCCGAAAATTGTTTCATTGGGTTCGAAATAGCGGTATAACATTAGGAATGCCAGGTGGCACACCTCAATAGGGGTTCGAAATTTCGAGATATGCAATGCATGATACTTTGAATAAAATAAAATAAATTTTCAAATTAGCTGCCCATCATCTGGTATGAGCCACCCTACCCCTGTAGATCGCTAGTCTAGATCTGATCAGCCGCCTCCTTCCTCATTTTAAGTCACGTCCCTCTTTCCCATCTTCTCTGTTTAAAATCGAAATTAGTTGAACAATATCAATAAAAAAACAACACGAGCACTCACAACTCGATGGCAACTTGACAACATCACCACGAGTAGAAGGAAAAGCCGTGCAAGCGATGAAGTTTGAGGGCAATCTGGTGGTGCGACTACAGGCGCGTGCGAGTGGCATGAGGCTCGATAGAGTTTTTATTGGGTTTGATAGTTTATGTGATGGCTAGGGTTAGAATCGGCGTAGAGAGAGGCTTTGAGGATGAAGCTGTGGCAGTTCCAATCATCAAAGTTGGGAATGCTATTTTTATGTTGTACACAAAGTGCCTATGGTCGCATTTTCTAGGGAAGCTCGGGTGAGTGTTTGTGGTGCTGGTCGAGAAGAGGGCTCGGCTTTGGTGAAGTGTGGTGGTCTCTAGTGTGGTGAGGGTGGATGAAATCGATGGAATTTGTTCGAAGTTTTGTAGTGTATGAGTTGACATCTGATGCTTGCATGCGTGATCCTCAGGGTAATTAGATTAATTAGAATTTACGTTTTGTAATTAACTGAAGGCTAATTATAATTTAAATTTTGAAATCTTATAAATGCCACAACTTGCTCATATTAGGTCGAAAATGAACACGATCAGTTGTAATTGACTCGTACCAACGAGCTCTATATGATGAAACTGAACTTGGGAAATTTTTTAGCTTGTAGAATTCTAAGCTAAATTCAAGGTGAGTAAAATCTCACTCTTTTGGATTACTGCTATTGATTTTAAAATAGTTAGAATTATTATTGGATGATGGGTTGAATTTTTAAAATTATTATCAGTTGAATGGATATAGTAGTATATATATTAGTAGTTGGATATGTTTCCCGCCGTTTGGAGCAGATGAGACCCTATGTGCCCTACATAATAGTGGATGACCCTATATTGCCGTGATATCCTACCTCGAAGTGGGATTGGTATTTTATGTTATATGGCATCTGTGGATGCAACGAAATGGGTAGAAGGGATCCAAATGGATTCCTCAAAAATGTTGATTTAATTTTCATATATAATGATATATGATGTGTCGGATAATCTATTGTAGATTATGTTGTGATTTGATATGTTTGATTTTATCGGATGTTATAGTAGCACTGCCTTAATTTTGGTATTTTGAACACCATAAGTAATATTTTCGATTTTAAAAAATGGAATTCAAAAGTGATTTTGGAAATGAAACTATTTATATTGAATTTTGGGATTAATATAAAAAGGAATTGGGTTGGATAAAATAAATGATTTGATTTTGGGATCTGTAGTCATCTATGTTGGAAAATATTTTAAATGAAGATTTTAAAAATAATTTATAGAAAGGATTTTTAACAATGGATTTCTATGTGATATTTTTGTATTGATGGAAAGAAGTTAAAATCGCTGTTTAAAGTGGATTTGCAAAATAAATGGGATTTATTAGAAATGGATCCATAAAATGAAATTTTATAAATGAGATTAGTTTTATAAAATAAGTGAAAACTCAAATGAGTTTATAAATTTATAACAGATGTTTTGAATAAGGAAAATGATATTAGCTGATAAATTGAGAATATTAATTCATAATGTGATTATACATCGGGATATGAAACAGGTTTTTAGGGAAAAATAGGAGAATCTATTTTGAAAAGTGAGAATGGTTATGGAATCAAAATGGAATCGATATGTCTTGAATCGAAAGGGATTTATAAAGTGAAACTGGTTATTGGGATTTTTAAAATATATTTTATTATGAAGTTAAGTTTGTTTTAAAAGAATTTTAAACTAGATAGATATTGAAATACATCGGAAGTGAGATTTTCAAATAGCTAATATTAACTAAAATAAATTCTAATTTTTATAATCGGCTTTGTAAATCGACTAGTTTAATTTAAAATGAGTTGGAAAGGGGTTATTGATGTTTTATTAAAAAAGTTTTGATATTTTAAATAATTACTTAAACTTGTTTTAAAATTAAATCATTATTCTTAAAAAATATACTTATATATATATATATACAGCAATTTGGAATAATTGGAACTCATTTATAAATTCTCTCGAGTTTTGTAAATGGGATTTACTTAACAGATATGAATTTATAAGAGAAAATCTTATAATGAAATTCTTGGAGCTTAAGGCAATTTTCAAAATGTTGGAAAATCAGACCTTCGAGATTGAATCTAAATTCATAAAGAAGTTATAAATAGATAGATGAGATTATAAGTTAGTATAATCAATTTTGGGAAATGTGAAAGGAATTAATATAGATTCCGAAAATGTAGGAGATAAGATATGAAATAATTCCTAAGTATTGATATTAGAAATGATTTCGGAATGTTGACTCATAATATTTTCCTAAGTGTTGAAATAAAAGGTTCTCGAAAATATTTAGCGAGGAAGGATTTATATTGAGTTATTTTTCTAAGTAATAGATTATAAATGGAATTTGGAAATATTTCACTAAGTGCTGAAGTAAGATATGGGTTGAAATATACTATTACGGATATAGATATTCGAAAATGTTTTTCAAATATTTAAATACTGGAAGAGATTGAATATATATCTTTGTAATGATATATTGAAATAAATGTTTTTGAAAGATTTATAAATAAGGCCTAGTGACTGCTTATGCGTATTAATTGACAGTTACATAACCGACTATCATGGCCTAATTCGTTGATCGTTTTGAAGAGATCGGGATTGGATTTAATTATTCGAAAAACACTTCGATTCGATTTTTGCATTACGAATTGTGATATGTCGAAGACAATGAAGATGGTGATTTGGTTTGTTCAGACTTAGGAAAACTTGTATGGATGAATGCTATCGTTTGCATCGTTGCTTGGAAGGCAGTGTTAGCATTCCAAGCATGAATGCTATTCTTAAGGTAAAATGTAGCCTCAAGACTCATCAACCGGGAATGACTAAAACATGGGAGATGCACCAGGGCTAAGTGGGTCCCACCTAAGTAGGATATATTATCCCCTTTCTAAATACCTTCGGATATATATTATAATTATGGATTTGATTATGCATGGAAAAGAGAGCACTCGATTAGGGTGGGAACATCTGGGGTGATAACATATTCGGTACTATCCAGTAAGGGGTAGGCTGGTACTGTGTTGGTAGGGAACGTTAGGTATGATCTCGGTACATTTTTCTTGAGGTGTACTATGGCGGATGATACCCAGTTGCCCAGTCATTGTATGGAAACCAATATCCACTACGAGCCGGTACGATTTTGATTGTGCCCAACTATGTTGGAATGTGAAATGCAAGCATTACCGTTATTTTCTATTTTTTTTGCAGACACCATTATAATGTTAGATGACTTTGGTATAAAATGTTTTGGTTATCGTAAGGTAAAAACTTATCGTATTTATGTGTGACATGGTATTACAAGATACCTTTGTTTTTCAAGGATTTTGGAAATAGTAACAATTCAAATTGAGTGTGTTTTCTCATGCTGGTTTTCCATACTGACTCGGGGGTTATTTTATTATAATGCTTGGTTCAGATCGAGTATTATAGATTCGGGTTAGAATGCTATGGAGGTCAGGAGACGAGCTGCAGGAGACTCGGGCGTATTCCACGTACTTGATTTATTTCCGTTGTGTGTGTTAAACTGAATGTTCAGTATTATTAGGACAAGTTATTATAACTATCCAGATTGATTGTTGATTGTTGTACTCTGATGATTGTATATATTTTAATAGATACAGGTTCTTTTGTATAAAAATCTATTACTCTATATATTATATTTTGTTCCGCTGCGATTGTGAGATTCTGGTTTTTGTTGTTTTCTATTTTCTTCTATCCTTTTTTTCTTCATCCCTAACGATCTTGTATTTTCGGAATTCGATTGCTCGACATGCTATACAGTGAACGTATTGATGTCGATTTTCGAAGGTCGAAAATCCCAGGCCATTACATTCACAAATGATATTTCGTAAAGGAGAGTTAAAAGATATTTGGTAAAGGAGTTTTATAAGGATTTTATAAATCATTTTATAAATTTATGACAGGGATTTTTATAAATAAATTTGGAGATTTATAAAAACATTTGTAAGTAAAGGAACCTGTAACACTTGACTACTCATAAAATTTGAGTACCCATGAGTTTAGAGAAAAGAAATAAACTTCAGGTCAGACATGGTTCTGGTATGAGTAAACTCAAATAATGGAATATTGATTTGAAAACTCTTTTGAAAACAATAATATCTCGTAAGACTACATCACACATAAACACAGTTGTGTTTTACCTTACGATAACTAAAACACCTTCTATATAAAATTGATTATTATAATGTCTAAGGGTTTATAGTAAATAGAGAGCATAGCTGAAATGTTTGCATCTCACATTCCAACATATTAGGTTTAAAATCCAAACCGTAAAGCTCAATTGGAGAATGGATTCCGACTAATGACTGGGATACTGGGGTACTGCCCGTCACAGTACACCTCTAGAAAATGTACCGAGGTCATACCTAACGATCCCTACGAATACAGGACTGGCCTAACCCTTACTGGATAGTACCAAATATGATCATCCCCTTGGTTGGGATCAACAACCATTCTAGGACTTAATTATGAGAATAGGGACAAGTTCTAGATGGAAAGATCAATACTCTAATGGGTGCGACCCACATGGCCCTGCTGCATATCCCCTGTTTTAGTCATTCTCGGTTGATGAGGCTTAAGGCCACATTTTACCTTTCAATAGCACATACCTCTTGGAATGTTAACATTGCCTTCCAATGTTGACACAATGTCAGTATTCGTCCATACAAGTCGTTCAAGAGATGAATGAACCGAAGGTACAATTTCCACTACACCCGTTTTGGAATCACCCTCTAGGTTAGAACAAATAGCCCTTCTACTTCAAGTCTTGAATCTTGATCATGACTTTGATACTTCCAATTCGAACGTTTATGTTAGTTTGAAGTGGTTTTTGGATAACAGATTGTCATCTGGTCCCGGTCTCTTTAACCAACATTTGATAATTTAAAAGGGTCAAGTAATTGATAATGAACAACTTCACTATCAGGTGGGAGGTTAACATATGGAAATAAATTCCATACTTAAGTTATCATGACCCGCTTACTGCAATTAACCTCCTTATGTTTATCACAATTCCAATATCCAACATTCGTGCTAAACACAAGTGACATACTTTCCATAAACGAGTCAACGTTTTCAATCACTATTTTAATTGATTCGGCTCCTTGATGGTCCAGACAATTGGTCATTTGGTTTGGAATCAGTTCACCTTAAGAATAATATTGGTTTGAAACACATATGGTTTAATTTAAAATCACCTTTAGAAAAGATTTAATTAATTTAATAAATAAATCAGTTTAAACCCTGACTAAATCTTAATTAATCCAAATTAAATCAAGATTTGAACATAATTAAACTCTAATTAAACTTAATGAACTTAGTAGGCCATTATTAACATCCTAATGCATCTCGATTAAGGTTAAATTAAATCACTTTTAGTTAACCCTAATTAATCAAAATATTAATTAAATAATCACTTAATTAAATAATAATTAAATGACTAATTAACTTAGTTAAATAATTATTAACCATTAATTACTTCCTAACCATGTTAAATACCATTTAAAAATTAATTGTCAAACAATAGTCATTAACTTAATTTAAGTGTTGATTAATTACCAATTACCTTCTTAATTGCTAATTATGGCCAATCACCTTTTTATTTATTAATTAAATAATTAAATTACAAAACTTAATTAATTTTTATTTACTAATTATGTTCGTTTTGAAAACTTTTACAAAACAGTTTTAAGTTAAAACCACTCAAAACTAAAATCGATAAATTTCGTCAAACTGCATCCATAGCGACTATCCTATGCGCGCAGTTCGCTCTAAAATATTCTCAGCGAACAACTTCAAAATCTCTTACTCTTTTTCATGGTTTGAAACATTCTTTATAAAATTGAAAAGAAAAAAACTTCTGAAACCAAAGCTACAAATTTTAATCCGTTTCAAAAATTTAAACTTCGAAAATCAACTTCGATTCCAAACGGATCTCATATTCATTGCAATTACACAAAGTAGCTAACTTTGTTTACCAAAACTCATGCCATAGCTCATGTTTTACAACCAACACATTACTAATTCAAACCATGTTCATCGTAGATTGCAAGTATACATCCATATATACATGCTTACTAACTTTCTAACACAACATCGATTTCCATAACCAAATCAAGCTTTAATAAACCATCCAAATCATAATCGACCCACATGGTCACCATTCAACTTCTACACTATATTATCACTGTAATATTGACTTAGTAATAAAGTAATTTTTTTTCCAAAATAAGGTTGTCTACTTATCGAAATTCCAATGATTCAACTCCAACTTTCACTAGACCTTGCTAATGACCTTAGAGCTCGAAAAGGAAGTTTCTTTCTTAGATTTTTGCTACGAATGGCCCTGGCCTGATGGTCTATTTGCTCAGCCTGAGGCGTAGGGTGGGAATGTGGGTAGTTGCTTGAAGGAGGAGGATGTGTAAGGTGGTAGAGAAGGTTTTTAACTAAAGAAAATGTGTTTTGAAGTGGAAAAACTTAACTTTTTTTCCTATGTGGATATTTGGAGAGGAAGTTTTGGAAAGTGAAGAAGAGAAAGTAAATGAGAATGTATGTGTGTGTGGATGTATATTATAGGCAAAAAGTTTTGGAGAAAATTACTAAACTATCCTTTAATGATTTAACATAATATGTTATGATATTTGAAAAATCACATCACCTTCCTACCCCTCTCTCTTGTCACCTCCCCCTCCTTTTCTAGTCAAATCCTTAAGACCATGATGAGTAATGATATCTAATTATGAAAATATTAAGATATGACAACACTTAATAATATATCTTTATATATAATGTTTATTATTTTTAAAGTTATGAATTGTCACATCACCTGTTAATTATAATTAACATAAGATAATCTATTCCAAAGTTTATTATTATTTAGTTAATTATCTACTATATATGTATACATATGGTTCATGAAGATGAACAATATTTCTATTAAATTTCCGGTGTCGAAAGACCGAAATTTCAGAAAATATTCTTCGGTCACATTTTCTATTTTTCTACAAACCATTTAATTTGGTAAACAAATTTTGAAAACGATTTATCCTTTATTATTATTTAATTGAAATGAGTTTATTTATTAATAGAAATCTGTTTATTGACTATACAAAAGATATATAATTACCTAGTTAAAGCGACCAAACCGTGGGACGTTACATTTTTACCCCTCTTAAGAGAATTTTGTCCTCGAAATTTCTAATAGAAGTTAACACAAAGAAATCACATATTCATACCATAAAATTCATAAAAAAGGTATATAAGTATCCAAAACAACAATACATCCATGACACATGCACAACAACCATTCTAACATCCATCCAAGATAAGCTTCCTTTACGTGATCCATAGTTTCCCAAGTGCAATCTCTTGGATTATGGCTCCATTGAATCTTAACCACTCGCATCACTTTGTTGCACAATTTCTTCTCATCTCTATCCATAATATTGACTAGATGCCTAACTATCGTCAGGTTCGGTTCACATCCTGAACTGGCATTTCAACCACTGAATATGGATCATGAATGCTTTTTCCTTAAATGGGACACATGGAGCACATTGTGAACTCCCGACAATTTTTTGGGTAACTCAACTCTGTAAGCTAGTGGTCCAATACTTTCCCTAATTTTGAATGGTTCAATATATCTTGGTGTCAGCTTTTCAGCTTTTCTAAATCGAATGACTCCTTTGATGGGAACTACCTTCACATACACAGCATCGCCGACTTTGAGTTCCAAAAGCTTTTTTCTCTTGTCAGCATAACTCTTATAGTGATCCTAAGCTTCCTTTATCCTTCTTTTAACCATTTCAAATTTATTTGTCGCCTCTTGAATCATATCTGGACCAAGCACTAAACAATCTCTAGATTCTATCCAACACACAAGCGATTTGCATGCTCTCCCGTAAAGTGCTTCATAAGGCGCCATTCCAATGGTAGCTTGATATCTATTGTTATAAGAGAACTCAATCAAGTGAACATGATCCTCCAAAATCAAGAATACGGACTCTCGACATATCTTCCAAAATGTGATTAACTCTTTCAGCCTGACTATCGGTTTGAGGATGGTAGGCAGTACTTGGACTTAATTTCGTTCCCAATGTTGTCTGCATAGCTCTCCAGAATTGGCTCGTGAAAATAGGATCTCGATCACTTACTGTGCTTATTAGAACTTCATGTAGAAGAACTATTTGTCTCATATAAATTTCTGCAAATGAAGCCGCTATTCAAGTTGGCTTGACCAAGATAAAATGTGCACTCTTTGTTAACCGGTCCACAAATGACCCACACTTCTTCGTTCCCTTTCCTGGTTCTGGGTAAACTATCTATGAAATCCATTGATATCATCTCCCATTTCCATTAAGGGATCCAAAGGTTGAAGTAATCTGGCCATTTTCTAATGATCTCCCTTAATTTGTTGGCAACTCGCAAATTTTCCCACAAAGGTGGAGATATCCTTTTTTATTCCTGACCAGCAAAAGACTCTCCTTATGTCCCTATACATTTTATAGACTCCAGGGTGAATACTCAATCTAGATTTGTGACATATCGACAGCACTTCCTGCCTCAGTCCATATATACTTTGAACGCACAATCTCCCCTCAATTTTTAAAACACCTTGGTGATCCATCTCAAAATATGTACATTGACCTTCCTTGACTCCTCGAATTAACTTCTCCATAGCACTATCCTTCCCGTGGTTCCCTATTATCCTTTTCTAAAGAGTTTGGATAACTTCCAAAATAGACAAAACTACATTCCTTCTTAAGGCGTCCGCTACTACATTAGCTTTTCCCAGCGTATAAAAAATGTCCAAGTCATATGCCGTCAAGAACTCTAACCATCTTTGTCGTTTGAGATTCAAATCTTTTTGGGTGAAAAGATACTTCAGGGACTTATGATTAGTATAGAGCTCGAATTTTTCACCAAATTGAAAAGAATAAAATCCTACTTACTAGAATATCTAAAGAAAGAATAAAGAAGAAAACCATGAAGAAGGAAAGAATTTACCTAACAAATAATGGCTCCACGTTTTCAATGTAAAGACCGCAGCCAATAATTCCAAGTCATTTGTAGCATAATTCTTTTCATGAGGCTTTAACTGTCTACTAGCATACACAATCACCCTTTCATTCTGCATCATAACAACACCCAACCCTAATCCACACGCATCGGTATAAACCATAAATCCACTACTCCCATCTAGGACAGCCAAGACTACGACATTGGTCAACTCTACTTCAATTCCACAAATGCCTCCTCGCACTTTGGAGTCCATATAAATTTTTCACCCTTCTTTGTTAGCTTAGTTAAATATGAGGAAATCTTAGAATAATCCTGAATAAATCTTCTACAGTAACCGGTTAATCCTCAGAAACTGCAGACTTCGGTAGGAGTCCGAGGTCACTTCAATTTCTACACTTCTTCCACCTTTATCTGGTCCACTGAGATACCATCTCCTGATACAGTATGCCCTAAAAATCTCACCTCCGATTGCCAAAAATGACATTTAGAAAACTTCGCTTTCAAAACATGCCTCCTTAAGATTTCTAAAACTACTTCCAAGTGATATCTACGTTCCTCTTCCGATTTGGAGAAAATTAAAATGTCATCGATAAAAACAAGCACGAACCTCTTTTGAACCTCTCAAAAAACACAATTCATAAGATCCACGAAATATGTTGGTGCATTGGTCAGCCCAAAAGGCATAACCAACCATTCAAAGAAAAAGTCTGAGCCCCCAAAGGCCATTAAGGATATACTATCCTTAGCAAACCTTAATTGGGGAAAACAGGTAGCTAGATCCATTTGGGAAAATACCGTAGCTCCATGAAGTTGGTCAAATAAGTCATCAATATGGGGAAAGGTATATTTATTTCTAATAGGCAACTTATTCAACTCTCTATACTCCACACACAATGTTAAAGATCCATCTGACTTAGCCGCAAAGACTACTACTGGTCCCCAGCTCGACTGACTAGGTCTAATCAATCCTCTCTCCAACAAGTCCTGAGTTTTCTTTACAAACTCTTCTCTTTCCCTCAGAGCCATTCTTCTCTTAGGTTGGATTATAGGTCCTGCACCGGTAACTAGATCAATGTGAAATTCTATCTTCCTATGTGAAGGTAAATTCCTAACTTCTTTAAACACATCAGGAAAGTTCTTAACAACCTCTATGGATCCTAACCCTTCTTAAGATGCTTCCAAAGTATACAGGAAACTACACATATGAATACCAGGGTCCTCATAGGGTACTTTAGCAATATTTCCCAATTTGGTTACTAATGTTACTGTTCTTTCTCTACAATCTAAGATAGCCCCATATATTGATTACCTGTCCATACCGAGAATGAGCTCAAATCCCTCAAAATCTATGATACATATATTACAAGCAAAATGATAGGAAAGATAAGAAATTGGTAGTCTTCACACACTAGTTTCAAATGGGTTACACAGGATTAGATACACAAATAGGGCTTTCTATAATATTTAGGATAAAATGAATTTTCTTTACAGCTTCTATAGAGATAAAACTATGGGAGGCACCAATATCAAATAAATCTCGAACAAAAATACCATTAATTAATAGGGCACCTTCAAGAATGTCCTTTTCTGTAACAACCCTGTATTTTGTAATTATTTTTAATTGAATTTTAATTTTACTTTATTTTGTTTATTTAATTTATATAATTTTGTTATTTCAAATATAAATTTTGATTTTGATGTGAATTAGAATTCCAAACATGACTAAATAGAATATTTTACAAAAAAGTGAATTTTGGTCAGCATGGTCAACTTTGACTTTTAAATTTAAAAATTTAAAAGTTTGAAAATTTGAATTTTATATTTTATTATGAAAGTAAATATTTTTTTAAGAATACTGCTTTTTGTTTCGTTGAAATCTGATTTATAATGTGAAAGTTATGTCTTTTTAACTATTGAGTGTAATTTGCTGTATTTAACAAAATTGTTATTTTAAATTATATAAATAATATTTTATTTGGTCATGTAATGTTATAATTTATATTTATATGGGTAAAATAACATGTTATGTATATATTTTGGTTTTCAAACATTTTTAAAAGTGTAATTGACATTTTTCAATGTCAGTTGTATTCTGTTTATAATTTTCAATTTCTAGTTTCAATTTATTAAAGAAATTCTTTATTTATTTTATATTTTTATTAAGAAATTATTTTCTTCTCATTCCCACTTTATTGTTTTCCTCATTTATTTTATTTACTTGACTTCTTATTTGTTTTAAAGTGACATAGAAATTTTATAAGGCTAGTGATATTTTATTTGTAAATTTTAAGTCCTATTTCCAATTTTTAAACAATTTCTTTAGTTCTTATTCTATTTTCTCTAAATTAAATTATTTATTTCACTTTGAAAATGTTTAAAAATAATTTTATTTCAAATTTTGTTTTAGAATATTTTTAAAATGAAGTCGATAATTTTCCAAAGTCAATGGTGATTTATTTGTAATTTCTGGACACTGTTTTGGTTTTTTTTAGCAATTTCTTATACTCTTTTTCCATTTTCTTAAATTTTAATTTTTTATTTTGTTTTCATATTGCTTTGTTTCATTTTTTAAAAGTATATTACTGATTTTATTTTGTTTTAAATTGAATTAAAGAAAAGGATATATGAAAGGTTTAAAGTGCTTTTAGAAACTTAAGTCTTTTCGTTTCCAAAACTCTTCATTTTCCCACAACCTCCTCATTATTCTTTTTTGGTCGTACATTTTTATTATGATAGCCGTGAGTTTCTCATTCCTCTTTCACATGAAAACCTCATCTCAACTTCATTTTTCATGGCTTGAAAAAATATTGGTAATGGCTACATGTTTTTCTTCCTTTTCTTCTTATTTTCATGTATTTTTGCCTTGCTTTCTTGCCTAGTTTGCTCAGCCTCCACTCCATAGCCACAGCCACCACCTCCTACATAGCTTCCTTGTCACCACCATCACATACTCCTCTGATCATGGCCAGTCCGCACCACTCCATGAAAAGAAACTCCACTAAAATGCAACAAATCTCTTAAAACAATGCATAGCCACCACTAGTTGCAACATACCTTCCTCCATCACCTTGGCCACCACCTCTAGCCGCCACTACCACCTTTCTACCACCTATACACACCACCTCCTATGCTGACCAGACCTGAACATGTCAGGGCCGAGCCCAAAACCCCATAGCCGAACCAATATGATGAACCCAAACTCCTCTATCAAGCCTAGACCCTTTGTATTCACGTGTAAACTCCCCACCACTTCAATGCCTTGTAGCCGTGCCTCTTTGAACCCAAACCTGAGCCAAAGTATGTCCAAACCTGAGCCAAAGCATGTCCAAATCTAAGCCAAAACATCTCTTAGGCTGAGAAAGCATTGCAGAAAGCAAGGCAAAAACATTCCATTCCATTATTGCTTCTTATTTCAAAGTTGTTTCAAATTGAATGTTGTATTGATTTATAATTTTATTTGTCATGTTCATGGGTTGTGTACAAGATCAATAATCTTGGTTCTCATCCACTTGAATCCATCATTGTGTGATCGTGCTTTTTGGTATCCGTTTGTGTCGTTTGAATTCGTTCTCCAGTATATAGAGGTGAGTAAATCTCACCTGACATTTATACTTATGCAAATGTGAAGCGACAACAATTGAATGCGTAGAATGATATATTATGTTATAACTACCTATGTTTATTTATGTATGATGTTAAACCTGTTAATTTACATGTCATCTCATCTGTTACTGTTATATGTTGTTAACTATTCATTTATATCTGTTTATCACAATGCAAGTTCCCTGTAGATTTGGTTCACTATGGGTTGAAATGATACATACCCAAACGGACTTTAGAATATGGTAAAATCATTATGGGCAAAAATGATAGGCCTAAATGGTTTTTATTTATTTTATTTTAACTAGGGACTGTGGGTTTGAAATGATAGAACCTGGATTTTTCTTTTTAAATTGCGGATTGAAATGATATATATCCGTATCACTTGACCTAGGTTAGAAAACTATATACAGGCCCGTGGTTATTTTATAAAGTATTTTGGAATATTTTTAAAAGTGAATAATTATGAAAATTGATTTAAATTGGATTTTTAATGTTTAAATAAAAAAATTTGGATTTTTCTAGATGTTAAAAATGTAATTTAAGTGAATGGCAAATGCGAATTTTTGAAATATAACTTAAATTTGGAAATTTGGACTTTGGTTTTTAAAATGACATTTAAATTATATAAATAAAATTTTAAGTGGTTTAAAATGTAAATTTATGATAATTTGATTTGAATAGATTTTAAAGTGTTTTAAATAAAGGATTTATGATTTTTGTATAAGTGGAAAATGTTAAATAAATGATTAAGTTGAATTTTGGAAATATAACTTAAGTTTAGAAATTTGGAGTTTGGTTAAAAAAGATTGTTTGCGCCAAAAATGGTCACAAACCCCAAGTATCGTGAAAGCACCAAACTATGAATATAGATCAGCAATATTCAAACACAAGTCGCAGATCTCAGCATATATCAGATAGTAATTTAGAAATTACAATCAGAAACACAAGATTTATAGTGGTTCGGCTATCTCCGGCCTACATCCACTTCAAAGTTTTATCTTTTATTGATGTTCTTTGCTGATTACAAATGATTGCAGCAGTTACAATGAAGAATTTTGACTATAATAGCAATGGTAAGGTGTAGGATTGAATCCGGCAGAGTTTGGACGTTCAATGGCCAAAAGATCCCCTTTCTGTAGGCTTCAGGGGGCTATTTATAGGCGTAGGAGGCTGATATCGCGCTCAAACTTCGGGAGACTTCTTCTGCCACGTGAGTGGGCCCACGCGACCGACCCCACCAAGTTTCGACCCGATCTGTGTTCGATACGAAACAATTTCGTATCCATCAAAAAATGATCCAATCAAGCTGAAACTTGGCAGGACTGGTCTTTACCTTGTATGCCAGATGCTGTGAAAATTTCGTTGCATTTGGATTAGCGGTTTAGGAGATATGATAGATACGAACTTGGGCTACTCGATGGCTGTTTGGTTCGAATCTATTGATTCGAACCGATCACTTCGACTCGATTGGCAACGGGCATGAGCAAGTTGACGTGGCGCACGCTCTTCGTGTCGATCCGCTTTTCACTCCGGTTTGATCGAGTCACTCTGAGTATCTCGCCACGTTCGCATCCATAACTAACGCGTCATCTCTGGCCTGTCTGACTCGATAGATACGAACATGGAATTATTCATGGATTCGAACATGAACTCCTGATGGATACGGAGTGGTCACCGGCTGATGGATGCGAAGTCATCTGATGGATTCGAGACAAATGGATACGAAGGAATTGTATCCCTGATCGATACGAAGAAGATGGATTCTAGTGGAAGCTCATCCATGGATACAGACCGTGTCTAGCTGGATGGATGCGAAACATGACATAGCCGATCGATACGAAGCGCATGCCCTGTTGATGGATACGAACTTGATCGGTGCGAAGTTGATGGATACGAACTGAGACGTGATGATGGATTCGGATTCCATCGATACGAAGCTAGTGTTGTCTGATGGATACAGAGGTGATGGATTCGAACCAGAGCCCGGTGATGGATACGAAAATGGGGTTATCACCTTCAATTTGCATCGATCATAACTTGAGCATACGAACTCGGATTGACTTAAAATTTGGAATGCGGGCCTTTATGGTTTTGCTTGTCATGTCTTGTCAATTGCAGCCCGATCCGGACTCGAACAAATTCATCGATATCCATGGTTATCCTGCAATGCATAGTTGATATTCATGACTTGTTATTATCGATTTTCAGTTAATTTGTGGGTATCTTAGCTTTGCCAAAAGGTGGGATAACAATGATATTTAAGTTATATAAATAAAATGGAAATTTAATTATATTTGGAAAATGGTAAATATGATAATTTGATTTTAAATTTGAATTTAAGTGATTTATTAAATTATTATTGATTTTTCTATGAATTTAAATGGTTAATTAAATGAATGCTTAAATGTGTAATTTTAAAATACAACTTGATTTGGAAATGTGAAATTTGGTTTAATTAAAGGTTTTAGTTAAATAAAATCAATTGGAAATTTAGTCTAATTTGTGAAATGGAAATTTAAAAATGTAAGTGTTAATAAATTGCATATGTGAAGGAAAGGAAATTGTACACTTGAATTTGTTAAGTAAATTTATTGAAAATTTGTTTTATTTATAAGAAAATTATTTTATAAAAATCTTGTGTTAAAGGTATGTTAATAAACATTTTTGAAGGTTAAAATATGATTTTATAATGTTTAAATGGTTTAAATTGAAGTTTATTATTTTTGGAAATTGAATACTTAATTTGAAAGTATAATAACTCCACTTTTAAATGGTTTAAATGAATTAATTTGATTAAATATAAATCATTTTAAAAGGTGATTTGAAAGGATAATAAATGAATGTTGTCTCGAATTTAGAAGGTATTCAAAGTTGAATATTTGGATTTGAACTTATATGATATTTAATGTATTAAATGATTTGGAAATGAAGTTTCGAAAGGATATGATATTTTAATGTATTAAAAAGTTTTGAAAGGAAGTTTGAAAGGATATGGTAATTTAATATATTGAAATGGTTGGAAATGAGTTGATATTTATTTTGATAAATATTTGAATTTGAAAGATATGGTATGTGGATATATTGAAATGGTTTGGAAATGATTTAATCTTTATTTTGATAAAGATTTGGATTGAAATAATATTTTATTTTGAAGTGTAAATATTGTTTTAAAGTTATAACCATGGGTTATAATAACGATTGGTTGGCAAAGAGACCGGGATCGGATATGGGCATTCTCTCTGTCGACATAGAAAACCACTTTGACAACCGTGTACGCGGTGGAGATTCCAGAATGAAGTAGGATAGTGGCGACGTTCTTATGGTATGTTACGTGGACCCAACTCCTGTGAGTTGGCATAAGGTGGCTAAAATAGGAACGGTCTCAGGCCAGTGAGGTCGCACCTCGTAGCGGACGCATTTCTTTGATACCATTTTATTACTTATGATTGTTTGGGCGCCCCTCCGATTTTTGGGAGTGTGTTCCGCGGTGGGCGTATGTGGCTGCTGCGTTACCACCAGCCTAAGTGTCGTAATTGGTATATCTACCCTGGCATTGCCTTGTCTGTCGTGTCACCTACCCTATCGAGCCTTTACTACGAGTTTGGTTTTCTTCCGTAGCCCATGCGTATCTTCTCGTAGTCTCCCGATCAGGAGATATGCAGATATTGGATGGACTACTGGGACTATTACGTGTCTGGGGCTATATGGGTAACCCCATGATGCTATTTTAAAGTAAGTTCATTTTACTATAGACATTATTATAATAGCGCAATATTGTTATATAGTAAATAGTTTAACGGATCCTTAGAGGATGGGCGGTCCCAAGCATCCTTTAAGTTACTCGTACTTTTACTACAGTTCACTTTAGTTGGTTTACATTGTATAAGTATGTATGTCCTAACTCGAGTATTTGTATTTTTATTTACGCTCGGGTCAGCCTGAGTATTCACAGATTTGGATTTCCACTTTCCGGAGATTGGAATCGCTGGAGATTATCTACTTGTCTAGTTTTATCTTTTCAGTCTGTTGTTCCTTTTCAGCTCTTGTATTAATAGACTTCTATGTATTGAGACTTCTGTTGTACACTATTTCTACTGTTTTATCCTATGTAACTCTGACATATTTACATAGTAGCTTTATGAACTACTATATATTTTACTTCCGTTGCACTATTATTAC
Organism: Allium cepa; assembly: GCA_030765085.1. Taxonomy (NCBI): domain Eukaryota; kingdom Viridiplantae; phylum Streptophyta; class Magnoliopsida; order Asparagales; family Amaryllidaceae; genus Allium; species Allium cepa. Next base: position 417,743,590 of record CM060940.1, on the reverse strand, counting down.
TCTGTGTCTGTGATCTATGATTTTTATTTACTGTATATTCTGAGATTTGACAAATTTTATTTACAACGCGGTATTTTGAGCAATTCAAGTCCGACATGTGCGGATGTGAATGGTTGAAAATTCCCGAGCATTACATTTTCCTTCACATCTTCTGAGGTTGATGGCTCGTCCTTAACTGCAAGTTGCACCTTCTTTATGAGTGGGAGTCCTTTAGCAAATGTCCAGGCTGGTGATAGTTGAAGCATAATGTCTTCTAGACCATTGAAGAGATAGGTTTCGCTAGCTGCTTGGAAGTTTCAAAGTCTTTACAAAATTTGGCAATATAACCCTTCTGCTTATAGATATAACAAGTGATATCCTTAAACTTGTTCCCTTTATTCCCTCCTGGATTTCCCTTTCCTTTACCTTGCTCACTCCAATTCGGGTTGAACTTCCTTTTGTTTGAATTATCGATGTAGGCATTATTGTTTATTGTTGTTGGGGTATGTTTCTTCTTTTCCAAGACTTCATACCTTAATACATTGTCTACCAAGTCCACAAATGAACCCTTAACATAGGCAGTCATCCTCTCATGCAAATTCTCCCTCATTCCCAAAATGACACATCTCATCTTTCTTTAGCGAAGTGTTGATCAACTCATGTCCAAAACAAGATCACTCGTTAAACTTCGTCTCATATTCCGCCATAGATGAATCTACCTGCTTCAATTCCAAGAAATTTTTGTATATTCGAGTCTTACCAGCTGCAGGAATTGATCTTCATATGCTTCCTTAAAGTGGGCCCAAGAAAACTCCTCTTTTGGAACATTGGCAGTGAGCGAGTCCCACCAAGCCGTGGATCCTTCCTACAATTGCCATGATGCTAAAAATCTCTTCTGCTCATTTGATAGATCCAGACCTTTGAAAATCTTTTCACAAGTGCATGACTAAGTCTGAACTTCTACGATAGACTCAGTTCCTTTAAACGGTTACCCCCCCAGATTTGTGTAATCCTTACATAAAGCTGTAAAATTCACCCTTGGCTGCCCTGGTGCTGGCTCTTCGATAGTTCCAACCCATCCACTCTAAGTCCGACTATTGGTGGTCATAGTGCTACTAGTTCCTCTACCTCGTATGCCTCTAGTGCCCATTTCTTACTACTTGGGCAGTGTAAGATACTTCTTCGTATACATTGGGCGAGATAAATTCCAAAAAGCAGAGCACTAATCAAAGTATCAAAGATGATCTACCTATCAAGGATATATATATTTATATATGTGTGTGTAAAATTACAAATACGCTCTCTCTGAGTTGACCCTAACCCAAAGATAACTTGGGGTTTGCTTAAGTTAATTTTCTAGTACCAAATGCAACGAGCCGCCTTTCTTACATTCGAAAGACGAATCATTATGGGTTAAATAAATAAGAAAGATAAGAGAAAGACTAATAAAACACAGAATCTTACCACGCATGGAACAACATATAATAGATAATGTAGTATATTATACAGTCAAGCGAAAATATTACATCAGAGTTCAATGATACAAGTTCTAGACTAGGATAATTAAAATTGCTTGTCTACAAAAGACATAGGTCATACATACATACATACACAGTGGAATACTTAATAATATTAATAACTATCCATGAAGCCACCTGCTCCAGCTCCTCCATCATGCTTTCGAGAGAATCTTGGATCACTTGAATAGTCATAAAAATTGAGTATCCAAGAATTTAGAGAAAAGAAAATAAACTCTGGTTAACTCAAACAATAGAATATTGATTTGAAAACTCTTTTGGAAACAAGAGTATCTCCTAAGAGCACATCACATATAAACACGAATGGGTTTTACCTTGCGATAACTAAAACACTTTCTGTACAAAATTGATTATATTATTATAATGTCTAAGGGTTTAAAGTAAATAGAGAACATAGTTGAAATGCTTGCATCTCACATTCCAACATATTAGGTTTAAAATCAAAATGGCAAAACTCGTATTGGAGAATGGATTCCAACTAATGACTAGGCTACTGGGATACCGCCTGTCATAATATACCTCTAGAAAATGTACCAAGGTCATACCTAACGACTCCTGCTAACGCATGACTAACTACCCCTTATTGGATAGTACCGAATATGATCATCCCCTTGGTTGGGATCAGCAACCATTCTGGGGCTTAATCATGAGAATAACGACTCATTCTTGATTTGTTGGATAGCCCTTGCACTTTAAGGTTTGAATCTTGATCATGACTTTAATTCGTCCAATTCGAACGTTTACGTTGGTTTGAAGTGGTTTTCGGATAACAACTCGTCGTCCGATCCTGGTCTCTTCAAACCAGCATTTGATAATTTAAAAGGGTCAAGTTATTGATAGTGAACAACTTCACTATCACGTGGGAGATTAACATATGGAAATACATTCCATACTTAAGTTATCACGACTCGCTTACCGAAATTAACCTCCTTATGTTTATCACAAGTCTGATATCTAACATTCATGCTAAACACAAATCACTTACTTTCCACAAACGAGTCAACATTTTCAATCACTATTTTAATTCATTCGGCTACTTAATGGTCCAGATAAGATATCATTTGGTTTGGAATCAATTTGCCTTGAGAAGAATATTGGTTTAAAATACATTCGATTTAATTTGAAATCACCTTTAGAAAAGAATTAATTAAACAAATAAATCAATCGATTTAAACCCTAATTTGATCTTAATTAATCCAAATTAAATCATAATTAAACTTTAATCATACATAACAAACTTAATTAGGCCATAATTAACTTCCTAATGCATCTTGGTTAAGGTTAAATCAAATCAATATTAGTTAAACCCTAGTTAATTAAAATATTAATTAAATAATCACTCGATTAAATAACAATTAATTATCTAATTAACTTAATTAAATTATTATTAACCATTAATTACTTATTAACCATGTTAAATGCCAATTAAAACTTAACTAATCAAACAATGGTCATTAACTTAACTTAAGTGTTGATTAATTACTAATTACCTTCTTAATTACTAATTAAAGCTAAATACCTTTTTATTTAACTAATTAATTAAATAATTAAATTACGAAACTTAATTATTTTTTAATTTCTAATTAAGTTTGTTTTGAAAACTTTTACAAAATAGTTTCATGTTAATCCACTTCACAACTCCTTACTCTATTTTCATGGTTCGAAACATTCTTTATAAAATTTAGAAGAAAAAAACTTTTGAAACCAAAGATACAAATTTTAATCCATTTCAAAACTTTAAACTTCGAAAAACAACTTCGATTCCAACCTTATCTCAAATCTGTCGCAATTACACAAAGGAGCTAACTTTGTTTACCAAAACTCGTGCCATAGTTCATGTTTTACAATCAACACATTACTAACACGAACCATATTCATCATATGTTGCGAGTATACATCCATACATACATGCTTACTAACTTTATAATACATCGATTTCAATAACCAAATAAAGCTTTAATAAACCATCCAATCGAACCACATTGTTACCATTCAACTTCTACACTATATTATCACTATAATAATGACTTAATAATGACTTAAAAAATATTTTCCAAAATAAGGTGGTTTACTCATCGAAATTTCATGGATTCTATTCTAACTTTCACTAGACCTCGCTAATGACCCTAGAGCTCAAAAGGGAAGTTGCTTTCTTGGAGAAGTCGACAATAATACATCCTTGGTATTCATATGTCAAACACCAAGTGCTGGAAAGGAAGATTGCTAGGGGAAAGAAAGTAGAAAGGAAAGATAAGTAGAAATTGAACAGTATGGAATCTCACAATGCAATGGAATGATATATAAAATAATCAAGTCTTTATAAAATCTAAGGCCATTTTTTATACATATACATATCAGAGTTGGACAGTTATAATACATTTCCTTACAACAGCAGATAAACTACACATAATTCATACACAACGGAAGATATTTAAAATAGGAGATTATGTCATGGGCCTCCTGCTCGACTCTATATCTCCAAAACATCTAAAACTAACCTGACAAACATGCTCGGTCTGACTCGAGAATTATAAGGAAATAACGCCCAGGTTAGTCTGGAATACCAGCATGTGTAAACTCAAACCACAAAAAACTTTATTGATTTACTAACTTGAAAAATCCTTTGAAATCAAACGTATCTCGTAAAACCTCGCCGCACATAAACACGGACGAGTTTTTACCTTACGATAACCAAAACACTTTTATAGAAAATCCAGTTATATTATAATAATGTCTAAGGGTTCAAAGTAAAATATTAAAATAGCTGGGATTCTTGCATCTCATGTTCCAACATGTTTGATATACAACTAAAACCGTACAGCTCGTATTGGAGAATGGGTTCTAACTAATGAATGGGCTACTGGGGTATCGTCCGTCACAGTATACTTCTAGAGCAAGATACCAAGATCGTACCTAACAGCCGCTGCCACCATAGGACCGGCCTGCCCCTTGTTGGATAGTACCGAATATGTCATCACCCCGGTTGTTCCCAACCGTTTTACTGAGCTTATATGCATAATTGAATCTGGAAATATGAATGGTCATCTAGAAAGGCGATGACATACCCTAATGGGTGCGACCCACATAGCCCTGCTGCATCTCCCCTATTTTAGTCATTCCTGGTTGATGAGGCTTGAGGCTACATTTTGTCTTTCTTTAGCACTTTTTACATAGAATGCTAACACTGTCCTCTAGACATCAATGAAATGCTAGCATTCATCCATATAAGTTCGTTCTGGGACTAAACGAAACCGAAGGCGCTACTTCTATTACATCCATTATGGGGAATCCCTCCCGTGGAAAATAGAAAATAGCTCTTGCACTTTAAAACTCCATCTTCGATTCCATGCTCTTCAAGATGTCTTCAATTCGAAATGTTGAGTTTGATCGAAGTGGTTTTCGGATAACATATTGATCTCGGTTTCTTCGAACCACTTTCGACAGTCCCGGTAACTCAATCTCGGTTTTGTAGGAAATAAACAGACAAAGATAAAAGCGGAGTTTACATCCTAACCATTAGTGGATGGATTTCCTTATCATTCATTCTAGAAGAACGAAATGAGTTTATACGTAAAATATAGTGCCTTTGACGGTAACTGTACCGTATAATTGCTGCACTTCTCCTAGAAATTTCTAAAGTTGCCTTTTTGTCCAGATTTAATGGTTAGTTATTTAACTATAAAACAAACAAACATCCAATCATGGTTTAATTTCCATATGGGATCCACTAAGCCTTTATTAATACTCTTTAATTAATAAAACCACTTTACAAAACTTGATCAAAAGATCTTTTCAAATCACTATTTCCAGACCCCTTACATTTCCTTTATACTTGGAAAACATTTACATACTTATCTCAATGGTATAAGTATATTACCAAAATATTTTACTTTTCATGCCTTGAAAACACGTGATTTATATGGCACAATCATCTTTGATCGCACCGTACTATGCGTATAAATCTCGTTTTGTTCTCCTAGGATAAATGATAGGGAGATCCGTCCACATAAATGGTTCGGGAGTAATCCCCGCTACTATGCATTTTCTGTATATTTCTAAAAAAACCGGAGTTCAATTACTGAAGAATATTTGATTGGTTTTTGGAGCGGCCGGTAAGCATATGAGTGTACTTATATGAGAATGACTCGAAACAGTAACACTTCAAAACCATATGTATTATATGCTTGGAGGAGCTTCGTGATCTATTGTTTTTTCGGAATTCATGTATGATTCAAAGATCTATTGAAGCGTGGGAATTCATATGCGATTCCGAGATCTATTAAAATGTAGGAATCCATATATAATTTCGGGACCTATTGAGGTATGAGAATCCATGTGGCGTTCCAAGGTTTATTCAGGTGGCAACTCATGTGCTAGAATCTTTGACGTAGCCTCACCAGCGGATATGAATAAAACCAAAGGTTAGATGCATAGCCAAGGGTTTAGCAACGCATAAGGGTGCAACTAACTCTATCATAGAGTTTCCTATAATTGTTCTGCATGAGAGAGCGATGCACTTGACTTGACCGATGGGGGGCAGCTATGTGTTTCCTATGATACATCATTTGGGATTTATACTGGTTCGAAAGGATATCTCTGATCCTTATGGAGGGGGACCATTCTCAAAGGTTCTATGGGCCCTCCATCAAATCCTACATAATTAACAAACGCATCTTAGTGGTTTTTGAATGTATACCTATTATTTTTGTGATGTACATTCATAGACATCACATCCACATGATTATTATATTTTCCACCCTGGACATTATTATAATATCACTGGATTTTCTATAGAAATGTTTTGGTTATTGTAAGGTAAAAAATCCATCTATGTTTATATGCGACATGGTCATGCAAGATACCTTTATTTCTAAAACGTTTTTATAACATTAAGTTATCCATTTTATTGTGTTTCTCATGTTGATTTTACCAGACTGGCCCAGGCGTTGTTTTTCTTATAATGCTCAGGTCAACCCGAGCATATTTTCTGGATTTAGTTAGACACTTTGAAGCTTTTAAGAGACGAGCTAGATACCTCCAACACATACTTCTGCATTTTATTTTAAATTTTTGGTGTTTGTTTTTGTTGTAGTATTAGTAATTGTAAGGACATTGTTATAACTATCTAAGGAGATGATGGGTTAGTGTTGTAATCTGATGTATGTATGTATATTAAAGTCTCTTTCTTTTGTAAAGACTTGTTTAATATTATATATTACTCATCGTGTTTGTATGATTATGTCTTCCTTCTTCTTTCCTCTTTTCCCCAATGATTTGTCTTTCTAACACTTGGATGCTTGGCATAATACCATATATGCATTAATGTTAAATTTCGAGGGTCGACGAGTTGTCATATTTGGTATCAGAGCTGAATATTAAGCGAGAACCTTAGCCTCGGTGGGGTAAACTCTGAAGTGGCACCTTAGATGAGTTTGAGTGTGTGCGTGTGTATAAGAGCGTGCATTTGTTAGTGATGCAAAAAAGATTTTATATCGTGTTATCTGATCGGTTGAGTTGTATATGAATTTCGGTCGATGCGTGTGGCCTACTTTATCGATAGGGATTCCTAAACACTTGAACAAAGCCAACCAACACGGTATTGTTTTAGAAATGGGTATAATTTTACCTAGGATCATATATTTTTATATACAATATTGATTTTTAAAAATAATATGAGGTGCTTATTTTGTTAGGAAATGATAATATTCAATTATTATCATTTAGGGTTGTTTAGTTATGCTTGTCAAGTTTGAGTATTGACTATTATTGAGTGTTTTATAAGTAATTTGCCTTTTTAAATATGGGTTGGGTAATTATGATTTGGAAATTTTTTTGAAACAAACAACTTTTGAATAAGCTTCACAATGTGACTATAAGGCGTTCGATGTTAATGTTGGATTAAAATTGGACTTTTGTAAAAGATGTTTATAAAAGGTTAGAATATTTTATAATAATTATTTGAGAAATGATTTGTATAAAGGAGAGATTTTATATGAATATGGATTATAATAAAGAAATGTATTTTATAAATAAAAGGTTTTGAGGATACAAATCCTAAAGTCTTGAAGAAGTTTCAAATGTTTTATGTAAAGGGTAGTAATATTTTACTTGAAGATATTTTTAAATATAAATTTCTAAAAGGAAATTTTTAATAAAGGAGTATTTTCTTTGGATTGGTTCACAAAATGAGTCTTGATCTTTTTTGCGATGATCTGAATAACCTTCTAAGTGACGATCGGACGATTGCTTAGGCAAAAGTTGTAGTGCACTTTGTAGATTATTCTCTTTATCATTGTATAATCAAAACAAGTTAAAATCCAAACGAACCCAAAGTAAGTTAGTAATAAATATTTTGTTTAAACACCTTGTTGGAATTATGTAACATATTATTTCAAAATGGGATTTTGAAATACAGGAAGTATGTTTATATTAATCGGTTCGCGTGGGCTGAAAATGACTAAAAATGGAGAAAGAGATGTGTTCGGATGGTAGGCATTTCTTTTGAGTATAACCCTTCTTGGCTAGGTAATATATGACATTATTAGGTTGTGCCAAATTCCTAATTATCATTGTGGGATTACTTGGGCATATCTCTGTGTGTGTGTGTCCTACGGATTTAAAATATGTAGTTTCATTTCAAAACTAATTTGGATTAAAAGACAGGAATTTGGATCTTGAGTTTACTTTTGGAAGATAAATTCAAAATGGAAAAGTCTGAATCAGATAGTGGTATATACTCTCAGGAAGTAGTAGGTTATTCTACAAGTTGAACTTAAAATTTGATTTATGAAATGTTTTCATAAACAATTTTAACAGAAATAAAATTGGTGTTATGGAGAACCAATAACATAAGCATGGAAGTTGAATGTAGATCATTTCTCTTTTTCATATAATTTTGATCCAAGATTCAAATACATGACTTGGAGGTGTTTCACACCTTTTCAAATAAGGATCGATCACTCGATTCTTGACGGTGAGCATTTGGGAGGTTTCTCGATTTGGAACCAAAGTTTTATATAATATAGTTTATGGCTATGTAAGGAGAATGGAGGTTTCTAATCGAGAAACCTGATCGGGGTCTGCACTAGGAAATCAAAGGACTAATACTAGTTTTGAACAGAGGTTGTTTATTTGAGTAGAGATTGAATCAAATTTTGCATATGGATGATCTATGAACATCATGCGGACTTATGAATAATTGTGGGTACTTATATGATGAAAGTTCAGGATCAAAATTCATTTAAGGGGGGAGAATGTAACGACCTTGAATTTTATCACTTTAAATATGGATAATTAATATACTTAAAAAAATTAATAAATGGATTTTATTACTTAAAAATGTTTTAAAATAATAACTAGAGATGGGAGAATGGTTTTAAAAATGTGTTTACCAAAATATCTAGTTCAAAGAAAAATAGAAAATGCGACGAGAAAACATTTTTAAATTTTCTATTTTTCGTTGTCTAAAGTTATCGAAAACGTTGCACATATTTGAGTACACATTTACAAATAATATAAGTAGGGTTAAGGAAGGTTAATGGTAAGTATGTGTTTATAATAAGGAAGATGTGACAAGAAAATGAAGTTTAAGTGTAAAATTAAATTTTAGGTACATGAAAACCCTTATTATCCATTATGCTTTCAAATGTATGGTACAAAGATGGGATGAAATGATGGAAATGTGTAAAGGGGGATGGAGGTAACATGTAAGAGAAGGTAAGGAAGGAAGGAGGAGAGATGATGTATCATAAAATGAGGGGAGGTTATGTACTTAAGGGCTTTTTAGTAATTTCCTTATTTCATTTATAATAAAACAAATTTCAAATATTTTTCCTCTCTCACTTCTCATTCATTTCTAACTTTTTCAAAAAAAATTCTCCTTCCTTAAGCTTTTCAAAAGGTTTATTGGCTTCCACTTATTTTTCTATATTTAAAAATAAATTCTTTCTTCTCTTTTAATTTATAAAAATTCTTAGAACCACTTTCTTTTCTCTTCCTATACCACCTCTTAGCCAAATCACGCCCACACATCCATTGTTCAACCTCAGTCCTGCCCTATTTTCCCTAGGCTAAGCCAGTTTTTCAAAGTCCAATGGTAGTATTCACTTTTTCTAAGAGAAATCCAAAAATATAGGCCTTTTCAAAGTTCTAGTCCTAGTTTGGTTTGTTTGGATAGCTTTTGATGAGTTAAACTTGCTTTTTAAGGTGTATGTGTGTGTGTGTTTGTGTGTGTGTGTGTGTGTGTTTGGTGTTGCTAATAGTGGAATTATATGTATTACTTGGTTGTGTACTTGAAATTTTAGTTTGGTTGTGAATTGATGTTAAAGTTACGATCTTTCTTAAATGTATGGTGATATGGCATGCGTATAAAAGTTGTGCTCTTGCTATGTGTTGTATTAGCTAAGGAAATTAGCATTTTGATTTGTAAGGTGACTTGAGATCCCTTGGAAACTAAATTATGTTTACTAGTCTTAATTTACTAAAAGGATCTCAAAAGTTTCAAACTTATTTTATAGTTTTTAAACCCCCTTACTATGTGTTATAAAGTAAGTTAAATTTTAAGAGTCAAAGTTTGGAAATTTAACTTAGGAACTAACTTTAAGTAAGGCATCCATAGCGATAGCCGCTATGGATGCAGTTTGAAAAAATCAAATGTTTTTCTAAATTTAAAGTGTTTCCGTTTTAAATATTTTTGAAAACCATTTTCAAATCATTAATTAAATATAAAAGGTAATTATTATTTAAATAAGTATGAGTTTAATAATTATGTAATTAATTATTTAATTAAAATAATTCATAGTTAATTAGTAATTGAGTAAAGGTAATTAGTACTTATGTATTAATTAAGCTAATTATAATTAATTAATTAAGAGAGTTTTTAATAAGTTATTGATTAAGTAATGATTTAAATAAGTATTAATTTTTATTTAACTAAGTATAATTATTAATAATCGGTTAGTTTTAATTATTAATTAGGTAGAGTTTAATTTATTTATTTATTTAGATTTAATTAAGATTTAATTAAGGTTTAACTAATTTAATTTAAGTTTTAATTTATAGTTAATTATGACTTAATTAGTAATTTAATTCAGATTTAATTGTTATTAAATAAAGGTTTGTTTTAAACTATGTCAGCTCTATTTTAAAGCAGCCTCTTGGATAAGTAGATTGATTTAACAAGGGATATCTTGTCTAAGCCATTAATTAGACAAGCAAATATGGATAATATTAAATTTGACACCTGCTTAGTAGAATAAATCCTCATTAATATTGAGTAGATTATCTAGACATACTTTTAGCAAAATAAATCCTTATTATGCTAATATATTGATTTGAACATTGAACTATATGTCAGTTCATTTATATTGGATAAATGGTGGTTTAGTTAGTGAATGCTAATTGATTTTATTTACATATGTTAGCTTATATAAACACCTATTATGTGACTTGAAAAGTCAAATTTAAGAAAATGGTAGCTTGATTTAGTGCCATTATGGCCGCTAAGCCACTTTCTGAATGTGTAAGTTTTGGTTTTAAATTAACTCTCTTTTATAAACAATTTGAGGTTAAGTGTTTATAAAATTATGAAAAATGTTTAAAGTAATTTATTATTTGGTTAACGATGTTTGAAGATAATTAATTATTTCAAAAATGAGGGTTTCAAGTTTATTAATTATTCAATTATGATGTTTAAAGGTAATTATTTATTTGAATAAGATGCTTATAAGGGATAGATTGTTTATAAAAAGGATTTATTTAAGGAGATTTACAAATGATATTTTGTAAAGGATATTTAAATGATATTTGGTAAAGGAGTTTTATAAGAATTTTATAAATCATTTCAGAGATTTATGAAAGAGAGTTTTATAAATAAATCTGGAGATTTATAAAAATATTTGGAAATAATGAATGGACTTAGAAATAAGGAATCTTATAAAGGAACGAGATTTGTTTTGGCTATTAATCCTTCTTAATTATGGTACTATGGAAATGTTCTTTCTATACTTAACAGTAAAGGATAAGTGGTTTGGTTTGAAGGATAAGTGGTTTAGTTTTACAATAAGTAATGTTTTAAGTGGAATTTGTTTAGTGTGTGTGTGTGTGTGTGTGTTTGTGTGTGTGTGTATGATTTTGAACTAGGACATCTTTCTTAACTAGTTTTTAAATATACTTATACCATCGAGATAAGTATATGCCTATATTTTCTAAAGACATTTTTGTAAAGATTTGAAAGTGTTTAATTAGTGAAATAGTAACTAAAGAGGCTTAGTGGTTACTAATGTGATTAATTGAGTTTAATTTCCTATCAAATTAAATTGTTGATTTGTTGTTTGTTTGATAGTTAAATAAACGACTATCTAATCTTGGCTTAAATAATCCTTCCTAATTTAGTGGTATGTAAACTCTTTTTCCGTACTTAACACCGAAGTATATAACTCTAGAAATATCTTGGATAAACTCGTGATTTATATGGAACAATAATCTTCGATATTGGTGTACTGTGTGTGTAAATCTAGTTCTGTTCTCCTAGGACAAATAATAGAGAGATATTTCCATGTAAATGGCTAGGGGGTGATCCTCGGTCTTGTATATTGTCTATATCTTTCTAAAAGAACCGAAGTTAAGTTATCGAAAAATCATTGATTGGTTTTGGAGAGGCCGGCAAGCATGGGAGTGTACTTATATGAGATAACTCAAAACCATAGCCACTCCAAAACCTACCTGTTTTATGCATCGAGGAGTTTTGTGATCTATTGAGAGGTCGGAATCCATATGTGATTTCGAGACCTGTTGAGGTTTTGGAATCCGTGTGTGATTCTTAGATTGGTTAAGATGTGGGAATTCATGTGTGATTTCAAAAGTTGTTATTGTATGGGAATCCATGTGGGCTTTCGAGATTTGCTCAGGAGGCAATTCGTGTGCTGAAATGTCAGATGTAGCCTCCCTAGCGAATATAACTAAAACTAGAGAAAAGATGCATAGCCTGGGATTTAGCTGACCCATAAGGTGCGGTCGACTCTATCCTAGAGTTACCAACGATTGTCAGCATGCGAAGCGATGCACTTGGCTTGATCGATGGGGCACAGCTATGTATTTCCTATGGTGCATAAGTAGGGATGTATGCTGCTTCAAAAGAATATCTCTGATCCTTGTGCAGGAGGACCATTCTCAGTGGTTCTAAAGGCCCCTCTATGGATTTTTACACAATTAGCGAATGCTTCTTAGCGATTTTTTATTGTATACCTACTATTGTAGTGATGTACACTCACAAACATCACAACTACTTGACTATTATATTTTCTACCCAAGACATTAATCTAATATCACTAGATTTTCTATCGAAATGTTTTGGTTATCATAAAGTAAAAGTCTGTTTGTGTTTATATGCCCCATGGTCTTATGAGATACATTTACTTTCGAAAGGTTTTAAAACATTAATTAATCCACTTGATTGTGTTTCTCACGCTAGTTTTACCAGACTGACCCAAGTATTGTTTCTTATAATGCTCAGGTCGGCCCAAACATGTTTTCCAGATTTAGCCGGACACTTTGAAGCTTTCAAGAGATAGGCTGGATGCTTCCATGATGTACTTTCATATTTTCTTTAATCTTCCGTTGTTTGTTCTTGTTGCAGTATTAGTAAATTTAAGGACATGTTGTTATAACTCTTCAGGGTAATGATAGATTAGTTTGTTCTAATTTATGTATGTATATAAAAGACCTTTTCTTTTGTAAAGGCTTGTTTAATATTATACATTAATCATTGTATCTGTGAGATTCTGTCTTCTTTCTTCTTTCCTCTTTTCTCCAAGGATCTGTCTTTCCGGCACTTGGATGCTCGGCACGTGAGTACCATGGATGTATTATTTTCGATTTTCAAGGGTCGAAAAGACGGGTTTTTACAGATAGTTTAATCAGTCAACATGCGCTAACCTTGAAATATCAACTTTTGACAGCTCAACCAAGTCAACACTCGATAGCTCTGAAAAATCAACCTTCAATAGCTCTTCCTTTTATTTTATCACGCATCGACTTCATTTGTATCAACTTTCGATGACTTCATTTATCAATTTGCGATAGCTTTGATCAACTCAACTTTCGATAGCTTTATATATATATTTGACTCACGATGGCTTTATTGTTCTTTAACTAACGATAGATCTTTTGCTTGTCAACTTGCGATGGCTCTCTTCCATTAAGTTGCGATAGTTATATCATTCTGCAATAGTTCTATCACGTCAACTTGCGATGACTCATTTTTGTCAACTTGCGATACCATGTTTCTTTTCAATTTGCAATAGTTCTACATAAATATGTGATGCCTTTTCTCAGTGTCTAATAGCTTTCATTCCTTAATTTGTGATGGTTTCAAAAGTGCAATATTTTTCACATCTTGTCCATTTTTGAATATTTTGGGTGTAACAGATACGATACCCAATAAAAGTTGAATAATCTTATTGATGGGATATAAGAATGCCATACAAAAAATCTTGGTTGGAAACGGAAAGTCCACTTCTACAGGCTCAAATCCAACTATCAATACAAACGATGCAGATTTTATTAGACTGTCTTCATTGTGCATTGCTCTTGCAAATCGTGTGAAGATTCTACAAATTGACGTTGGCGAAGCATTAACAATTTTGATGGAAAATGAAAAAAGTGAATTGTGCACTGGTTTGGATAATAAAACCGCAAGAAGTTGGTTGGATGTTGTTCAATATAACAGACGAGGTACAATACTTGCTATCAACAATATTTGATCAACAAACCTATCAATAATCCTTAAAATTTGTATTTTTTTAATGTGTTTTCGTTGTGGCTTTTGTATATATAATCTTAAATTCCGATGTACCAATTTATCTTTTAAAGTATCTATTTTTTAGTTTTAGAATTTTTGCATTAGTTGATAATTGCTATCAATTACTAAAATAAACTACGAAACAATTGAAAAAACTCAAAACAATAAAAAGTATAATGTGTAAATAATCATTCCTCGTTCTCGGCATATAAATATATATTATCCATTCATAGAATTTTCGCTGGCTAATACTCAGTTTTGTTATCCAGCATTTTGGCCCGGTTATATTCAGATTGACTAGATAAGTTAGACCAGACGATTATCAAGGTACGTAGCTTGAGAGATGATCCTATGGTCCAAGAATCAAGTACAGATAAGACTATGAGATGATGGTCGGACAAGCTTCGAAGTGCAATATCGTGGAAATATGCGAAGTATGGATCGTTGTTCCACCCTATATAGGGGATTGATACCGATCCCTAGGGGTACACCCATAGTGGTCCCTACTTCTATGGCACTCATCTTTATGTACATAGAGTCTTATTCAAGTGTTATTCCAGAATTCATATGCTTTGATTCACAATTGCCGTATGTAGTCCAAAGCGGTAATTCAGGCTTATGTAGATTCACTCTTGGACCAAAAAACATATAGACGACCATGCAAAACAACCTTGAAATCCTGAATCCAACAACAAGACGAACCCACATAAGAAATTGTAAGACCCTATACTATATATATGGATCGGTATCGATCCCCCTTCCCCAACCACATGTGATATGGAGTTGAGATTTTTTGAAAGACTTGGTCTTGGCGGCGAGGCTTTGCATGAGAAGTTTCAGCGAGATATTTGACCGTCTACTCCGACAAATACAGAAAATATGCTTCATTCTAAGGATCTTTATGCTGTCATTATACTATTTTGCTCTTGTATTCAACGATCTAAGTCGATCCCATTCTCTTGTAACCACAAAAACTA
This sequence comes from Allium cepa, assembly GCA_030765085.1. Lineage (NCBI taxonomy): Eukaryota > Viridiplantae > Streptophyta > Magnoliopsida > Asparagales > Amaryllidaceae > Allium > Allium cepa. The sequence continues at coordinate 417,728,297 of CM060940.1, read as the reverse complement.
GAGCATAAACAATAAAATCATTCAAATGGATGTAGATCAATATTGTCGAATCATTCTAAATTTATGTGTGCTTATTTATTTTTTCTATTTTTTATTTACTTTATTCGTTTAATCTTTACTACTTACTTTTTCAAATGTTTGTATCAAATTTGGCTCAAACAGGTTTAAAATTGACAATTTAGGGTGGTGGAATGGCAAGATGGATGCAAAGCGAATAAAGTAAAGTGAAGTCAGATGCGTGGTGGAAAAACTTATAGAGGAGGATGAGCAAGTACATGCGCTACGTCTTTCTCTGACGCGCCTTGTCCTTTTCTTAGGACTGTGGCTTGGGACCAATAAAGATTCGCCTAGCGGATATCGTAGTTGTTGCTTAACATATGATTTCCGTGAATGAGACGTCTCACGTACAAATTTAACATGGTAATAATATAACATGACGTAACAGGTAAAAAATGGAACGATTCAAAAGGTTGAAAAAGCAAACGGGGCATAGTAGAAAGAGAAAGAGAAAGAGAAGGAACTGTTGATTGATGATGGTGGTAAGATAATAACATGGCCTGACAAATGCTGACAGGCTATTATTGATTACCCATTCACGCGCAGGAGACAGCTCATTTTCATATATCGCCTCCTCTTAAATACCCATAAACCCCCAGTTTGTTAACCCTCACCTCCAATACATGACTCACGCCCCCCATACCTTACTGTTTACTTTATTAATTAATGCATTGTATTCCTCCACATAGCATTTTCATCATTATTATTATACACCATGCTCACATTTTTTTTATTACTTAATATATATAACATTTAGCGCACATATTGACAAAATATTGGTCGCTAAACAAGATTTACTAGAATGTGTTGGAGAATAAGCAGCCGAAAGAGACAAAAGATAGATGGGACACAGATTGGACGACTCATTGCACAAACTTTTACACTTACCTAAAATATTCATTAGCCTACCTCATTCAAATATTTGACTCATGCTAATCACCATTTATGTTTATAATATTGTTCACTACTACTTTGAAGATGCGCCTGGTTAATTAATAATAATATTTTGATACCTGGCTAATAGCGTTTCCACGTTTTTTTGGTTTATTATTTTAACTTGCGATAGGAGATGACGTATATTATGTAAACATTCTCCAATTATGTTAAGCAAGTAGTTAAGTACTACATCTGCTGCCTATCAACTTCTAGTTTAATGATCATGTTTATAAATAATTTTTACCGTAAGCTACTCACAGATTTACAGCGTAAGCTGTAAAAATCAGACTATCATGCTCGCACGGTTATCAAACCGATCGCTAGGAATGTTTGCTTACTGTCACTGGCCAAAATCAATTCTAAAGCCAAAAAAACGTGAATCTTATCTCATCGCGGTTTCCCTAAAAACGTGGATCTTGTCTCGTCGCGGTTTCTCTAAACTTTCTCCTTTTATTTCGCGCATCAAAGTTTCTAAACTCAAATCTATTATGATTTTCAAATTCTAAAATTTCAATTTCAAATCGACAATTTTGAATGCTTTGATTAATATTTAAATTTAAAATTCATATTTTCAGATTCAAGTGTCCGTTTATTCTTTTCCAACATATTATCACTTAATGTTTAAGTAATATTAATAAAAATTTTAAATGTATATTTCTTATCAAAGTTATACAATCGAACGGTCGGTTTCTCCACCGTTGTGCGGTTATGCTATTATTCTTCAATGTGATTCGATTTAATGTCCGAAACATATTTATGATACTTTAATCATTTAAAATAAAAGAGGATGAGGACTGTATGGCGAATATCGATTTAGTTCACTACGACACTACAAATGGATCTACGTGATTTATATCCAACATCCCCATAGAGATCGTGAAGAATCAAGGATGTGATCGTTAATTTAAGTTTAAGTATGTCCTAGCCTCTTATTCATCTGTACTACATCCAACCTAGTAAAATCAATGGTAAAAATACAACAAAATGACGTTGTTGAATGAACATCAAATGTGAATAAAATAAGGACTTTTTTGGGTTAACTCTGTTGTCTTTTAAATTGATATCAGTTGTACCATTTATATAAAGTATTATTTTATTTAACCATATTTCCCATTCCGTCCCTTGTACTTCTCCAAAACCAAGGCCCCATTTGGCTTGACATTTTTAGTTTTGTGTTTTCGTCTATACAAAAGCGCGTCCACGGTATGTATTGTTGAAAAACAAACAATTTTGAAAAATGAAATTAACATGCAAAATAGAAACCAAAATTATTTTGTTTTTCGTGTTTCAAGGGATAACAAAAACACGGAGAACAATCCAACTCTTTCGTTGTCCGTTGGTCGTCGCAATGACTAAAAATTATAAATCTTCTTCTTTTATTTCTTGCTATTTTTTAGTGCAAGTTGAAAATACAAAACTCAAAATACAAAATGAAACCAAACAGGCCCTAAGCTTTTCGTTAATTCAACATCAAAAAAAAGAACAAAAAACCTAATCGAAAGTCATTTGTCGATTTTACAATAGTAAAACCCTAACATCAACGATGGCGAGAAAGATGAACAATGACGTGTCAAAGAAAGCCAACGGTGACGCAGCGAGCAAACGCACTGACATTGTAGGCGTCAGCAACACATATAGAAAGTATTTTTCTTCCAATTATGTGTTGATGCAATTTAGTTGAAAACATTTCCATGTTAGCATCGAATGCATGTATTCGTTGGACATATATCAAATTTTATATGTATAGAGCTGGAATGTCGATAAAATAAGGATACTGTTAAAGAAACTCCAAAGATAAATAAAATATGGACATTTTTTAGGGAAACTCTACTGTTTTTAAAATTGCTAGCAAGTGTAATGTTCGTATTTTGACAATATTATTTTATTTAAACACATTTCCCATTTTGTCTCTTTCCCTTCTTCAAAACTCAAACTTTCCATCAAATCATTAATTCGACATCAAAAAACAGTAGACGAAAAGTTAATTGAAAATTGTTTGTCTATTTTACAGTAGTAAATCCTAGTATCAACAATGGTGAGAAAGAAGAACAATGATGTGTCAAAGGAAGCCGACAACGACACAGCGAGCAAACGCATCGTGGCTGCAGACATTGGTAATGCACATAAAATGTAATTTTCTTCTAGTGATGTGTCAATGAAATTTAGTTGAAAATGTTTGTAGTAGCATTAAATACATGTATTCGTTGGACATATATCAATTTTATATATATAGAAGTGCAATGTTGATGGGAAATTTTTGAAATGCTAAAAAATATATATATTATTTTTCTACATTCAATGTCATTTTATCGATTTTTTAATTTTAAGTTTAATCATGTATGTCGAAATTCGAAAGCTCGATAAAGAAAAATCATTTTGCTATGAATAATAATGGTTTGACTGGTCATCGTCGAAATTGTTTCTACATTACAACTACCTTTTGTCATATTCATGTTATTCGACAGGGTTTTTTCAAAATGCTACCTTTTTACAAAGTAATGCTATTGCGATAGGCTACTGTCGAAGTTGATTGGATTTTTCAACCAGTTTTTACGTAAACTTCGTATTAGACTATTATTTGTCATATTCGTGTTATAAGATATTCTTTGACTTTATTTTGTTTCGACGAGGCTTCGGCTTCGTCAAAAAAATTTATTTTATCAATAACATGTTAACATTTATTTCATTTTTCGATTGCATGTTGTTGTGATTGTTTTGGTTTCTTAACAGGTGATCGTCGAACACTTGTTAATCGATGTGTTGTTGTCGAGTTTCAAATTTTCTGATAATTATTTGAATTATGGTACTGATTCATAGTGTATCATTTGTACTAAATCCAGGCCCGGGCCGATTGATTTTGTTGCCCCAGACAGAACAAAAAATGTAATCTAACCCAAAAAGTATAATAACATATAGAACTAATTGATGCCAGTTTCGAACCCCGGTTGCTGGCGTCAAAGTAAATACCCACTACCACTGAAGCAACTTAACACCTGAGATTAACTTGTAATAAAAGACTATACTTAGCGAACTAGGAGATTGTTGCCCCTTCCCACTCCGTTGCCCTAGGCGGCTGTTTTGCCAGCCTTACCCTAGGGCCGGGCCTGACTAAATCTTTGTCAAATGTCACAAGTGAACAATGAGTAGAGAAAAAAGATTGAGAATCACGAGGTCGAACCAAAGGAAAAAAGCAGGAGAAAGAAACAAAGCTGCTAGCGAAAAATATGCAGTTGTGCCTTCGCAAAATGTCATGGATGGTAAGAAAGAAGATGATAAATATGAGGAATTTGCTAGTGAAGGAAGTGATGATGCTAAGAGTAGTGGTGCAACTGGAAATAATGGTAAGGAAAGTGTAGACGCTGAGAGCGGCGGTGAGGAGGGTAGCAATGATACTGGTATTTGTAAAGAAGTAGTGGCTCATGATAGTGGAAAGGACGTTAATAAAGGAATAAAGTTTGGAGTGATTATAGAGGAAAAGATTCCCCAGAGGAGTCAAGCCAATCGAAAGAATCGGAGAAGGTTGAAAAGGGAGATGAAAATGAGACAAGCGAAGAAGAAGAGGTTGTTCCTTTGGCCAAGAATGAAAAGCACATATTGAAGATTTTAAAAGTGAGCAACCACCACTATTTGTTGGTTACAAGTATCATATAACTAGTCGTATTTGGTCTTCTATGATAAGTTTGCAATTTAGGATAATTTTAATAGTTGAATGTATTGCATAAATAATATTGTTACCAATTATCATTTTAACGTTAGGTACATAGAGCTAGAGTTATAAAGCTTCATTGTAATGTGGAAACCCATCAACTTTGGATTTTGGAATAGGAATGTCAGTTTGTGAGGGATGCAATAGCTACTTCTATTTTATTATTTTATAGGTACGATCAAAAAAACACATGGAAAAATCAATAAAATTCCCATCAATTCTTTTATTGAATAATTTTACGCTAAATCCAATACATTTCATCTTTCATTCGGGGAAATGACTATAAGTATAGATTAAGTGTTTCACGTAACCAGTCTTCCAACCATTGGAAATATCATGAATGGTCCGCTAGGTGGATCGAGGGGCATTTTGTATGATAATGTATATGAATTGTTAGATAAGTATTTTGGATTGAAAAGAGAATTTGTTAGCGATGTGTTAGCCGGTGAGAAAATAATCCATATAGAACGGTTAAAGAAAAATTATTCTGGGTCGAAAGAGTCGAATAATATGGAATGTAAAAGCCATTGTGCTGCTACTTCTTTATTGTACATTATAGACACATTTGAAAGTCTATAGGGTGGATCGTGTAGTGTATATGCAAGTATATGTGACATAATATATGATGCAACTGAGATAAAATTAGTCTAGGTAAATATAGAATAAGCGCTCCAGGATTTTATACTGGTTCGGATCTCCCGTCCTACGTCCAGTCCTCAAGCTTCCCTTCGGAATTCGACTATCAAACACTCTCACTTCTTCCGGAGGAATATGCTTGGTTACAATAACTTGTTCTTATCAAGTATATGTTCTATAACACGGATATTGACTATTAAGTACAAATGCTTCCAATATATATATCTAGAGAGTATTGATTGAGGTGATCTGAATATACGGAAGAGCGAAATACAAGTATAGATTGCTAGAGATCAAGAATATAACAGATTATGTAAGTAAAGAGCGCAAGTAAGTAAAGTGAGTGTTCTCTTTAATTCTTGATGATATATATAGTTGTAGAGAGATTCCTTGAATAGTTGCATCCATTAACAAGTGCTCTACAGTTGCTTATGATGGTGATGAAGAGTTGCAACGAAGAGAAGCGAAGATGTCTTTTCAAACGTGTCAGTTGTAATTTGAATTTTAAATTCTGAGTTTGAAATCAAACGTCTGAGATTTGTTTCAGATGACTGACTCTATATCTTTTTTGTATACAGTAGTCTTTCAGATGTCTGAGTGCGTCAACCAGATGTCTGATCCTGTTTGTTTTGTATTCTAGGGGATTTCTTCAGACGTCTGGCTAGTGCACCCAGACGTCTGAAACCTGTGCATGTTTTCTTTGTGCATCTGTCTTGTTGTTCCATTGATCCTGTGATGTTTTTTTGTGCATCTGGCTAGTGCATCTGTCTTGAAATGTTCTTTGAGCCTTGTTTTTTTCTTTCTTGTGATGTTACTCTAGCAAATACCTGTAAATATATATATATATATATATATATATATATATATATATATATGCATATTCGTTTTCCATTGTATAGCTGTTGTCATTGAAACCGTAGATTTGATTTCCTAACGATCTCCCCCTTTTTGATGATGACAACTATACAACGTACATATATATAATTTATAAATCTCCCCTTGAATATGTGCTTATTATTATATGTGTGTGTGTGTGTATATTTATTTATTTCTCCCCTTTTGGCATTATCAAAAATAATTTCTAACAATTTAAATGTTACAATATTAATCAATCGTCAAAGATATATACAGAGATAACATGCCAATAAATTTCATTAATAATTGTAATTGAGTACATTCATTGATTTTTTAAGTGCACAAAATATGAAATCCTTAAATCTATGAGTCTTTCGGGGAAGCTTTTTCTTGATCGTCTCCTTTATCTTCTTTTTTGAAAGAGCTATGTTGCTTTGTAGGAGATGATGGAGTTTGTTTTAGAGGTTCTTTCTCCTCAAAAAGTTTGGAATGTTTCGAGGAGGAGAAGACACTGGGGTTGGCCAATCTTCGGAAGGGGGTGTCGAAACACGAACCCTTTGAAGAACATCTTAGAGAACCGTTAATACAGTTGAAATTTATGTTTGAACTGTTGCTAGGCATGTGGCAAAAGATGTTTCAAAGCTGTCAATACACTTAGCCAAAACTTGTTGATCTCGAGACAAGATTTGTTGATTTTGAAGAGCGAGATCTCGAATGCTTTCATTTGGATTTGTCTCTGTTCGAGTTTCCAAAATCTCTCCTAGCTCGTATAATCAAATGGTGCAGGAGTAGGAGGAGTTGTCTCACGATGTTGTTCCTTCTCTTGTGATGGTTCATGGTGTGGTTAAGGTGAAGGCCCAGCTTCTCCTGTTTGACGATTGTGCGTCCAATCTTCAAAAGATATAAATTTCGGAGGAATCTCCGATAGGTTGATTAGTGAGAAAAACTTTGTGGAAGCATATTTTGGAGAAATTTCTTCAAAGGTAGATAAGTAGGAGGGGATGTGATGAGCACGTAGAAGTTCATGATGTATGTAGGGTAGATAATTGATGGCCGTGATCAAGTCCAAAACCGTTTTAGCTCGTCAAATATAAATTTGGCCCAATTTACCCTTGTTCCGCTGAATAGAGCATATAAAGCTTTGTGTTCTAATTTGGTTATCTTCTTATGACTTCCTAGATGAGGAATTATAGTGTTGATGATCATTCGAGTAAGAAGTCTTGCCTTTGGTCGCAAATATTTGGAAGCAAATTTAGGCATTTCATCCTCCCATATTTGATATGTTATATTGTTCCTTGGTTTGAAAAGCATATCGAGAATATTATATAGATCTTCGCCCGTGTCGGAACATCCAACAGTTCTACCTATTATTCCCGGAGTGAGCCTAATCATGTTGCCATAAACGTTAGATCATAGCCAATCATCTTCATTTTTCGTGTTCCAAATAGCCGTGCTATCTAAATTAGCGTAGAAGAGAAATATAGCCAATTGATCAATTTGGATGTTATTAGGGTTGAACGATATCAAAGTTTCTAAACCGGCATTGTCACACAAATCATCTAAATCATACATTGAAAACTTGAGTAAGTTACAAAATGGACCTGTGTGAAGTTTTTTCTTCTAAATTTCCTCATACATCTTGAGTGAATATGGTGCTCGATTCATCCATCATTCGATTTGATTATCCGAGCGGACTTGAGGGTTTGAAGAAGTTGGTTGGTCTTGTTTTCTTTTGGATATCTTGGGTTTTTAGTTTTAGGAGGAATTGAATTCATTTAATTTTGAAAGAGGCAGAAGTTTTGGCCAAAAAAACGCTATTGATCAAGGGAGAAAGTGAAACAAAATTAGAAAGAGAAAAAGAGATAGTTGTTATCTAGGCATATATGAGTGTCGATTGAATTTCAGACTTCTGGAATGTAATTCAAACGTCTGGTTTAACCTAATTTTGACACAGTAAATGGAGTTAGACGTCTGGTTTAGTTTGATAGATGTATGAATTTTGTCGAGTTTTTAAAATTGATAGTCAGAGAGATTTTTCAGACGTCTGGTGTAAATATCAGATATCTGAAATAGATCGATTTTTTATAATTTGGTGGCAGAGACTTTATTTAGACGTCTGGTTCATATTTCAAACGTCTGAAATAGTCTGGTATCTATTTTGAGTAAGCAGAGACAATGTTCAGACGTCTAGAAAGTTCATCAAATGTCTGACATATGCACGATGATGTAAAAAATGTGGGATACCAAAGTGTCAGACGTCTGAGGTCCATATCCAAACGTCTGAAACAATCAATCTTTCTAAAAATAGCCTAAATTTTAAGGGTGTTGCTTACTTCTAGACCCTCTATTGTTTGGAATAGTATTATTTTTGTGAAATAAAATTACAAATATACGTAGATATGAATACAATAAAATAATATAAACCATTTAGATGGCGATGGAGTTTTGCGATCATCTGACTTATTATCCCTTCATGGTTTGAGTGGAGACCATATATTTCCACATTCATGGATTCTTAGGGAACCAAAGAATCGCCTTGGTGAAGGATCCAAAGGTGTATGATACGAGGATGAGGGATCCAAGGAATCAGAAGTGGTTCATGGACATCCTTTTTTCGTGAATTACAAAACTTCATCGCCACTTGCTCCAAAAAGCTTAGTCTTCGTGCCGTGACTGTTCAAAATATAATTCTCGTTGCAGATCTATTTGTTGTTTTTCATAGTGATGTATCTCATCAATTTTCTCCTTTGCTTTAGGAGAGACAAATAGAGATCGTTTGGACTTCTTGTTATCGGGAGTGAATCCCGTATGATAGGAGGACCACCTATATGTCGATTCCTGATTGGTATGGGGGTAGGAAGCCGTTGTGGTGTATTCGCTGTATGTGTCAGATAGATGAGAACTTTCAGAAGACATGATTATATTTTGTTGTAAAAATAATATGAAATGTGTATATATATTTTTCTTGTTGTTGTATAAAGATTTATATATAAGTTTAAAAATTATATTTATAGATCATTTTCAGAAACCAACTAACTAAAAACTACGGTAAAGGTTTTATCAATTATAATTTATGGATAGAATTTTTTTTTAGCAAAACATAGTATAGATGAAGATGTGGTTATTAATTTAGAAGATCATTAAGAGAGCATATTCCTAAATCGCGTCGCAGTTTAACAAAAGTTAGTTCATTCAGTGGTTTTGTGAAAATATCTGATATTTGATTCTCGATATTTACGTATTCTAATAAAATAATTCCTTTTTCAACATCGTCACGTAAAAAATGATGTCGTATATCTATATGTTTAGTTCGTAAGTGATTTACAGGGTTTTTGATAGATTTATTGCACTCGTGTTATCACGATATATTGGTGATTTATTGATAATTTTGCCAAAATCCATAAGTGTTTGTTGCATGTATATCACTTGTGCACATGCTAGAGCTGCTGAAATATATTCGGCTTCGCAAGCAGATAAGGAGACGTAATTTTGTTTTTTGCTAAACCATGAAACTAATGATTGCCCGATAAAGTGTCATTTTCCACCAGTACTCTTACGATCTGTTCTACAGCCACCGAAATCCGCATCGCTATATGAAACTTGTTCAAACGATGATCCTTTAGGTTAAAACAAACCGTAATCTCTAGTACTAGATAGATATCGTAAGATACGTTTAACAACTTTTAGGTGAGATTCTTTTGGTTTTGCTTGAAATCAGGTATAGAGACATACACTCATCATAATATCGGGTCGACTAGCCGTCAAATAGAGTAAGGTACAAATCATGGTACGACATAATTTTCATCGAAATCTTTTCCGTTATCATTCTTTTCCAAGTGAACACCAGTACTCATAGGTGTTGGTTTGCTTGAAGTTTTATCCACTTCAAAACGACGTAGTAAATCATTACAATATTTTTCTTGATGAATAAAAATACCATTTTCTGGTTGTTTTATTTGTAAACCTAAGAAGAAATTTAATTCTCCCATGTGAGACATTTCAAATTCTTTTTTCATAATATTTGAAAACTAATTACAGAGATTTTTGTTAGTTGAACCAAAAATAATATCGTCTACGTAAATTTGTACAGCTAAAATATCGTTATTATCTCTTTTAATAAATAAAGTTGTATCGGTTTTGCCAATTTGAAAACCAGATGTAATTAAATGATTTTTAAGACATTCGTACCATGCACGGGAGGCTTGTTTTAATCCATATAACGCTTTTTGTAATTTAAAAACATGGTCGGTATATTTTTCATGAACAAACAATGGAGGTTGTTCAACATATACGTTTTCTTTAACAAAACCATTTAAAACGGCGCTTTTGACATCCATTTGAAATAGTTTAAAATTGTGATGATTTGCAAAAGCGAGTAATGTACGTATGACCTCTAATCTTGCTACTGGGGCAAAGGTTTCGTCAAAGTCAATACCTTCTTCTTGATTATAGCCTTGAGCAACTAAATGTACTTTATTTTTAACAATATTTCCATTTTCATCTGCTTTGTTTTTAAATACCCATTTTTTTCCTATAACCAATTGATCTTCTGGTCTTGGTACTAATTCCCAAACATTATTACGTTCAAATTGATTTAATTCTTTTTGCATAGCTACTATCCAAAAATTATCATTTGAAGCTTTTTTTATAATTTTTTGGTTCAAAATTTGACACAAATGCTATATGACTTATTTGATTAACTTAATTTCTAGTAACTCTAAAATTGAGATCTCCAATGATATTATCTTTTGGACGATCCTTAAGAATTCTAGGAGATGACATCAAAGTATAATTCAGCGCATTTTTCTCAATATTAGTAGAATTTGTTGTATTAGTTATTGGAATTATTTCTTCTTCGTCATCAATATAATGGTGAAGAAGATATTGAACTTTCTTAAATAGTGTTATTTCGTTTATTAAAAATTCTATATGCTTTGCTGCGATCCAAATATCCAACAAAGATTCTTTCATCGGTCTTCGGGTCAAATTTTCCTAAATTATCTTTTGTATTTAATATAAAGCATTTTGATCTGAAAGTTTTAAGTATGATACTTTAGGTTTTCTTCCAAAAAATATTTCAAAACAAGTTTGTTTAGTCATAAAACGTATGGTTACTCGATTTAAAACATAACAAGCCATGGCAATAGCTTCAACCCAAAAATATTTTGGTAGACCACTACTATTTAATAGTGTTCGTGCACATTCTTGTAACGTACGATTTCCTCTTTCTACTGCACCATTCTGTTGAGGTATTCAGGGAAAAGAAAAATTATGACTTATTCGTTTCTCATTACAAAAATTAGTAAAAAGGTCGTTTTCGTATTCTCCACCATGATCACTTCGAGTATTTTTAATTTTCAAATCCATTTGTGTTTTAATTCTTTTAGCAAATATTTTAAACATACCAAAGTTGTCATTTTTATGTTTTAAAAATAAAGTCCATGGATATCTTGAAAAATCGTCAATTATTACGAAAACATATTTGTTGTGATTTATAGATCGTATTTGTGTTGGACCAAATAAATCTAAATGTAATAATTCTAATGGTTATTTTGTAGAAATATTATTTTACGATTTAAAAGAACTTTTTCTTTAGTTTTCCAATTTGACAATCGTAACATAAATTTTCTACTTTGTAATTTATTTTAGGTAAACCTCTAACTAGTTCATATTTTGCTAATTTATTAATATTTTTAAAATTAACATGACAAAATCGTTTATGCCACATCCATCGATCATCATGTTTGGCGGCTAAACACAAATTTGAATTTTCATTTGTATTCATGTTTAAAACATAAATACTTTTGTTCCTAAAACCCTCGAATATAAGTTGTTTGTTATTATCGAAAATATTACATTTATCTTTTTCGAAATTGATTTGAAACCCTTTATCGCATAATTGACTAATACTTAGTAGATTATATTTTAGATTTTCTACTAATAAAACATTTCTAATAATAGGAGAGTTAGAAATACCAGAGTTGATGACTTGTTCAATGCCCACGATGTATCCTTTTGAGTTATCTCCAAAAGTTACCTTTCCACCATCGTTGTATGTTATATTTGATAATATTTTTGAATTTCCCGTCATATGCTTGGAGCATTTGCTATCTAGTATCCATTTCTCCTTATTTTTTATTTTATGCACCTGCAAAATGAAAGATGATTTAATTGGTACCCATATACTTTGTTAGGGTCCTAGATGTTAGGAGAAGTAGGCAACCATAACCAAGAAGGTTTGGTACCTTTATGTATATAATTCTTATTATAGACTACATTCTCTAAGAAAGTATTAATATGTTTTTGTCTAATCAAATTATTAATGGTCTTAGAATTCCAAATTTTTAAATTTTTGGTATTCATATTAGACTTAGGTGAACTTTTAGTCTTTTTGTAAATATAACTATATTTCTAACATCATTTCCTCTTTGTTTAAGAGTATTTTTAAATCCTATTCCATTCCTCTTACCTGATGGTTTTGAAGCTTTGATAAGATTTTCCAAATCCTGTTTTCCTTTATTAATTTTTGAGACATTATTTATAATTTTATCTAATTTTTCTTTTAATTCTAAATTTTCAATTTTCAATATTTCAATATTACTTTTCAAGTTTACATTTTCTTTTAACAAGTTGTCCTTTACTATTTTAGTTTTATCAAAATCAATAGCAATAGCCTCATTTTCGACCAAATTATTTTTAATTTTTTCTTGAGATAATTCTAATTCATTTTCTAAAATATTTTTTTTCATCTTTTAACATTCCTACTTAAAGTTCTAATCTAATTATTTTTGCTATATATTCTTTATTCAATTTTTTAATTTGTCCAAATTTATCATCTAATTTCGTGCTAAGTTCTTATAATTCGTCATAACTAAGTTCAGGACATACCTCATCAGTTAGTGCCATAAAGCACACATTAGCTTGTTCTCCGTCCGCTATCACTATCTGCTGATGATGAAGAATTCGAGTCATCCCAAGTTACTTTGAAGGCCATCTTCTTTATGAATTTTTCAAATTTGTTCTTCCTTTTATCATTATTGAGCTTGGGACAGTCTTTCTTCATATCTCCAAATTGATCACATTCATAGCATTTGATTGATGTTTGATTCGTTAAGCTTGATTTTCCTCCTTTCTAAAATTTAGTCATTTTCCTAAACTTCTTGAATTTGTTGTAGTTTTTGCCAGTAAATACAATTTCTTCTTCATCTAGGTCGGAGTCTTCATTTGTTGCTGGGAATTCTATGTTCTTCTTTTCCGAATTTAGTTCTTTTCGTGCCTGCAAATTAGCTTCATAGCATATTAAATTTCCTATCAACTCTTCAACTAAGAGTGTTGAGAGATCATTAGCTTCTTCGATAGCTAATACTTTTCTTTCCCACTCTGGCATTAAAGAATTGAGTATTCTAGACACTAAATCAAAATTTGTGAATTTGACTCCAAGTGCCATTAAATCGTGTTGAATGGCTTGGAATGTAGAGTACATGTCTACTATAGATTCATTTTGTTTCATTGTAAATGATGAGAATTGATTTTGTAAAATTGAAATGTAGTTTGTTTAACTTTGTTTGTGCCTTCATGTGTAACTTGTAAGGTACGCCGAATATCAAATGCAGTGTTACATAACATGACACGTGAAAATTCATTTTTATCTAGTGAGAAAAATAGAACATTCATAGCTTTGGCATTATTAGAAGTTGCCGTTTTTGTGCATCGGTCCATGTGTTCATAGCAGCAGTAGGTGGTTCATATTTATCTTGAGCAGCTGACCAAATTTCTAGTCCATTAGCTTCAAAAATTCTTATACGTGTTGACCAATATGCATAGCTAGAACATTAAAAAGCGGGGGGTTGTGCTATGGATTGTCTTTCTTGAAAAATACTTGCCATATTAAAGTGATTCAAAAACATGTTATTGTTCTTTGATCAAACCTTGCTCTGATACCAATTGAAAGTCTATAGGGTGGATAGTGTAGTGTATATGCAAGTATATGTGACAAAATATATGATGCAACAGAGATAAATTAATCTAGGTAAATATAGAATAAGCAAACCAGGATTTTCTAATGGTTCAGACCTCACATCCTACGTCCAGTTTCGAAGATCCCCTTCGGAATTCGACTATTAAACACCCTCACTTCATCTGGAGGAATAGGCTTGGTTACAATAACAAGTTCTTGTCAAGTATGTGTTCTATAACACAGATATTGACTATTAAGTATAAATGCTTCTAATATATATATATATATATATATATATATATATAGTATTGATTGAGGTGACCTGAATATATGGAAGAGCGAAATACAAGTATAGATTGCTAGAGATCAAGAATATAACAGATTATGTGAGTAAAGAGCGCAAGTAAGTAAAGTGAGTGCTCTCTTTAATTCTTGATGATATATATAGTTGTAGAGAGATTCCTTAAATAGTTGCATCCATTAACAAGTGCTCTACAGTTGCTTATGATGGTGATGAAGAGTTGCAGCGAAGAGAAGCGAAGATGTCTTTTCAAACGTGTCAGTTGTAATTTGAATTTTAAATTCCGAGTTCGAAATCAAACGTCTGAGATTTGTTTCAGACGACTGACTCTATATTCTTTTTGTATACAGTGGTCTTTCAGACGTCTGAGTGCATCAACAAGATGTCTGATCATGTCTGTTTTGTATTCTAGAGGATTTCTTCAGACTTCTAGCTAGTGCACCCAAATGTCTGAAACCTGTGCATGTTTTCTTTGTGCATCTGTCTTGTTGCTCCATTGATCCAGTGATGTTTTCTTTGTGCATCTGGCTAGTGCATCTGCCTTAAAATGTTCTTTGGGCCTTATTTTTGTCTTTCTAGTAATGTTACTCTAGCAAGTACCTGTAAATAGAAGTATATATGCATATTCGATTTCCATTGTATAGTTCTTGTCAGTAAAACCGTAGATTTGATTTCCTAACAACGTTGAAATGTGGGAATAAATCTAGAAATAAAGTTTCTATTCATTTTTTACAATTCATTTATATGAAGCTCATACTTATTCTTAGGCTACTTCTTGTTTAAGTTGGTTTATTTACAACTTAGGACAAAGAACACGAAAGGGTGTACAACAAATTGTTGGTTGTATGACATTATTACAAATGTGAGTTTCTATACATTTCCCTATATTAAGACATAATCATTAGGCAACGGGAGTTAATGAATGTGAAGCGAGTGTGGCATTTTATTTTACATGAGGGCCTAGTGCTAATTTCACATACGATTTGGTTATTCTTCATTAAAGAATTGATGATTTGGAAGCCCATGATGTAGTATGGGACTGCTACAAGGAGAGTATGAGTGTTTATAACGTTCAACAATATGCTTTGTACAATGGTCAGATAATATGCATTGAAACCATTTAACCTTATCTTCCACAAAGAGTTCTTCGTTAATTTGAATTTGTGAAGCCAATCCCGACTTCTATATTTATACTTCAAACAGAGAAATTAAGAACGTTGTCTAAAATATTCAAGTCAGCATACTCGAATCTAGGCGAATTTTAGTCGGAACAAATGGAAAAACCATCTTCTTAGTGAAATTTTAACGAAAAATAGAGTTAACGATCCTTGGGGCTATGATACTAATTACGTGGATTGGCATAAGAATATGTCTCATCCAATTGTTTCTAATCCTACTTACAGAATCATTAAGCTGTTCAATCAAGTGTTGGAGTAGCATTCCGAATTTCATTTTGCATTTTAAGTAAAGCATTCTTTTAATCTTAAAATTTTTCATTGAATTATGATGAAGTGTTATAAATTATTTTAGCAACAATCAGCTCCTTTATGTTGCTAATTATATCAAAACTTCAAAACTAAATGCATCTACATTGGCCCATGTATTGGAAAGTATCGATTGTATCGAGGATGAACAACCACTTGAATTGTATAGTGAAAAAACGTCGTTGGAAGATCAGCCAGAAGCTTGAAAGGTGGTGAAGAAGAATAAAGGAAAATAGGTTAATGCGACACAAAAATGAGGAGCAAAAAAGATAAATGTGGTGGGAAGAAGTAGAAATAGTTTTTTAATTCATGTATATGACTGCTGTTTGTCTGCTGTATTATTGTATTAAACTGCATGGTGGTGTTTATAGGTGTCTGACTGCTAAACTATGTGATGGCATTGTATTGACTCTTTTGATATGTATGAATCTCTATTATGTGATGCTTTGCTCATATTTGACATATTCGACCTTATTTAGATTGACGTATATAAAATACTGTTATATGATGTGTATGGCTCATTTATTAATGACCATTGAATTTAAGTGTTAAACCATGTTCGACGATCTGTTTCGTATTATCCTCCTATATTCGACAACCCATTGTTGAAAAGCCAAAAAACTCTCAGATTCGACATATCAGGGCGGTTAACTATGAATATAGTCGACATGTTCCCATCGAATATCTAGTACTAGTACAAAATATTTTGACATGCCTCGATCAACCAACGTACGGGTTTGATAAGTGTTTGCCATCTACAATAAATAATGTCGACAAGCCGACATTGAAAAGTTGGAGTCCTCTTATAATCTAGTAACCCCTTAATATTATTATCAAAAAATAGAAATAATTCGAAAAAAAATTCAAAAAACATAACTTAGTTTTTGACAAAATAGGGTCGTTTATTTCTATACTACTCGACAACGGGTCATCGAAATAATTTTTTTCAACATATTGGGCCGAAATATGTGAATTCATTCGAAGTGCAAGCATAAATAACTTTTACTAGCACCCCATGTTTCGACAAGCCTGGGTCAAAATCTCAACGAACTTTTGAGCTCAATAGGTATCGATTGTATTAAGGATGTGCAGTTGACATTGTTACATCAGAAATCTATACTCCTCTTAAAATCGGATATCCCTTAGTAATTTTATTAAAAATAATGAAATAAATCGACAAACATAAGTCGGAAAAAAATTCTTTTCAGTAGGGATGTATCGAATTTTCAACCGACTTTCGGGTTCAACATGTTCTAGCAATTTTGAAGGCCGTTAGTCGACAGATTCTCATTTGACACATGGAGTCCACCTAAAATATCTGGAATCCCCTTAATTTGGTAACCCTTCACCGTAAAATAAGTAATCGACATATCAATGTCGGAAAATCTTTCACATTTCGACAAAACATCATCGTTTTTACTTGTTTATTTCTACAAATTTTCATCATTTTAGCAAAGTCTGTCAGATGTCATTAACAGTAAGAAAACATGAACAAAATACATATCAATCATTAACAATACATGAAAATTAACATTAGTAAAATAGTCACATATCAATCAATTATCATTCATGATTACATATCAACACGTAAAAAAAAGACTAACATTGTAATTATTCCACAAAAATTTGAAACAAATAAGTTGACAAAATTCTACCATTTGATTTATTCTCAAAATATAATCTATATACTAACAATTCACGAAGTTAGCAAAAGACTGACATATCATTCGTTCAGCAAAATATGAACAAAATACTAACAAGCCATGAAATTTAAAAAATACTAACAAGTCATTCAATCAACGTGCTTTGCAAATCTTTCTACGTATTATCAAATCCAATCATAGTAGTTTATGTCATGAAATCATTCAAAGCACCTAAACTTAGGAGTCGGAGATAATGGAGAATCTAGAGCTAGATAAATACTAATGAAACAAGAGACATCTACATAACCAAACACTGCCATATTGTGATGATCTGTTGGAGTAACTGTTGTTAGAATGAAGGTACAACTTCTATGCTTAGCTAAAAGAACAATAATACCAAAATGTCTCCACAAACTGCTTCGAGCATTTGCATCCAATAGCTTGTAGTAACATATTCGGGTGCATGTATCTTATTTTTCATCTTAATAAATCCACTTTCATCCCACATAGATTTATACATATCCTCGTTAATTGCCATGTTATCTAGCATTTCATTGCGTACAAATCCACACTAGTACACAATCTGTCTGTTGCGTCGCCTTATTTGCACGGTTTAGGTAAAAACAGTAGCAAATAGTATAATATGCGACGGTTCTTCTTAAAAACCGTAGCAGTCAGTCTATGAGAAGTAGAAGAAAATTTAACAAAAGCAATTTGTGACGGTTTTTATCTATAACAGTAGCAAATACTTTGTTGTTTGCGACTGTTATTTCGTAACCGTAGCAAATACCTATTGCGAATGAGACTAAAAAATTAAAAATAATTTGCGACGGTTGTACAATACATCAGTAGAAAATACAGAGGCAAATTGCGACCATTATGCTTCAACCATAGCAAACGAATGTAGACTTTCCCAAGCCCACCAGAATTGAAATCACGTATAACCTAATTTCATTTCCCTCTTCAAAAAAACTAAATTTTCTGCTCCTTCATCTCAAATCGAACTTCCGTTTCGAAGCATCGAAGATCAAATATCACGAATTAACATCTCAAATCAAACTGTCGTATTTCCCAAGCTCACCTCCGTCTCCGCCTGCCTACCTCCGTTTCAACATCTCAGATCGCGTATTAACATCTCACTGTCTACCTCCGCCTCTATGTTTCTGCTATTGCCGATTTGAGATTACTGGTATGTATGCAACTTTGAGTTCCTTTTTTGTTGGTTTTATGGAAATTTGCATATGGATGCGAGATTTTGAGTTATGAAAATACATGTAGGGTATTCAAATTTTGAGTTATATTTATTTTTGTTTTCAGATTTTGTTTGGACACATGAATTATTCTTTGGAAGATTCATTGTTTGGAAATATGTGAAAATATATCTGGAGGATTTTGAGTCAAAAACTAAGTCATTTTTTGGAAGTCATTTATTGTTGAGAACTAGAATGTGTGTTTGCCATTTCAGAAATTAAGGTGAGTTAAATTGCTCAAACCATATGTCTCTACACATCATGAATGCTTGTTAAACTTTGCTTGATTGATTTGTAGTTTTTTTATTCTTTTGCCCATGTTGTTTGTTCAGTAACTAAGCCACCTATATATTGAATATTGTGTATCATTACTTGCGTGTTTGTCTTTATTTTAGCCATGTGATAATGCTTGTTACTTTGCAAAACATGGTAATATAGATAGCAGCCTAGTTTAATACATAACTTAGCAGTTGAACACATACATAGCATGGTACCATGATATGCATGCTTTTCTAAGGAAGCTGCTTTATCACTTTTTGCTAATAAATGTAAACTAGTGCCTGCCAACTTGTGCCTAAAAGTCATCTTTTCATTTTAACTAGAAATGTTTTTTACAACTATTTCTTATCAGCAAACTTAAATTTAGTGCTATAAGTTATATACTAGATGTTTAACAAAGTTTGTAGCAATTTCAAGCTTATTGTATAACCTAGTTTTTATTTATAAAAGGGTAATAGCAATCTAATTTATGCTTTTATGCTAGTGATCAAATGACGAGGAGTGTGTGTGCGTGCACGCGTGTGTGCGCGTGTGCGTGTGTGTATATATATGTGTTTTGAAACTTTTATATGTGCCATTCTATAGTTCGACCTTTCTATAAACCATCGTGTGCGCACGCGCATGCTGATTTGAATTAATACATACATTATTTAGAAAACTGCATGTTTAAATACATAAAGGACCTGGTGTCCATGTTTTGTTTTAAAGGTTATAGTCTATTATTCTATTTCCTATTGTCTAAATAAAAGAACCCGACACATTATTCTTTTGGATATGGTAGCATGTGGTTTGCCTTGGCTTACTTTCATCCATATGATTTGTTGCGTTATACTTGTTCATGTGTAAACCCAAGAAGTGATCCTTCCCTTGACTTGTCTCACTTCCTGTATTATTTTATTTACATTTCCTCATTGTTTTATCTTTTAAAAGCAGTCCTTGTACTTATGTACATGACCTGATGCTTCGGTTCATTGTTTGTAATGTTTTGTTCCTATATGCAAACAATTTCGTCGCTGCTACTGTTGAATTAAATGGATGGCTGCTCTATATTTTTGTATGTCTATTGTACATATATATATGTGTGTGTGTGTGTGCTGTGTGTGTATGTGTGTGTTGTTGTTGAATTAAATGGATTTCACTATACAGTATGTCGGTAGTCTGCACTGCTAATCAATCTCAAGGTATGAGACTTTGATTCCATTAAAAAATTCAACATTAAAGATCGATTGTAAAAGATGAATCCTTAAACATTCTTGAAAAACCATATTTTGAACTTTAAAAATGATTGCAAAGCTAATTTCAAAAGGTATTATATTTTTAAAAAGAAAATTTATAGCTCAAAATAAAAATTTTGAATTTTCTGATTTTAAAGGAAATGAATCCAAAAATGAGAAATTTGTTTTCATAAATCACTTGATTTCATCTAAAAGACATGGATTTTAGATAATAAATATATGATTTTGAGATATATAGTAATATATTATTTTAGCTTTAGTTGGAAGAACCATTTGCTTTTTTACTAGAGAACTACCAGAAAAAAGACATAGTTCTAGTTTCTGAAGTATGGAGGCTATTTATGTTTTGCGTCCCTTTTTTCCATTTAAGAATTAAGAAATTTTCACAAGAAGTTGATTTGTTTTTTTTTTGTTTTTAAGTTTGGTTTGAATTTCTTAAGAAGAAATCTAGGTGTGTACTAAAGAAGTAAGGATTTACAAAATGGGTCATATAGAAAAGTTAAAATGGGTCCAAATCAATAACTACCATGTTTTCCCAAAATTTACAACTTTGTGGAAGCTTAAAAATTGGAATCGTAGTATTTTTTTACTGTAAATATAAAAAAATTGAGTAAATTGATCAATGTTGAAAGGTTTGGTCCAACTAGATATGTACACAGCAAATAAAGATTGTCTAATGAGGTGACAGCATTTTTTCAGTACACTTGTTTTGTAAAAATAAAAATTGGAATTTTAGTTTTGACAAACTACTAATTTTGTTGAAACCGTCTGGGCTGCTTACTCTTGTTCTTTTGTGCAAGTCTTTTTCTTCCATTCTTATCTTTGTAAAGACTTAACCATATAACTTGTATTTTCTTGTTTAATTGATGATTATTTACTCTATATCAGTTAATTATAGTCTAACATTTGGTTTACAGAAGCCTGTATTTGGTTCATGTTTCTGTACTGATGCTTAAATTAAAACTATGTTAGAATCACTGTCTCCAAACTTTATGAATCCAGAGAAGTTTCAAACCTATTTTTTCTCTCTAGATCTGTCCAGTCCCTTTAGATAATCATTATTTGATTTGATTATTCGTAACTATGATAGTTTGCAAATCAAGTAAGGTGTTTGAATGTGAAAAGGATGGAAGCAATACATTAGTCTTTTTGTGAAACAAATAGTAATTCGGTGGAATTCGCATTGGCTATGAATATATTGACCGATACAATGGTACCAACATAATTTTATATCATGTGTGCATTAATAGTTGATGAACTAATAGAAATTTTACTTTGATTGCCTCCTTCTAAAAAATCTCAGAGTTTGATTAGTTCAATACTATTAAGTTTTTAGGAACCGTTGCCACTTCCTTTTGCAACAAAGCCCTTATTAAAGACGGAAAACATGATTGAATTGAAGTCAGATGTTCAATTCTTGGTCTGCATATTTAAAGTACTATGTTGCAGAATCAGATAACATATTGAGTAGGAAGGATAAGTATTCTATAGTACGTTCTAGATTGCTTGAAGAGTCTTATTCAAGGGGTGGTGTAGTTGATTTTAAAATGCATAGAGAGGCTGGTTCTAGTTTGAGTGAGCATAGTTCGGTGAGGAGGAGTGCTTATTTTCGTAAAGCGACACTAGGGCTTCTGATAGCTCTAGCCCAGGCTAAGATAAAGTTGGAAGTTCTTTCTTTCTTTTTGTCTAGGGAATTGTATAGCGATAGGATTATATTAAAAATAATTCTTAGCACTCTTCTATTCATTCATTACTAAGATATCAGTTGACTACTTACGAATTTTTCCTAGAACAAAGATTAAACCGTATGAAGTCAAACTCTCGATATTTTCCATCGAGTACTTGTTATATGTACTTTTGTTGTTTGTGGTCCATTTCAATTTAAATAATAAATTAAAATATGCAGCTTGATATCAACTGAAAATACATTCTTAAATGATATCTTAAACAATTTTATTTTATATTCAGTTGTTATGCTAGTAGAAAATTTTCATAGATTATTTGATGACATAAATTTCAAATTACATTGTTTAAAAGCTAATTTAATGTGAAACACTAAAGATATTTTTTTCTTGTGTAGTATGTCTCTAGCATTTGTACATGGATTGTAGTTGGATGTACAACAAGAAGTGTAACAATGCTAAGTTTTTGAACCAAATTGAAGAGTTCATCAATTATGCGTTGAATGATGAACCATGAAGAAGGGAAGAAACTATTTTTTGTTCTTGTAGACTCTGTAAAAATACGAGGAGGTTCTGTAATATAGACCAGATTAAGGATCACATAATTAATAATGGATTTAAGCAAAATTATACGTGGTGGATATGGCGTGGTGAAAGTTTGCTTAGTTGATTAGTCTAGTAATCATGGGAATGATGAGAATGACCTGAGAGATAATATGAATAACGAGATGCATGATGAGGATAATGAGAATGATCGTGTTCATGAGATGTTTTTTGATGCTGAAGAATAGTTGATGGAAGAGCCAAAGTTGTGTGAAAGAATATTAATTGATGCTAAGAAACCTTTGTTTCCTGATTGTGCTAAGTTCACAATGTTGTCTGCTATGCTCAAGCTTTACAATTTAGAAGCAAAGTTCGGGTAGAGTGATAAAAGTTTTACATCATTGTTGGAACTTTTGAAAGACATGTTTCCGAAAGATAATGAGCTTCCTACTTCTAACTGTGAGCCAAATAAAATAATGTGTCCAATTGGTATAGGGTACAAAACGATGCATGCATGTCCAAATGATTATATATTATATCAAAATGAATACGAGAGCTTGCATGATTATCCTAAGTGTGGTTTATCCTGTTACAAGATACAAGGGAATTTCCATATCGGCTCAGATAAGAAATGGCCTCTGGCAAAGTTGTTATGGTATTTTCCTATTATACTAAGGTTTAAACGCTTATTTGTAAAGAAAGAAAAATGCAAAAAACTTGAGATGTCATGCAGATGTCTGGAAGGATGATGGGTTACTAAGGCACTCAGCCGATTCTCCATAGTGCAGAAATGTTTATACAATGTATCCTAGTTTTGGTTAAGAAATCTCAGATTTGGTCTTTGGACGGATGGCATAAACCCATTTGGCAACCTTAGTAGTCAACATAGTACTTGGTCGATTCTTTTGGTGATTTACAATCTTCCATCTCACTTAAGTATGAAGCGCAAGTACATCATGTTGTCTATTCTAATCTCAGGACCACGACAACCAGGAAATGACATTGATGTATACCTACCTTCTCTTGTTGATGTTCTAAAACTTTTGTGGGGTAAAGGTGTGGGCTTGTTTGATACATATAGTAAAAGTGATTTCACATTGTGTGCCATGGTTTTTGTACCATAAATGATTTTCCCGCATATGCTAACTTGTCTGGCTATAGTACAAAAGGTACCAAAGCAGGCCTAATTTGTCAAGATGACATGGTTGTTGAGCATTTGCATTTTTTTCATGAAAAATGTGCATATGCATCATCATTGATTTCTCCCCCTCGATCATCCTTATCGTAAAGAGAAGAAGGATTTCAATGGTGAGATAGAGAGTGGAGTTGCTCGTTTGCTATTAACAGAAGATGATGTTTATGAATGAGTCAAGGATGTTGAAAATATATTTGGAAAAACCTTTCCTCTTCCAAAAGGATTGTGGGAAAAAAAATCAATATTTTGGGAACTTCCATATGGAGACACTTACAGGTTAGACATTGTCTAGATGTAATGCATATTGAGAAAAATATTTGTGATAGTATAATTGGAACACTCTTGAATATACCTGGTAAGAAAAAGGATGGTTAGAAAGCTAGGCGAGATATGTTGAAAATGGGTATTCGGAAGGAGTTGAAACCAGCGGAGAAAGGTAAATGTACTTATTTGCCTCTTACATGTTACACATTGTAAAAAGAGAAAACTAGTTTATGTAAGTGTCTTCATGGTGCAAAGGTTCCAGCGGGTTATTCTTCAAACATTAGCAGTCGTGTATCAATAAAGGGTTTGAAATTAAACGGCATGAAATCTCATGACTGCCATGTCTTGATGCAACATTTGTTGCCTTTTGTGATTAGAGGTATATTGCCTAAACATGTTAGTTATTACAATGCTTTATATCCTTTTTAATGTAATTCATAGCAAGGTGATTGATCCTGATATGTTGGATGATCGACAATCTAATATTATTGTTACTTTTTGCCAATTTGAGATGTATTTTTTCTCCTTCGTTTTTTGACGTTATAGTGCATTTGGTTGTTCATATGGTAAGAGAAATCAATATTTGTGGTCCTATGTTTATGAGACATATGTATCCGTTCGAAATGCACATAGGCATTTTAAAAAGGAAAACAAAGAACATATATAGACCTGAAACTAGCATTGTAGAAGGTACTGTAGCTGAAGAGGTTTGACTTTGTCACTCAACACTTAACTAGTGTTAAACCTATTGGACTTTGCAAGTCTCAACATGATGGACGACTTGACGTTCATGTCGCAATTAGGTCTAAACTGATTTCAATTGGTGATGAAATGATTCACAAAGCTCACCGACTTATTTTACAACACCTTAGTAAGGTTCATCCTTACTTGGAAGAGCACGTGATGATTCTAAAATCTCAAAATCCTTCGAAAACCGAAAGGTGGTTAACAAACGAACATAACCGCTCCTTCATCGCATGGTTTAAAAATAGGGTAATGTATCAACTATTTCAAACAAATCATGATACTTCTGATACAACAAGTGGTTTGGCATATGGGCCTCGACTTCTAGTCAACTCTTATGAAGGATATGATATCAATGGGTATGTATTTTATACAAAGCATCAGGATGAGAAGAGAAAAATGCAAAATAGCGGAGTTAGTGTTATGGCATCTTCAAGAGAATTTGCTGGTACTAAACATAACAGACCAATAAATGTGACGATGCAATATTACGGGATGAATGAAAATATTTGGGAGATCAAGTATAAGGACTTCACGGTCCCTCAATTTCAATATAAATGGGCCAACAACCATCGTGCTATACGAGTGGATGAGCATGGATTCACACTTATTGACTTTGATCGAGTGAGTCATGATAACGATCCACTCATCCTAGCATCTCAAGCAAAACAAGTTTTTTACATGACCGACCCAGCTGATCATAACTGGTCTGTTGTTCTTACGCCAAAAGGCGCATTGTTGGAATTGATGACGCAGTAGATGAAGAAGAGTATAATCAATTTAACAAGAATCCACCTTTCTCCGTCGGCTTAAGACTACAAGAAGAAGAAGTTGATTTAGATGAAAATTATGCACGTTTTGATCATGATGATGTGGTTTGGATTAGAGGTAATTTTTTTCATGCTCCGTGGTGCTGGAAAATAACCTTATTACCAGTAAATGAATAAGGTTCCATGGTGTTCTAGAGAAGAAAATATGTTCCATGGTGCCAGTGAAAATTTTGCTTGCTGATTTGGTTGTTTGTTCCCTTTTTGGTATGTTTTCCCTGCAAAAAACGAATTTTCAGTTACTGATTTCTTTGTTTATTGTCTAATTGCTGCGTCACAATGATTATGCTCCATAACTGCTGTTCTTAGTGTTGCCTGGGGCTAATTCCAATTATTTTGCACCATTTTGATTTCCATGTTTAAGGATTGAAGCTATGACTGTTGTATAAAAACTTAATATACGCAAATTGCCAAAGTCAAGTATTCAAGGTTCTGTACATTCTTTGTTACATTTCATAAGTTTATTTACAATGGATAATCACATTTAAACATTGTTTAATAGGTTATTACTTAGTTTACAATTATGTTTAAAAAATTTTTTGAACAGAAACTCTAAAATCAACTTTCAAATTTCCTAATAGGATGTTAAATAGAGTAAGAGAACATCCATACTAAATTTACTACTTTCTCGTTTTTAAGAAACTGCATTGTTGCTTAGACATACACACAACATCATGATTTTTTTATGAATGATGTTGCATATTGCACCAGCCTATTCACGGTTGGTTGGTGGTAACATGCCGATGTTGCCTTACTAGCAACTTAGTTTTTTTTAAAGAATTTCCATATTATTTAAAATAATTGTTGTTAACATATCTATATCCATGAAATCAATAAGTTTATATCCTGAAATATGTTTGTTTAACCATTTTGTTGATCTTGTTTTTTATACATAATTTATGAATGGTACATAAATTTAATTGTTTGTTAATTGTGATTAATATACACAGGTTATCCATGACTATAAGCATATTCATTATATAAGTTGCTTTCTATTTTCATTTTTTAAAACCATCATATTTCTCTGTATACATTTAATATATGAATGGGCACATACATTTAATTGTACATTGATTGTGATTTATAATAATCATGATTTATTATATCTCTTTCATACAGGAATGATGGAAATAGAACAATATGGACACAATGAAGAGTAGAACTCTTCTGCTTTGCAAAATTTTAAGAAGAAGAAACGAGGTCCAACAACCGAAAAAATATGTAGAACATAAGAGCTAAAATACATTGAGTGGAGCGATAATGGCAAACCCATTGAAAAGTGGGTGAATTCTTTTAAGGCGTATGTAGGCAAAGCGTGTAGATTCAAAATTGATATTAATATTAAGAATTGGGAGGACGTTAGCTAGGGGCTTAAGGAGATTATCTAGGAAGATATTAAGGTATAATAAATTCAGTTGTTCACTTATTAATTTGTCAATTGGATCTTTTATGTTTTTTTAATTTTATTGCAAATTTATATATTTCATTTTTAGCATAAATTAAGCAAGTTCTTCAATTCCTGGAAAATTCCTAAACACTTGAGGTATTGCGTACATACGTAAATTTGGTATCAGATAGATGAACATTTTATTTGTACATGAACGTTGAATACATACTACTTTCGAATTTCAATGGAATATTTCTAAAAGTTTTGTGTGCTTACATGGGAATTTTTAAACATCAAGATAGAATTGAGTTTCTAGACGTATTCAATTTCCCGAAGAGCAGCATGCTCTGTTTATATATAATTCTTAAGAATATTAAAATTAATTATGTATAAGTTTGAACATGGCAGCTTTTCAGATATTAATATCTAAAATCATTGATATCAAATATGCTGAATGTAAGCATTGATATTAAAGTTATATCAAAAGATCAATCAGTATCATATGTACCATTGGTCCTAAGTATATACAGGCCCAAAAATACATATATTATAACAACTGTATGAATAATGTTTACTCGTAGAAGTTTCTAAAATGGAATATGAGGTTCCAATGTATATATATATATATATATATATATATGACTTTAAGCAGGTACTATAGATCTCTGCTCTTTGTAAAGTTTCAGAAAGCCTGAAGCTTTTTAAGATTGATTTGAATATGGTTTTGTAATGTGTGAGTTTCATATATACGAGCCTTTGGGTATGTAAAGTTTTCAAAGATATAGGTTATAAGGGGAAGTGCATAGCTTCATGTCAGTTTCAAATATATGTATACATGTTTTCAAAAATGTATAATATGAATTGCTTCATATTTATAAATACATACCCGTTTTTACTTAATGTACCAAATTTGTAAATATATATGTTTTAAAAATATGTTACTTCCTAAATATGAACGATTTCAAGTGAACCATGCTTTTGATAATGCATATTACTAATTTTGAATACAAATAGTTTCAAAATTACAAACAAAATTTTGGGAAACATGTGATGTATTTGTGAGCGAGCAAGTGATTTTTGTACTTACTAGGCTATTAATTGAAAGAAAAAATAAGAGCATATATTCATGGATTTGGAAATAAGAGCATATTGATGGAGTTTATGTATGGATTGCCTAGGAGTCAAAGAGGCAATGAAGCTATTTGGTTATAATGGATAGACTCATTAAAAGTGCCTACTTTATTCTTATTATGAGCAATAGGACTACTACATCTCTAGTGCAAATTTACATCAAATAGTTAGTATGATCGCATGGAATTTCGATCGGCTTTGTTAGTGATAGAGACCCCTTATTCACTAGCAAATTTTAGAAGAGTTTGCAATCAGCTTTAGGAATTATTGAATTTTAGCACCGCTTACCACCCACATGCAAACGACTAGACTAAAAGGGCGAATAGGATTTTAGATGATTTGTTGAGAGCTTACATCATGGATTTTGAAGAACACTGGAACCAACACTTACCCTTCGTAAAGTTTGTGCACAATAATAGTTACAAAGTGGTGATTGGCATGATACCCTTCAAACCACTGTATGGGCGACCATGCAAATTGCCTAATTGCTGGTGGTAAACCACGGATAAAATTCTACTTAGACCGGATTTGATTCGCGAGACCTCAAAAAAGACAAAGATCATTATATGGCAAATGAAGGTCGCACGGGATCATCAGAAGTCCTATGCTAATAAGCAAAGGAAAGAATTAGTGTTCGAGGTAGGAGATATGGAATTCATTAAGATTTTCCCTCTTAGGAAGGTGAAGAGGTTTGGTACGTCGGGAAAGTTGGCACCAAGGTTCGTTGGGCCTTTCCCGATCTTAGAAAGAATAGGGGAACTTTCAAATCGAGTGGAGCTGCCAGATAGGTTAGCAGGAGTCTATGCCATTTTCAGGTTTCACACTTGAGGAGATGCCTTCACGATGCTGCCACTATAGTATATCCTGATTAGTTAGCAAATATTGAGATAGAGCCAATATCACCCCATGCCATTACATGCATAGTGGAGCATAATACTATGGAGCTCCGCAACAATGAAATTAGATTGGTTCAAGTACAATGGAAAGATAATCCGACGGAAAGCATATTGGAAACCGAAGAGAAGATGAAGGCTTCTCATCCTGTACTTTTCTTTGGTAAACTCTCTTCCTCCAAAATGTAGGTTTTTTGTTGCATTGTGATTGCTAGATTAGATGGTTGGGGTTGGTTTCCATACCTTTTACTGTTATTTTTGCATTCATATAGAATTTCATGCAAATTTAGGATGCTTGCATACATGCCTATATATCACGATCTTGCATTGCTAGGACCGAGCTTACCTAAAGTATGCTGCATAAATTATCCCGTTGCATTTTTGGTTGAATAGATGGTTGTGTAGATAACTTGGTTGTATAATATGGACGTTGAGTGCGTGTTACACTATTTGTCCCTTAGGGATTTCGAGGATGAAATCCTTCTTAAGGAAGGAGAATGTAACACCCACAAAATAATAAGAAATTAACTAAATCGTAATAAGGCTCAAAATGAAAAGAATTTAAATGTCGAAATTTGTCCACAACCACTACGTCCGTAGTGATTTTCTAATCATCTTTCTTGCATAAAGTTTTATAATCAGAGCTCAAACAAAAAAGTCATTGACGTTTGAGGTTTTCGAATTTAAAATAATTCGAATGGAATTCAAATTTTAAAAATCAAATAAAGTTAACGATGGTATGGGAAAATTAACATTAAAAAAGGGTAACAGTAAAGCTAAAACCGGGAAAGAAATTATTTAAACAGTAAACAATTATTGCATTCCTAGAAATGAAAGACCAGTCGACCACCTTCCTAAGGTCGGTTAACTGCTAGCGATCGACCGCCTTGGAAGGGGTGATTTACCTGTAGGAGGGCGGCGGCTACGGTTAATTTAGATCAGGAAGGACTTGGATTTTGTTATTTTAGACCGACTTAAATCTGACAGTTCTGGTGCATTCTGACCACTGTTAATAGAAAGCCAACCCATTCACATTAATTCACAAATTATTAGGAATGCTAGCGAAGCTCTACCAGTCTACTTTTACCCAACGATTCAAAATTACTTAGGATTTCAAAGTAAGGCATTATAAATATTTAGATATTCAATTTCTATTTCTATTCTCTCTCTAATCCTTGATGCCGAATTTAATCTATATATAATTTAACTGTTACATATTCGAAAAAGAAGTGATCGAAAGGAGAAATTAGGAGCAGATGTGAATCAAATCCAAAATGGGAGTAGACAAATTCCCTGAGTGGAAATCTTAATTTTTACATTTTAGTATATATATAGATGATGTTTGAATATGTTTTATACCTTGGGGAATATTATTCCCGAAAACCTTAATACTAAAACTCCAAAATTTCCCCAAACGGAATGTCAATTCTTATGTTTATTGTAATCTGAATTATTTTGTATTAAAATAGTAGAATTTTTTTATTATTGAAATTTGAATATTTCATATTCAGTTCCACCTTGAACTCCTCCTTATTGTTGTGTTAAAAAGTTTTAAAAGAAAAATAAGTTAGAAAATGGCGTGTAAAGTATGAATTCCCCTAATTGTAGCTGCTTGTTTCCATGATTTAGACAAAAAGGAATTCCTTTTTCACTTTTGGTTCATATATATGGAAAAGTTGAACAAAATATAAAAGATTTAAATTGTAAGTCTTGTTTCCTTGAAATAGAGGCGTTAATTCTACTACATAAATATACAATAAGTTTGATGTATGATTCTTGTAACATCCCAAAATTTATTAATTTAAATTTGGTAACTTATTTGAACTTTTGGAATTTAATTTGAAAAGTTTCAAAACAAATAAAATATTATTAATATTAAATATTACAAAAATATATGAATATAAATAAAGTATTTGGTAGTTAAAGCTTTAAATAAATAAAGAAAAAATATATAAAAACAAGAAGTTGTGTTAAACATAAATATATAAGGTAAGATAAACCATAAATAAATACATATGGAAATTCATGTGTGAATGCAAGACGAAGGAAAAATGTGAATTTTATATAAGCAAGGCAAAAGAGAAGAAACAAAAATATCTATGTATAAAACAAAAATGTACATACAAAGTTCAATTAGATATGCATGTGAACAGGAATGGGAACAATTGCATTAAATGTTATCTTCTCAAGCACAAATAAAATCATTTCAGCCTCCAAAAGAAAAATCTGATCAAATAAAAAAAGAAAGAAGACAAACTAACTACACCAGAAATACCTCCCTTGTACAAACTGTTTCCTTTATATATACATCCATATTAGTTCTTGTTCATTCATTAAAACATAGTAAATCAGAAAATAAATATCACTAATTTTTACAAGTTCAAATTCAGTTCAACAACAAAATAGAAAAGTGATTAACAGGGTTTAAAGGCAGATCAACTGCAGGTTTTCAAAACAAAAAGTGCTCTCTGTTCAAACTTTCTTTCAAGTGAGTAAACATATTATTTTCAGATTTAAATATGGGTATTTAGTTCATGAAACTTTGTGCTTTGCTGTATATTGAAAGAAAATTTAGTTCTGTATGTTTTCTGTGATACTGGAAATTTTTATATGGCTTGTTCTTCTATACTTTTGGTTTCAGAGCAAAGTAGATTAGAAACAATTTAATAAATCTTCATACAAATATTATAAATCTAAAATTTTAAAAAAATAAGTTTGTTTAAACTTAAACCATGGCCCAAAAATTGTTTAAGCTTGATAATGAAGAACTTGACTCTGTAAACTTAGTTTTACAGTAAATAAAGAAATCATATGATAAATTCAAGTACTTTAAATCATTGATTTGATTATATAACTTGAATAAACGTTCAAAGATAGGATTTTTAAAGCTAATATGGTGAGTTTTAGTTGCTTAGGCTAGGAGCAGTTCAGAGTTGATCAAAATATGTTTTTTAACAATTTCCTGATGATCGAACTAACATTGGATGATAAGATTTTGCTTGAAGCTTGCTTGGCCATTGATGATTTCAGGAAAATTGTCAAATGATTTTTCTGTTGCATAAATTGAAAGAACGAGGTGAATTTAGGGTTTGTATTCAAGTTTTAGACATGGTCAATGGCAAGGTGATTGCGTCTCCTCGGAGTGATCGAGCTGCACAAAATTGAGAGGGAGAGTAGAGCGGGGTATCGGCAACGTGAAGCTGGAGTTGTGGATTTTCTAATGAAAGGCATGAGTGGATGAGGCATTTTCATTTTGGTGAGTTCGAGTTACAGTTTCGAACGAAAGGCTAAATTTCGTTTTCGAGTTTTTGGCTTCAAATCGAGTATGGATTTCGAGTGTGGGTGAGTTTTGTGACTTGCCGAAGGTCATGAAGTTTGCCGGAGTGACGACACCATGCCGTACACATGCATGACATCGATTTTGTGTCAGGAAGTTTTGGGCTTGGGAGGAACTCGAGGGAGTGCTCAAGTAGGAGATCGTTTGGCTTGGGTTCTCGCGTTCGTGTGGAATTGATTCAGCAGTTTATAACTTAAGTTTTATAAAAAAAAAAGAGAAGAAGAAGAAAATACGTGAGGAAGGGAGGAAGCCTTGGGGAAATGAAGGGAGAGACTCGAGTTTAACTCGAGTAAAAACCTGGGCATTCTCGGGTTTGCTTCAAAAAGGGGTTAAGCCTTAAAAATATAAAGTTAACATTGTCAAACAAATTTTAGTACTAATGAAATAACTAATGTTTGACTATTGTAAGTTAAGAAATTATTTAAAGTTTTAATTAATTTAGTGAATACGTAAGAATGTTTTTAAACCTTCATTAATATTTTAATTAGGTAGTAAACTTAAGTATTAAATTTAATTACCATTAAAATTTTCAAGTTAGCGATAAATTGATTTCAAAGTTTAAGGAAGATTTTTTTAAAATGATAATTAAGATAAATAATTATTATTAACTAACTGTTTAAAAGGGTAATTATGAATGGTTAATTAATTTATGATTGCAATTAATTAAGTAATTAGGGATTTATTAATTTATAATTAAAGATTGGTTAATTAATAATTAAGTGTCTAATTTATTTGTAGTTAAGAATTGTTAAGTAAATAATTTAAGTTAATTAATTTATAATTAGTGGTTAATTAAGTTAATTAATTAAGGAATAATTAATTAATAAAGTGAATTAAGATTTATTAATTTATCATTAAGAATAATTAATCATTGAGTTAAAAATATATATTGTTATGTGGTTAATTCACTTAAATCACATTCACCTTGACTGAAAATGATTAACTATTATCAAATGTTGTGTATTGGGTTGATATTTCTGTTGTGATTATGATATTGTGTGATGTAAAGCTTTGTGATGAACCGTGATTTGTGATTTGTTTCTGTATTTATGTGAAATTTTTTTTGCCTATATAACGGCATTTAAACTTCGATGCGACAGGGAGTCGGATTCCAGTTAGTTATCCGAAACCCACATCGAACCCTGAATGTGAATCTTTGTAATTGATACACCCACGTGTTTTAAAATTAAGCGTTCACTATTCGAATTAGTCGGGAGAGGACCTTTGTGTCATATAACCCATTCCGAATAGTGAGTGACGAAATGAATAGATTTGAAGACGGTGGTGAAGACCGGGTGTCTTCGAAAATGATAGGATAATAACATATCGAATGTCTCTGCACTGAGTTGCTCCGATATAGAAATCTCCACATGTGATGGGGAGTCCAATCGAAATTGTGGATACCCGAATTTGCAAGAGCTTCTTCCTTTATTGGACGAAGCGCCTTCGGTTCTGTTCGAACCCGAAACAGACTTGTATGGTTGTTGAAATATAAAGCAAATTTCTTTCAAATACATATCTGTTGGTGGCAGAGGATTTATTCTCTTAGCTTAACACCCTTCTTTGAGACGTACGAGCTTAGATGTTATATAGTTGAAGGTTATCAGCGATATACTCCCAATTTGGTAGTGTGGCGTGCTAAGTGCTACTGTGTGTTGATGATCATTTGTTGATCATTTGTGATTAAAGCATGGCTTTTGTGTAAAGCGTAGCTTTGTGGACGAGACCTCATCGGACCTCATCGGACCTCACACCCCGAAAATGGTCGAAACAGGAAAGATGCGGTTATGAGGGTCGCACTCTTTAGGGTATGTCATTTCCTTCTTGAAAAAGGAGGTATCATGGTATGGAGCCCAGATACTTAACCTATGTGGTTTCTGCAATCTCATTACTGTATAGTTGTTGCTTTGTAGTAGAGGACCCTCAGATAAAGGTCGCAAATGACCTGGGGGTGGCATACTCGAGTAGTAGTTACCTAGTTACAGAGGTAACCCGGCCTTGTGTTGGCAGAAAGCCGGGTAGGTTCTCGGGACGTCCCTCCAGAGGCGTACCCATGTGGTAGTAGGAAGTTCCTTAGTCTGACCATTTGTTGGAAATCCAATCCCCAATACGAACCCAGTACGGTTTTAGTTGTATAACCTGCCATTTACTTATTATGGTCACCACTGTTTAGATGGTAGCTATAGTAGGCATAGTTCGGAATGTCTATGTCGGCTAAGATTAATATTATACTTTCAAATTGGTTTTCTACACTATGCACTAGTAATGGTATCAAAGAAATTTTTCCCGTATCAAGCATATTTGACTATCACAGGAAGAAATCTCCTCCAATTCTGCGATTGCATTGTGTGTATGGCAGGAGATCTTATGGTAGTTTCATTTTCCAAAAAGCATACCGGGTTTTCTTGTATAAATCTATTTTATTTAAAAGCAACAATTTTTTTTACTCATACTAGTCCCATGACCGACCTGGAGTTTATTGTTTCTTTCTGAACTCTGGGTGCCCATCATTTCCACACGGGCAACCTAGTAGCAGGTTTCTGTGTTTTGGTGTTAGCTGGATTTTGATGTCTTTTGGTTTGAAGGCTATCAGTTTTTGAGGCTTTTATCTTGGAGATATTTTGGGAGCTTTTGGATCTCAAGGTGCTTAGTTTTGGAAGTTCGCTATCACTTTATTTCCTTGAAGACTTTTTGGCATATGATCACTTGTGGTACTATTATGATGTTCTATTTGGAGTTGTGATACATGTATTATGATACTCTGATGTAGTAATGGATATTATGATGATGTTGTATCTGTGATGTAATGCATGATATTCATTTTGTTTCCGCTGTTTTATATTCATCTAATGTTGTTATAAGCTCCATCCGACTGGAGTCCGATGTTTGAATTTTCGGCAGTCGAATACAAGTGAGGTATTTGATGTCAATTTTTGACCATTGGATTTCGGGCCGTGACAATTCTATTTTATGTATGCAACTCTATTGTTTGGCCAAGGAATTAGCTATTTTGAAAGTATTTTGCAGAGCTAGACTTGTATGGAAGTCTCCATTTAACAATTAATATAAGGCAAGAATCTTTGAGTAGGAATAACATTTGCATGATTAGTATAAATAAGTTATTGATTAGCATTCAACCCCTTAGGAAGGAAGTTAAGAATAATTATGGAAATTAGTCTATAATTAAAGGTGAAATAAGGACTTCTCCTTATATGGCCTTAGTATGTAAATGCGGGTGAGGTATATATGGTAGCATGTTAGGAGAGTGGAATTATGACTAGATTATAGTCAAAAGCACACAGAAGCCTTTCCAACTATTGGCTGTCTACAATGTGAATTTGGGACTAATGTGAGACATCGCCTATAATATGTACTCTTAGAGGATGCAAGGTTTGTCCCAATTTTGCAGGATAAGTCTGCCTAGTTAATCTGGCTATCAGTATTATGAATAGTTGGACTAATGTCAAATGTCAGAGTTTGGGTTATGAGTCATGTTAACGAATTTCTTAGCTAACATTCGAATATTGTTAGGGTAATGAAACTTGGTGGAGTAGAGTCCTAGGTTAATTTGCTAGGAAGACACGAGCTCCATGTTGAATCCATATTAACCTCGAAATCATGAGTGTTTAGGAATTCCAAACAAGTTTTGATCAAATCACAAATGTTTGAGAATTCGAAGCAATTCATGATATTGGAAATGTTTCTTAATATGCTATGAAGTGACTGAATATCCAAGGCCTTATTTGCCAATAATCACGTTGAAGTTATATATGCTTGAGAATCATAAACCAACAAACTTGTCTCTTTATCAATATACTATGCGATTGGATATGTTCAAGCCCTTATTGTAATAAGGTTTGCAAGGTTACAATTGACACTTAAATCCCCAATTTGCTTTAGGGCAACAAAATTTAAAAGGTAAGAAATGTGAAAAGAATTCACCGCCCCCTCCTCCATGCCCCAAGGTTCGTACTTGTAGGGGTAAAAAGTTAGACATGGATGTGAAATATCAATGTAGCATACTTAATCTTCGGCATCAAGGTCCATCTCGTTGGCACTTGGGATGTTGCTTTGATTTGATGATCATGGCATTGTTGATATATAAAGGATTATGGCATCATCATCCTGATTGCGTGCGGCTTGATAGCTCTAACATCATCCTTAGAAATGAAGGCATTTAACATCCCTTATTATAACGACACGCGATCTGCTCTTTTATATTCCCTTGTTTGGTAAAGGGAGACATCATTATGACATGGCATTGGTGATAGGCGGTATTGCCTGAGCGACCACGTTGAAGGGAGGCGACAACTTCATATTTGTTGTTCCTTTATACTTGAAATATCTTAGCTCGTTTACTTTGGTATTCTATATTAAAGAGATGCATCAACAATGTGATGCAACATCGATGATAGATCATGCAACTATAACATTGATGGCTTATAATATAATGTTATATGATTTCACCGCCCTGATGATATGTGATATCAGTGGTGTACGACATTGATTATCGGCTTCAAACGATATCACCCACTGGTGATAAACGAGATGCGGCATTGATGAAATTCGCTATTCTTAGTCACTTTGATGAGTTGCGACATTGTCCACTTACCTTTATTGATGATAGGTGGAGTCAATGATATGCGACATCATAGTAGGCCTTCGCCATTAGCTTTGAGGACCTGCTATTCTTTGGTTTAACACATCCTTTGTGTACAAGATCCTTCGACTTTGACATTCTTGTTGTCTTCATGTCTTTGTTCCTTTGGAATCAGTTATGGTAGTAACATTTGGCCCCTAGTATGAAGGAAGTATTGACTTTTCAAGTCATTGTCTTACTAATGGCGCTTGTTGCCCATTGGTCTTCTTCTTCAAATTTGACTGCTCATTTAAATATAATCCAAATTGCCTAGTTGCATTCCTCCCTCCTATAAGTAATAGAGCGTTTTCTTCATTTCTTATTTTACATGTGATTTAGAATTCAAGCGAAAAAGAAAATTTAAAACTCTCAAAAACATCTGAAACTTTCAACCTCAGGCATCCGAGCTAATACCAAGGTACAATCTTCATTTTTAGTTACATCGATAACTTGAATTAAGTAATTTTATATCAGAATCATTATTAGGGTTTCGTTTGGTGATTCTTCGATTCAAATCGACATTAGGGTTTAGATATTAATTTATGGTTCTCTAATTTTCATAGTACTAATTGAAATAATGATATATAATTCTTACGAATGGAATTAATTTTGAATTACTATGTCGGTGGGGGATTTACTTGGTTAATTAGAGTCAGGAGACATCAATCCGAGGAGCTTCTAGTTTATTTACGGAGTGAATAGCTTTATTAAACCCAAACCCAATATTAAGTGGTTTGATTTTGAAATTGTTGCCTTACGACATCAAACTGTTGTTCAACATCATCTAGTTTTTCCCTTTTTTATTATATTTCGACAACCAATTCTGAACTTAGAAAACTATATGATGAGAAATCCTTATAATGTTAGTAACTAAACAATGGTGCATCATTCATTCATGAACACGACATCTATTTAAGGGTTTATCATATAAAGCCGATAATCTTGCATTGTGTGTCATTATTCTTTCTGACAACTATTTACAGTGTTATGGTTTAAATTTTATGCAACATCACTAATTTGTATCGTAGCTATCTTATGGAAAATTCATGAACTACTCATATACTTGATATTTTTATAAAAATATTTTTAGACCATTTCGACGTCATTCATTGATTTTAGTTACTTGTCATTCCGACATTGATTCATTATTTCGACACCAGTTTAATGATTTTGACATTCAATCAGACTTCTATTGTATAACTAAAAATTACCTTTCCATTATGGATCTAACAATTATGCACATATTTTTGATTGATTAAAAATTAAGAACTTCATAAATTCGGCGTGGATTGTTTAATGGTCAAAATCTTGTTGTACGTTGACTTATCCTTCAACCTTCTCTACTAGTGCTTGGGTAATTTATGGTTAACTTGCAATCCTTTTATTTTAGTATATACTGCCTATTTTATATCATAAGCATTCTAAGCTTCAAAAAATATTTGATAGTTCCCTGATTTAGTATAATATGACTTGGCAGGAAAATGGAAGGCAAGGAAGCAATCAAGCAAGCCAGTAAAATCTCTAAACCTTCTCTCTTCATCAAGAAAGGGGATTATCATCTCAATCAATTATATATTACCACTCAAGACGAAGTAGACAATATCCTTAAGCGATTCGGTATTATAAATGTAAAATACATTCTCGACGGTCCTTCTGGAAGAATGTACAACCATCCAGAAGGGTTCTTTGCCTTCACACCAATCCATATGTGGCACTCAGTGTAACAACCAAGATTTTTAAGTTAATTAAATAAAATAAAAAATGATTTAAATTAGAGAATTTATATCATTAGTTTGGAATTTTATTTTCTTTTATAAATGGTAATTTGTTTTAGAGTAATTACTTCCAAATCATTGCGAAATTTGGAAGTGTTGATGTTAAAATCACTTTGAAAATATTATCGAGATTTTATTTAATTATGGTGAATTCTAAATTTAGTGAATAATTAAGAAATTGGGATTTTTGTGCTTTTGAATGCGAATAATTTCTTTTATAATGAGAATTTTAAGTTTAAATAATATTAGAGAAATTAGAATATTTAATTGATTTGAATCTTTTATTTTTTTTATAAAAGAGAATTTGGAGATTTTATTTTGTTAAATTATTCAACCATTGACTTGCAAGTTTGTGAGGTATATTAATTAATGTTTGTTTAAATGGTTGTCTGAATTACAATTCTTATAAAACAAACATAAAAGGTAATTTAATATTTAACAATGATTACTTGGTGGAATTATAATTAATTAATGCGAAATAAAGTAAAAATTAGTTTCAAGGACAATATAAACTAGATGAGTTTGTATTTGATTTGAATGGGCTTTAGTGCAGTCCAAATCCCAGGTTAAAAATTAGTATGAGAAGCTTTCCTTGTCATTTCAATTGCATATACGTTCTTCAATAGTAGGAAATCAAAACAAAACGATAGAAACCCAATTCCAACTAAACCCTAAAAGCAAATTAGTAAATTTAAAATGAAACCAATTGCTTGAAAGTCCAAGAAAATCAAAGTAAAGTTTTCTAGCTCTAATTCACCCTTTTGTCCAACTGATTTTAGTCATGATGTGTTTTGGTCTTTGTTTGTTCTTTTTTTTTGTTGAGGTGTAATTCTAGGGTTTGCTGTATAATTAAAATCAGTGAACAAAGTGAAGTTTAACAAGCTATTACAAGGGAGAAAAGGTGAGTTAAAACCTCACAACACTTATCTCTAAATATTCTTATTACTTGCTTGTGAATTTTTGATTGAATGATTTATTTGGATGCTTGGTTGCTTGAGATTGCAAATTCTTGTTTTAGGAATTCATTGATGATCGAATTGTGGTTGTTAAATTGATTTTATTAGTTAATCATAGTTACAATTTTGTTTATATATTTTCGTTTTTCATCAGAGTTAGATAATTTTTAATGTTATGGAAAGCATACATCGTGTTTGTCAATTTTCATGTTAAACACTTTTAAAAATTCTGAGCATAGGTCGATGAAAAACCTATTGCAAACTCGCTTCCCTGCTCCTTTGTTATCGGAGTTCGATAGTTTTTTATGTTTTGAAAAGCTTGGACTCTGTTCCATAAGTTTTATGTTTTGAGTTTTATAAAATTCTGAGGTTAAAATGGTCTAAATTGCACTTCTTTGTCGCTGTCCAAAGAATGAACGACAAGGATATTGAATTTTAAAACCTGAGAATTTTTTCGGCTACAATTTTTGAATTATAAGTTCAAATTGATTATTATTTTCCTTTTGAAAATCTTAGCATTTTATCTACTAATTCATAGTTTGAGTTTTGCAAAATTTTGAGTTTTAATTGGTCTATATTGCCAATTTATCTGACTTTTGCTTCCAACATTGTTTTCCCCTTGTTATCTTATTTGAACCTTGTCTTGAGTATCTTGATGCTTTTGAATTCTTTTCAATTTTCAAGGATTTGGATTCTTATTTTCATAATTTAAATTTTATGATAATTCTTGTTTTTGATAATACTATCTATATAAGCATATAAAATGATTCCTGTGTTTTAAAATGGATTTCATGAAAACTATTTTCGAAACTAGTTCAATAATAAACGCCTTTTTCAAATGGATGTTTGAGTACTATTTATTTATATAAATTTATTTCAAATAATATCAAATCCCTTTTCCAAAAAAATTCAAAATATAAATTTCAAAATGGTAATTTTCACAATAATCGAATATTTGAATACCCGTATGGGTTTAGAATATAAATATTTATGACTTCCTAAAATAAAGGGTTACCCACATATATAGTCTTTGGAATATAGTTTATGAAGCATGGATTTTCTAAATAGGAATTTGGAAATATATATATATATATATATATATATATATATATATATATATAATATAAGTACTTTGATATTAAAATTGGAGTTTTGGGTTATTTTATCTGAGAGTAAAAATATATATAGTCGAGAAATCAATTAGCATTTGGATTTTAAATTAGAAGTTCAAAAGTAAGTATATATAAAATATTTAGGAAACCATTCCTTATATGGTAAAATTGTGTTATTTGCTTTCAAACTATAAATTCTTATTCGATTTTATTGAACTTAACCTTAGGTTAATTATATGCTACTTTAGTATTTTTGTGTGAAATTTAGATTTTGGGGATAATATATTTTGAAAGCCTTAGTTCTATAAAATGAGGATTAGTAATAACCGACTTAGTGTTATTGATTGGTTTAAATACTTTCATTTAATGCTTCATCGAATGTTGTATAACTCATTGAATAGAATGTTTGAGCAGAATTTACTAACCCTTTAGTGAATACTTGAATTTCTTCGAGTAGTATGTGATGCTTTGGTTAAATTCTTGTGATTGCATTTGAGAAAGTATTTAACAATTATGGGTTATATTATATTTTGGTGTTTAGCGTGGGGTCGATATATCTTTTAGAGAATATAGCTCATGTTTTCCAGTGATATCCATAATGAGTGAGATTTACTAGCTTCTAGTAAATACTTGAATTTCACTAGGTGATATAAGATGTTTTGGCTAAGTTTAAGGGATTATTGAAAGTGATTGTATTCGAAACTTTATAGCTTACTCTCTTTTGGTGTTCAACATTTTTGTAGGCCGATAGATCCTTAAGAAATATACTCATGGATTTTTACACGATCTTTGAGATCGATCGATATTCTGTGTTCACGACCCTTGAAATCGGCCAAGATTTGTTTTCCTGGATTTTAATTTTTGTTTTTACGGTATGGACGATCATTGATATCAGATCGGTATTGATGATACCATTTTTTTTACAGTAGGAGTACAATCAGGTTGATTGGTTTGAGTATGATCTTTATGATCGATTTGGCTTTGGTTTCTTAGATATTAAGATATTGTTGTTTTCATGAATTTTGGGTTTTCTAATTATTCTATGTTCGTGATTTGTGTCTTGAGATGGATTATAAGATTTGATGATTTATCTATGTTTAGCGATTTAAAATATTCCGTGTCTTGAGATCAATTTCAAGTTAGATTATTCCAGCAACTTGTTTATATATGACATTGGTATTTATTTATGTCATGTATCCTTATGGTATATATAGTTCTTACCCTTTTGGATATTTAGAAATAGTATGACCCATTTACTTTATAATACTCTGGTCAGGTTGAGACTTTTTAGGTTACAGGACATGTAGACTTTAGATGGTGTGCTTGCAGGGAGATAAATCATTTGGACTTTTTAATTTTTCTCATATAGGATTTGTGTATGTATATGAGATGTACATTTTTTGATAATGACATGTATTGGATGTATATTTTGTTGGTTTAGTATTATATTTTGTAGACTCTCAGTTTGTATATGTACATGATATTAATTATTCCACTGTGATCTGTGAATATTGTTTTATATACTATATTGTTCCGATTTTGAGAAACTGGTGTGTTTATTACTTTAGTCTGAGGTTGTATACGTTAAACTTATTCTAGAGATTTAGTATATCATTATATGATGTGTCAGTGTTGGTTTAAAGATATTTTTACATTTGGTTGCCCTTAGCAAGCCGTATTATTCGTGTTATTAGACGACATTATTTATAATGTTCTTTAATAATATGAATATAATGGTAGGGTCGCTCTAGTTAGTATCAGAGCTGAGTCAGAACATTATAGAATATAATATCATAGATTTAGCACAGCGATACTTAAAGTCCTGTTCCACGGGGTATGTGGTAGGTAGTTGTATTAATTATCTATATAGTGATAGGAATATAAATGATTATGGGAATAATCATCGGTATGTATTTGTGGAAATTTTAAATTACATTACAAAATATTTTTATAAAATGATTGTAAAGGTTAAGTATAGTGGTATTCTGATCCGTTAGTGATGAGTGGCACAAAGGAAGCTGATAGACTGTTTCCACTAAGCACAGTAATTAGCTGTTTATTTATGTTTGA
The DNA here is from genome assembly GCA_030765085.1 of Allium cepa. Lineage (NCBI taxonomy): Eukaryota > Viridiplantae > Streptophyta > Magnoliopsida > Asparagales > Amaryllidaceae > Allium > Allium cepa. The sequence goes on along the minus strand of CM060940.1, from coordinate 417,685,403 downwards.
TTGAATGTCATATGCACGGATGATTGGTTGTATTGGTGAATTGTTATTAGTAGATTTTCCTTTACATGAAAATATAGAGATTTATAAATTTTGGACTTTAATTGTGTTAAATTTCCCGTTGAGTTTTTTATGAATTCTGGTCGAGACGTGGGATGCCAGGGTGTTGATGTGGATTTCTAAATGCTTTGACAAGACAGTCAGAAAGAGAAATTTTGAGTTATAATATTTGAAGTACTATAAATGACTGTGAATATGTTGGAAATAATAATTAATGAGATAATAAAGTTTTAAGTGAATTAAATATTATTCTGAAAATGAGATAAATATTTTGAAAAATATATTTATATTAAATGCAATAAATTTTGAAAGTAAATATCTTGGATATAAATAATATTTTAAAAGGAAATATTATGAGTTATATGGTATTCGGAAAGAAGAATTGATCATTGTAACAATTGAAATTTTAAAATTTTAAGTTAAAAATATTTGCGTGGACTTATTTTCCAATTAGTGAAAGAGGAAGGAGGATATATTAATTGTATAAAATTAAAGTGTAAGTTAAAACGATGTTTTATTCTTGTGGTGTTGGTTAAATTTAAAAGAGTGAAATTTTAAAGATATTTATGTTTCTAGTATAAACTTTTCTCTGTATTAAAATTGCGAAGACGCAATTTCTTTAAGGGAAGAAGTCTGTAACAACCCTGATTTTTAAGTTAATAAAACAAAATAAATGATGATTTAAATTGGACAATTTAAGTCGTTAGTTTGGAATTTTCTTTTCTTTTATAAGGATAATTTTTTTAGAGTAATTACTTCTAAATCATTATGAAATTTGGAATTATTAGTATTTCCATATTGTTGAAATCACTATGAAAATATTATTGTGATTTTGTTTATTTATGGTGAATTCTAAATTTATAGAATAATTGAGAAATTAGAATTTTTGTGTTTTTAAATGTGAATATTATCTTTTGGAATGAAATTTTGAGTTTAAATAATATTAGAGAAATTAGAATATTTAATTGATTTGAATTTTTTTATTTTTTTTAACAAAAGAGAATCAGGGATTTTATTTTGTTAAATTATTCAATCATCGACTTACAAGTTTGAGAGGTATATTAATTAATATTTGTTTGCATGTTGTTTGAATTACAATTCTCATAAAACAAACATGAAAGATAATTTGATATTTCACAATGATTACTTGATGGAATTATAAATTAATTATTGTGAAATAATGTAATGATTAGTTTGATGAAGAAAATAAATAAGATGGGTGTGCATTTGATGTAAATGTGCTTTAGTGCGGCTTAAAACCTAATTAAAAATTAGTATGAAAAAATTTCCTTCTTATTTCAATTGCTTGTACGTTCTTCAACTCTAGGAAATAAAAAAAGGGATAGAAACCCAACTCCACCTAAACCCTAGAAGCAAATTAGTGAATTTAAAATGGAAATCAATTGCTAGAAAATCCAAGAAAATCAAAGCAAGTTTTTCTAGCCCTAAATCACCCTTCTGCCCAATTGATTATAGTTATGACGTGTTTTGATTTATTTTGCCTTCTTTTTTGTTGAAGTAAAATTTTGAGTTTTAATGGGTTGAAATTTCCATTTTATCCGACGTTTTCTTCCAACTTGATTTGCCTCTTGTTGTTTTGTTTGAACCTTGTTTTGAGTATCTTGATGCTTTTGAATGCTTCTCAATTATCTGGATATGGATTCTTTTTTTGATAATTTATTTTTTTTGATAATTCTTGTCTTTTGATAATACTATCTACACAAACATAGGAAAGGATTCCTGGGTTTTAAAACGGAGTTCATGAAAACTATTTTGTACACCAATTCAATATTAAACGCATTTTTCAAATAAATGTTCGAGCATTGTTCATTTATATAAGTCTTATTTAAAATATTATCGACTCCCTTTTACAAACAAATATTTCATAAAGGGATTTTCAAAATGGCAATGTTCACAATGAACAAATACTTTAATACCAACATGGGTTTGAAATATAAGTATTCACGGTTTCATAAAATAAATGGTTACTTATATATAGTCTTTGGAATATAGTTTGTGGACCATGGATCTTTTAAATAGGAATTTGGAACAACTATATATATAAAAGTATTTAAATATTAAATTGGAATTTTTGGTTATTTTATCTAAGAGTAAAAATATATATAGTCAAGAAACCAATTAGTTTGTGGATTTTAAATAAGAAATTTGAAAGTAAGTAAATATATAAAGTATTTTGGAAACCATTTCTTATATGGTAGAATCATTTTATTTGCTTTCAAACTATAAATTCTTATTGTATTTTATTGAACTTAACCTTTGGCTAATTATTTGCTGCTTTGACATTTTTGTGTGACTTTTGGATTTTAGAGATAACATATGTTGAAAGCCTTAATTTTATAAAATGAGGGTTACCAATAATAGTCTTAATTTTTTTTTTGAAATGCAAGCGAGCTTGTCTGGACCCCTACCAGTGTTTATTAATCATGGAAAAGAACAAAGAAAAAGGTGACAAAAACAAAACTTTTGTCATAGCACATTACAAGACTAAAGAAAACATAAGAATACTAAACACACAGAAGAAATTCAACAAAGATAGAAAGAAATAACAAGCAATAAATAAGGTGACCAGAACTGAAAGCCACCAAGTCAATTCCAAAACCCGTGACTATGCGGCGAGAATCCATGACAAGAAAAACCAATCCCTGTCTCAATCTTGGTCATGAGATTGCACCATAGTTCAGGAGCCGTAGCAGCAATCGAGTTAAAGCATCTTGCATTGCGTTCAAACCAAACAGTTCTTAAGTAAATTTTTAGCACAAAGAAAGTGATATTTGATTTCCCATTCGTACTACCTGCAGTATTCTTTAATTCATCCCATAAATCAGAAGAGGAACCATCATAGTTTGCCATACCAATCTTAAAGAACAGAGAACTCACCATCTAGAAAAGAGAGCACACTCAAAGAAAATGTGATCAACAGTTTCAGGAACCATGCAACAGAATATGCAGTGATGATGTATATCCATTCCAAATGAAATTAGCTTGTCTCTGGTAAGGACAGCCTTGTGTACTATTCGCCATAAAAATAAATTATCTTTTGGCGTGGAAATAGAATTCGAACATACTCTTTTCCATAGAAAATTAGGCAGAGAGTCATTATGCCTTATAAGATTGTAAATCCATCCAATTTTGTGAGGCCTTCCCTTCCAAAGCAAAGCAGAGTCCTAACCGATAGGGATCACATTTTCACGTAAGCTCCTCCACAAAGCATTGACAAACTGATTGCTTGATGTGGGAGTAGACAGCTTCCCATCAACAATGAAACCCACAGCACTTTCATTCCAATGATGCGACTGTAGCCGATCATGATGACTCAATTTAGAAGCAAGCACCAAACCATCATCAATCCGAGGATCCATCCAAAAGTTTACATTGCAACCAGGGGAAATAGAATACCTAGCAAAAGGAAGAAGACAACCTCTGATACCAAGCAGCTTCCTCTATATCCAGCTCGAGTTCTGACTTACATTCATAGACCAGAAGTTATGTTCCTTAATACGATATCTCCATAACCAACTAACCCAGAGGCTATCCTTCTTGTTCACCAAAGCATCCAAAGCACTGACAGCTGCTTTATTCCAAGCTGAGATATTGATGACACCTAGTCCTCCAAAGATAAGAGGCTTTTCAATGGATGTAAAAGACACAGGAATTATCTTTCTATTATGTATTGATCCAGTCCAAAGGAATCTTAGCATTGCATTTCTTATCATTGCAAGAAGCTGAGTGGGAAGAACATAATTTCTTGCCCAATACACAGTAATTGAAAAACATACAGACTTAACTAAAACCAATCTACCAGCCATGGATAGCAATCTGGACGTCCAAGAATTAAGCTTAGTGGTGATTCTGTTGTACAGTGGAATGCAGTGAGCCTTGGTGACTCTTGAAGTGCAAAGTGGAAGGCCAAGATACGTCATTGAATTATGCATAGGCTGTAGATCAGATAGAGTCAAAAGCCGGTCTTTTTCACTCATTGTAATTCCAGAAAAAAGAATGTGAGATTTTGCATGATTTATCTTAAGGCCAGTTGCAAGATAAAAGGAGTGTAGACACTGCAAGATGCCACTTATAGGAAGATCATTTGGCTTTGTAAATATCATAATATCATCAGCAAATAAAAGGGAGGATATTTGTTGATGGGAACACTTTGGGTGGTAAGATATAGTTTTGTCCCTATATTTCATAGCTAACATACAGTTAAGAACATCCATGATAATAATAAAAATGTAAGATAGGATCCCCCTATCTTATACCTTGCTTCCCTTTAAAGAAACCAGCTGTTTTACCATTGTAGCATAATGTATAAGATGGAGTTGATATACAGACATAGAGCCAAGCAACAAAAGCTTTAGGAAAACCCATCAGTGCCATAACTCGAACAATTGAGGACCATTGGAGACAGTCATATGCTTTAGTGATGTCAAGCTTCAACGTTGCTCTTGGGGATGTTTGACTTCTGCCATAACCAGTGATTAACTCATGAGCTAACATGATGTTGTCATGTATACTCCTAGTTGGTAGGAAAGCAGACTGATTGGATGAGACGTTTTCAGGAAGCACAGCAACAAACCTGGTGGAAAGTATCTTGGATATGCACTTGTACACTACATTGCAACAGGATATTGGTCGAAAAGAAGATGCATTTTCAATGGGCCTGATTTAGGAATTAGTACAATATTAGTAGCATTAACCTCACCAAGCAATTTAAAATGATTAAAAGAATTGTAAATAGCAGCTATGAAGTCAGTACAGATAATTTCCCAACAAGATTTGAAGAATACAACATTAAAACCATCGGGGCCACCACACGATGAGCATTAAGAGCGAATATGGAATCCTTTATCTCAATGTCAGTAACCCTAACCACGAGCCTATCATGCAATATAGTGCTTAAGCGGGGAAGAGGCAGGTTATTGAGAATATCAAGGTCAGGGTTGAAGTTGTCATAATTACCTAAAAGCTTAGAGAAGTGCTGCACAAGGTGCTCATCAATCTCCTCGGAGGAAGTAAGAAAATTACCCACCTCATCCCACAGAGAATGGATATGTTCACTTGTTTTCTTGTTCTTAATTGAAGCATGAAAAAACGTTGTATTTCTATCCCCCTCCCGAACCCACTTTAGATGGACCTTTTGCTTTAACATACTTGTTTCAATTTCCAAAGCTACAGTTAGCTGATGGAAGAGACTGGATTCATTCTGGGCATGAAGCTGATTTAAAGGATCCCTATCAAGCAAAACTTGAGCCTTCTTAAGTTTGTCTTTAAGTGAGTTAGAAGCAAGAGTACCATTACCAAATTTACCAGCTGCCCAATGTCTCAGCGCATTCTTAACTGCTTTCAATTTCCTACACAAAGTAAACATAGGATTACCAAAGTAAGTGTTAGACCATTCTCTTGCAATAATTGTTAAGAACTCAGGGTCCTTGACCCAAACATTGAAAAATTTAAAAGACTTTTTTCCTCTAGGAGGCATAGGGATGGGAGAGACAATTATAGGAGAGTGATCAGATAAGATTGGATGGGGCAGATAAGCTGTGATGGCAGACCACAGGGAAAGAGCAGAAGCATAACAAAAGGATAAGTCAATGTTGGTGAATGTTCGCTGACCAGACCGACTTCTATTATTCCAGGAAAATGGCACAAAAGTGCGAAGTATGGGTAAAAGATCAGAGTCAGATATGGATATGTTGAGTGGTGCAATGTCTCTTGGCAATAGGGGAAGACAACCAACTTTGTCATTTAAGTTGAAACAGCAGTTGAAATCACCAATAACAAGCCTTGGATGAGTGTTCTGCCTAAGCGTTGGGAGGATGTGAAAGAGAGAAAGCCTCGCTGCTTTAGCATTATGAGCATAAAAAAAGGATAAGTAAAAAGAAATTTTGTGAGGAAGGTAAAAGGCATGAAAGTGGATAATCTGGGAAGTTTTGAGAATGGGAGTGAGAGAGAAATAAAGGGGGTCATGTACAACTAGGATCCTACCATATGGAGCACTGTCCAGATTGTGATGGACGTGCCAAGTAGGATTGATATAGGAGGCAGATTTTTGCGTTAAAGGAAAAGATAGTTTGGTTTCGAGGATTGCAAAAATCTTAATGCTGTGTTCACAAATCATAGCCTTAACTTGATCAAGCTTTGCTGGATTGTGGGCTCCTTTGATGTTCCAAGAGGCGATTTTATACATGATAAAACAAACCTATAGTTGATACCCACTTGCCTTACTCCTAGTTGTAGGAGGAAATGATCTTACAGATTTTAATTTAGCTGCTAAAGAGGAGTTTCTTGAGGCACTTGAAATTTGCTTTATCGGATGGGAGGGAGGAGAAACCCATCCAGGCATGGTACCATGATAAGAATAGGGTGATGTAGAGAGATTGGGATAAATAGTTTGTGGCGAGGAAGTAGAGGGATTGGTAGATAGAGATGGTGATTTAAAAGAATAAAAAACAAAACCCTCAATGCGATCCATGAAAGCTTGTTCATGTGCAGTTGAGTACTTCTTATTAGCTACCACCTTTGCATGAGAGTTGTGGATAGTAGTTTTTGATTGGGCGGAGGATGTAGAATGAAAAAGCACCGCATCGGCTGCCAACATCGGGTTTTGAACATTTGTTTCAGTATTATAGGATGAGGAGGGCACCACCACTTGCAATGTTGGAGAGGTAATTGCATGTTCAAAAGGAGGAGCATCAGGACTGTCCAAAAGGGTGCTAGATTTATCATAAATATCAGAAGTCTCTGTTGATTCTTGCATAAGTACAGAAAAAGGATTTGCATTTATCATTTCATTTTATTGATTAGTTTAAATAAAGGATGCTAGACTTAATTTTATTGATTAGTTTAAATACTTTCATATAATATTTCGTCGAAGATCGTACAGCTCATTGAATAGAATGTTCGAGTGGAATTTACTAACCCATTAGCGAATACTTGAATTTCACCCGGTAGTATGGGATGCTTTGGTTAAATTCTTGTGATTGCATTTTAGGAAGTACTTAACACTTTAGGGTTGTATTCTATCTTAGTGTTTGGCATGTGGATGATAGATCCTTCAGAGAATATAGTTTAGGTTTTCCAGTAGTATCCGTTATGAGTGAGATTTACTAGCTTCTAGTAAATACTTGAATTTCATCAGACGATATGAGATGTTTTGGTTAAGTCCTAGTGATTATTGAAAATGATAGTATTTGGCACTTTAGAGCTTACTCTCTTTTGGTGTTCGGCAATTGTGTTGGCCGATAGATCCTTAAGAAGTACACTCATTGATTTTTACATGATCCTTGAGATCGGTCGAGATTTTGTATTCACGACCCTTAAGATCAGTCGAGATTTGTTTTGTTGGATCTTAATATTTTGTTTTTATGGTATGGACGATCATTGATATCAGATTGGTATGGATGATACCATCTTTTTCTTTCCCACGGTTTGAGCACAATCAGATTGATTGCTATGAGTACGATCATTATGATCGATATGGCTTTGGTTTCTTGGATTTTGAGATACCGTTGTTTTTGGGAATTCTGGGTTTTATGATTATTCTGTATTCATGACTTGTGTCTTGAGATGGGCAATGAGATTTGGTGATTCATCTGTGTTTAGTGATTTAAAATATTTCTTGCCTTGAGATAATTTTCGAGTTAGATTATTCCAGTGGCTTGGTTATATATGGCATCAGTATTTATTTATGTCATATATCCTTATGATATATCTAGCTCTCACCCTTTGGATATTCAGACGTAGTATGACCCATTTATTTTATAATACCCAGGTTAGGCCGAGACTTTTAAGGATGCAAGACATGTAGACTTTTGATGTGTGGCTTGTAGGGAGATAAATCGTTTTGAATTTTAAATTTATCTCATATAGAATTTTGTGTATGTATATGAGATGTACATTTTTTGATAATGACATGCATTGGATGTACATTATGTGGGCCTAGTATTATATTTTGTAGATTCACAGTTTATATATATATGATGTTTATTATTCCATTGTGATTTGTGGCAATTGTTTTATATACTACACTGCTTTGATTTTGAGAAATTGGTTTGTCTATTACTTTAGACAGAGACTGTACACATCAAGTTTTATTTCAAAGGTTCAGTAAATCAGTAAGTATGACGTGTTAGTGTTAGTTTAAAGATATATTCACATTTGGTCGCCCCTAACAAGCCGTATTCACCATGTTTTTAGAAGACATTATTTATAATTCTCTTTAATAATACGGGTATAGCGGTAGCGTCGTTACGCTCAGGGTACCTGCCTTTTCCCAATTTTCTTTTGCGCTTTGTGGACAACCTAAATACTATTTCGATTCAATTAACTCTCTACTTGTACACCTATTTGAGCTGCTTGGAAGTTACTTTTCATGAAGCTAAACCTCCCTCTTTGAGTACTGAAATTCTCCATATCTTAGCTAGTCTTGTGAAATTAAGTGAGTAGTTGGATAACTCGCTGTATCGTATTCAACCATTCCCGACGAGCTTAATCACCAATACCATTAACAAGATGAAGGAATGGGAGAACCAATTCTTCTACGTTAGTTGCTATTCCTCGAAGATTTTGGGTACTTTCTCCATTTTCAGTTAGTTTCCATTTTCTATTACTTATGTTATATTTATCATTCTATTATAATAAATGTTTTCCTTCAGGTCCTACTTTTAAGCAACCAAGCTTTACTGTTAATGACACTATCCAGTTTTCGAATCAAGCTTCCAAGAGCATATGTGACAGGCTTACCCTTCTGATGGAAGTGAATCCCTGTAAATACTCCCCAATTTTGGATAACCACATAATACTTGGAGAACCTCCAATGATGAATAGGAATGACCTAGGGAAACGATCGCTAGTTATCAGTCATCGAAATATTTTCCTCGCTTCGTCTCTAGTTCAACTCGAATCTTCTGGTAAGTTTTCATTACTACTTGTATGGAATCTCTTATATTATTATCTTACAACCTTCTTTCTTTGATTTAGGATCTTCTACACTTGTCATAACTTCTAAGCAAAAGGCGATCAAGGATGTGCTCCTGCCTTAACCGTATCGAGTAAATCTTCCCTTATTAAAGATTCTGTTGCTAAGGCCATTGAAGCAATTAAAAGAAAAATGACAGCCTTTCGTCTCCTCCCTCGAGTAAAAGACCTAATACTTCATCTCCTCCCTCGAGTAAAGGACCTAAGCTTGTGGGTTATTACACTCCTGTTGTTGTGGATGAGCAGGAATACACAAATATTGATTCAAGCCTTGATGATGCAAATCTGAATTCTCCTGGGCGTTTAGTTCAAAAATAACCGAGATGGCTCACTCTTCAAATCCCCCTTCTCAACATTTCTCTTCCTGATTATCCAACAGCCCTTTGTCACATATGTGATGAGCTCGGACTGTTTCCTTCTCCAAATGATTCTCTCCCTTTGGAGGCTCAAGATCAAACTCCTGTGACGAGTTTTGATGATCTTCTTTGATTGGCTGCCCAATCTCCTCTTTGGTTTCTCTCAGGCTACCGCAGCCTTCGATCCATTCTAAAGATCATATTTTCACCATTAATAAATAGCTCTTATTGGTACGCATTTCCATCTATTTGTTCAAACTATGCTCTTGTCTTTGTATATCATACTCTAACTATTATTTACTATATATTTCAAGCGGCCAAGCATATGTTCTTCCTCCAAGAGGCTTCTCAAGGGCCTTTTAATGAAGTGGATAAGCTCAAGGAAAAAATGTGTTCTCTTAACAACATCATAATTGTTATCACTATAGCAAGGGATGAGGATGTTTCTAAAAATGATAAACTCGCTTCCTCTCTTGACTAGGAAAGGAATGCTAAATAATTATTGGTGGAAGAAGTGAAGCACTGAAAATAGATCTCCAAAAGGTCAACGAAGAGAGACTCGAGCTAGCATATGAGAATAAATCTTTAAAGGATAATTTAAGAAGGAAAAATGATATCTTGACTTACCCAAACAACATTAACAGGGACGACATGAAGAAATTCACCTTTTTCCTTGGTAACACTCTTGCTACCATTATAGAGAAATGTTATGAAAATGCCTTGTTAGTGGCATATGGAGAAAACAATTAAAAATGTCCAAATTTAGTTTTTCTTTCCCTCTTGGATTGAGAAGAAAAATTCAAATGAAAGTTTAGCCTCGTGGCAGGAAGAGCTCAAGGGTCACTTTATGGAGAGTTTCCTTCCAAAGAAAGGGTTGATGCTAGAAAGCTATTATCTTTTGATGACACCTTACCTGAAGAGGAGACAGATTTTGATAAGGAAAAAGATTATGACAATGATAATGATGATAGCCATTATGATGATTACGAAGGTAATGGTAATGAAAAGGGCCCTGAATAACCAAAAGACGGGAGAGATGGATCAGGCAGTCTTAGCTTAGACCCGACTGACCATGATGCAGACTTTATCGAACATGCTAATCCTTAGGATGCTACAAGGATACTTCTCCAAAGATAGTGCTCCCACCTAGCTATCATCAAAAAGAAAAGACTCAAAATCCTACTTTTCTGGTCCCGACATCTCGGGTATGGAGTTCTTTATTTAAATGCTTAAATTATGAGCTAGCTTTTAGTTAATATGCTTATTACTTTAGTTAAGGAAATAGAAGAAATTCCATTATGAAACTTTATATGAAAAGAGTCAGAGTGAGGTATGACGATCACCTAGAGAATTTGATAGATTAATTAATGAACTTATTAAACTATTTTACAAATACAAGCGCCTCTTTTCTAGTGTTGCACGGTTAAAGTTCTTTAGGAAAAGCAGGCCGTTGCTTGTTTGAAAAAAGCTCTCCTTCACCGGGACAGAACTATGGGAGAGAATGCAGAATTAATGACCCTCTTCTGGATGCTTATTGATGATAGGGAGGCCCCGGTAGAGTTTCTCTATAAAATTTATTCTAGGAATCTCCTCACTGACTTTTCTTTCTTAGGGTAAAAAAAGCAGGGGATTGATTTTGTCTCTTCATAAAAGGTATCTAGACGGTGATGGAAGCGACCCTCATCCAGGGGCTTGTTGGAACCTTCCTAGGATTGCTAGTGTTCCTCTCTGTCCTAATAACCTTCCTCCCGAGAAGATTAAGTATAGTAGAAGAAGATTTATTTCTAAATTTTACACGAGATCGGTATTGTATGAACCCAAATGATTGTATATTGTAATGTGTAATATAAGTATTTTATAAACTTTATCACTTTTGTTTCTTTTCCCTTAGTTTATTTTCATATATTATGCTTTTTAAGGAATCCCTAAGTAGTCATGTTCCCGTAGAACTCTTGAGTAAATTTATCAAGTTAACGAAGGATTTTAAAGAGAAGTCCTTAACTCTTATAGCATATTAGTTAGCAAAACATTACATTATTAACGATCTACAAGAATTTAAACATATTCCCTTACTTTCATTTTGATTTCTAGGTAATGAAAAGGATAAATTGCTTAATGAAATTCAAAATAAGCATGCTAAATTTATATGTGGTGAATCCAGCCCTTCATTCGGAAAGTGGGACTACCATTAATTCCCTCCAGTTTGAAAGTGTGCTATGGATCATGTAATTTGGATATACAATGATACAGATTATATTAATGATAGTTTTACAGGAAATAATGTGGAATATAAAAGCAGTAAAGTAAAATGACACCAGGAATTTTTATACTAGTTCGGAGCACTATTTTACGTCCAGTCCCAGACTCCTTCTGCATTTTCACTAAAACAAAAACCCTCACTTAACCAGGAGGAACAGGTCTATACAACCTCTAAGCAGCCGAACTAGGACCAGAGCAGCAGAACATGATTTCACCTCAGCAACCGAAGAGGACTTCATATGTCTGAGCAGCAGAACATGACTTCAACAAATAAAAAAGATTGTTTTGACTTTGTGTGTTCTAATAACATGGATTTGTCATTTGTAGTACACCCTTTCTTATAATCTTCTCCTCGAGTGTAAATATATGTATTTGAAGTTTATGAAGAATAGAAAGGTATGGTATTGCTTTAATGCAGAATAATTGAAAGTTAAATAACAAATAGATTCCAGAGAGTTAGATTAGAAAGATAAGAAAATTCGATGATTTGACATCAAGTTAGAGTATGTATTTATAGAGGTTAAAGAGCAGCGACTATTGGTGAAGTGTTACGATTGAAGTGTTACGTCCAAATTTTTCATAGAAGTTCGTAACTCTTCACAAATAGTCATGTCTTTTCAAAAAATAGCCATTGTAGAAATTTAGTCAATTGAACCTCTAGGCCAGTCGATAAGATATTCAAACGAATTTTTAAATATATATCTTTATACCTGTGCACCTGTGCATGTTGCACAGAATTCTCAGGTTCAGTTGACTCAACCTCTGGGTCAGTTGACTGACCTGGTAAAATCTACGCAATGTGCACAGTTTATACATATATAGTAATATATATAACTTTAAACACTTTTATAATATAATATATATTTTATATGCTTATATTTGTTAAAATATTTAGGAATAAGATGATTTAAATATATAATTTAATATATACGTAAACGAGGAGAGATTTCAACAAAATTGACCTTAGACTCAAAAATAAAATAATATAACTGATGCACTGGTTTTGAAGTCTTGTCTCCTTGTAGTGTATATTCTCTTTTTGTCGTAGCAGTCATCAAACCTGTATGTCATAGTCATATCTTTGTGTCATGAATCAAAACCAAGTCTCAACGCAGTTAATATTCTGGAAAGGTTTAAAGTTTCTTTCGACTCTACTCTTACATGTCCATTGGGTCACTTTAGAAGACCAAAAATGTTGTTTCAAAACTCTATAAAGTAGTTGTATACAGTATTGAAGTGATTTCAAATTCTCTCAAGTTGTAAACATTTGTTGTTTAATAAAGAAAATACCTTCTGATTTCTTTTCTTGTTAGGAAAAATAGTTGAAACTCGTGTCTAGTAGCTCAGATATCCTGGCTCGACTTGATTTTATTAAGGATAGGATTGGGGTGAATCATGAGAAGAAACTCTCTTCTCAAGGCACTTTGGCTTTATGATTTTTAGATAATGTGGATGCACAAGAATGGCATGAAAAATATTACAAATTAAGATCCACATTTATTGGTTTTAAATAGATGAATTCTGATTTAGAGAAGCAAATTAAAGTGAGGGATGGGAAAATTCGAGAGATGAAAGGAAAAATAGATACTATTGGCCAATCCAAGCTTTCTTCTCAAAATTCCGAGGTTGATGCCGAGATTGCTCAATTGCATCAAAAGGTGATGAATCTTGAGTTTGAATATCGAAAAGCCAAGCGAACTGCCAATCTTTGGAACTTATTGCAAGTGGAGCTGATTCCGGCCTTCCCACTCCTTTACTTTTGTAAGAACGATTTTCTACCATATTAAACCCTCCTAAGAGTTTAGATTATGGCGAGATCATTAGTTGGTGCCAAAGAGTTAGATTTGAATTCGTTTAATTTTTGAATAAGTAGTGGAGTGATGAGGCTTCTACGCATCTTAATATTATGAAAATAAGGTAGAGGTACTCAAGCGTGAAAAACACACTTTTGAGCCTCAATACCTTGGGCATTGATTTTGGTGACGACAACCATATGACATTGTATAAAATATAGATATCAACATTTTTATCTAGTTATATATAGTATCAAATAAAGATTCAAGAGGCTGATACAGAGATTCAAGAGTTAAAGATTGAAGACTCATGAGTATTGAAGAGCTCAAAGTATCGAAATATGTTATAGAGTCATATATCATTATTCAAACCGCGATAGCACTTCTTTGGTCATTCTCTATTCTTCATTTCAAATGTTTTTTAAATACTCTAAATTCCGGAAATGATTTTAAAAGAATTCTTGTTTTCAAAATGATCTATCAAAATAAACTTCAAATTATTTTAACTTTTGATTTTACAAGATTATAATATGTTGAAAAATTAAATTTTAATTAGTTTATATTTTAAATATACTTTTAATCTATTATACTTTGTTAAATTTTTGATTTTATGATTTATAAATAAAGTATATTATAATATAGTAACTTTTATTTTAAATATATTCACTCATACTTCATATATATTATTTTATTTCAGAAGAAATTCATATTAAATCCTTTATATATTTAAATATTTCAAAATAATTTTATAAAGTTTTGATATGATTAAAATATGCATAAACTATATATAAATAAGTTTATAAAGTATAAAAATATTTTATAATGTATAACAATTTCAAAACATTTTTAAAAAAGTAAAATTTCAGAATGTAAAAGGATATGTTGATATATCCTTATCCTATATGTCAACATATGGACTGTAGATTTCAAATTTGAATTGAAGTGTCTTTTTATTTATCTCTCTGTGAATGGACTTGAAAATTGTTTCACAATAAATAGGTTCTAAACCAACGAATTTTCTTTAACGACTTTCTTATATTTTCTCTCCTCTTTCACTCGAAATTCTACTCATCAGAATCAAATGCAAACTCTACTAGTTTGATTCTTTATTATCTACTTTTTGATCTCTCTCATCTCCCTCACTCAAACAAAATCAAAGTTCTATTCCTGAGGTTATAGGATTGTTTGTATTCAAGATCAATGATATGTGTCTGTAAAACTCTATCAAATCATACTTGTAGATCGATGGGTGTGATTATAGGCCGTGTAAATCAATTGGGTGTGCTTGATGACTTGAAAATTCAAGTGGTTATGCTTATGGCCCATATAAATCAAGTGAGTCTACTAGAGCTCGGTCTGGAGGGCGTTTCTTATCGCCTTGAAATCGAGATTATACTGAATTTGATATATTGAAAGAAATATGTACAAGGAATTATATAGGACTAGATGTAGGGTAACTCCGAACTAGTATAAAATCCTGGTATGTATTTTTTTACCTTTCCTACATTTATATTTATTTGTATTTGAATCTTTGATTGTTAATTACATTGTTTAAATTATAATCTTAAAAGAATTCAAAAAAATCTCAAAAATTAGAAAATACTATCCACCCCACCTTTAGTGTTAAATTGGCACTAAGATCCATCTTTCGCTAAACAACATTTGGTATCAAAGCATTCATAATTTTGATTTTTTGAGAAGTTTTAATGGCAAACAACACTGTTAGTAATGCTATTAGTAGCACTGTTAATCCGCTTGATTAATTCCTTTGTGGAAGGACAATCTACTGCTAGAACTCTACTTTTTAATGGCAGTAATTACATATATTAGTCATGTAGAGTGAAAATTTATTTATAGTCAATTGGCCCAGATATTTTGATTATCATACGAAATAAGTACATTGAACCCGAGACTAGTTCAACTTGGACTGTTGACCAAAAGGCAGTTGCACAAAGTAACAATAAATCCATGATATTTTATTTTGTTCTTTGGATAGAAATGAATTTAACAGAGTGTCTGTCTGTTAGTCTGCATTTGAAATATGGAGAACATTGCAAGTTACACATTAGGGCAATAGTAAAGTCAAACAAGCCAAAATTTCTACGTTAACTAATAAGTTTCAACAATTTAAAATGATTCCAAATGAGTCTATTTTAGATATGTACAGTAGATTTTAAGATATAGTTCATTCACTAATTGCACTTGAAAAAGTTTTTCTGAAGAGGATCAAGTTAATAAATCCTCAATTCACTTACTCCTGATTGGGATTAAAAGACTCTTATGTTTGAAGAGGCTAATGACATAAGCACTCTAAAAATTAAAGAATTAATTGGCAAATTAATGTTATTTGAAGCAAAAAATGCAGGGAAGTAGAGAAAACAAGGCAATAGAGAAGAAATCCACCACTTTCAATTCCGCAGAAGATAATATGGACTAAAACAATGACGATGATGAGAAAATCGCCTTCCGGACGAGAAATTTGAAAAGTTTCTGAAGTGCATAATGATGAATTATCTCAGGTGATATGATAATAAAAATCCAAGAAGTGGGAATGGAAGTGGAAATTGTGTTATATGTTTTAACTACGATGCACCTAGCCATATAAAAGAGACAGTCCACATCACGTGATACTTCCTCAAGTAATAACGAACCGGATAAGAGAACGCTAACATATGCTTCGCGACGATAATTAATGAAAAATATGTAGAAATGGAAAAAAAATTATGCATTTAAATAAATATTTTTTAATTTGTTGTTATTGATTGTGGTTGATTGGTAGTAATAAAATACAGAATAATAATAATATTGGATGAATATAATGTGTATATATTTTAAATATTATATATATATATATATATTAAATAAAATATTAGATAAAAATAATATAAATATTTTCAATTTTTATTATTAAAGGTATATATTAAATAATCATTATAAGATAATTATAAGTATAAACAAATACTAATTACTTACTGAATTTCTCTTTTTGAAATTTATACGTTGACATACCCCAAAGGTATATGTCGACATATGTGGGTAGAATTTTAATTTGAATTTCAAATTCAGTATTTAAATTTCCCTCTATCCTTTCACGAATACCTATGTTCTAAAAAGATATCTCTTGACTAGAGGACATGTCCTTTGATTCTCTATTTATTTATTCTATCTCTATCCATTCATTTCACTTTCATTTTCAAATTCAAAGATCATTAAGTTTCCCATCTCTTCAAACAATACTTCAATGGCATCCTCAAGCTATACTCCATCAACCATGAGGCTTTCTAAGAAAATAAAAGGCTTTCTTTTCAATGATAAAGAAGCCATGCATGCTTATATAGAGTATATGTCTTTTGGAAAAATCTCTCCCGGAAGATTTTCTATTTTTGAAGATTTTTCTACTTATGGTCTTTTCAATCTTTGTTTGAAAAAAATGAAATTCATAGTTTAACGGGATGCAAATCTAGAGGAATGGAGCTTTCATGTTTTTGAATTGATTTTCAAAACCGTGAAGTGATTCACGACACTTTCGAAAGTGATGATGACTTTGAATTCAAAAACAAAAACTTGCATCCAAAAGCAAGAATTTTAAGCCTCCTTTGTAACAAAGTATCACTTCTAGAACGAGTAATTATAACAACCCGACTCAAAAAGTAATCAAAGCTCTTTTTGCCATTTGTGGTCAACATGACGTAAATTGGTCTCAAGTCATTTTTGACGAATTCTTTCCTAAAATCTTTCTAAGCATGAAAACATACTATTTCATGGTGTGTATCTCACTAGAGTTTTCACTTACTTCGGTGTTGACCTTAATGGAGAGGAAACCATTCCTCGAAAAATATTCAACAAGGCCAACATTTCACTTATGCATATTTCTCCCATTTTGGAGCCTTATGAAACGCTTGCGGAAAAGGAACAATGATTGCTTGGGAAGAAGAGCTTGATATAGGAGAAGATGAGGAGAAGGAAGAAAATGCAATGGAAGTCGAGGAGGAAGAACAAGAAGAGAAGGAGGATACTTCCGAAGGAAGTATCAATATGTCATCTAATTCATCCAACAAAGATCTCAAAAATCAAGAGAAGATCATTTACAATAAAAGGAAGTTTAAGAAATCATTTCAAAGAAGTTTACTTCACTTTCCACCAAATGGATAATCCTTTGGAAAGGTCATCCGTATGCTTGGTGGTTCTTCATCATCTTCATCCACATTTCGAGTTTTTTGTTTAAGTTATCTACCCTTATGTTTGGATATTCTAGTTTGAGTTTATGTTAATCTTATGTATCTTTTTTTTCTATTCATAATGAATTTCATGTACTCAACTTTATTATTAATGAAATTCTATTTCCTATTTTTATACATTGTTAATTATCTCTGGAAAATTATAACAGTATAATAGTATAGGCCAAATACAATGGAATAGTAAAATAAAATAACTTTGAAAATTATAGTGCATACGTCGACATTTATCAACCATGTATGTCGAAATATAAAGCTGGTATTTTAAAAAAATTAAAATAAAATAATAACCAAACACCTTTTCTTTTCAAATGACTTCTTACCCTTATATATATATATATATATATATATATATCTATTCATTCTAAAAATCATCATTTTCAATCTCTTACTTCTCCCTCTTTCATATATAAAATTATCTCTTCAATAATGGATTCTCCACATCAAAAACTATGTGAAAATCTTAAACAAACACTTGAATAATTCAAGAATATTCTTACCGTCATTCTAGAAATCAGACATACTTAGAACTAAGTCAGATGCAGATGATTAAAGAGCTTGAGAAGCACATTGACACCATTTGGTGGATGATTTCTTCTCTTATCAGA
The DNA here is from genome assembly GCA_030765085.1 of Allium cepa. NCBI lineage: Eukaryota > Viridiplantae > Streptophyta > Magnoliopsida > Asparagales > Amaryllidaceae > Allium > Allium cepa. Next base: position 417,667,101 of record CM060940.1, on the reverse strand, counting down.
GATGAATCAACTAATAATCCTGAAACTACCCTCAACAAAGATGATGAAGATTGGAATGCTATAAAAGTTGATACAATTTTCCGATCCGATGGATGGGTAGATGTTCCTAGGGAAGTTAAAGATCGATTGGTTTGTTTTGTATGATTTGGATATACTTGATTGGTTTGTTTTGTATGATTTGGATATACTTTTAATTTGTGTGTATAGACTTATTGATTGGATTTGTTTGACTTTATGTGTATAAATTGGATTTGATTTGCTGAATTATACGATTGATTGGTTTGATTTACTTGTTTCTCTAACTTATCAAAAGTGTTGATTAATGTGATTAATACAAGTTATTTATATTATCACTCTTATCTTATTATGATTGCCTTTTCTAATAACTTTTATATCTCAGTATTATATATATATATTATAGTACCTTAGTTACGGGGAGTTTTTATTAGATCTTTTGCTGATGACTAAAGGGTAGAAATATTTAAAACTAAGCATAAACTAAGGGGAGTTTGGTAACTCAGGGGAGTTATAACATATTTTTATATACATGGCTGTCATCGTAAAAAAGGAGGAAATCGTTAGTACCTTTAGCGTTTATTTTGATGACAACAACCATATGACATGATACAAAATATATATACTATTGTTTTTATCAAGTTATATATAGTATATAGTGCAGGATATTAGAGATATATTAATTAAGAAGACGGTAAGGTATCTAGTGATGATCCAGGAGCCTGATATAAAGATTCAAGAGCTAGAGATTGAAGACTAATGAGTACTGAATGACTCAAGATATTCATATAAGTTATAAATTCATGGATTATTATTAAAACTCTAATAGACTTCTTTGTTGTTTCTCTATTCTTGTTTTCAAAGGGTTTTTAAATATTCTAAATTTCAAAAATGATTTTAAAATAATCCTTTTTTCCAAAATGATCTCCCAAAATAACCTTTAACTTATTTTTAACTTTTTATTTGATAAGATTATTATATGTCGTAAATTTAAGTTTTTTTATTTTGTATTTTATATATACACTTTTAATCTATTATACTTTGTTATAATAATTATTTCTAAATATTTATGAGTACATTATAATATTTGTTTTAACATTGATTTTAAATATATTCACTCGTACTTCATATATATCATATTATTACAAAAGAAATTCATATTAAATCCTTTATATATTTAAACATTTCAAAATAATTTTGTAAAGTTTTATCAATTTTGATATGATTAAAATATGTATAAACTACGTTTAAATAAGTGTATAAAGTATAAAAATATTTTATAATGCACTACATTTCCAATTTTTTTTGAAGTAAAATTTCAAAATGTAAAAGGACATGTCGAGATACCCTCACCGCATATGTTTACATATAGACCGCAGATTTCAAAATTCAAACTTGACTTGTGTGTCCACCCACCTTTTTGGACAGTTTATATCGAAAATAAACCACACGGGTCAACTCAAACATTTTTAATGGGGTAAATAAGAAAATAAGAGAAAACGAAGGAAAAACAGAACATAGAATCTCACAGCGGAATGACAAGATATAATGATCAAATAAACAGTTCATGAAGTTGTTTTACAAATAACGTTTGATTACACTTTTACAATACAGATCAGAGTTATACATGCAGCAGGAATAAATAACTAATGCAGCGGAGAAACATGATGAACTGGAATATATATAAAATAAATAGTCTACAAATCTCCATCTTTGTCCGTCAGAAATAAGGTCTTCAACACTGAAATGCTCAAGCTGACCCGAGCGTAAGGAAGACATAAAACATTCATGCTAGAACTAAAAGATCTTACATAAGTTAAATCAACAATAAATAAATATGAGAGCAGTGGCTTCAGAGATGTTTGTAGGATTTCATATCACCTATCTAGTGTCTAATGTGCGTGCAATACCTTAAGAGATGTTCGGGATTCCATCTCCTAAGGATCTGTTAAACTGTCTACATTCATAGTACAATACGCTATTATAATATGTCTAAAGTAAAGTATCAAAATAGTGTTAAGACGTTACCCATATCCCCCTTAACGCATTTTATATAAATGTCGTAGTTTATACAGTATTGTAAACTCCACTGTAAACTGGTGGGCTATCATGGAGCAATCCATAGGTATGACACAAACCAAACTCATAGTGGACGCAAAAAGACATATGACAAGGCTCGCGAGGCAATGCCTACGGTATGATACTACTGTTTTTCTAGTCCGAACTAGTGGTAACGCATAGCAGTTACTACTGCCCCGCCTTGAGACACATTCCCATAATCAAATCGAGGGGTGGCCACCAAATCAATCACAAATTAATAAATATGGCATCAAAGAAATGTGCCCGATAGAGGGGCGACCCCACTTGTCCCGGCGTGGCTCCTGTTTTACTCATATCAAGCTGACCCGAGGGGGTCAGGGTTGCGTTCATACCTTATATCGCCAACCATCCTACTTCATTCTAGATTCTCCATCACCTGCACAGTTGTTAAAGTGGTTTTCGGTATTGGCAGAGAGTATGACAATATCCAGTCCTGGTCTCTTTAACAACCAAATGCTTATTTCACACCGGTTGGTTCTTTTACATTTCCAAAGCCAATCCATAATTTATATCAAAATATCATATTCAATTCAAAATCATATCAGTTTAGAAATCATATTCACTTTCGAAAATCATAACTACCAAATAGGTTGAACCATCATATCAAAATGTTTCCTTTAAATCAATTAAATCTAAATCATAACAGTTCGAACTTTAAACAGTTTGAATATTGAAGGTAGTTTATATATTAGAATAGTATGACATTAAAAATAGTATAGATATTAAAATATATATATATATATTAAAAGTTGTTTATAAATTTGAAAATAATATAATTGAAATAGTTTATATTTTTAAAAATAGGTTATGGATTAAAATAGTTTATATATTAGAAATAGTTTATATATTAAAATAGTGTGTACATTAGAATAGGTTATAAAATAAAGTGTATATATTAAAATTTGTTTATAAATTTTAAAATAATATATATTAAAGTAATTTATAATTTAAAAACGGGCTATATATTAAAAATAGTTAATGCATTAAAAAATATTATCATATTAAAATAGTTTATATGAGAAAAATAGTTTATATGTTAAAAGAGTTTATATCAAAAATACTTTCAAATTAGGATTGTTTCTTCCAGTTTCACAAATCAATTCTAAACAACTTTAATTCCAAAATTCAATTTAAACCACTCCCAGCTCAACGATTTCAATTTAAAAAGGGCTAAAGGTTTCAAATTTAAATTCCCATAAAACCGTTTCAATTTATGTCAATTTCAAATCCAGGTTCAAATTACAAATGTAATCCTCTTCAAATTCAATCGATTTCAAAGTTTAAATATTCGAACGTTTACAATAACTCAATTTTGATAAATTTCATTTACGTTTCAATATTCAACTTTAAGATTTCAATTTAAATTCTTAAAAAAACCATTTAAACCATATTTCAATTAAAAGATGGATTTCAAAAATAATTTAGTTCATATAAATCTAGTTTTATTTCAAAATATCATTTAATTGGATTCAAAAATTAAGGATTTAAAATCATTTTATTTAACCAATCCGGTGTCCATATATAATTTTCTTCCCTATGGTCAAGTGGTACAAATATATATCATTTCAGCCTGCAATAATTTAAATTTACCAGTATATATGATTTCAACCCGTAATCATGATTAAAATTCAAAGTCCATAAACTCGCTCGAGTTTATCATTTCAACCCATAACGATTTTTCCCTAATCTACAAGACCATTCCGTTATGTATTATTTCAGCCCATAGTAATTTTTGTAACAATAATTAAGGGAACTTGTAGTGTGATAACAACATATAAAATAAATATAATATCCAATCATCCAAAATGTCAACAATTAAACATCAATCACAATTATCATTCAAATCAACCAATAAATCACAACAAATAAACTGATTATTATTATAAGGTATTTAACTGGTAATTAGATTCAATATTAATTTAAATGGCGACTAAATTAAATATAAATTGAAATAAAATTCGAATGACAATTTAAATATACGAAACAACAATCAGTCAATTTCTAATCACCTCATAAATTTAATTTAACCAACATAAGATGGTTTAGTATTTATGAGTGCGTTAAACACCCACCTTTGATTTATCGACGATTTAAAATCCAATTTTAGCCTAAAGTTTGAGCAGTCTTAGAATGCAGCCAAATCAGTTTCATAGCATTCGAAATTTTGATACAACCGCAATGCAAGAAACTGTGTGTGAATCCGAGCTCGTATGAAGAAGTTATGATAGTTAGAACGCTTGGAATTTAAATTAAAAAATTAAAATAAATAAGGGTATTTTGGCAAGTATAATTACCTTCCTAACTCTAGCAGATCAACATGCGCCTTTGAACACGAGACACGGCCACTACCTTCATCACAAAATCGTTGCTGCTACATTGAGCTTCTACCATATCCAACCACACCTTGCGTCCGCTTACCTCTGGCCGCACCTGGTGGTGCCTCACGACCACTCTAGTCGCCGAGAAAGGCCAGCGTCGCCGTTGCCATTTGTTCAATTTTCTTGCCAACTCCATTGACAATCTCGACCACCAAACCACATGGATGTGTTCTGCTCAACGACCTGTACAGGCCCATACCGTTTGATCGTCGTAAAATCGACGATCCACCGTTGGATCGAAAACCGTAGAAATGGCAGTTAGGATTCTTCATCGATTACTGGTCAAATGATGCATCAAATCGAAAAATGAATTACTGCATTAGATTGCATTCGTCGAGAGCTTTCCAGTAATATATAATATTACATTGCTTGGAGGGTCTGAAATTTTAGAATTGATTTTGATTTGTAATTGAAATTGGGAACTATGTTTTGGTCTGTTTGCTAGTGGAAAGAGGAGATGAGAAGCAAATATGCGTACAGACGGAAATAATAAGGCTGCTATGTTTAGAAAATCTATTTATATAGATAGATGGATAAGAACAAATGGTACTGATCGAATTAGTCAAAACGATTACATGAACCCGAAAAGCCCTTTCTGTTTTCAAAGCGAAATTGGGTCATCCAATATATCGAAATATATGTTTTCATTATTTTAAGCTCATTGGAACTAGTTTCAAACCCTAATTTCATTGTATACAGAAATTAGCTTTTAGAATCAGCCTAGTTAAATTGAATTCATTAAATTGATTTCTATGCATTTCAAGCCCGCACGATCAAACGATAAGTCCAATCGCTATGAAACTTGAAATCCTACAATAATTCATTATTACAAATCCGATGAAACTACTTTCGTCAAAATCCGAGACAGTGGACAAAATGGATAATTTCACATTAATTAAATAAATTATTTTTAAACTAATTTAATCACTTTTAAATTCAAATTTAGTAGTTAACAATATCATCATTCTAGATTTCGTAGAAATTAATAATCTACCAAAATAAATTTCTAAGTTAAATGCACTCTTAAAGTATTTCATTAAATTCAACGTTCAATCACATTGTAAAAAAATCCAAGCTAAATATATTTTAAATCCAAATAAATTCCATTATTTGATTTCCACTCTTATTATTAAATCAACCATCACCTTATGGATATAATTAACATTGGTTTTGCATTTTATTAATTTAATATTCTACTGTTATCATCCTAACTCAAATTAATTGCAATATTCAATTACATTAAATTTCAATTAATTTACAATTAGTTTCAAACGAGTTTGATATCACGATGATAGCTAGTCAATCGTTATACATTAATAATTCATCTCTATTAACCTACTGTTTATAAACAAATATTGATAAATTACTTACCAAATATTGATTCATTCTATATTAACGAATTTCAATTAATTACATATAATTTCTCCTTTTTAATGCAACGTTGATTTGAATCCTTATTTACCTTTATTATTACCATTTGTTAAGTGTCTTCTTTAGGTATAAGAAAGACAGATTGTTACATGTTATATCAAATTTAGGTTGAGAAAACACCTAGGCTTTGGTGGGGTTAACTCATTTGTGATAGAGTAAGCGAGACCCTATAATGAGTTTGAGCGCGCGTGTGTGTATATGTGTGTGTGTGTGTGTGTATATAAGAGCACGTAATTGTTATTTTTATAAAATTGTTTTATATTGTTTTGATAATTACTCTGTTGAGTGGTTTATGGATTCGAAAGGAATCTTTAAAACACTTAAACTAATCCCAACTGGCATAGTGTTGTTTCAAAAATTTGGTATATGAAATAATTTTACTAAGATCATATTTTATATATAAAAGAAGATTTTTTATAAAATTGTTATAGTTATATAGGATATGTTTTCTATTAGAAAATGATAATGTTTGATCATTATCATTAATTGTTGATTTGTTAGACTTAGATAGTTTATGAGAAATTATTGTCTTAGTTAAATTTGACACGAACATCTTATGAATTCAGTTTCAAAATTTGACTATACGCGTTCCATGATAGTGTTGAGATAAAAAATTAAAATTAAATTTAATTATAATAAGAGTTGTTAATTGTAATATGAACTAAGAGTAAACATTGTGAAATGTTTTATAAAAATGTATTTAATTATTATTTTATATGATTTTCGGAGAAAACAATAAATATTGCTTGGAAGTTTTTACAAGCATCAACATATTGGAAAGAGAATTTTATGTAAGAAGCATGTATATATTTTTATTTATTTTACAAATTGGATTTTGAATAAAAGAAGAATTTTATGTTAACCAGTTCGAGTTACTCGAAAATAACTAAAAATTGGAAAGAAACATTTCGGATGGTAGGCGCTTCTCCTAAGTATTAACCTTTTTAGTAAAGGAATATATGATACTATTTAGTAGTACAAAGTTCTTTAGTATCATTTTGGGATTACTTGGGCCATGTAAATTTATTATTATGACTTAAATCTGTGAAATTCATTTCAAGCAGAGTTTTAAAATAAAATCAGGTATTCTGGTCCCAAATTATTTTAAGAGAAAAAAAATCCAAATGTAAAAGTTTGAATCAAACAATGGTATATACTCTCAGGACGTAGTAGAATATTATAAAATTTACATATAAGTTAGTTCCATGAAATGTTTACATAACTAATTTTAGCAGTAATAGAATTGGTATTGGTAAGAACCAATAAAATAAGTACGTAAATTGAACATAGATCATTCCACTTTTCGTACAAGTTAGATCCAAGATTCGAGTGCTCGACTTTATGGTGTCCTACACCGATTCGAATAAGGTTCTATCACCAGATTTTTGACAATGAACACTTGGGGAGGGTTCTTATGAAACCAAAGTCTTCTATCATAGTATATGGCTATCTTAGGAGAACGAAGGTTTCTGATTGAGAAGCCTTATCAGAGTCCACATTGGAAAGTCGGATTAGCAATACTAATTCAAAACTAAAGCTACATATCCGAGTGAGTGATCAATTAATATTTTGTACGAATGATCTATGTGGATCATATGGATCGATGAATAGTGTTAAGTATTTCTGATTTTTTTTGCCTTTTGGATTAGGATTATGGTTAAATTTTGAGGTCGAAATTCTTTTAAAGGGGGAGAGTGTGACAACTTGGAATTCATCGCCTTAATTTATGAATATTTAATTAATTTTGAATATTAAAATAATAAGTTTTATAATTAGAATAAAAATCTATTAAATATTAAATAATGATGGTGAAATAGTTTTCCAAATTAGTTTACAAAAATATTTAGTTCGAAGAAAAATAAAAAATATGACCGGAATTCATTTTTCGAATTTTTGACTTTTCATTGGCTAAAGGTTATTAGAAACATTATGAACTCTTTTGCATAAGTATACACATTCGTAAATAAGTTAGTATATGTATATATATATATATATCTCTCTGTGTGTGTATTAGGTTATGTATATATATGTATCCATACCTAAGTATACAAAGTTTAAAATAAAAATATAAATGTCACATCATTTGAAACATTAAGTACAAAGAGTACTTTTTTTTGGCAAGGCCGACGAGGTTAAATGGACCTCGACCATATATTGCTACACCAATAAGAACGACAAACAAACACAAGGAAGATGGAAAAACGGGGAACACTTGGCGCAGCAAGCACAGGGTGAAAACAAACAACAACAAACAAAAACAAAAGAAGACATCGATTACAAGCTATAGAGAAGAGAAACACGTATTCCAGGATCAATTGCATAAGTCAGTTGGCCCACACAAACCCTAATTTCACTCAAAACCCAACTTTTGAAGCTGCTGTCATTTTTTGCGTTTGCATTATCAAATAACCGAGCATTTCTCTCCCTCCAAACCGATGTTAAAAAGCATTTTAGCACTGCATTTTGGGTTCTTCCTCTGTCATTATTTCTATTGATGCTTTCGTAAATTCTTCTCCACTCTCTTAGGTTATCTATAGAAACATTCCTCCTGTGAAACTTCGCCATAACTCTTTTCCAGATTTGATGAATATAGTGGCACTCAAAGTACAAGTGATCCACAGTCTCAGGCTTAATATGGCAAAACTTACAGCGATTATCAATACTCATACCTAAACTAGCAAGTCTCGCAGATGTTAGCATCGCACCATTCAACACTTTCCAGAGCATTAGGTCATGTCTCAAGCTACTGTCTCTTCCCCACGTTCGTTTGCACCATCTCCACTTAGGGCGATCACCATTCTTCATCAGATATTCATATGTGTCTCCAATTCTGTAGGCAGACTTCTTATTGCCCCAAACCATACGCTTGGTAACATCAGTGATTGCATTATGACAACGTATCATGTTCCATATTTGTTGTATCCTAGGATTAGACGTTGAATAGCGCGTGTTTTGGAGGTTGTAAAGAGTATCACGAACTTTAGCTTCCTGATGTATTCCAGACTGTTGCATTTCACTGTGAGTAAGTTGACGTTTAAGAATAAGACCCGGTTTCAACCAGGGGTCTTCCCAAAAATTCACACTATATATGGGATTCGTGTTCAATAGCATTAAAGGAAGAACTTTTTCTTTGAGTTTGAAAATGCATTGCCACGTCCAACTCAAATTTTGAGGCTTAGTCATACTCCATATGCTTCTCCCCTTAATCACGTTCTTATCAGACCAAATAGCCCATAAGCTGTCAGTACTATTAAAAAAAGTGTCTATGTGTTTTGCAAAAGCAGCAATGTTCCAATTCTTTAAGCTGAGAATGCCCAGCCCCCCCTTGTCCATGGGCCTTTCCACTGAACAAAATTTGATCGGAGCTATGTATCTGCCTGTAACCCTGCCTTTCCATAGGAATCTCATCATAGCTCCTCTAATCAGTTTAATCAGTTTGAAGGGGAGAATATACGTTCTAGCCCAGTAGACTTGCATTGAGAATATCACTGATTTTATAAGAGTTAATCTCCCAGCTTGACTAAGCAACTTGGAAGTCCAGCAGTTTAATCTAGCTGTAATTTTGTCAAAAAGAGGAAGACATTGGTTAGCAGCAATCCTAGAACTAGTTAGAGGCAGACCAAGATAACTGGTAGTATCATGATTTATGGACAACCCAGTGATATGCGAGATAACACTACAGTGCTCAGTACTAACACCAGCAATGGTGATGTCAGATTTCTGGAGATTAACTTTCAACCCTGTCATTTCGTAAAATTCGTGAAGTGAGTGCATTATGCTTGTGAGAGTGTTGGTTTGAGGAGTACAAAAAACCACAAGATCATCTGCAAACATCAGTGCAGAGATCCTTGGTTCAGTACATCCAGGGTGAAGCTTGTAATTTCCATGTGCTATTATCCTCTCAAACATTCTCGTTAAGAGCTCCATAACAATGATAAAGATATAAGCCGAAATGGGATCCCCCTGTCTTATCCCTTGTTCACTAGTAAAGAAACCCTCACTCCTGCCATTGATAGTAACTGAAAAGGTAGGAGACGTAATACACTCATATATCCAAGCAATGAAATGAGGAGGGAAGTTCATATATCCCATGATTCTGACAATACTATTCCACTGCAGCATATCAAATGCCTTCATGATGTCCAACTTCAACATAGCACTAGGAGAAACGTTCCTGCGCTTATAATTTTTGATGAGTTCATGGGAAAGAAGAACATGATCCAGTATACTCCTACCTGGAAGATAAGCAGCCTGATTTTTGGAAACAATATTGGGGAGCACAAGTTTGAGTCTAGAAGCTATAACCTTGGTGATGCATTTGTATATGGTGTTACAACAGGAGATGGGACGATAATCACTAACACAGTGAGCATTTTTAATTTTGGGTATAAGAGCTACGTTAGTGTAGTTATATGATCTGAAGAGTTTACCCTTTCTGAAGAAGAGGAGAATGGCATTGATAACGTCAGCAGAAACGATAGACCAGCAAGAAGTATAGAATAGAGTGTTGAGACCATCAGGTCCTCCACAAGATTCAGTGTTTAATGAAAACATGGCATTTCTTATTTCTTCAGGGGTTACTTCCTTACAGAGAAGGTCATAATCAGTTGAATTTAATCTAGGGAGAATGTCACTGGGAATAAGATCAATATTCGGCACGAAGTGATTAGCATTTCCATATAATTCAGAGAAGTGTCTGACTACAGCTTCCTTGACCATTTGTGGAGATGTGTGAAGATTACCTTGAGTGTCATATATTGTAGAGAGGTTCTGACTAGTTTGCTTGTCCTTTAGACTAGCGTGAAAGTAAGCACTATTCTTATCACCTTTTTCTCTCCATTTTATTCGCGTTTTCTGCCTGATCATCTCACTCTCTTTAATTAAAGCTTGTTGGTATTGCAAAGAGAGAACACTTTCCTCCTCTGATAGATTAGCATTGTTGACAGAGGCCATCATAGCTGTCTGGACATCAGTAAGTCTTCTTTTAATCACTGTGCTCATCTTGTCTCCTTCACCATACTTGTTATGCGCCCATTGTTTCAAGACTTTCCTAGTTTCCCTGATTTTTTCCTGCAAAACATACAAGTGATTACCAATTTTAGGCAAATTCCATGCAGATAAAACAATGTTTTTGAAGTCTGGTTCAGATGTCCAAGAGTTAAAAAATTTAAAATTTGATTTCCCCCTCAAGTCCGCTTCACGAAGATGGATGATTTGAGGAGAGTGGTCAGATAGGAGAGGAGGTGGAATGTGGTTGAACAGGAGAGGCCATTTAGTATATGCAAATTGGTTCGAGAATGAATGGTCTATGGTGGAGAAGGTTCTACAACCATGCCTCCTTTTGTTATTCCATGTATACTGCATGCCCAGAGTTCTAATCTTGACAAGGTCAGAGTCATAGAGAGCATCAGCAAGGGACTTTATTTCACTGAGGGAGAGGGGATTACCCCCCATTCTATCAGAGAGAGAGTGACAGCAATTAAAATCTCCTAGAATTAACCATGGATGTGTGTTTTGTCTTAGAGAAGGAATTACAGAAAGTAAAGACTCTCTAGTGTTAACAGAGTTGTAAGCATACACAAAGGAGACATAGAAGGTTGATTGTTCATTGATATCTAAGGCATGGAAGTGTATTAGCTGGGGAGTGGATAGGATTGGGGATAGTTGGACAAGATTTGGATTGTAAAGGATCAGAATCCGACCATAAGTTGCTTCATTGTGGTTGTGTATGAATTTCCACCTGGGATTGATGTACTCTGCAGCTTTGATAGAAAGGGCAAGGTTCAATTTTGTTTCAAGAACTGCCAAGACAGCCAGCTGGTGAGTAGAAATTAGTTGCTTACATTGGTCCTGCTTAATTACATGATGTGCACCGCGTATATTCCATGCCCCAATGCGTAGCATCATTGGTCAATTTGTGCGTTGAGAAACTCTATTTTCATACTCCTAGTAACTGCTTGTTTCGAAGACAAGTAATTAGGAATGGTGGCTGATAGGGGGGTCACTGCTTGTTTAGAAGAATCTTCTTGCATTTTGGAAAATGACTGAGTTGGAGTGGTAGGTTTGGTTGGTAGAGTAGTGATAGCTGCAGAAGGCGGGGCTTTGAAAGCATGAGGTGGTTTGATATTGGAATACAAGTGTGGTAAAGGGGTATTTGGGGATGAGTTAAAGTCAGGGTTAAATGTATTGGAAGAATGATTTGTGTGCTTTGCTGTGCATGGGATGTGCACTTCCTTGTCTTCTTGTGATTTAGTACTGTGTTTTGGTAACTTGATGTTGTTCTTTTTCCTTAGACCACTCTCTAGCGATTCACATTTACTTGCTTCACCAACACCTTTGTTTTCTTCAACTTCCACTTCCCTCCTGCATGTATTGAACTTTGTATGGACCATCTTGTGCTTCTCTTTTTTAGTTTTGCTACTGCCTTCTTCTTCATTTTGTCTCTGTATATTATTTTCCTGTTGTTTAGCATCCACTTTACTTTGTACAAATTGACATTTATCTCTAACGTTCATTTCCTCTTCTTGCCTATCACTGACATTTTCCTCGTCATCTAGTGAAAGTAACACTGCAAACTTGTTATATGTCAGTGGGTTGCCTTCAGTTTCACTTTCACTACACTCCACAGCTCCTTCGATTCCTACCACTATATTCACAGTGTCTTCTTCGTGTTTTTCGTTGCTTTCATCCATTTCTCTCGTGACTTGTTTTTCTACTTCAATTTTTCCTGTGTGAGTAAGTTCACAACTTTTGTTAACTTCACTCACTTCTCTCTGCATTTCTATAATATCTTCTCTCTTTTCTTCCTTATTACTTTTGTTTACTGGATCCATCCTTTTCCTGGTTACACGTTGCCAAACCTTAAAGTTTCGTTTAACAGCCTGTCTTTCATTTCTTTTCAATTGTTTTGGTTTAGCTTTTATCACTTCTTTTTCTTTGATTGTCTTACTATTATCTTCCACTTTGTTCTCAAACAACTCTTCCTTCTTATTATTACAAACATCGGTCTTGTGTCCAAAAGCATTGCATAACACACAAATGTCAGGTTTCCACATGTATTGAACATGTATCTTCTGTTGCCCACCTTCAACCAACTTGACCATAAATTCTTCTGGTAGCTCCTTACTCGGTTTTACTTCCACTAAGCATTTGGCAAAGCTAAGTCTTTCCTGTTTTTCAGTCATTTGGTCCATGCACAACATCTTCCCCAGATGGCTACAAAGCCAGTTAATACCAAGGGGAGACCACGCAAAAATTGGAAGGTTATACATATTAACCCAAACAGGAACTGCTGTTACCGATCCAGCAACGTTGCTAATGGAAGGATCATAAGGTTTAAGAATAAATAACTTCTTGTTCAAAATAATGGGATCACACTGAAGGATGTTATCTCTGTCCTCAGCACAAGAAAAGTTAAACAAGAATAATATACCGTCAGACTTAACTTTCACTGAGCCTTTAAGTTTCCAAATCAGTTTAAGTTTGGAGATCACTGCAGTATAGGAAAGAGGTTTATCAAGAAAGAACCCCACCAAAGTATCTTTCCAGACCGTCGTGCCAGCATCAATGACATCAGCAGGTGGCACTAAATCATCATCTTCGTAAAAAGGTGACAAGTGAACGGGAATGTACTTCCCTGCATTCTTGGGAATATGCTTGAACAAGGAAGTCCATGCCCGTTCACAAGGAGGAGGAGAAGGAGGTACAGGAGAAAGAGACAGGGGAGCAGTTAGAACGGGATCAGGTGGATCAGGTGGGGGGTTAACCAAGAGGGGTGGGGAAGAAGGAGAAATGGTTAGGGCATAACCAGCTGGGGACAAAGAAGTAGCGGAGGTACGGACCAGAGAGTCAGAGAGGGACGAAGAGGGGTCAACTAGAATGGCAGAGGGTATGGTTGGTGAAGGAACAGTGTTGGCAGAGGGTAAGGTAGACGGTACTACTGAGGGGACAAGGTAGGTAAGGTTGGGGTCTCCATGAGCAGACATGGCTGGGGATTTTTTTTGTTCGTTCAAAACATATATTTTAAATGAGTACAAAGAGTACTTAAACATGGTTAACCAAACAAAGAGTACTTAAACATGGTTAAACATGTTTGCATGGAAACGAGAAATGAGAACAAGGGTGTCGGCATGAATAAATGAGGTAGAGGAGGGTAGGTGAGGTGACAAGAGGGTAGGGGAGGGTAAAAGACAAGGGCATTTAGGTAATTTACTTTTTCTCTTACTTATAAATAGCCCTTCACTTCTTCAAGATTTTCCTCCTGTTTATTTTATCATATATTCCTCATATCTTATTCTATAGGAGAGATTCATTCTTTGAAATCATAGAAAATTCTAGTCGCTATAATTTTCATTTGTACCACTTCTTCAAATTTTGAGCTTATCCATGTCTAAACATCATTTCTTTTCAGAGTATTTTCGGACCTATATTTTCAAGTCTAAAAATACCTCTTCTTCTTTTAACCATATCTCCCTTAACATAGATCCAATTTGGGTTATTCTTTTCTTGAAATTGAAGAGAAGAGAATTTCCAAGAACTTTTTCTTTGACAATTTTGCCAAATTCTTAGAGTAACATAGCCAAAAATACAAAGATGGTTAAATTTTAGGTCCAGTTTTGTGAATTCAACATTATCGAAGTCCCTTTACCTCTCCAAAACAAGTCCTCGCCTCACCTATACATGTCATGGTCAAGCCATACTCTTCCATGGCCGAGCATATTTCCAAGTTTTAAGTCCAAAGACGAAGTTTGCATAGTTCTAAAGTTATTTCAAGTTTTCAAAAGGGTTTTGCAAATTTTTGGTGAGTAAACTTCTTACTTTGAAAGATGTTGCCTTTGCATATATGATGATTATATGTTATTTATATATGATGTTAGTGTTTGGATTATGATATGGTTTGGATGTATATGCATGTGATAGCTTGTATTTTAGCATATGACTTGCATCGACGGATTAATGTGATATGTTTGGATTTAAAGTTTTGATCTATGTGATGCATGGTGATGGTATGATTTAGTATTCATAATCTTGGATATATGATTAAATGGTTTGGAAGTTAGAACGTAAGATATTGAATAGGAATTGAGATCTATTTTGAAAATCAAATCGTTTACTAGTTTTGATTTAGCAAATGTTTTATTTTATTTCACTTTAGTTTCTAACTTTAGTTAAAGTTTTTAAAACTATTTTAAATTATGTTTTAAAAGTAAGAAAACGTGAAAAGCTAAAGTTTTGGATGGTAACGTAGAAAAGTAATTCTAAGTTATTACATCCGTAGCAATAGTCGCTGTGGACGCAGTTCGGGGAATTTAACGATTTTCAAGTTTCAAAAGTATTTCTAGTAAATAATTTTGAACAACCATTTTCAAACTTACATAGTAAGCACATAAGTAATTAATACCCAGTTAAGTATGCTTTGATATTTAAATAATTTATTAATTAAGAATAATTATTAATTTATTAATTTGTAATTAAGTTATATAATTAGTAATTAATTAGTATTAATAAAGAAAGCTTATCATTAATTAATTGAGGAAGTTTTAATTAATGATTAATAAAGTTAAGAGACACTTAAGTATTGATTTTATATTAATCATTTTTATTTATTTGTTAAATAAAGTGTTTAATTAATTACTAATTTGGTTAAGATTTAAATAAAACTTAATTGAGATTTAGTTATTTTTAATGAAGTTTTAATTACTATTTCGTCTTTAATTAAGTATTATTTAATTATTAATTATGATTAGTTAATAAGGTAATGATTTGTTTAAAGATTAACTATTTTAAATAATATTTAATTAATAGTTAATTATTTAATCAATAATTAAAAGTTTGATTATTATTAAATAAAGAGTTTAAATGTTATTAATTATTAAACAAAAATTTTAAAATTCAAACCTACTTTATTTCTGAAAGATTGGTTTTGTTTTGAAAGCAAACTCTCTTTCAAAGAATATTTTATCCGATAGATTTTCTTTGTCGATTACCCTTAAATAACCCCAATTGAATATTAAACCCAATTCAGCTATCATTTGGTTACATAAAATATAAATGACATTTGTTTAATAGAATAAAACACCATTTTGCTAATTAAATTACAATTGACATCAGTTTAGCAGAATAAACCCCGTTCTAATATAACTTAATTGAATCGGTTATTTTGGATATCTGTTTAACAGAATAAAACCCCATTCTCTTATCCTTTGGTTAGATAATATAAAAATGACATATGTATAGCAAAATATATCCCCATTCCGCTATTATATTATTTGGACATTGAATTGTATGCCAGTAGATTAATAATTGATAGCTAGTGTTTTCTATATGTATATAGTTGTTATTTGCTTTTGTATGCATATTCCCATACTCAAGTTATGTGATGTTTGAATGGAAATAATATCCTTTTTAAAGTACTTTGTTAAATCTTATACATGGTTTTACAACGATAATTGATTATTTAAATAAAGCTGGTTTAAATAAATTAATTATTTCAATAATAATGTTTTAAAAATAATTGATTATTTTAACAATAATGATTTAAAATCAATTAATTATTTTAATAATGATGTTTTAAAATTGATCAATCATTTTAATAACAATGTTTTAAAGATAATTAATTATTTAATAATACTGAGATTATGATTAATTATCCATTTTACTAATGAGGTTTTAAGAGTTAGTTAATTATTTTCATAATAAAAGTTTAAAGTTAATTAGTCCTTAAACAATGACGATTAAAGTTAATTAATCCGTTTAAATACTGTTATTTTGAAGCAATGAATTGGGATTAAAGCTAATTAATTATTTTAAATAAGGCTGTGTGAAATAATTATCCATTGTTTTAAAAATTAATTAATCAATTTAATTGAGGATATTTATGTAATAAATTTAGGTTTTAAATATATCAATCATCTTGATAAAGTTGTTTGAGATTAAAATTTTATTGTAAAACCCTGGCACAAGTTTCGTTTTAAAAGTAAAGTTTAATTCGGTTATGGAAAATTAGTTCTATGAATGATATCACTTCTATGGAAAGGTTTAGTCATACTTTTAAAATTAAACGTCGAGGCATGGACTCGTTTCTATCTCGAAGGTTAAAAATGTCGTCAAATCGATGCCTAAAGATAACACTACCTCAATTTGGCCGACCTCATTTTCAATCAAAGGATAGAACTTGTTAGGAATCGACAAGTAGTGGTAATCCTAATTTTCGTATACGATCATTTTAAAATTATCCTCGATTGTTGATATATTAACTATCGATTCAGCTTTCTTCATGCTATATTACGCCACTCTAACACGATGTATTGCTCATTTGAGCTTCATTATTCTTTGTTGGAAATGACTAAACCCAAAGAGCGAGTAAGAGCCAAGCTATGTGGGTTTCTCCCTTTCGAGTATTTTCACCTCCACTCTAGATTGGATTTGGTTTTGCGATTGGGATATGAAATACTTGGATACTCGATAGTCGTTGGCGGGGTCCGGTTGGACGTGTCCTAGAGCCATCGAAGTTCTCAAGTATATTCCTAAAGGTATACTTTCAGTAAAGGGAGGAGAACCCTCCTAGTCATTTGTTCAAAAAATTTCCTATTCTTTCATTTGATTCCAATTTTAAATTAACTTGTTTCTTAATTACATCGTGAAGTGTTGAGAGCACTTCGCGATAATTAATTATTCGCACTCATGGTTAAGATTGGATACTGTTATTGGGAAAGGAAACTGATTTCGTGGTGTGCGGTATGTTCCCACATATATTGTGGGAAAATTCCTTTCCATATAATTGTTTCTTAATTGCATGGAGAAATGACTAAGGCTCTTCTCGATGTTTAATCATTTGCGTTCATTCCTTAAGTTTGGATTTTTATCTTTATATGCTCATTTATTCTTGTTTGAATTGTAGTTCTGATTTGTTTCCCATTTCTTCATTAGTGAATATTGTTCTTATGAAGTATAAACCCGTTCCGCGTTAGTGACATGGTCTCATAGAATTATTATATGTTCACCCCATCACTTGAATATTCTTACGCTGGTATTTCTAGACTGATCCGGGTGCTCTTTTATTTCAAGCAACTGGACAGGTTGAAGCTATGAACAAAATCATAAAGTCCATTCTGAAAAAACGTTTGGAAAAGGCTAGAGTCAAGTGGGTGGATGAACTCCCAACAACATTATATGCTTATAGAACCACCCATAAATCTTTAACTGGCCATACTCAATTCTCCCTTGCATATGGCTCCGAGACCATAATCCCAGTAGAACTTGAAGTCCCCTCTTATCGGATGACTTATTACCACCCCTATTTGATCATAAAATAATATATAAATAAGGAATTGTAATCCAATTGCAATTAAAGTAAAAGGGATTGGTGACGACTCGTGAGCGTGCAAATGCATCCGGGAGCCAATGACAAGAACATGTACTTGAACATGCCTGTGTATATTCAAAAAAATTGATTTCTTGAAATTGATAGAAATTGAATTTTCACCTAGAGTTATTAAAGAAAAGACTAGATCAGATAGCCAGCTTATTAGCCCTATAGAATTAGACACGGTATACAATCCTGAATTTATACTATTGGAAATCGACAAAGCGTCATGACGATCAAAGAGGGATACAACACTTTGGGAATATAATTCAATGGAAAAATAATAACCATTCAAGAAATTGGATGATTTCATTCTAGTGACTCTAACTTGCTTCGATTCAAAGCACGTCATGTACACAACAAGTCATACTAAATGGGGTAAATGTTATCCAGCATTTTGAACTGGCTACATCCGAATTGAGTGGTCAAGTTAGACTCGACTGTCATCAAGGTCAGTAGCTAGAGCGATGATTATGAGGTCCAAAAATCAAGCATAGATGATAATATAAAGCAGAAGAATGAAAGCCCATTACTCCCCGAAGATGGATCAGGTACGATCCATATTCAACACTGTGGATCGTATCGTATCGATTTCATAACTCAAAATGTACACATATTATCAGCATGAAACTTGGAGTACAAGCTTACAACAACTTGTGTAACATCTCCTAGAGATCTCATTAAAATAGGAGGAAGTTGGAGGGATCGACATAACTTTCATTGGAGGGAACGACAGAAATCAGAATTTAAGCAACACTACTTTACGGAAAATGCGGTGTCTCACAAACCATACGTCAACATTGCGTGAAATTTGGGAAGTTAGTATTTTACATCATGGGACACCCCTCATAGGGATCGCAGCCCATCAGGACACAGTAATAAAGACCGGTATTGATCCCTATTGTGGTCCTTGAAATTTTTTGGGCGGCCACACCTTTGTCTTTCGAACCTTTTGCCGGAATTTCTGTCCGATCCATGCACGTATCCCCTATAAATATAGAATGCATGGCATTAGAAAAGGGATCCTTCTTTCGGTTGCCAAGGCACTTCCATTTTTATTCTTTATTCTTGTACTAATGGATACATCCGTACCAAACATTCTTGTAATCATAATCAAGTGCAAGATCAATAATAACGTGAAGTGGACGTAGGCCAAGGTTGCCTTACCCTTATAAAAATTTCTATGTTCATTTATGATATTTTCTTTATTTTGATTTTATCCTTCATTTAATCTCTACTGGATTCTATTAGGCGTTGATGCCCATTTATGGCATCAACAATACAAAATTAAACAATAACTCATATACACACATACACATAAATAAATAAATAAATATATATAATATTCAAATTTTAAATTATATATATATATATATATATATAAACTTCAAAAACTGAGATACATAAATATGTATATTATTGAAACATAAACATATACTTTATATAATCATTTTTGCATTTTAAAATTGATTTTTATTTGAAAACATTTCTTTATATTTTTATATTCGGAAAAAAATATTTTTTTAGGCATATCCATGTGCTATATGTACACATATACAGATGCATTGTGCGTATTTAATTACATACACATACACACACACATATATACATTTTCATCCAACGAAGACAATAAAACATAGATAGATTCGTGATAATTTCTATATTAACTACAACATATAAATGACATAACGAGCAATGTATATTCATGTATAATTGTAAGAAAATATTTACTTCAACAAATTCCAAGTTGTGACATGTTGAAATGGTTAATCCAAAACTCACTGAATCAATACCTAGAATCAAGAAAGAGCTACCAATCTGAAAGAAGCAACCACCGATCTTCTATTAGTATTTGAAATATGTTTCCAATACTTGAAATATTGAAGGAGGAGGGCAAGGTGAAGGCGGCCAAGATCTAGTATTGGAGGAAAGGAAACCAAGAGAAAATAAAGTGGGGGTTTAGATGAATATATAGCATAGATACTAAGGAGAAAAAAGGGGATCCGAATCCTCCTTTTTCTCTTACTTTTTCAACTCATCTTGGATCAATATTACACAAACTTTAATCTCTAATGACTAGCCATAATATTACCCTATTTGGGCTTCCTAACTATTTCAACCCAATCAAATAAATGTGCAATTAAATCCAATTCAAGCGCACATCGGTATCGTATATCGATATGTGTGTTTATAACTATTATATACACACTATTTTATATTGATCAACACAAATTAAATAAAATTTTATAATTAATATTTTATAAATATTTATTAGTTTAATTAATTTAAAACAATTATTATTAACTGATCATGTGGCGATAGAAGTATTCAATGTCTCGGTTATGTGACTCTTAGGCGTAAATTCGAGCATCGATTAATATTGAGTAATTTGAATATGAACGTTCACACATCACCTTATTAAGTGGTGTGATAGTATATCTAAATTTATCACTTCCATAGCTTCAGTAAAATCTAATGTTGATTATTTAAGCATGATCCGATAGTAATAACTATTTACACAATACTCTTTGTCAAAGCTATGTCACATTAGGTCTTACGGAATTTGGTAATGGTCAAAATCCTAATGCCCCCATAGTCAACTTTATAGTCTAACCTTTAGTAATTAGTTATTATTATTGAAATGTTCTAGTTAGAGATTTTGAATTTGGGTTGACTTCAATTGACCGTGATACTAGCCACTTGTAACCGAGGAGACAAATTCTTTATTGAATAGTGTTTCACTTCCAATACTTCCACTCAACCCAACTATACTCATCCAATGGATGTCATGCCGAGATTTTAACTATAATCAAAGTGGAGTTTACACATTGAATCTTGATAGTATTCTCAAGTCGAAAGAATCATATAATATTGTCACATCGATATTTTATGTTCGACCTTTGTTTTTTGATTGACCTTAGTCTTATTAACCAATAGAAAACTATCGAAGAAGTCATTCATAGTTATGCAACAACTATTAGTAAGCAGCCATGAGTAGCACACTGCCCAATATCTACAAAGCATTACATACACCGGTCTCAATGGATGTATCGATATCCTGTCTTGATACGTCTCTACTAGGAATATTTAAAATGGTGTTTATTTTGTTGTGAAAAATCACTCGTGGTTACGATACAATATTGCTGCTGCCGCAAAAACATACCATTTATGGATTTTCTATTAAATACACTTTTAGTTAAATTAATTAATTTATGCAACATATTATGTTAAATATATAATGGAATGAAAACACCTTTTAATTCGAACTAGATTGATCATCGAGTTTGATATATGTCATAATTTGATAACAACTCCTGAAGCATACTCCTAACCATACTAAACATTAATATTTGAATTGTTTTGATATTAATTGCTAGTTAAATTCACACATATGAGTCGCATAATCAAATCTAATCGTGTCTAAAAAACCACTTAATTTAATTGATTAATAATAGGTATAAATTAATTAAATAAACCAATATTGGTTCTCGTTGTATTTTTTATAGCGTCGTATTTTAGTAAAATAGAGTGGCCTTTAGAATTATTTAGGGTATTTTTAGTAATTTATTGGGTGTGTATAATATACCACCCTTATCATTTAAGGGTTACTTAGTTATATGTTTAACCTTTCTTTACAACCTATAAATCTTAACTACTTGATGATATTATTGTATAGCTATGGTAAACTTTCTAAATAAGGGTATCTATATAATAATTAATATTCCTTGTCCATTCTATAAGAAACGACCATATTTCGTATACACCTATGTTGGATCGATATTGAGCAGTCGACCACTTGTCTATGTATATTTTTTCTACTCAATACACTAGTTAACTAACTTAAGGCGATCAGTTAGCTGTTCTCTTATTCATTTGATTGGTTACTTGATTTCAATCGATCGTTCTACCATTATTTTCTTTCAAGTTTCTTTTGTGGAAATTCATTCAACCAATGTGATTTGGTCAAAAGACCATTCGCATGTATGTTGCTTTTTCATGTTTATAATGCATTTTCACTTACCAATCGCTAAACTTTGCTCTGATAGTAATATTACTTTAAATTTGACTATAAAAAGATTATATTACATTTGAATGGTCATTTACCTACACTCTTCTACTTGCATTTAATGTTTTCATTAGTTCCACTGATTTTTCTCCAATTTCGTCATCTTCTCTAAATATTAGTTAATTCAATTATGCCTAAAAAAGTTATCAAATCATTTCATTACCAATATATCATTAACCTATTCATTTTTAACAACAATGGTTCCAATTTAGTCCAAATGACCAACTATATCTCCAAAACCCATTTAAAATTTGGTATCTAATTACAATTCTCTATGGATTCCCTTCATATCAATATCTAAACTTTATTTAATTTAGACCACTAATAACGAATTATTAGCATGAATCAGATCATATAACAAAGAAAATAGATCACACTCACTGTTTACTCCGAATAGCTAAGAAATCCTCTTTCTCTTTTGCTCTCTAGTTTAGCCTAGCTCCTGAACTCTACAAAATGTTGAGATGTTTATAATTTCAGAAGCTCTCTTCTTTCTCTTCTATTGAGACTATTCATTGGTTGAAATTGATGGAGAATTGTTGATTTTATTTGGATTTAAGATTGTCAGTCTAGGGTTCGTTTATGGGAGGATAAGGAGACAAAGAAATGAAATGAACTTACTTCTCTTCTTGGTTGGAAATGTTTATAAATACATTAACGGATATTAATGGGTTATTAATCTAGTTAGCTAATTTTGATTTGGTTTATTTTTTTGGTTAATAACCTACACTTCATGCGATGAATTTAAATGTATTTATAATAAAACCATGAAAAATAAGTTCTATGTGACAGTACGAGTTTCATTGTTTAATTCTTTCATTTTAAAATCCATATGTTGTCTTTTTTAGTAAATTACTATTTTTCCCCTCAATTAATAGTTTAGTTTATTATTAAAAATTGCGGGTATTACGTTTATTATTGTCATATCGAAGACAATATTTGTTTGAAGATTTTGATGACTACTATTTTAGGATAAATGATATTACGTTTTTTACGAGATTTACTGAGAAATTGTTACTTAGTTTTTTACAGCTAAAAAGATAAACCGATCAAGGCTATTTAGCCTGGTTCGGACAAAGCCAGATCTGCTCGAATCCAAGCCAGTCCACCGTATACCAACTGTAATGACCCAGTTTTTCAATCATCTAAATTTAGAGTATTCAATTGATTTTAAATATTTTAAAGTAAGTTTTACAAGTAAAATCGGTTAAACGATTGAATTTGAAATTTAATAAGAATAAAAATGATTTCTAAAGTAGAACTAAATCCTAATTGAATTGAAATAAAGTTAGTAAACTTTAAAAATTGAATTAAAAGTGGATATACGAAAATTAGAAATAATATAGTTTAATGTGATGAGTAAATAGCCATTCGGGACATTGTCTCAAATTAAACGAAACCAGTTTCATTGGATCTGTAATAGTATATTATTATAACATTTCAAATTTTGTAGCGATTGGATTTACAGTTTGATCGTATGAAGTCAAAACGCATAGAAATTTATTTATGTAAATTTAAGCAAAATAATTCTATTCAAAAATCTATCTTCCAAATACGATGGAATTGGGTCCCGATATATATTCCATTGTGTTTAGAATATGGGTAAAACATTATAAACGCCAAGCGATACGCTTTATTTGGAGTTCAAAAACTTTTCGGATGAATAGTGTTTTACATTGCTTATATAAGGACTCCAAACCCATTTTCTTGGCCACTCGGAAATCCTAACCCTAAAGAGAAACACACAGACGCCATCCCCCATTCGAATCCAACGGCCATGACCCAATCCGACCAACTAAGGCCATATTGGCATTTGAGTTCTACTACAAACTTGACTTGGGTGACGAGATAAACAAGATGACCGGTTGAGATCATCACCGGTGAACCTAGGAGGTAGGAACCTTCGTTCGAATAACATTATTTCATGGCCGTTTTCACGACGAAGGAGTTAGAGAACCAGAGCAGCGTCGATGGTAGCTGGTGGTGGGGGCGTTCTATGGGGGTGACGTGAGGCGCCTGACAAACTGGAGGCGCGACAAACAATGATCAAAGTCGCTATTTCTTGTTTAGTTCAACTTGGAAATCAAGATGGGGGAAGAATCAATCAACGGTAGTGATTCAGTTGTTGGGGTTAAGATGGATGATTAGTGTTAACGTTGTAATTAATTATATAATCTAATTTGTAAAATTATAAATAATGTACCTTCTTCAGATGATGTCAGAATTGAACGCAACAAGTTGCATTGTGATCATTATTGCGAAATCTACACATTGGAGCTGAATTGGAATTGACTGGAGCTAAAAGGAATTTGGGTTAAAACTAAACGCCTATTTATTTTCAATTCGAACCAGAACGCTGCAGTGACATATGGAAGCAAAGTGAGTAAAACTCACTCTTTCTGATCGCTTATATTTTTATACAATTGGGAATATTTTTATTATGCTGTTTCGATGACGATTGGATGTTATATATATGTATGTATGTATGTATGTGTATGTATAATGGATGTTTGAATGTTATGCTATAGTATTTAGTAGTTGGATATATTCATGCCGATCAAAGCAAACGAGACCCTATACGTTTCCGTGAATGAGCGGATGACCCTTTGTACATGCGTCTGCCTTGTAACAGGCATTGTACATATTTTCTCATATGTATATTTGATGCAGGTTACAGGTTAGAGGGATCCAACTGAATTCCTCACCATTGTTGATTTTTATTTACACATATTGTTATATATGTTGTATTATGTGATATTCGATGTGATGGATGACATGTTTGCTATTATTGATGTGAATCCCCTTATTTAGCGCCTTTGCAGAATTGGGCCATATTTTTGGAAATATAAAACATAAAAACGATGATTTCAATCTAAAAAAGATTTCGAAGTGATTTTGAAATTATATATGTTTTAAAAAAAATTCTAATGATTAAATAGATGGATTAATTTTAAATGAATAAAAATTTGTAATTTTTATGTAATAAAAATTATTTATAAAAATTATGGTTTTGTGAAATATACATAAATATGATCTTTGAAATATGAAGTTGACTATTTTATAATATAAGTTAAATTGAGAATTTGAACTTATTATAAATGGTTTATATATAAGATTTAAAAAATTAATATTTTATAAATAAAAGTAATGGAATTGTAAACGAATTTTTTATGTGTTAAAATGAAAGATTATATAGGAACGCTATGAATAAAGAGAATTAATACAATGGATTTTTATAAATAGTGTTATATATATTATAAATGGATTCGCAATTGAAATTTAGAAATGAATTTATAATGGACTTTATAAATAACAAGATTACAAAAAATGAATTTGTAAATAAAGAGGTTTATAAGTAAATAAACTTACAATAGGAATTTGACATATAAATGAGATAAACGGGAAATTGGTTAATGAAGGAATTTTATAAATGGATGTTTTTATAAAATAGAAATTGAATTTATAACATTGTTTCATAAATGTGAAATAAATTTAATTTGATATGATAAACATGGAGTTTTATAAAAGGAAACATATTCATGTTTGTAATGTGAAAAATCCTTGAAATGAATAGTTTGGAAAATGGTATTTTAGAATGGAGCTTAAATGGTTTGAAAATACAATAAGTTGTTAATTCACTTATTATTAAATTAAGTTTATGAAATGTTTTCCAAATATTGAAATATTGAAATGGTTTTGAGAATATATCGTTTAAAAGTTAATTTGAAGTAGTAAATTTGGAAAAGTGATTTAATAAATAAAAGATGAATAAATAGGACCTAGTGACCGTTTAAGTGCTAAATTATATTTTTGGCCATTTTAGTTTCTTGACTTGATATGGAAACTATTTAGCCGTACACTTGGTGCGTAGCCGTCTATGTAGGCTTGATTATCGTTTGGTGTAAAGGATGTTGATTCGAGTAGTGTGGAGTGATTACTCCTATCTACTGAGCTTCCTTCTTGGCCGAAGGATAGCAAGTTCAAAGTTGGAAATGTGATGAGTCTACGAGACTTTTAGTTTCTGTATGAGGTTGGGCAACGCTTTTGCATTTTTTGTGCGAAGAGACTGGGATTGATTTATCCGAAAACCACTTCGGACCAACCTATATGCGATGATTGTGTAAGTTTGTTGGCGATATTGATATTTAGGATTTTCATAGTGAAGGACTATTTGTTGATCATTTGGGGTTAAAATCCCAATACACATATAGTAGTAGTAGTCTCATCATTATGAAATATCAGATGCAAGGACTATTCGCTACTAATCCGTCATGATGTGGTAGGAAAGTACCTTCATTTTGTCCTGTTCCTAGACAATGTGTATGGATGGATGTCTAACAGTGCATTTATTAAGATTATGCGCGTAGTTTTTTACAAATATACATCTGTGGTGGCGGAGAAGGCATCTCCTCTTAGCGTAACACCCTCCTTGAGTCGTTCAAGCTTAAGGGGTGTATTTTTGTGGAAGGCACTTAGTAGAAAATAGAAATGGCAATATGGCATTCAAAGATGATGATGTGATATGTGAAAGGTATTCGATACCAATTATGCCCTCACGCCTAGGAAATGATTAAAATAGGGTATAAGCGACAAGGCTAAGTGGGACGCTCCCATTAGTAGATGTCATCATCCTTCTAGATTTACTCTATAGACGTCTAAGTTTGTGGTGAATGTGTGACCTGGGTACCCGTTAATGGTCAGTAACAACCCGGGTGATGACATATTCGACACTATCTAGGAAGGGGTATGTTGGTCTTGTGTTGGTTTAGGCAGGTAGTATCTGCTCCCTACATGCTGGAGGTGTATTGTATGGAAGTTAGTCCCTTGCCTAATCATTTGTATGGAATCCCATATCCACTATGTACCTGCCATTTGTTTGTAAACCTATTATGCTGGAATTTAATAATGTAACAATTTCAGCTATGATTAATTATTATTTGTGCAATAGACACTATTATAATATAAGAGAATTGGATATGAAATGTTTTGGTTACCGTAAGGGAAAAAACCTGTACGTGTTTATGTGTGGGCATGTCTTACGAGATATGTTTATTTTGATAATAGAATGCTTTTATAAACTTTGAAAAAATTTCACTTGAGATGTGTTTTCCTCACGCTGGTTTACCATACTGATTCGGGCATTCTTCCCTTCCAATGCTTGGGTTGGACCGAGTATATTTACAAATGTTGATTTGGATGCTTTGGAGCTTCAGTAGGAGAGATGGAAGCTTTCTAGTCGTATTCCACATATCTATTATTTTTCCACTGCTTTGTTATTTAAATTATCAGCAATTGTGAGGATCGATTATTATAGTTGTCCAAGCTGATGACTGGTGATTGATTGGTGTACTCTGATTGGCTGATGTATGTATATTACAGTTTCTCTTTAAAAAGATTATTCATCTATATTATATGTTATTCCACTGTGATGTGAGATTCTGCATTTTATGGTACTATTTCTCTCTTCTTCTTCTCTTCTCTTCTTCTCTCTTATTTCTTTCTTCTCATTCTCTCTCTTCTTTACATGACTTTCCATCATTCTGTGCTTTTTGGGTCAGACATATTTGATTTATTGTCGATTCAAAGGGTATGGATTTATGGGTCGTCAGAGCGTGGTATCAGAGCTTTGGGTTTAGTTATAAACCTAGGCTTTGATGGGTAATCATTATATATGGTTAGTCGTACAATAGAATGGGTCTGAGTATATGTATATTAGAGTGCGTATTTGTTAATGATATAAAAATATTTTATATTAGGTTCATTTGATTTGTTAAGTTTGAATTTTGGGTTTTTGTCGATGCGTCTACCTAACGTCATTGGTTGAGGTTCCAAAACATTTGAGCAAGCTAACTAACATGATATTCTTTTTAGATTGGGTAAATGAAATAATTTAACCTTAATTACATTTTATATATAAAGGAATAATTTTTTTCCAAAACTATTATAATTACATATGGATTGTTTGGTTGTTTACGCAAAGATTATATCCATAACTAAATAAAAGTTATTATAAACATAATCTAAACAAAGATAAACAAAATTGAAATGAACTTTTATAAGGAAACTGTAATAAAGTGAAACTATATAAGTATAACTTTATGAATGTGATTTATAGATAATAAATGGATTTAAAAGAAATAAAAAGCACTGAATTCACTACACTTGCTGGGAATAATTCAGCTGGTGATTGTAGCATCATCAGTATTCATTATCGAGTTTCTAAGCGATGAATTTGCTACCTTAATTATTTATTAATGAAGTTTTGATTTGTTTTGATAAAACACGTTTTGATTTTAAAATCCAAAGTATAATTTGATAAAAGTGTAAGAAAATAAGTTTTTAAACTTATAAATTAAAAACGGTATGTATCAAAAAAAGAAAATTAAAATTGAGATATGAAATTAAATTTTTAACTTAAGTAAAGTTAAATATATTGGGTTAGTAAAATGAATTATATGAAATTTAAGTTTAATCAAAGAAAAGTTAAATAAATTGAATTGAATTTGAAATGAATTAGATAGATATTTGATATGAATCAAATAAAATTAAATAGAAACTTAAGCTGTGAAGTGATTATATAATAGTGAATTGAAATTATGGAATGTGAATAAACTTATGTAAATATTGATGAAATTTTAAATAAATAAGCTGTATAGCTTATAAAATGAGAAAAAATGAAGTAAACTCAAATATTAAAATGGTTAAACAATTTTGTTAAGCAATACAAAATGTAAATTCGAATTGAGATATAATTTTCGACTTAAGTAAAAGTTAAATAAAATGACTTTAGATATGAAATCTTAGTTAAGTTAAGAGGAAATGATTTTTGAAATGAATTTAACTCTAGTAAAGAAAAACAAATGAACTAACGAAATGTGTTAAATAAAATAGAATTTAAATTGAATTAGAAGTGAACTTGAGTGTATAATGAAAGTAAATGTACGTGAGAATGAAGTAAAATATAAACTAAGTGAATTTAAATGAAAAGTGATAAATAAAATGAATAAACAAAACAAAGTTGAATAATACGAAGTTAATGGAATGAATGTGAACTTGAGTTATAAAATGAAATTCAACTTTGGTGTGAAGAGCATAAATTAGCAATTGAATTAATGTAATTAATTGAATTGAATTAATAAGATAATTAGTAAATGGAATATGGTTTGGAATGATTGTATGTTAAAATTGAATATAACTTAAGTTGTGAAGTGATAATAAACATAAGAAGCGTTGTATAAAATTGTCAAAATTGATCGTGAACTTAAGTAAAGAATCTATGTAATGGTCGTTAAGTGCTAATGGCATTAAAAAAATGAATGTAAATATAATGTGATTATGAACTCATGTAAATAATGAATGTGAATATGAAATTGAATATAAATTAATTGAATATGGAATGAGATGTTGCTAAACTTGAATTGAATTTAAGTGAATATTAGTAAGTGGTAGTTAACGAATGTAAATTATTGGAAGGTAAATTAATTGAATGTGAACATAATGAATTTGAATTATATGCAACTCAACCGAATATTGGTAGAATGAATGTCAATCAATTTGAAAGTGTACTTGAATAAAACTAAATGTTAATGATTTGGATGTAAATGAAAGGAATGTGAATTGGTTGAATGAAAATTAATTGAATATGAATAAGTGAATGTTGATAAGAAGAATGTGAATAAGTTGAAAACAAATCAAATGAATGTTAATAAGAAGGAAAGTTAGTAAAAATTAAAACATTAACATTGAAATGTATATTAACTTGGTTACGACATTTGATGAATGTTAGTTGTTGGATGGTTTCTTTTATTACATGTGTTTCATTGGCATATATAGTTGTTGTATTGGTATATGTTATATATTGATATTATTTCTATATACATGTTTCTTATTTGTTGTTGAGTTTTTAGTAGTTGCAAATGGTGTATGCTTTGCATCTGAGCTCGCTTTCTCGCTATATTAGCAATATATTGTCGCTAAGTAATATATATGGTACATATCTAGGATTACAAATCGTACTTTAATATTTTTCCCGATGGGATGCCTCTTCCTCGAAGATGAATTGTACATTGGTGTGATATACATATATATGCCGTGAATTTTCCGATCGAACTGCGCAAAAGAGGCTCTGGCGAAATTTTCTAAAAATTTAAGGGTTAGAATTTTTTTGAAAATTTCAAAAAAAAAATTTATAACTAAAGTTATGATTTTTGAATTATAATTTGAAATGAATTTGTTAGTTTTTTAAATGATGTTAGTTGATATATGGAATGGTATTGGTTAACAACTATGAGTGAATTTGTAACGATCCATAAATTTTCGATAATAAAAGATTGTTAATTTGATAAGGTTTTGTGATTTAATGTTAGAAGAAATAAAAATTTGTGCGCTAATAATAAGAATATAACTGGAATAAAATGTTGTAGTATTAATTTAAGGAAACTTGTAGCTGCTTTAAATGTAACCCCAATTAATAAAATGATTAAATAGTTATAATTAGTTATATACTGTATATTTAATATAATAATGTGTATATTAGTTTATAATTGGATTAAAGGAGTAATTGAAAATTTAAATGATGATTAATTAATGAAATAATGTGTAATGAATTGTAACTGGATAGAATTAGTATAGTGTAAATTGTTATAACATTTGTTTGTAACACATAAACTTACAAATGATGTTAAATGTAGAAATGGTGACAATTATTATTTGTTGCCAGTTTAATTAATCAATAACAAATAAATGTAATAAATGTTAAATTAATGTGAGTTAAGACAATAACTGCAAATTGGGAATGTAATAAAACAGACAGAAATGTCAATTACATTCAGAAGGAAATAAATTGATTTAAAAATAAAAATGAAACCAAGAAAAATAAAGTTATTAGGACTTTAAATTATAATTAATGTCAAAATCAACATTGGTTCAACATTATTGGAATACTGCAACTATTGTGGTAATGGAAGATAATTGTAGAATATTTGTGCGATAAATATAAATAAATGTTAACTACATCTATAGAGTAATCATTGATTGAATGAAAAAGATTGAAACCAAATTGGATCAATTTATTAGAATTTAGTTATAATTAATTGGATTTAATTACAGTTGAGATTGAACATTGTAATTAGTGTAATGACCAACATTAAAATTTTATGTAAACATGTTTTAAGTTATTATAAGTGTCTAATAAATCAAAAATGATGAAATTTGTTAGTTTATAAATATTGAATTAAAAAGTGATTAATTAATTCAATAATTATTTATTTAATTATTGTAAAAAAAACCATTTTGGAAACTGTCCCGAATTTTGACGAAATCAGCCTCATCGGATCCGTAATGATGAATTATTGAGGGATTTCAAGTTTTGTGGTGATCGGACTTGTCGTTTGATCGTGCGGGCTCGAAACGCATAGAAATCAATTTAATTGAAATCAATTTAATTGAAATCAATTTGAAATTAGGACTTGAAATCAATTTGATTTTAACATAACTTCGTCATACGATAGAATTAGGACTTGGAAACTATTCCATTGAGTTTAAATTATCAAAAATATATATTTTGATATATGGGAGGATTCACTTTCGTTTCGAAAGAAAAACGGGCTTTTTGGGTCGTTATTGTCAATTCGAACCAGTTCGATATGTTATTCATTTCTTATGGGGCTTCGTTAGTATATTGTTCTATTCTAATCCTGCTAGCCTTTCTATTTCTTATTCCATTATTCTGTATATACTTCTCCAATCATCTTCTTCTTCTTCCCAATGCTTACAGATACAAACCCCAATTCAATCTCCATACAAATTTCGAAAATTAGAACTCCTCAAACTATGTCATATTATATACCATTTTGAAGCTCTTGATGAACGTAATTCACTGGTGGAATTCATTTGTCAATTCGAACCACCAACTGTCCAGTATTTGTGAATCAATCTCGACCGTCCATTTTAGAGTTTTGATTATCCAACGGTGGATCGTCATCCGAATCGATGATCGAAGGGCACCAACGAGCAGAGAGGATTGGGCAGCATGTATCTATGGCCTTCACCCTTCTCCTTGACGTCGTGGTTGGCCTGGAAGTGCCTTTGTATGGTGGCGTCAGCGTGTGTAACTGGTGGCACTTCGAGGCAGCGGAGCTTGGGCGAAGGGGCGCTTGGCCGAGGCAGGGCTAACAGTGTGGTCAGATCATGGAGAAGCTGGACGGAGGTGCAGTGGCAAAGGGGAATATGTGACGGCTGCTAGGGTTTGAGTGTATTTCGATTAGCATGAACGAAGGTGATGTGGTTATTTTATTTTATTATTTCATTTGTTTTAATATATGAATTGTATAACTTCCAATCTTTATACCATTTCCATCGAACTCGGATTTAGACGCAGTTTCTTTCGTTGGTATCGTATTGAAATTATGGACATTATGGAGCTAGTTTGGGCGAATTCTGAGACTGTTCAATTTGAAGCTTATTTTTTGTAACGACCCAGAATTTGACCACTTTAAAATATACTATTTAATGCGATTTTAAATATAAATTAGGTAAGGTTATATGATCCAAAAAATATTAAATAGGATTTGAAAAGAGAAGCATACACAAAATATTAACGTTTGCATATATCGACAAAAGTGACAAAATGCTGATTTAAGAGAAGTAAGTTTCAATGGTTAAATAAGTTATATTAATTAATTTATGAGTGTTTATATTTTTATATATTTTTGAATAACATTATACAAATTTATTTTTTAATTTTGCTTACATAAACAAATATTTTAACTAAAACGTCAAAATGTGACCGTAAAACATTTTGTTGAAAATCAACATTTTGTCAATTAAAAGTTATCGTAACGTTGTCACCTTTATTTTCTTATATAAAAACATGTATTCTAATAGTATAAGTATTAATTAATTTACTAATTAAGTTTACTTTTATTAAACATACTTAGAAAATTTTAGAATATAATTAAGAAAAAGTAAGCACAAAAAAAGTACAAAAGTCAAAAAGTAAAACATCAAATCAAACATAATTATCATGTTATTTACTTAATAATTAAGTGAAAATGACATAAAGTAATGATTTGAAATGTGATGTTAAGTGTTGAAAAAATAAGATTTCTTAAAAAGTAAGTAAAGGGTTTATTGGTCTTTTTACACAATATTATTTTAATCCAAAACTTTTTCTTTAAGTGAGCATCCACTTTCTCACTTTTTTACACTTCTTCTTCTTTCTTTTTCAAGCTTTTCTCCACTTCTTTAATGGCTTCTTCATCTTTTCCATTTCCTTACTAAGTTTTTCAAAACCATATCAAAGAAAGGCAAAACACCACCAAACTTTGCGAAAGACCTTAGAATATCACCAAAACATGGTTTAGCATCTAAAAAATAAAGAAATGATGGAGGAAGGAGAGGATCAAGAGGAGGCCGAACCTATGGAGGGGAAGGAGCAAATTCTAGGAGCTCCGGAGCGAGAAAAAGAGAAGGAGGTGATGGTCGAGCACTAGTGTAACGACCCGTAAATTTTAGCCGTTTATTTATTGATTTTTTATGAAATTTTAAACAATAAATTATTGAAATATAAATTTGATATTTGGAATGCGTCTAGCTAAACATAGCAACCGGTAAATTTTCGTACGAAAATAAGAAGTTTATTTTTGTGCGTAAACTTATTTCAATTTATCAGTTAAAAATCGATGAAAATTAAAAAATTTCGAAACCTAAATATTTTTACATAGAAAAATTCTAAATCATCTTCTGAGCAAGATATCATTTTAGTTTTTCCTAATTCGGACTTCTTTAGCTCCGTCGATCTTAATTTTCTGCGTTTTTACTGCATTTTTCGTGATAGAAAATTTGAAATTTTTATAATTCAATCGAATCACTGATATCTATATACCGTTTTAACCGTCTCATCACGCTGGTCGCCATTGTATATTTACTTCTGTGTTTCGGTATTCGGATCGCGACAAAATCCGCGAAACGGGTAGTTGTATCGGTACCATTTTGAGCTTAGAATGTTCTGAGACCTTTCAATCATCAACCATTTGAAAAATCAACGGTCGTTCGTTTTATTATTTCATAAATTCTTGTGCCTGACTTTCTCACTTACCTATATCAATTAATGTACTAGTTCCAACATACATTGGTAGGTCTCTTCTCATTCCCTTTATTCATTTGAGAAAATTCATTTTTATTTATAAACTATCATTTTTTTCTGTTGCATCTTCACTGGTTCGTTTCTCCAACTTTTGGCATCAGCTTTATCTCAAATTTCTGCCGTGCCACATCCACTTCACCAACCAAAAGCATGAAGCGCCACCACCTTTTCATTTATTCCCATGCAAAGCTCGGCCACCCTATTCCCTCCTCGAGCGCCTTCCCTCCCCTCTTCTTCCTCTACTCAGTTGCTCTTCCACCAAGGTAACACATCTCACACGCAACAGCCTCGGCAGTTTTTTCTATGCAATCACCTCTCCCCTTCGCCTCTACTTCCAATTGTTCACCACCGCATCACCATAGCATGGCCACACCTCCCTTTATCTCCACCAAGGACCGACGCCTTTCCCCTTAAACGCCACCACAACCAAAGCCTTCCGCCCGTTCGCCAAACACCAGAAAACAAAATAAACCTCGACCCCACCCTGCTCGTGTTCCTCCAGCCACCGAGTACCGCGTCTCCACCATTTCCACCACCTGATCCATGCCGAGCTCTGCGCCTCCACCTTTGGTTCGGCCGAACCCATCCAACAACCCGCCTCACCACCTTCTCACCCTCGGCTGAAGCGGCCCTTCCTTCCTTCTTCCCGTTCGCCTCGACAAGCTTTACAGTGCTGTCTTCAATCCAAGCCGAAGCTTCTCTGCCTGTCTGCATTTGCTTGCTTTGAGAAAATTCACTTCCTTATGTAAGTTACTTACGTTTAAGTTTTCTGATTTATATAAAATCTAATTTAGTATTTATGTACTATTATTGGAAGGGAAAGTGTGTGTGTCTATATATATATATATATCAGTTTGTATAAGATATGTTGATGCTTTAGCGTATATTTATAGTAGTTATATATAAAAGGTTACTTACGTTTTTATAGCAGATTTTGCCATATGTCATTTTGATATATAGATATAGTATTGTACGAAGGTTAGTGTACATATATGTTGTAAATACCTATTAGTTAGGTATATGATGTATGTGGTTTGTATAATGGTTGGAGAGAGAAAGCTTATTCGTATGCATAATATGTCATGTTTTCTTTTTTTTAAAGTTGCGTGTGTTTTGAAACAGCTTTTAATATTTCTTATAACCTAGCTTATGTATATAGTGTTTTATAGACATATGTTATTCATATACTGTCGATTTCGAAATAATACGCATATATGAGCTTATATTTGTTTATAGAGGTAGTATTATATGAACGCTATGTTTGTATGTTTTCTTTTCTTTTCAAATATTCTGAAGCAACTAAGTTTTATTTGTTTATATGGGTATAAGTTTGTATAGTTTTTAAGTGAGTAAATTATAATGTTATATTAGCTTATTTGTAAAGATTGAAATGTACTACAGTATATTGTATTTTAGAGTGTACTTGAAGTTGGAGTTTCAAATATATATATATATGGTAATATATTTTACAGGTGATTTGAAATTTACTTTAGAGAATTTTAAACATAATGTATATGGGTTATATTAATATCTAAAGTATGGTCTGCATATATAGAGATATATATGTTTTGGTTATACTTTTCATGTATTAGTCTACTTGTGTTGTCTCTTAAAGTTAGAAATGACATACAGAATAGGTATATATAATGCACAAGTTCCTATTTATGATATATAATAATAGTATTGATTTTATAATATAACTTGAAGTATATAGTAATATATATATATATATATATATATATATATATATATATAAGTCACTCATACTAATTATCTTCATCGATCCCATTCTAACTTGATTTCGCCAACTCCTATCTATCAGCTTTTGATGCGTCGCGCCTGCTTTCTCCACCAAATTCGTACTATCTCATTTTGTTTTGGAATTCGTAGCTTGCTCTGTTGTCAAACTCTCTAGCCTCGGAAGGTGAGCAATCACTCAAGATTAATGTTCTTTTATTTATTAAATTTGATTTCAATTGAAACGACAAATTGAAGTACCCGTTGTTAGTTATTTACACTATTATTTATGTTATTACCTGTATCAGTCCACCTGTGACATTTGACACCATTATCTGTTAATTTTTTATGCGATGATAATACAGATTGGCTGTTAATTGATTGATTGTCTGATGTTTACATTGGACGTTAAATCGTTAATGCATAAAATGATAAATAATATGCAATTGAATTTGACGTAGGATGGTTAAAAATTTGAATCGACATATGTGTTAAATTTGATTAGTTAAATTCGTATAATTTGACCCCTTAAATGTTTAATTATTTGACATGTAGGAAAATGGTTAATTACCCTTGAACCAACTGAATTTATGTTGTATTAACTGACGAAGTATGAAATTGAGTAATTGATGTCAAGTGTAGAATTACATAGAATAATAAGTGTAATAATCTCTAATCTACATGAAATGATAGTGTAGATTCTAGAAATAATTATATTAATTTGCACAAACGACAATGTAAATTAATACGATTATTTCGGGATTAGTTGAATAAATTATTGGATTGTTATTGATGTTTGCTATTTCTTGTTTATTTACTTTGACACCATCCCAGCTATCACACTGCAAGTTCCCTTTGTTATGCTTTGATTTTGAATTGGAATTGAATCGGGTTGAAATGATAAATACCCAAATGAACTTGACTTAGGATAGAGAATTAAATAAAACCCGATTGGTAAATAATTTGATTTAGAAATAAAATAAAAATTTTATTTGAATAAATAATATGGTTTTGAAATGAAATTGGAATTTGAAATTAATGAAAGGAAAATGTTAATATTTAATAATCTAAAAAAAAATATTAACATGGTAGTTATTGAAAGAACGTTGTTTAAAAATAAATTATTTGACAATAAAATTTGGAATTGTTCATTTAATTAAGTTGAAATGATTTAATAATTGAGTTGTATTTATAATTGAGGCTGAAATTATTAATTTTTGAAATTATTTAATAATTAAGTTTGAAATTATTTAATAATAAATAAAATTGAGTTATTTGAGAATTAAATAAAAATTTGAATTCTTCGATTAGAAAAATTGAACTTTTGAATAAGTGAATTTGAACTTCCTTAATAAATAAAATTTGGTTTCTTTATCTATTAAGTTTTGGAAAATTATTTAAGTAAGTTAATAAGTGAAATTGAACTTCTTGAATATGTGAAATTTAGTTTCTTTGTTAATTGAGTTTTGAAATTTGTAACTAAGTAAATAAATCAGTGAAATTGAATTTCTTTAACAAGAAATAAAATGTGATTTATTGAAATAAATATAAGACTCGTAAGTTAAAGAACTTGATTGACAAATCTAATTTAATTCAATTTGAAGTTTTGATATAATAAAGTTGAACTTAAGTAATTAATTTAATGAATTGGAAATTAAATATAAATTGTTTGAATGACAAATTTACTTAATGAATATTGAATGAAATCGATCAATGAATTTTTAAATTGATTTGAATGTTGAATTAAATTCATTTAAATGATTACGGAATGAAACTTATATACGAACTTGAATCAATATTTGAATTGTTTAAATAAAAATGAAATTGAATTATAAGATTTTGAATTTGTAATTTGGAAGTTTTGAAACGTAAATTATGGAAATTGATATAGAAAGACAAATGGAATGTTGATTTACAAATTCTAATTGAAATTGAAATTGATTTGGTTTTGAAATTTGTTAACGACCAATCAGTGTAATAAGTATGAAGATTATTAAAGAAACTGAAATCGGTTGTGGACATACTCTCTGTCTTAACCGAAAACCACTTACATAGAGTGTGATCCAGAATGAAGTGGTTGGAATGTTGTACGTGATGAGTGAAGAAGAGAACGATAATGGATAGCCTTGACACTTGTGTCAAATTGGAAATGACTAAAACAGGAGCCGTGCCGGGCCAAATAGGGTTAGCCACCTCGAGCGAACACACTTCTTCGTAAACTACTCATTACATGTTATTGATTGGTGCACCCTCGAAATTTTTGGAGTGTTGTTTCGTGGTGGTGCGATCGTTGCGGCGATGCGTTTTCACAAGTCCGGATCAGGCAAACGGTAGTTTCACTAGCTTGGGTATTTCCTAATGTGCCTTGTCGTACTTATATCCCTATATACGCGAGCGCTACGAATTTATTTTGTGTTGTACCTATGGAGTACTCCCTGATAGCCCACCAGTTTACGGTGGAGTTTACAGTGCTGTATAGACTATGACATGTATATAAAATGTGTTAAGGGGGATAATGGTAACGCCTTAACATTGTTTTGATATTTATATTACTGATAGACATCATCTACTTAGCGTATATTAGTACATAGTAGATAGTTTAACGGATCCTTAGAGGACGGTTATTCCAACGTCCTTTGAGTTACTTATATTTCAGTTGTTATTTCGCTTGAGTTGGATTTATTGATATAAGAATGTTAATCCTGAGTCGAGTGTTTTGTGTTTCTCTTTACGCTCGGGTCAGACTGAGTGGTTCAGTATCGGAGACTCACCTCTGGAGTTGGAGCTTCGCTTGGAGATCCGGCTATCTATCCAGCTTTCAGATATTCAGTTGATTTTAAAGATATATTCTGATTCTTGTATTTGACTATTGAATTCGAGACTTATGTTGTAACTTATTTAACTCTGTTATTTATATAGTAGCTTCATGAACTACTATCTTTTGTTTCCGCTGCATTTATTACTCTGTATCTGTGATCTATGATTATTTATTTACTGTATATGTTCTGTTTTGCCAAATTTAAATTAACAATTCGATATTTTGAATTATTCAAGTCCGACATGTGCGGATGCGAATAGTCCAAATTAGTGGGTCGTTATAGTTGGTATAAGAGGTTTGGTAGCTCTAGGCAAAACTTAGCATATAGGGTAAATGTATTTAGAGAATCACTCTAATTAGAGTTTCAATCTCTTCCTTTTGACTCAATTCCTTTAAATTTTGGAACGTTCCCTGCGGTTCCAAAATTCGTTCGTGTCCCTCACTATTCGTCTTCTTTTAATTCCGGAGTATCCCATAACTCCACTTCGAATGATCTTTATAATAAATCGGCAGTCTCGTCAATCTTCGAATGATTTGTAAATGGGAGAAACTCCTTTACAATAGGCATTGATTTACCAGAGATTTCCGTATCCTCGGTTTACGATGCTACCTATCTCCTGCTATGCCTGAATTCTATTCCTTGAGATCGGTTGTGGATTTGCCTTGGAATTCCACAACCAATCTAATTCTTGAAGTCACGGTCGACCCGGTTAAGATTGCCCGCAATTTATATAAGGTTATCCGTCTCCCGATTTTGTTATTTAAAACATCTTTTCTCTGTTTCGAACCTATCTTTGAATCAAAATTTTCTTTGATTTGAGTCCATAAAATTTGAATCTCTATCCTTGCTTTGAAAATATATTTCTGAATTGTCAAGCGAGGGAGTGTATTTGTATTTATACTAAAATGTTATATATACATATATATAGTGTGTTGTTGAGTTGTTGAGGTTGATTTGTATTTTCGATCGATTCGTCTGATCAAACGCTATCGATAGGATTTCCAAAACACTTGAGCAGAGCAAACTGACCCAATATTGTTCTCAAATTTGGTAAATAAAATAATTTTGTACGATTATATTATATATATAAATATAAATTTTCTGAAATTAAATTGTTAATGAATTTGTTGCCTGAAATAATAATATTTGATTTTCATATATTATTTGTAAACCATTAACTATTGAATAATATAAATAAATGAATTTATAAAACTGGGTTAAATTTGATTTGAAATTTAAATGGATCTAAACTAAAATTTGAGAATTTAATATCCGGTGGTTTCAAACTTTGATTTGAAGGTTTTAAAGTGTATAGTATTTAAATATTTTCAAAAAGAATCATTTCAAAGAGTTAAAAAGTTTAAACCAGTGCTCTTCTCTTTGTCGCTGGGAAATAATTTCGGTGATGACGGCCGCATCATCGACATTCATTTTCGAGTTTTGAAGTGGAGAGACCATCAGTAGCTTGCTACATTTTGTTTTGAAATGAATTTGATTTGAAATTTCTAAAGTATGATATGATTTAATATATATAAGTATTTACTTAGATTTGACTTGGATATATTGTATGTATATAATTATCTCTAAATTGTTTGAAGTTAATTGGAAATTTAGTTCTTAAAATTTGAGTAAAGGATGATTTCAATTATAAATGAAACCAAAATTTTGAATTAATATGTAAACTTGAGATAATTGAATTATAAAATTTTATTTGGATAATACTCAATTGCATTATATAACTTACCTAAATTTTCAAAACTTAATTATGCAATTGAATATTATACAGTAGAAAATGATATCAAAGTAATTTTTAAATAAATTCGAGTAGTTATAATAAGTGTAAATATACTTAATATATATGTGATAAGATATATTAAGTGGAATAAGTTTAATAATCATTTGGAATATAGAAGAATTAATTTTGTCGAATAAAGTATGATTATGATTAATGACTATTCAAATTTATGATCTTTGAAATTGTTAATTTAAGATAATTGGATAATATGCAACATAAATTGTCTTTATAAATAAAATTTGAGTGCGTAAAAAAAAAGTTCTACACTTGAAGTTTAATTATAAAATGGTTAATAGAGATAAATAGAATACTAGGTTAGTTGAATAATAAAAGGATTAATAAAATAAATTATTGTTTGGAATAAATTTTGAAACAAACAATGATAAATTGAAAATAAACCAAGTTAATGAATTACCTTGAATTTAAAGTCAATTGTTGAATATAAATTAATTCAAATTGAAATTTATATGGTTTAAATTAATTGTTTTATTTTTGAATTCAAATCTATTTTCTTCTAGTTGTTTCTATTCTCCTACCTCCTTCCTTTTCGGGGACGAAAAGTTTTGAGTGGGGGAGAGAGTAACGATCCGTAAATTTTAGCCGTTTATTTGTTGAATTTTTGTGAAATTTTAAACAATAAAATTTTGAAATATAAATTTGATATTTGGAATGCGTCTAGCTAAACATAGCAACTGGTAAATTTTCGTCCGAAAATCAAAAGTTTATTTTCTTGCGTAAACTTATTTCAATTTAATCAGTTAACCGTCGAATCGCTGATATCTATATACCATTTTAACCGACTCATCGCGCTGGTCACCATGGTATATTCACTTCTGTGTTTCGCTGTTCGGTTCGCGACAAAATCCACGAAACGGGTAGTTGTATCAGTACCATTTTGAGTTTAGAATGTTCTGAGACCTTTCAAACATCAACCATTTGAAAAATCAACGGTCATTCGTTTTATTATTTCATAAATTCTTGTGCCTGACTTTCTCATTTACCTATATTCAATTAACTAGTTCCAACATACATTGGTGGGTCTCTTCTCATTCCCTTTATTCGTTTGGGAAAATTCATTTTTATTTATAAACTTTCATTTTTTTCTGTTGCACCTTCACGGGTTCGTTTCTCCAACTTTTGGCCTCAGCTTTATCTTAAATTTCTGTCATGCCACATCCACTTCACCAACCAAAAGCATGAAGCGCTACCACCTTTTCATTTATTCCCATGCAAAGTTCGGCCACCCTATTCCCTCCTCGAGCGCCTTCCCTCCCCTATTCTCCCTCTACTCAGTTGCTCTTCCACCAAGGTAACGCATCTCACACGCAACAGCCTCGGCAGTTTTTCCCATGCAATCACCTCTCCACTTCGCCTCTACTTCAAGTTGTTCACCACCGCATCACCATGGCATGACCACACCTCCCTTTATCTCCACCAAGGACCGACGCCTTTCCCCTTAAACGCCACCACAACCAAAGCCTTCCACCCGTTCGCCAAACACCAGAGAACGAAATAAACCTCGACCCTGCCCTGCTCGTGTTCCTCCAGCCACCGAGTACCGCGTCTCCACCGTTTCCACCACCTGATCCATGCCGAGCTCTATGCCTCCACCTCTGGTTCGGCCGAACCCATCCAACAACTCGCCTCACCGCCTCCTCACCCTCGGCCGAAGCGACCCTTCCTTCCTTCTTCCCGTCCGCCTCGACAAGCTTTACAGCGCCGTCTTCAATCCAAGCCAAAGCTTCTCTGCCTGTCTGCATTTGCTTGCTTTAAGATCACTTCCTTATGTAAGTTACTTACGTTTAAGTTTTCTGATTTTATATAAAATCTAATTTAGTATTTATGTACTATTATTGGAAGGGAAAGTGTGTGTATATATATATATATCAGTTTGTATAAGATATGTTGATGCTTTAGTGTATATTTATAGTAGTTATATATAAAAGGTTACTTACATTTTTATAGCAGATTTGTCATATGTCATTTTGATATATAGATATAGTATTGTACGTAGGTTAGTGTACATATATGCTGTAAATACCTATTAGCCAGGTATATGATGTTTGTGGTTTGTATAATGGTTGGAGAGAGAAACCTTAATGGCTACAGATGCAGTCCTTCTATAACCCAAGCAGCCTTTCTATTTCTTATTCCATTATTATGTACGTACTTTTCCTATCAGCTTCTCCTTCTTCCTAATGGCTACAGATACTAACCTTAATTCAGTCTCCAAACAAATTTAAAAAATTAAAACTCCTTAAACTATGTCATATTATATATCAATTAGAAGCTCTCGATGAGCATAATTCACTAATGGAATTAGTTTTTCAATTCGAAACCCTGTTTGTCCAGAATTTGTGAATCAACTCCGGCCGTCGATTTTAGGATTTTGAAGATCTAACGGTGGATCGTCATCCGATCGACGATCGGAGGGCACCACAGGTAGTGGGGTCGAGTAGCATGTATCCATAGCCTTCGCCCATGTCTTTGAAGTCTTGGTTGGATTGAAACCGCCTTTTAACGACAACGGCGGTGTGTGTAACTGGTGGAACTTGGATGCGGCGTAGCTTGGGTAAATGGGCACCTGGCCAAGGGTAGGCTAACGGTATGGTCGGATAATGGAGATGATGGACAGAGGCACGACGACAAAGGGGAATACGTGGTGCCTGCTTGTGTTTGAGCGTATTTGGATTAGCGTGAACTAAGGTGACGTGGTTATTCTATTTTATTGTTTTATTTGTTTTAGTATACAAATCATATAACTTCCGATCGTTATAACTTTTGCATACGAACTTGGATTTGGACGCGGTTTCATTTACTAAGATCGTATCGAAATTCCGGACATTATGGAACTAGTTTGGACGAATTCTGAGACTTTTCGAATTTGGAGCTTATTTTGGATTTTAATTCGATTTTAAATCTAAGGTGAGTATTTAGACTCACTCATAACTACTAGATTATCTTATGTTATTTAAATAAAATTTATGATGTGATTAGGAATTTATTGATTGATGTTTGATAGGTTTAAATTGTCATCCTAGTTAAATTTGACTTTTATTGCATTTAATCATCATTTAATTTAATATTGAGTTTAATTGTCGATTTAATACCTATTAATGATAATCAGTTATCTATTGATGTCTATTGGTTGATTTGGATGATGATGGTGATGGATTTGATTGTTGATATTAGATGACTGGATGTTGTATTTTTACATTGTTATAACACTTCAAGTTCTCTATGGGTTGAAATGATACATTCCCGAACGATCTATTGAATAGGAAAAAATCGTCATGGGTTGAAATGATAGACTCCAGCGATTTTATGGATTTTTATTTAATTCAGGATTGCGGTTTGAAATGATACATAACCATAAAATTTTAAATTGTGGATTGAAATGATAAATATCTGTATCACTTGACCCAAGGGTAAAAAAAATTATACAAACACCGGATTGATTAAATTGAATGATTTTTGAATCTTTAAATTTTGAATTCAGTTAACTGGTATTTTTAAATAGAAATTGATTTATATAAACTGAATTATTTTTGAAAGTCCATGGGTAAATGTTGAAATTGAAATTGATTTAATAAATTGTTCAAAGGATTTAAAGTGGAATTTCAAAGTTGAAGTGTTAAATATAAATGAATTTATTGGAATTGAGTTATTGGAGATGTTTGGATATAATTTTAAAATCTCTTTTAATCAATTTTTACCTTTTTAACTTATGTTAATCTATTATAACCTATTTAACCCAATTTAATCTAATTTTC
Source organism: Allium cepa (assembly GCA_030765085.1). NCBI lineage: Eukaryota > Viridiplantae > Streptophyta > Magnoliopsida > Asparagales > Amaryllidaceae > Allium > Allium cepa. The sequence continues at coordinate 417,622,478 of CM060940.1, read as the reverse complement.
CTATTTTAAACTAATTGAATTTATTTAATCTATTTTAAATCTGTTCGATATAATTTAAATCTATTTAATCTATTTTAAATTTATTTAATCTATTTATAACTAATTTAATATAAATTAAATCTATTTAACCTATAACTAATCTATTTAAAAATAATTTAAAACCGAATAAAATCTATTTAATCTATATTTAACTTTTTTTAACCATTTTAAATCTAATTAAATCTATTTAATCTATATAAATCATTGTACATCCAATTAAATCAAATTTAAACTATTTAACCATATTTTATTATTTAAGCTATTTTAATCTATTTATGACTATCTAAACTATTTTCTGAAATTTAAGACTGTGTAGAGTTGAAGTAATCATATTTAAACCTCAATGATGGTACAACCTAAGTTGGAATTTGAAATCGATACCTTTTTATGAATGACCTATTTGAGTAAATATGATGATTTTAGAACTAGGATTTGATTAACCTATATCACCGATAAATTCAAAAGTGAATATGATTTCGAAAGAGATATGATTTGAAATCGAATATGATATTTTGATATAAGTTGTGAATTGACCTTTTTAAAATATGAAAGAACTACCCGGTGTGAAATAAGCGTTTGGTTGTTAAAGAGACTGGGATCGGATATTGTCATACTCTCTGCCAATACCGAAAACCACTTTAACAACTGTACATGTGGTGGAGATTCCAGAAATGAAGTAGGATAGTTTGACAAGCGATTCTGTATGAAGTATTTACGTCACCCTGACTTCCGCGAGTCAGCTTGATGAGGCTAAAACAGGAGCTACGCCGGGCCAAATAAGGACATCCTCCTATCGAACACATTTCGTCAATACCATATTATGTGTTTTTGATGATTTGGTGGCTACAACTTGATTTGATTTGGGAGTGTGTTCTGAGGTGGGAGGGAGTGGCTGCAATGCATTACCACCAGTATGGATCCACAATTGGTATATCTACACCGGGCATTGCCTCGCATGCCTTGTCGCATGCCTTCTACGAGTTTGTTTTGTACCATACCTATGGAGTGCCCTCTGATAGTCCTCTAATTTATGGAGGAATTAAGGTAGTGTATAAACTATAGAAATATATAAAAATGTGTTAAGGGGGATACAAGTAATGCGTTAATGCTATTTTAATACTTTACCGTGGACGTATTATTATAGCATATTGTACTACATAGTAGATAATTTAATGGATTATTAGGAGATGGGGATTCCGAACATCGCTTAAGTTATTGCACTCACATTTGACATTGGATAGAACATGTAAAACCCCATAAACATCTCTGACACCATTATACTTATGTTTATTTACTCTTGATTTAACTTACATAAGATATTTTAGTTCTGACTCGAGTGTTTTGTCTTTTCAATTCGCCCGAGTCAACCTAAGCTTTTCAGTTTGTCAATGATTGCTTTTTGGAGGATGAAGTTTTGTTCTATTATTACTTATTATATGTATTCCACTGTAGCATGTTGTTCCGCTACTTTATTTATTCATTCTTGTTTTATGTCACTCTGATTTTTTGTTGTAAACGAATAATCAAATGTATTTATAAAACAGCTTCATGAACTGTTATTTGATTATTATAATTTGTCATTTCGCTGCGAGATTCTATATTTGTTTTATTTATTTCTCTTCTTTTTCTTATTTACCCCATAAGAATCTACCCTTTTGAATGGTTTGGGTTTGACGTGTGTGGTTTATCGTCGATTTAAACCATCCAAAAAGGTAGGTCGTTATAGAATTTAGAAACTTAAGAATTTTTTTTTTAAAAAGAAGTTGTAACTATTTGATTTTGTGAAAGTTAGACATTTAAGAGAATTTGGTAATCCATTTCAACTAATTTGTTTTGAAAAGTTAATGGAGTTGTAACATCTTTCCTACTTAGTGAATTCGAGGACGAAATTCTTTTAAGGGGAGAAGCATATAACGACCTAGTTTTTCAGTCATCTGAATTTAAAATATTTAATTGATTTTAAATATTTTAAAGTAAGTTTTATAAGTAAAATTGGTTAAATAATTGAATTTGAAATTCAACAAGAATAAAAATGATTGCTAAAGTTTAAATAAATCCTAATTGAACATGAATGAAGTTAGGAAACTTTTAAAATTGAATAAAAAGTGGATAAACGAAAATTGGAAATTTTATAACTTAATTTGACCAATACAAATAGCCATTTGGTACACTGTCTTAGAGTTGGATGAAACTAGTTTCATTAGATCCGTAATAGTATATTATTATAGAATTTCAAATTTTGTAGCGATTGGACTTATGGTTTGATCGTGCGAAGTTAAAACACATAGAAATTTATTTAAGTAAATTTAAATAAAATAATTCGATTCGAAAACCTATCTTTCAAATACGATGGAACTGGCTTCCAATATATATTCCATTGTGTTTAGAGTAGGGGTAAAACATTATGAACGCCAGGCGGTACGCTTTATTTGATGTTCAAAAACGTTTTGGATGAATAGTGTGTTTCATTGCTTATATAAGGATCCCAAACCCATTCTCTCGGCCACTTAGAAATCTTAACCCTAAAGAGAAACACACAGCTGCAATCCCCCATTTGAATCCCATGGCCATAATCCAATCAGACCACCTGAGGCAGTATTGGTGTTTAAGTTCTACTGCAAATTAGTTCGGGGTGATGGGATAGACCTAATGACCGGTCAATATCATCATCGATGAACCTGGGCGGTGGGTATCTTCATTTGAATGGCATCAGTTCGTGGTCGTTTTCACGGTGGAGGAGAAGTTTGGGGACTGGAGCGGCGTCGATGGGTAGCTCGTGGTAGGGGCATTCTATGGGGGTGACGTGAGGGGCTCCGACGAATTGGAGGTGCGACAATCAATGATCAAAGTCGTTATTTCTTGTTTTGTTCGACCTGGAAATCACGATGGAAGAAGAAGCAATCAATGGCAATAAATTAGTGGTTAAGGTTAAGCTCGGTTGTTAATGTTAACACTGTAATTAATTAAGGATTAATTATATAATTCAATTTGCAAAACTTATAAATAATGTAACTTCTTCATATGATGTCAGAATTAAATGCGACAAGTTGCGTTGTGATCGTTATTGCGAAATCTATGCATTGGGGCTGAATTGGAATTAGTTGGAGCTAGAAGGAATTTGGATTAAAATTAAATGCCTGTTTAATTTTAATTCGAACCAAAGCGCTTCAGCGTCAAATGGAAGTAAAGTGAGTAAAACTCAGTCTTTCTGACCTGCTTATATTTTTATATAAGTGGAAATATTTTTATTATGCTATTTTGATGACTGTTGGATGTTATATATATGTATGTATGTATGTATGTATGTATGTATGTATGTACGTATGTATGTATTGGATGTTTGTTTGCTATGCTATGGTAATTAAGTTGGATATATTCCCGCTAATTGGAGCAGATGAGACCATATACATTCCCATGTATGAGTGGATGACCCTTTGTATACGCGTCTATCTTGAAGCAGACATTGCACATATTTTCTCGTATGTATATTTGTTGCAGGTTATAGGTTGGAATGATCCAACTAGATTCCTCGCCATTGTTAATTTTTGTTTACACATATTGTTATATATATTGTATTATGTGATATTTGATGTGACGGATGCCACGTTTGCTATTATTGATGTGAATCCCTTTATTTAGGGCCTTTGCAGCATTGGGCCATATTTTTGGAAATATATAATATTTAAATGATGGTTTCAATTTAAAAAAGATTTCAAAGTGATTTTGAAAATATATATGTTTTAATAAATTTTTAGATGATTAAAGAAATGGATTTATTTTAAGTGAATAAAAAGTTTTATTATGTTATAAAAATTATGGTTTTGCGAAATATACTTAAATATGATTTTGGAAATATGAAGTTAATTATTTTGTGAAGTAGGTTAATTTGAGAATTTTGAACTTATTACAAATGGTTTATTTATAAGATTTATAAAATTGATATTTTATAAATAAAAGTTATGGAATTGTAAACGAGTTTTATAAGTGTTAAAATGAAAGTTTATAAAGGAATGATATCAATAAAGAGATTTAATGAAATGGATTTTTAAAAGCAGTGTTTTATAAATATTAGAAACGATTTATGATCAAATTTGTAAATGGATTTGCAATTGAAATTTAGAAATGAATTTATAGTGGACTTTGTAAATAATGATATTACAAAAGAATAAATTTGTAAATAAAGAGATTTATAAGTAAATAAACTTATAATAAAATTTTGACATATAAATGAGATAAATAGCAAATTGGTTAATGATGGAATTTTATAAATGGAAGTTTTTATAAAATAGAAATGGTATTTATAAACATTGTTTTATAAATGTGAAATCAATTTAGTTTGATAAGCCAAATAAGGATTTTTATGGAAGGAAATATATTCATTTTTTGAAAGTGAAAAATCTTTAAAATGAATGTTTTGTAAAATGATATTTTAAAATGACGTTTAAATGGTTTGAAAATACAATAAGCTGTGAATTCACTTATTGTTAAAATAAGTTTATGAAATGTTTTCTAAATACTGAAATATTGAAATGGTTTTGAGAATATATGATTTTATAGATAGTTTGAAGCAATAAATTTAGAAAAGTGATTTAATAAATAGAAGATTAATAAATCGGGATTGTTTAAGTGTTAATTATATTTTTAGCTATTTTAGTTTCACGACTTGATGTGGAAACTATTTAGTAGTACACTTAGCATGTGGTCATCTGTGTAGACTTGATTGTCGTTTGGTGTGAAGGATGTTGATTCGAGTATTGCGCAGTGAATACTCCTATCTATCGAGCTTCTTTCTTGGTCGAAGGATAGCAAGTTGAAAGTTGGAAACGTGATAAGTCTACGAGACTCGGTGTCTATATGATGTTGAGTAACTTTTTTGCATTATTGGTGGGAAGAGATCACGATCAATTTATCCGAAAACCACTTTGGACCAACCTATATGCGACACTTGTGCAAGTTTGTTTGTGATATTGATATTTAGGGTTTTCATAGTGAAGGACTACTTATTGATCATTTGGGGTTAATATTCCAATATACATATGGCAGCAGTAGTCTCTTCTTTATGAAATATCCGATGCAAGGACTATTCGCTGCTAGTCCATCTGGATGTGGTAGAAAAGCACCTTCAGTTTGTCCTATTCCTGGACAACTTTTATAGATGGATGTCCGAGAGTGCATTTTCTGAGATTATGTACATTGGCTATTAAAAACATACATTTGCAGTGGCAGAGAGGGAAACTTCTCTTAGCTTACCCTCCTTGAGATGTACGAGCTCAAGGGTGAAAGCAATTAGTAGTCAACGAAAATGGAATTATGGCATTCAAAGATGATGATGTTATATGTGAAAGGTATTCGATACTACTTTTGGCCTCATGCCCAGGAAATGACTAAAACAGGGTAGAAGCGGCAAGGCTAAGTAGGTCGCTCTCATTAGGAGATGTCGTCATCCTTCCAAATTTACTCTACACATGTCTAAGTATGTGGTGAATGTATGAGCCGGGTACCCGTTAAAGGTTGGTAACGACCGTGGTGATGACATATTTGGTACTATCCCGGAAGGGGTAGGCCAACCTAGTGTTGGCTTAGGCGGGCAGTATCTGCTTCTTAGGTGCATCCCTTTAGAGGTGTATTGTACGGAAGGTAGTCCCTTGCTTAGTCATTTGTATGGAATCCAATATCCACTACGTGCCTGCCTTTTTTTGTAAAGCTATTATGCTGGAATTTAGTACTGTAACAATTTCAGATATAATTAATTATCATTTGCACAATAGACACTATTATAATATAAGAGAATTTGATATGAAATGTTTTGGTTATTGTAATTGAAAAATCCATCCGTGTTTATGTGTGGGCGTATCTTATGAAATACCTTTATTTTAATAAAAGAATGCTTTTATAAACTTTAAAACAAATTCAGTTGAGATGTGTTTTTCTCACGCTGGTTTACCAGACTGGTCCAGACATTCTTCCCTTTCAATACTCGGATCAGACTGAGTATATTTGCAGATGAAGATTCTGATGCTTTGGAGCTTGAACAAGAGAGCTGGTAGCCTTCTAGTCGTATTCCACGTATATGTTATTTTTCCGCTGCTTTTTTATTTAAATTATCAGCAATTTTAAGGACAGGTTATTATTGCTGTCTAGGCTGACGATTGATGATTAGTTTTCGTACTCTGATTGATTGATGTATGTATATTACAGTTTCTCTTTTGTAAAGATTATTTATCTACATTATATTTTATTCTCCTATGATGCGAGATTCTATACTATTATGGTTATGTTTCTCTCATCTTCATCTCTTCACTTCTTCCCTCTTCTTTCTGTCTTCTCGCCCTCTCTCTTCTTTCTTATGAATTTCCGTCATTCTGTGCTTTTTGGGTCAGACATGTGTGGTTTATTGTCTATTGAAAGAGTACTGATTTGCGGGTCGTCACACCAATCAAGGCAAAAGACGAGCCTTCCTACTTCCTCGACTCTCAGCCAAATCCCATGCTGGACCTATGCCAGCCCATCTACTCAATATGATATCATGCTAGCAGCCGGCCGACATACCCCGAAGCAGCTTCAATAGCTGACTCTTCAAGCAAAGCCAGACCAAAGCCTAAATCGGCCCATTGCACATAGGCCCATCTTTCTTATGATCGGCTTTCACATGTCGTTCCACACTCAGCAAGGCTCCAGGTCTACCTGTCCGTTTAAGCATCTCTCCTAATTATGTTCCAACCGACACAACTCAAGATGGTTTCTACAGTCGGTTCACCAATCTTGATTGGCTCTAGCTTGACATGTCCTTTGCTTAGTCAAGTACATCCACCACCAACCGACCCCATTTGTCCATGCTGTCATCTTATATCTAGTGTGGGATCTCGCAATTAGTCTCATCCTCAACAACATTCCTATCTTGTGATCAGCCAACTCAACTCGGCACGGCCTTAATAGCCAACCCATCAGACAAAATTTGACTCAAGCATGAACCGTCTTTGGACAGGTTCCAGTTATAGCCACCTTCGGCTAGTCTTAGGCAGTCTATCTCGTTGCTCCATGCTTGGCTCGGTACTTCTTCCTTAGCTTGATCTCTTACAACGTTCAACTATCCTCAGCAGGAGTTGACAACAATCGATTAGTCATCTCGGCAATCCTAGCGACATCAGGATGTAAAAGTAAATGGCAAGAGACACAACCAGGTGTGCGGTGTGCCTACTTCTAACAAAAACGTTTCCTTTTCCTATAGCGCACCACCATAGTACATACACATTAAATGCATAGTAAAGGAAAGATGTGCTCCTTGTATGGCTACCCTTTTTGCACTCATCTCAGCCACATATTCCTTTCACCTTTCCTGCTGTCTCCCGTTTGGCCTTACAACCAGTACAAAGGTTGGGCATGCTTCCTATTTGATTTGCAATGCAATATCCATCATCCATCATCAGCTTCAGCAATTATAAATATCTTATGCATTGCCACTTCAAAGAGGTTGGAAAATATAAGAATGTTGGTCATAATTTCTTTCTGGAGTTCTCGTTACAGCAAATCAAAGCCCTAGTTTACTAGTACACTTCATCTTTCATTTTTAACAAAGGTATTGGTTGTTAATATTTTGCTAGTATCACCTCTCAAAAACATTTTCGAGGTTGGTTAATTCTTTATTCAATATTTTGTGCTAGAAGGAGGGCCTCCCCAAAATTCTCTTAACTTTCTTCACTTTTTTCTCCCCTCTATAGATTTTTTCACATCTTTTGCACCATGTATAACCTTGGTGATAGCAACAGTGAACTTTGTTCCACCACCTCCTAGTTGCTAGTGAATCCCTTCAAGAATTTGGACCATAATTCCAATTTGGCTTCATAATGTGTGCAACTATAGTGGATACTCATTCACTCCTCCACATTACTTCTATTATCAACCAAGTTATAGTATGCATATATTTTATATGTTAATCACACCATCCATCGAGGACTGCTCTTCGTATAAAACACTTGGGCCAACCAATGCTTAAGTTAAAGCCGAATGCAAGAAAACCGACTGGAGGATTGTAGCATTCGATCGAGCATTTCCATGAGAAATCCTTGAGCCACTCAACACTCCGATTTGTGTCTAGACTACCCCCTAGAGTACCGCACCTAAATTCGACATTCGAGTGCTCATCTACATATCTAAAGATGGTTGGGCTTACAGCTAGCAATCTTCTTGGGATTGCTTACAAGCCTACCCTATTACTGTAGGCAAGTTCTCACTTCTAATAATAAATTCTCCTATCTACTTGGTTTTTAGGAATTGGCGGCACCTGCCGTAGGTCTCATCGTTATACAACTTTCTTGCACAAAAGAATGCTCGAGCCACTATGCGCTTCTATATATGCTCGGACTTGCGGTCGATTTACGACTGTCAACGTGTCACCTAGGAGAAGCTCTGAGCCTTTATGTGCTCCGGTTCGCGGGAGGCCCGTTTTCCGTTCTGCATCTGATTGCTTGTCACCTAGGAGAAACCTTGAGCTAACATACAATCTAGCTTATGTCGGTGCCACCTGCCACTCTACATCGAGTCGGCACATGGTTCACATAAAAAACCGGGATCAACCCGTCTTATAGCCATACATTGCTATTTAATCTATTTTGACAATGCATTATAGCAAATAATATAGGGCTATACTAGTTATTCATAATACAAACTCCACAAGGCATACATAGACAAATGAGAAAAGATATAGGAATAAAATTATAAAACAAGATTCACAATAAAGGATATGGTTCGTCTATTCCAAAAAGTGTAGGTGAATTATGCCCGCCTTACTAGGTATACAGTGATACTTTATCGCTAGGTACTACGAAAAAGATATGGTGAAGGGATGGAATTCTCTAAAATATCCAGCTTCAAATGTTTACGTGAAACATACCAAACCGTGCTTTTGTCACAGCCTGGCCAATATTTTGATAATGAAAGTGGAAGAGAAGTTTCACCGCCACCTTTAAAGCTTTCCACATCAAATCTCACAAGAGATGTCGAAAGGATACCGGTCGACAATGCAAAGTAGACATCCAAGTAATTCAGTTGTGACATCAGAGAAAGAGGCGACAAACCCTATACCTTCAAGCATGGCATTGAAGCATCCAAACCGACCTAGATTTGGTACATTTGGAGCAAAGCAATGCGAAAGTCCGCCCGCACTAACTGAACCATTGACATGGCATCAATGGTTGATCGATGTTCAAAAAATAGCCATAGAGCATGAGCCTTGGCTAAGCAATGATGCATGATCCATCTCAAACAATAATCCAAACTATTGTCTAGAACGGAGATTAGCAAGAATATTTCAAGAGCACTCGGATAGAAAAGGGAAGACAAAGTTTATTACTTTTACTAGTAGAAAGCCATAGAAAGTTTAGAAGTTCTTAAGAAATTTTCATGGTGAACACTTTATAGAATTAGGGTGAAGAGGGAGAGGGATACTTATATACCTACCCCTTTAATCACATCTATTGCATTCGGAAGGGCAAAAGGATCACGACCGTTTAGATGCGATCAATGTTGTGTAACATCACTCACATTGGAAACATAACACATCTTTGCCAAGTCTTGAGAAGTGAATCATCTCAGCTAATAGCATACCACCACTTCCCAGTCTAGGCCAGGTTAACTCGAATCTTGGGCAATCCAATGCATACCAGCCAAAGCTAGAGACGAGCTAGCTAGACATCCTCCGCTACCTGCCCAGACCTAAGTAGGACCCATTCCAGCACATCTACTCAATAGCACGTCCGGCCAAGATCTGCTCGGCACATCCTGAAGCATCTTCAACAGCTAACTCGACAAGCAAAGCCAAACCTAAGCAGAAACCAGCCCTGTCTACACTGGCCCATCTCCTCTATGACCTGGTTTCTTATGCCGATCCACACTCAACATAGCTCCTGATTTGCCTACCCATTCAGGAATCTCTCCCAGCTATTTGCCAACTGGCACAAATCAAGACGGATTTTACAATCGATTCGCTCACCCAGACTGGTTCCCATGACCTATCCATGGCCCGACTCTAGTTTAACTGCCTCCGACCGGTTCCAATCAACCCATGCCTATCATCTTCTGTCAGACCCAACATCTCTCACTTAACCTCATCCTCAACAACATGTCTTACTTGCATTTAGCCAACTCAACTTGTTTTGGCCTCAACAGCCAGCCCATTGAGCAAAGCGGCTGCTCAACCATAGCCCATCGAGTCATCTCACACTTGGCTTGACACATCCACCTTAGACTGATTACTTGCAACATTCAGCTATACTTAGTAGAAGTCGATAATAATTGACCAGCCAACTCAGCAATCCTTGCCACATCAGCATGCAAAACAAAACAAAAGGAGACACAACTAGATGTGCCTAGTTTTGACGAAGAACATATCGTGTCCCTATGGCATGCCACCATATTACATACACATTAAATATGTAGTAAAGGCAAGATGTATTCCTTGTATGGATTCCCTATTAGCATTCATCTCATTTTATATTCCTTTCACCTTTCCATCTACCACCCATCAGCCCATGCGACTCGGTCAATGGTCGGGCGTACTTCCTGCATAATTTATAGGGCAATCCCAACCATCGACCATTCTAGTAATTAAAAGAGAAAAGTATGGGAAGAGATTTTCATAGTGGACGTAGATAATCTTACCGAACCACTCTACGTTTATTATCATTTACTTTAGTTTGGTTGCTTCCTTATTTTCCATTTTTTATGCCTAGTAATCAGTTAGTAATCTTTGCTCTTCATAATGCATCAGCACACTTTCGAGGTTGGCTGAAACTCTAGTTAATAGTTATAAAATTAATTAATATTTGAGAAATATTAATTATTAATATATTTAATGATTAGGGTACTATCAGTAATAAATTGGATGTGTATGTAAAAGCTATATATGCATTTATCGATATATGCTATATATATAAACAAGCTTTAAATATATTTAATTAATTAACGAGCTATGCATTTTTTTGGTCCATAAAGATGGATAAGCATGGCCATTCATAAAAGGAAGAATGTGTTATATATGTTAGATCTATGGATAAATGGAATTAAAGAAAAGAAGTTGTAAAGAAAGGAAAGTGAAAGGTCTCTTTTGTTTCCTTAAATACAAATGCTTTCATACAAATTCATTCTTTAATCCCTTGCTTACTCCTTCGTATATGGATGATATCTCATTCCCTTCCCTTCCATGGTCGAACTCATCTTTCCACCCAAATAACATCAAACAAAATCAACTTGAAGTGGTTCATTCAATCTTAACAACTTTGGGTGGTGATGCAAGCAATCTAAAAGATGATTCACAAATCAAGTTGTCACAAAGGATAAGATCTGATGAGGTATAATTTTATTTTATATTTCCTATTCATATATGCTCATAAACCAAAGTTGAGACATGTGATATATTTTAATTTCCATTCAATTTAAGTGCGATTTAAATTTGTTACAAGTGTAGTTTTGTAAATATTGTAAATGAAATATATATATATATATATATATATAAAGTTTTGATCTATCTATTTTGGATATATACGTGTTTGTTAATCATTTTATACATATTAAAATTTATAATATTGATTTTTTATTATAATAATCAATTATTTTCGACCAGGAGATAAATATGTAAATTTCGTATACACATACTCGTGTGCGCGCACACACACACACATATATACATAAAAAGTTAGATTATTTTATAACTAATATTAATTAGATCTATAATTTATGTTTAGTTCATTAATAATTTTTGACCAAAATAATTTAATTATTATACTAAAATATATACACACACACATACATACACACACGCACAGGTATACATATATATACATACGTACGTACATATATATATATATATGTATATATATAGTTTATTAAATTTTTTAGACAATAATGCAGAATCAATTATGAGTTTGTATGAGAGGAATGTGGATGGTCTTTTGATTTCCTTTTAAATGCCAAATCTTCCATATTTATTCTATTCAAAAATTATTTACTCCTTCCTTCCTCATAATATATAATATAACCTAATTTGTAATTTCATGGAAACACACATATATTATGCGCACACAGACAAAGACACACACATATACATACATACATACATATATATATATATATATATATATTGTTATATATCTATGTGTGTGTGTCTAAATGATATATGTGGCAGTATTAATATGTGTATACAAACCATTTACATATATTGTAGTATATTCAAACAAATGTATATACTTAGACACTTATATTCTCCATATGCATGTGATTTTTTAACATGCATATATAAGTATTATATATATTTTTGTGTGTGTATGAATATGCATTAAATATAAATTCCCATATTTAAATGTATATATAGTTATACATATGCTCTTTCATTATTATGTTTCCATGCCGGTGTATGAATATATTAGACACGTTCAAAAATAAATGTTAAATTATTTTAATTTGTATGATTAATTAAATAAATATGAAATATTTTAAAATGAATTTAGTTTTGCTCTAATAAATTGATTGGATCTAATGTTAGTCGGTAGATTACATAGATTCATTAAGATCCAAATAGAGAATTTTTTGAAATTATCTATTTCACCTGCTACCAAAACGGGATAGTCCCAATAATGGAATCGAAGCTTGTATTGCCTATACAGACTATTTAGCCAACATTTAAGGCTAACTAATAAACCATTTTGTCTAGTAAATATCTCAAATATTGGTGTCTGGCTTGAGGTTTGACAAAAGTATTCTCCCCTTCCTGATTACTGGTCTTGTCAATGGTTACAGTAGTCTAAAAGGTCGCCCTAAATATAAGGCTCAAATTTAATTTGAGCCTTGGGCTAATTTAATAATAAGATTTGAAATTTTAAAATAAACTTTAAATTTAAATGTTAGGTTTTAAATACAAAACGATATTATATAAATGTAATAAAATATATTAATAAATATCCAATACCATTTCTAGGAATTAATTTAATATTTTTTAGTTTGTCAAATATTGAATTAATTTGATAAATTAAATATATCGTTGATTAAAGGCCAATTAATCAAGAATATATGTGTATATATTGACAAATTAATATAACTATAGAGATATATGTTAATATATGTCTTAAATTTTTTTGTGATAAAATGAATAAAATTCAAAATTTGGAATAATATTTTATTAAATGTTTAATTGAATATGTAATGTTTTAATAAATATTAATATATATATATATATACACACACTATGACGTTTATACTTTAGTCATTTAAAATGATTTATTTTTCTTCATTTTTTTAAGAAACTAAACTGAGTAAAATTTTAAAATTCATTAAATATTTAATAAAAATATTTAACTAGATAATTAATTAATTAAATTGTTAATATATTTATATATGTTATAGATAACCATAAAGATTATAGTTAAATATTCTTCTTAGATTGCTTAAGATGGACAAATAAAATTCCTGAAATTTCAAACTAAAATTTAATCAGATTATTTAATCAGATCAAGAATTAGAATTAATTAAATTATTTTAGTAGAATGCATATCTGTTATATAAGTTAATTAAATTGTTAAAATTATAAATAAGTTAAACTTATATAATTAAAATATAAGCGGAACTAAAATAAACCCATAATAGACTTTTTGAATAAATACATATGTACGGTACATATACTGAGATTTTTGATGTGTCAAACAATTGGATCAGCAGGGTATTTCATATTAACTACGTTATTCCTTAAATAAATATCACTCAAAATATATCAAAAATTATGATTTCTTTCTATAATTCATTTATTGATAGATTACTTGCATATGTTCTAGTTACTAAGGAAACTGAAGCTATAGTTCTTTTGTATAGTAATATTACTATACTGCCTAGATGAGGTATGATACTCGAATGTATTTGTTGAGCAAACTTAAGGTATTTGTATTATGCTAAGGCCATCGAGAAACAATAGCCAAGAGGGAATAATATCTCTTGATTTGCTAAGCCAACTAATGGTCAAGGTCGAGACTAGTGCAAGGAGCATGCTTAGGAGTTGTATATGGTACAGCTGATAAATTGTTATCCTTTGGTCGCGAGACTTTGATTTGTTAAGCATAATCATGTTCGAAGTCCTAAGGCGCGAAAATTCTAACGCTCACTATATAAATTGAAAGGTTTCTACATTTGTCTTAAAGTTTTGAGGAATATAAAAATTCAATAGGAGCTTTATTAGAAAAATGAAATGATTACAGTTAACCATTCTAATATTGTAAGAACACTTCAATACAAGATTGAAATTATTTATCTAATAAATTTATGCCACCGATATAATTAATAAATTTGTTTATCAACTGAAATATACTAATGAACCGAATTGGGGTTGATAGAGAAATGTAAAATATACTTACCACTAAATCCTTTGCTATTTGTCACTTCAAGACCCATGCAAGAGCCAAATTATACGACTACTAAATACATTTGTACCTTGGTCACTTAATTGTTTATTTGCCTAAGACTATGTATTGTCTTCTACATAAAACTCTAACGCAATAAGAGTATGGATATTTGATCCATATTCGAGGAAATACAACAGGTTGTAAAGTGAACAGTCACATTTGTGATATACGAAATCAAGATGAAAATGTTTCACTCAAAACAAGCAAGTAAAACATATTATCATTTGTTCAATATGATTAAATAAAATAAGTATCTTGTGTGAGAGGCACCACAGACCAATACCTACTAGATAGAACTTGGACTTCAATCATTGAAATATCAGTTTAACCAGTTTACTCAAGTGAAACCTATTTGATTCCTTAAAATATTAACAATGTCTTAATGCACTTCTGTAAAGAATTTGGTGTGGTGGTAAGGGATTCCTTTGAATGGCTTATCCATTTGAAAGGGAGATCGAATGTTGGAGACTGGATGTAACATAGGCACGGTTGGGATAAAAAGAGTGAATAATCACATTTGCTTCATAAAAAGACCTCGAAAAACATAATTATATAATATACTAGCAGATACTTTATATGGAATGATAATTTTATTTCTATTTCAAATGTATTTTCATATAGAATAATTTTTTCTACGAGTTTAAGATATTTGATCTAAAAATCTCGACTATAAATTAATTATGATGATGAAATTAAACCCCATAATAAGTGAATGAGTGGCTCATTGTATTTATAGGCTATTAGTGTAATAGCGGAATTAGTGGAGCATGCTATATGACAATAATTAATGGATGCATCAAGTTATGAAAGTTTTCTTCACATATATACCAAATATTATTTAGGAAATAATCATTGTTTTCTGTATTTATTCATAATAGATACGGTTTTATTTTTGTATTAATATTTTGAATATTCCTTATAAAATAATTATGTTATTGTAATGGTATTTGTATTCATAACAATAGTGATGCATGAGATACTGAAAATACGGAAGTATCTAAAAAATATGATTATTTGTAATACTTGACTAAGCCATATTTTTGAGAAATGATTGTTTAATCGTATGATTATGAATCGTATGATGCTGATGAATTGTATTCGAAACGACTAAAGGAAAAATACACATTCAGCGAAAGTGACAAAATGGTTCATTAACTTTTTAGATTTATATATATATATATATATCTGTGTGTGTGTGTGTCTATATATATACATATACATACATACATACATACATACATACATACATAGATATATATATACACACATATACATATACATATATATATATATATATATATTGTTAACCGGCTACTTGGCCTGGCTAAAAAGCGATAGTTGCATAGGCTTTGGTTGAGCCTAGATGGGATTCAAACCAAAAGAAATATGGAGGTATAACGGTTCGGCGTAACTCGATTAGCTTGGTATGTGGGTGGTTTGGCCTACATGTATTCTTCGTCATGTTTGAGTGGCTTGGTATATTTAAGTAGATCGGCCTTTAAACGTGGTTCAACGCCTGTGAATCGGCCTTAGAAAGATTGACATATATGGTTCGTCACGTATGAATTGACATGGGTGGCTCGGTCAAGGAAGTAAGATCATGCATGGGTTGGTCCAGATAGGTCAGCATGTATCCTTTGGTTAGGGAAGATAAGTCAAAGTAAGTCGGCAAGTATCATTCGGTCATGGTAGGAAAGCCAAGGTGGGTCGGTTGGATGTGGTTCGGCACCTATGGGTAGGCCTCAATCGTTTGGCACGTGTGGATCGACATACCTGGGTCAGTGCACCTTAAGGAGGTTGACAAGTTATTTGGTCTACAATAGAGTGATGCGACCAGCAATTCTTTGCTCCGAGTCAAACCACTGCTTGCTCCGAGTTCCTTGGGAGCCTCCTTCGAGTCAGTGATGAGACAACCCCAAGATCGACATAAGCGGATCATTGGTAGTGGATCTGCGTGACTGGTTCGGTCTACCTAACCTACAACTATGGGCCGAGCTCCCTTGGTCGTGGGCTTGCACAGAGGGTCCAGCCTATCTTCATATATAAATAGAGGGGTAGGAGTACAGTTGAGAAGACCTTTTTTGAGAGAACTCCAGGGATACTCTGCCATTTTCTGTAATCACTTCATTTCTATTCGAACTTGTATTCAAGTTGTTTGTTTATGGATTGTATCTGTACTCAAATGATTGGAAAAGTAATAAAGATTATATTCAAAGTGAATATAGGCAATCACACTGAACCACTATAAATCTGGTGTTCTCGTTTTTTGTTGTTCCTTTTGCATTCAACTGTGTTACTTCTCTATTTTCATTTAGTTTCTTCATTAATCTCTCTACACAATTCTATTCAAGGGTGTTAGTGACCAATTTTGGTGCCAACATTTTTGTGCTTTCACTGAGCACGTGCATTCTCAGGCGGTTAGGATCTACTTTGTCGCTGCTGGATTGAGGAAATCCCTCGGAGGAGATCCGGTTCATTCTTAAGAGTTCATAGATTCTACTCAGAGTTTCCATG
The DNA here is from genome assembly GCA_030765085.1 of Allium cepa. NCBI lineage: Eukaryota > Viridiplantae > Streptophyta > Magnoliopsida > Asparagales > Amaryllidaceae > Allium > Allium cepa. The sequence continues at coordinate 417,605,487 of CM060940.1, read as the reverse complement.
GATAATTCTAAGATGGAATGACCCTGTACCAGATCCGCCACCCACAACACGGATGTTAATGAGACCGCCAGCGTCCAGCCAGTGGGACTCGGTAATCAGCAAGCTAATGCAAGTACAAAGCCCACCACCAACCCAAACCAACCAGAAGTTGTCACCAAGGCAGAGTTCAATAAGCTGTTGAGGGAGCTCGTAGAAAGTAGGAGACAACTTAACGAGAAGATCCAAACAAACGCCAACCGGATGTCCCAAATTGCTCAACAGCAGTGTCAGAATGCAGGAGGAAGCCCTGCTTCCTACTCATTTTTTGACGGCTCCGTTTCATCGGATGAACACCCCAGGCGTAGACGTCGTATGATCAAGACGACACAAACTGGTCCAATAGAGCAATTGGTAACGACTCGCCAAAAGCAAACCAACAGGAATGGTCTAGATTCCTTACCCGGAACCGTGTCCCCTCACCTGCACTCGGGAACTCACTCCCAACCAAAAGTGGGAATTAGGATTTGGAGCATGCATGTGAGCTGGTCCACTGCCTCGCTAGGGTCATAGCGAAGTAGGTCCTCAGGACGCCCACTTAGGAGATTGCCTGCCAAGGAGGAACCAACCGAAAAAATCGTGCAGGACAGGCACCGATTTGACACCTCCCATCCAGACTTAGGATTTATTAGCAATGGTCAAGCAACTGATGAGGGAGAATCAGGACATAACCAACGATGATTGGGGTATATCTAAGAGCCATACTCCATTCATAGATACCATCCTACAAGCCGAGTACCCTCGAAAATTCAGCATGACTCCTATTCGAGCTTATGAAGGGAAGACTGATCCTTGACAACACATCATGATATACGAGTGGATGATAGACTCGGTTAGGGAAAATGATGCGACCAAATGTAGATGCTTCCCAATTACCCTATCCGGAATCGCTACCATGTGGTTCACCATCCTTCCCCATGGTCGATCTCCAGGTTTGTTGAGTTAGCGGTGAAATTTATGGAGCAGTTTAGGATCCATGCCACCCGCCCAAAGGATGTGATGTCTTTATCCAGTGTGATTTATGCTTCGGGGGAGTCATTATAGGATTATTTGCAATGATTTCACGTTGCTGCTACCGAAGTTAACAATCCGAATAACCATGCTATCCTTATGGCCATGATGCGAGGAGTAGATCCAGACTTAGAGTTTGGTGATTGGCTGGCAGGCAAACCACTGACTGCCGTGGAACATTTTTATTTAAAGGCGAACCAATTCATGAGAAGGGAAGAGGCCAGCTAGTCAACATGAAGCAGTACGCCAGGGCCTAGCAAGGAAGTGGTACAAAGCAATATTACGACGAAGCAATTTGGCGAAAAATCTAGCAAGGTCCTAGTCAATGTTCAAAATAAGCCAGAGCAATCTAAAGGATCCGAAGGAGGAAATTCCGGTCTAGAAAAGAAAGCAGGAAAGTGGAAACCCAGGATTCCAACCTATAAAAAACACATTCCTCTGAATACATCTTTGGAGAATATTTACCTATCAACTTGTAATACATTCCAATACCAAAAGCCACGTCCAAAGGAATCCACTGAGGAAGAAAAGCAGACTAGAAAGTATTGTCGGTTTCACAAGACCTATGGGTATAACACTGAAGCGTGCGGACACCTCCATGATGCTATAGAAAAGATGATTCATCAGAAGAAGTTACAACAGTTTGTTAAGAATTCACAGGAGGGCGGACCGAGGACTCTAGCCCAAATCACAGGCAAGCTTCACATCGACCTGAGGATCCCATTCGGACTGGGGAACGTTGGTCATAAACACAATAATCGATGGACCTGGTCCGACAGGCAAGTTTTGGCAAGAAATGGAATGCTATGCTAGTTCCTTGAAGCATGATTTTGAATGCTGCTCAAATAACAGTGAATGATGACCGATGGTACAGTATTCAAGAGTAGGGATGCCGATCAAGTGGAGGCACCTACCATTGACCCGATGGTTATCACAGCTATGATTGGACCAACGCTCGTGAGAAGGATACTGATTCATTGTGGGAGTTCTATTAATATTATCTTTAAAAAGGCGTATGACCAAATGAAGATGGTGGCAAAGGATCCGAAACCATCTAAAGCCCGCATTCATGGCTTTAATGGTGCGGCTACTGATGTAGTATGTTTTGTTGTATTGCAAGTTGAATTAGGAGATGGTGAATGCAGGGGGATGCAGATCCTACCATTTATTGTTTTGATGTTGATTACCCATATAATGTTTTTCTTGGCCAACCGGCCCTAGCGGAGTCTAGGGCAGCTTTGGCCCCGTGATGTTTGACCTTGAAATTTCTAATGGATAGAAGGGTTGACGTAGTGCATGGAAATCAAGCAACTGGTCATGCATGTTATGTGGTTGAACTAAGAGAGGCCTAATGAAGGGAGAAGGGCAAGGGTGTGGACAACCATGTCCGCATCCATGTTGCTGAAAATTGGCAAGTAGCGCCTGAGCCTTGGCTCGGGCAACACAGTTGGTTCTATAAAGACATAAATCCAGGAGATAACGATGAAGAACCCAAGAAGGCCAAGGCGGCAGCGGATGAACTTACGATTCACATTCTAGTCAGCCATGATGACCCATCATGGGTGCTTAAGATTGGATCATAGCTCAACCCCTCGATGCTAGGGATTTTACCGATTTCCTTCGAGGAATCTAGATGTTTTTTCTTGGACTTATTTTGATATGTGTAGGATTTCTCCCGCCATCGCAAGTCATATATTGAACGTTGACCCAAAGTATGCCCAGTGAAACAAAAGAGGAGAAGCAAGGACATGGAGAGATCCGCTGCTCTCAGAGAGGAGGTGGATAAACTAAAAGCCAACCGGTTCGTCCATGAAGGCCTCTATCCTGAATGGATATCTTGTCCCGTGCTGGTGAGGAAGGAAAACGAGAAGCGGAGGACCTGTGTTGATTATTCGGACCTAAACAAGGTGAGCCCTAAGGATAGCTTTCCTTTGCCTTGAATTAATCAGCTGGTCGATTCGAAAGTAAGACACGAATTATTGTCATTTATTGATGCATATACAGGATACAATTAGATCCTGATGCATATTCTGGAATCAGGGGCATACCATTTTTTTCACGAAAGTCGGACTGTACTATTACGTAGGGATGCCATTCGGATTGAAGAACACGGAGGCAACTTATCAACGTTTGGTGAATCAGATGTTTAAAGACCAGATCGGTAGAATGACATAAGTCTATGTGGATGATATGCTCGTGAAGTCGCGACAGTCAAACGATCAGATTCGAGACTTAGCAGAGATGTTTGATATGCTCGAATTTTATAGGATGAAAATCAATCCACTGAAATATTCCTTTGGCATTGTGTCGGGGAAGCTTTTGGTTTTCATTATCAACGCACAGGGAATCGAAGCCAACCCAGAAAAGGTTCAAGCTATTCGAGACATACAAGCACCCAGAACTATAAAGAAAGTACAAAGCCTTAACGGGAAAGTCACTGCGTCGAGTTTATTTATACGTAGAGCAACCGACAAGTATATTCCTTTCTTTGATGTGATAAGGAAAGGGAAAAGAAATTTTGAATGAGCGCTGAACTATGAGGATGCATTCCGAGCTCAGGTGCGACACTTGGAGAGGCTTCCAGTTCTGTCAAAGCCCGTAGACCATGAGGAGTTGTATGTTTACTTAGCCATATCCCAGCATGCCATTAACGCAGCTTTGGTTCATGAGGAGGACCGAATCCAAAAGTAAGTGTACTACGTTAGTAAGAATTTAATGGAGGCAGAGAAAAATTATCCAAAGATTGAGAAGTTGGCTTACTGTTTGGTGATCGCGTCATGTAAGCTTCACCCGTATTTCCAGGCACATCCGTTCAGCATTTATACCGATCAACTTTTACGGTAGATGCTCCAACGATCGGAGACTTTTGGAAGTCTATTCAAATGTAACATTGAGCTGAGTCAGTTCAACATCACCTACCTACCACGGAGGGCTATCCATGGGGAGATGCTAGCAGACTTCATTGTAGAGTTTACCATTTCAGACGAGCCAAGTGGAAGTGATGTGATTCCCACTGTTCGATGGAAGCTGTATACCAATTGGGCATCCAACGGCCATTGTTTCAGGGCAAGGGCTATTCTTGAAACTCCCAAGAACTGATCGATTTGTTATGCTTTGAAACTAAGTTTTCCAGCTACGAACAATGAGGGCGAATATGAAGCATTGATCGCTGGACTAAAGCTTATCAAAGAATTTGGAGTGAAATCGGTTGAAATCTTTTGTGACTCACCGTTAGTACCAAGTACTGGGAGACTACTAGGCAAAGGGAAAAGGCTTGCCCCATAGCTTGCTCAAGTTCATGAATTATTAGCGGATTTCGAATACTATTATATTCCGCATAGTCCACGCATACAAAATGAGGAAGCTGGCTCCTTTGCAAAATTTACAAGCACCGGTGAAGCGTAGCTGTTAGGTTTGGTTCCTATTGAAACTTTACATTCCCCGAGTATAATGCAATGGGGGCAGATTTTGTGCCACAGACGGAAACTGAAAGGGAGTCATGGATGACCTCATTCAAAAAATACTTGTTATGTGGAACCTTGTCCAAGGAAAAGAACGAGAGACGACGAGTCGTTCGCAAGGCCTCACGATATATAATGCAGGATGGAAGGATGTATCGAAAGGGGTTCTTCGTTCCCTTGCTTTGTTGTATTGCCCACGATGAGATAAAGCGGGTTTTAAGAGAAGTCCATGATAGAGAATGTAGCGACCATGCTGAGGGGTATACACTAGCTAAAAAGATACTCTGATATTGATACTATTGGCCGACCGTGAATCGAGACGCCGCAGACTATGTAAGGAGATGTGACAAATGTCAAAAGTAAGCAAAGATCCCGAGATCACCACCAATGAATCTCACGCAAATGGTTAGTCCATGGCCGTTTGCAATATGGAGGATTGATATAATCGGCTCCTTGTCAATCGCCAAAGGTGGTGTGAAATACGCAATCGTCGTGGTCGATTACTTCACCAAGTGGGCAGAAGCAAAGCCATTAGCTACGATCACCACCAAAAAGGTCGTTAATTTTGTTGTGCGAAACATTATAAGCCACTTTGGCCTCCCATAGATTATCATTACTGAAAACGGAACTCAATTTAAGAGTAGTGCTCACCCTAAAGCGAATAGGCAAGTTGAAGCTGTAAATAAGATAATCAAGTCCATCTTGAAAAAATGTTTAGAGAAGGCTAGAGGCAAGTGGGTCGATGAGCTTACAACAACACTCTGGGCCTACAGAACCACCCACAAGTCCGCGACTGGTCACTCTACTTTCGCCTTGGCATACAGCATTGAAGCTGTTACAGCCATGGAACTTGAAGTTCATTCTCACCGAGTGACTCATTATGATCCGAGAATGAATCAAGATCTTTTATTGGAGCTATTGGACTTTGTCGACGAGAAGCGTGAAGAAACTGATCTAAGGGCGGCCGCATATCGACATCGAGTCGTATGATATTATAATGAAAAAGTTCATCGAAGGAATTCCGATGTGGGCGACCTTGTTCTAAAGCGAGTTTTTCCGGTCCCATCAAATATGAATCCTATATTGGAAGGCCCCTACGTCATCGAACAGAGGCTTAGAGAGGGCACATTCAAAATGTGACGATCCAGAATTTCTAGATCTTTGAAATTAGAATATTTAATTAATTTTAAATATTTGGAAGTTAGTTTAACTTGAATTTCAAATATCACTATTTATTTTGCAATTAAATTATTGAATTTATTAATTGGAAAATTGGTTAAAATAGTGGATCTTGGTTTTTAAGCTAATTAAAAATATTTCATAGGCTTGAAAAAATTATATTTATAATACTGGAGATAATAGAAGTTTTAAATTTGAGTTTGAAAGTGTTTTGTTCAGTTTTAAAAATATATCATTTAAATCGATATTTAAAAATAGCCTTTCGAGGCACAGACTTGGAATCCAGTTTCATTACATCCGTAATATTGTATAATTATCAGATTTCAAATTTCATAATGTTTGAAGTTGTCGTGTGATCGTACAGTAGATAAATGCGCTAAATTTTATATCGAAAATTAAATATAATTACTAGTCCAAAAAGCTATCTTCTCCATACAATTGTATTAGGCCTCGAAACCTTTTCCATTGCATTCGTATTAGAAGTATAACATTATAAACACCTGGCAGCACGTCTCAGTAGGAGGTCGAGAATTAGGTTCCGAATTCGAGATGGTTTAGATTTAAATAATAATTTGAATTAATTTTTCTTGACAAAAGTTTTTTTCCAACAGCCTTTTTCCTCTTTCAAACACGTACTTCCCCTAGTATAACACTTGTCCACCCATGTTAACATGTGTCTCCTTCTTTCTTTAAGAATCGTAGCCAAGCATTTTTAAAAGAAAACAAATCAAAACAAAAAGAATAACAGCCGAGCTTTTCCCTTGTCTTCAAATAATGTCGAGATCCACCAGAAAAAAATGGGGAAATCGCAAGCCTATCTCCTCTCGTAGCCGCTCACCTAAGATCATTCAATATCTTCCCAAGACGGACATGATGACCTTTTCGTGTTCGAGCTCAAGCTCGAGGCTTCGGGCAAGTGCCTCGTCGCGAGGTGGATGTTCGAGTGGGCTGGGTCAAGACTATTGGGGTGGCGCCTCGAGTCATAAAGGGAAGCTTGTATGGCAAGCGTAAGGAGGGGTGACGGCGAAGGGGTGGAGTGTCGCGTTCGATGGTGGCCAAGCCAGGTTTGTCGCAAGCTAAAGCAAAGTCAAAGGGGAGGAGCTCGTGTGCAGCGATCGATGGTGAGGGCCAAGAGGGGTTTCTGTGGTAATTTCGTAATCTGTTTATTTATTATTTGCTTACTTTAGCTTAAAAAGGAAATAATAATAAAATGGAATATAAATTTTAAAATAGAAAGAGAAAATAATATAATAAAGCAGATAACTGTCGGTATTTACAGAAATAGAAAACTAAATATTTTAGAAATATACATGCGCATTTAGTAAAACAGAAATATATATATATATATATATATATATATATATATATATATATACAAGGTTTGGAAAATATAGGGATTTTAAATGTTGAGCAGTCTATATAAAATCAGATTTTTTAAACCTATATAGATAATTTTTGTAAGTATATAGTTTCAAAAGAAAAATAGATATACACATTTTAAGTCTATTGATTTATTTTTAAAATAATAAAGTATGGAGATAAATTTATTTAATCAACTTGTTTAATTATTTTAGTTACTAAAAGATTTTAAAGGGGAACTATTAGTTTAAATTAAATAAATAAATGATAATTGATTTTCTATTATCTCAAATATTAATAAATCATATGATGTTTATTCAAGGTCTGAAATCATGAAGAAACCAAGTTGAGATCAAAGTGGATTGCAAATAAAACAAAGGTGTGTTAATCCCACTCAATTGGATTACCTTTCAAATTTAATTAGCTAAATTTAAATTATTGGTTGAATGATTGAATTGACTGGATATGATATTATATATAGTAGTATGTGTGTGTGTATATATATATATATATATATATATATATTAGAGTGATTGATTCCTACATCATATAGGGGATGAGACCTTAGGCACAACGCATAATAGCGGATGACCCTTATACCTCCATACCCCCCTCGAAGTGGGATTGATACTTTATATTGTGCTAACATTTGTGCATGCAGGGAACAAGGTTGGAGGGATCCAACCGGATTCCTGAAAATGTTGAGTTTATTTTATATTTAGTAATGTGATTTATGTGATAATCTATGATGATTATATGGATTATATTAGGAACTAAAATTATTGAATGCTATGGCTTGGATGAATATATATTGGTATTTCGAGAAAATGAAAAATATATAAAGTTTGGATTTTTTTTAAAGGGAATAAAAAGGGAAATTTTTAAGTAAAATAATTATAGTGAATTTGGGTAATTAAAGATTGAATTTGGAAAAGTATAAATTTTGATTTTTAAGTTCTATTAAACAAATACTGAGCATGTATACGAAGATAAAGATTTTAAATAAATGAAAATAAAAGAGTTTTGGAGACTTAAGTGATATTGCCTAAAATTTAAAGGATTTTATTTTCAAAATTTATGATTTAAATGTTTGGGAATAAATAAAAGGGTAGGATTTTGAACGTGGTATGAAGTGGATATTTCAGTTTAAAATAAGATTTTTTAATTATAAATATAGAAGTAAATATGGGATTTATGGGTTTTAAAATAAATTTAGGTAAGTAAGGGAATTTATTTTAAAATGGAGTTAGTTTTGAAAATCGATTTGAAAACTGATTAAGTGTCTGAAACTGGGATGAAAGGAGAATGAGATTATGGAATTTATAAACGGGGATTATAAATAAAGTGAAATATTTATCAAAGGATAATTTGGAAGTATAAATTCAAGATGGGAATTTATAATGGAATGGTGATTTGTTTGAAAATAAATAGTGGTTTATTCTTAAAGGTGTGGAAAGGAAAGTGTATTTTCATGAACAGCCAAGTATATTTTGGAAGAAACATTTCCAAGTATAAGTTATAAGTTTTAAAGTGGTTTTAAACGAATGCTTTAGAAAGAAATCATTATTTAGTGGTTTTAAAAAAAAATTAAAAGTAAAATTTTTGAAGTATTCTAAGGGCTTAACTAGCATTATGATTTAAAAGGTAATTATTTAATATTTTTACCTTATAAAATATTTTTTATTTTTTAGTTTGGCTTAAGTTTACATGAAAAGTTATTATAAAATTTCATAACTAGTATTTTAAGGTGAATTTGAGGAAAAGTCTAAGTAGACTAGACTGAATGGAATGACCATTGAAATAAAATTTATTATGTTGGAAATAAATTTGTGTATGGACAAATGAATTTATATTTGTAAGTAAATGGAAATTAAAATGAGTATTGGGATTCAATTTGAATTGGGTTAAGTAAAGTAAAGTTGAAAAAAATTATCCGAAGGAATAAAACAAGTAAAAGTTTGGAAATAAACTTTTATTTGAGATTTGAAATTAAATGTGGAAATAAAGTGATTAATTAAAATTAGTAAGTTGAATAGATTTGAAATTGAATTGGATTGGAACAAATTAGTGGGTGGAACTAATTACAATAACTAGGAACGTAAATATGGGTTGAAATGTGGTTAATAGAATTCAATATTTAAAATTTGGAGATAAAATTGAGTTTAAAATTGAAATTTGAAATTTAAAAATTTGAATGAAAATAGATAAAGTTTAGTGGTGAAGCGAAAATGAATACTAAAGTGTATAAAATAATTAAATTAAACTTATGAGGAAATGGTGAAATTCTTAAAGTAAACTTTGATATTGGGAAAATATTCTAAGTTAATATTTGAATGAAGATTTAATAAAAGTGTGTGAAATGATAAGTATGGATAAGTGTATAGAAATCAAAATAAATGTGAATAAAAGAAAACTGATACAGGTGATAATCAATTGAGTTAAATACGCAGGATGTATGTATATTATTTTATTCGCATAGTGATTTGATGCAAATTCGAGCACAGAATTTTGAGATAATTATATTGATCCGAGTTGGGATTTTTTTCACTCGATTTTTGACGGCGAACCTTGGATATGGATTTTTGATTGATTCTAGACATTCTCTATCATAGTTTAAGATTATGTAAGCAGAATGACGGTTTCTGATCAAGTAACCAGATCTAAGTCTGCACTAGGAAGTCGGGTGGATGATACTAGTTCGAAAATGAAATTGTATGATCGAGTGAGCGTTCGGATTTGATATAGCGTATGGATGATATATGTACATCATACGGCTTAAGTAAAGCAAATAGTGAAATTTTTAAAAAGGAATGAATAAAATGATTTTGAACTCTGGGATTGGGTATGATTGCTAAGTAGGATACAGGTGTTTTAAAAGTAGAAGGAAATTGGTGTTTGTGGGTTTCAAATGATAAATTTGAATTGCCCGACAAAAAGGTATGTATTTAATTTATCATATGAAATTTAATGGTTTTCTGATCTAGCCACTCGGCCTTTTGTTTTCTTTTGAAATCTGAGGGCCCGTAGAGATATTCGGAAGTTGTACCGAGCTAGCCGCCAAAGGAGACGCTGGCGAAATTTTTCAAAAATTTAGAGAGTTGGAAAATTTTTGATAAATTTTTGATAATTTAAAATTTGGTTTTAAATTTAAATTTGAATTGTTGAGCAAATAATGCTGTTTGGAACGTATGGAAGATTTTGCAAAGTTAGTAAGGGTGATAGTGTGACTTTAATAAAAAGATTGTTTTGGGAAGTCGTGAAAAACAGTTTGGTTTTGCAAATTTTACTAAAAACTATTTGGATTCAGAAATAGTTAATGGGTTATGGATCATTCTTCTTAACTAGTAATTTCAGAGACGAAATTCTTTTAAGGGGGGAGGAATGTGACGATCCGGAATTTTTTGATATTTGAAATTGGAATATTTAATTAATTTAAATATTTGGAAGTTAGTTTAACTTGAATTTCAAATATCACTATTTATTTGGGAATTAAATTATTGAATTAAATAATTGGAAAATTGGTCAAAATAGTGGATCTTCGTTTTTAAGCTAATTAAAAATATTTCGAAGGCTTGGAAAATTTATATTTACAATACCGAAGATAATAGAAGTTTTAAATTTGAGTTCTAAAGTGTTTTGTTCTGTTTTAAAAACATGCTGTTTAAATTAATATTTAAAAATAGCCTTCCGAGGCACAGTCTCCGAATTCAACGAAACTAGTTCCATTGGATCCATAATATTGTATTATTCTTGGATTTCAGATTTCGTAGTGTTCAGATTTGTCGTGTGATCGTAAGGTAAATAAAGGCACTAAAGTCTATATCGAAAATTATATATAATTACTGGTCCAAAAAGCTATCTTCTCCGTACGATCGAATTAGGCCTCGAACCTTTTCCATTGCATTCGTATTAGGGGTATAACATTATAAACGCCTGGCATCACAGTAGGAGGTCGAGAATTAGGTTGCGAATTTGAGATGATTTAGATTTAAATAATAATTTGAATTAAATTATTTTGACAAAAGTTTTTCCCAATGGCCTTTGTCTTCTTTCAAACACATGCTTCCCCTAGTATAACACTTGTCCACCCATGTTAACATGCGTCTCCTTCTTTCTTTAAAAATCGTAGCTGAGCATTTTAAACGAAAATAAATCAAAGCGAAAAGAATAACAACAGAGCTTTTTCCTTGTCTTCGAATCAAATCGAGACTCGCTAGAAAAAATGGGGAAATCACGAGCTTATCTCCTCTCATGGCCGCTCCCCTAAGATCATTTGATATCTTCCCAAGTCGAACGTGATGACCTTTTCGTGTTCGACCTCAAGGTTGAGGCTCAAGCAAGTGCCTCGTCGCGAGGTGGATGTTCAAGTGGGCTGGGTCACGACTATTGGGCTGGCACCTCGAGTCGTGAGGGGAAGCTTATATAGCAAGCGCGAGGAGAGGTGGCGACGAAGGCGGGAGTGTCTCGCTCGAAGGAGGCCAAGCCAGGTTTGTCGCGAGCTAGAGCAAAGTCAAAGAGGAGGCGCTCGCTTGCGGCGATCGATGGTGAGGGCCAAGAGGGGTTTCTGTGGTAATCTCGTAACCTGTTTTTTTATTTATTATTTGCTTACTTTGGCTTAAAAAAGAAACAATAATAAAATAAAATATAAAGTTTAAAATAGAAAGAGAAGATAATACAGTAAAGTTGACTACTGTCGGTATTTACAGAAACTGAAAACTAAATTTTTATAAAAATATACATACATATTAAATATGTATATAGGTAAAATATACATACATATATATATATATACTAGGTTTGGAAAATATAGGGATTTTAAATGTTGAGAAATTTATATAAAATCAGAATTTTTTAAACCTATATAGATTTTTTTTATAAGTATACGGTTTCAAAAGAAAAATAGATATACACATTTTAAATTTACTGGTTTATTTTTAAAATAATGAAGTATGGAGATAATTTTATTTAATAAACTTATTTAATTATTTAGTTACTAAAAGATTTTAAAGAAAAAATATTATAAATTAAATAAGTAAATAATAATTGATTGTTCGATTATATCAAATATTAATAAATCATATGATGTTTATTCAAAGTCTGAAATCATGAAGAAACCAAGTTGAGATCGAAGTGGATTGCAGACAAAACAAAGGTGAGTTAATCTAACTCATTTGGATTACCTTTTAATTTTAATGAGTTAAATTTAAATTATTGGTTGAATGATTGAATTGACTAGATGTTATATTATATATATATATATATGTGTATATATATATATATATATATATTGGAGTGATTGAGTCCTGCATTATGTAGCGGATGACCCTTATACCGTATTCCCCTCGAAGTGGGATTGGTATTTTATATTGTTAACATCTGTGGATGCAGGAAAATAGGTTGGAGGGGTCCAACTGGATTCCTCAAAATGTTGAATTTATTTTATATTTAGTAGTGTGATTTATGTAATAGTCTGTGATGTTATATTGATTATATTGGGAATTGAAATTATCGAATACTATGGCTTAGTTGAATATATATTAGAATTTCGAGAAAACGGAAAATATACAAAGTTTGGATTTTTTTTAAAGGGAATAAAAAGGGAATTTTTCAAGTAAAATAATTGTAGTGAATTTGAGTAAAGATTAAATTTGGATAAGTATAAAAGTCAGATTTTTAAATTCTATTAAATAAATACAGAGTATGGATATGAAGATCGAGATTTTAAATAAATGAAATAAAAGAGTTTGGAGACTTAAGTATTATTGCCTAAAATTTAAAGGATTTTATTTTCAAAATTTAAGATTTAAATGTTTGAGAAGAATAAAAGTGTAGGATTTTGAATGAGGTATGAAGTGGATACTTCAGTTTAAAATAAGATTTTTAAATTATAAATATAGAAGTAAATATGGGATTTATGGGTTTTAAAATAAATTTGGGTAAGTAAAGGAATTTGTTTTAAAATGGAGTTATTTTTGAAAACTGATTAAGCGTTTGAAACTGGGATTAAAGGAGAATGAGATTATGGAATTTATAAATGGGGTTTATAAATAAAGTGAAATATTTATTAGAGGGTAACTTGGGAGTATAAATTCAAGATGGGGATTTATAAGGGAAGGGTGATTTTTTTAGAAATAAATAGTGGTTTATTTTTAAAGGTGTGGAAAGGAAAGTGTATTTCCCTAGAAAAGCCAAGTATGTTTTCAAAGAAAGATTTTCAAGTATAAATTAGAGGTTTTAAAGTGGTTTTAAAAGAATGTTTTAGAAAGAAATGATTATTTAGCGGTTTTAAAATCTTTTCAAAAGTAAGTATTTATTAAGTTAATTATATAAGTAAAGTATTTTAAGGACTTAACTAGTATTATGATTTAAAAGATAATTATTTAATATTTGTACCTTATAGAATAATATTTATTTTTTAGTTTGGCTTAAGTTTTATATGAGAAGTTATTATATCTAACTAGTATTTTAAGTAAAGTATGTTAAGTAGTTTCTATTTTAAGTGTTTAAAGTATATATTTTTGGATAAAGTTATTTAAATTATTTAAAAACCTAAAGTATTAAGACTTGGTGATGTAACGACCCACCATTCAGTCCATAGAATGACGCATCATTAATAGAAAGAAAGGGATAGAGAAGAAAAAAGAAAGAGAAGAAAACAAGAAAAAATATCAGAATCTCAACAGCGGAACGAATAAATTATATTAATCACATAAATATTATTTAGCATACAATATCTATCAGAGTTACACAGCTTATACAACACATACTAGACAGTTATAGACACCCGTCTAGTTATTACAACTCAAATACAACTCAGAGAAACCAACACAGCGGAACACTATATATATCTACAACGTTGAAGCCTTCCTGCTCCATTGCTCCTCCAAAATTCGTCAAAGCTAACCTGAATCCCTTGGCTACTCGTAAAAATTTGAGTACCCAAGAGTTTAAGAAAACAGACGATAAACTCTGGGTCAGACATGGGTATGGTGTGAGTAACAGGCTAAAGTTGCTTAACTTTCAAAAACCTTTGAAAACAAAAGGTATCACGTAAGACTTCCCACACATAAACATGGGTAAGCTTTTACCTTACGCTAACCAAAACATTTGATAGGAAATCAGTGGTATTATAATAGGTCTAGGTTTTTCAAGTAAATAAGAAATAGCTGAAATTGTTACATGATTAAATTCCAGCATACTAGCCACAAAGTGGATAATACAATCAAAACCGTAAGGGCACGTAGGAAGAATGATTTTCCATCAATGGCAGGGCTACTGGGCACCGCCCGTCACGATATGGGGACAAGATCACCGTGCCAAGGATCCACCCTAAATCCCCTGCAACACAAGGCTAGAACCATACCCTACTGGATAGTCCCGAACAAGACAACCCCACAGTTGGTGTGCAATTCAAACTGCCCCCACAGCCAAAAAAAGGGACTTCTAGACCAGGGAAATTCTTGTCCTATTTGAGCGCGGCTCACTTAGCCTTGCTGCTCCTCCCCTGTTTTATCCATTCCCGGTTAACGGGGCTTGAGGGTACGATTGCCTTTAGAGAACACATCTCTTAGAATGCTCATCGTCCACCCGACGATGTTCTGAAAGCATTCGATCCATATAAGTTCGTTCCGGGTTCAAATGAAACCGAAGGCATTATCTCGTTACACTCATTTTGGAATTACCCTCAGAGTTAACGAGAACAACCCTTGCACTCTAAATCTTTATCTTCACTTGAGATTCACGACCTATCGTTAATTTGGATCGATGTGGGTTTCGGATATCCAAATCTGGAAACCCGATCCCGGTCTCATCGAAATCCAAAACGCCATCTTTTCGGTTCAAGTTGTTTTAAAGTTTAAAACAATTCAATTATATTATCTATATATACACACAGATAGATAATTAAAAATATCGTACAGGTAGATAATCCATATTATCATCACAAATAGATAATTTACATTGTCATCATACTTCAACCAAAGCATCCATATCACACAGCATTACTTATCTCATATCTTGAGATCTCAAACCATTCAAGGCAACCAATATCATCCATCCATACATAAGCAAGGATTTATTAATCACACTATAATTAATTTAAAATGAATTAAATTAATTACTTCATCTCTAATTAATTTAAAATAAATTAAAGAAATTACTTCATTCTATAAATCCTGCTTACTTAACACAAATCAATTAATTTATCACCATCTAATTCCCATCTTAATTAATTATCCTTGATTAATTACCCTCTAATTACATAAAGTAATAGGACTTTAATTAATTTCACAAATTAATTATACTAAAGCATTTATAGTAATTAACCTATAATTACTTCCAATAATTAATTAACTATAGTTAATTACTTTAATCCTTAATTAATTACAATTAATTAATTACCTTATAATCTCTTATTTATTGATTAATTAATCTTAATTAATCAACCCTTAATTACATCATTAATTATACTAATTAATGATCCTTAATTACTTCTTTAATTAACTATTAATCATATTTAATAATTAATCTTTAATTAATTATTCATTAATCTGCCTTGATTAATCACATTAGTAATTAATTACCCTAATTAATTACATCACTTAATTATCTTCAAATAACTCTATTAATAAATTCTTAAATTAATTAAACTAAGTAATTAACTATTAATTACTTTCACTAAGTAATTATCCTTCTTATTAATTACACAAAGTAATTAAACCCAAACTACTCTCAATCTTCAATTAATTACATCATGTAATTACCATCACTAATTACTTCACTATGTAATTATACTTTATTAGTTTTCATTAAGTAATTGTGTTTAATCCCATCATCAAGTGATTATTTAAATTAATTAAACCAATTAATTAACTTAAACTAATCATATTAATTAATTAATTAAATAGAGTAATTAATTCTTCTAATTACTTCCATTAAGTAATTATACTTAAACAATTTCACAAATGATTGTGTTTAATTAATTAATAAAATTAATTATTAAAATTAATCACATTAATTAATTATTTAATAATATCAAGTTAATGATCTTCATTAACAATTAGCAATTCTTTAATTACTTTCTAAGCAATTAAACTTTAATTAACCATTATTAATTACAAATTAATTAATCTTTAATACCCAATTATTTAATCTTTAATTATTTAACTAATTATGTGTTTAACAGTAACTTAATTAATCTTTAATTACTTGATTAATTAATTCCTATCCATTAATTCAAAATCTATAATTATCTAATTAATGATTCTTAATTATAAATTAATTAACTTCTGCATACTTAACTTGCAACCTTTAATTATTTATTTATTAATCCATAATCATAAATTAATTACATAAATTAATGACACTTTAATTACATTATTTTAACTAATCTCAAATCATTTGAATCTTAATAAATTTTTAGATAAAACCTTAACCTTAGTAATGACATAATTATCATTTACAACTGCATTTGAAAACGTTTTTCTTTTAAATTTATTTTAGAATTTACATTGTAAATTCCATTTTAAATTTTAAGATTTAAAATGATTAACACATTTAATTTTAACAAAATTTTAAATTAATTTACAAATCTTTTGAATCAAATGTTAAAGAACACTTATATTATATAAAAGAGATTTATAAAAGTTTTTAACCAAAATCCATTTAAAGTCAAAATCTTGTTTTATTTTAAAACTTTAAAATCTGTTTTCACTGCTACTTCGGATTTAACCCAAAAACTAACTCGAGAAAAAACCATTTTTTCTTCTTTACAAAATTTTGTTTAAACTTTAAAGTTTAAAAATTCAGGGAACAATCTCACACATATTACTCGAGTCTTTACTCGAATCATTCCCTCACTAACTCGGCGGCTTCTTCGAGTTGAAGCAAAACCCAAAAATCCAGACACCGTAACTCTACTGTGGACGTGCACCAGCCAACTAGCCTCCTCCGATCACCCACGAGGACTTCCTCAAGTCGATGATCAGCTCCTCACCTGATCTCAATCATCAGAGTATCGACAACTACACAAAAACGAAATCGAGCCTTCAAGCATAAAACTGGTACCAAACTCCCAATCAAACCTTCGAACACAAAATGCCGATCACCAGAACGCCTATGCCTCCTGCCTCATCTTCGCCGACCTTACCGCCATCATTTCCCACAATTTGGTGGAGCTCGGTCCACCAGAGGGGATGGGATGAGTATTTTCTGACCAAACTCAGAAACTAGGGTTACAAACGAAAATCAACCACCGCCACCACCTCAATGATTAGATCACCTATACGATAATTTTGCCGACTTCTCCGATCACTCCACTATCATCAGTAACGACCACGACAAATCCGATCACTTAGATCGTCAGAGACAACCCCAAACACAAATTATAAACAAACTCGAATTTCCCATTCAATCTCATGCTAAATTTTTTGATTTTTCTTCCAAAAATCATTTTTTGGATAAGGTTTCAGTTTATATACCTGAATTTATAAATTAAGATGTTTGAGATTTCACTTATCTTGAAATTGCTTTGTTCTTTTAAGTTTCTAATGAGATTTAAATTTTAATTTAACTTAAATAAAATTTCAAAACCTTCTCTATGATGAAGCAAACAAATTTTGTTTGAAGTCTAAGTTCTAATAGCAATTAGATCAAGAGTATATGAATTCTGAATAAATTTTTGAACCTGGAGACTAAAACCCGGAACATAGATATACAACATGCACACCTATCACGCAAAACATAATTGTCACATAAATTAACATGCAACCATATTAAAACTTAAGTTATTTTTAAAAAATTAATGTTACTCACCCTTTCAAAATGAAGAACAGGACACTTGAACCAAATTTTGAAAAAGCTGTTAAACATTAAAACTTTGAGTTGCTACTTTGTTTTGTAAACTTGAATGCTTGGTATTGAAACATGCCAAGATTACTTATATCTAGATTAGAGATGAACTGCTTGAACTTATTTGCTTCAGACAATTTCTTGGTTTAAATAAAAAAGCTTGTGGCCCCTTTTGGTTTTCATTTCAGGTTAAAGAATGTGTTTGCAGGCTTTGTTTTTGATTTAAAAACTTGAAAATCTAAACGTAAAATCAGAAATGATGATGCATGCTTATGAAAATCTCAGGTTGAAAGAAAAATGCATGCAGGCATTGCTCCAGGTTGAAGAGAATACTGGTTTGAAAAATGCAGGCTTTTGATTTTTGGTTTGAGGAGGATGATTACTGATTTTGATTTGAACATGCACAGATTTGTTTTTGAGTTATTTTGGTTTGAGTTTTATTCTTAGATTTTTTTAAAAAAAGAATGGAAAAAAATGGAAGGGAGAAAACATTTTATTAACTCTAAAAAGATAAAATTCACCAATTAAATATTTATGAAAAGAAGATTATTAAATTAATTCAAATTTTATTAACCAAGATTATCAAATCAATTTAAATTTTAATGCGGATTATTAAATTGATATTGTCCAAAATTCCGGGTCATCACAAGAGATTTTAAGTGGAAATAAAAACAATTGGGTGGAAATTTATTCCGCGAGAGAAAGAGTGATTTGATAACTATGTACAAAGAGTTGAAGTGTAGAAAATATCTCGCGAAGATATTTTGAAATAAATAAGTTGGGAAATTATTAAGGCTTGATGGTTGTTGTGGACGTTATGCGATAGTTAAATAACCGACTGTCAATATTGGACAATGCGTTGGTCGTTTCGAAGAGACCGAGATCGGGAATCATTTTCCGAAAACCACTTCGATCCGGTTTGAATGTTTTCGTGAGGAAGACAAGAGCTTGGAGCCGAAGATGGAGCAGTGAAGTGCAGGAGCTAATCACTACTAATCCTAAGGGTGATTCCAAAATGGAGTAGTAGGAGTAGTGCCTTTGGTTCCGTTCGTATCCGGAATCCAAAATAGTGGTCTTACGAGATACCTTTGATGTCAAAAGGATTTTGGAAACTTAATAATCTGATTGAGTGTTTTTCCTCACGATGGTTTTCCAGACTGACTCGAGTGTTATTTTACTATAATGCTCGGGTCAGATCGAGTATTATAGAATATAGATTTTGGATGAACAGCTATTGAGCTCAGGAGACGAGCTTGATAATATTCCGCTGTGTAGTATAAGCTGTAAGGTCATCTTTTGTGGGGACGGATTAATATAACAATCCAGTATTTTGCTATTATTGGTATTATACTCTGATGATGATAATATATATAACTGGTATTGTTCTTTTTGTATAAAGATCAGTTATTATCTATCATATATTGTTCCGTTGCGATTGTGAGATTCTGATGTTGTTTTCTATTTCTTCTTCTACCTCTTTCTTCTTTAACCCAATGGTTCATATTTCTGTCCACTTTGAGTTGAACCGTTGGGGAATATTGTTGGCTCAAAGGGGTATGGATTTGCGGGTGATTACATAGGCTAGCGACTGTTAATGGCGTGACACTCCCCAGAGCATGGAATAGCACGCATTTTGTGTCGTTATTATACTTAGTTTATTTCTTTTACATTTTAGTTGCAATTATTTCCAGTATATGTTTCTTTTGTTGTTCTCTGTTTTCGACATGCAATAAGACAATTTTTTTAATACTTATTTGCTACAATCAGTAAAGGCTTGAAGCTGTTTTTTCAATGAATTATTAATGTTTCGTGTGTTACAATTCTATGAAAAAAGTAAATTGCATTAATCTTCCCAGTATATGAACGCACCTACAAAATTAAAAGTTGATCAATAAACAATTCAAAAAGAACCTCTAAGTCCCCAAAGCATGGATTAGAGTACTTTGAGTCCCCGGAGTGTGAATAAAGTATAAAAGAGTCAAAAAAACTAAGTCCCCAAAGCACGGACTAGAGTACACTGAGTCCTTGGAGTTGGACTAAAGTATAAACGATTCAAAAAATCTCTCAGTCCCTAGAGCGCAGACTAGAGTACTCTGAGTCCTTGGAGTGGAACTAGAGTATAAATGAGTCAAAAAATCTCTAAGTCCCCAAAGTGCAGACTAGAGTACTCTGAGTCCCTGGAGTGTGGAGTAGAGTATAAAAGATTCAAAAAATCTCATAGTCATCGGAGCGCGAACTAGAGTAATCTAAATCCCCAGAGTGCGGACTAGAAGTGTCTAAGTCCCTAGAGCATAGAGTAGAGTATTCTGAGTGCGGACTAGAGCGCGAACGATTCAAACAACTACATGATGTTGACTTATTTAAGCTAAGAAAGGCATGACTAGATGATAACTACTTCTTTGGCTTTCTTTCCTTCTTCGGCTTCTCCGAAGTCTCCGTAGCTGAGTGTTTTCTCCTGGACCGCTTGCTTCCGAGCAACATGGCATCCGAGGAAGGAGGGGGAACTTCCAGAGGCATGGTTCCACTGCGAAAAATGACCTTTAAGGGCCTATTTAGAGGATCGTCGAGTTCCACCACCTAGGATTCTATATTAACATTGGTTTTCTTTTTATCCTCCCCCTCGATTTGCTCCTTCGTGCCAAGATGGGAAGTATGCTCGAAAGGCCCCATGATTTCAACGTCGCGTACCCATTTATGGCTAAAGGATCTTTGAGTTTTTCTTCCTCAAGTGCTCCTATTACTTGAGCATCAGGACCAGGGGTGTCACCGGTGTGGAGTACTTCAGTCTCTTTTTCTACCTGCTCTGTGGCGACATTTCTCCTTGGAATCGGTTGAGGGCCAAAATGACTTGCAAGAATTTATGAAAAGTGAATGTTAGAATATGACAGCTATTCTCCAAAAGCGATGACTCTATGAACTTAGAAGGAGGTATCACGTACCATCTTCCATTTGACTCTTAGTCATCTTGGGAGTATCACCCTCCAGAATTGGGGATATAATATGGATGCCAAGTCATGGCTTCTTTGGATCGTTACCCACATGTTGCTCGGAGGGATTAAGCAGTGGAGTTTTGGTCGAGTCAACGGGGGAAGGAATCCGGGGCTCGGAGCCCGATGGGCCAGCGACATCCTTTTTGTCCTTTGGTGTAGGAGAGCCTCCCTCGAAGAGGGATTTCGCCACAGATAAATCTGAGGCTTCGTTGCGTCGAAGCAATTCCCTTACCAGAGCCTCTTCATCAATCTCTTCGACACCCAGCTCTACTTTTTTAATCCTAATCGAAGCATCCCATGCTTCGGCAAGTGACTAGAGATAATTCTTGCCCAAGATGGTGCATGAGGACTCTTGCATTGAACTCGGCAATGAGTGTGTTGAATATACATTTGATTTCTTCTCTACCAACTTTGGCAGCAGCCTCGAGTCGAGAGTCGACCTCTACGAGCGCCATCTTCTTGCCTTCTTTACGAGTTTCTTCTTTTAATGCTTCAACTCGGGATATCTCTTCGTCGAGTTTTGTCTTTAGAAGCATGGGATGCTTCGATTATCACAATATCTTTGTAACTCCTCCTACGCGACAATTTTCTCTTCTCTCTCTTTAAAGAGGAATTCCTCTAGTTCTTTGACCCTTCGAGTGAGAATGCCCTTTTATTTTTGGATAGAGTCTTTCTTTAAAGCTAGAGCACCGCTGCATTGAATTGCATCATTGAATTCTTTCTTGTGAGTGGCCTCCAAGCGACTAACTGCCTCGACTGTCTCCTTAGCATTTTTCTGGACAATCTCGAGCAGATATTTGTAAGAGGATAGGTCCACATCCTGGCACTTAACGATGTCTTTATCACGAATAACTTCGAGTTTGAGGAGATCATTCTCATGTTGGCATTCAGTAGAGACCTCCGAAACTTTCTCCACCAAGTGTACGAATGCATCACTATGAAAATATACATCGTTGTTGCGGGCAATGGCGCTCTGTTTGACATGTCTAGGGATTAGACGGATTGCGAGGAGAAATTTTAGTCCATCGAAACATATCTTGGAGAATGTAGCGTTGAGCTCAGCTTATTATTCCGCCATCGACGGATCGTGAGCGAAGGTTGTGGGAGTCTACCTAACTAGAGTCATGGATTTCTTATAAGGCTCATAGGATTGCTTGGTACTCGAAGAGCAGAATGTTGGTCGTAAGGAACTTCGGACTGGGATCCCCTCCGGGAAAACTTCTCCCTACTACGCTTCAGGTGGTGCGAAGGATCATTTTGATATAAAGAATGGTTGTAGTTTCTCCTTCGAGAAAACGATGATTCTTTGGAGCAATAGTCTCTATCATCGCTTTCGTCCCTGTCTGGCCATTTGCCAGAGCCTAAGTCTTTACCGGAATGGTAAAAGATGGAGGATCCGCAAAGGCATTCAATACCATGTGGACTCCTCATTGCACCTAAACATAAGTCAAATGAGGATGAGTTAGTAAGAACCGCACGATGAATGGAATTCAAGTGCATAGTGGAGTGTAAGCGTTTATGTGTGTCCTAGTGCATCCCTCTGACGAACAAATGTTTTTCGCTTTACTCATTGGAGTTTTCTCTCCCTGATGATGAGTCTGAGCGCCTTCATCGCTTCTCGTGAGTGAATTAAATCCCATAGCCTTAGGGTTGCTGAAACCATAACTCAGTATATCATCAGGGATTGTTCAGTCAGATAGGCCCTTTAATGAGCCATTTTAGTTTTGAGAAGACGACTTCTTCTTGATCGGAGTTATCGTGACCTTTGAAGTTCCGCCAACTTTCTTCTTTTTTAGCTTGTAAGCTAGAATTTTTTTCTCTTTTGAAGGACGAAGTGGTTCATCGGTGCCGGGTGCATCGGATACTGGTGCTTGACCGAAACTTACATTCTCACCAATCAGTACTGGCACCTCAGTTTCTTTAACCCCGCCTTCCTCAGTAGTATCGAGGGCCCCCACAGCAGGGGGCACCGAACGTCCAGCTTGTTCTTTGGACGTTTCCGCAGTCATTCTTGCTACAATGGCACCAATTGGAAGGCTAGTCCGACGACCCTCTTCCAATAATCCGAACTTCCAGAGTAGTTCGTTGGTAATATAGATTTAATGTCTCGATCTCCCACAGGAGTAGTTCGGATGGTCTCGACGGCCTCAGAATACCCGGCACCTTCGGGTCATGGATGGATACCAATGGGAGTTGAAAAAGTTCAGTAAAGATGAACTTTGAGCCTTAAGACAAAGATTGTGACAAAAATGAGAGTTACTCCCTTCTAACCATCTTGTCACAAAACCGGAAGGATAGCGTACATAGAGCCACTCTTGTTTATACTGAGAAAATTTTCTCCATGCACCTATCAGGACTTGACATTTGGGGTGTGGCTCAAGGAATATGTAAGATGGACTGGTGGTACGTCTCTTGAAGTAGTAAATATAACAGATATCCTCAGGAGTTAGAGGTCTGAGTAAGACGCTCACTAAAAGAACACTTGTACCATGAATAAATGCTTGGCTATTGGGGTCTAGTTGTGCTCGAGCAATCTCTATATGCTGCAAAACTTCACGGATGAATGAATTGAAAGGAAGCACACTTTCGGCCCAGCACATAAATTTGTTGCACGTAGTATATCCGGCTAGGGGAAAGTGAGGTCGATCTTGTTTGAAGGAACCAGAATGCCTTCGAAGGGGATACCGTGGATAGAACATAATCGATGGAGATAACATTCGTCGTTTTTTAAGGCTAGAGAGTTGGTGGGGTCATCCAGAATGAAGACCCCATCTATAACATAGGGAAATGGGCCTATAACCATGACAGGTGTATTCAAGATGCTAGGTATAGGTGATGATGATGGGCTCAGAGTTCCCACTACCTCTTACCGAGAACTAGCTCAGGCTAGTCAGAAACAGCAGCGGAGCTTGATTTTTTGGACATCTCCAAAAAGCGATTGGTGTGAGTAGATACTTGTTTAAGCTATACTTGAAAGATAATAGATATCAGATATAACAATAAAATATCACCCCTGTGGTGTGTTAGTGCAATCATTCAAGCATGAGTATAAAAGAATTAATCTTCTAAAGATTGGTAAAGCGTGATTAAGCTTTGAACTACCGTCTTCAGAGACCGTCATCGCTGACCGTCTCTGAGAGCTTGTCATATATTCGGTAGCGAAAGTCTTGGGGTCGGGCATTGGCATCATAGATTATAAAGATTTTTACTTATATTTATCGAGATAGATTCGTATGTAAAATTACTTAAGTTGTTACTTATATTTGTTGAGATAGATTCATGTGTAAAATTACTTAAGTTGTGGAGTAGTTAGTCCGGATTAGGTCATTGGGCTTAAGTTTTTTCGTCCTTTTCATTGTCCATTATGTTGTGATTGGGCGTGGAAATAAGTTGTCCTGATTTATGTCGTGTTTAAGTTAGAATAGTCCCAATTGCCAATGTTGACCCCAACACCTTGAGACGATCTAAGCATTTTGTCTCCTAAATCGATCGTCCCTTAAAAATAACCGATCCATACACTCTCTCAAGATCACTGACCCACTCTCCTATAGACTACCGACATTCTTTTTAGACTAGAATGACCGATCATCTCTTTCTTTATCCCTCTCTCTCTAATCACCAACCCACACTCCATCTCCCTCGATACCGACCCACTCTATTTCCCTCTCAGTGCCGATTCGCGCACTCCTTCAAATAACTGAATCACTACTTAACTCGAGCACTCGACCTACTCTTTCTCTCAAGGTACCAAATCAAAATTACCTAAGAAGCCTACCAGATGACCCTCTCCACCATTAAGACAACAAAACCGTTGTCTTTTACGCATCACTGCCCTCTCGTTCTAAAACCACCTATGGCTACTCTTCTCAAATCGATAAATGATCATGTCAAAAACACTCTATTGACCTTCTTTATCCCCCCACTATGTTCCTCTTATCTTTAGCTTACCATACAAAGCTATATGACTACATGGCTCGGCTTTAGTCCAAGTTTAAGAAATCATGGCTTAAGCTTTTAAAATGACATGTGAATCCTCACCTATTCAATGAATCATAATTAGAGACAAATGCTTTCTGGAACCTGGGATCATGTATGAAGAGATGTCGCATGTAGAAAGCGGTTGAATAGAGAACCAGGAATAATACGGTAGGAGAAGGGGAATTTTCTCATGATAAAGTGAGAAGGGGGAGAAAGAGATGGGAGAATGGGATTTTATATGTGGTAAAAGGGAAACTAATGGGCATCATCCTATGGAACCGGTCATCATGTTTTGGTGGGTCGGCGAAGCAAAAGGTCGTCCGTTGCTAAATAAGCCGACCGTATGGGTCGGTATTGATACGCCGTCCACCCTTTGTTTTAAAAAATAAATAAAATATAAATAAAATAATAAGAGATATAAATAAATACATGTTTATGTAATAATATTAGATAGAAAATCAATACGATAATAATGAAGTATAATGTGTATACGTGAATGTGTACATATATGATGGTAATGGATGGGGGTGATGTGATAAAGAGATGGATATTACCAGATGAACGGGAAAGCTTGAGTTTAAGAAACCCACTATAGTTTAGGCTTCTAGAGGCTGGTCACATTTAGCTTTTGAAAAGGTAAGACAAGAATTCGAGAGCCTCTTTAAGACTAAGCTAGTATGTTCAGGCAACATGAAGCTTCGTCAAATACCCATGAAAAGCGATAGTCAGTTATTATTTGGGATGGCCTAGCCTTTGAAAGTAGGAATTATTCACCGATTCAAAGCAGGTCATGTTGATTCACAACAACGCACTTTGTGGAGCAAATGTTACCTGACTACTTGACCCAGCTACGAAGCGATAGTTGTAGAGGCTATGCTTGAGCCTAAACGAGATTCGAACCAAAAGAGATATGGAGGTATAAGGGTTCAGTGTAACTCGATTAGTTTGGTGTGTGAGTGGTTTGGCCTACATGTATGGTTCGACATGTGTGAGTGGCTCCGTACATTTAAGTGGATCAGCCTTTAAACGTGGTTCAGCACTAGTGAATCAGCCTTAGAAGGATTGACATATATGGTTCGGCACGTATGGGTCTACATGGGTGGCTCGGTCAAGGAAGGTAGATCATGCTTAGGTTAGTCTAGATGGGTCAGTATGTATTATTCGGTCAGGGGAGATGTGTCAAAGTAGGTCAGCAGGTATCGTTCGGTCATGCTAGGAAAGCCAAGGTGGGTCGGTCGGATGTGGTTCGACACCTGTTGGTCGGCCTTAATGGTTTGGCACATATGGATCGAAAAACCTGGGTTCGGTGCACCTTAAGGAGATTGACAAGTTATTTATTCTACAATGGAGTGATGCGACCAGCATTTCTTTACTTCGAGTCACGCCACCGATTGCTTCTAGTTCCTTAAGGGCCTGCTTCGAGTCAGCGACAAGACAATCCCTGCATCGGTACAGGTGGATTGGTTGTAGTGGATCGGCGTGACAGGTTCAGTCTACCTAACCTACAGCCATGCGTCGAGATACATTGGTCATGGGCTTGCACAGGAGGTCCAGCCTATCTTCGTCTACAAATGGAGGGGTAGGGGTACAGTTAAAGTTACCTTTTTTGGGAGAACTCCAGGGATACTCTGCTATTTTCTATACTGACTTCTTTTATGTTCAAACTGGTATTCAAGTTGTTTGTTTATGGATTGTATCCGTACTCAAGTGAATGGAAAAGTAATAAAGATTATATTCAAAGTGGATGCAGGCAATTACGCCAAACCACTATAAATCTGGTGTTCTCGCTTTTTGTTATTCATTTTGCATTCAACTGTGTTAATTTTCTATTTTATTTTAATTTACTTTCTTCGTTAATCTCTCTACATAATTCTATTCAAGGGTCTTAGTGACCAATTTTGGTGCTAACATACACACACACATACGTACATACATGTATTATTATAATGGGTTAGCACGCGGTGAAAGATATAAGTGAATTTCAAAAAAAAATCCCTTGTTGGATCTATATTGCGCTAGTTAAATCTAATTGGTTTAGAAATTTTCTAAATATAATTTAAATAAAATCACTTATTTCATTAAAATTTATAAATTATAGAATTCTATTTAATTTGTATTCATTTAAATATATAAATACACATATGTATCATATACATATAATTATGTGTGTGCATGTGTAACATGATAATTCGTGTAAAGTATAATATGTCTGTATATAAATATTGGGATTTACATCGCTACAGACATGTTAGGTCTTCCTATATGTATTGTATATTGTCCAAATATATGCATGTATGTAAACCTATTATTTATGTAAATATTGTGTAATTATACACACACATTGCCTGTATGTAAAAGTGTTAATGATTTGTACACAGATATATATATATATATATATATATATATATATATATATATATATATATTATTGTATTAAATATTGAATACATACATACGTACATACGCATATTTATATCATATAAAGTTTTTTTGAATCAATATACATACATATGTATGTATTACAGTAACAATATTTTTTTAAATATATATAAGTATATTTATGATATCCAAATATATATGTATACATATGTGTGTGTGTATATTATGAAATTAAATAAACTTTTATTTCTAAACTTTTCTAAATTATATGCATGGCTCAACAAAAATTTAGTAATAATTTTATTGTATTAAAAAATATTGATACGAATTAAATAGTCTAAAATAATAATATAAAAAAATCTTAATATATTACTTGAATTTTAAGTTTTAAATAGAACACGTATGATATTTTAAGGTTAGGATAAATTTTTCATAACCTTCTCGACCAAAAAATTTTCATTTTATCAATTAATTGATTTCGACCTAAATATTAAAATGATTTTTGAAAATATAAAAACTAATTTTTAAATTCTTTTTTTTCTAAAATTTTATGTGATGGTAAAATTATTTTATAAAATTTAGAATTTAATTTTTGGAAAATATTCATTTTATATGAATTATTTCATTAGTGCATTAATTTAAATAATGTTAAATAATAGTAAATAATTGTTAAAAATTAATTTGCAGTGGTCTAAAATTATAAGCAATGTAAATTTGTATTTATAAAATATAAGTTCAATTATTATAATGTTATGATGATATAATTAAAAATAAGTCATATAATTAAATTGAATGACATAATAATATTTAAATATATATAATGATAATAATTAAATTAAAATTTATTCGGCCATGCACATAAGTTCTACATTAAAAAGTTGGTTGTAATTAAATAAATACATATATATATAGTCAATCTAGTATTTGACAACATTGATACATATAAGAATCGTCGCTTAACTAAATATATATATATATATGTGTGTGTGTGTGTATATGAACAATAAAATGTTATTAAGAAATTATAAACCGTATACTTTAGTAAATACATACCTAAAGCTAATGCCTTAGAACACGCCTAGTAATGATGACTTCTCTCTCCTTTTAAACCTTCTCGAATCGGTAGATTGCTAATCCTTGAACTATGGACCTTTGACTATCCAATTGCTATCGCCTTTTGAATTTATTTGAGTTAAATTTGCTGGAGCAATTCTCATTAGATCTAAGCCATCCATCTCAGAATACATCTAGCCTTTTTTGCTACACCCATAAGCCATATTTTTGCCAAAATTATAATCTTAATATCATGAGCTGATATCTCATTTAAGCCCAAATAAATATTATCAACTAAATCTAATTTAATTCCTTATCGATATTGCATATCGATCGACATATTTATAACTATTATAAATATATACAAAATTATTTATTCCACACATTGTGTTCAAAATTTTTGTAATTAATATTCCATAGATTAATTAATTTACTTAATTGACAATAATTGTAAACTAATTAAATCGTTCAGTTTAAAGGGAATTCATCATTTCGTTTGTGAGATTTGTCAGGTGTAAATTTAGTTAGCGGTTAACATTAAACTATTCAAATGTTAGTGCTCACATGTTACTTAGCTGATGGTGTGAATTTAACCAAATATATTGCTTAATTTCGATAAAATCTCATTTTTAAATTATTAAGCGTAACTCGGTTGTGACATTTATTTACACCAATTCTCTTTGTCAAAATTATCACTTCTGACTTTTGGAATTTGGTTAGTCCAAACATAAAGTCCTTAGTTCAATAATAACAATTATTATTAACTAAACTGCTCTAGATAGGGACTTTAACTTTGAGTTGACTTGAGTTGACTGTGACAAACCCTATATGACTAAAATGATGAATCCTCTCTTGAATAGCGATTCACTTCCAATACTTTTACTCAACACTGTTTCAGCCACTCGATGGACGCCACGCTGTGATTTGACCATAATTAAAGTGGAGCTTTCTTGAAGATTCGTGGAATTATCAAGTTGAGAGAACTTTTGTAAATCAATCACATCGATATTTTCTGTTTGACCTTAGTTATATTAACCAAAATAACTATCAAGTGAGTCGTTCCATAATTATCTAATAACTATCGGTATGTAACACCTAGGTGCCCCTATAAATTATGAGTAATACACTGCCTAACATTTGGAGAGCATTACTCTAGTCTCAATGGATACATCGATATCCTGTCTCGATGCATCTTGATTAGGAACATTTAAAATGGTATATATGTTTTTATTACCCTCGGTTACAACACTTTGTAACTACTATCGCAAAATATACCATTTATGGATTTTCTATTAAATAAAGTTTTAATTTGATTTAATTAATTAAAATAACACATTATGTCAAGTATATAATAGAAAAAAATCATCTTTATTTCAAACAAGATTGGTCATCGAGTTAGATACAATAACAAATTACATAATTGCACCTAGGGCATATCACTAACACTATCCATCTTTTACTTGCACTTAAGGTCAATGAAGAAATTTATTCCAACTTCTCCAATCGATCTCCTTAAAAATAATTGGGTCAGTCCTATAATGAACGGGTATACTATTGTGTTTAAATTATCTATTTGTCAATCAAATATCTCCAACGTTGATAAACAACCTTTATCATGTAGAACAATTCAGAGTATGTTTCTAACCTACCAGTGAGCTCCAAGTTCTGTTACAAACTATATCGCGACATTGTTATCATATAACAATTTTACGGAATTCTCAACATTTGGACTTACCCTCGGCTCAGTTCAAATTTATGCATTTATATTTATATACTTGATTTTGTTATGGTGCTATTCTAGGCGATGTGCTTAGCCTTTTTAATTGAACCATCCATGGCCTTTTATATGGAACAATTCTAACTTAAAGATTCTTAACTTGAATTTATTATTGACATATTATACTCAATATCACTTATGCAAGTTCGATTCTAAAGCCCCTTCATAAGGAGTTCGTTGTTTCTGTAAAAAAATTATCTAGTATTTCATAAATATATGAGAATACTTCAAATAACTATTTCATGATATCAATTTGGATTTTCTATTTTCTTCATGTATAAATACATGAACAAATCACGATATCATAGGCGACGTGACATGTATGGTAATTTCTATTGCTAATGCATAAGGAATTCATCTTACATAATATGTACTAAACATTTTAATAAGGTGTTTTTGCACATATATTTTTAGGACATTCCAAATATCTTCAATACTTATTATAAAAGTCATCATTTTCAAATCCAACGTCGATTATTAAAATAACTAAGGCAGATTTTATATAAGTGCATCATTAAAAATCAACAATATGTTGTTTGCTTATAGTTTAGAAATATCAATATACCTTTTAACATTCTTTTTTATGAACATACGTTTTCTTTGATTTTGATTGATAATCAAAAGATTTAATATTTCTAAATAAATATTTATTAAATTCCAATGCTTATAAAATGATACTGTCTATCATTCTTAGATCTTATCAAAAGACTCAAAAACTCAATATCGCTCCTACCGAATTAGAGACATTTTGGTTATTATGTGTAAACAGGTTAATCTAAATCGTTGTTTAGCATTTTTTTTCAAAACACACGTACCACAACGTAAAGTCATACTAAGCGATGATTTTATGAGTAAGTCAGAATTAACTTAAACATGTTGAATATTGAATTTATTACGCTAATTTTAGCTACTAAAATTTGCGATGTTATTTTTATCAATGTTGCTACGTATATTCCAACTTCACTAGTCATGCTCTTAAAGACACGTTCACAATCCATGGATCATTTCCCTTTTGGGTACATTCACCAAAGTCATATTTTGATTATGTACTTAGAATCTATTTGGGATCTGCACATCATACCTATCGTAGAGTCAACACTCTTAATGGTTTAATTAGACAACCGAGGATTATATATTTTTGACAATTATAAGAAACTTATAGTTTCTTTTTA
This sequence comes from Allium cepa, assembly GCA_030765085.1. Taxonomy (NCBI): domain Eukaryota; kingdom Viridiplantae; phylum Streptophyta; class Magnoliopsida; order Asparagales; family Amaryllidaceae; genus Allium; species Allium cepa. The sequence continues at coordinate 417,574,244 of CM060940.1, read as the reverse complement.
ATTTAGAGAATACTTATTAGACACTCTAATGTGATATGTTCATTTTAGTTAGTTAATTTCATTTCATCTCACGTAATCAGCTTTACCTTTAGATCGTATCCACTTCCATTTCACTACCAATAATTTCCCAAAGAAACTTCTACACTATGAAGTTTGTATTTCTTGAAACAACAATTAATTCTCAATGCAATGCAATATGTATTCATAAACATTTTATGAATTTTCTTATGTATAATTTGTTCTAGATTATAAAACTTATGTTCAAAACATAAATGTGTCATCCAATGTTAGTCTTTTTCAAAACACTTTTGGGGAGATTTATAGAAGATCCCTTATGAACAATTAGTCAACTCCTTGGCTTCAGATTTGTTGGAGTTTCTTATAAAACCTTATCTTGCAAGATCTTGTAAACTATTATTCAAATAAAATAATATTAACCTTGTGTACTACTCTTAAGTACATGACCTTATAGAAAGAAATTAACTCAACTTCACTCACAATTAATCGTACTTTATCCAACAAGTTCGATTACTCCTTATTGATATATTATTACAAATCATAGGGTGGACTGACTTTTGATTTCGGATCTTTATTCAGTTTCGTGTACATTTGAAACCCTTTCCAATATATTCCATGTTGATGATAAATCATTGATAAATATAACAATGTACGTGGAACCGTTTTGATATTAATAGACTTACGATTGTATACATCAATATGTATCAATCCGAAGGGTTCATCAACTCCTACGATGCTCCCACTAAATGGGTGCATTGACCATGAATGTTTGAGGTATAATTAACTAGTGCCATTTGATTCATAATCATATAACAAAAATTATTTCTCAAAACCACAACTTAGTCTATAGTTCCAAAATAATTGCAAATAATTTTAGATACTTGTATTTTTTTTAGTGCATCACGTTATTTGTAAAAACATAAACATATTACATTTTTATTTCATAATGAATATTCATAATATATACATTAATACAACTATGCCTATTTTTCAATCAAGACTGAAAAATAGTCATTATTTCATTAATAATGTTCATCTTTTTACGAAAATAATTTTTGTAATTTAACGCAATCAGTAAGTTTGCTAACAGGCATGCTGCAACTATTTCCGCCATTACTATAATAGCGTGCTAAATTCGAAGACCCATCTTTCACTAAATTTAGGTTATTTATTTCACATACTACAACTAGTTTACAGTGGAGAGTTCTTTGATCAAATATCCTAAACTTATAGAAATTAAGTCTCATAGAAAATAATTTTCTATATGAGATTACATTTCAGAATAGATATTATTTTTCTTATTCCAATGTTAAATATCATTTTATTATCATTACAATTTTCATATTTGATATTTCTTTGTGAAGCGGAAATGACCATTCACTCTTTTCATCCCAACTGTACCTTTAAACACATTTACTCTTATATATTCATTTTCCTTTCCTTTCTAAATAGTCAAACCTTTTAAAATAAAACCCTTAGTACAATGTTATAACGAATTCTTTACAAAAGATCATTCAGAAATACTTGAAATACTTAACATTTAAGTACATCAAATATGTTGCACTTTATATAAACTGATCAAACCAACAATTCACTGATCGAATTCTTAGATTTTTCTTATAATTTTGGTTTAATGTAAATCAGTTTTAGTCTAGTTGTTTATGATAGAGTTAGGGACATGCCCTAAAGGTATTTATGTAATTGTTACTGACATCTAACTCGACGACCAAATTTTTTCGAACTAAAAAGTGTTTACTTTCTATTATATGCTTGTATAATGTGTTATATTTATTAATTATTTAATCAAAAATATATTTAATAGAAAATCCATATATGATATGTTTCGTGATATTAGTTATAATGTGTTGTAATCATGAGTGATTTGTCACAATAAAATAAACGTACCGTTAAAATATTCCTAGTCAAGATATATCGAGACTAGAGTATGTAATACTCTCTAATTATTGGGCAACGCATTACTCATGGTTACGGGAAGCGCTAAGGGTTTACGTACGTATAATTATCTGATAACTTTATAATGACTCGCTCGATAGTTTTCTGCTGGTTAATATAACCGAGGTTGGACAGAAAATATCGATGTGACAATATTACACAATTCCCTCGACTTGGGAATACTGTCGAGCTTCAATGTGAAAATTTCGCTTTAGTTATACTTAAAAATCATAACACGACAACCATTGAACGACTATAGTTGGGACAAGTTGAAGCATTGGAATTGAGACAATATTGAAGAGAGAATTCGTCTCTTCCGTTATATGAGATTAGTATTATAGTCAAATGAAGCCAACTCAAAGTCAAAGTCTTTGGTTAGATTAGTTCGGTTAATAATAATAATTGTCTTATTGAACAAAGTACTTTGTGCTTGGATTATAAAGTTGAATATGAAGGATATTGGAGTTTTGACCTTTAACAAATTCCATAAGTCCTAATGTGATATAGTTTTAATGTAGAGAATTGGTGTAAATAATTTTCACTGCAGGGTAACACTTAAATAAAGTAAAATTTATTTTACTTAAGCCATATAAGCGTTAAATTTGGTCAGAATGTTATACCACTTGCAAAGTGATGTTTGAATGTTAACATTCAAATTGTTCGATTTTAATGGCTGACTGAATCTACAACAAAGAGTCACACAACCGAAATGTTGAATACTCCTGTTACCACTTGCAAAGTGATGTTTGAATGTTAACATTCAAATTGTTCGATTTTAATGGCTGACTGAATCTACAACAAAGAGTCACACAACCGAAATGTTGAATACTCCTGTTACCACACGATTTAATCAACTATAATTGTCATAGATTAATTAATATTTATGAAAATTTTATTATGTAATTTTATTTAGTTAGCGTTTATCAATATTAAATAGTGTGTATTTAATAGTTATAAACGATGCGCATTTGCATTAGATTTAAATGCATTTTTTATTGATTGGGCTTGAAGTAGTTTTGAGGCCCATATAGGAGTCCGGGTTGGCCCACCACATCAAGGAGTTATAGGGTGGAATTTTGATTATAAAGGAGGTGATTTGGTAAGAGAAAAAGGCGGATCTCGATCCTCTTTTCACTCCTTCAAAGCTTCCATATTTTTTCATTTCTAAGCGCGATCTTTTAGTGCTCTCTTGCTCTATTATGACCAGTCAAGGTCGGCAAATAAAGCCTCCCTCCATCTCAATTTCAAGCTTTCAAATACATAACATAAATCAAATTTGACATCGGTGGTTGCTGCTTTTAGTTTGGTAGTTCATTCTGAAGGTTTTGATACTGATTCCAGGAGTGATCGGATTCAGCATCTCAAGATGTTTCATTTAGGCTTTGCATAAGGTATTATTCGTATATATTAGTAATCATGCCATTATGTTGCTATATCTATATGTATATTATCATGAATTCATATATGTTTGCATTGTTAACATTGGATGAATATGTTTGTACATATATGTGTTAAAATAAAAAAATTGTACATATATAAATGTATATACAATGATTTGACAATAACTAAATACCAAAAAATTCAAAACATTGTGCATGATTTAATTTTAAAAAATAATTTAAAACATTTAATAATATTTAAAACTAGCTTGATTTTAAAATACACACAAACACACACACGCACACACATACACACACACACACACACACACACACACACACACATATATATATATATATATATATATATATATATATAAACACACACACACGCCATGTAAAATGTAAAATATACTTAAAAATTTACCAATACACACACACACACCCGTGATATGTTATTGAAATTTTTTTAGCAGTGTGTGTATATGTATACACGTATATAATTTATGCAGTAATTTTAAACATAAAATTTAATATTATAATATATATATGTATTTGGTCTTTTAAAATATATATGTATATATATATGATAAGTTTATATACGTTTTGCTTTCGAAAAAATTATTTTTTATACTTATTTGTTTTTGTATGAAAATCAAAATAAAATAAAAACTAATTTTTAACCGTAAGTTTAAAAAAATATTTCTGGTCAAATGTAGATGTATATGTATATATACACGTTATTTATTTACATCGAAACATATATATATATATTTTATATAAAAAATTTAATATTAATTTAATATGATATGTATAATATGTATAATATATATATATATATATAATAAGTTTCAAAATATATTTATATAATATATATCGATTTAAAATTATTGCACTAATTTAAATTTGAATTGTTTGGTATTTCCTATGCAGATCTTGATCTAGGTTTCCGAATTTGAATTTTAAATTCATTTTAAATTTATAGTTATTTACACTAAATTTACAATTATTACATATTATAATATTAATTATACATATGTATGTATGTATGTATGTATTTACATAAACTTGCATATTTTACAAATATCATTTTGTAATATATATACACATATATTCATAAACTTGTATATTTTACAAATATCAGCTTATAATACACACACGCATAGAGATATATATACTTACGTATTAGACGACACGTATGTAAATGAAGGGGCAAATATGTCTGTTGCTTGTAAATCTCAATATCAATATCAATACATGCATAGTCAATCCAATTGCACCTTCTATGTTGCACTTATAGTACACACATATGTGCATATGATACACATATTATACTATATATTATACACGACAATAATATAATAAAACTTTATTGTAAATGAAATTAAATGTTGATTTTATTTTGGATAAGATCTAAATAAATTTTAACTTCATAGGCCCTATAAGATCCAAATGGAATAAATTTTTTAATTTACCCTTCTGCATGCTAGCCTGATTTCAACAATTCAACCCTTGAAATTGGATTCGAAGATAAATCTTTTATAATGAGTATAAAAGGATGCTGGGATTATGCTAATGATATACATAGACACAGTATTAAATGATTAATGTAGAGCATGTTAGATGGATTCCATATCCATTAGCAATATATATTATCATAGATGTTATGTTTTCTAATATATCACAATTCTCTTATGTAATTGGTGCATTGAGCAAGTATGAAATCTAGATTAAGATCGCTAAATGGTTGTTAATACTATTCTCAAGTATTTACGAAATACTAGAGAATTTTTTAAGAAATAATGAACTCCTTGTAAAGGAGTGCTTGGACTTGAACTTCATAAATGATATTGAATATAAATATGTCAATCCTAAATTCATGTTCAACCTTAGTTAAGGAGCATTAAGTTGGAAATTTTTCAAATAAGAAACGATGGCTGATTCAACCAAATGTCCAAATATAATGCCTTTATTAGTGCTGTAATAAAAGAAGTATACACATATGCACAAACTTATAGCCAAGCTAGGGGTGCTTCCAAATATTGAGAATCCGATAACATTTTTTTGTTAAAACAATGCCACGGTTCATGTCACGAAAGAAACTGGGGCTTAAAAAATTTCAAGATACATACTCCGAAAATCCCACTGATAACGATAGTTTATCAACAATGGAGAGATATTGACCGATAGAGTAGATAATAAAAAAATACAACAGACACATTCACTAAGGCGCTGCCTCTACCAATTTTGGGAAAAGCGATCGAAGGAGTTGGATTTATATTCCATAATTAATCCCAAGCGCAAGTAGGATATTGAGAGAGATAGTAGTATGCTATAGCGGCAATTATATTATTTGTTACTTATGTCTAACTCTTTAATCTGTCTTATTTGTAATAAAAATGTTTGATTACTTTTATATAATTGCTATATCGTGACATAACAAATTAAGGAATTGATTTTAAGTATATTAATAAGAAAATCAATATATAAAACGTTAAGCGGCTGTTGCTGCGAATAGTTCCAATTCTGTGTGATTAACTACAATATAAAATTTCATATTGTTTAAAGTATTCTTCATTAAGATATTTTGATAAGGGATATCGATTCATTCAATGAGACAAGAATGCATAATATTTCCTAGTGCTATGTAATGTATTACTAATGGCTGCTGGGGGACACCAACGGATCACGTACTTGTTGTTATTGGATAACTATGGAATAACTCATCCGACAGTATCCTGTTAGTTGATAACAGTTAGGTCAAACACAAAATCGAGTTATGATGGTGTTTTGTAGTTTCCTTGACTTGATAATATTGTGAAACTTCAATGTGAATACTCCATTGATTATATATAGTTAAATCATGGCATAGCATCTATCGAACGACTGTATTTGGGTATGAGTTGAAGCAATGAGAGAGAAACAATTTTCATTAGAGAATTCGTCTCCTTGGTTATACGAGGTTAGTATCAAGGCCTATTATAGTCAATTCAAAGTAAAGATTTCTGGGCAAAGTAGAATAGTTAATAATGAATGTTATTATCGAATCAAAGACTTTGTTTCTCAACCGATACAGTTGAACATGGATAATATTGAATTTTTGGCCAATACCAAATTCCATACATCATATAAAGATACAAAGTTGGAGAAGAGAACGTGCGTAAATTATGGTCACTATCATACTACATAAAGTAATATAAAATATGATTTTACCAAAAAGATCTATAAGTGACGAATTCAACTAAATAGACATACTACTAAATAGGGTGACATGTGAACATTAATACTTTAATTGTTCAATATTAATCGTTGACCGAATTCACACCTTTGGGTCTCACAACGTTATTTGTGAATTCTCCAAAAAGCACATAAGATTTAGTTGGTTTATATAGTGTTGTAAATTAATTATTATTTAAGAAATGTTAATTATTCATGTATTTGATGTTTGGGATGTTATTAGTAATAATTTAGGTGTGTATACAAAAGTTATATATGCACGTATCGATGTAATACACACACACACACATATATACATACATACAAACATAAACATGCTTTAAATATATAACTACCTTTGGAACTTTTTGGTCCATAAAGATGGATAAGAATGGTTGGCCACACATGGAAGAATGTGGTCTACATGTTGATTCTAGAGTTAAATGGAATTTAAAAAAGAAGGTTTAAAAGAAAGGAAAGTGGAAGGTCACTTTCTTTCCTTAAATACAAAGGCTTTTACATTCATTCATTCTTTAGTCTATTGCTTCCTCCTTGATACATGGTCAACCTCTTATTCCATTCACTCTCATGGCCGAACTCACTTTCCATCAAACAAAATAACATTAAAGTGTTTCATTCGATCTCTGCAACATCAATGGTGATTCAATCAATTTAGGAGATGATTCACAAATGAAGGTATCACAAAGGGCAAGATCTGATCGGGTATAATTTTGATTTATATTATTTATTCATATATGATATATGCTCACGTATGAAATTTTTTGATGTATTTGATATATCTTAATTGCCATTCAATGTAAATGTTATTTAAATTTATTGCAAATTTTATTATATGAATATAATTCCAATGGAATATACATACATACATACATACATAATGAAACAGACATAAACACGCGCGCGCGCACGCGTGCATGCACACACACATATATATAAAGTTTGGATCTATTTACTTTGGCCTTATATGTGTTTATCAATCATTATATACTTATTATAATTTGTATGATATTAAATTTTTTGATAATCAATTATTTTTTGCCATGTGACAAATATGTAAATGATACACATACATACATACATACATACATACATACATACATACATACATACATACATACATACATACATACATATATAATTGTTTTACACATACACACACATACAAAACTAGATTGTTTTATAACTAATATAAATTAGATCTAACATATTTGTTTAGTTTGTTAATCATTTTAGACCAAAATATTTTAATTAGTAAGAGAGAAAGTTGGAAAATCTTTTCCTAGTCTTAAATATTATCATTCATTCTATTCATGAATCGTTTGTTCCTTCCTCATTTCATAATATAAACCTAATTTATAATTTCATGGCAGTACATGTATATTACCTACATATATGTCTGAACTATACATATGTGATACTATTAATATGTGTATACTAACCATATACATAATATATGTAGTATATTCAAACCTGTGCAGTTAAAACACTTAGTTATTTCATAGTGGTGGAAGTGCAAAAACTTATAGCGGGGATAAAGTAGGAATATAACAAGAAACAATGAAGGTGAAAAAAAATTCATTAAATATAAAATCAAATATTTAAAATTAATTTATTCTCATTCTCACATCATTTTTGTAGAAAAAAGTAATATTTTTAAATTATATTAAAAAACCAAAGAATATCATAATCTATGCATTCCAGATTCAGTTACTAAATTAAATTTCTAACTTACATTGAGCACTTATGCTTTAAAATTAGTTTTTACCGTAACTTTATTGATTTTTTTTAAAAGAGAACTAGTCAAATTATTCTTTTTATATTAAATTTACTAAAGCGGGTGCTAAAATGTCTTGATTTAGGGGATGTAGCGGAAAATAGCGGGGCTTAAAGTAGATTTACTGTCTAGTGGTCCTATAATGAAAAAACATAGCAGTCGAAAAGCGCTACGCGCTACAGCGAGGATTTTGCACGACTTTAGTAGGACTTTAACTGCACGATTCAAACATATGCATATACCTTTGAATTTGTATTTCCGATATGCACGTGGATTTATCACATGTATGTATGTATATAGATATAACTCTCGATATTTTATATATATAGTTATGCACACTTTGACGACCCGGAATTTTTGAGCATTTGAAATTAGAATATTTAATTGATTTTAAATATTTGATAGTTAGTTCTAATATGAATTTCAAATATCACTGTTTATTTGGCAATTAAATTATTGAATTTAATAAATTGGAAGTAGGTAGAATGTTGAATCTGGAGTTTTAAGCATGTTAAAAATAATTTGAAGGCTTGTAAAATTTATATTGATAGTGCTGAAGATAATAGAAGTTTTAAAATTGAATTTAACAGTGATTTGTTCAGTTTTAAAATATATCGTTTAAATCGACTTTTAAAAACAGCCTTCCGAGGCACAGTCTCGGAATTCGACGAAACCAGTTCCATTGGATCCGTAATATTGTATTATTGTCGTATTTCAAATTTCGTAGTGTTAGGAGTTGTTATGTGAGCGTACGGTATATAAACGCAATGAAAATCTATATCGAAAATTAAATATTATTTTCATATGTCTTATCAGCCAAATTTTATTAGTCAAACTATATCTTATCATATTCTCAAGCCTTCTTATTACTTCTATAATACGCTTCTTCTTTCTTCTTTTAAACGTAGCAAACAAAAACAAGAGAGCCTACCGATTAAAAACAATTTTCCCTTCCCCTTCTTTCTCTTTTCTTCCTTGAAAACGAACCGAGAGCCCTTCTTCCTCTCTATCGTTCAAAATTTCAAAAGAAAAGGAGGTGGCTTACAGCGAATCCCTATTTTCTATTTCCCCCAAATCAACATATCAAATCGCGAAGGAGAGCTCGCGCTCGCGCTCGCGTGCGCTGTGGCATAGGAGAGGGGTAGTCGTTCAATCTGGAATGACGAAGTTGGATCGACGAATTCTGGTGAAGGTCGAGAGCAAGTTTGGACGGCATCGATCGTGCTCACGGGATGGTTTGTGTTTTGTAACTTGATGCTCGCTCGCAATAGAGGTGATCTCGAGGCCTTCATCGCGTTAGTTGGTGAGGGGTTCGAACTAGGGTTTTGGGAGGAGGTAGGCATCGCACTTCGTCCTGGGGATAAGGGGAGGTCGGCGCTCAAGTAGAAGGGAACATTGACGTCGTAGGGTGTTCGTGCGCGAGTAATGAAGCCAGATGAGGTGAGCAGTGAGGTATATGGATTTTTGGGGTTTTAATTTAATTTAAATATATATATATATACATATATTATATTAATTGAAAGTTATAATATATATGCAGAGAAAGGAATTTTAAAGCCCAACTTTTATTTTCAAGTAGGAAAATAATTCACAGTAAGGTAAAGTTTTTAAAAAAATCATAATATATATATATATATATATATATATATATATATTAAAGAACAGTAAAGAAAAATTGGATACATTGAGTAGTTTTTAAATTTTAATTTAATCTTAATTTAATTTAAATATATATATATATATATATATATATATATATATATATGTAAAAAATTAAATATGTTTATATATATATATGTATAAAATTCTAGGAAAAGGTTTGAGAATCTTAAAATGTTGAGAGAATTTATATAAATTAGATTTTTAGTAAATCTATATAGAATATTTTTATAAGAATATATGTAGTTTCAAAAATAAAATACAAACACATATACACATTTTAAATCTTCTAGTTTATTTTAAAATAACGTATTATAGTGATTAACTCATTCAATCAACTTATTTAAATTATTTTAGTTACTAAGGGAAAATTATTTAATAAAGAAATTTAGTTTAGATTGATTTATTTGTTTAAAAATTTAAGTCATTAGCTAAAATAAAAACTATTAATAGATAATTGATTTTTCAGCTTGTTCGAATGTTAATAAAATTGTGAATTGTTTATACAAGGTCAAAAAACTGTGAAACCAATGCAAAGTTGAAGTGGGCTGCAAACAAACCAAAGATTGGTTAATCTCACTCATTTGAGTTTAATTTAAATTTAAATAGTTAAATTTAAATAATTGGCTGAATAATTAAATTGATTTAATGTGCTATATTATATAAAGTAGTATATAGTATGTATTGGAGTGATTGATTTCCCGCATTTTATAGCGTATGAGTCCCAATGCGCCGCATAATAGTGGATGTTATTTTATTTAAAACCCATATACCGCGATATTCCACCTTGAAGTGGAATTGATATTTTATATTTGCTAACATCTGTGGGTGCGGGGAAACAGGTTGGAGGGATCCAACTGGATTCCTCAAAATTATTTAGATTGTTTAATATTCTGTGTTATGAATATTTGATATTTTGTGATGAATATTATTGATAATTGGAATATTAAATGCTATGGTTTGCTTGAATATATTTCAGTTCACTGAGTTATCAAATTAAATAGAATTGGATGTTTGAAAACAAATAAAAGAGTTTAAGCAAAATAATCATAGAGAATTTGAATAAAAATAAGAATGATTGGAAAGGAATAAAAGTGATTTAAAAATTTTAATAAATAAATTCCGTGTATGAAAGGGGAATTTTGAATAAACAGGAAGATAATGAATTTTAAACTTAAGTGTTATTATTTAAAAGAATAAAGCATTTATTTTAAATTTAAGATTTAAATTATTGGAAACGATAAAGAAGGAATTTGGGAAAATCTGAAATTAGTAATTTCGGTGAAAAGGATTTTAAATCATAAATTAAGGAATAAAAATCTGAAGTCAATGGGTTTTGAAATAAATGAGTAAGTAAAGGAATTTATTTCAAATGAAGTGAACTGGAAATCAATTTGAGAATTGATTTAAGTGTGTAAAACCGGGATTTTTAAAGCAGAAGCGAGATTTGAAATTTATAAACTGAGTTTATAAAAGCAAAGTGTTATATCAGTGGATATTTGGAAGAATAAATTCAATGGTGGGAAATTATTAAGGGAATGAGAAAATTTGTTTAAAAATAAACAGTGATTTATTTTTAAAAGGGTGTGAAGAAAAGTATATTTCCCTGGATAGCCTAGTACGTTTTCAAGTAAATTTTTAAATATAAGTTATGTTGTTTTAAAGAAGCATGTTTTAGGAAATTTATTATTTCTAAGTGTTTAAATTCTAAAGTAAACATTTTTCAAATCTATTATCATAGGAATTATTTAAAGGTGACTTGGTATTTTGTTTTAAAAAGAGAAAATCTAGTTTTATATTTTATAAAGTAACCACATTTTCAAATATTCCTATAGTATATATTTTTAATAAAGTATTGAAGTATTTTTATTTTAAATATTCTTAAAGTACATATATTTTGAATAAGTATTAAAGTAATTTTGAATTTAAATGTTTTAAAGGATATTTTATAATAAAGCGTTTTTAAATTATTTTAAAAATCTAAAGTTTTGTGCTTGGTGTTTTCAGTGGAAATAAATAGTTGGGAATTCATTCCATGAGAAGAGTGTGTTTTGAAAACTGTTTTCAAAGGAGTGAAAATGGAAATATATCTTGCGAAAATATTTTGAGGTTAATAAATATTTGGAGAAATTATTTATGTTTGATGGCTGTTGTGAATGTAAATTGATAGTTAAATAACCGGCTATCAATATTGGCCAATGCGTTGAACGTTTCAAAGAGACCGGGATCGGGATTAATTTCTCGAAAACCACTTCGATCTGGTTTATACGTTTTCATGTGGAAAACAAAAGTTCGGAGTCGAAGATGGAGCAGTGAAGTGCAAGGGCTAGTCGCTACTAATCCTGAGGTGATTCCAAAATGGATGTAGTAGGAATAGTGTCTTCAGTTCCGTTCGAACTCAGGACGGACTTGTATGGATGAACGCTTTCAGAACATCGTCTGGTGGGCGATGAACATTCTAAGTGAACGTTCTAAATGTAACTCTTAGCGTCAAGCCTCATCAACCAGGAATGACTGAAAATCAAGGGTTATGCAGCAAGGCTAGGTGGGTAGCACCCATTAGGGTGAGGTCATCCCTGCCTAAATGTCCCTTTTATTTCGGCTTAGTGGTGCGGTTGCTGATCCCAACCGTGGAATGATCTTGCTTGGAATTATCCAGTAAGGGGTAGTTCCGGCCTTCTGTTGCAGGGGATTGGGAGTAATCCTCGGTACGGTGATCTAGGCCACGTACTGTGACAGATGGTACCCCAGTGCCTAGTCATTAGTTGGAAATCCATTCTCCCTACGTGGCTTTTACGGTTTTGTTTGTATCATCCACGACTGTGGCTAGTATCTGGAATTTAATGAATGTAACAATTTCAGCTATTTTAATAAGTATTTGTAAATAGACCCTATTATAATATCAGAGAATTTTGATAAAAATTGTTTTAGCTATCGTAAGGTAAAAACCCAACATATTTATTTGTGGCGTGGTCTTACGAGATGCTTTTGTTTTCAAAAGGGTTTTGAAACTTTAATAATCAAATTGAGTGTGACTTTCTCACGTTGGTATTCCAGACTGACTCGAGTATTATTTAACTATAATGCTCGGTCAGACCGAGTATTATGGAATACAGGAAAAGAAGCCGTGGAGCTCAGGAGACAAGCTGGACAGCAATACGTACTACCGTACTTGATTATTATTCCACTGTGTATTCAGTTTTGAGGACAAGTTTATATGGCTGTCCAGATTGTATATTATTGATGTTGTTGAACTCTGATGATGTAATCTGATGATGTACGTATAAACAGATATAGTTTTCTTTGTGTAAAGATCTGTTATTATCTATTATATTTTATTTCGCTGTAATGGTTAGATTCTGTTGTTGTTTATATTTTCTTCTTCTACCTCTTTCTTCTTTAATCCAAATGGTTCGTATTTCCATGCATCTTGATTTGATTGATGGAGAATAGTGTCGACTCAAGGGGTACGGATTTGCAGGTCGTTACAGTTGGTATCAGAGCTGAAGGTTAAGCGAGAACCTTGGCTCTGGTGGGGATTACTCAATAGAAATAGAGTCTGTAGGTACTCTCTATAGCATTTGAGTGTATTAATAGATATGAGTGCATATTTGTTAGTGAATATAAAATTTCTATATTGTGTTGACTTATCGGTTGAGTGCTTTTGGATTTTGGTCGATGTGTTGGACGCCATGTCATCGATAGGGGTTTCTAACCTCTTAAACACGATAAACCGACACAGTATTGTTTTAAATAGGGTAAATGAAATAATTTTACCCAAATTATTTTTGTATATAGAGGAAATAATTTTTCGTAAATTGTTATAGTTACATATGGATGCTTGGTTGTTAGGGATGATGATATTAAATTATTATCACTAACGTGTAAAATTTAATAAGATATTGAAAACATAACTAAAGCTAATGAACAAATTCATATACAAAGGAAATTTGTAAATATAAACTGTTAATGTGATTTATAGTTTGAAATAAGATTTCAGAATAATATTTGAAATATAGATTGAAAGGACTTGAAATCTAAAAATTAATTTCCTTTGGGTTTGAAAATGATTTTAAAAGGCTTTGGAGGAATGTGATAACCCTGATTTTATAAATAAGTTTTATGATTTAAATTAATTCATGTTTGTTCAAAAAATTTGCATAGAAAAATAAACTGTTGCAAGTGTATTGTTTGAATATGGATGTGTACATAAGATATTGCACACACATACACATACTTCTCTGCATAATGAAAATAGTCAGAAATCAATGTATAAATTAGGAAAAAATAATTAAGGAATATATATTGTGTGGAAGGCATGATTATGTCTTTAATAAGTTAGCAAAAAGGAAATCAAACATGTAGGCAGAAAGTAATAAATTCAGGCAGAAAAATACTAGAAATTTAAATATATTTAAATAAAAGAAAATAAAGACTTAAGTATACATATGAAATGCATGGGTACAGTCAGGCATTGTAGGCAGAGAAAAATGGTATGAATCCTTGAATAAAAATACTTTATCCATTTTAGTAATTCTTCTGCTTAGAAAAATTTAGTCATGCATATAACATGACCTGGGGTTGGATTAAAAGAATAAGTTTTATTTTTTGAAAATATAATGAGGACCACATACCTTTTCTTTTTCTTTCATTTGAATTAAGACTAAAGGCAGATCATATTATGGGGGTAAAATTGACATTGGGTAATCTCCTTAAACCCTAGAAGCAGCCAGAGTTTATATAAGAAAACCTGGTGTAGTGAGGTTTTGCATGGTTCTGCCTCATAAAAGGAAAAATAATAATATATAAAAACAGAAGTTAGAGGAAAATGTGGAGTACTGGCTATTAGAGATAAGAGGAAGTGGAAGGCTTAGGAAAAAGAATTAATGTGAGTAACCTCACTGAAAAGCTTGGCATTAAGTCCTGAATATTGAGGCAGCCTAATTGATTTTATGTTTTATTTTGCAAGTTGTGTTCATTTTATGATTTGATGCTTTTGGTATGTGAATGATTTATTTAAGTACAAAACTCTGCATAGTGATTTATTCAAAGTAAAAGGGTCTTGTGCTTCATGTTTTAAAATGACTATCTGACTATGGATTAACCTTGAAATGAAGTGATTGTTTTTATGGGTTCCTTCCTTCAAAATGCTCATTTAAATTCCAGGATTTTGGGTGGTAATATATGGTCAGAAATATAAAGAAATATGGGATAGTAACATTGTATTGTTGCTTATGCCTCATATTAAATTGAAAAATATATAGAAGTGCAATGTGATACATGTGCTGAGCTTTTATGATTTTATGAATCTCCCAAATTATAGATCATACTTATGGTTTAGCCAGATCTAGAAATTAATGAAGATCTGATTGAACTAGAGGTAAAAAGAAGAAAAAAAAGGGTAACCAGAAAAACTAAATAGGACCATATGTTTATGATCTGATCTACTAGAACCCCTAGGCAAAAAAGAAAAACTAAATGGGACCATATGTTTATGATCTGATCTACTAGAACCCCTAGGCAAAAATAACCTGATAAGTGACCATATCCATTTGCATGAGTAGATAATTGTTTCTGAGAACATGATTTATACATCTGTGAATGAATGTATGACTGGGTGAAATGTTTATTTTTCCTCTGATTGGAAATATGTCCTGCAAAAGAGATTAGCACAGTTAAGGAAAAGGGAAAATAACACTTAGTAATTTAACTAAGGACTTTGGATCTTAGGGCTACAAAAGAAGGCTTGGCAAGGGGAATATTGCAAGCTCACACATGGTATGTTTATACCCAGGGGCCTGAGTGTGCTGGGTTAACAGAGATTTGTCCCAGGCAATGTGTGGTATAATATGAGAAAGTAGCTAAAGACCTTAAACTGACACTTGACAATGAATAATAAAAAAAAAATTAAGGTCAAGTGTGGCATGGGGGAAATCTGATGGCCAGAAAGAAAAATTTGAAGAAGGGACTTGATGATTGAACTAGTGCTTGTATTGAAAGGCTATGATGTTTATTGTTGAGTTTTATGATTATTTTTCTCTGAATTAAATTGCTTAAACCATACATAATCGGTTTTGCACTGACATGAGTGTACATGCTTTATAGAATTATGCACAGTGATGATTTTGGTTTTCTTATTCATATAAAGTACTTAAATATAATGAAATTAAGATAGGTATGTGCTTTCAGGTAGGGTACTCATATCAGACAATAGTCTGACCCTTATGTGTTTATACACCATTGGGTGTCTCATATTTGTATGAGGCAGTTCATGGTGATTGTGCAGGCAAATAGGTTTTTCTCTGATGAAGCTTTGGATGAGATAGCTGCTTAAGGAATTGGATGTAATAGTTTCAGATTAACAGATAATAAAATAGAAGTTTAAGTTGAATTTATGATATGATTAGTTAAGTTGTTTGAAAAGAGACTTATGTAGTGTTATTTTCTGTTTTGTAAGTATTGAACTAAATGGTGTAGTTCAGTTAAAATTTCATGAGTTGCTTTTGAAAATGTTTTATTGTGGAATGTAGTTTCTTTCCTTAACTTCCAGAATACTTAACAAAAATGTGTAGTACTAGAAAATCTGAAATGACAAGTATATTCAAATTAAAAGAATGATCTGGTAACTGTTATGAGAAGCTTATGTTTAAAAGATGATATAAAAGCATGGTAAACAATAGCTTTGAGGAACTTAAAGGAACCCAGAATTATATATATTTTGCTTGAGAATGGTGGTAAAAGAAAATAAGGCTAACTTGACCATTTCCACTAAGCCTGGGTTTGACCACCTTTCAGTACCTTAGAACTTAATTTGCATAAGAGATGAACAATTCAACTATCAAGGAAGCTAAGTTATTTGTGTAGAGAAAGAAAAACTGAGTACTTGAAATTATTCAAACACATATGCACAGAAAACATGCAACTACACCTGAACAGGACAGAAATAAAATCATGAAAATACAAATAAATGCTAAGACCAGAAAAGATGATATCAAGAGCTTGGCAAATTGTATATGACTGAAAAACTTATTTTGGAAATTATTTTGCTATGTGGGAATCATATAATGATTTCCAAATAGAATTTATCTTTTCTTTTTTCTTCCAAAACTTCTCTACTCTGATTTAAAAACACAAAGCATTATTTATATATTTTCACATATGAGAGCTTAAGATAATTTGGAGAACAACAATATTTTTATATTGGCTAAAGATCCTAGATAGAGGAAAAGTTAGAGATGACACTCTCTTGGGTAGATGACCACAGTATGACACTATATATATAGAAAAAAAAATTAGGGTAGGAAAGTGGGTCATTTCAATTGGTATCAAAGCTATGTTGCTAAGTAACATAGCAAAATTTTGTATGAATTTGTTTGCATTGAATGTATGAAAGTGTTGACTGCTTTGGATGATTTGTTTTGTTAATACTTATACTACTAATATCTCTTATAACTAAATAAGGATAAACTAAAGTGAATTAATTTATAGAGGGTTAGGCAAGATAAACTGACTTAAGTATCATATCCATAGAACTATGGTGAGACCCAGACAACAAGAGGTAGGACCAGTGAACCACCCATAGTAAATATGCAAGAATTCATGAGAGCCATAAGGGATGGGGTAGGCAATAGGCAAGAAAATCCACATGAGGAGCTCTCCAAACTACTCAAGACCTTTTCCAATCTTGGAGGCAAAACTTTTGATGGAACAGAAGGGATCATGGGAGTTCAAAATTGGTTCAGAATTTTGGACAGAATTTTTACAGATATGCAAGTTGAAGACCAAAAGAAGAGGCAAATAGCATCTAGACAATTGAGAGGAGTAGTTCGCTGGTGGGAAGTTATCATAGCTGGAAGGCCTGAAGGGGAAGTGACATGGAATCAATTTAAGGAAATGTTGTAAGGAAGATTTGTACCTACATCAGCTAAAGAGTCTTTGCTAGAGGAATTCATTAAATTAAGGCAGGGAACTATGAGTGTTACTGAGTATGCACAGAAGTTTGAATCACTAGCAAAGTATGGTGCAGTGATTATCACAGCTAAAGAGGCTAAAAATGGCAGATACATCCAAGGACTGAATGCTAGCCTTAGTAGAGCTATGCTGCCATATAAGGATAGGACATTTGATCAAGTTTTGGATCTGACTTTGAGTATTGAACAGCATGATAAAGCCTGGGAAAATTTCAGAGCATTCAGGAATAATCAAAATAAGAAAGGAAAGGGTAGGTTTCATTCTTATGACAAAAAGAAAACAGGTGTAGCTTCCATCAAGAATCCAGAAGAGGTCAAGACTGCTGAAGTTAAGAAGAAGATCACTTGTTATAACTGTGGCCAAGAGGGGCATATGAAGAACAGGTGCACAAATCTTAAACCAGCATCCTTCAAATGTCACCAGTGTGGGAAGGAAGGGCACATAAGGAAAAATTGTCCAGATTTTAAGCAAGGAAAAATGGGAGCTTTGGAAGGGAAAGGCAAAGCAACTGAGGGACCAGATGTTGAGAATCATGGCCAAGTTGAAGGTACTTTGCTCATTCACTCAATACCTTTTGCAGTAGTGTATGATACTGGGGCTACACACTCATTAATTTCCCATGAAATTGCACAACAACTAAAATTAAATTGTATGATTGTTGATAAGCCATTGCTCATTAGAAGTCATTTAGGCAGTTCCTGTGTTTTGGGCATGATGTGTATGCAACTAGGATTGAATATAGGGGGATATGTGTTTGGTGCAGACCTATATGTTTTGCAGTACCCAGACATAGGAGTTATTTTACGGGTTGATTGGTTAAGAAAATATAAGGCTGTTATAAATATGGAGACCTCCACCATATCATTGAGAACTCCTGATGGAAAAAGGGTAGTAGTTCTTTGTGAAGCAAATAAGAACAGAAATATAGCCACGCTTGTTAATTTGTCGAGTGAAAAGCACATGCCTGCATTAGAAGAAATCCCCATAGTAAATCAATATGCTGATGTGTTTGGTGAGGTTAAGGGAGTTCCAAACCATAGACCAGTAGAGTTTTCAATTAAACTAATTCCAGGAGCTAACCCAGTGAAAAGCCGCTTGCTTAAAATGCTAAATAAAGGTACGCCTTCGCAATAAAAATAGGAAATATGAACTGTTTTGTTTTTCCAATCGGGTGGGTCGATGTATATATATTTATATCTCTCGTCAAATTGCAAAAGCTACTCCATACAAAGGAGACTCTGCCAAAAAAATTCGAAAATTTTGGGAGCTAGAAAATTTTTGAAAATTTTTTGTTAGCGACCAGACGATTTCAAATTTGAAATTGAAATAAATTAATGGATGAAACTAATTTAAAGTAATGATATGAATTAGTTGTAAATGGAAGATAAAATTCAATATTCAGAGTTGAAGATAAATTGAATTCATATGGAAATAGGAGAACCAATTTGAATAGAAGTAGATGTAAACTAAAGTGGTAAAGTGAAAATAAATATAAGAAGCGTATAAAATACTAATATTGAACTTAAGAAGAAATGGTAAAATTCTTAAGTAATATAGGTGTCGGGAAAATATATTTAATAAGCATTTGAGTGAAGATTAATGAAAAAAATGTGAAATGATAAGCGTTAATAAGTGAATAGAAATCAAAATGAATGTGAATAAAAGAAAATGGATATAAATACGTAAGATGTACGTATATTATTTTATTCATATAACAATTTGATTCAGTTTCGAGCATAGAATTTCGAGATAGTTATATCGATCCGAGTTAGGATTTTTCACTCGAATTTCGACGGCGAACCCTAGATATGGATTTTGATTGATTCTGGAATTTCTCTATCATAGTTATGACTATGCAAGGAGAATGGAGTTTCTGATCAAGAAATCAGATCTGATTCCGCCCTAGGAAGTCGTGTGGACGATACTAGTTCGGAAATGAAATTGTGTGATCTTGCAAGTGATCGAATTTGATATTGCGTACGGGTCATATATGTACATCGTACGGGCTTGGATGAATAAATATTGAAATTTTGTAAAGGAGTCAAATAAATGATTTTGAATGTTGTGATTGGATATTATTGCTATGTAGGATATACATGTATTATAAAGGAAAAGAGAAAATTTTGTTTTGATTTTAGAAGATAAATTTGAATTGCTCGACAAAAAGGTATGTGTTTAAATTTATGTTTGAAATTGGATTGGGTTTTTGATCTAGCCACTTGGCCTTTTGTTTTCTTTGAAATTGGGGGCCATAGAGGCATTTTGTAGTTGTACCGAGCTAGCCGCGCAAAGGAGACGCTGGCGAAATTTTTCGAAAATTTAGGGAGTTAGAAAATTTTTGAGAAAATTTTGATAATTTGAAAGTTGGTTTTAGATTGAAAATTTGAATGATTGAGAAAATAGTATTGTTTAAAAACTATGTAAGAGTTTAGGAGGTTAGTAAGAATGATAATGGGTCTTCTATAAAAAGATAGCTGGTAGGAATGTGACGACCCGGAATTCTTCCTCACTAGTAATTTCGGGGACGAAATTCTTTTTGGGGGGAGGAATGTGACGACCCGGAATTTTTGAGCATTTGAAATTAGAATATTTAATTGATTTTAAATATTTGATAGTTAGTTTTAATATGAATTTAAAATATCACTGTTTATTTGGCAATTAAATTATTAAATTTATAAATTGGAAGTTGGGTAGAATGTTGAATCTGGAGTTTAAGCCTGTTAAAAATAATTTGAAGGCTTGTAAATTTATATTGATAGTGCTGAGGATAATAGAAGTTTTAAAATTGAATCTAATAGTGATTTGTTCAGTTTTAAATCTATATCGTTTAAATCGACTTTTAAAAATAGCTTTTCGAGGCACAGTCTCGGAATTCGACGAAACTAGTTCCATTGGATCCGTAATATTGTATTATTTTCGGCTTTCAAATTTCGTAGTGTTAGGAGTTATGTGACGATACAATATATAAACGCACTGAAAATCTATATCGAAAATTAAATATTATTTTCATATGTCTTATCAGCCGAATTTTTTTATTCAAACTATATCTTATCTTATTCTCAAGCCTTCTTATTCCTTCTGTAATACGCTTCTTCTTTCTTCTTTCAAACATAGCAAACAAAAACGAGAGAGTCTACCGATTAAAAACAATTTCCCCTTCCCCTTCTTTCTCTTTTCTTCCTTGAAAACGAACAGAGAGCCTTCTTCCTCTCTATCGTTCAAAATTTCAAAAGAAAAGGGAGGTGGGGCTTACAACGAATCCCTAATTCCTTTTTCCCCCAAATCAACATATCAAATCGTGTAGCAGAGCTCGCGCTCGTGCTCGCGTGCCCTGCGACATGGGAAAGGGGTAGTCGTTCAATCTGGAATGACGAAACTGGATCAACGAATTCTGATGTTGGTCGAAAGCAAGTTTGGACGGCATCGATCGTACTCGCAGGATGGTTTATGTTTTGTAACTTGATGCTCGCTTGCAATAGAGGTGATCTCGAGGCCTTCATCGCGTGAGTTGGTGAGGGGTTCGAGCTAGGGTTTTGGGAGGAGGTAGGCATCGCACTTCAACCTGGGGATAAGGGGCGGTCGGCGCTCGAGTAGAAGGGAACATCGACGCCGTAGGGTGTTCGTGCGCGAGTAATGAAGCCGGAGGAGGTGAGCAGTGAGGTATATGGATTTTTGGGTTTTTAATTTAATTTAAATATATATATATATATATATTATATAAATTGGAAATTATAATATACATGCAGAGAAAGAAATTTTAAAACCCAATTTTTATTTTTCAAGTAGGCTTTTACAGTTAGGTAAAGTTTTAAAAAATGATAATCATATTTTATATATATATTAAAGAACAGTAAAGAAAAATTGGATATATTAAGTAGTCTTTAAATTTTAATTTAATCTTAATTTAATTTGAATATATATATGTAAAAAATTAAATATGTATATATATAAGATTTTGGGAAAAGGTTTGAGAATCTTAAAATGTTGAAAGAATTTATATAAATTAGATTTTTGGTAAATCTATACAGAATATTTTATAAGAATATATGTAGTTTCAAAAATAAAATGCATACACATATACACATTTTAAATCTTTTAGTTTATTTTAAAATAACATATTAGAGTGATTAACTCATTCAATCAACTTATTTAAAATATTTTAGTTACTAAGGGAAAATTATTTAATAAAGGAATTTAGTTTAGATTGATTTATTTGTTTAAAAATTCAAGTCATTAGCTAAAATCAAAACTATTAATAGATAATTGATTTTCCGGTTCGTTCGAATATTAATAAAATTGTGAATTGTTTATGCAAGGTCAAAAATCTGTGAAACCAAGGCAAAGTTGAAGTAGGCTGCAAACAAACCAAAGGTGAGTTAAATCTCACTCATCTGGGTTTAATTTAAACTTAAATAGTTAAATTTAAATAATTGGCTAAATAATTAAATTGATTTAATGTGCTATATTATATAAAGTAGTACATAGTATGTATTGGAGTGATTGATTTCCCATATTTTATAGCGGATGAGTCCCTATGCGCCGCATAATAGCGGATGATATTTTATTTAAAAACCCATATACCGCGATATTCCACCTTGAAGTGGAATTGATATTTTATATTGTGCTAACATCTGTGGGTGTAGAGAAATAGGTTGGAGGGATCCAACTGGATTCCTCAAAATTATTTATATTGTTTAATATTCTGTGTTATGAATATTTGAAAAGAATAAAGCATTTATTTTAAATTTAAAGAAGGAATTTGGGAAAAATCTGAAATTGGTAATTTCAGTTAAATGGATTTTAAATCATAAATTAAGGAATAATAATCTGAAGTCAATGGGTTTTGAAATAAATGAGTAAGTAAAGGGCTTTATTTCAAATGAAGTGAATTGGAAATCAATTTGAGAATTGATTTAAGTGTGTAAAACCGGGATTTTTAAAGGAGAAGCGAGATTTGAAATTTATAAACTGAGTTTATAGAAGCAAAGTGTTATATCAGTGGATATTAGGAAGAATAAATTCACGGTGGGAAATTATTAAAGGAATGAGAAAATTTGTTTAAAATTAAACAATGATTTATTTTCAAAAGGTTGTGAAGAAAAGTATATTTTCCTAGATAGCCAAGTACGTTTTCAAGTAAATTTTTAAAAATAAGTTATGTTGTTTTAAAAAAGCATGTTTTAGAAAATTTATTATTTCTAAATGTTTAAATTCTAAAGTAAATATTTTTCAAATCTATTATCATAGTAATTATTTAAAGGTGACTTGTTATTTTGTTTTAAGAAGAGAAAATGAAGTTTTATATTTTATAAAGTAACCTCGTTTTCAAATATTCCTATAGTTTATATTTTTAATAAAGTATTGAAGTAGTTTTATTTAAAATATTCTTAAAGTATATATATTTTGAATAAGTATTAAAGTAATTTTGAATTTAAATGTTTTAAAGGATATTTTATAATAAAGCGTTCTTAAATTATTTTAAAAATCTAAAGTTTTGTGCTTGGTGTTTTCAGTGGAAATAAATAGTTGGGAATTCATTCCATAGAGCGTGTTTTGAAAACTGTTTTCAAAGGAGTGAAAATGGAAATATATCTTGCGAAGATATTTTGAGATTAATAAATATTTGGAGAAATTATTTACGTTTGATGGTTGTTGTGAATGTTAATTGATAGTTAAATAACCGACTATCAATATTGGCCAATGCGCTGATCATTTCGAAGAGACCGTGATCGGGATTAATTTCTCGAAAACCACTTCGATCCGGTTTGTACGTTTTAGTGTGGAAAACAAAAGTTCGGAGTCGAAGATGGAGCAGTGAAGTGCAAGGGCTAGTCGCTACTAATCCTGAGGTGATTCCAAAATGGTGTAGTGGGAAGAGTGCCTTCGGTTCCGTTCAAACCCGGGATGGACTTGTATGGATGAATGCTTTCAAAACATCGTCGGATGGGCGATGAACATTCTAAGTGAACGTTCTAAAGGTAATGCTTAGCCTTAAGCCTCACCAACCGGGAATGACTGAAAATTAGGGGTTATACAGCAAGGTTGGATGGGTAGCACCCATTAGGGTGAGGCTATCCCTGTCTAGATGACCCTTTTATTTCGGCTCAGTGGTGCGATTGCTGATCCCAACCGTAGGGTGATCTTGCTCGTAATTATCCAGTAAGGGGTAGTTCCGGCCTTGTGTTGTAGGAGATTGGGAGTAATCCTTGGTACGGTGATCTAGGCCACGTACTGCGACATGTGGTACCCTAGTGCCTAGTCATTAGTTGAAAATCCATTCTCCCTACGTGCTTTTTACGGTTTTGTTTGTATTACCCACGACTGTGGCTAGTAGCTGGAATTTAATGAATGTAATAATTTCGGCTATTTTAATAAGTATTTGTAAATACACCCTATTATAATAGCAGAGAATTTTGATAAATTTTTTTTTAACTATCGTGAGGTAAAAACCGAACATGTTTATTTGTGGCGTGGTCTTACAAGATGCTTTTGTTTTCAAAAGGATTTTGGAACTTTAATAATCAAATTGTAACGACCCGAAATTTTCGAACCCGAAAATTCCAGATAGTTATGAAAAAGAAGAAAAAGATAGAAGAAGAACAGAAACACCAAACATCTCACATTCACAGCGGATAAAATATAATAATAAATAATAACAGTTTACAAAAGAATATTATAACTGTCGATTACATTTAATATACATCAGAGTTTCACATTATATACAGTCACTGAATATTTACAATTATCATGACTGAGATTAACAATAATATAAATACAGCAGAATACTCTATACGATATCGCCATCCAGCTCGCCTCCTGAGCTCTAGAACGTACCTACCTGAAAATCTGAAATACTCGGTCTGACCCGAGCATTACACCAAAGTAACACCCGGGTCAGGCTGGAAAACCAGCGTGAGTAAACCCAACTAACATGAAATACAAAGTTCTACAACTTGTATAAACCCGGGAAATTTATATCAATTTACAACTACACAAGTTGCTATAAACATCATTTATTTCCCAAGCACTTTTCTAAGTACCAAACTTAGTTAAAATAATCCAATTGGCTTAAATCATTTCATTCCAGTTTATTGATTTTACAAATCAACTTATAAAAATTCGAATTGGTTTCGGGTATTTCCTAATACCCGACCCCGACCTCTTCGAGTCTCATACCATTCTTTTCCAAATTATCCAAATGAAGATACACAATATTTCACATCAGAGATATCAACTCATTCAAAGTATCCAATATCATTCAGTCGTCCATAAGTAGTGCTTAAACACATACAAATTAATTCAATTGATTTTAATTGAATTCAAACCACATTCATTTAGATTCTTTATTCAATACTAATTAATTTCCGAATCAATTTATTAGTCAACCCTTCACTATTCATCTTAATTAATCACCCTGGATTAATTATTTCAATTACATTCAAGCAAGAATCCTAAACTAACTTCACAATATTAATTAGTCTCAACCAAGATCGTTAAGTAATCTCATTTACTTCATGAGTTGGTTAATTATTTAATTACATTAATCTTTAATTCCTTATTAATTAATTTTCTCATACATCACTTATTATGGATTAATCAAATTTAATTCATCAATCTTCAGTTACATCATTAATTATATAAATTCAGGATTTCCAATTAGTCGCAGATCCTTAACTAATAAACTAGCTCTTCTATGCAAAGTTTTATGTGACTGGACTCTCAGTTCTCAAATTTCAATTGTAAAACAGAGCTAGATGCATATACCGACTCTTCATGCACATTTTTAAGGATGTATAAATAATAATAGCAGCTTCCAAGTTCCACTATATTACATGTTTAATTATGTTTAAATTGGGGAAAAAACTCATCATACTGGGAAAAAAAATCTTGTACAAGTTATGCTGTGTAACATGCAACCTCACTAAGACAACTTTTCCATGTTTTTAATATTAACAAAACATAACCGTATGTGTTGAAACTAAACTGGTTAATTAAACCTATAGATGAGTGATTTAACTTGATATGCCTGATTACCATTTTCACATAGATGTATATGAAGAAATACTCACAGAAACACTCGGTCGCGAGTCGTCACAGCTCCCAATCTTAGATCCACTCGATCGTCACCTCCAGATCGCATGCGCGCTTCCAATTCACCGAGAAACCCAAACCCTAGCTTGAATCCACGACGACGTTCTCGGCTAAACGAACGAGTCGCGCTCGCCTACATGCTGTCGCCACCTGACGCGACTAGCCTTGTTCGAATTCGCGTTCGAGAGCTCCACACCCATCACCCTTCCTGATTCATCACGCGCGCACGGCCACATCGTCCCCACGGTTTCAAACTCGAAGGCTTCGTCCATAAGTAAAATTCGAATCGAGGCCGGCTTCAGCATCTTTTCCTCTTGAATCTGATTTAGGGAATAGTGAATTAATTTAAGGAGGAGAGGATTTTCGATTAACCGAAAGGAGGACATTATTTTGATTTGTTTTTTTTTTAATAGATAAAATCCATTTTTGTTCCAGGTTGAGAGGAGAAGGGAATAAAAATATAGGAGGGTGGAAAGCTTCTCGCGCAAGACATGGAAGATGTAAATATCTTGCTAACTTATACTAAATTTAATTATAATATAAAACTTCAAAACGTCTCGTTGCATAACGCGAAATCCCAAACCCCGAATAAGACATACCGATAGGCGTTTATAAGATTTTACCCGCATTCCGAACACAACGGAATGTGTTTCGGGAGCTAATATAATCATATGCGAGAGTTACAGAAGTAAATGATCAATTTTAAATTAAATCGATTTAAAAGTTTCTACGCGTTTTGAGTTGCCAAGGTCAAACGACAACTCCGATTGCTACGAAATTTGAAATCTGATAATAACTAACTATTACGGATCCAATGGAACCGGTTTCGTCGAATTCCGAGACTGTGCCTCAAAAGGCTATTTTAAATTCAATTTAAACGATAAAATGTCCAAACCGAACAAAATATCTTAAAATTAAATTCCAATCATTCTATTATCTCCAGTATTATCATCATAAATTTTATAAGCCTTCAAATTATTTAAACAGGCTTAGAAATATCAGATTCAACAATTTACCCAATCTTCAATTATAAAAATCAATATTTAAACTATACTATCCAATGATTTAATTATCAAGTAAACATCAATATCAGGAATTCAAGTTAAAATTAACTTTTAAATATTTAAAATCGATTAATTATTCCAATTTAATTTGTTAAAATTTCTGGGTCGTCACATTCCTCCCCCCTTAAAAGAATTTCGTCCCCGAAATTACTAGTTAGGAAGAATGGACCAATCCCTTTTACCTTTTCTCCAAAACCAACAGGTTTATCAACTTGCCACATTATCTTTTATCAAAGATTCACTATTACCTCAACTAACTTCCAAAACCTTTCATAGTTTCCAACAATATCCTTTTGCTCCATCATCATCCTATTTCAATTTAACACCAAATTTTAAATTATCAAAATTTTCTCAAAATTTTTCTAACTCTCTAAATTTCCGAAAAAAATTTCCAGCGTCTCCTTTGCGCGGCTAGCTCGGTACAACTACAAAAGGCCTCTACGGGCTTCCAAATTCCAAAAGAAAACAAAAGCCAAGTGGCTACATCAAAAACCCAATCCAATTTCATTCAGAAATTAAAATACCTATTTTTTTTGTCGTGCAATTCAAATTTATCTTTCGGAATCAAATCCAATTTTCTCTTTTCTCTTTAATACATGCATATCTCACTTAGCAACAATATCCAAATCGAAAATTTACCAATCAATTTATACATTCTCCTTCACAAGTTTCATACCCATTTCTATTCAAATTAGTTTACACCATTTCATTTGGATTCAATTTATTTCGATTTCTAATATCGAGTTTTATCCTTCATTTATAACTAATTCATATAAGTTTCATCTACTAATTTACTCTAAGTTTCCAATTTGAATTGTTCTGTCGTTAACAAAACTTTTCCAAAAATTTTCATAATTTTTCTAACTCCCAAAATTTTGGAAATTTTTTGGCAGAGTCTCCTTTGTACGGAGGAGCTTTTGCAATTTGACAAGAGATATAAATATATATACATCGACCCACCCGGTCGGAAAAAGCAAAAACAGTTCATATTTCCTATTTTTATTGCGTAAGCGTACCTTATTTAGCATTTTAAGCAAGCAGCTTATTTGTTTTAGCAATTAGTTCAATCCAAACCAGCCAAACGGCCTTTAGGTACCTGTACTTACTCACTTTGAATATGTAAGTGCCATATATAGAAAATTTATTAGCATTTCACTCACTTCTAATAGCTAAACACATGCGTTACTAAACATCAAGCACCAAACACTTCCATAAACAATTTATATGTTTTCAAAACTAATTCAATTGCTTTCTATCAATTAAACATATATCATTTCGTTCAAATTTTATTGGTTTACAACTCAACTGCTTACATTTAATTTATAATCCAATCAAGCTCATATTCACTTCAATTGATTTAAAAATCAATTATATTTGCATCCACTATTTTATAGAATTTAATTAAATCTCGTTTACGACAAACGACACTCATTTTTATGCAAATTGATGATATCCATGTGAATAAATAATTACCAGAGCTTTATAACCAATTTAACTTGATTCCGACTCAATTTTATTTAATTCCATTCCATTTTAATTTATTCACAACCATTTTATTAAGCTCGACATATTCCATTCTTGAATACTACTAGCCATTCTCAAATTAATTCAATCCAAGCTTTTATTTAATGGGCTTTTATTCTTATTCGAAGCCCAGCTTCCATAAATTTTTAAACTTAAGTTAATTTGCTTTAATTTATTCCAACATCAAAATTAAGTTTACTTTTATTTGATTCTCATTTAATCAACTTCCATTAAATTCAGTAAGCCCATCCACTTAAATTTTAATTTTAATTCATCTTCTCAATTTATCAAAATAATATCCAACGCATACTTCACTCATTTATACTTCAAATTAATATGCCACCAACTTAAGTTCAGTCTGATAATCCAATTCCAATCACCACTTTGGTTTTGTTTTTATTCAATTAGACTTCATCCATTTATTATTTAACTCAATTAACCCATTTAAAAATTTTAATTTACTTCTTAATTCATTTTTGAATTTATTTTATTAATACAAAGTCATTCTGTAGTTAGTCTACTCACTTGTGTTTTATTTGCATCTCAAACCATTTCTATTATCTTCCACTTTCATTTCAATCGGAAACACTTCCATAATATCTAAATTTGCTTGCAAACTTCATTAAATATTATTCAAATCACACTTGAATTTTATTTGTAATTCAAACCATCGCTATTTCGATCCAACACTATTTTATTTTTATTCACATCTCCTCTTATTTAATTCATTATCAAAACCAAGTCGAATTCTATTTATAATTCGAATTCATTTCTAAACTCCATTATTAACTTACCATTTATTCATTTATCCAAGTTAAATGTTATTATTTAATATAATTATTTAGCCAATTAGCTTATTCCAATTCTATAACAAGATTCAATTTTATTACAGAATCACTTTATTAAATTTCCCGAGTTCAAATTTTATTTTATAATTCTAGTTTGGATTTTCCCTTTTAATCTCCCAAAATTTCAACATCTTAATATTAAAAATTTTACGAATGCTTTTAAATTTAGATATTACAATTAAAATAGTTTTTAATAAAAATACTTTTATAACTCGATGTCTCAACCAGTCCATCTTTGTTCTCACAGAAATTCAGCCATACGTTGATCAGGCGTAGGACTGAAAATCTATAAGTACTTGGTAAACCCGTTTTCAACACCCAGTGAAAATACTTGAAAAATAATTTTATTGAAAATACAAAAAATAGTTTTTGAAAATAGAGGAAATATCTTTGGTGATAATGCTCAGGAAACCATCACCCCCATCCATGGTCGCAGTTAACCCGATGATTACATTGCCATCCCGACAAAATCCACAGATAACTGTAGGCCTCTGCGCGTCACGATTACACCATGGAACCCACGACAGATCGCAGCTACAATTGGGGTTGCGTAGCTATCACGGCAAAAACCCATATAACTGTAAGCATCAGTGCCATCGAATTTCGCTGCCAAAAATGAAACTTCTCCACTCCACTTGACCATAGATCCCAGTCTACTGATGTTGCGTTGCCTTCCCGGCAAAATCAAGTGTAGACCGTTGACACTCATCCTCCACACGATTTCGCTATGGTCCCCACAGTAGATCGCAACGACATCAAGTTACACTGTCGTCACAGCATAACCCAAATGCCTCTGTAGGCATCAACGCCATCGACTTACGCTACCCAATAATCCTCAGGAACTAGTTTTGTCCGGACTCCTCACAGGATCAACTTTAGAACCCCCCCCCCTCGGGCTCAAGGCAGCACCACCCGGTGGCACTCCTGAGAAGTTCATTTCAAGGGAGCGCCTTTTTCCCCAGAGCAATCGTCAAAATAGGCTTTCCAAAACTCAATATTGATTTTTTTTTCCAAAAATCAAAAGCCTTTCTCAAAATCCTCATCAGATCCTTTATATATATTCAGATATATATATATATATATATATATATATATAAATTTTTTAAAACTTTGGATCCTTACCTTCTTGTATAAAACACCTTTTATACTCCAAACACTTCTCAAAAACCATAGAAATATCCAATTTCCATCTTTATTCATTTCATATTTATCAAAATATTCTTTCAGTTCAAAAGAACCATTTCATATTCCTTATTCACCTTTACATTAATCCCCATTTGGATTATTACTTCAATCCTTATCTCAGTTGGGTACTTAATCAATAACAGTTTGAACTCCGACCAGTATATTTAGAAAAATAGCTTGAATATTTTTAAAAATAGGTAAGTAGTTGAAAAATAATTATTAGTTTGCAAAATAATTGTAAAATAGTTAACTAATTATAAAATAGTTGGAAAATAGTTAAATAGTTATAGAAATCTTAATAATTGCAAAATAGTTGTAAATTAGTAATTAATTTGTGACATAGTAAAATATGGTAATAAGTTTAGAAAACAGTTGAAAAAATGTTAAATTGTTCCAAAATAATTGTAAAATAAGTATAAAATAACTTGGCTTTAAGAAAGAAAGGTTGTATATATTTAATAGCTTAGAAAAATAAGTTCATATTAAGACAGTTTATATTGAAAATAGCCCAGAGTCAAAACTGTTCACTTCCCCAACAATTCAATTTAAATAATCTTCAATTTCCATTGAAATTGATTTAACTCCAATTCAAGTTGAATCAATCATGATATCTTTTCCAATTCAATTTAAATTCTATTTGATCTTTAAACTTGTATAACTTTAATTACAATTTCAATTTTACAATTATATTTAAAATCAATTACATTCACATTTTGCTTTTAACTCGGAATTATACATTCTATTTAGTCAATATTTTTATTATTCCATAAACATTTAATCAAGGTTCCAGAGTTTAAACAAATTTCCAAAATTTCAATATCACCTTAGAATTCAACTATATCCAAAATTCTTTGGCGAATTCAATTATCCCTTTTGAATTTCAAAACCAAACCCAGTTCACAAACAATTCCAATTTAAAACAATTTGGTAGCAAAATTTCTCTCCTAGAAACTCGAAAACGAACATCGATGATGCTGCAGTCATCACCGACGTTATTTTCCAGTGACCGAAAGAGTTTAATGCTTTTATCTCTCTAAAACACTTCCATTATGTTTGAAATAATGCTATTATTTCTCCAAAACCTTTGGAAACCACTTTCAAATCCAAAGGAATTTTAAATTTCCCAAAAATTCCAAATTCCTAATCCATCCAATTCATATTACACATTACTCTGGAATTTCATCACACTTTATTTTCAGATATTCTTTGGAATTCTATTCCGCCTTATAATCTCATTTATTTATAAAGTTTATTTCAATTAATAAATTACATTTACAATCTATATTTCAAATTCCTTTTTGATTTTAAAACAATTCCACTTAAATTACAATTCCAAAATTATTCTAATTACTTTGGACTAGCATCCATTCAATTGAACCCACTTCAATTTCAATCATTTCAATTCAATCCAATTCAAATCTTCCATTAAATTTTTGAACTTATACATCTTCCATCCCAAATCCAATTAATTCAAATCAGATTCAATTTGAATGAGTTCAATTCCAACTTCAAATTTAAACCATCTCGAATTATATAATTCGAGCTAAATTCTCAAAGATTGGTTTAACCTTTTTAAACCAAATTTAACTTTGTTCATTTAAAGTTTCAAACAATCCTAATTTCTGAGTTCTAATTCTAGAATTTCATTTTTAATTAATTTAATTTTAATTTGGTTGTATTATATTCCTACTTAACTTAATTCCAATAATTTAACACCCAATCACCTTAATATTTATTAGAAGGAAAAATTGTTTTATATATCAAGAATATATTTTTATATAAAATCATTTAAAACCTTTATATAAGAAAATAACAAGTACACTCTCATATATATACACTCAACTCATTCTAGAGTTCCACGAACTCTATTTATTGAGTAATTCCCACCAGAGCCAAGGTTCTCGCTTAACCTTCCTGCTCTGATACCAAATGTAACGACCCGAAATTTTCGAACCCGAAAATTCCAGATAGTTATGAAAAAGAAGAAAAAGATAGAAGAAGAACAGAAACACCAAACATCTCACATTCGCAGCGGGTAAAATATAATAATAAATAATAACAGTTTACAAAAGAATATTATAACTGTCGATTACATTTAATATACATCAGAGTTTCACATTATATACAGTCACTGAATATTTACAATTATCATGACTGAGATTAACTATAATATAAATACAGCGGAATACTCTATACGATATCGCCATCCAGCTCGCCTCCTGAGCTCCAGAACGTACCTACCTGAAAATCTGTAATACTTGGTCTGACCCGAGCATTACACCAAAGTAACACCCGGGTCAGGCTGGAAAACCAGCGTGAGTAAACCCAACTAACATGAAATACAAAGTTCTACAACTTGTATAAACCCGGGAAATTTATATCAATTTACAACTACACAAGTTGCTATAAACATCATTTATTTCCCAAGCACTTTTCTATGTACCAAACTTAGTTAAAATAATCCAATTGGCTTAAATCATTTCATTCCAGTTTATTGATTTTACAAATCAACTTATAAAAATTCGAAGTGGTTTCGGGTATTTCCTAATACCCGACCCCGACCTCTTCGAGTCTCATACCATTCTTTTCCAAATTATCCAAATGAAAATACACAATATTTCACATCAGAGATATCAACTCATTCAAAGTATCCAATATCATTCAGTCGTCCATAAGTAGTGCTTAAACACATACATATTAATTCAATTGATTTTAATTGAATTCAAACCACATTCATTTAGATTCTTTCATTCAATACTAATTAATTTCCGAATCAATTTATTCGTCACCCTTCACTATTCATCTTAGTTAATCACCCTGTATTAATTATTTCAATTACATTCAAGCAAGAATCCTAAACTAACTTCACAATATTAATTAGTCTCAACCAAGATTGTTAAGTAATCTTATTTACTTCATGAGTTGGTTAATTATTTAATTACATTAATCTTTAATTCCTTGTTAATTAATTTTCTCATACATCACTTATTATGGATTAATCAAATTTAATTCATCAATCTTCAGTTACATCATTAATTATATAAATTCAGGATTTCCAATTAGTCGCAGATCCTTAACTAATAAACTAGCTCTTCTATGCAAAGTTTTATGTGACTGGACTCTCAGTTCTCAAATTTCAATTGTAAAACAAAGCTAGATGCATATACCGTCTCTTCACGCACATTTTTATGGATGTATAAATAATAATAGCAGCTTCCAAGTTCCACTATATTACATGTTTAATTATGTTTAAATTGGGGGGGAAATTCATCATACTGTGAAAAAAAAATCTTGTACAAGTTATGCTGTGTAACATGCAACCTCACTAAGACAACTTTTCCATGTTTTTAATATTAACAAAACATAACCGTATGTATTGAAACTAAACTGGTTAATTAAACCTATAGATGAGTGATTTAACTTGATATGCCTGATTACCATTTTCACATAGATGTATATGAAGAAATACTCACAGAAACACTCGGTCGTGAGTCGTCACGGCTCCCAATCTTAGATCCACTCGATCGTCACCTCCAGATCACACGCGCGCTACTAATTCACCGAGCAAACCAAACCCTAGCTTGAATCCACGGCGACGTTCTCGGCTAAACGAACGAGTCGCGCTCGCCTACATGCTGTCGCCACCTGACGCGACATAGCCTTGTTCGAATTCGCGTTCGAGAGTTCCACACCCATCACCCTTCCTGATTCATGACGCGCGCACGGCCACGTCGTCCCCTCGGTTTCAAACTCGAAGGCTTCGGCCATAAGTAAAATTCGAATCGAGGCCGGCTTCAGCATCTTTTCCTCTTGAATCTGATTTAGGGAATAGTGAATTAATTTAAGGAGGAGAGGATTTTCGATTAACCGAAAGGAGGACATTATTTTGATTTGTTTTTTTTAATAGATAAAATCCATTTCTGTTCCAGGTTGAGAGGAGAAGGGAATAAAAATATAGGAGGGTGGAAAGCTTCTCGCGTAAGACATGGAAGATGTAAATATCTTGCTAACTTATACTAAATTTAATTATAATATAAAACTTCAAAACGTCTCGTTGCATAATGCGAAATCCCAAACCCCGAATAAGACATACCGATAAGCGTTTATAAGATTTTACTCGCATTCCGAACATAATGGAACGTGTTTCGGGAGCAAATACAATCATATGCGCGAGTTACAGAAGTAAATGATCAATTTTAAATTAAATCGATTTAAAAGTTTCTAAGCGTTTTGAGTTGCCAAGGTCAAACGACAACTCCGATTGCTACGAAATTTAAAATCCGATAATAACTAACTATTACGGATCCAATGGAACCGGTTTCGTCGAATTCCGAGACTATGCCTCGGAAGGCTATTTTAAATTCAATTTAAACGATAAAATGTCCAAACCGAACAAAATATATTTAAATTAAATTCCAATCATTATATTATCTCCAGTATTATCATTATAAATTTTATAAGCCTTCAAATTATTTAAACAGGCTTAGAAATACCAGATTCAACAATTTACCCAATCTTCAATTATAAAAATCAATATTTAAACTATATTATCCAATGATTTAATTATCTAGTAAATATCAATATCAAGAATTCAAGTTAAAATTAACTTTTAAATATTTAAAATCGATTAATTATTCCAATTTAATTTGTTGAAATTTCCGGGTCGTCACACAAATTGAGAGTGATTTTGTCATGTTGGTATTCCAGACTGACTCGGGTATTATTTAACTATAATGCTCGGGTCAGATAGAGTATTACAGAATACAGGAAAAGATGCTGTGGAGCTCAGGAGACGAGCTGGATTGTGATACGTACTGCCGTACTTGATTATTATTCCGCTCTGCATTCAGTTTTGAAGACAAGTATATATGACTATCCAGATTGTATATTATTGATGTTGTTGAACTCTAATGATGTAATCTGATGATGTACATATAAACAGATATAGTTTTCTTTGTGTAAAGATATGTTATTATATATTATATTTTATTCCGCTGCGATGGTTAGATTCTGTTATTATTTCTATTTTCTTCTTCTACCTCTTTCTTATTTAACCCAAATGGTTCATATTTCCATGCATTTTGAGTTGATTGATGGAGAATAGTGTCGACTCAAGGGGTACAGATTTGCGGTTTGTTACACACACCCTCATTTTTTATATTATGCTATTATGTTAGTGTATGAATGTATTAGATATATTCAAAACTAAATATTATGTAAATTTAATTAATATGATTAATCAAATAAATACGAAATATTTTTAGGAAAATACAATTTTATCTAATAAATAAGTTGGATGTAATACTATCTAGTAGATTACATAGATCCATTAACATCGAAATATGTGATTGTTGTTTTAAAATCTACACATTTCATCCGATGTCAAAATGGAATGGACCCTACAGTTGTTAACCAAGAAGATTAAAATTTCTACGAACTCTAAAAAGAATATCTATTCAAATTTATTTATCAACATAAGGAAGCGCTTCTTTGCAAGTCGTGCTTCTTCAATTTTTATCGAAAGAGATCTAAAATGAAATTGTCACATCCTAGTATAATGTGGTTTGAAATTATCAAATTAACTATAATTTTCTAATTAAAATCAAAATACTTGAAATTTGTAGAAAAAAGCATTGAAGTTGATGAGACTTAAATTCACGGTTGCTACTTATGGTTATAATTTTAAAAAAATAAAAGAAAAACACTTGTTTTCTTGAAAAATAAGAACATGATAGACCGGTATATAAAGGTGGGAGGAGTATTCGCAAAAATGTTGATTGGTGAGAAAAGAGGCTGGTGAAAGAAAAAGAATGTTGAGGGTCTATATTAGCACCCTAACTACGTCTAATAGCTTAACCAAGTAATTTTTCAAGTCTAATTACTTACATTCAAAAGCTTCAATTTTCAAGCAAAAGTACATGTAGAAACCACATTAGAAAAATTGGTAGAATAATGTGGTGCTGTGAAATGAAAAAAGTGAGTTCGAGGAACATATCCTTTTGTTGTTTTTTGGTAGGCCAAAATAATATTCATTTTTTGATTATTAAATATCCTTAATTTTAAATGCCACTCCGTTCATTTAGAACAAAAGCCTTCAAAATATATTTGAAGCAACATATTATTGATATGAGATAAAAGAAGCAAAATAATCCAGAAAAAGAAGCAAGCCTTAAGCCTTAAAAGGTATAACGCAGTTAACCTGAATTAGTAAGAATGGTAGTAGGAAAGAGAAATGCAGGAGTTCAAATATAAAGAGCATAAATTAATGAAGCTTTCAAAAATAGAAAAGCAACTGCTGTAAGATGTTAAATATATAAGCCCGATTCATAATTTTAAACATATATGATTCTAAATGCAAAATATATACAACAATCTAAACATAGAAAATGTGCGCTTGACTAAACAGAAGAGAATTACTAAAAAGAAAAAGGTTCATAAAAGTGGGGGAAAACATAGCTAAATGCAATGAAAAGACGTTAATAAGGTCATCAAAAACATAGTATTGGTTATTAGATTACTGGTTTTAACCGTCAATGATCATAATGGTTTTGAACGGTTTGTGCTATTATAACCAATCATTATACGTTTGGGGGTTTAACAAACACCGATTTTAAAAATTTCCACTAAAATAACATTATATACATATATCATTATATTTATTCTTCAAGTTTATGAAGATTAAATTTGTGACAAAAGTAGTCTGGATATAATTGAAAAAAAATTATAACCGTTCGAAACATCCCAATTTGATTGATTGAAAATTATTTTTAAAATTATACAACACTTAAAATATAGAGCCCTCAAAATATAGAGCCTTCTAAAATCAA
Source organism: Allium cepa (assembly GCA_030765085.1). Classification (NCBI taxonomy): domain Eukaryota; kingdom Viridiplantae; phylum Streptophyta; class Magnoliopsida; order Asparagales; family Amaryllidaceae; genus Allium; species Allium cepa. The sequence goes on along the minus strand of CM060940.1, from coordinate 417,536,714 downwards.
TGAAAACTGTTAGATAAAAAATTCTTCGCCAAAGAGTAACCATCAAAACAAAAAAATTCATTGTAACAAAAACATATATTATACGGTAAAACTCAAAATAAATAAATACAAAATTTAATCAGCAATAATAGGCTCGAAGCGAAATGTTTAAACTGATTGATGTAGCATAACTTTTTAGTAGCTAAGGAAAGGCTCTGTCGGCCATCTGTTAAAAGATTTTCTTATTTATACTACTATGGACCCGTGCTTTGCACACAGCCTGTTTGTGTACGGGCTGTTTGTGTTATCATATACGTTCATATTTTGTTTGAGCGTAAATATATAAACGGAAAGCAATGACATTTTTTGAATTTCAAAAAGACACCTAGTAAATTAGTCCAACAAATTTTAATTATTAATAGTAGAGATATACGATGATTGTTAAGATTTCCTCGTTTAGAAAAAGAATCATTTCATGTCCACTGTAAAAAATGAACAACAATCAAAACCAATTTGTTAATATCTTTACAAAAACATAACTCCGTGAACTGCAAAAAAATCCCAATCGCCGAAGAAACTTGAGTCCAAAATGCCTAATATTGTAACATCGAGGTATTAATCATAGCGAACTAAAGTAGAAATGAACTTTTTGCGAGCTAGGCTTAAGGGCATCTCCAGTGGTGCAATTCAATGTTGAATTGGGCGAGAAAAATCTCCAATCGTACGATTAAGGCAAAAAATAAAGCTGAATGTTCAGGATTCAATTCAGAATCCTGAACTGGGCTTAGGCGCCCATTTAATGGGCGCCCAAGCCCTAGCACCCATTTTATGGGCGCCATGGCTTAGACGCCCATTAAATGGCGCCCAAGCCCCCCTCCCCACAGGACCCACCGTCCTCCAACGGCTATAACCGGCCCCCGCATTTGAATTCCAACAACTAAAAACGGTCATATTTTGACCCCAACGGCTAAAAACGGTCATATTTAAAATTACAACGGCTATAAACGGTCATATTGAAAATTACAACGGCTATAAACGGTCATATTTATGATTTCACTACATATATAGGAATAATATTCAGATTGTAATACACACATCTCTTCTTCTATTACAATTCTATTCTCAGTTCCTTAATATTGAAAGTATGTCTGATCCGTTTCAATCATATACCGAAGCGATGAATATGGATAGCTGGGATTTAGATTCTCAACCCTTTCAAAATGTTCATCCCCAAACCGTCCCCCTCTATCGTTCCATTCTTCTGCTCCAAGGTCTGGCGATGAAGATAAGGATTTGTGTTATATTTACTGTCATTTTTCTAACGACTCAGTAAAGGGGAACGACCAAAGTGGAGAGGCGTTTTAGGCAAAAGTCATGACTACGTACAATAAAAAACGTGTTGAAAAGACGAGGTCAACGTCTGCAATCACGGGTCATTTTGGGAAGATTAATCGACAAATACAATTCTACGAGTCGCAGATCTACAAAATAAGAACAGAAAATCCAAGTGGAATGGGTGGCGAAGATGAATTGGTAGCGTTTTGTAAAATTTGATTTTTAATTTACATTCATTTCTGATCACTTTGTTAATATATGATTTTGTGTTTCTGTTGTTGTAGAAGAGAATGGCGAATGATCAATTCTTGAAATTATTTCCAAGAGAAAATGGTACAAAGAAACCCCACTACTATCAGTTTGCAAACTGCTATGACTTGCTTGTTAGTCAACAAAAATGAAGCTCAAACACCGCAAAAAGCTTAAGAGATGTCCAGACGAATTCGAAGGGGAAGAAAAAATCAAGTAGATCTAATTACAATTCTAACCCAGGCAATTATTCTCATATGGACTCAAATGTATTCCCAGATAACGAAGACGAAGAAGCAGTACCCGCATTTGATGAAGACGCTGGACCGATGGGGCAACGAGTAGCTAAGAAGAAAATTGCTGTTCAATCTCAAATCGATTCTCGTTTAGCCCTAATGCATGAAAACACGCAAGAGAAAATGTAGAACGTCAAAAGGGAAGTGCAGAAAAGCTTGCCGTGTTAAAAGAATTGACTGAGATTGAGAAGGGCCGCTTTGAGCTAGAGCGGCAACGCCAAGAGATCTTAGTAATGGAAAAGGATGTCACCGGAATGGACCCAATTACAATACAATATCGGATGGAGTACAAACAACGCATTGTTAAGAGTAGATCTGGAACAAAACATATGTAGTTGACGTATTAATGTGATATTTTTAGTTATTGCAGTTTAAATATCCATGTACCTCCAGTTCATATTTGCAATCAAGTGCTATTTTCAGTTTTACAATATTCAATGGTATATCATTTTTTCGATTCATTATGTAGATATCAACATAGATTTACTTCATCAAATATAAATGATATTACAAACATAAAACTTGAAGCATTCCACACTTCGTTACAGAAATAAAAAAGGCAAACATATGTAATTAAACAAATATCCACCATCCCCAACTATTGATTTCCATGAGAATTCCAAATATGCTCCATTAAATCCCTTTGGAGTCATGATGATCGTCATGAAATGCGTATTGTCCTTCATTTCGTAATGTGGCTGTGCGAAACAACTCGGGGGGTTGTCTTGCCCCCTCATATTCAAAATCAGGATAATCCGTACCGCGTTCATCTTAAATGATCATGTTATGCAGAATTATACAACAGAACATAATTGTAGCCATTTTTGATCTCTTCCATAATCTACATGGATTGCTGACCATTGCAAACCTTGCTTGAAGGACCCCAAACGCCCTTTTTGTGCCCTTCCTTTATCCTTCCTGCATTGCAGCAAATTGTTTCTGTTTTGCCATCATTGGGTTTGCAAATGTCTTTACAATCATACTCCATTTGGGATAAATTCCACCTCCTAAATAGTATCCATGCTCATATGTGTTATGGACAAGAGTAAATGATACGGGAGTTGACTTACCTTATGCCAAATCATTAAACAAATGAGATCGTTCGACAACGTTTAAGTCATTAAGAAAACCTGGTATTCCAAAGAAAGCATGCCAAATCCACAAATCATGAGAGGCAACTGCTTCTAAGATGATAGTTGGTTTTTTTTCTTTGCCGTTATATGCTCCATGAAAAGCTTTCGGACAGTTCTTCCACTCCAAATGCATACAATCTAGACTTCCAAGCATTCCAGGCCAGCCCTTGCTTTCATGCATTTCACGCAAGCACGTTACATCTGCGTCGTTTGGAGAACGAAGATATTCCGTCCTATAAATGTCCACAACTGACTAACCGAAGTGATCTAGGTTTTCCAATATTGTACTCTCTGCAATACGATATGCGTTGTCAAGGGCATCGGCGGGTGTACCGTATGCTAACATCCTCAAAGCTGCGGTCATCTTTTGATTGCCACTCAAGCCTTGTTTTTCTGCAGTGTCCTGCTTAAAAACAAAATAATTATTATTCTGCTGAATACTTTCGAGAATTCTTATAAATAATGGACGACTCATTATGAATCGTCGTCTAAACATCTCCGGACCGTAAGTTGGATCACGGGCAAAGTAATCTTACATAAGTATTTTTTGAAATGCTTGCTGGTTACGGTTGATATATTTCCGACCCACGACGGAACCACCATGTTTTCCAGAAGTTGATCCGTATGCTTCATGGTATACCTCCATCAGTTCCTCCTCCTCTTGTTGATGCACTAACGTGTACGCTTCTTCTTCCGAGTCACTATCGCATAGCAATATAGCTTTTAGTAAACTTCCAGACATTGTTTGATAATTGAGGATAGTTGTTCGATATTTGAATGTTTTGTTAGACTAAATTATGGTGAACAAGTATGACATCCATATGGTTATATATATTTATGACTAATTCTTGAGTGGAGAGAAGGGGGGTCGGTTTGCGGTCACCATCATGTACATAGCCACGTTTATTTGCCGGTCAAGAATCTCTACTTTGTTGAATGGAGAGAAGGGGGGTCGGTGTGCGGTCAAATCACGTACTGTACCCACGTTCATTTTCCGGTCAAGAATATCTGCTATGTTAGGTGGAGAGAAGGGGGATCAGTGTGCGGTCAAATCACGTACCGTAGCCACGTTTATTTGCCGGTCAAGAATTTCTGCTATGATGAGTGGAGAGAAGGTTGATCAGTGTGTGGTCAAATCAATTACTGTACCCACGTTCATTTGCCGGTCAAGATTCTCTACTTTGTTAAGTGGAGAGAAGGTGTGTCAGTGTGCGGTCAAATCACGTACTGTAACCACGTTCATTTTTCGGTCAAGATTCTCTGCTTTGTTGAGAGGGGAGAAGGAACATCCATTATATAAATTCACAAATCGATATATGTTTAAATCATTTTAAAACCTAACATTATTCAAACTACATTGTCCAACATGACATTTACATCTCATGAACTGAAGTTGCTTATGCAGTACTACATTCAAACCGATGACATGTGTGATAATAAGGAGTTAATGGTAATTAATTTTTGGGACACTCTGGCTGAACTCTACAACAACGACGTGGGCTCTCAAGTCAGACGTACGGCTCAAGAGGTCAGGACTGCATACAGAAAATTTACTAGGGCATGCATGCGTTATACAAAGATTATTAATGAGGTAATATTGAAAAATGTGTTTGAGACTACATGTTCGACTTATGACGGTCGATACAATTTAAAATATCGCATGCCCTTCTTAGCCCATGATGCGTACTTCATATGTCAAAACTGGCTAGAAAGATTTGGATGACCTTAAGATAACTGTATTGCTAGTTGGTTATGTAACATTCGTTAATGTGTCGAGAGTTTTCTGAATTGTCTTTTCAAATGATAATGTATGTTGTTGTTGTCAAAGCTAATGCCTATGTGTAATGTTTGTTTATATATGCCCTTGTGTATTGTATGTTGTCAGATCAAAAGGTAGTGGTTGCATAAGTGTAATGTTTGTTTATATATTCTCTTTCTGGCTTACTTATTGATCAATCATAATCAGCTTCTTCCTCACTCACGACAATAAATTCTTTAACGCAATGTCTTCTTGGCCTTCTTCTATCGGTTCAGATGTAGGTTACATGGCTGCGAAAAGTCCACATACTAATGAGGATTGGCTTATCGATTATCAAGAACAACACTATGAAGATGTCCGCGGTCAGTTTCAAAACCTTAAGCAGCCGAGACTTCAGGAAGTGGTTGAACCGCCATACGAACAACATGTTGTTCGTATGGTATATGAGCAACCTGAGAACCAGGATCAAGTAGTTCAACCTCCCACTGAGCAAGAAGTTGAATCGAATCTAGTTTGTTGTCAGTGCGGGTATGAAGTTGAAGTTGTAGTACGTGCGGATGGAGAAAATATTGGTCGTCGAATCCAACTATGTCAATTCTGGCCAAATGGTTGCAGTTACGCGGAATGGTTGGATGATCCTTTATGTCGAAGGGGCATAACCTATGCAAACGAACTAGAACAGGAGATAAGATGTCTTAGACTTTCTATACAGGAGTTGCAGCTTAATCGTCATGTCTAGTTTCTTCATATTCGTGGTCTGTTATTACTGTGTCATTTTTTATCAGTGTTCTATGTTCGTGTGCCTCACTAGTAGTTTTTTTATGTCACGAGTAGGTTTTTATAAGTTTTCTATCTACTATGACTATTGGTTTTTTTGTATGTTTATATGTAACTAGTTAGTGCTTATAAGTATACACAAACATATAGAATTCCATTGTACACCAACATATATAATTCATAGTTAAACAGACATATACAATTCACATTATACACCAACATGTATAATTCACAGTATACATAGACATATAGAATTCATAGTATACTCGAGCATTGTAATCCAAAATCGAAGAAAGTGAAAGTATATAAACATAAAGAATACACAGTATACTCAAACAATGACATAAATGCATAAGTTATAGGAACTACAACATATAATAAAACATCTACTACGCATAAACTAAAAGGTATACAGCTAAAGGGATGCAACGTCGTCGTCGACAGCATCATCACCATCATCATCATCATCTCCGTCATCGTCATCGTCATCGTCATCATCTCCATCACCATCATCATCGCTATCACCACCATCATCATCTCCATCGTCATCATCGTCATCCCTATCACCATCATCCCCCTTGTCCTCATCATCCCCCTCGTCCTCATCTAAACCACCAGCATCATACCCACTAGGACCAGCATCACCTCCGCCTTGTGATCCGAAAGGCTCATGTATAGCAAGTCTAGCTGATAGCTGATCAATCTGGGCCTCTAGCATCAGTGTATGCTGCATGTACATATCATGCATGGTGTGTGTATGTGCAAGAGTCATATCGTGAAATACACCATGTGAAACTCTGGCCTGGACCAATCTAGCAGCATACTACATAAAGATGATATTTGACATAGTAAGAAACCAAGCAGAAAATAAAGGAAAAATGACAGTAAACAACAAACGTACCTCATACGGAGGATATAACCCGACTGAAGGCACATCAGGATAGTCGGGGTGATCTGGAAAGACTAAAGGCTGCTCAATCAAAGTACCTGTCACGTCATATGCTCTAAAAGTAGTATCAAACTCCAACTGCATGGGAGTCTTGGAGAACTGTGACGGAATCATGTCAAATGAAAACTGCGGTACCTGAACTCTACCGGCGCCAGATGAGGTCTTATATGATCAGAGTTGACCCCACGAACATAATCTGGTACGATGAATCTACGGGGTGCTACTCTAGCCCAATAAGCATCGTAATCCCCATCGATGAAGAAAGTACTACTATCCACCCATCCAGCCTGTCGTAGAGCATCTAAGTACTGATCGTCGATCACCCTATGTCTACCAAACATGTCCTCACAAGATAAAGGATCATATGGTATGCGACGATCACTCGTAATCTGATAAGCACATCTCTCTCTCAAATACCACATAGGCATAAATGCGGGTGTATGCAAAGCAACCCTACGTCTAGATAGTGAATACGCAACCATCAATGGATGGTCGTCCACCAGAAGACCTGCATATGCTAGATGAGTCCAATGTGAGGCCCAAGGAGTCCGAATGAAGTTACCTCGACTACGCATATCAAGCTGTGACCTAGCCTCCATCAAGTCATGCCGTACACCTTAGGGGACATGATGTACGTACTGCATAGTCTAGCATCGTCTCATCCTAGGGAAGTAATGCTTAGCAGCCTGACTAGCCGTGTCCTGGATGCGGGGATGCATGTTTGCCGTGTACTCGTAGTACCATAATGGCAACATATACCAAAAAGCATACATCTGCCTGACATCGCCAAGCGCAAATGAATCTAGAGCGGTATATAGGGTGCCTAATATTGCTGTTCCCCAGTCAATAGTATGTAGCTGGTCTAATCTGGTAGGAGATGCTAAATAGCCTAGTCTAACCGTACCTTTTTGGTTCGAAAAAAAGGTCGAACCAAACTGGTTCAACATAAATGCTCTAGTAACTGCATCCATCATATCGGCTCTAGCTATATAACTGGTGATGTACTGCTGCAAGTAAGACAACTTAACAGAACCACTAGTTACGCATGTAACATCTATCAGTGGTAAAAAAAAGTAAACAAATTGGGCGACTCGTATAAATCATCAAATGGAAAAGGTCGAAGACCATGTCGTCCAATCTCAATCCTAATAAACATGTAGAAATCAACTGGGGTGATACCAAGCTCAAAATCTGAAAAATGAAACGTATGCGTGGTGGGCCACCACCTCTCAGCTAATGCATGAATGAGAGGTCGATCAAAGGACTGAACCGGTCTAATCGACAAAAATAAACCAAAAGGACTAGCCTGTAGCCTCTCAATAATAGGACCGGGAAGATGGTCATAATACTGGGTAATGCACTTAGCCCAACTACCCCGATAGTGAGTGTAATGGTCCTATAGATAATTTATGAATTAACAATTTTTGATACAGTAAGGGTCATTTAATATGAGTATGTAATGTACATATTAAAATAACAAGTTATAATAATTTGCAACTTATACCGGTATGGTCGTCAAAGCGGTTTCGGCTCTATGCCGATAACCATCTGGCAGCTCATGTAGAAGACGTAGATCATCTGGTGAAACTCTAGGTGGTGGCGAAACGTGTAATGGTTTAGCTTTCTCCGCTGGATGTCTGTGAACCGTCCTTCGGGCGATTTTCGTTGGACACGGCGGCATTTCATTTAAATTTTTTAATTTTAAAAAAAAATAAACGGAAAAAATTGAGAGGGAAGTGAGGGAGAGGGGAGGCGGTGTGGCGCCCATTTAATGGGCGCCTTGGTTCAGGCGCCCATTTAATGGGCGCCTGACCACTGGAGCCCCAACCCAGATTACGGGCTGAATATTCAGCAGCCCGTAATCCACTGGAGATGACCTAAGCAGAGAGCAAAACTTAAATATAAAAAAGAAAAAGAAGAAGAAGAAGAAGAAAGGAACCGATAACAATATTATGTTTTGAACTAAGCCAGATAAAATGTACCAAAGATTAGGTAGCACAGATGGATATGAAACCAGATAAGATGGATTATATGGAGGAGAGGAAGAGTCTGTGTCAACATACAGTTTTAATTGAAAGACGAAAAAAAAATATCTTTGAGCCTAGGAATACACATTAATGGGAAAAACCAAATTAAAACTGGGAGTAGCTTTAGGGCTAAGGGAGCCCCACCTTCCTTACATTTTAAGTCTATTTAACACCCATGTACATCCGTCTCCTCCTTCCATCGAGTTTTTTTTCACACAGCTCATTCTCCTGTTCATAGAAGAGGAAAGAAGAAAGAAAAACATAGGGGCTGCTGTGTTTCTCGGTTTCTTCCTCCATACAATTATTTGCTAAAGTCATCTTTCTCCATTTTTCTTACAAAAATTTGTCTGATCCACACATCTTCTTCCCTATCGCGCTTCTACTCCCTCACCCTTATCCAGTATAATTCCAATTCCATCCGTGTTATTCTTGTTTGTTTTGTATATTTCAAATATTTTCCTTCAAATTATTTTCAAGTTTCTGCCGTGTTATCCAGATTTTGAATTTGTCGACTCCATGCACTAATATATCTTTCATACATAATAGCATCCAGTTTATTACTTCGTTGTGTGAGTTTTCTTTTTCTTTTCTTTTCTTTTTTTTTGCAATTTATATTTTTCTTCTGCGTCTTTAATACTTTATTAAAAAAAAGCAAATAAAGGTGTTCTTGTTCTTTTTATGTGTTTTTGGGTTCGGCTTTGGCCATTACCATCCCATTAATTGCTTTTACCCTCATCCATTTAAACATCAAATGCATGGTTACCACCCCCCCTCCAACCCAACCCAACCCCCCCCCCCCCCCCACAACTCAAAACCCCAAACACCGTTTATTCTAAAAATGGCTTTATTTTTGCTCACATTCTTTTTTCTTCCTTTTGATTGTCTATTAAGTATTAGTTCATCGACAATTGAGGCATTATTCCGTATTGAATAAAGCAAAGGAACTTCGGCACTGAACAAAAAAAAGGAACGCTTGTGCTTAGGGCTGATCATTATCAACCAACGCTCGAAGGCATTGGTTGAAATCAATCAACGTTGCACCTTCTGGGTTGATTGATTTCGATTAGTGTCAACCATTCTACATTTAGTTTCTTTTAATTACGTTATGCTAGTATAAAAAGCATGTACGTGCATCTAATTGTTGGAGGTATTTAATTTTTATTTAATAAAAAATTGGTGGACGGGTATGTGTTATAAGTATAAAACCTTTGGTAATGGTAGTACATTTATTTTAAGCAATTTTGTTGATGTCGTTGGAGGTAAATTGTCATAAAAATTCTATTGATGGATGGTTAAAAAGAAGATGGTGGTGGAGGTTGCAAACCGATAATAAAATTTCTTTGACGGATGGAGGTATTATTGAAATTTCAAAAATACACCATGAAAATCATATTCTTCGAATTCTCTTTGATAATAGTAAGGATAATCTAATCATGTGCATATCTTTCCTCTGCTTAATTTAAACAACTATAATGTTATATATTTGTGTGTCATTTTATTTTTATCTATTAGCTTCTATGCACGTGCTTACATATTAAATATCCTCCAAAATATTTGCATAGCCAAACCATACTAGGACCCAATGTGTGCATATGTGCTCATGCATGTGGCCAAAATTTTCATTGATGGTTAAAATTGTATTAACAATTAACATTGGGAAGTTTCAGTTATAAGTGGAGAGATGTTTGTATATATTTATCCATAGATAACGATGCTCTAAACATTTATTCAAAACTTCTAATGATGAAAATTAAGTGTTGTTTTGACTTTGTGTATGTTTTTGTCTATATATATGTCGTAACGCACTAAACATTTACTAAAAACTTCTATTGACAATATCTTATCAATGTTTTGGAATTTGATTTTGCAACATCTTGTACAATAATTCTTTTTCTAGAACTATCCCAAAAGAGATTTGTGATGCAAAAGCTTGTGATAATGAATTTTGGATACAACAATTTTAGCAGCCCATTTCCCTTAGAAATTATGCGAGTAGGAATCACTATGTAATTTGAAGTGTACATAATAACAATTTTGATATGACTTTATATTCAGTGTGTTAAGAAGTAATCCTCTGATCGGGAAAATACGGGCTAATGAAGCGGGACCATCCTCCGATCAAGTTGATATTTGAAGGTAAATGAACTGATTAGTTGGAAATAATTTTACTTTAAGAATTAGGCCACCTTTATTCTGGTTGCCAGATCAACTAATATTTATATAGCTAGGTAAGGTGCAACAACATTGGACAAATTAATGTGGTTTTCATGAAAACTAATTGTTTTAATAAGTTCCACATCGTCTAAATTATGTTAGTTGTTAGCATATGTAATCTAAGAAATCGAGGCGCAAATTTCGTTCTCAAGAACATCCACTAGAGTTTCAAATTACAAATGCAAATAAAGAAATGGATGAAGCACTTTTAGCCATTAACTTTCAACCAAACTGCCTTGCTTGGGCTACAACCAAGGACAGTTGCTGCTCATATCAACCTACATGGGTAACATGATTTAGATATAGGGATGTGAATAATATTTTTGAAAATTCAAAAGGACACTATTAAATTCAACTCATGGAATTCTCATTATTAATAATAGAGATGAGTTAGAACTTCAAACGTTAATTAAATAATTTCCATACCGATGTGTAGCACGATTTTTAAATTATCAATGCCAAGTAATCGTGTGGGTCATAGTAATTTAATGTCTGAACCAAACGTGGTTTAATCTGTTACAATGCTCCATCATAGCATGAATTGTTATAAACTAAAAAGAGATAAGAAGCCATTAGGAAATAGGAGAGAGGAGAAAATATTGTTCACACTGATATCATTTACATAGAGACTGATTGATTTAATTAGATTAGATAAGCTCCTTTATATATAATCTTGGAGTACGAGATTGAACATATCCCATGATGTGGGACTAAATCGAAAAACACAAAAGTATATTCACTTTTATATTTACATATATTATAACACTCCCTTTAAATATGCGTCTTCAAAATCTTATGTGTTCATATGGTAGCTAGAAATTATTCCTTTTGAAACGTCCATGATAATTACTCCTCCTCATTATTATCTTGCTTTCATACATCCATTCAGTCATTATAACTATTGTCTGTTGCCTCATTAAAAACTCTGTTAGGAAAACCCAATGGAAAAAATCTAGAATGAGAAAAAGAGTGCAACTTGAAATCAATGATATCATACAATTGATATTCTTTTTAAAGAGTTTGACTTGGTAATGCCTCATCGGAACGTTACTAAGAAAAACCCAATGGGAAAATTCTTAGTGAAGGAAAAATAATACAATGACATATTTTATTTTCTTATTTCTCCAAATGAAGTTTGATACTTCTGGATCAAACTAATGCCTTGTTAAAACCTTACTAAGAAAAACCCTACGAAAAAAATTTTAGTCAATGATAAAAATACAATTTAACTTAAATAACATATTTGAGATGTTATTTCTTGAAAATACGTTTGATTCTTCTAGGTCAAGATGATGCCTCATTGAAACCTTAATTAGAAAAACCCAGTGGAAAAAAAATCTTAAATTAAAAAAAGAGTACATTATAACTTATTTTCTAATGTTACCGGGGAGTTGATACTACTGGATCAAGATAATGCCTCATTGAAATCTTACTAATAAAAACGCGGTGGGAAAAATCTTAGTTAATGAAAAAGAGTGCATTATAAAATACTGATGGATGCTCCTCCAGATTTGAAATTTTCCTTTGAATTCGTATATGTCTTTTGGTAACTCAAATTGGTTATAGATACTTCTGGATCCATAAATATGAATCTCATTGATAATACAATTTATTAACAGTTTCTTTTGATACAATCGAATTTTCTATGATTGTTTCTTCTAAACATGATTTGCAATTTATGCATTTTGTATGCTATTTTTATGAAAAATAGTTCATGTGCTTTCATTTTTGTGCTTCAAATCAGTTTTGTGTATTGCAACTATACATTTTTCATGAATATTAAAAATTTCGTTACAACATTACTAAAAAGCAGGAAGTAATCTACTCATCTTGAAGTATATCAAGATTTTCATTACAACAATACTTAAAAGAAGTTTGTAATATACACTTCATGTCTTTTGCATTCATTATAACTATATAAATTATATATATTCTCAAGGAATTTGTATAAGTATTTGCATATCACAACTACCACTTCAATGGATATTAAGAGTTTCATTACAGCAATAATTAAAAATAGGAAGTAATATACTCATCATGAATTATATCAAGATTTTCATTACAATACTACTTAAAAGAAGTTGTAATATGTGCTCCTTGTTTCTTATTTAGAAGAATTACATGATGGTCAGTCATGTTTTTCTCTAATCTAAGATCTTTAATCCATTTATAAACAATAAGCATTTTCTTATTTATAAATTTATAATCAATGATTATTTATTGCCAGTTCTAGATATGATTTACTGAGATCTTTTTGTTTATCATATTTTAGGTACCAAAACCACTTCTACGGTTATTTGATAGTCATGTCATGAATCTCTTTTAAAGCACCCTTAACTGTTTTTTCAAGAACACTCACCTCCTTTATTTGGCATCTTTATTACTTACTCCAAAAATATTTTTAACTGACTTTTGAACCACATTTCAAATGTGGTTTACACATTTTGACCTTTCGGATTCAAATCTATATTAGAGAAAATCTACTACGGATATTATTGATAATTTATTCAAGTTACTTAAAATTTTGCATCATTGTATAATTTAATAGACATTTAATACCGATGATCAAAATGAGCTTGTATCCCTTTATCCTCCCCCTCAATGTTGACAAACATTGTCTATCTTTGGATTCTCATTTTGAGCATTATGATATTGCTACTAGCAAATACATCATAAATATTAATAATTGGAGGAAAATTTTTTATCAGTTGATGAAATACATTCGATTGATATATCTTATTAAAGTTTGTTCTCATTCATTGATCAAGCCAATTAGAGAAACTTACTTATGGTATAGATCATTTGAATAAATAAATGACTTCAGGTCATTCAACGTTTATGTTGATTGAATTTTAAGTCACTAAATATTATTTATACATAATCTATAAGATGAGCTTATAACAAATTTCAGGTTGTTAGCTAAAATATTTACATATATGGATGTATATATGCGTCATATATTATAAATTTTCATATTCTTTCTCATTTAAATTAGTGATTTTTTTAGAAAAAACTATTGCAAGGATCCAGACTATTAATTTCTACTTATAAATCAATGTCAATGTGAAATCCGTCAAAATCGCATGATAATGTTCAAAACATTTGGTTTGGAACCATATCGAACTTCTGGTTCGAACAAATAACACACACAACTTCAAGTTGTTATGTTTTTTTTTCCTCAATTATATCTCAAATCGGTATTGAACATTAATTATGATTATTATCAAAGAATAAATTATAATTGCATATAGACAATTCTACACATCTCTTTTGAGAGTTTTGCAAAAAAAATTACAACAAAATAATAATAATAATAGTATGTTTCGGATACTCGAAATGTTACACATAACAGATCTCCACAAGACCGTATGTATAGCTTGCATGAAAATTAGAATATGAGACTATCTCTTCAGGAGAATAATTAAATATATTTCTTTAAGAAATGATTATGCGTGTAATATATCTTATGAAATAATAACTAGGAACATGGCCTTTATGATATAGTTAGATGTATGAAAATAGAACAATATATTCTAGAGATAATTTAATTTCTTACATGTTTGGAAGGTTTGATATAATTATAACGAAATATATGATACATGTTGCATAGCTCTCAAATTTTTAGGATCTAATCTAAACTAAATTAGGTACCTTCATAATCAAATTTCTATGCATTTATTTGGTTTAATAAAATTACCAAATATACAAACAAATCTTTTCTAGAGATATGTTATAATTTCTTAATTTATTAGTCTATTTTAGAGATATTTTATTATCACAACTTCTGCAGTGAATTATCTCTTCTAGAGATACATATGCACTATTGGAATGCTATATCAATGTACACATTTCTTTTGTAGAAATTATACAATTTCTACCTTTAAAATAACATAAAGCATCCCTATTGGAGATTTTTGTTGTAACTATTTTTGAAATGACATATCAAACTTTAAATACAGTAACAAAATTAGATGCGCCAAATGAAAGTAAGATGGAAAGACAAAACCACTACTTTTGGAGTGCAATATTGGTATACAATTCCCCCTCCTCCCCCCTCCCCGTTTTAGGGATAAATTATTGTTATTACTTCGAAACTTTTATATGATATTCCTTTAGGGAATATAATGTTTTCTTTTAAGGAATTGTAATGTAACAAAAATAAAATTCCTATAACATCTCTTCTGGGATGTTGGATTTTGTAATATAATATAAATAAATCTCTAAAACATCTCTTTAGGAGATTAATATACACACGCGTCCATGTATATAAATAGTATAGCGTATAATTTATCTATTATAGAGACTGTTAAAATGTATTTCAATAACTAAATATCTAGCCATATGTACGAAGAAGTAATTTTTCAAAGCATCGAGATTTTTTTCATGATTAAAAAAACTAGATCTAGTAATTATTTTATAGTACTTACCAAACTTCAAGTTTGAGTTATCATAGACTTATCAATGAGAAAGAAACAAAGAAAATAATTAAATTATAGTTACTCGTTGAAATGAAATTAGACTTTGTATCGCGCAAAACCTGTTAAATGATCATGTTTTTTTTTTCATAATTGGAAAAAATAATTTAAACCGACTACAACATACAAATTGAAATGTTATTTGAATTCATACCAAATAATAAACATTACTTTCCATGTCTAAATTAATAGTTACTTTTTCAATCCGATGATGTTTGAAATATCATATAACATAACATCTTCAGGATATTTGGCTAATATAATGTAGATGTGAAGATATAAGGTGTAACGGCCCACCTTTTTGGACAGTTTAAACCGACGATCAAATACACATGTCGATTCCAAACATTCAAAAGGGCAGATAGTTATTGGGGTAAATAATAAAAGAAAAGAAAAGAAATAAAGGAAATGAAACAACGCAGAATCTCGCAGCGGAACGATAAAATATAATAGTCAAATAAACAGTTCATGAAGCTGTCTACTATACTTTGACAATTATTTATACAACATTTATCAGAGTTTATACATATACAACATAACAATTAAATAATGCAGCAGATAACATGATGTAAGGGTAATAATAGTAATAGTATACCAAATCTTCGTCTTCGTCCTCCAGAATCGATCTTCAAAATCTGAAAAAACTCAGGACTGACCCGAGCATAATGAAAAGGCAAAACACTCGAGTCAGGACTAAAATATCCTTATGAAAGTTAAATCAATCGTAAATAAATATGAGTGTAACGGCGTCAGAGATGTTTACGGGGTTTGACATCTCATATCCAGTGTCAACTTGCGTGCAATAACTCAAGAGATGTTACGGGATTTTCCATCTCTTAAGGACCCGTTAAACTATCTACTATGTAGTAATGTACGCTAAGTAGATAATGCCTATCAGTAATATAAAGTATCAAAATAGCGTTAAGGCGTTACCATAATCCCCCTTAACACATTTTATATTCCCAAAAGCATATACAAGACCGTAGTTTCCCCAAAACCGGAAGTCACCAGAGGGCAATCCATATACTCAAGGTACAAATCAAAACGTAGTGGTCGCGAATAGAATAATCAGTATGACAAGGTACATGAGGCGATACCAACTAGGATACTAGTAGTTGCGTGATCCGGACTGATGTTGGGCATAGCCACCAGCTACCCCAACACCGCGAAACAACACTCCCAAATCAAGGGGTGCACCCAAATCGAATCACAAATGTAATAGAAATGGTATCGAAGAAGTGTGTCCGCTAGAGGTGGCGAACCTCAATGGCCCGGCGCGGCTCCTGTTTTAGTCATGTCAGGGGTCATCCAATAATCGTTCTCTTTCTTCAGTCAACGCGTTCACCAAACCATCCACTTCATTCTGGATCAACACTCTGCGTATAATAGTTATTAAAGTGGTTTTCGGTATCGACGGAGAGTATGTCCATATCTGATCCCGGTTTCTTTAATAACTACGTATTATTACACCGTTGGCTCTTTTACATTTCAAATCGATTCATAATTGATATCAAAATATCATGTTCGCTTCAAAAATCAAATTCATTTCAAATATCGACATAGCCATTCACAATTTTTGGTTCCTTTTCAAAAATCATTTTTCGTCTCAATATCTCACTTTGATTTCAAAATCATTCCGAAATTCAATTTATGTTGCAACTTCATTTAACCCAATTCATATTTAAATTCAAGATTTAAACATAAACATTTCACCTTATTAACCAGCTTGAAATTTTTTAGAAAATAGTTTTAAGTAGTATAAAAGTAGTTTAAATAATTAAAATATTTAAAAATACTTAAAATCTTTAAAATAGATTTAAAATAGATAAATTAGTTTAAAATAATTTAAATTGGGTTAAGTAGATTAAAAATAGATTAAAATAGTTTAAGTATTCAAAATGGTTTATATAACAGAGTAATTTGGAAAACAAATTAAAACAGCTTCAAAACCAATCCATTTCAATTATAACTTCCCAATTCAAATAAATTTCAATTTCCAATTTACCGATTCAATTTCGATTTCAATTCAATCAATGTCAACTTTGACTTCAAATTTATTCAATTTTACATTCACCTTCAACTTATTCAATTCCAATGTATATCGATTTTTAGCTTGATTTTTCAAAATATCAATTTTTAACACTTAACAAAATTTTCCTTCAATATTCAAATTTAAATCCCACATACAAATATGATTCAATTTCAAGCTCAATTTCAAATATCATTTTATATCGCTTTTACTTAGTAATATTCAAAGCTTGAATTTAATGTTCAATCGTTAAAACAAATAAATTTCCGACATTCAATCATATCCAAATTTTAAATCTCAAAGTCTTCACTTAAATTTATTCAACAATTTCTTTAACCAAAATTTTATTTCAACATTCCAAACTCAATTTTTCGATAAATTCGATTTCTATAAATTGATTTCTTTTTATAACTTTTATATCAAAACATTTAAATAAATTTCAAATTGACGATTATAAAATTATTAATTTAGCCAATTCGGTGTCCTTATATAATTTTCTATCCTATGGCCAAGTAATTATTTATTTCAATTAAATGTCAGGGATGAGTATATATTACTTAAATTAAATCACAGTATCATATGTATGCATAACAGGATCTATAAAAGCAAATAAACATCTAAACATTTAAATATCAACCAATAGCATCCATCGAAATAAATCATCCAATAGACAATACAATTCATGGCAATTTCATAGTTATCAATGTCAGGTACTTTAATCGCAGTTCAAATTCAGTTTCAATTTAACTTTAACTGTCAATTTAATTTCAACGGTTAATTCAAATGACAATCTATATGACAATTAAATTTTATCAAACAACGACAAATAAAAACATAACACTTCATAATATCAAATTTAACTAGCATAAAGATATTTAGTACGTTGTGAGCGTTATAAAACACTCACCTTGATTTTTACGATTTCAAATCAAATCGAACAACGCTCGATTTAACCCAAAATTTTCTCTAGCTCCAAACGATTCCAATCCAGCTCCATAGCGTAGTATTCGACAATACGAACGCAACGCAACTTGTTTCGTCCGATTCCGACCTCGTACGAACAAGTTATGACATTTATAAGTTTATACAGTTTTTTATATAAATTAATAAAAACTTTATTTTTAAAATTTAACCCAACTCACATCAAAGCCGTTCATTCCCGTGCATCCATCAGGGCCGTTGCCCCATCCTTCTCACGCGCGCATCCCAGGTCTCGTACACGAACCCACCGCCACACCTAATCTCCTGATTTACGCAACCACTACGCCTCGTTCGAAGGCGATCAGGGAGTACCACTCAGTTGCCTTCGATAAGAGCTGCCCATGGCCAGAGCGATGCGAAACTCGGTCGTCCCCTTTCCCCTGAAAACACGAAAGAACGGCCGCACTTCATCGACGAACTGCCGCCAATCCAATCCTCCAATCTCGATCATAACCGGTCGATTGATAGGTCTCGAAGTGCTCGACAATTTTCCAGTTGAAAGATTCTCGAAACAATCAATGGATTGGCCAGAAATTGAGGAAGAAGAACATAAGATTCTGGCCGTTGAATAGATAATGGCGGCCGCGTTTTAAACCCTAGGGCATGTTAATTTTCCAAGAAATGAATTTAAAGGGCTTTTATAGAAATTATAACGAACACTATTCAACCCGGAAATTCCGAACTCCGATTTACGCGCGGTGACCGGCGTTTCTAGGGTTTACCCCGCGTTCCGGACACAATAGAACATGTTTCGAAAGCCAATTCGATCGTATGCGAGAGTTATTGCGATAAACGATCAATTTGAATTAAATCAATTTATACGAATTTCTATGCGTTTTAGCTCACCCCGGACAAACGGTAAATCCGATTGACACGAAATTTGGAATCTGACAATAATATTACATTACGGATCCGATGAAACTGGTTTCGTCGAAATCCGAGACCGTTTGAAAATTGACTATTTTAACTCGCCAAATTAATATTAAAACAATTTCGATGTGTTTCGAGCTGCCACAATCAAACGAAAACTCCGATTGCTACGAAAATTTAAATCCGGTAATAAAAAACTATTACGGACCTAACGGAACTAGTTTCGTCCAATTCTGAGATTGTTCGAAAATTGGCTATTTTTCAGTCGATAATTAAATATTAAAATATTCAATTTTCACAAATAAATTTTAAATTCAATTTTAAAAGTTCTATAACACCACTATAACTCCAATATGATAAAATAAAATTTTACAAATCATTTTTAATCATATTAAACCCGTTATTCAATTATCCAATAATTTCAATTTTAAAATCTTATTAACTCTATTATAATCCCGATATAACTTACATTCCCTTTGGAAACCAATTTGAATCATATTAAACCAAATTCAATTATTCACTCTATTTTCATATATTAAATTTCAATATCAAATTAATCATATCAAATTCGGAATTTAATTATTCAAACATTTGTAATTTAAATTTAAATAATTTGATTATTCTTAAATCACTATCTTTTGAAATATTCAAAACGAACTTAAAATTTAACTTTTTGAAACAAATTAAGATTATAGAACAACCATTTTCATTATACGGTTATTCAATTCCCATTATTAAATATTTCAATAAATTCCAAATATTAAATTTAAACAATTTCGCTTATCCAATAATTCATTATCTTTTGAAATATTGAAATTGAACTTATAAGATTCAACTTTTAAAACCAATTCATAATTTAGAACACTATTTTCATTTTACAGTTATTCAATTATTAATTAAGTTTAAATATTTAATTTAAACAATTTTCCCGTTCAATATTTGATTTTTAAATAGATTTTACTTATCAATCAATTACTCTATTATACCCAATGAATTCAACATTTATTATCATATTCAACTTTTGATTGCAAAGGCATTCACTAAGTAGCTTTTATTTTTCATTACTTGGATAATTATTGTTGCAATTCATTCCAGTTATTATTATTCCAAGCGAATTACAATTTTTTTCTACCATTAAATCACGAAATCTTATTAAATTAGCTATTTTAATTATCGAAAATTTATGGGTCGTTACACTCTCCCCCACTCAAAACTTTTCGTCCCTGAAAAGGAAAAAACGAAGAAGGAACTAAGTATAGAATTCAACACTAGCTATATTTTATTCAAAGTTATCGACTTATAAAACAATGAAATTCCATTTATAAATGTTTACTACACTTCCACTAAGTTACTCCGAACGGTTTTCTAACTCTAAAAGTTAGTTATCAAAACAAGTTATATAAAAAAAAATTAAAACTTGAAAAATTTTCTAACACCCGGATTTTACGGAAAATTTCGACAGAGTCTCCTTTGCGCGGCTCAATCGGAAAAAAAATATAACAGTATGTATATCACAAATATGCATCTCATCAAGTGATAAGGCATCCCGCAGGGAAAAAGTGTAAAAATGCGATATGTAATCCGATATATGTACCTTATATATTATTAGCGAGCATATACGGCTAATATAGCGCGAAAGCGAGCCCCAAATGCGAAGCAAGCGAAATCCGCACCTACTAAACACTCAATAACTAAGTTAGAACCATGCATATAAAGATAGATCGATATACTTAGCCTACACAACATATATATAACATATTTAGCTTCAAAACTGAGATTTCAATATCAGGACAGCAAACAAATCCTAGTTTTAGGTCACCTAAACGATAAAATTTGGCAACTAAATCTAAACAAAAGTTGTTGCATTCATTTCAGGATTTCCGGAATGTCCAAAATCATCGAATTCGGACCATACATTCAAAAATTATGGCCGTTTTACTTAGAGGATACGCCTCAGCCTGGGCAATGAATTGTGCAGGTCCGCGACGTTCACCCATATTTTCGACCTTCTAAACGACATTAAAACACAAAAAACTTAAAACAAAAGTTTTAGCTTAAGTTCTTAGCTTTCCATAAAGTGCAAGATCATCAAAATCCGACAAACCAGTCAAAAGATATGGCGAAAATACTAAGGGTGTATACTACTGATTTTTCTTATTTTTACACAGGACAGCGAGTAACATTCAAGTTTTTAACCTAGTAGACCAAGGAATTTTCTCAAGTCATCTAAACAAAAGTTGTGCTATAATTTCTAAGCTTTCCTAAAAGTCCAAGATCGTTGAATTCCGTTGAGCCATTTAAAAGTTATGGATGTTTTTGTTTCAGCATATATTGGCCAATTTTGGATTTTTTCCAAAAATTTGCTTTTATTATTTCAAAGTGCAAACCATCAAAACTTCAAATTTTCTAAAGAACAATCATAAACAAAAAGTCATCTATTTTCTTATTCATCCATGCAATAGGTTTACATTCAATTTGTTTCCGATTTATTCAATTTTGTTTCATTCACATTTTAAATTCAAGTAAATTTGCTTCAATTTAAATTGAATTCAATTATATTTAATTTCACTTTGCTTCAAATTTGAATTTATTATTTAATATTTTATTCCGTTTATTCAATTCCATTAACACTAATGAATTCTACTTAATCAATTTTCATCCATCTAACAACCAATGCATATCAAACATTAACAACCATCCAAAATCTACACTAAATCAATTATACATTTCCAAGTCAAATTTAATTTCATACACTTCCAAGTTTATTGACATTTAGTTATATTCAAATTTAATCAGTTTCCATTTACCAATTTTATATTTCATTAATTTTAAATTTTATTTATTCACTTAGATATATCATTCATTTTACAGCTTAAATTTCTTCTATATTTGCAACTATCAATAGATCTTCACATTTTATTATTCACTCTCACACTGGTATATTATTTCTCTACTTATCTTTATTAGCATTTTAAACCTTTTAAGTATTTGGTAAGTTATAGTTATGCAAATAGAATGTGGTTAAACAACATACAACTTCCTTTCATTTAAAGTTGAATTTTCAATTAATTAATTCTTAAGTCATTACTTAAATTTCACTATAATTTAATTTCACATTTACATTCACATATAGTATTTCCATTTTATATTAACATAATTGTGAATCACTTTAAATGTTAATTTAAATTCCAATTATTTACTAACAATTTTATTTATATTTGCAAACCATTAACTAAATGCATATTTCATTATTCAAACCTATACTTGTATATTATCCAATTAACAATTCAAATAACATTTTTGAACTTCTTAAATATTTTGGTCAGTTATATCTATGCTATGGAATGAAATTTAATACTATCCGAGTTTTACAGTTTCAATTTTATTTTAAGTTCATAATTTCCTAATTCTAAGGATTTCCACCTCAATTGATAATTTCACTTAGCTCTTAAGTTCATTTCTCATTTCACAATTCAGAAGTTCCTTAATGATTCAAGTCTAAATTCATTTCAATCATTTAAAAAAAAATCATTAATTATTAAAGGACTTAAGAATTCCAATCCCGGTTTCATTTCAAATCAAGTTTTGAAATAATATATATACTTATATAATTTATGTATCAAATCATACTATAGAGAATACAAAATAAAATAAAATTTGAATCAAAACAAGGTTTAGACAAGCTATTAAGTGGTCTCCCCCACTCGGACTCTCGAAAATAAACGCCAATGATGCGTGCACTCATCACCGAATTCATTTTCTAGCGTCAAGAGAAGGGAATATAACACTTATCCTGAAAAAAATCCTTCGAAAACAATTTCAACTCAATTGTACTATCATATAATACTCATATTATATTTTCCAAATTCTCGTAAGTCAATTTCGAACAACGGAATTTAAATTCCCAAATCCAAGTTAAAATTCATTTATATTCATTATCAATTGTGTTTACAAGATTTCATTTTCCTAAATCCATTGTTATTTAATCAATTGTTGTAAATATTGACTGATCAAACAATAACAATAATAATCTAATATTATCATCTCCTAACAATCAATTCAATCAAAATGAATAAATATTCGAATAATTCTTTTATATAAAATATATTCCAAAACGATATTGTGTTTTGTTTGTCCTATTCGAGTGTTTAGAAATTCCTATCGACGCCTTGGCGTCCCAAGTATCGACCAAAATTCATAAATACTCAACGGAACAAAGTTAACACAATATAAAACCATTTTATATCAAATAACAAGTACGCTCTCTCATATACACTCAACTCATTCATATAGTTTACCTCTATTTCAATGAGTTATTCCCCACTAGAGCCAAGGTTTATCGTTAAACCTAGCTTTGATACCAACTGTAACGGCCCACCTTTTTGGACAGTTTAAACCGACGATCAAATACACATGTCGATTCCAAACCATTCAAAAGGGCAGATAGTTATTGGGGTAAATAAGAAAAGAAATAAAGGAAATGAAACAACACAGAATCTCGCAGCGGAACGATAAAATATAATAGTCAAATAAACAGTTCATGAAGCTGTCTACTATATTTTGACAATTATTTATACAACATTTATCAGAGTTTATACATATACAACAGAACAATTAAATAATGCAGCAGATAACATGATGCAAGGGTAATAATAGTAATAGTATACCAAATCTTCGTCTTCGTCCTCCAGAATCGATCTTCAAAATTTAAAAAAACTCAGGACTGACCCGAGCATAATGAAAAGGCAAAACTCTCGAGTCAGGACTAAAATATCCTTATGAAAGTTAAATCAATCGTAAATAAATATGAGTGTAACGACGTCAGAGATGTTTACGGGGTTTGACATCTCATATCTAGTGTCAACGTGCGTGCAATAACTCAAGAGATGTTACGGGATTTTCCATCTCTTAAGGATCCGTTAAACTATCTACTATGTAGTAATGTACGCTAAGTAGATAATGCCTATCAGTAATATAAAGTATCAAAATAGCGTTAAGGCATTACCATAATCCCCCTTAACACATTTTATATTCCCAAAAGCATATACAAGACCGTAGTTTCCCCAAAACCGGAAGTCACCAGAGGGCAATCCATATACTCAAGGTACAAATCAAAACGTAGTGGTCGCGAATAGGATAATCAGTATGACAAGGTACATGAGGCGATACCAACTAGGATACTAGTAGTTGCGTGATCCGGACTGATGTTGTGCATAGCCAGCAGCTACCCCAACACCGCGAAACAACACTCCCAAATCAAGGGGTGCACCCAAATTGAATCACAAATGTAATAGAAATGGTATCGAAGAAGTGTGTCCGCTAGAGGTGGCGAACCTCAATGGCCCGGCGCGGCTCCTGTTTTAGTCATGTCAAGGGTCATCCAATAATCGTTCTCTTTCTTCAGTCAACGCGTTCACCGAACCATCCACTTCATTCTGGATCAACACTCCGCGTATAATAGTTATTAAAGTGGTTTTCGGTATCGACAGAGAGTATGTCCATATCCGATCCCGGTCTCTTTAATAACTACGTATTATTACACCGTTGGCTCTTTTACATTTCAAATCGATTCATAATTGATATCAAAATATCATGTTCGCTTCAAAAATCAAATTCATTTCAAATATCGACATAGCCATTCAAAATTTTTTGGTTCCTTTTCAAAAATCATTTTTCGTCTCAATATCTCATTTCGATTTCAAAATCATTCCGAAATTCAATTTAGGTTGCAACTTCATTTAACCCAATTCGTATTTAAATTCAAGATTTAAACATAAACATTTCACCTTATTAACCAACTTGAATTTTTTTAGAAAATAGTTTTAAGTAGTTTAAAAGTAGATTAAATAATTAAAATACTTAAAAATACTTAAAATCTTTAAAATAGATTTAAAATAGATAAATTAGTTTAAAATAATTTAAATTGGGTTAAGTAGATTAAAAATAGATTAAAATAGTTTAAGTATTCAAAATGGTTTATATAACATAGTAATTTGGAAAACAAATTAAAACAGCTTCAAAACCAATCCATTTCAATTATAACTTCCCAATTCAAATAAATTTCAATTTCCAATTTGCCGATTCAATTTCGGTTTCAATTCAATCAATGTCAACTTTGACTTCAAATTTATTCAATTTTACGTTCACCTTCAACTTATTCAATTCCAATGTATATCGATTTTTAGCTTGATTTTTCAAAATATCAATTTTTAACACTTAACAAAATTTTCCTTCAATATTCAAATTTAAATCCCACTTACAAATATGATTCAATTTCAAGCTCAATTTCAAATATCATTTTATATCGCTTTTACTTAGTAATATTCAAAGCTCGAATTTAATGTTCAATCTTTAAAACAAATAAATTTCCGACATTCAATCATATCCAAATTTTAAATCTCAAAGTCTTCACTTAAATTTATTCAACAATTTCTTTAACCAAAATTTTATTTCAACATTCCAAACTCAATTTTTCGATAAATTCGATTTCTATAAATTGATTTCTATTTATAACTTTTATATCAAAACATTTAAATAAATTTCAAATCGACGATTCTAAAATTATTAATTTAGCCAATTCGGTGTCCGTATATAATTTTCTATCCTATGGCCAAGTAATTATTTATTTCAATTAAATGTCAGGGATGAGTATATATTACTTAAATTAAATCACAGTATCATATGTATGCATAACAGGATCTATATAAGCAAATAAACATCCAACATTTAAATATCAACCAATAGCATCCATCGAAATAAATATCCAATAGACAACACAATTCGTGGCAATTTCATAGTTATCAATGTCAGGTACTTTAATCGCAGTTCAAATTCAATTCCAATTTAACTTTAACTGTCAATTTAATTTCAACGGTTAATTCAAATGACAATCTATATGACAATTAAATTTTATCAAACAACGACAAATAAAAACATAACACTTCATAATATCAAATTTAACTAGCATAAAGATATTTAGTACGTTGTGAGCGTTATAAAACATTCACCTTGATTTTTACGATTTCAAATCAAATCGAACAACGCTCGATTTAACCCAAAATTTTCTCTAGCTCCAAACGATTCCAATCCAGCTCCATAGCGTAGTATTCGACAATACGAACGCAACGCAACTTGTTTCGTCCGATTCCGACCTCGTACGAACAAGTTATGACATTTATAAGTTTATACAGTTTTTTATATAAATTAATACAAACTTTATTTTTAAAATTTAACCCAACTCACATCAAAGCCGTTCATTCCCGTGCATCCATCAGGGCCGTTGCCCCATCCTTCTCACGCGCGCATCCCAGGTCTCGTACACGAACCCACCGCCGCCCCTAATCTCCTGATTTACGCAACCACTACGCCTCGTTCGAAGGCGATCAGGGAGTACCACTCAGTTGCCTTCGATAAGAGCTGCCCACGGCCAGAGCGATGCGAAACTTGGTCATCCCCTTTCCCCTGAAAACACGAAAGAACGGCCGCACTTCATCGACGAACTGTCGCTAATCCAATCCTCCAATCTCGATCATAACCGATCGATTGATAGATCTCGAAGTGCTCGACAATTTTCCAGTTGAAAGATTCTCGAAACAATCAATGGATTGGCCAGAAATTGAGGAAGAAGAACGGAAGATTCTGGCCGTTGAATAGATAATGGCGGCCGCATTTTAAACCCTAGGGCATGTTAATTTTCCAAGAAATGAATTTAAAGGGCTTTTATAGAAATTATAACGAACACTATTCAACCCGAAAATTCCGAAGTCTGATTTACGCGCGGTGACCGGCGTTTCTAGGGTTTGCCCCGCGTTCCGGACAAAATAGGATAGATTTCGAAAGCCAATTCGATCGTATGCGAGAGTTATTACGATAAACGATCAATTTGAATTAAATCGATTTATACGAATTTCTATGCGTATTAGCTCGCACCGGACAAACGGTAAATCCGATTGACACGAAATTTGGAATCTTACAATAATATTACATTACGGATCCGATGAAACTGGTTTCATCGAAATCTAAGACCGTTTGAAAAATAACTATTTTAACTCGCCAAATTAATATTAAAACAATTTCGATGCGTTTTGAGCTGCCATAATCAAACGAAAACTACGTTTGGTACGAAAATTGAAATCCGGTAATAACAAACTATTATGAATCTAATGGAACTAGTTTCGTCCAATTCTGAGACTGTTCGAAAATTGGCTATTTTTCAGTCGATAATTAAATATTAAAATATTCAATTTTCACAAATAAATTTTAAATTCAGTTTTAAAAGTTTTATAACATCACTATAACTCCAATATGATAAAATAAAATTTTACAAATCATTTTTAATCATATTAAGCCCGTTATTCAATTATCCAATAATTTCAATTTTAAAATCTTATTAACTCTATTGTAATCCCGATATAACTTACATTCCCTTTGGAAACCAATTTGAATCATATTAAACCAAATTTCAATTATTCACTCTATTTTCATATATTAAATTTCAATATCAAATTAATCATATCAAATTCGGAATTTAATTATTCAAACATTTGTAATTTTAAATTTAAATAATTTGATTATTCTTAAATCACTATCTTTTGAAATATTCAAAACGAACTTAAAATTTAACTTTTTGAAACGAATTAAGATTATAGAACAACCATTTTCGTTATACGGTTATTCAATTCCCATTATTAAATATTTCAATAAATTCCAAATATTAAATTTAAACAATTTCGCTTATCCAATAATTCATTATCTTTTGAAATATTGAAATTGAACTTATAAGATTCAACTTTTAAAACCAATTCACAATTTAGAACACTATTTTCATTTTACAATTATTCAATTATTCAATAAGTTTAAATATTTAATTTAAACAATTTTCCCGTTCAATATTTGATTTTCAAATAGAATTTACTTATCAATCAATTACTCTATTATACCCAATGAATTCAACATTTATTATCCTATTCAACTTTTGATTGCAAAGGCATTCACTAAGTAGCTTTTATTTTTTATTACTTGGATAATTATTGTTGCAATTCATTCTAGTTATTATTATTCCAAACGAATTACAATTTTTTTCTACCATTAAATCACAAAATCTTATTAAATTAGCTATTTTAATTATCAAAAATTTACGGGTCGTTACATAAGGTAAGGTATTCATTTGGAGATTTTTATAATCTCTTGAATGCAGCATCATTATCTCATATGATGATTTATTAATTTCCTTTAACTTCTTCAAGTAGTGCAACCTTATCATTTTACGCAATTTCAATAAAGCTTCAGGCTTCTAATTCATGAACTTCATGTTCATTAATTTGTTACGAGCTTCAGGACCTCAAATTTTGTGTAAACTTCTCCTTCTTTGGGATGCTTGTACATTTTGAGAAATTAAAAAAAAAATGATAAGAATTCGAACTGTAAACATTATCAGAAAGTCTTTTCATAATTTAAGACTTCAAGTCTTGGACTTTGAGTTATACAACTTCTATTAAAATAATTTCTTCGCACAACTTCAGGTTGTTGTCAAAACCTCTTTCCATTTGACGATTGAATTTTTTGATCCTCTTTTTTTAGATATAACTTCTGGTTCTTTATTTTGAGGAAACTTGTAATTCACTGATTTATGGAAACTCAATCTTTTATCATTATAGAAACCGCAGGTACTCAACTTTTATTTCCATTTCCCCTTTTTGTTTAAGGAAATATTGGAAGATATTAAGCTCATCATCTAAGCTTTTGTTAATGTTTCCATTCACTTCAGATGTGCTAAATCAAAATCAATGTTAGATCTAAACTTAATACGATCTTTTAGATACATATTATCTTTATATTTGTTTCTCTAAGGAATAAAAAAATATTTGTTCTGGAAATAAAATCATATATCAAAATAATTTTCAAAACCTTCATTCAAATCTAAATTAAATCAAAAGGTTTTGAAAATTAAACTCCATTTACCAACCATGTTCTCAAATCCATGTCCAAACTAAATACAATCAAATTCAATAAATTTTCTTGAATCAACAATATTAAATTTTGTCAAGTTCAAACTTGCATTTCAAAACAAATGAAATCAAAAACATAAAAATAAACATGATATTGATATCTATAATATAATAAGATTAGAAAAATAGCAACAAAATAGTAGATCTAAAATATAATAAATAACAAAATAAGAATGTGATCTCAAAGTTTAGATCTACATAAGATCTAAAATTATAAGACTAATATAGTAAAATATAAAAGATAAGACAATAGATTTAGATCTGAAGAAGTAGATCTAGAATGCAATGAGATCAAAATAAAGAAAAAGAAAAAATGATTTGGAAGATTAGATCGATTAGATCAGAAAAAAGACTTACCGTTTTGAGATCTATAATTGGATCTGGAAAAGATTACATGGATTATCACAATTGTTGATCTATAATTTTTTTTTGTAGAGATTGTGCTGATAACGTGTTTTAAACTAAAAAGAGATTAGAAGCCATTAGAAGGGAGGAGAGAGAAGAAAATATTATTCGCACTGATATTAGTTATACAGAGATTGATTGATTTAATTACATTATAAATGCTCCTTTACATATAGGTCTTGGAACATGAGATTGAACATATCCCACGATGTGGGACTAAATAGAAAAATACAAAAGCATATTCACTTTTATATATTTACGTATATTATAACATGAATTTCATTTTTCCAAAATTTGCTTTAATTCGTATTAATTTCCAAGGGAACTTATCTTCTGTTTCAACAAAAATTGAAAACTAGAAAGATGAGTGATGAATAGACACATTGAAGAAGATACCTAATTGATTATTAAATGATAAAATGAAACTAATATTATAAAAATTTTAATCGGGGTGAAAAGCAAATAATAAAGTGGCAATAGACAGGCACTTTAGGCTCTGAATATTAACTTCGTAGCCCTATTCGTTGTTTTAAATGTAAAGTGAGCCTCCATTAACAATTTTTTTATAAATTTGGTCCCTACTCTTTTAACATCTCATCTAACAAATAACATTATTTGCCAATTCATTTAATTTAAATCTTTAAATTGTGGTAACTTTTAAAATATCAGTCGGATTTAGGAATTGTTTTCATGATTAAATTAAAAATTTAATATATTTTTCAATGGTATCCATACCTAAAAATAAAATTTTGAAAATTATGATTTTACATACCTGTTTTAACTGCATTATTAAAATATAGTTATATCTGGTTAAAAAAAATTATTCAGTTTTGCCTGCATTTATATATGCAACAATAATTTTTGTTGCATACATCAATTATAAATGCATTAAGAAAATGTAGTAAAATTAAAACACATTTTTATTTGCTTTTAATTTAACTGGTTCATATATGCAGTTATAATTTAACTGCATTATGAAAATGCAGTTAAATTCAAATGTATATTGTAAAGTAATCTAGTTTATCAAAATACATTTTTATTCAAGTGAAAATGCAGCAATGATTGCATTTGACTAAGAAAATGTAGTATAATGTTGAAGGATTTTTTTAATTACATTTATGTGATATAATCAAAATTTTGGCTGCATTTAATAATTTTATCCAACCTTAATGCACTTTGTAACTTAATTGTACTAAGAAAATGCAGATATATTTAATGTTCTTGCAAATTGCAATTATATTCTTATTTTTGAATTTATTTAACCGTATTTATGTGATGTAGAAATAATTTTTGCTATATTCGATAATTTTATTCAATTTTAGTATAATTGTTCTTTAACTTCACTAAGAAAATGCAGTCAAATTCAAATGCATGAAGAAATGCAATTGTAATATAACAATATTTTTTTCAAACTAATTTAATTGCATTATATGATGTAGTAACGAGTTTGGTTGCATTTGATAATTCTATATAATATTAATGTACTTATAGATTAACTACATTTAGAAAATGCTATTGGATCTTAATGTGGAATTTAACTGCACTAAGAAAATTCAGTTATAAATGAATTACTTTAATGTAGTTATAAGTCTAAAATCCTAAAAAAATTTAAACTTGTGATGTGAATGATGTAATTACGATTGCATTTTGAACGATGCAGTTCTAATACGTTATTTTAAGTTTCTCACAAAAATTTCAACGACTACATATATACATATGCACACCACATATCATTTAAAAGTTGACAAATCTGTAATGGATGGTGAAAACAGTTCGTTTGTATGATATTTCTATAAAAAGTTATTGCATTCTAAATATTGAAATTAAGTAGGACGTGAGATATTAATATGGCTGTGAGAATATCAGCTGGTTGTAAAGAAAAAACACGGCCAATGGCCTAATTTATATAAGTGGAAATTAGGGAGGCAACCCAATTATACTTTCATATTGTAAAGCGGGTCTCAGTCAAAATTTCATTGTAAATCAGGTCCCTGTTTTCTGGAAACGAAGAAAATTATTACTGAAATGTCAGCAACTTTTATAAATAAGTGCCGATATTTCAGCAACTTTCCCTATCAAAGTTTCATTGTAAATGGAGTCCCTGTTTTCTGGAAACGAAGAAAATTATTGTTGAAATGTCAGCAACTTTTATAAATAAGTGCTGATATTTCAGCAACTTTCATAAACTGTGTTCACAGTGTACATAAATGTTGCTGAAATGTCAGCAACTTTTATAGGTAAATGCTGATATTTCAGCAACTTTCATACACTATGTTCACAGTGTACAGAAAAGTTGCGAAAATGTCAACAACTTTTATGAAAAGTTGCATCATGCTCAAAAATAATCGTGAATAAAAAAACAGAGATCTAATTTACACTGAAATTTAGTGAAGGACTTTTCATGAATTTTGAAACTTTATAATGACCTGTGCCAAAAGTACCCCTTATATAAAGTAGAAATTAAGGACGTGTCCCTACTTTTCAAAATTAATGTAAGTTCCCCCCTTCGAATTTAGCATTATAAATTTGGTCCTTGTAATTTATACTGTACCACCCAGACAAATATATGTTATACTGAGAGGTTAATTTGCAATATTAAAAATGAGACATCTTTTAGTAGATTTTATCGGATTTCAATTTCGTTTTCACTATTAAATCATAAATTTTATTATCTTTCAATTAAGATCCACATATAATATGTTTAGACAAAGATTTTTATTTTATTTTCATGGCCAAATATTTTCCATGTTGTATGACAAATATTTTTCCATGTTGCTTGTAAAATATGAAAATATTTGCCAGATTGCTTGAAATCGCTGAAAATAAAAAAATTACTGCCTGACAAATATTTGCCATGTTGCCTGGCAAATATTTGATAGGTTGCTTGGCAACTGCTGAAAATAAAATAAAAAATTATTTTCTGGCAAATATGAAAATATTTGCTATGTCGCCAGACAACATTTGCCTGACAAATATTTGTCGTGTTGCTTGGAAAAATATTTGCCATGTTGCCTGGCAAATATTTTGCTATGTTGCTTGACAAATATGCAAATATTTGCCATGTTATCTGAAAAATATTTCCCAGGTTGTTTGGCAATCGCTGAAAATAAAGAATAAAATTTTTTTGGTGCTTGACAAATATGCAAATATTTGCCATGCTGCCCGGCAAATATTAGCCATGTTGTTCGGCAAATATGCAAATTTAGCCATGCTGCCTGGCAACCGTTGAAAAAAATTGTTGCCTGATAAATATGCAATTATTTGCCATATTGCCTGGCAATATTTGCCATGTTGTTTGGCTAACATTTGTTATGTTGCCTGGCAAATATTTGCCGGTTTCCTGGCAACCGCTGAAAGTAAAAAAAATCTTGTTGCTTGGCAAATATTTGCCGTTGAAAATAAAATTTTCTTTCGATAAAACATATTATATATATCATAATAGAAAGATAATAAAATTTGTAAATTAATGGTGAAAACAAAACTAAATTTCGACAACTCTACTGAAATATATCACATTTTTAATATTGCAACTATATTGCTCATGACAATGAATTTTTGGCTGAGCGGTACAGTAAATTACATGGACTAAATTTATAATGCTGAATTCGAATGGATGTGCATCTAGTTTTTTGTGTATAGATGGATGTGAGCCAAAATTTCCCTTATATAAAATTATAAGGAATGGTATTTTATATATCAAAATTATAAGAGAGGGGCTTGGTGTACAGATCCCCTGTTACTTTATTATTATTTTTCCTTTTTCCTTTCCTTTAAAGTAGCCGACTTTAGATAAAGTAACTAGTGTACAATTTTAAATTTTCACCATTTGTTTCATTTTTGAAAATAGAAGAATTTGCGATTTCATTTGCTTTTTCATTTAGTTCTCTTTAATTTAGTATGTGTTCATAAAAGCATTTTCCTTTTTTTTCATTTTAAACATTATCCACTTTTTAAAGTCTTATCCTTTAGATTGCAAATTAATTAATTTGGACACTTAGAATCACATTGCTTTCACTATTTTAGTCTATTTGCATTAGTTGCCTGATTTTATAAAAAAGAAAACTCTTTTGTTTTTGCACTATCAATGCACGTTTATTTTCCGTTTTGTGTTGTTTAATTTTTTCCCCTCAGGGCATCACCGCAATTCGAAGAAGATGGAGATTTAGTCGTCCTTAAAATTGCATACATCGTGTAAAAGTTGCATTAATTAAGAGATTTAGAAGTTCGACAAAGGGTCATCCATGGCTTGCATAGTGCAAAGCTGTAAATTTAATGTTGATTTTAATTTAACATCAAATTATCTCTTGACGTCTAAGGTAATAACAAAGTTACAGTCCCTTATAACGATCGCAAAAATCTTGATGATTCGCAGGATATTATATTTAATCGTTTTATTTACTTATACGTTAAATTGCATTACTACGGTGAATTGTGGTGCATTGATAAATCTTGTTTGTACTTGATTATGAATTATTTTGTTAAGTGGGTCAAGCAGTCATTTTACAATTTTGGCTTAATAGCCTTTAGTGATAGAAAATTTAAAATTAATTTTGTTCATATTAGTTTCATGCATTTATAAAAAATCCAAAAAAACATTTTCCTTTATTTGGATATGTTTTTTAAGAAAAATATTTCCTTTCTATCCTTACTTCTTATTTTATTCTTAATTTTTGTTTGTTTGTCTCTCTCCTTTTAATCTTCTTCTTTGTGCATGGATGTTTGGAATAGTGACACTTCTACTAATTGTTTGATTCGAATAAACCATCCTCCCCCTTTTGCTAATGGAAACGCTCCACGTAGTCTTATGGATAGAATTTTCCCTAATCATTCTTTTGTCCATTTTGCATTACCATACCACCCTTATGAATAATCACTTTGAAATCCGTTAAAGCCATGTAAAAACACTTTCGAAATTTGAAAATTTTGAAAATGACTATTCTTATATCTTTTTAACAGAATTTGAACTTGTTTGTACAGCAATGAAGCTTCAACAACTATGTGATAGTGGAATAAAATTTATGTTAATCTCATTCCACTTATCCACTACGTCCTGAAATGGTTGTATAACTTACATTCAAATTAATCAAAACATGGGATGAATCTGTAAATGTATTCTTTAAGAAATTTCAACCTTTGGCAAAACAACCAAAAATCAAAATGAGATCCTAAATTTTCTTCAATTTAAGGGTGAATCTATGGAAATAATTTTGAAAGATTTAAGAAAATTTTAATAATATGTCTGCATCACAATTTGATAAAATGTGCTTTTTGGCAAATTTTATATGATGGAATTTAAAATAGCACTCAAACAATGCATGAATAAATTTGTCTAGACAACTTTTTAGTTGGCACCACGATGATGCTTGGCAATTTCCTGAAAAATTGATTGAAAAATCAACACAATGGGAATAATCTAATCAAAAATCAATCTATACATGATCTAACGCATATTTGATAGAATCATCATTAGCCTTAAAGAGAAAATTTGCTACAATGATTAAAAAAATTGGTTTTTTTTGAAAATGTTACTTTATATACAACATATCACTGGGACAACATATTACATGTCAATAAACGTTTGAATCTTGCTATGCAAATTTTGAACTTGTGACCTCTCGCATCAAAGCCGAATTGTTTTACCACTTGGACAATTGTGCTTGTCCATTAGTTACTTTTTTGCCTCTAATCAATCGATTAAGTTTCTTAACCTTTGTGTTATAAATATATGATTCAAACCACATTGTCGATCAATATCCTTGTTTTTTAGAATAGATCAATGCTTTTAACAAAGTTTGGAATGATCCATTGTCTACAATGTACAATCTCGGATGGAGAAATCATCCTAAATTGGCTTGGAACCAAAACACTTTGAATATGGATTTGGATAGACTTCTTTTCAAGAATTCTTGAACAATGCTTTGAGCCTCATTTTCAACACAGGACCAGTGTCATCAAAACTTCACGCCGCTATATCAAACAAAGTGCAAAATTCTTTCATTTCTTAAGACAATAAACATATGTGTGAAGACCATATCATATCGACGCATAGTAAAAATAATTCTTTTATAACTAAATGACCTTAGAATGGACTAAAACTTCGAATAATATTGTTTTTTGACATCTATGACCCTTGGAATTAACTTTGGACATTTTCAGCCTAGAAACCTTATAATTGTTATAACTTTAAAAGAACTCGAATTTGGGTCTAAAATATTTTCCAGATGGAAGATACAATGCTTTGTCTTTCCTTAGAGTGGTCATAATAGAAATTTAGCTAAGCAATTTAGGAGATATCATATATTCAAGTTCGCTATTTTTGGACATATTTTAATGTAATTAGGCCTAAGAACATAATTCAGACCACCAATGGATTTCTGGAATTGTGCTAACTACAGTGGTTAAAGTAGTAACAAATCACTTTCACTTTCCCAAAATAGATCTAAACCACTATTAAATCTATCTCTACATAAATCCCACGTGAATTCATTCCTTTTATAGTCAAAACAAGTAATTGAGGCGCTAATAAGTTAGAGATCCATTAGAGATTATCAAATTAGCTTCCTTAGGTGGGGACTTAATGATTATTGCTGTCTCAACTCCATCTGGCTTGATTTTGGCATTATCACATCAATTTCAAAACGATTGTCGAGTGATTTATGATCTCACACTTATATATACGTTTAAACATGCTTTGGATCAATTTTAGTCAAAATAATGTTTATTGATATGGTTTGGTTTTTGAAATGAAATAAAAATTTATTCAAATGATTTTTTAGAGTTTAAATAATATGTTTTCATGTTATGGATTTACGTGTGGATGCTCGGATAATATATATGTTTATATGTTTTAGTTTGCTTGATATGATTCTTGTAAGCTTTGTTTTGCATGTTTGATGAAATGCTCATGTAGAGCGAATTAAAGTTAAATCATTCTATGGGCAAGGATCTTCAAGTGTATAAGGATTCTAATGAGAAGCTCTTTGATTTGATTACACTAACGTAGGAAGATCATTAGTCATAGAATGATCTTCGATGAATTAACTTTAGAGTGTTTGGAGTTTGATTGTTATAAGAGGATTTGCACATAGATTGAAAGAAGAGCAAAAGCAGTTGGGTTAATGTAAGAAAATCGATTAAGGGACAAAATTCATCCAACTTTAACTAAGTAGATAGATTGGTACCGACCCATACCAATTTTTGGGACTTAATTATAGCTAGGTAACATGTGGAATTGATCACATCAAAATTTGAAGAAGTTTGGCTAAAGCACCAATCCATCGAAATGTTGGATTTGGATATAATTCAGCTTGAGGAGCAGTCAAGGTGAAAATTGGCAAAGTAGATGGACTATACCGATCTATGCTAAAGTGCATTATTGTTGACTACTTTATAGATTAGCTAATGGGATCATCTAGGGATCTTCTAGAAAGTAAGTTAAGTGTACCGGTGACCTGTGAAGTGGAACGAGGAAGCTCTACTATCGGTATGTGTGCCAAAGGATTGTTGATTTTTTTTAATAATAAGGTGATAATTTATGCAAAACACTCATATTG
The DNA here is from genome assembly GCA_030765085.1 of Allium cepa. Taxonomy (NCBI): domain Eukaryota; kingdom Viridiplantae; phylum Streptophyta; class Magnoliopsida; order Asparagales; family Amaryllidaceae; genus Allium; species Allium cepa. The sequence continues at coordinate 417,499,676 of CM060940.1, read as the reverse complement.
GCGTCTTAGAGGATAAAATTCAAGGCCTCTATAAATACAATCTAGAGATCTAACTACTTAAGCTAGTTATTCTTGACGTCGATAGACCGTTAATAATTTAAAGGTTTCAATGTATGCTCTTAAAGAAGGAGTAGGCAAGGACACTCACCGTCGATAGTCTAAGTATGTACCCATATCTCTAGACCATCTATCTACGTCTAGTTCCTAGCCATTTAAGTAGGAAAGGATTCAACATTGATGTAGCAGCGATGTTGAGTAGTTATTATCATTTGTGACTCATTTGAGTTATAATACATCCACAGACATTTAGGTATGGGATATGCCAGATTGTGTGATGGTTTCTATTTTTGCTATAGATATCATTTGATGTGGGTATTATCGGGTCAATACTCTTACGCCCTAGTTATACTTCGATGAGTAGTACACTATATCGATGCTAGTAGTTTAGTATATATTATATTTATGTGCTAACTTGTTGGTTTTAGGAGCAGGTCAGGTTTGAATTTCGTACCATATGCTCTTATTATGACATGTCAATTTTAGATCTATGTTTGAGATTGTAGATCGCTCATACCAGACTTTTGTATGACCCTAGGTTATTTGCATCGCTTCTTATATTCTCGGATACTCTTACACAAGTAGATTGAGAGATATGTATGGGACAGCGCATAAAGGTGTGCGGAGGACAAGCATAAGGCTGATGCTTTCTTATATATGCTATTATTTTAGAGATCCTTCTACTAATTTCCATTATGTAATGTTATGGAGCATTAGCACTTATATTACTATACTGAGGCAATTCATTATGAAATTATGTTGTGTTAGATGTATAAACTTTAATTATCTGCTTTGTAGAATCCGATGAACCTATATTGCACTATAATATGATGTTTTGGTTCATTTTGACCATGCCACTATCTCATATGTTATATATATATATATATATATATTGATAGAGTTAGGAGTATGTCATAAGGGCAAACTATGTAATTTGGTACATAAATCTAACTCAATAACCAATCTTGTTCAAAATAAAAGGTGTTTTTTATACTGATTATAATGTGTTATAACAAAATTGGTTATTTAATTTAAGTATATTAATAGAAAATACACAAATGGTATGTTATGTGATAATAGTTACAATATGTTGTAATCATGAGTAACCTATCACAATATAATAACCATAATGTTTCAAATATTCATAATCAAAATGTATCGAGACTGGATATCGACATATCCATTGAGACTAAAGTACGTAACACTCTCCAAATGTTGGGCTATGTATTACTCATGACTACTGGAGGCACCAATGGGAGTGACTCACTCAATATTTTCTATTATTTAATATAATTGAGGTCTTATTGAAAATATCGATGTGACAATAATACATAGTTCTCTTGACTTGATAATATTGATCTTTGATATTGAATCTCTGTTTTGATTATAGTTAAATCACGGCACATTGTACATCAAATGACTGCAATTGGGTTGAGCGGAAGCATTGGAAGTGAAACGCCATTCAAGTGAGGATCGGTCTCCTCGGTTATATAAGGCTAGTATCACGGAGTCAACTCAAAGTCAAAGTCTTTAGCTTGAGCAATACAGTTAGTGATAATTGTTATTATTTAACTAAGAACTTTTTGTTTGCAATAAAAAGTTGAATGTGGATGATATTAGAATTATGACTATTATCAAATTCCCTAAACCTTAATTTGTTTTAGTTTTAACAAGTGTAAATAATTTTTACTACCGTGTAATGCTTAAATGTGTAAAATTACATTTTACCAAAGTTATATAAGCGATAAATTTAGCAAAAATGTCACACCACTAGCTAGGGTAATGTGTGGACGTTAATATTTGAATTGTTCGACATTAATCGCTGACCGAATTTGCATCTAAAGAGTTAATACAACTACAATGTTGAATCGTCTGTATACCACCCGATTTAACCAAATTATAAATGTTAAAATCACCTAAATTGATTAGTATTTATGAAATATTAATTATAAATTTTCTTTGAATTGTGTTGGTCAGTATAAGAAAATAGTGTGTATATAAAAGTTATGTATATACTTGTCGATATATGATATTTAATTGATCTGGCTTAAAGCGATTTAAGGTACAATACAGAGACATATATGAACGACCATAATATAAAGAATTGGCTATAGATTCCAAAAAGTGCGTAAACGCTAAGGAAAAGAAAGATATGTTTCTATCTGTTACCCCCTTCTTCCCTATGATATTTAAACATCGCTTGCCATTCTTTTCTTATTATTTTTCTAGGGTTTGTGCCTCCACCTCTTCAAAAATGGTTGAAAATTCCACTCTCACTCAAAATTCAAGAAAAAAAACCAAAAAAATATCCAATAAAAAATTCAAAATAACGGTGTGTAGCTTTCTCATTTTGATTGCCTCTTTTGGAAGTGTTTAAATAAAACCAAACATATGCTTACCAAGTATACCATATGTGAATTTCTTAAAACTATTGTTTAAACAAATCAACTGATTAATTTATTTAAGAGAGAGAAATAAAAATTTTGTCTCCATAAATAAAACAAAACGTTCCTCTAATTAATGAGAAAGTTTTAAGAGGGAGAAATGAAATATTCCTTTCTCTAAATTAAATAAAACCTCTTTCATTCATTTAATTGAACATAAATCACATTACATGATGTTAACCCGCCTTTTGGCAAGGCCGTAGATTGGCGGATTCAACTAAATCGACTGCTCATTCATCGAGGCTGAGTTACGACGGATTTAATCAACTCGATTGATGGATGATCAATCATGAATAACAAACACGGTTAAAGAGCTGGGATTCGGCCTGATTAATAGATGATGGTTATTGGATACTTGAAGCTTAGGTTTCTATATATCTCGAGTTATCCTAGATTTGTTTCGGGCCGTGGTTGGTCAAGCTTCGAGTCTCGTAGATGCTTTCTTCGAGTTATTTTTGGTGATTAGGCTTTGGATAATCAGCCTTAATCGTTGTTCGGCATTGTGGTTCGGTCAGGGTCACTCGACATTGGGGTGAGGTCAAGGTAGCTCGGCATTGTGGTTCAGTCAAAGTCGCTTGGCATTGTGGTGAGTTCAAGGTAGCTTGGCATTGCAGTGAGGTCCGAGTCGCTCGACATTATGGTTTGGTCAGGGTGGCTCGGCATTGTGGTTCGGTCGGGGTCACTCGACATTGTGGTGAGGCCAGGGTATCTCAGCATTGTGGTGAAGTCAGGGTGGCTCGGCATTATTGTTCGGTCAGGGTGGCTCGGCATTGTGGTTCGGTCAGGGTGGCTCCGCATTACGGTGAGGTCAGGGTGGCTGGGCATGGTGGTTCGGTTGAGGAGTGGAGAGGAGTTATGGGTCAGTCGAGATGGTGTCGTTCAATTTGGGAAGTGAGGTTCAGTCGAGGAGTGGAGAAGAGGTATGGCTCGATCAGGACGGTGTGGCTAGGTGTGGTGGTATGGGACGGTCAGAATGATGTGGCTCGGCATAGGTCACTCGGCATGTGTGGGTCGGCAATACTCATTTGGTTAAAGGAGGTCGGCGTATGCTTCGAGTTCTAACATGAGCTATTGCGGGTCAAGCGTAGGACTGCTTCGGGTCGTCACCTAGGAAGACTCGGGTTGGCATGTACAAAACTCAAGGTCAGTTGCAATGAAGGGTATATGTTCAACAAAGGTCTTGATGGGTCAATACCACTCAGGAAGCCAAACACCTCATGTTTTCCCTACAGATACATCATGCAGGGCTTCAGAAAAGGGATCTGGATTATGTCTCCCTTCGTCTTCTATACAAAGGCTACTTTGCCATTGTTGTTCTAAAAACTCTGGATTGTATCTGTAATTGATTCTAATATCAATAAAAAGGAAATTTCTGTAGTGGACGTAGGCCGGAGTCAGCCGAACCACTATAAATTCTGTGTCTTTACTGCTTTCTCTTTAATTTTTGCTTTTCTTCATATTTATACTCTCTACATATATTCTATCTGCGAGCAATGACTGGTATTTGGCGCTTTCACTTGGATTTGAGTGTTAGTGACCAATTTTGGAACTAACACATGATTTCAATTATAAAAAACTATCATACAAAGCAATTAACTATTATACACATATACATACAGGTGTATATTTGATACATTCTAACTCATAGAAACATAAAATTGAAATGAAACTAATTTTAAAATAAATGAAGCTTTTATTCAAAGTTTTAGATTAGATCTAAAATCAGTTTAGGTTTCATATGCTTAATTTAGGTCCAAAATAGGATTTTTTTTTTTGAAAACTTGCTATTTCATCCGCTTTCGAAGGACCCGGTTCCATCAACTGTATCAATGTTAAATAGTTTATGCGGTTTAAATAAGTCATGTATGGTGAACTAATTAACCTTGTACATTTAGTAGGATATCTAAAAAAGTAGTATCTAGGGTTGGATTTGGGTAATCAAGTACTCCGTCTTCCCGGCTACCGGCTTGGTCGAAAAGTGAAGTGAGCCCAAAGATTGCATGTAATAGAACATGCCCAATTTGAATTCAGCCTTGGGTAAATGTTAAAAATTATTTTGAAAACTAAAATTGAACTTTTAAATTAAAATAAAACAAGAAATACATTATAAATTTTATAACGCGATATCATTTTTCTTTGAAATTAAAACAATATTTTAAATTTAAAATAATAGTTACGTTATAAATGTTATAATATGATTTTCAAAGTTGGTTTTGAAAATAATGTATACTATAAATGTTATAATTTCATTTTGAGATTACTGTGAAAACATAATACGCATATTTCAAAATTCGATATTTGTTAATAAGATTAATAAATTAATTAGTTAATTAACTAAAGTATATGCATATTTATTATATATATGTACGTATGTATGTATATGGCACATTATCTTAAATTGTTTAAGATAATTTAAGTATATATGTATATACGTAAGGAATTTTTGAAATTAATATTTAATTAAATTGTCTAATTAAATAAGTTATTTGGAAGTAATTAACAAATATATAAACACACACGGACACATATATATTTGTATGATCTTAAATGTTATGGTATACATATATAATTAGAAGGTTTACTGAATAACGTAAAATCAATTAAAATGCAAATAAATTAAATTATTAAATAAGATTTAATTAATGTAACGTATATGAAACTATTATATAAGTTCATTAAATTATAGAAGTTATATATAATTGAACTTACATAGTATGAATGTATAAAACAAGTGGAACGGAAAAAAGCCAAATAGACTTAAGGCATAAATACATGCATACAATATGTATACCGTGATTTTTAATGTGTCCGACACTTGAATCATGAGGGTATTTCATAAGAAATACATTATTCTATAAGTTGATATCACTCAATACAATATATTAAAGATCTTAAGTCTGTCATATAAAGTTGTCCTCTACAATTTATATATGAATAGTTTTATTGCATACTCTCTAGTTATAGATATTCCTTATGCTAGTGATGATAGTGTAGCACTATTAGTATATTGACTAGACGAGGTAAGATACATGCACATATTTGTTGATATTCCTCAAGATACGTGAATTATACATAGGCTATCATGAAATGGTGGGTATGAGTGAATAATCTCTTTCGATTTGATGATATTCCTCAAGGTCGAGATGAGATTAGGAACCGACCATGGGTTAGGAGACGAATTGCTCTAGGGCAAAATCCCTCGGTTACAGGCCTATGATTTGTTGATATTGCTCTAGGACAAAATATCAAGACAAACGAGTCCAAACATCCATTAGAGATATTAAATGATTTTTATGTTTTTATTAGGATTTGGATAAAAAAAATCTAGTGGAAGCCTTATTAGAAAAATGAAATGATAATATTTAACCTTTGAGTGTTGTAAGAACATATGCTATATAAGGTTACAACAATCTACATTGATAAACTTTTTCAGTTAATATGGTTGACAAAATGTTTATCAATTAAAATATAAAAGTCAACTGAATCGAAGATTTACATATAGAGATATAAAATGTACTTGCTGACAAATACTTCTTGCATGTAAATGTTCTCTATACCCATGCAAGCGCTTAATTTTATAACAACTAAATACATTCATAATTTGGTTTCATATGTGTTTATTTGGTAATGAACATGTGTTTCATTCTATAAGTTTTGATTTCTAAAAGTAGTATAAGACTATGGACATTTAATCCACATGTTATCACATATAAGTATTTTATGGTAAACAGTCATACTTTATAATGTACGATACTCCAATGAAACTAGTTCATTTGAAATAAGCCAATAAACCAAGATACGAGATAAAATATTCAAATTTATTGATTAAAATAAAGATCCTATCGTAGTAAATGTAACAGTAGATCAAAAGTACAAGTTTGATCTAAGAATTCGATCACTGAAATGTCAGTTTGATCCGTTTATGTAAAATGCAACATATTTAATGTCCTTAAATGTTAAGGATGATCAAGTGCACTTTGTAAAGAGTTCATTATAATATCATAGTAAGGGTTTTCTTTTGAAATATTTGACCATTTAGAAAGGAAAATAAATGTATAAGAGTAGATATGATTTAAGGGACAGTTGGAATGAAGTGAATGAACAGTTACTTCTCCTTCATATAGAAACATCAGAAACGAGAACCATAAAATAATTATTACTACTTAACATTGGAATGGAAAATATGATTTCTATTCTAAAAGTATTTTCATATAGAAAATTGTTTTCGATGATATTTATTTCTTTGAGTTCAAGATATTTGATCAAAGTATTCTCCACTGTAAACTGGATACAATATATAAAATAAATAGTCCATAGTAAATGGATAATGGACCGTTATAATTAGTACATTATTATAGTAGTGGTGGAAATAGTAGAATCATGTCATATAACTCTTGTTAATTGCATTAAATTGCAAAATTGTTTTGGTAAAACATACCAAACAATTTTTTTGAAATAATAAATATTTTTTGGTGTCGTCTAAAAAGCAAACAAAATTTATTTCCATGTGAACATCATGAATGTTCGTTTTGAAATAAAGCTATAATGTGGTATTTGTTTTCATAACAAAAGTGATGCATTGGGTAATACTAAAGTACCTAAAATTATTTATAATTATTTTGAAATTACAGACTAACCTATAGTTTGAGAAATTATTTTTATTGTGTTATTATGAATCATATGACACTAGTTAATTGCATCTCAAAAAATTATAGGCAAAGCGCCAATTCAGAGGGAGCGTCAAAAGAGTTGACTAAATCTTTGGATTGATATATATTGATGCATGCAATTGCTGAATATGATAATACAAAAACCATTTTATGGACTTCATTGTATTCGCCGATGAATTATCACAAGCATCAATATAGGTATTTGATACATATATAGCATGTCTGTATTAAGTTCATAGAATATAAAATAAACATGCAACAAAATGATTCGATATGAGGGTAAGTGTATTGGAATGAGTTCCAAACATACCTAAAATGGATATGGATGCAGGCTCAAAAGAAACATTCCTCCCTATAATAGATAATGATGTATTGATAAGGAGTAACCGAACTTTGTTGGATAAAGTACAATTAATGTTGAGTGAAGATGAGTTAAATTCTTTTTATAAGGTGTGTATTTAAGTGTAGCACACAAGGTTAAAATTTATATCATCCAAGGAACATTAAAAAATCATGCAGGATAAGGGTTTACAAGAAATCCGATCATGTCAAAGAGTCGGTTGGTTCCGTGAGTCGAAAGACGGCACATAATAATTATACGTAAGGGATCTTGTGAATCATACTAGAAGATGTTTGGGAATGATAGTCATTGGATGGTTAATTTATGTTGTGAACATAAACGCTGTGAGCTAATACCAAATCAGTTTTACATAAAGAAGTTCATAAAATGTTTATGAATGCCCAAACTATTGCACCGAGAAACAACTGTTGTTTCAAGAAATACTAACTACATCATGAAGGAATTTATTTAAGAAATTATTAGTAGTAAAATGGATATGGATACAATCCAAGGTTAAAACTGAATGAAATAAATTAACAAAACCTAAATGAACATAACATGTTAGAATGTTTAATGAGTACTCATGCAGGTCAAAGAGAATTTATAAGTCTCTTGTCAATATCAAGAAGAACTAATCCTTGGTTGTCTAATTAGACCATTAAATAGTATTGACTTTATGATATGGTACGATGCATAAATTCAAACAGATTCCAGTTACATTATCAAAATATGATTTTAATAGTCATACCTGAAGAGATATGATCCATCGGTCCCTAATGCATCTTTAAGAGAAAGACAAATATAGTTGGAATATAGTGAGCTAAACCGATAAGAATAATATTGTGAATTTCAATTATTGAAATTAGTATAAAAGATTTGCCATTCGATGTGCTCAAGTTGATTTGGATTCACTCATAAAACTACCATATAGTATGGCTTTATGTTTTGGTACATATGCATTGAAACTAAAAATTCAAAATAAATATTTAGACTGGACGATTTGTACATAACAATCATAGTCTCTCAAAGTCAGTAGGAGAGATGTCGAGTTTATGGATTTTGGATATAATCCAAGAACAGGTATGAAAGTGTCGTTTTCCAAGCATCAAAGTTGAAATAGTGTTCAGATAGAAATATCTAATAGTTTGATTTTTAGTCAAAATGCAGACGAAGGAGTGGTCATAATAAAGAATATTAAAAAGGTATAATGATAAACTATAAGCAAACAAAATATTACTGATTGGTAATGATGTACTAGTGCTAAATAAGCATTGCTTATCTAATACTCAACATTGGATTTCTAAATGATGTCATTTATAATTATTATAAAGGTGTTGGGAATGTTCCAAATGATATATAAGGATCCTTTTTAAAATGTTAAATGCATAACATGTAAGATGGATTCCCTATGCATTGGCAATAGGAATTATCATAATGTTGTCTATGGTATCGTGATTTGTTTATGTGATTGATGCATGAAGAAAATATCAAATCCAAATTAAGATCGCAAATTGTAGTTTGGAATATTCTTGTGTATTTACGAAATACTAGAAAATGTCTTACCAAAAAACTAACTTCTTATGAAGAAGTATTCAGAATCAGACTTCTTAAGTGACATTAAGTACAATATGTCAATGTCAAATTCATGTTCAAAGTTAGTTAAGAATCTTTAAGTTAGAAATGTTCTAAATGAAAGATTGTGGCTGATTTAACGAGAAGGCTAAGTACATCGTATTGTATAACGCCATGGTAAAGAAATGTATAAAATAAATGCACAAATTTATAACTGAGCCGAGGGTTATTCTTGTTATCAATAAATTTTTTAAAGTATTCAAACCAGGAGAGTTAATATCAAGGTTGAAGGATTACGTCAAAGTTCAAAGCCTTAGATGCTAGGATAACAATAAGGAAGCGATGTTGATTTCAAGGTCTCCTTCGACGTCGACAACATAAATATTGCACCAAGGGATGATAATACAAAAGGAAGCAAAAATGAAGAAATAACGTCGAGCCAATGTCGAAGACCATAAGATCATACCACTCTTCGACTACATCGACATTCTTCCACGCCGCAAACATCTGTGTCAAACTTGGTCAATGCGGCATCAATTCCATACAAAATTTCTCATAATCTACACAGTGTCCTACCAATTCGCAATTCATCGTCATCGCATTTTACTAGCGAGGTTGATATCACTAATATTGCATTCGAAGGCATGCAGTATAAGAAATAAGAACAATATCATCTTCCAAGAATCGCGACGAATGCCAAATAGAACTATGTTTAACGTCGAGACTTAGGATTTTCGAAGTAATGTTGTATATGTTTGGGAGACACCATACATCCACATATGCAATATTGATGACCGTCATCTTCAATATCCGTCGGTGCAGATAATGCTGCATTTAGTAAGCTAATAAGTATCGACAGTGGGAATCGTCAACGTCGCCCCCGTTCAATACCTCCAACCATCATTCAAAGAAGATCTCAAGGTATGGAGTCATCGTTAACGGTATTCATGTTGAGAACCATCAATACATTCAGAAAGGGTTGTCGAAGATGCTTTACTACTGGCACCTTCCATCAATGTTAATATGTGGAGTAATGGAAATTGATTGACGAAGAAGAAATTATCAACGCCGAGTTTATATATGTCGAGTATCGACCTTATTGAATTAATGCCAAAGTTTAGCTGTGTGAATGCACGAAGTTAGCTTTGATGTTCGACGACGTAGTTAATGCTGAATTCGATAGAATATCAACTCTGATGATCATCGACGTTGCTAATGCCGAAGCCAATGGATGTTGAAGCCTGTAGGTGGCCGAACCCTATAATTAGGGACCTTTAGGCTTTGTGGAGGTGGTTCTCTTTATCAAAACCTTATAACCATGAATCAAATTGGGGAAAAATCTTCCTTGATTGTAATCGTATTTGAATAATAACAGTATAAACTTGAATATGCATTTTGACTTTGATTGTGACCTTACTTTGACATTATTGTTTTGGACTTGCATATATATGAGCTCATCACGATTAAACTCTATGTGAGCCTAGTTGAGAAGCCTTGGATTATGATGAGCTCCTATATGCATGATTATACGAACAATAGACCTTAGACATAAGGACTGTATTGTGCATAACCATATGCCCATATCATGCTTAATGGAATATAGCTCGAACATGTCACTTATCTTCTATGCCTCTATTGAACCCATGACATGACTTAGGCCTCTTTGAATTACCTTGTCTAAAAGCATAAATGAAAATTCTTATATACAAAGTAATCTTGAAAACCTTAATTATAATGACTATTATGACCATGGAGAACGTCGAGCATAAGGACACTTATGACCTTAGAGAACGTCGAGCATAACGACTCATTTGAGTACGTCGAGCATAATAGCCTTGATGAACTTTAAAGAACATCGAGTATAATAATTATAGGACAATCAATGGACTTATGTATAACACTCCTCAAAGGACTAATTTCATCCATTTAATAATGACTCTATCATAAGACTAGACTCAAAAGATGAGTTAGCTCTTGATATGCCACTTCGGCGATATTGGTCAATTTATACTTGAACATGCCTTCGTAAATGCCAAAATCAAGAGTTAATTCATCATAGTTGGCATCTACAGTGTTATACTACTTTTTAGTCTAACATTTTTGACTTCTTTAATTTCCTCATTATCTAGACTAATTAAATGAAATTTATTTCAAGAAAATGAGATCACGAAGATTTAATGCTCGGACCGAAGAGGTCATGTAGATAATGAAATTAGAAGAGAATATAACTCCCAATTTTAACATGAGAAATACAGAGCATGGGCAACCGTCACATCTAGTGCAACCAACTAGCGGCGATGCCAAAATACAAAACTTGGAGCAATAAGTACGTAGCGATGATGAGAGAACTATTGGAAGGGTTGCTTGCTCCGAAATCTTCTAAGATTACCAGGGTAACTAGAGGAGATAAGGTGGAATCTCTAAGGAGAAATTTGAGTGCTTCCCTGCTTAGAAATAGAAGCAAAAGCTATTTTACCCAAATTTCATAGAAAGAGAGATAATTAATGTAATGACCATAATTTTAGCTAACATTATTTATAACATTTAATTGGATAAATTAAATAAAATAATATAGAAAGTTAAGGGATTGAGATTTGTAAATTAAGGAGGAGCTATGCCTTAATGAATGTGTTCATAAAAGAGAAACTAAACATAATTAAGAAGGAACATGATTAGGGTAAAATGGAATAGCCTTTATTCCTATACCCTAAACCCTTCCATTCTTTCCACTTCCTCATTCATTCTACATTCATAAACTAAACAAAAATAATACTAAGCTTAGGCAGGCCACCATTAAGAAGATTTAAAGGGAAGATAAGCTGAATTCAAGTAGAAAGCTTGAAGAAATCAATCTAAGGACAAATCCCAACCTTCTTAACACAAATCCAAGATGGATAATTAGACTACATCTCTATTTTTTATGAATGATTTTAGTTTAAAGGTAAACACAATTTCTTTTGCAAGTATATGTCATGTTTAGTGTTTAAAAGTGATTAAATGCTATGCGATTGACTTGAGATGTCAATATGATGTGAAAATCATTATTTTAGAAGTAGGTTTCAAGTTTTATAATTTTCCAAGTTGAAATGGAATTATGGTGAATTTTCTAAGTCTAAAAAATGTTTAATTCGATTTTAATTATTTTAAATAATTAAATTATGATTTTCATCTTGAAAATTTGATATGTGGAATAAAATGATTAAACTGATTTAATTTGGTTTTTGTGAATTTTTTCTAAGATTTCAGGAGAGTCAAATGAATTATTTTGAGTAAAAGGGGCTTATTTACCTAATTAAAATAGGTTGAAATCTAAAATTGCTTAATATTTAAATTTATGACTTGCGGTAATAAATTTTAGAAAGAAACGGGTAAAGCAATTGTCAAACAATCACGCTTTGACAAATATGAAAATTAGGTGAAAATCAGTTACATTATAATGCATAAAATCAGTTTTGCAATAATTTACCCATTCGCCACTTTTATAAGCTTACTTCCGTCACCATATTCCCACTATAAACCTTTGCATCCATACGAGACCAATGCATAGGGTATCAAGCATTTGGTACATAGTGTATTGGAGTTAGGCGGAAGGAATAGATAGCGGAGAAGGCATGCTTGCAACGTGGTTGAAGACGCCTTTAGTAGCTTTCGAACCTATTGATCGACCTTTGTTTTGAAGTATGCTTACGAAAGGGTTGCCGCTTTTAAACACCTTTGACACCTTAGCCGCTACATTGATACCCTTCGCCTTTGTTAAAGGCCGCCTTTTTAAACCCTAAACTAATATATGCGGAAGGAAGGCTTTCGCCTTGGTTCCCTTCTGATATTATTGTTGCCACTTTTGTTAACCAAAGATTTATTAAGGGGTGGTGCTGCCCATCTTCTTTCATCATTTTAGTGCCGCATTCCCTAATTCCTTTAGAGGGGATGCCTTCGAAGGGAATGCTTGTTGTTCTCTTTTAATTTATAAAATAACAGTTTTGAAGCTATCTCTTCCGCTATCCTTTTACCTAAAACCAATGCTTTCGTCCATGTTCACTTAGACCCTATAGTTCTATTAAGTGTTGAACTCAATGATTTCAAAATAAATTGTTTTGAGGTTTTAAACAATGGTTTAAAAGGTGTTGATTTGGCTTTATAACCTATTTTTTTCTAGGTTAAAAAAAGGCTTTAACTTATTTTAAAGGGATAGATAACTCTATTGATTTTAGGTTTTATTCAACATTGTTTTGTGTAAAGCATATATCATGGTTAGATATTTTATGTAAGAAAAGAGTATATTTTCCTTGTTTAATTATGATTTTAAAAGGGTTAAATCAATTTGAAAGAAATATTTTCAAGGAAAATTGAATAGAGTGGCCAGCCCTATGTATATACTCATATATTAGAAAACCAGATTTGACTAGTGGGGGTCACACCCTATACTTTAGCTAGCAGCCCCTTAATATAAGTTCAAAATTCCGGTGTGCAAGGCTTTGCCATAGGTAAGACTAAAATGATGTTACACACAGAGCGGAATACATAGAGTGGAGTAGGTTATTGGTGAGCCTGCAAAACTATTTGGATCAGTTGACCCTAGGAGTAGTATTTTAATGATAGACCATCTAGTATTGTGACTAATAGAAGTTAGAATATTTATTGTGTCAGGTAGACCCGAGCCAGCCAGTGGTTCATAGTCAGCCATATAAAACTATAATGTTCGGACAAATAGTCCATTGGTTACTTGATTTATATGCATATATGTATTGCTATTGTTGTTATAATCAATTTGATTATAGGATTTTAATTTTCAAAAGATATAGTTTTAAAAGGATATTGGTGAGGGAAAACCTGTTCCGCTAAGCGGTGTATTCTCACTTAATATAAGTAAACCGAGATGTAATAAAATTAATATCAATGAAAATGTAATATATTATTTTATAAAACAACTTAATTTCATATACACACACATTATGAAAATTAGACAATATATATGTGTATAATGGGGTTCGTTACAGTGTAAATCTCAACATTTCGACACATATAAGCCGAACTGTGTACATAATTTGAACAGCTACACTTGTAATATTTATAGTTGAGTATATTTAGATATGCTCACATTATACCAAGTATAAATTTGATAAAACTATCATCTAGATAAGAGAGGAATTAAAAGTTTCTCTCTGTGAATAAAATAATACCTTCCTTTAATTAAAAAGAGATTTTACAAGAGAAATAAAATATTTCTTTCCCTAAATAAAATAAAACCTCTCTCATTCATTTCATTGAATTTAAATCACATCAAATGATTTTAGTTAATGAGATTAATTTAATATAACATTAGTGCCACATTAAATTGTTTACATAACTAATTACTTGACTCTTCACTTACCCAAATAATAATACAAAGCAATTAACTATCACACGCATATACATACTAGAGTATATTTGATATACTCTAATTAATAGAAACATATAAACTTAAAATAATTTTAAAACAATTGAAATAAAATGAAGACCTTTTAAAAGTTTAAGATTAGATCTAAAATCAAGGCTTTATGAGCTTAACTATGGTTCAAAGTAGGTTTTTTTAAATATACCTATTTCACCCACTTTTGATGGCCCAATTCCATTAGAAATTCTATTTTATTTATGCACTGAGAAATAAATTATAGGTTATCACATTGATTGATCGTATTTTACCTTAACTATTTCTCTTCGTCGGCTAGGTGCTACTACAGTGCACTACCGATTATTATTAGATGTTAGGTATAAAAGGTAAAGGGGGTCATCACATTTGGTATTAGAGCCTAGGATGAGCGAATACCTATGATTTGACTGGTAGATCCATTGAGATTGGGTAAATGGTATTACTTAGAATGGATCTAAATGATATATGAGAGAGCTACTTTTAATATATTTAGGTTTTCAAAACTATAAAGCATGTATCTGTGTATATAGTAAGATGCATTGCATATACTAGTATCTCTTATACTGTTACTCTTTATGAGAGACCGATCATTGTTATCACAGATTGTAAGAATGAGCAGGCAGATATGGAACACAACGAGGAATTCAGTATTAAGAGCAAAAGCTGGTACAAGCACCAAGGCAGTTATTAACCTCGATATTGAGACGATATTTTTAATACCCTGCAATTTGAACGACTAAATATTTAAACGAATAATTTAAATATCTTGTCATTAAATAAGGAAATTCCTCTTGAAATTGATTTTTCAAAGATGGATGAATTTGATTTCAAGATACCCGTATTTGAGAATGCTTTTCTGACATTAGAAAAATGAGCATAAACGTGGGTATATTTAGAGTTGAGGAATTTTAGAAGTGAATAGTGTCGGATGAAGAGAATTTGGGCTAAAGGACATTGCTTGCCTATAAGTTCCCACCTTCTGTATGTTTTCTCTCGCCTTTTCATTTGTTATTCTCCTCTCCCTCTTCCCTAATCATCCCCTAATTACCTTCTTCATCCTATATACCTAAATCACTAATTCTTGCTTAACTAAAACTCCTAAATTCAAAAAAAAATCACCATAATTCCTCTTTACCTATTATTCACATAACCTGTGAAGGAATTAGCTTAAAGTGAAGTTTGGAACTTTATCTCAGTATTCAAGAGAGCTGAAAATGGATTTTGGCGATTTAGAGTTAGATTTGGTGATAAAGATAAGTGGAATGATTCTTTATATATATTTATTTGTCAATCTTTTTTATTTCATTTGTTCGTGATTTTGGAATAATATGAAGTTATTTAGGGATTGTTTAGGTTGAATTAGTCTTGTATTTATGTTAGGAATATGATTATATTATCTCATAATTTGTTAAGGACTTTAATTACTATTTTAAAAACAGTTGGTAAGCTTAGAAATAGATTTTAACATAGTTGAGTGATTATATGTACTATGGTAAAGGATTAGAGACTAATTATATTATATAATTAAGTGCATGTTATTTTCTAGTAATGATGAAACCAATTTAAAAGGTTTTAAAAAAGTTGATAAGCTAATTTGGTGATTAATGAAGCTTAATTAGTACTTATAAATATAATTTATAGTAATGAAATGATTTTTATAAGTAAATGGTTTATTTATAAATATTATTTATGCAAAGAAATAATTTTATAAATAAAATTGATATTTTATAAAATAAGTAATTTTATAAAATAGTATAAAAGTGGTTTGAAATAAGTGAACTTATAAAATAGTATGTTTTATAAAATAGTATAAAAATGATATTTTATAAAAGAGTGATTTTTTGAAATAGCAAGAAAGTGATATTTTATAAATTAGTGATTTTATAAAATAGAAAGAATAAGGTATTTCATAAAGAGTATAAGATTTCATAAAATAATATCAAGAAGAAAATGGTTATACGGTTTTATATGATGTTTATGAAAGGGTTACCTAATTAAATGAAGAGGTTTAGTATTTCAAAGGCTTAATTGGATTTATAAGCTAGTATTGTATATTATAAAATGTTATGTGATTTTATGAAATAATATAAAAAGTTGTTTTACTTTTATTGAATTTTTTAGTAAGTAAAAGTAAGCTTTGATTTAAGTAATTGTCGAATTACTAACCCTAGTACATGTTCCGTGTATATGCCTGAACAAATATATGTTTACTTGTATTTGAAGTAGTATAATAATCAAGATAATTCTTGTATTGTAACTAGAATTGTTAAATGTAGTTGTGCACGTATTATTTTATATGTTTATGAATATCCATATTTGTATATAAACAAGAGACGAGCATTTTATGTAACCATAGCGACTATCATGTGTGCTTGTTGCTTGAGAAGATACCGGGCTAGTAATGGCTTCGGTGAAGTTCAAAACATGATTTATATGTTTGAAAGTGTGGTTGTGTGTTTATGCATTTATAAACATACACATATGGATGTATGGGTGTACACGCATCATAAAAGGCAAGAAGGCCGGTTATGTTGTTTTGGCATTTAAAAGAAGGCCGGATCGCTAAATTTTACCCATTATACTCTACATGTGCAAGAGTGGATTTTATGTTGAAATCGATTGTCGAACACATAAGGAACCATTTCCAAAAAATAAACCAATGAACTCTAGAGGAGTCCGTTGGGATGGAGACAGACTTCGAAAGCTAGAAAGCTTATCGAACGAAGCAACAAAGAAAATGGAGCTTCTATTCGATGGTTGGCGTGGCTCAAAAGCAACCAACCCGGACTTTACAGGCGAGGATAGGCTACTATCGATTGACCAGTGGTGTACGGGCTTGGGCACTAAATCCTAGGCCAAGAGGCATTTACGCGAGGGTTCTTCCCCTGTTTTTGGTGCGGGCACTTGCAGAGCTTTGGCATAACTTCGGGAAAGACTATAGGCTACTTGGGGAGGCGAAAGGCAAGGCAAATCTTGAGATCCAAACATAAAGGTTAAGTGATTTCTATGAGATCAACAACGATCAGGCATGAGATCGACATAGTTGTTTTTCACGATCATGTTCGATTGGTGTGTACGATCGAATGGAATAAATATATACCGTCAAGCTTTGACCTCGGGTAATGTATAGTTTGATAAATTGTATTGGTCCTATACTAGTGATTATATATTGTATTGATCTTATATTAGCGATTATACATCATATTGGTCTTAATATAGTGGCCATTTATGTTATTGGTCTTTTATTAGTGACCATACATGATGTTATATTTGATGCATACATATAACTTTATGGCACCGATGTTCCTTTATGGTTTGGATAGCGTATTATACAAGATATAACCGTCGTTCTCTTTTTGATAGAGGCGTGCGCAAGGTGTTTGAGAAATCCATGATGAGTAGAAAGAAGGAAATGATGATGATTATCTACGAGTGGGCTAGATGTCACCAAAGCTCGATGTAGAGGGTACAGTGTGCTTCACATTTGATGATGATCACCTAAAAGTGGAATAGATGTAACCAAAGCTCAACGTAGAGAGTACGATGTGGTTCACATAGATTTCAAGTGAATAGAGTAGGTCATATATCACCAAAGGTTGCTTCAGAGGTTACGATGAGGTCTACACGAGACCCATCACTGAGAATGTGGCTCAAGGTCTAAGGCACATTTGAATACTAATTCTATTTACTTTGAACCCATAAAGGAACCATAGGATTGCAGTTGATATCCGTAGTTGACTTTGCCCATTAGTAATAATGTTATTGAATTGTATTCTTTGATTGTCTTTCACTGTTATGTTACATTGTTATTAGTTGCCTGTTGTTGCTGATGCATTTATCATCACTATGTACTTTGTGATTAACTTATATTATGATCACCCTACCTTTGGATGTTGGGTTATCTTTATCATAATATGTTGTTATGTTTCAATCACATTATATTAGTTGTGCCAACCCATTGATTACAGGAGAAGAGCAGGTTATGGTATAATTTTCTATCTTTTGGATAGATTTACTTTACTTGTTTATGGACAATCCGGATTACCCCTGAGCTATGATTGTGGAGTGGACTGGCTATGCCTTAGTAGTTCATATTTATTTTATGCATTTTTAATATAAAGTATTTTAAGATAGTACCCCTTTCACCGGACTTTATGTTTGACCCACATTTGTCTTTCTTTGTTTATGTCATGATAACTTTAGGGTACCTGATTGAGTTGTTTGGGAGTCAAGGACTTTTGTAGTTACGCTTTTAGGACAACTAAAGCATTCTATGGAGGTGATGTCAATATTTTGTATATATACTTGATATTGCAGTAGAATATGACAAATATATATTTATATATGAGACTAGATATATTATATTTTATAATCAAGACTATGTGTATATAGAGTTTGATAGATTCTGACTTTCTGAATTGGTATCCATTTATTATTTATTTTTGCTCGTCCATTCTTGTGTGTGTGTGTGTGTATTGTTATCGTGTTATGATCATGTATATTCGATATATTGTATATTATTATTCCGCCGTGAGATTTTATCGATATGCCCTAATATAATGTTGTTTTTTCGACAATGTCTTTTATGGTATTCAAAAGTCAAAGGTGTCATTCGCTGCTAATTTCAAGGTATTATGAATGGTGGGTTGTTACATTGGGTATTAAAACCTAGGCTCAACACTTGGACCAAGTATAACAGTTTGAGTTAATTAATCTGGTAAAAGGAGATAAGTTGAGAGAATGTACTTGTATTTTTCTTCTATATTATACGACATACACCACTCGTCTTCTGAACACTGATTTATTTCTCTTGCTAATTGCTAAGGTATCATCGTTAGTCTATTGGTATGAGCAAATAGAGTATACGAGCGACTACGAGCGGGTAGTCTGAGATCCCAACAAATTCAGAGACTATTTAGTTACCAAAGGGATGTTTCGCTGCCTACGAACATTTCCCGGAGATGCGGCTGGCGTTAGAGGCGGTTTGGCCCTTAGGGCACCAAGGTTTCTAGATCTACCAGCTTTAGACTCTCTGATGATGTGCTGGGATTTCATTAGCCTTAAAGGAAAGCCATATTTGAGTCCTAAGACTGTTGCTGGGATAAAGCCTTGGACATGTACGTATGAGTGGGCTTTCATCATTATTGGTCAGAGAATGTTCTCATAAGGAAGATTGCTCCTCGACATTTAGAGATGGGAAATTTTGGCTTAGTAGTACATATTGTTAGATGTGGTTGATGAGTAGGCCCACGACCTGGAATGAATTCTGGCGTAAGTTTGGTTCTTAGTTAATTTCACAGATTGAAAAAGGCATGTAGCTTAAGCATTTCATCCATTTCATGTCGTGCCACTTGTCAGAAGGAGAGTATGTTGACCGATTCAATCTTTTGGTTTGATTTGAGGATTGAGACGATCGGTACTCCATTGGTGTAGGCAAAGCGATTTTCGTAGGTCTTAAAGAATCAGTTAGGGATTCATTGCATGGTCTTATCCTAATTATGGGCTACCTTTGAAAGTATTGTTGGGATGGTTCGCCTTTGGGAGGGCGCCCACGGGTTACCTGTTTGGACAAAAATGGGCAAACACCTCCAATCGATTTATTGTAAGGCAATGAATACGATGTGTATAAGACAGCTGTTATATTTGTATTACGACCGACTTTCACTAAGCAGATCACATATAGGTTATGCAGAATGTAAATTGTAGTAGAGTAAAGAACACAAAAATTTATAGTGGTTTAGCCAGACTTTATCCAAATCCACTGTCCATTTTTATTATCTTTTATATTGATCTTTGATACAATGCTTAGGTTCAAAATATGATGATTTATTGCTCAATAGAAAGTAAGCGACAGACCCAAAGAAGTCTGTTCGGCCAATACTATTTAGCTATTCTTGTTCATCTATTCCCACCATTATATTCCTGTTCGACTATTCCTATTAGGCTTTTCTTATTAGCCTATTCCTGTTTAGCTAATCCTGTTAGGATGATCCTAGATTTCTCTGACTTGTTTACCATTATTGTTGTAAGATTGGCTCTCCAGAATTCCCTCTATTATTGTTAGATGTTTGGGTATTTA
This sequence comes from Allium cepa, assembly GCA_030765085.1. Taxonomy (NCBI): domain Eukaryota; kingdom Viridiplantae; phylum Streptophyta; class Magnoliopsida; order Asparagales; family Amaryllidaceae; genus Allium; species Allium cepa. The sequence continues at coordinate 417,479,104 of CM060940.1, read as the reverse complement.
TCAAAGTGAAGGTATGAGGAGGCCTCACAAATAATAGGTAGCTTACCTATGTAACATGCTCAGTTTGGTTATTTCCATATACATAAGAGGCACTTCGGAACTTCCATATATTCAAGATTTCCCTTCCAAATATGCTTTATGCGGTGCGATGGTAATTGGTTCAGGGGTAGTTGGCTCGTGGTTATGTCATGGTTTAGCCATTCTTGGGTTCAACAATAGTTTACCGAACATGAATCTGCATTCGGTAGGTGGTGTTCAGCGATGCCTTGGTTCGGTGATGCTTATGTTTTGTTGTGCCTCGATTCGGCGATGGATTTGTTCAGTTGTGCATCGTTTTGATGCCCTGGGTTGGGTTGTGCTTTGGTTCGACACCCTGGGTTCGGTAATGCTTTGGTTCAGAGCCCTACGTTTGGTAGTGCTTCGGTTCTGTAGTAGGCTACCAAACAGGAATATCCGTTCGATAATATACTAATGGCTAGAAATTCATGTCCGGTAATAGACTACTGAACATTAATTGTTATTTAGTACTTGACTACCGAACAAGTGTTTCTATTCGGTATGCTACTGAACCAAGCACTTTGTCTCAGCAAAGTTCATCTTTTCCTTATAGTTTTGCTAACGCTATCTCTCGATCTTCTTGCTTTCCTGTCCCAGTGCTGTGACCAAATCATGAGGCTCTTATTCCATAGATCTTGATGTCGGTCTGTCACAACTCAGTGTTAGATGATGGATTGGATGATTGAATGCGATTGGATAATGCTAAGATGATTCTTTGTTGTCTAGGAGTGCTTCATAAATTCTGTTAGATAAGAATCCATTAAGTAGAAAATTGGTAAAGTAATTTCTATAGAACAAAATTTGTCTGCAATTATTGCACATTCATTTTCCTCCTTATAATTATGCTCATCCATAAGGTATTTATAAGTGTGAGGTTGAGTGGAGATCTGTTAGGCAGTAAACAGGTAGGCAACAAACTGTTAAGTTCTTTAGTAGACCATTTCTCATGTACCATAAAAATAATTCACTTTCCATGGATCGAACTCCTGACCTTGTTGAAAGCATGACGCTTAACCACTTGAGCTACCCACATTTTTGTGTTATAACTTCTTTATTTTAAGTCCAAATTGAATGAAACCAGGACCAATAGCTTCACATTGTTCAGTAGAGTAATTTTATGCCTTTGAATGTTCCATTTGCCTAAAGTAGGTAGTATCTCTCCAAGGTGTGGTTTGAGTCAGTCAGGTGATGGAGAATTTTTAAGATGATCATATCTTCCAATCCTTAGCTTGGATTGAGATGCGGTTTTGACCAAGGCACATGCCATGAACTTAGGAAACTTTTACAAGTGCTTTTAGCATATGGTTTAGCTATGCTAAATTTACCCCTAACACTTGGCCTTGCCATTGTGATTATGTAATGGCGCTTTTATTATGCTCCTTCGAGTTGTTTCTATTCTCCTTGTCGTCTTTTCACACTCGCCATGTTGTAGGAAAAATGCCCACAACACTTGCCCTCTAAAGCATACTTTATAAAATACAGGGTATGCTTTGTTTTCGCCAAGATCATCTTTCTTTTTGATGCAATGGCTATTTCAAATCCTAAATATCTATATATTTAAGTCTATCCTTTTTATAAATTTCTACTACTATGATGTTGCATAGTGCCTTGTTTACTCAAGGAAAGCTTTTGACTATTCCAAGATGTTTTTTATCAATATTGCGTTTGTAGCTTGCGCTTTCTTGGTAGTATATTCATCTAGCATGATTTCCTACCAATTCTCATCTTTGTTTACTGAGGAGTTGCTTTCTTTGGTTCAATTCTCTTAACCTTAGGTCCTAAGGTATGCTCTTGTCTTATGAACATTCCAAGTATATCGAGGATCTCTAGGGAAAGGGATATATTATGGCTCCATGTTTCGTGGATTTAACGGTGTATATTTTTTGGTTGACTTCGGTTTTGCCAATAAATATTAGTAGTCACAATGTATTTTTCCTACACAATCGCCAAGTTATTCCACTAGTGACTCCTTCACCACTACCATGCGTACTTGTATAGATCAATACTAAAATGTTTGGCTAGTTAAGTGGTCTCTACTGAAATTCTGCACATAGGTTGATCCTACGCTTGATGTATAAAGCTAATCTTCTTTGGATGTTTATGTGTTGCTGCATCTGGTATTTTTTAATGTCAATATTCTCCTTTTACTGGCTAGTACTCGTGATACGTTTGTTCCACTTGATTGCTTGGTTTATTTATTCCATTAGCAACCTTTCTCGCAGCTATTATGCAAACTTGTGTGGCATCAATCAACAATAAGTTCGGTAAAGTAAGTAGTTACTATGACTAATGCTTCCATTGGCCCATACTTTTTATTTCATGTATGAACACTTACATTGGAACATTTGTATTTTATAGAAATTTCAAATGAAATTATCGTACCCGATCAGGATTAGTTGTTGCATTATGTTGGTGTAGTATCCTTGCTTAGCCATTAGCTTATTAGAAATCTTTTGTTGCTTCCTTACATACTTGTTTAGAGGCCATCACAAACAAATTTGAGATGGCGAGCAAACTGGTGAAGTAGTTATGTGTTATTTTCCTAGCTCTTCCGGCAACTCTTCTTTTGCCCTTGGCATATTTGCATAAGATCAATCACTATCAAGTTCGCTAAGGTGAGCGATCCCTTATGGAGTGTCTTTATAGTCTAGTCGCCTGTGTCCTTGTTTGATTTTCATGCACTTTCATCATTTTAGTTTGTTTATTATCATATACATATTCCAGGCATATGTTAAACAAGTTTGTCCTAGTATTGTCTATTGATAATCCTTATACGCAATTTCGACATTAACTGCTTGCATTGAGTTGTAAAACTGACAGTCATGTTTTACAATGGGTGAGCTTAGTTATACGTTGCTAACAGATATACAGAGGCTAATGTCGGGGGTGAACCAACTAGCAATGGTTATTTCCTGACTGTTGGTAGGTCAGGTTCTCCATAGCCATCCTAAAAGCTTATAAACAATAGTCGATGGGGGCTCCCAGTTAGGGTCACTATATTGCTGGTAAAAGTTTGATCCGATCGCTAAAGGTGGAGACCCGGCTAGGGTCACTCTGGTCGGCTGTTGTAGCAAGAAATTTGAGCCTATTGTCAATGGTCACCGTCCGATTAGGGTCACTCTGGTCTGTCATTTCCGACAAGAAGTTTGAGTTGATATCAATGGTGGACACTCGGTTAGAGTCACTCTGGTCCACTATTCACAGAAAAAAGTTTGAGTCGATCATTAATGATGGACACCCTGTTTGGTCATTCTAGTTTGCCATTACTGACAATAAGTATGAGCCAATCATTAAAGGTGGATACCCATTCAAGATTACTCTGGTCTGCCATTACTTACAAGATGCTTGAGCCGATCGTCATTGGTGGGCACTCGGTTAGGGTCACTTTGGTCTGCCATTGTCGATAAGAAGTTTGAGTCGATCTTCAATAATGGACGCCTTGTTAGGGACTCTCTAGTCCGTCATTGATTGTAGGAGATTTGAGCCGATCATATGTGGTGGAACTTGGTCAGTGTCACTCTAGTTCACCATTATTGACAAGAAGTTTAAGCCGGTCATTAATGGTGGACACTTGGTTAAAGTCACTCTGGTCCGTTATTATTTACAAGAAGTTTGTGCCGATCGTTAATGGCGGACACTCGGTTAGGGTAACTTTGGTTTGCCATTGCTGGTATGAAGTTTGAGCCTGCAGTCAATAACTAACACCCGATTAGGGTCACTCTAGCCCACATAGCCAGTAAGGAGATTGAGTTGACCATAAGTGGTGGACCCTCCGTTAAGGTAACTCTTGTTCGCCATCTCCCACAAGAATTTTGGGGTCGATCGTTAACAGTGAACTACCTGTTCGGCGATCATTTCCTAATTATGGCTAAATCCGATTCATTGTTGTCAGCCATGATTTGTCCAAGCTTTTTCATGATGCACTAGAATTGGGTACCCTAAAATACTTAATGTCCTTGCCTGCATAGCCCTAGAAATCGAGGACTTTATCTGACATGAGATGGTCACTTTTGTGGTGGTTTTTTATCACTGATCATCAATCATTTTTTCGCACACCCTATCCATGCGATTTGGTAAGACCACGATGATTGACAAAACACATATCTATAATCCATGTAGTTGATAGTCGATACTCGAAAAAATAGTGGTTTTTAGCATTCCATGTTTTCTCGGATACTTTTCCATCCACGATGATGAGAATATAGGATCCATACCCAGATCCCTACCGATAAAATATAGTCCTCCCCAGGTCAGGTCAAGTGCCCCGGATTATAGGTAAATTGGCTCCATTACTAGGTTTGGCTCCTTAGTTAGGTGATGCTCTATCCTAGAGTTGTATTATTGCACCGCTTTCATCTAGAGCGTCACGATTTTCAAAGCAGCCTCGTCTTTCTTCTCCTTAATCAGATCCAAGGACATGTTTAGCAATTCCTCATTCTCCTCTATGTGATAGTGGATTCTTCTATAAGATAGGAAGATTGTTTCATTGGGAAGCATAACCTATTATTCATAGGCCAAAGTAAACCGGTGTATGTTACATTGTAATTTCATGGAAAGTGCAATGGCAGCTCATCCATCCGAGCTCCCTTATCATTTTTTTAAACACTTGGAGAGTTTTGAGAACCCTTTTGACTTCTTCAACATATCCATTAGCCCATGAGTTGGGTACTGTAGAAAAGCTTTTCCAAATTTCATATAATGGATAGAAGTTGGCGAATTCTAGATTATCAAAGTACTACACATTTTTTGTGATCGTCTAGAGTGGAACTCCATGCTTGGTAAAGTAATCTGCAACCACTATTGCATACTCAACTCCACCCATAAGTATTGCAAATTCTCCATTTAGGTCAACGCCCATAAGAATTCCTTTTTTGGGATCTTCCCCCGGTGTGGTCTTCTCGTTTGCCTTTGTGGATGTTATCTAATATTTCCTTAATTTCTCTTGCATTCATGCACTTTAGCAGCGGGTTAGTGAAAACTCTTCTATATAGAATGCCATCTTATATGGTGTACCGAATTTCCTTGCACAATGCTTTCCTTGCTTCTTTCTGGTTTAAGGTTGATGCTTTTACTAGAACCTGTCCAAAAGCGATCCATTTACCAAGCAAGCAAAATTTTCCAAATCGTCAACATCTCAATTTTCCTCCCATAGGACATGCTTAACCACATTTATTAAGCAAAGCCTTCGCCCTTTTCTTTTTTATGTAGTATGCCAACCATTCTCCTTTGACTTAGAAATCCAATATTTTAGATTCATAACCATTTGCAGGTCTTAATGGATACGTAATGTCCAAACTCCTAATTCTTTCACTATTTCCAATGTACTGTACACCGTCGTTCGGTCTAACCTACATGGCAAGAGGTTCATCCGACATGTAGAGGTCAAGAACATTCATTGCTGACCAGCCATTAGTATTTTTATCACTTTTGTGGTATCACATAGTCATGCGACATATTATTATTAATGCCTTAAGTATTTTAATTAAATGTCATTTTAATTATTCATTAAAGTAAGTCACACCTTTGCATTGTTGTCCCCATGCTCTATGAGGGTACTCCGTCTCTATAATATCATGTTTTTTGTTCATATGAAGTTGACTCTGTCTCTAGGGCTTTTTGAAAAGATCATGCTCCAGCATCTTTTAGAGATGTTTGGTCCCACCTATGAAATAGGTCAGAATTACTCTTTACTATCTCTAAAGGACCTGATCCCAATCTTCCATTGTCTTTGATGGTATAGGATCGATTTCGCCCTAGAGGGGGGGGGGTTAATAAGGTGATACTATTAATTATAAAAATTAATTGTGGAAGCTTATAAATAATTTCAACACAGATCATAGAATAATAGCAGCATAGAAAAATAGCAGAATAATAAAATGCAGAAATAGAACGACACGGAATTTACCCAGCTACGGCAAAACCCTGCCTACGTGCTGCCCTCAAGGTTTCTACTAGAAATTAGATAGTTAGATGCTTACACACGTAAACTCGCGACACCCGCTACCAACTAAACCTAATTCTACGCTCAAAACCCTGGCACAACTCAGCCACTGAGTCGCGAATTCTCAAACTACGCCACGTAGTTTGTCCCCTAGTCACACGATTAGAAATTACTACGGTTTAAAAATTAAAATGCAAATTTTAAACAATTTTAAATACAAAACCCTAATTTATAAAACTAAGCCCAAATAACAAGGTCGTCCCAAAATAAATTAGTGATGTTAATTCCCCTTTCTCCTTATTATTTCTTTGGCCCGACTCATCTGTGAAAATGGTTGCTTCTTCGTTCTTGTTCGTTCCTAAAAAATTAGGGCTTTGTTTAATTCTTTGAAGCGGCGGCTTTCACTTGTAGATTGAATATTGCTTTATTTGCTTTCTTCGATTGATTTCTCGGCTGCTTCAAATTGTCGAGTGCGTTCAATTGGTTGAAGGATTGGTACGTGAAATTCCTTTTTCGATCTATACTTTTCTCGACTTTGATTCGAGTTGAATGTTTATGCTTTGTTGCTTGAAGTCAAATACTGAAATTGTCGATGATGATTTGTTTATATAGGAGTTCGATCTCCTTGAATTATGTTCGTCTGATTTGTTCAATATCATGCTTTCGGCCATTCGATTTTTGTTGAACATTGATGATTTATTTCTGACCTTTTCAATTTACTTGGATAACATGGTTTAGAACTCTGACTTGGTCATAATCGATTTTGCTTTGCTTGATTATGACGATGTTGACTTGGTTCGTCTATCACGGTTTTGAACAGTTCGATTCCTTGTTTGTGAAATTCGAGTCAGTTAGCATTTTTGACATGCTGTATCATTTCTTTTCATTCTCTGATTTTTTGCACTTTGTATCATTTCTTTGGTTCAATGCTTATATATGTACACTACGTCATTTGATTGCCGAGTCTTTGAGCATTGCTGTGTCACCTGATTCTTCTGAAGCTCGAGTTGCACACTGCCGTGTATTTACTGCTTCGATTTGAACTTGCAGTGTTTGTTTGAACTGCTGCAGTTTGATTTGTAGACTCTGGTACATTGTTGTATTGATTTCTGAGTGCTGCATATCATAGCCTTGGTTTCTGTTATCATGTCACTGGTCTTGATACTTGTACTACCTGGTCTGGTTCCCGGCCTATAATGTTCATGTAGTCTAATGCATTTGGTTCTTCACTTGTTCATATTGCCTCGAGTACACGTATATAGTGATCATTTGATCTATCCATTTGAGTCAGTGATATTGTCTTCATTCTGGCCTTGTTGTATTTGTTCAACCTAGCATTTGGTCTGTAGTTGGTCTTGTTTCATGTTTGAACTGGTTTGAGTGGTCACTGACACTTTGTGGTCTTCATATATGTTTGCATTCGACTTCTATCCACTGTACTTTCAGTCATGTTGAATTTGGTATCTTCACTTCAGTTGCTTGTATATGTATACAAGTGTTCACTGCTTGTAGTCTCTGTTCGACATGATTTTGCTTTGTCTTTGGTCGCTGTGGTGCATGGCTTGAAGTCTGGTCTGGTTGTTATGCATATGTATACTTCATGCTTGATTTGGGTTCATATGCACTTGATTCATATCATAGTCGTATCACCATATGTACACATGCTTATACAGCTCTGCATACTGGTCCTGGCATCATCCTTTGTAGTGAGTACAGAATTTTCATTCACTTGTGTATATGAGAATATTGAAGTTGCTGACTTCATGTTGCCTTGACTTTGTTTGTTGCATTGAGTTGAGTCAATATTGTAGTGACTTGACCTTGCATTTTGTTTATTTTTCGAAATTTCACCTGAGTTGAATCCAGCTTACGTTCGGATTTGACCTTATGCTGAAGTTTGTGACATTATTTTATCGCACCTGAGTTAAATCCGATAATTTGGGTTTGACCTGTGCTCACCGGTCCCTGTAAATTTATCAAGTGTATATATATCGGCGTGCACGGCCTTGTGGCATATACAGTGATACACCCTGTATGTCACAAGCTGTTCGTGTATGATGAATTGAAAATTAAATGATGACGAAAAACCCAAAGAACCGAGGCAAATATTATTTTCAAAATCACATTTTATTTTATACTGCAAAAATATTTCCTTTTCAATTTTACTGCGTCAATATTTGTTTTTACAAATTGCTCAGATGCTGGATTCAATTTGAATGAAGTTGAAAATAAACTACGAGTGTGAGTGACATGTAGTGAGGAATTTATGTAAATCAAATTGTGGTGTATTGTAATCAAAATTGTATATTATAGTGAGAGCTTGAATCTGTACTATTCAAAATTGTAATAAATATTTATTTGAATAAAATTTCCGTTTGAATACAAATTCTGTGTTATTTAATTTTATTCAGCAAATATTTATTTAACCTGTGAAAAATAAAATAGTACATTAACAAATACATTTAAATGAATGTATATATGTTTATTATCATCAACCAAAAATCATATAATCGCATATTCAACAATCTCTCCCTTTTGACGATAACAAACATATATTTAAGATTTTGACTATGTTAAATGTATTTGATCAATGATATGCTCTAATTGCTCCCCCTATTTAAATGCTTCCTCTCCACACAAAGCTCCCCTTACATATATGCTTACAAATAAAAATATGCTAAAAATATGCAAATGAACCTAGATGCAAATAGAAAATTATTTGACCTTTGCTTGATTTTATTTGACAAAATCTTAACTTTTCTCTCCCCCTTTTGTTATCAGCAAAAGAATAATAGTGTTAGAGAAAATAGAGATAAGGTGATCGATATTAATTCAACATTAAAATTCAATTGAATATAAATATTAAATTTCAATAAAAAATCAAACAAAAATCATAAATATTTTGTTAGGCGCATATTCCACTTTTAGAATGACGGGAATTATGTCATCATATAAAACCATACAGTTGTGTCTATTTGTGGTATATTTATATCAGGAATTTGAATATCTACTACCATGCATAACCGTTAGGACTTTTAAATGAGATTAGTAGTATTCCAATTTTATTCTAAAAAAATGAATTCAAGTATCTTCTAACCATGCATAACCGTGAGGACTTTTAAATGGGATTAGAATCAACTTGTTTATTTTAAAAATCAACTTTAAATATGCGTTCCATGCATGCATAACCGTGAGGACTTTTAAATGAGCATGGAAGCACATAACAAATTCCAAGTAATTCACCCATGCATAACCGTGAGGACTTTTAAATGAGAGTGAATACTTTGGTATTTATTTATTATTATTTTAATTTTAATTTTTATATTTTTTTAAAAAGAAATGAAAAACGAACGGTTCCTGTTTAAAGTACCACATATCGACAAACTATACAGAATTTTGATGAGTTATGGTCGTTAGAAATATGATAGAGATAGAGATGGTCATGGAATTTTTACCTACAAAAATTTTTATAACTCTTGTTTAAATTTCTAAAGAAATTTACTAATTATACCATCTCGAGTCATAATATATGATAAATATCAACACTCATCACTTTTTCAATCACTATTTATCTTTTCGATAATTATTAAGGAGTCAGATTAGTCAAAATAGTCATTTAAAATCAAATTCAAAATTGATTATGAAATCAATTTTCCAAAACGACTAATCTGAAAATGTGGTCAAAATGATTTTCTTGAGGGGGTTTTATAAGAAAATTTTCTGCTATTTGAAAATTATTTGAAATGAAAAATATGCAGATATTTTCTTTGAAAAACGATGCAGTTAATGAATGTCTTAACGAAAATCATGTTCCTCTAGTAATTTTTCTATCAACTAGATTACAAGTGTAATCTGCATCAGAATTTCTCTTACTCCAAATTATCATTAATTGAATTTGATCGACCAACCATGAAGTGTGCACCAAAAATTTCAAACTCAATTTTAACAGCGATTTAAATGACATTCTCTTGAATTTGAATTGAAGCCGTGTAAACAATCAATAACCGCGAATATAGAGTTAGCCGTATTATAAGCTAATCGATTATCATCCAACAGAAAAACACTATTATTAATTCAAATTAATATATATGAAGTAATTCAAAGAATCTAGAGAATTTGATAGTGTTTTGGCATAAGAACATAATTGGCCAACTATTTTGAATAAGTCAGAGTCAAAATCATCGTCTTTTCATCATCTCGTTATTGGCTGCTTTAATTCAGAATACGATGCAGATTATCACATTTGATATATTGTTCAAAACATACCATTACCTTTTTTACCTTTACGATATTTTTTCGTTGTTGTCTATTGTGATTCTGTCACCTTTGAACTAGGCTAAGGAACTTTGCTTTGTTGCTCGTTGTGTCCTTGGAATAGCCAAAATCCAGAGAACACTATTGTTGTTCCTTAGCCTGCCACCACACCTACACGGGAAAAGATTTATGTGACCTATTTGTTTTTATAGGTCCATGGTTGTTAGTGGCAGAATATATTGAAAAATAATTTTGTGGAAACCCAAAACTATTTATATATGTTCCTTTCGGCACCCAAATTTGTTTAACTTTGAGAGATTTTATATTTGTGCCTTTTGGAACCCAAATCGGTATAGTTTTCACATGTTTGGGTCTATACTAACAATTATTGTGATTGTGTCCATATTTTCTACAAATCGTGCACATAGAATTAACTTGATTAATATTTCTTTCAACAATTTTCGATTTATTATATCCAAGTCCTTGTCTAACCGTATTAACAGTTTGCTTTCCTAATAGCATATGTAACGATTTTTCACTTTTTGAAAATTTATCTAAAGTCGTTGACAATTGTTGGACTTGTGTTTTGAGAGACTCATTTTTGTTTAACAATTGTGTGCACTTTTTAATAGAATTCTCTCTCCTGGTATTTTCATTCTCTTTTAAAATCAGAATTTCATTTTCAAGTGGTTTTATATTAATTTCTGATTTTTCAATTTCTTCTTCGAATGTTGGACACTTATCACACTTAGGGATCCTTCTTTGATAGTTTTTAACTAATTGGTCAAGTTGTTCATTTAATTCCATCAAAGTGTCTTTTTATGATTCAAGTTTGGCATACTTCTCTCTAAGTCGTTCAAAACAGCCATTTACTTCATGAAAATATATAAGCAACTCGGAATGAGTAAGTTTTGATACCTCGCTTGGCTCAAATCATCACTGTCAGTTATATCACCTCGAAGGCACAAATCTCATTTTTCGCTCTCACTGCCAGTGCTTTTATCATCCACATCCATTTCATCCCAAGTGGCTGCAAAACTTTTCTTTTTCTGTTTCTTTCCAAAGTCGCGTCGACTTCAAGGACAATTGGGCTTAATGTGTCCGGGTTGGTTGCACTTATGACAGATGATCTCCTGTTCTTCTGAGTAGTCAAGTGCTTTGCCTATTCTTCTTTTCAATTCCTGATTTCGAGCTGGATTTCCGTATTCGCGATTCCACCTTTTGGATTTCTTTATTAGTAGTGCCAGCTCCGCTGCTCCATCTTCATCATCGTTATCATCATCACTTTCGGTTGTTCCTTTGAGCGCTATTGATTTCTTTTGAGTGTCACTTCCTTCATGCTCTTCCTTGAATTTTATTTCTAGCTCATAAGTGGTGAGATTACGGATGAGTTCTTCAATTTTCATTTGTTTTAAATCTTTTGATTCTTGAATGGCAGTCACTTTTGATTCAAATCTTCGTGGAAGGACTCTGAGGATTTTTCGAACTATTTCCAATTCGGTGTATGATTTTCCGAGAGCTTTTGATTTGTATACGATATTGGAAAGTCGTCCATGCATCTCTTTGACATTTTCTTCCTTCGCCATTGTGAAGTTCTCGTATTCGCTGCTTAGCATGGCAAGGCGAGATTCTTTAACTTGAGATGTTCCTTCATGAGTCACTTCTAGTGTGTGCCATATTTCCTGCGCAGTTAGACAATATGAGACACGATTAAAGTCAAATTGATCCAATGAACAGATAATAGAATTCATAGCTTTAGCATTAGTATTTTGTAATTTATTTTCTAGTTCTATCCATTGTTCCTTTGGTTTATCTACTTCCTGATTATCTACAGTTATAGTCGGTGTTCTATAACCTGTCTCAACAATATTCCAAGCGTCAATGGTTTTCAGAAAGATTTCCATCCTATTTTTCCAGTAAGAATATTCACCATTGAACATTGGTGGGCTAACTATAGACTGACCCTCAGTAAAAGCATTATTGAAAGAAGCCATTTCAAAAATTCAAATTTTTAAAACAAAAATTGATTTTTGAAACACGAATTTTTAAAACATAATTGACTATATTCCTAGCTCTGATACCACTTGTAGGATCGATTCCACCCTAGAGGGGGGGTGAATAGGGTGATACTATTAATTGTAAAAATTAATTGTGGAAGATGATAAATAATTTCAACACAGATCACAGAATAATAGCAGCACAGAAAAATAGCAGAATAATAAAATGCAGAAATAGAACGACACAGTATTTACGCAGCTTCGGCGAAACCCTGCCTACGTGCTGCCCCTAAGGTTTCTAATAGAAATTAGATAGCCAGACGCTTGCACACGTAAACTCGCGACACCCGCTACCGACTAAACCTAATTCTACGCTCAAAACCCTGGCACAACTCAGCCACTGAGTTGCGAATTCTCAAACTATGCCACGTAGTTTGTCCTCTAGTCACACGACTAGAAATTACAACGGTTTAAAAATTAAAATGAAAATTTTAAACAATTTTAAATTCAAAACCCTAATTTATAAAACTAAGCCCAAATAACAAGGTCGGCCCAAAATAAATCAGTGATGTTAATTCCCCTTTTTCCTTATTATTTCTTTGGCCAGACTCGTCTGTGAAAATGGTTACTTCTTCGTTCTCGTTCGTTCCTAAAAAATTAGGGCTTTGTTTAATTCTTTGAAGCGGCTGCTTTCACTTGTAGATTGAATCTTGCTTTGTTTGCTTTCTTCGATTGATTTCTCGGCTGCTTCAAATTGTCGAGTGCATTCAATTGGTTGAAGGATTGATACATGAAATTCCTTTTTCAATTTATAATTTCTCGACTTTGATTCGAGTTGAATGTTTATGCTTTATTGGTTGAATTCGAACATTGAAATTGCCGATGATGATTTGTTTATATAGGAGTTCGATCTCCTTGAATTACGTTCGTCTGATTTGTTCAATATCATGCTTTCGGCCATTCGATTTTTGTTGAACGTTGATGATATATTTCTGACTTTTTCAATTTACTTGGGTAACACGGTTTAGAACTCTGACTTGATCATAATCGATTTTGATTTTCTTGATTATCACGGTGTTGACTTGGTTCGTCTATCACGGTTTTGAACAGTTCGATTCCTTGTTTGTGAAATTCGAGTCAGTTAGTATTTTTGACATGCTGTATCATTTCTTTTCATTCTCTGATTTTTTGCACTTTGTATCATTTCTTTGGTTCAATGCTTATATATGTACACCGTGTCATTTGATTGCCAAGTCTTTGAGCATTGTTGTGTCACTTGATTCTTCTGAAGCTCGAGTTGCACACTGCCGTGTATTTACTGCTTCGATTTGAACTTGCAGTGTTTATTCGAGCTGCTGCAGTTTGATTTGTAGACTCTGGTACATTGTTGTATTGATTTCTGAGTGTTGCACATCATAGCCTTGGTTTCTGTTATCATGTCACTGGTCTTGATACTTGTACTACCTGGTCTGGTTCTCGGCCTATAGTGTTCATGTAGTCTAATGCATTTGGTTCTTCACTTGTGCATATTGCCTCGAGTACATGTATATTGTGATCACTTGATCTGTCCATTTGAATCAGTGATATTGTCTTCATTCTGGCCTTGTTGTATTTGTTCGACCTGGCATTTGGTCTGTAGTTAGTCTTGTTTCATGTTTGAACTGGTTTGAGTGGTCACTGGCACTTTGTGGTCTTCATATATGTTTGCATCGACTTCTATCCACTGTACTTTTAGTCATGTTGAATTTGGTATCTTCACTTCAGTTGCTTGTATATGTATACAAGTGTTCACTGCTTGTAGTCTCTGTTCGACCTGATTTTGCTTTGTCTTTGGTCGCTGCTGTGCATGGCTTGAAGTCTGGTCTGGTTGTTATGCATATGTATACTTCATGCTTGATTTGGGTTCATATGCATGATTCATATCATAGTCGTATCACCATATGTACACATGCATATACAACTCTGCATACTGGTCCTGGCATCATCCTTTGTAATGAGCATAGAATTTTCATTCACTTGTGTATATGAGCATATTGAAGTTGCTGACTTCATGTTGCCTTGACTTTGGTTGTTGCATTGAGTTGAGTCAAGATTGCAGTGACTTGACCTTTGCATTTTGTTTATTTTTCGAAATTTCACCTGAGTTGAATCCAGCTTAAGTTCGGATTTGACCTTGTGCTGAAGTTTGTGACATTATTTTATCGCACCTGAGTTAAATCCGATAATTTGGGTTTGACCTGTGCTCACCTGTCCCTGTAAATTTATCAAGTGTATATATATCGTTGTGCACGGCCTTGTGGCATATACAGTGATACACTGTGTATGTCACAAGCTGTTCGTGTATGATAAATTGATAATTAAATGATGATGAACAACCCAAATAACCGAGGCAAATATTATTTTAAAAATCACATTTTATTCTATACTGCAAAAATATTTACTTTTCAATTTTACGGTGTCAATATTTGTTTTTGCAGATTGCTCAGATGCTGGATTCAATTTGAATGAAGTTGAAAATGAACTACGAGTGTGAGTGATATGTAGTGAGGAATTTATGTAAATTAAATTGTGATGTATTGTAATCAAAATTGTATATGTATAGTGAGAGCTTGAATTTGTACTATTCAAAATTGTAATAAATATTTATTTGAATAAAATTTCTGTTTGAATTCAAATTCTGTGTTATTTAATTTTATTCAGCAAATATTTATTTAACCTGTGAAAAATAAAATAGTACATTAACAAATACATTTAAATGAATGTATATATGTTTATTATCATCAAACAAAAATCATATAATCGCATATTCAACAGATGGAGTTGAACTCTACCTCCTGGACTAGGAAGTTTTTGTTCCACTGTTTGATTATTCCATTCTTCCCAATTTCAAGCACATCCATATTTGGAAATCTAATAGGAGGACATGCTCAATTATCCTTAACGGAATCCAACATCATGCCACCGGGCATGCTTTACACTCCTTCTTTGCAGGGGCTCTTTTACGATGAGGGGCTATTGTCTAGAGTTTGTGGCATTCTCAATGGATTTATCCCTAGTGTTTCAACCCAGATCATACCTACGAGATTTATCTATGCTAATTGGTCTCATGCCAATAAACCTCATGGAACATGAGGTATTTGGTGGTTTCTATCTCTATTGCATTTGATTCTTCGCCCTTAATTTGTTATAAGCAACTGTTTCTATAATAGCAAGATAAATTCTTTTCAGATCTTCATAAGCTGTGAACACTGTTAACCATAAAATTCACTTAAGAATAAAGGCATGAAAGAAGGCTCATAAAAAGTGCTTAGCCCCAAAAAAATCAAGACAAGGGTCTTACCATAATACAAAACAAGTATTTCAAAATCATTGGGATAGATGTTGAAGAGGTTAAGATGAAGTTGCAAGCAATTGATGCATCTATAAGTGTCAAGTGAAATAAGGGCTTTCAAAGGAGAGGAAAAGAAGGCAATATTACCCTTCTGCCTCTGTTGGAACTTTCGGTACAGAGAATCCACATATACGAAAAAGCCTAGTATGGGTTCGAAACCACTTTCGAAGGTACTGGACAAGAGGATCACTTGCGAGAGCCAAACCCTACAAATTTGTTGGTTTCAATAGTGTCAACCTTCAACTTAAAGACATTTGTCAATGGGAACTTTTCTGCAAGAAGAATAAATCTTTTCAAATTATTGGAACCTTTCAAAAGCATAAAGAAGGCTCTAACTGAAGCCACGTAACCTTTCATAATGATCCAATCATCACCATCTAATCCTTTCGAAACTACACAAAAGTTTAACTGATTTCTTATGTGCAACAACATAGCAACACAAAGTGGAGAGCGCACCTACCTACCTTTCGATAAAGTCAAAAGAAACCGCATTTTTTTAAAAAGCAAAGTAGAAGGATGCTCAAACTGTAGCGCCATCGAAAGGTTGTCAAGGTAATCCTTTCGACTAGGTTGAAAGGTCTGATTCAAAAAGATGAAGGCAAAAGAATGAATGAGAAGGGTTAGGAAGAAGGCCTTTCGACCGCATTCAAAGAATGCACTCAGAATGCAGAAGGAAGGCTTATCAACCACATCGAATAGATGGGCACTGAAGGTTGAAAGAAGGCCTTCTGACTGAAGTGAAAGGATGGGCGCGAAAGGGGGTCGACCTGCAACTACAAATACTAGTTTTGGGGACCAAATTTTGACTATTAAGTTATCTTTAATTTCATAGCAAATCAAATCTTCGTAGCCCTAAATCAATTTGGGGGAATAAATTTCTTACTTGTAACTCGATTCGGATAAATGCAATGAGAGGAAGTGCATGGATACATTATAGATTTTGAATAATAGAAAGATCATTCCGGCCATTGGCTTGATTAATGTCCAATTGCACATGATGCTTGCTTATTTTCTAAACTCCTATATGATTTATGTAAAGGAATGGGATCAACCTTGACAATGCATGTTCGAATCATGTTATCATCATGTCTCATGTATCAAATGTTAAATTAAGGTGATGATATGTTTGATACTAATAAGTTCATGGGACTTATATTATCCGCGATGTTATTCCATTGCGTATTGAATATAGAACTTATATATTTGTACTTCAAGTACACATTGAATGAGTATACACCCTTTCGACCTGATAGAAAGGGATGTTTCGAAAGGGACTCGATGCCTGAATACTAAGTTATACTAGTTGGTTGGATGTCTTCGGAAGGAGTACTTATATTTCAAAATGTATAACACTTTCGAAGGAGTTCCTTCCATAATAACATAAATAATATTGTCCAAAGAAAATTCTTCTTTAGGGTTAGAATGGGCATTTCAACACAATCAAAAGGGATAAATGACTGATGTCTTTCTTTCCACTTAAAAGGAGATGCAAATAACCCTTTCGACTCACTCGAAAGAGGTTATGAAGAAGATACCCTCTCCTTAACTTTCATTTCAAAGGGTTAATTGGGCTTCTTAACTACAATTAACATTTCCATAAGGTCACCTTTCGAAGGCAATCCATCCTAATTAACTCATTCGAGAGGGGTTTTGAAGAGATTGGCCACTTCTAAAAAATCTCTTTTAAGGTGTTAACCACATTTCTTCTTAACAACTTAACTTTGGGATGTTGACAAGATTTCTTGCTAATATTTTAGGCACTATAAAGAGGGCCTCAACCTCCGTCTTTGTGGTTCCCTTATAGACTAGTTATGGACTGTTTAACTTAATATAGGAAAATGGATTCTAAAAGGCTACCTAAAAGTGGATTCATTCGAGAAGTCTTCTACTAAAGTGGCTAGCGAACCCAGTATTGGTAAAGACGTCGAATGGCAAGTGGAGAACTTGCGTTGATTATACTGATTTGAAAAAATCATGTCCAAAAGATTGTTACCCATTCTTCAGATAGATCAGGTTGTTGATGCAACTAGTGGGCATAAATTGATATCCCTCATGGATGCTCACTTGGGATATAATCAGATGCCCATGTTTAAACCAAATGAAGAACATATAAGTTTCATTAGCGATTGGGTAATTTTATGCTATAAAGCAATGCCCTTTGGGTTAAAGAATGCAGGAGCTACCTAACAAAGACCAGTCAATAGAATGTTCGAAGAAAAGATCGGTCAGAACATGGAAGTTTATGTTGATGATATGCTTGTAAAATCTTATGATGCTAAGAGTCACCTTAAAGACCTAAAAGAGATGTTTGAATTATTACAGATATATCAAATGAAACCGAATCCGCAAAAATGCTTTTTTGAGGTTCATTCCAGGAAGTATTTAGGCTATATTATGAGCACTCAGGGAATCAAGGTCAGTCCAGACCAGATTCAAGTTATCAAGGACATGGATGAGCCCAAAACTAGCAAAGACGTAATGAGTTTAAACGGTAGGGTAGCCGCCCAAGGAGGTTCATCCCCAAAGCAGTTGATAAGTGTGTTCCCTTTTTCAATGTGATCAAGAAGAAGAAAAGCCTTGAAAAAGGAGAAGACTGTAAGAATGCCTTCCAAGAGTTCAAAAATCATTTGGAATGACCACTAATACTATCCAGCCCTGAGAACGGGGAAGTCATGTACTTATACATTGTAGTTTCAGAACATGCGATTAGATTAATTTTGATTAGAGAGCAAAATGGGACTCGCCTTCCTATTTATTATGTGAGCAAACGGTTAAAAGATGTAGAGGTTTGATATTCGATAATAGAAAAATTAGCTTACTGCTTCATACTTACAGCTCGAAAACATAGAGCATGCTTTCAAGTGCATCCAATCAGAGTATTGACTAACTTTCTACTCAAATGATTCTTCAGTATGCTTGAAACTTCAGGTAGGCTAGTAAAGTGGGGAATTGTGCTTAGTCGGTATGACATTGAGTTTCAACCACGGGCAGCTATGAAAGGGCAAGCATTAGCAGACTTTACTAAAGAGTGTACCAACTTTATTAAAGAACAATCGAAAAAAGAAAAGGATCACAAACCCATATGGTAATAATTTATGGATGGCACATCAAATGACCAAGGAGATGAAGTAGGATATATCATAATAACACCCGACAAGCACCGCCTGCACTAAGCAATCAAGTTAGGGTTTCCCACAACAAATAATGTAGCCGAATATGAATCAATGGTGGTAGGATTGACTCTAGACATAGAGCTCGAAATCCCACGATTCAGATCTTTAGTGATTCTCAACCAACGGTAAACCAGATAAACCAAGTATATTGGACTAAGGATGCCAAACTATCTTTATATGTAAAGAAAGTGTTGAAAATGCTCGCCTTATTTGAAGATTTTTCTATACATCAAGTTCCAAGGGGAGAAAACACTAAGGTAGATTCGTTAGCAAAGTTTTCTTATTCAAGAGGAGCGCTAGAAACTCGAATCATGCGGCTAGAGTACCAAGCGAATCTAAGTATTAAAGAAGAAACACCCAAACAAAGGAAGGAATTGTTAGTTCTAACTAGATCCTAAGCCATTTCACAAAAGGGAGAAGAAAGGGAAATTAACGAAGAAATCCTAAATGAGAGGATTAATCATCCAAGGATAGATGACTGTTATAGCGACACTTAGATGTCGCCTATTGTTATATATCTTCCTAAAGGGATTTTTCCATCTGACAAAGTAGAAGCTAGGAAAATCATGCGATAGGCTCCGACTTTCACAATGGTGGATGGAGTTATTTACAAGAAAGGATATGCCTTATCTTACTTAAGATGTGGGAGTGTAGAAGATGGGATGAAATTGTTGGTGGAAGCGCATGAAGGATTTTGCGGAGACCACTCCAATGGGGAAAATTTGGCAAAGAAAATAATAAGAAAAGGTTTTTATTTTCCTCGAATGGCAAGTCAAGCTATTGAATATGTAAAGAGATGCCAGAGATACTAAAAAATTCCTCGATTGCCACTAAGTCAATTAACCCTGATTTCCAGTCCATGACCCTTCGATATATGGGGAATCGACTTAATCGGGCCCTTGCCAATTTCCAAAGGTGGAGAAAATATGCTGTAGTCTCCATAGACTACTTTATTAAATGGGTAGAAGCATAATCACTCCCCAAAATCACTTCTAGGGAAGTGCTTTGATTCGTCATTAAAAACATTGTTACCAGATTCGAGATCCTTTATAAGATTATATCTGAGAATGGAACATAGTTTGAAATTTAAGGGCTTTCTTGGCTTTGCCACAAGAACAAGATTATTAAAAGCTTTTCTTCGTGGCACATCCAAAGGCTAACGGAGCCGTCGAAGCTGCAAATAAGACTCTCTTGAAAAAGCGATTGAATAAGCCCAAAAGTAATTTGGGTAGAAGAATTACTACTTGTATTCTAGGCGTTTTGAACATCCATTAGTACTGCAATGTGACATACCCTAATTATCTAAAATATGGGTGTTAAGCGATGTTGCTAATTGAAATTGAGAAACCCTCACATCAAAGAATTGCATATGCATTTGATCCAAACCAGAAATTGAAAAAAGAATCATTTGACTTAATACATGAATTAAGTGATGAAGCAGCTATTCAAACTGTAGAATATTAGATACGAATCTCTAGATACTACATCTCAAAAGTAAAGACAACATCATTTCAAAAGGGAGATTTAGTACTCCGAAGGGTGATGGCAAACACTAGAAATCCTACGGATAGACCGCTAAGACCAAATTGGGAAGTTCCCCTAATTGTATGGAAAGTAATTCCCCATGGAGCTTACAAGTTATGTCGACCAGACGGCAATATGGTTCCTAGAACGTGGAATGTGGAACACTTGCGAAAATATTTTCTTACAATGAATGAATAAAGCACCTCTTCCTAAAAGAAAAGTCTACATGGTTGGGAGTAAAATTCTCCTTACACTTGGAAATTACCTTAAACGGTCAAAGCCTTTGTCTGTGCCGAGTTGGCCAGGTCAAAGCGCCTCCTGAAGGGAGGTTAGAGTAAGCCTTTATCCATGCCACGCTGCGGTCAGGTTAAAGCATCGACAAGCCCTTGACCACGCCACGCTATAGCTAGGTCAAGGCACCTCTTGGAGAGAGGACGAGTAAGTTCTTGGTCCCGCCATGCTATGACCTGACCAAGGCACAAACAAGCCCTTGATTGTTCCATGCTATAGCTAGGTTGAGGCGCCTCCTAGAGGGAGGATAAATTAAGCCCTTGGTTCTGCCACGCTATGGCCTGGCCAAGGCACCGGACAAGCCTTCTGTCTTGCTTATAAGGCTTGGCTAGAATGCCTCATGGAGGGAGGTTGGGTAAGTCCTTGGGTCCTGTTTGTAGATAAGCTAACCAAATGCACTAAACACCAACAGACTAAGACATCCGAGCCCTAGAAGCGGCATGTCAAACAACAGACTAAGATGTCCGAGCCTAACAAGTGGCATATCAAACAACGACTAAAACGACCAAGCCTGAAAAGAGGCATGTCAAACAATTACAACATACCAGGCCAAAAGGGTGGCACATGCCAACGAAATCAAAACCTAAAGAGCAGTGCAGAACGGAAGGCTTAAATAAGAATCTACAGCCTCCGACTGGTACCAAAAAGAGAATTTCAAAACTTCCTTTATTAAAATCCTACTCTAGGTTTCGAGTCTTTTACTATTGATCCTTGGATTTCATAAAACTCGAAACTGGGTATCGCGACTATTCTTGCTAATTTATGGACTTTACTCATTAATGCTTGAAATTAGGCTCTAAACTTCAATTAGGGATATGGAGATCTTTGATTTCTGCTATCATTCACTAATACCCGAGTCTGGGTATCAGATCTTTTAACTGTTGAGTTCCATTCAATAATGCCCAAATCTCTAGACTTTTATTATGAAGACCATTATTATGGATTTCTAGTTATCATCTACTAAAACCCGAATATGGGTTTCAGGTCTCATACTATTGACTTTTGAACTTCATATAATAATCCCTGAATCTGGGTTTCGGGTCTCTAGTCTTCCTAATACCTGAATTTGGGTTTCGGGACTTTTATCATCAATTTTTGGGTTTCATTTGTTAATGTCGAATCTAGGTTCTAAGGCAGTTGGTATTGAGATCTCAATGGACTTCTGGTTTTCAATTAAAACTTTGAGTTTGTCTTATTAATACCCGAATCAAGGTCATTAGTTTACTACTACTAACTTTCGAATAACATTTATCAACAATTGAATCTCAGACCCTAATTCATTATTATTTCCAATAAGGGTTTCTTAATACCTATTACTTATCCCCAACTAAGGATTCATTGTTTTCAATGAGTTATTTCTAGATGATAGCTCATGACCTTTTATTACCAAACATTTATTGACACCAGTGGAAAACTTTTAGACTTCAATTATTACACGCCTATTTTTCTATTAATATAACTAGAGTTCAATTTCTTAACTTCATTTGTAACTACAAAAGTAGGATGGTTGGACTTATATTATTGCCAGACGAGAGTTCTTAGTTCCAGTCACTTACAAGTACGAATTTCTTATCGCTTATTAACTCCAGATGATGGCCAATTGAATTTTTTTTACTATTGGACTTAGAGTTTTAGAACTTTATTATGCTAACATCATCTTCAACTATATGACAAACATATCACTGATCATGTTTTTATATAGGCCTTTAGCTAACGATAGAGCATGTTATTTACTTTGAACTTTGTAGGCACATGGGATTGTTCAGGGAGGAATAGTGTGAGGTGAATATTTGTTACATTTTTGTTCTAAAGAATAGAAGCTTCTTTCATACAGGGAGTGGGGTAAAATGTTACCATAAAATTCACTTAAGCATAAAGGCATAAAAGAAGGGTCATAAAAAGCACATGGCCCTATAAAAACTCAAGGCAAGGGTTTCTGCATAATCCAAAAAAGTGTTTTAAAGACATCGAGATAGCGTTTGAAGAGGTTAGGGTGAAGTCGCAAGCAACTGATGCACCTACAAGTGTCTAGCGAAATAAGGGCTTTTGGAGGAGTGGAAAAGAAGGCAAAGCTACCTTCCACCTCAGCTAGACCTTTCGACGCAGATAGTCCCTATTTATGAAAAATCTTAGTATGGGTTCGAAACCCCTTTCGAAGGTATTGGACAATAGGATCACATGCGGGAGCCAAACTCTATAAAGTTGTTGGTTTCGATAATGTTAACCTTCCACTAAAAGACATTTGCCAATGGGAACCTTTCGATAGCAAGAATAAGCCTTTCGAAATAATTGGAACCTTTCGAAAGCATAAATAAGACTCTGTCAGAAGCCAAGTGTTACCTGGTACCCTGGCCAGGCTACACAAAGTTAATTACGGAGGTTAAAATTGACTATTTCTAGTAAAAATGGCTATGAGACGACATTTATATGACCAGAATGTATTGTTCGAACAACCATATCCAGCCCAAGTAAAACAAAGTAGACGAATGGATAACACTGGATGTCGCAGTCTTGAAATTCTTTTTGGTTGGATTGGAAATCAAAGTGGATGGATAGGCAAATTTAGTGAAACCTAGAGGGGTCGGTATAATGGTGGTTGGATCGGCGGAGCACATGAATTAGCTCGGGTCAGCATAGTGCATAGCTTCGTTCGGGTCAGCAAAGGATATAGTGGGGCTCGGGTCGACAAAGGATATAGTGAGGCTCGGGTCGGCAAAGGATAAAGTGGAGCTCGAGTAGGCAAAGTATGTAAAATGATTAGGATTGGTATAGTTTATGGATTGCATTGGGTCGGCCTAGTCATGATATGGTACTGGGTCGGCATATTGAGGTGTTCTCGGACATTGGATCGGCTTAGGGTCTAGAGACAATGCATTCAGCATAGCATTAGGGCACACCATCTTGAATTCCTTTTCTTAGATCTTGAACAATCTGAATAGTATCTGCAAGCTTCTAAAAGAGAATCTGGGTCTCCTTTGGGGATTTCCTCGGTCTAGTAGCAACAAAGGTGATCCTAATAGCCTGAGTATCGAGCCCTCTCAAAGAAAGCACCAGATCAACTTTCCATAATATTGATGCCAACGAAATTGCTAGTGTCCCATAAGGGGGTCAAGCAACTAGCTTTCCAATGCGAATGTAGCACTAGTCGTAGCCCAAAACCCTGTTGATTCTGTTACCAAGGCCGAATTTAATGATTTGATGAGGGAGCTAATGGAGTCCCGAAGACAGCTTAATGAGAAAATCCAGGAAAATGCCAACTTGATGAACCAGATAGCCTAAAAGTAGCGTTAAAATACCGAACGAAGTCCCGCTTCATAGTTGGCGTCTGATAGTTAACTTCATCAGCCGGACACCATAGGCAAAGGCGTCGCAGAATAGAAACAACACAAGCCGGAACAATGAAGCAACATAGGTCAGGCCACCACGTGCAACAAAATCGGGTTTGTGCCAAACCTCCTTAGGGGTTGGTACCAATCCTTCAACCATGAGGATGGCTCCTCGACTACGCCTGAGGGGCCATATTCGCCCTGGAATTGGGAACTTGGGCGTTGGAGCACACTTGAATGCCGATCAATTACCTTCCCAGAATGATAATGATGTGAAGCCTTAGGACATGCATCTGGAGGACAATATGCCAAGAAGGCATGAAATGCCCGGGAGACCCCAGCCAAAACATTTACATAAGATGGAGTCAGATCTGGCAGCCCCTATCCAGACTTCGGACTTATCTGCAATGGTTAGGCGGTTGATGAGGGAGAACCGTGGCTTGAAAAATGATGATTGGGGAGTCTCTAGGAGTCATACCCCATTTATCGATAACATTTTGTAGGCTGAGTATCCCCAAAGGTTTAACATGCCTCCAATGCCCGCTTATGAATGGAAGATTGACTCCCGGCAGCAAGTCATGAGGTACGAATGGTTGATGGACTCAGCTAGAGTGAATTACACTACCAAATGTAGATGCTTCCCTATAACTCTGTATGGAATTGCTACGATGTGGTTCACAAGGTTACCCACGCGATCAATCTCGAGATTTGATGAGCTAGCTACAAGATTCATGGAGAGTTTTGGATTCACGCTACTCGCCCCAAAGATGTGGTGTCGTTATCTAGTGTAATCCAAGCCCCTGGTGAATCACTGAAGGATTACATATAGAGGTTTCATGTTGTTGCTACTAAGGTTAGTAATCCAAATGACCACACCATACTTATGGTAGTGACAACAGGGTTAACCTAAGTCTGAGTTTAGTTATTGGCTAGCTGGAAAACCACCTGCCACGCTGGAGCATTTCTACGCAATGGAAAACCAATTCATGTGAAAGGAGGAGGCCAGATTGTCCATAAGGAGCACTGCTACAGGACCAAGCGGAGAAGTGGTACAAAGCAACACTGATGTAAAGCATCGGTGAGAGCTTTGGAAAGGTTTGGCTCAACATCCAAAACAAGCCGGGTCAATAGAAAAGGGACGAAAAACAACTATACATCTTTGAATGCCTCTTTAGAAAACATCTACTTATCCACCTGTAACACTTTCTAATATAGGAAGCCATGTCCGAAGGAATCGATCGAAGAACAAAAGCAAACCGAAAAATACTGCCAGTTTCATGAGTCCTACGGGCACAACACTTATGAGTGTAGGCACCTCCAAGATGCCATCGAGAAATTAATTCGCCAAAAAAAGTTGCGGCGGTTTTTCAAGGATCCATGTGATGTTTGATAAGGAATGCCTGATCCTAATTGAGGACAAGCTCGATGTCCACCGTGGGTCCTGCTCAAACCGTCGGAAGGTTGGTAATAAACGCGATAGTTGGTGGACTGCATCCTGCGGATAGGAGTTGGCAGGAAATGGAGCGTTATGCTAGTTCGATGAGACATGTGGACTTTGAATGTTGTTCGAACATGGAGGATAGAACTCTAGCAAAGCAGTAGCGTAAGTGGTGGACGTTACAGTGTTTAGAGGTAGAGATTCCAATAAAGTGGAGGCTCCTACTATTCACTCAATGGTTATCTCTGATATGATTGGACATGTGCTGGTAAGAAGGAAATTGATCGATTGCGGAAGTTCTTTGAACATCATCTTTAAGAAGGCCTATGATCAAATTAGGATGGAGGCATAGGATTTAAAACCATCTAAAGCTCATATACACGGTTTTTACGATGTGGCTACTGAAGTGGTAGGTTTTGTCGAGTTACCGGTTGAGTTGGAAGAAGGTGAACGTAGGAGGTGCTGATCCTACCATTCATTGTCTTGGATGTTGATTTACCGTACAATGTTTTTCTGGGCCGACCGGCCCTTGCCGAGTTTAGGGCAGCTCTTGCCACATGCTGCATGACTTTAATATTTCCTACAGATAACAGAGTAGGTGTTGTGCATGGCGTTTAGGTGATCAGCAGTGCTTGTTATGTGGCACCTAAGCCTTAGCCTGGGCACCACAGCCGGTTCTATAAAGATATAAACCTGAGGGACGATGAGGCAGAATCCAAGGAGGCCAAGGCAGAACAGGCTGAACTGACGATTTATATCACAATCTTCCACGATGATTCATCACGAGCATTGAAGAAATGATAGCAACTCAGCCTTTCGATGATGAGAGAAATTATCGATTTCCTCCGAGCGAATCTAGATGTATTCGCTTAGACTCATTCGCACATGTGAAGGATCTCGCCTGCTGTCGCGAGCCAAACATTGAATATTGACCTGAAGTACGTCCCTATGAAGCACAAGAGATGAGTTATGGAACCGGAGAGGTCCATGGCTCTTAAAGAGGAGGCAAATGGATATCTAACCCAGTGTTGGTGAAGAAGGCAAATTGGAAGTGGAGAACATGTATTGACTATTCGGATCTGAACAAGGCGTGCCCCAAGGATAGTTTTCTCCTACCTACAATTGATCGCTTAGTTGATTCAACCGCAGGGCATCAATTGTTGTCACTTATGGATGCATACTCGAGGTACAACCAGATCCCGATGCACATCCGATCAAGAGCATACCAGTTTTGTCATGGATGTTGGATTATACTATGTAGTAATGTCGTTCACATTAAAGAACGCATGGGCTACCTATTAACGTTTGGTTAATCGCATGATCAAAGATCAGATTGGAAGGACAATGGAAGTCTATGTGGATGATATGTTTGTGAAGTCATGGCAATCAAATGACCATATTCGAGACTTATCAAAGATGTTCAATATCCTTTGTTTTTGTAACATTAAAATCAACCCTTTGAAGCGCTCATTTCGTGTTGCCTTAGGGAAGTTCCTGGGCTTTATTGTTAATGCGCAAGGAATCGAAGCAAATCTAGAGATGATTCAAGCAATTCGGAATATACAAGTACCTAGAACTATTAAGCAAGTGTCGAGCCTGAACTGGCAGGTCACTGCCCTGAGTCGTTTCATTTCCAGGGTGAACAATAAATGCATTGCTTTCTTCAATTTGATAAGGAAGGGGAAAAGGAATTTCAAGTGGACGCATGACACTGAAGGTGCGTTCCAAGCTTTGGTGAGTCATTTGGAAAGAACCCATGTTTGTCAAAGTCGGTAGATCATGTGGAGTTGTACATTTGCTTGGGAATATTGCCTCATGCCATAAGTGCCGCATTGATTTGTGAGGATAACCAGATCTAGAGACCTGTGTACTATGTAAATAAATGGTTGACGGGGGCAGAGAGAAACTACCCGAAGATAGAGAAATTAGAGTACTGCTTGATTATTTGCATAGTGCAAACTTTGCCAGTATTTCCGGGCAGATCTAATCAACTTCTACACTATCAGCCTTTATGATAGGTCTTACAACGACCTGAGACGTCCGTGAGGCTGCTTAAGTGGAACATTGAGCTCAGTCAATTCGACATCACATATCTTCCCCGAGGGCTATCCACGGACAAGCACTGGCCGACTTTATAGCGGAGTTTACTATGCCGGATGAGCCCCTGGAGAGTAGTGTAATCACTACTGTATGATGGAAGCTATATAACGATGGAGCATCCAATGATCACTGTTCCGTCATGGTGTCGTACTTGTAACCCTCGAGAACTGGTCGATTTGCTATGCCTTGAAGCTTTATTTCCCTTCTACAAACAATGAAACCAAGTATGAGGCTTTAATTGTTGGACTTAAGCTTGCTAAAGAGCTCGAGGTGAAATCTATCAAAATATTTTGTGACTCGCAGCTAGTGGTATACCAAGTTAGGGGGACTACTAGGCAAAGGGACAATGGCTTTCCCCGTACCTTACCCGAGTTCTGGAGTTGTTGGCCGATATGGAATACTATGACATTTCCATAACTAGCGTGAGTAGAACGGGGAAGCTAACTCATGGGGAAAGTTCGCAAGCACAGGCGATGCACAACAAATGTGCTTGGTTTAGGTCGAGACCTTACGAACCCCGAGTTTAAATGCGATGGAAGTTGGTCATGTACCGAAAACGAAACCCAAGAAGGAGTCATGGATGTTCCCATTTAAAGGGTTCTTGTTGTATGGAGCCTTGCCTAAGAAAAGGAACGAAAAGCGACAAGTCCTTCGTAAAGCATCATAGTATATCATGCAAGATGGAATCATGTATCGAAAGGGATTCTCTATTCCCTTACTCAAATGTATCGCCCATGACGAGATAAAGCGAGTCTTGAAAGAAGTCCATTATGGGGAGTGTGGCGACCACACCAGAGGGCAGATGTTAGCTAAAAAAGTACTCCGTTATGGGACACCATAAATCATGTGAGACCATACGACAAATGCTAGATATATGCAAAGGTCCCAAGAGCACCACCGAAAAAAATCATGCTAATGGTTAGTCTGTTGCCGTTTGTAGTATAGGGAATTGATATCATCGACTCTTTGCTGATATCTAAGGGTGGCGCGAGATATCCGAGTATCGCGATTGAGTACTTCACCAATGGGCCAAATCAGTGCCATTAGCTAGGATCAAAACCAAGAAAGTCATTAACTTTGTTGTTTGAAACATTATTTGTCATTTCAGTCTTTCATGAACTATCAAATAATGGAACTCAATTTGATAGTGCTGAGTTCAAGGAGTTCTGTCAAAGGCATCGTATTGAGAAAAGATCTGCAGCAGTCGCTACCCTTAGTTGAATGGACAGATTGAAGCATTAAATAGGAATATAAAGTCTATCTTGAAAAAAAGTTTGGAAAAGGCTAAAGGGAAGTGGGTGGACGAACTTCCTATTATGCTTTATTCTTAGAGGGTCACGCATAAGTGTGCGACTAGCCACACTCCATTCACCCTGGCTTACGGAGCCGAAGCTGTCATTCCCATGAACTCGAAGTCCCTTCCCATCACGTGACTTTACTACGATCCTAGAACAAATCAAGATCTATTATTACAGTCATTGGACTTTATTGATGAAAAAAGTGAGGAAGTTTATTTGACAGCGGCTGCACATCGACACTGGGTCGCCCGGTACTATAATACTGAAGTCCGACCGAGAACTTTCAAAGTGGGCGACCTTAACTTGAAAGGAATCTTTCCAGTCCCGTTGCACATGAACCTGACATGGGAAGGGCCATATATCATAAACATAGACTTGGAGAGGGAACTTTCAAGCTAATAACTGTTGATGGCGTAACACTTCCAAGAGCGTGGAATAGTGAGCATTTACGACACTATTTCACCTCGACTATTTTTTTCATATTTCGGTAGAATTTGTTTTCAATATTTTCTTTTGGCATTTGATTTTCTGATGTGCAATAAAGCAAGTTATTATGCCCCTATTTTTGTGATGAATAAAAGCTTAAAGCTTCCTTTGTGTAAATTACTGTTATTGCATGTTAGGTTAAATATGTGCTGAAACTAATTGATATCGACCTATGCAATGTATGAACAAATGTGTTATAAAAAATTCTCCTAGTCCCCAGAGCGCGGATTAGAGCACTCTAAGTCCCCGAAGTGCAGATTAGAGTCTAACGACTTGAAAAAAATCTCTAAGTCTCCAGAGTGCGGATTTGAGTACCCTTGAGTCCCTGGAGTGCGGACTAGAGTATAAATGAATTGGAAAAATCTCTATGTTCCCAGAGTGCGGATTAGAGTACTTTGAGTCCCTGGAGCGCGGACTAGAGTATAAATGACCTAAAAAAATCTTTTAGCCCCAGAATGTGGATAGAGTACTCTGAGTCCCCAGAGCGCGGACTAGAGTATAAACGACTTGAAAAATTTCTAAGTCCCCAGAGTGCGGATTAGAATACTCTGAGTCCCGGAGTGCGGACTAGAATATAAACGACCTGAAAAAATATCTAAGTCCCCAAAATGCGGATTAGAGTACTCTGAGTCCCCAAAGCGCGGACTAGAGTATAAACGACCTGAAAAAATCTCTAAGTCCCTGGAATGCGGATTAGAGTACTCTGAGTCCCCGGAGCGTGGACTAGAGTATAACCGTCTTGAAAAAATCTCTGGGTCCTCGTAACGCTGATTACAGTGAAAACTACATAAAAAATGTTCTAAGACCATGAAGCAGACTAAAAAGTTCAAAGTATCCAAACCGACCAATAAATCGGAGAGCTATCAACAGTTTACTATCCCACGACCTCTGATCTGAGATCGACGGAAGATGCTTAAACTATTAGCGGCGGAGTGCGACCATTGGTTACGATTCCGACTTGGAATCATTCGTGACTTAAGATGGAAACTGAAGAGGAGCTTTGAATTAAGATAATAATTATCAACGAAACTTGGAAAATTATCACAAGCACTTGGAATGGGAGAAATTACTCTATGAAGCAATAATTCACTCGACAATTGACTAAGGAACAAATTTTATTTACAATCCCAGGAATTATTTACGAACCTTTCAAGAGGCCAGGATCCACGTGCATACATGTGCTACCAAAAGGAGGAAAAAACAACAGCTCAAGCCTAACTTATTTTGAATAAGAAAAATATTACAAGACACCGACTATTTCTTTGACCTCCTCTACTTCTTTGGCTTATCGGGGGTTAATTTGATCGAACGTCTTTTTTGAGACCCTTTGCTGCCTTGTGTAGAGGTATTTGAGGAAGGAGGAGGAATCCCAATGGGAGTGGACCCCCGAGGAGGGATGAATTGTAAAGGCCTATGGAGAGGATCATCGACTGCCCCCAAATCAGGTTCACCCTTAACTTTAAGCTTTGATTTCTCCTCCTTTTCGATCTGCTCCTTCAGGCTGAATTTAGCATTGTGCATTGAAGCGCCCTTAACTACAACATCATCATGTTCCTCCATAGGTGATGGGTCTTTAAGTTTGTCCTCATCAAGCACCCTAATCACTTGAGCATCGAGACTTGGGATATCTGCGGCGGCCAGAGCCTGGGCAACTTGCCCTTCCTGCTCCATGGCAACATCGTACCTAGGAGTTGACTTAGGACCAAGATGACCTACAGAGTTTCATAAAAAGCAAATGTTAAACTACAGCTATTATTTATTGAGAATAAAAACTTTTTGGATTAAAAAGGCTCGATTTGGTACCAACATCTAGTTGACTCTTAGTAGTCATCGGAGTGCTCCCTTCGATAATAGGAGACAACATATGTGGGCCAATTCCGAGTTTATCTGGGTCATAATCGACATGCTCCTCCACAGGATGAGAAGATGACATTCTAGCCAGCTGTGTATTAGGAGGAGGGCCCTTGGGTTCGATTCCAAATGACCCTGCAACATCTTCTTTCTCTTTGATTGGTATAGAGGTCTTACCAAATTGGAGGTTAGAGGCAGCCAAGTCAGATGGCTCATTTTCTCATAGCACTTCCTACATAAGTGCCCCCCATCAAGCAATGCCACTCCTTACTCCTCTTTCTTTATCCTTGTGATGATCTCCCAAGCTTCGGAAAGCGACCCAAGATAGCCCTCGCTTAGAAAAGTCAAGTCACAGTGAAGGAGGACTTGTGCATTAAACACGGGGATGAGTGGATCAAATAATTAAGCACTTGATTTCCTCACCATCGGACTCTGTTGCTGCCTCAATTCGAGAATCGGTTTCTGCTGGTGCTGGTCTCTTACCGTCTTCGCGAGTGGCTTCTTTCAACGCTTCAATTTGGTAGAGTTGCTCGTCGAGCGTCGCTTACAGTTCTCTCATTTCGACGATTTCCTCATAACACCTTTAGGACTCTTCTTGCGCCTCGACTTTCTCCTCTCTCTCCTTGGACAGCAATTTTTCTAACTCCTCCACACGGTAAGATAAAAATGTCTTTCTCTTTTGTAAGGAGTCCATTTTCAAAGCCAAGGTGCCAATATGTTGGAGTGCATCATTCATTTCTTTCTTATAAGAAGCCTCTAGGCAATTGACTGCTTCCTCCTTCTCCTTTGCATTCTTCTTTGCCTCATCAATTTGAGCTTTGATTGCGAGCAGATTAGTATCTTGATACTTAATAATGTCTTTATCGTGGATGGCCTCCGGCTTAAGGTGATCAACCTCATGTTGATGTTCAATAGAAACCTCAGAGACCTTTTCGACTAAATGGACGAATTCTTCATGTTGTACATACACATCATTCACATATACTAGTGAGCTCTCTTTGGCAATTCCAGAGATAAGGTGTATATCCCGGAGGAACTTAAGCCCATCAAAAAAAATCTTTGGAAAGGTAGCTTTAAGCTCAGCTAGTTTCTTCGCCATAGTCGGATCGTGGGTAGAAATTGAGGGAAATTGTTCATATCTGACCCACCATTGTTTATGATGCTCACGAGATTCCCTGGTGCTTGAAGATATGGAATGTTGGTCACGAGGAGCGTCGTATTGAGAGCATTGGTGCGTGGACTTATCTCCACTGCGTGTAGAAGGATTATTTGGGTCGCTCTGACGCGAAGCGTATGCTTGGGGCTTCCTTCTGGATGATGAAGATGATTCTCAGGAGTGACAATCTTTTTCCCGTCCTTTATCTCTGTCTCGGCGTCTTCCAGGCTCATAATCCCGACTCGAATGATGGAATAGACACGAAGGTGATTCAAAGCGTGCAAATAAGACATTGCACTTATAAAAGAACCAAACAAGAACATATTAGCAGTTGCTATGTCAAGAATTAAATGCAAGTGAGTGGTGGAGTGCAAGTGCTTATGTATGTCCTGGTGTATTCCCTCGGTCCACCAGTAATGTTTGCTTTACTCATAGGACTTCCTTCTCCTCGGTTGGACGGTTACGTGCCTTCACCTCTTCTCATAGGAGATTAAGCCCTTCAACGCCAAAGGTGGTGAAGTCATAATTCAGCAAATCGTCCGGAATAGAAATATCAGAAAGTCCCTTCGACGCGCTCTCTATTTGTTGAGAAGACGAACCCTTTTCAATAGGTGCAATGACAAATTTTAGGGTCTCCTCGATTTTCTTTTTCTTAATCCTGTACGCCAGACTTTTCCCCTTTTTAGAGGGAGGTTGCGATTGGCTTGTGTTCGGCGCATTGGCTGTCGACGCTTGTCCGGGGCCCACATCTTCATTTTTGGCCCTACATCTTTTGTTCCTTTATTTCCCTTCTTCAGTGCCTCCTTGGATTCCCTCGGTAGGTGACACCACGGGGTCGTTCAGTTCTCTCCTTTTCTCAATGATAACCTTCGGGATCGCCCTACTCCTTGGGAGATTGATTCTGTAGCCATTTTGTAATAGCCAGAATAGCAAGAGCAGTTCGTCACTGACGAGGAGTTTGATCTCTCTATCCTCCACCGAAGTAGCCCAGATAACCATAATTTCCCTAGAATATCTATCCTTCGAGCCAAGAGTGATCACCTAAAAGAGTTGACAGAATTCAAACGATTAAGAAAGAAGATGTTATTCGAGTTCTTGAATTAATGGAAAAGGTGGGGGTGGTACTTACATCCTTCTAACCACCTTCTCACGAAGCCAAAAGGACATCGCACGTAGAACCATTCTTTCTTGAACAGGGAGAGCTTATTCCATGCACCTTTTAAGACTTAACATTTAGGCATGGGTTCGAGGAAGACGTATGAAGGATTGTCGGTTCGTCTTTTGAAATTATAAATATACCGGATGTCCTCGGGAGTTGGCAGACGGAATAGGACATTCATGAAAAGAAGGAATGTGCCATGGATAAAGGCGTAGCTATTGGGGTGCAGTTGAGTGGAAGCGATCCCCATATACTTTAGCACTTCACGGATAAAAGAATTGAAAGGTGGCACACACCTGGCCCGGTGCATGAGCTTATAACATGCGGTATATCAAGATGGGGGCAAATGCTGCCTATCTTGCCTTGGCGGAACCAGGACATCTTCAAAAGGAATCCGGTAGATAGAGCCCAATCGATGAAGAGCAACATCATAGATTTTTGATGCCTGTGAATCAGCCGGGTTATTCATGACGATGGAATCTTCCACAGCTTCGAAAGCTGGGTCCGTAGCCTCTGCAGAAAGAGTTGGGATATCGGAAAAAAGCTCTACGTGTGGATAAGATGTCTATACTGCATCTCTTTGTTGGCTTGGTACAGGCTTGTCAGAAAAAGTAACGGAGCTTGATTTCCTATCTGATATAGAAGACATTGCGGGAGAAAGCTTTGTATAACCCGATATCTGTGTCAGCTATATTTAATATACAATTAACATTAGAAATAATAATCTGTCCTCCATGCTGTATGTGAACTAGTGTAATGGAATGCGAAATGAATGCGAACAGTTTAAGATCAGAAAAACGAAAGTAAAATGTCATAGCTCAGAGATTTCATTCGTAGAGACCGTCATCGCTAACCGTTTCGGACAACGTGGAAGGTGATCGACGACAAAAGCTTTACGATTAGATGTTCACATTCAGAATTATGAAGTTCGTTGTTCGAGTATGTTGGATAGTTTTATACTTAACTCGTATTGAGTGGAGTGGGAATTTGTTCGTTCAAGTTTAAGTCCATCCATTCGTATATGCTAGTCGTGTTATTTTTAGTCACTTTATGCTTGGGCAAGGAAGCATGCAGTCATATGTTTGAATAAGTCGAGTTAAAGTAGTTTTAATTTGTCAATACAGATCATAGCCACCTATGCCGATCTCTACATCTTATCCCATAGACGATTCCTCCTTTATAAGTACAATACC
The DNA here is from genome assembly GCA_030765085.1 of Allium cepa. Lineage (NCBI taxonomy): Eukaryota > Viridiplantae > Streptophyta > Magnoliopsida > Asparagales > Amaryllidaceae > Allium > Allium cepa. The sequence goes on along the minus strand of CM060940.1, from coordinate 417,444,469 downwards.
GATCAATTCCTCTAACCTATAAACCGATACCTCTTCGCTTCCAATTCTTGTGCCTAAAAGAAAAATGCCGACCCTATGTTTTAAACAGCATGTGCCGACGCCTCTCCTTTATTCTAACTTACACCGATTGCTAAACTTACACCGATCCCTAAACCTATGCCGACCCCATCTCCTATGTTTCCTACACCGAGCCCTCCACCAGCCACAAAACTCAAGCCCATGCCAAGCTCTATCCAACCAATGCCACCACGCTCCGAATCCGCTTTTTCCATTCCTCTTCCTCTCCCTTTCTCCTTCATCTTCTCCTCCCCTCTTATGCTTCTCGATGAAAACCCTATATACATATACGACTCTCAGACTTGCTCGAATGCGAAGGATAAGACCCAGCAATTCAAGTAAAGTAAGGATTCATACCTATATGATTGTTTGGATCGAGCAGGAAGAACGTTTGGTTTTCAAGATTAGGGATTGATAAAGCGATTCTGAGGAGGAATCTCGAGTTTGGGTTTAGTTTTTAAGATTGAAAGTTGAGGGAGCCGAGTTTATTGGAAGGAGAGGCCTGATGGTCCAAGGAGAACATAAAACTTAGAAGAATGGAAGTAAAAGAAGAAAAATAGGTGGATATGGGTTTTATATCAGAGGGGAGGTAGGAATGTGAACTAGTGTCTTCCGAGAGACCCTGTCACAATGCTAGAAGGGGTCGTCCATTGCGTATGCCGACCCTAACCCATGTGGATCCATTGAGGGATTAGGCAAATTCAGTGAAACCTAGAGGGGTAGGTATAATGGTGATTGGATAAGCAGAGCACATGAAATAGCTCGGGTCGGCATAATGCATAGCATCGTTCGGGTCGGCAAAGCATATAGTGGGTCTAGGGTCGACAAAGGATATAGTGGGGTTCAGGTCGGCAAAGGAAATGGAGGAGCTCGGGTCAACAAAGTATATTAAATGACTGGGGTCTGCATAGTTTATGATTACATCAGGTCGGCCTAGTTCATGAAATAGTACTGGGTCAACATATTGAGGTGTTCCTAGACATTAGGTCAGTGTAGGGCCTGGAAACAAAGTGTTCGACGTAGTATCGGGTCGGCACACATGGTATCGGGTCGACATACATTACATTGTATCAGCATGATAGTTTGGTTTGGCATTGTATTCGAGCCGAGCTTTCCTTAGGATGGGCCCAAGTGACCAAGTGGTCCAGGCTTTATGACGTCAGGCTGCCTTTGTCTATAAATACAGGCGCAGGGGTCCATTTCCATGGGTCTCTTTTCGGCTACCAAGAGAAGACTCTATCATTCTCAGAATTAGTTTCTCTTTGTTCTAATTTGTTCTTAAGCTATTTCTCGTGAACCATAATTGTAATCAATTGATTGACAAAGCAATAAAGAAAGCACTCAGAGTGGACATAGGCAATCAACGTCGAACCGCTATAAATACTATTGTTTTTACTTTTTTCTATTCTTTTCTTGAATATTTTGTGCTTCTCCTCAATTTTCATTTATTTCACTACCAAATCTATTCTCAAATGTTTGTGACCAATTTGGTAGCAAGCACCAAGTAACCTTTCACAATGATCCAGTCATCACTATCTAATCCTTTTGAAACTATACAAAATTTCAACTCATCTCTTACATGCAACAACAAGCAACACAAAGTAGAAAGTCCACCAACCCCCCTTTCGGTGAAGTCGAAAGTAATCAAGTTCTTCTTAAAAAGAAAAGTAGAAGGGTGCTCAAACTATAGCGACAATGAAACGTTACAATATAATCCTTTCGACGAGGTCGAAAGGTCTGATTCGAAAGGTCGAAGGCGAAAGAATGATTGAGAAAGGTTATGAAGACGGCCTTTCGACCGCATTTAAAGGATGCACCTAGAATGCAGAAGGAAGGCCTTTTGACTGCGTCTGAGGGACGCATGCAGAAGGTTGAAAAAAGCCTTTAGATTGAAGCAAAATGATAGGCATGAAAGGGGGTCGGCCTGCATCTATAAATATGACACTATAGGTCCGAGTTTTAGGAACCGAAGTTGGGAATTCTAAATTCTCCCTCTCATTTCATAGAAAATCAAACCTTTGTAGCCCTAAATCAATTTGGGGGAGAAACTTTCTTACTTGTAACTCAATTTGGAAAAATGCAATAAGAGGAAGCGCATGGATTCAATATAGATTTCGAATATGAGAAAGATCATTTTGACCATCCGCTTGACTAATGACCAATTACAAAAGATGCTTACTTATTTTATTAACTCCTATTTGACTTATGCGATGCAGTGGGATTAACATAGACAATATGTATTCGAATCATATTATCATCATGTCTTATGATATCAAGTGTTAAATTAAAATGAAGATATGTTTCGATATTAATAGGATCATGGAACATATATTGCTCAAGACTTTATTCCATTGCATATTGAACATAAAACTTATGTATTGTACTTCAAGTCCACTGTGAATGAGTAAACACCCTTCCGATGTGATCGAAGGTGACGTTACGAAGGGGGCTTAAAGCATGAATACTAAGTTATACTAGCTGGTTGGATATCTTCAAAATGAGTACTTATATTTCAAAACATATAACCCTTTCTAAGGAGTTCCTTCCATAATAGTAGAAATAATACTATCAAAAGTAAATTCTTCTTTTAGGGTAGAATGGTCCTTTTAATACAATCGAAAGGGATAAATGACTGATGTCTTTATTTCCACTTAAAAAGAGATGCAAATGACCCTTTTAACTCACTTGAAAGAGGTCATGATGGAGATGTTATTTCCTTAACCTTCATTTCAAATGGTTGATTAGGCTTCTTAACTACAATTAACATTTTCATAAGGTCACACTTTGAAGGCAATCCGTCCTAATCAACTCATTCGAAAGGGTTTCGAAGAGATTGGTCACTTCTAAAACATTTCTTTTGAGGGGTTTACAACATTTCTTGTTAAATATTAGCTTTGAGATGTTGAAAAAATTTCTTGTTAACAAACACAAAAGCTCATTTTTCCTTCTGAAGTGTTTTCTATCATGAACCTCTTCGTCTCTAACCTAGTTAACATCTACCCATCTTGCCTTGATATCAGAAACCTCCAAGTGCATGAAATTGTTGGCCTGATAGTACATGTTTTTCTTAAGTTCTCTATTAAACTCCATTTTCCTCTTAATTGGTTAAGCAACAAATATAAGGAAAATCCATTCATTAAGTTGTCATGTAGCCGCTGCTAAGCCGCTGAACCGTGAAGATTGCTCCAATAGTTTTCTTAATCCTTCCTACTTCCTTTGCAGTTCCAACTACTTCTATATGCTAAATGTAGTGCCTCAAATGTATTCAAGGATAATTTTTTCAAATGTATTATTCTATGACCATTGTTTTAAAATCTAAGGATTGACAGTATATCTCATGTCATGGGTGAATTGACCATGGTTCATCCGGGTAGGATCTGGTATCTTGCTCTGCTTACCTAATAATCGATGCATTAGCCTAGGGACTTGCTCCTCTGCTACTGGAATGCTTCCTTAGGTTGCATGGTAGGACACGTCTTTCCCATTGGAAAATGGGTCAAAAACTTATGTACTAGTCGGTATTAACTCAGGCGGTCCATTTCGGTAGAAAGCGTGTGGTTCCACCATCAGCATTGAATTCTAGTGAGATATCCTCCCTTAGTCCGGCATGGGCTATACCATATGTCTTGTACTTATTAGTTTTGCACTGACTCGATTTGTTTTGAGCCCTGGCCGATTTGATCGGTGGTTTAGAGAAACTGAGTTTGGAGTTCTATTTCCAAACCATCATGAGTGGGTGGAAGTCCAGACTTTTAAGGCTCCTGCTTGCCTTACCCTCTTCCTTACACCCACTCATGATGGTTTGGAAATAGAACTCCAAACTCGATTTCTCTAAACCTGTATTGGTGCTGCTTCCTCCCTGATTCTAAGGAATGCTCCATTATTTCCAAATAGTTAGGTTGGAAAGAAGCTACCAGATAGTCCATCACCATTTTCAATCACTACTAGACTCTTCTTTAGTTGATATATTGGGCAATCTCTCGGAAGTAGCACATTGTAACCTTGTATACTATTAAACTCATAGACGAATTCCTCCAGTGTGGTTGGTTTCACCATTATCGGTTTCTTAACCAATTAACATCATACAATAATGAATTAATCCTACGGTTAATGTAACATTTCGAAAATTAACAAGAACTTAATAAACAAATTTAATTTAAATAAAAGTGCACTAAAATTAAATTTTCATAAATATACGAATTTGGCTGCGAAGCTTGCACCATTGCTTTGATAGTGATTTTCTAGACAATTTTTACATATAACACTTCAACATCGAGGTTAGTATAGAGAAGTTACAAACGTTGGAAAAATTTGGAAATAGGGTAAACTTTAAAAAGTACAAAACTTCCTAAATTTAAACTACAGGTTGACTGAGAAAGGTCGGTGGTCGATCAGTAGAGGTCGACCTAAGGAGGGAAGCGGTCGACCCTACATATAGAAAATACGAGCAGCCTATTCGTCGTTTGAATGACCAAGATAGTTTCGTTTGTCGCAAGTTTTGATAAGCATATGTGATCACACTAAAATATTCCAGAGGCCAAATCAATGCATCATATTGATTCCCAACTTCTATAAATTGAAACCTAAGCTAACCCTAAAACCAATAGTAAATTTATATACTATTGAAACTCTAGCAAAATTCTTCCTCTACAGTCCAAAATTTCTTTCAAATATTAAAGTAAAATCAAAGCAAGAGCATGCTAGTAATTAGATCTAAGATGAGGCAAGGTAATGGATGTGGATTCATGGGCAAGGAACGAAGTTCAAGCTTGGATCTAAGATGGGTGGGATCAAGTTTAATAAGATAATTTATTAAAGCTAAATTTAATTTATTCTATATGATCTTGATTGTTAGCAATTTAAATTGAAAATTGTAAGCCCTATATTAAACCAGAATCTAGATTAGAAATTGAAATACTGTAAATTGAATAATCTGCAAACCCCTTTTTAATTGCAACCCTAGAAATTGGTTAATTGTTAGCACAAGTAACCTGTTAAATTGCATGAACACTAAATAAATGAAAATCATGTAAACCAATGAAATTAGGAATATAGATTGGTCACCGTAATTTCTTAGTAATCACCGTAAATACTTAGTGTAAACACTGTAATAAATGAAATTAACATAAATTCAAATTCAAAAAATAGGAAACCCTAATTTTTAAACTACGACCGGTTAACCCTCATCCTAAGTGGTCGGTCGTAGGCTATCAATTAGTTAGGATGTAGCAATCGACTGGTTGTCACGTAAAACGCAACCCTAAACCTCGACCTAAGGCCCAAGTTAAAAATAAAAATTAACATAAATGTTAATTATTGCATGAGCCTATTTACGGCTATTTTCAATTATGTTATGAGATGTAGAGAAGCTAGTTTATTATGAGATGATGCTACTATATTACAGTGTAGGGTAAATGTTTTTTACCTATTGGTAGGTCTATTGTTCGACTGGGGGCGATTATTATCACAAATGGCACTCACAGGAGTTATACGATGGATGTGCAGTAGTGATGATGATGATGCCTGACGAAGTGTGGCCCAACACAACGAGAGTCCTGGTATGCATGGTAATCGATGCAACATGGTACAGTTCAAATGTTGGATCTTGAAGCATGTAATAAAAGGATTATGCTACAATCAAGAAGTGGACATAAATGAAGATGATGAGACACCCTAGAAAGTCCGCATTTCAGGTTCCCCCTTGATGCATAGGTGGGTTTCGTGAATTCATAGTTATGGAAAATTTGTTCCCATATAGCCTAGTGGCGGTATTCAACGACAAGTAGCACTGAGAGCGTTGACCAGTTGTTAGTCATTGATGTTTGATCCATAGTTTAACCCTTGTAGTAGCCTGCACTAATTGTAGTGTAGGTATGTATTGGAGAAACCCCTAGGTAATGGCCCCAAGGGATACATGAACACTTGTAGGACACCTAAGCACAAGTAGAACAAAATTAAAGTTAACTACACGGTCACCATATATTAAACCTATACTCATTCACTAGGCTTTTATCCGATCCACTCCATTCTTTTCATTTTTTCTACTATAGGATGATAGGTTAGCAGTTGATCGGACATTTATGTGGAGAAAGGAGCTATGTGGAGTTCTTATATTTTTTATTTTTCATCATTGAGTTACCTATTGTATTAATAGTCCATAAAACTTATGTTAAACTTTAGAAACGGTGTATACGATAATGTATATGGAAATTAAGTATTTTGGTGACTATTTTTCGAAAGTTTATTTTTTCAGTACTTGTATTTTAATTCCTTACGCTTTGAGATCTGAAAGTGTAGAATGTATTATAATCTACCCTTATAATTTTGCCCTATAATGTTTCAAAAACCCAACAGCTCGTATTTCTTCACATAACACAAGTCCTAAAGCTACCTAAAACTTTGGATCGATATGTCGGAAAGTATGGCTTATTACATTTAGTATCAGAGCTTAGGTTTAAGATCCCCAAGAATTTAGGCACATACTGAGAGAATATACTTAAAAAGTTTTTGAAAAAATTGGTTTTTCAAAAGGTTTTTCAAAAGGTTTTCCAAAAACTTTTTAAAAAGGGGTTTTGAATACACACATATATATAAGATTTCAAAATGATTTCCAAAGATTTTATTTATATATCTTAATTTCCATATTCCTGTGTACACTATCCATGGGAAAGTTGAAAATAATTCCTCATCATAGATAGTAAGAATGAGCAATTTTTATAGGAATGGCTCAAAAATGGCAGCTAAAACTTAAGTCATGAACATCCCTTATGGTTTCATGGGTATTTGTAAGCGAGGAGATAAGTTGAGCTTAACCCGACTAAAGGAGTGAAATTACAGCTTTTTGATATGTGTATTATTACACAACAATCTATATATTTTGACTCATATGGTAGTTATTGGTTTAATCCCTATATGAGCCGATAATCATGGGTCAGCATAAAGGTTATGGTATAATAGTTGAAATGAAAAATAATCTTTTCACATTTATTATGGTTTATCCCATTGAGAAGGGCTAGTAGAGGTTTTATATACCAACTAGCAGTAGCAAGCAAATTATGGATTTAGGGGTAAGTGAAAAAGATTAGTACAATAAGACGCATATAAAAGGATACGATGTTGATAAAGCTGAGGGGAACATAAAAGGGGAATTTACAAACGTAAAGCAAATTTCCTTAGTTAAAGTAGAAACCCCATTCTTACATTAATAGTGTTTTAAGGACTCCTATTTACTAAAAGGTATGGCTATAGTATTTCCATATTTTTAATGTCCCGCCTTTATTCCTATACAAATAAAAGATATTACGTAGTAATATCGTTTGGTAAAATTGAGAATAAGAAAGATAGGAGCGACTAAACGTGAAAATTCCCTTAGGCTAACACCGACACGTTTTATTTTATCTCATGAATCACATAGTATGTGTATGATATTGATACAAAGCAATAACACGTTGGCTAAAAAGATCAGAATAATATATAATATATCATAGAGAACACATAATCATAGAACACAACAGAATATATAATACATTGTTTTGGTGTTTGTAGCCAACATGTTATTACTTTGTGCCGATACCGTACACATCCTATGTGATTCGTGAGATAAAATAAAATATGTAAGTATTAGCCCAACGGAATGTTCACGTTTAAACATCATTATTCTGCCTTATTCTTTATATTAGCATAATATATTACTATGTAATATCCTTTGTTAGTATAGGTATAGAAGTGGGGCATTATAACTTGGTATCAGAACAAAGCAGGACAATACTTAAGACACAAATCTTGGTATTAGAGTAACTTAGAATCCTTGTTTCCTTTTGGTTGTGTAGTAGTTGCCGTATACTAAAGGAATAGTAAGAGTATACGATGATATGTTGTGTAATTATCGAGAGAAATATTTATTACTTTCGTATAAGAAATTATCATTATTTCTATCTCTCCTATGTGCTTGCCCCTATATGGATTAGAAGGATCCTTTAATGATCAAAATGTGCAGCAAAAGTGGGAAAATAGCTTTCCAATGAAGGCGATTGTTTGTTTGTTTGGTTAGAATGTATATTGTCTGTATTAATGTTTGTTTTGTTTATGCTTAGTTTAAAATATGGGATTGAATAAGAAGGCCTTACTTGAAAATTTTTAAACCTATCTGAATCAAGGTAAGTCCTATTAGCTAATAAAAGCCAGAGGTTTTTACAAAGTAAAACAGTTGGAAAAACAATGTTTAAGCAATTAACAGTAGTAATATATATATATATATATGTATGTATGTATGTATGTATGTATGTATGTATGTATGTATGTATGTATGTACGTATGTACGTATGTATGTATGTATGTTTGCGCCAAAAATGGACACAAACCCCAAAAGCCGTAGAAGCACCAGTGTTTACACACAGATTCACAATATTCACACAAAGATCTTAGATCTAGATAATGTAGAGAGTAAAAGTGAAGAGATAGTAAAATTACAATGAAAGAAAGCAGGAAAGTTCTAGCCTACGTCCATTTTGAATCAATCCTTTTTATTGCCTTTGTACTGTAATTACAATCACAAGCCTTTAGTATCAATTGCAATGGCAGAGTTTCAGCATTAGAGAAGGAGAAGATCCCCTTTTTAATTACCATATGACTCCTTTATATAGGTGTAGATTCGAAAATATCTACTTCAAACCTGCCTCTTCTCTTGTGCAAGTGGGCCCATCAGACCGATTCAGGGAGATCTGGGATCGACGCGTGTTCAATTTGTATCGATCCAAAAGTAGTCTAATCAAGCCGAGATCGATCATGGAGGTTCTTGTGTGTATCAGGAAGCTCCTATGAAAATTTCATAGCATTTAGATGTGTGGATTGCGAGTTATGATCGATGCAAGTTGTTGTTTTTGTGAAGGCTGAAGCATTCGTATCCATGAATTTGTATCCATCCATCCTCCCGCTTTCGTATTCATCACAATTGTATCGATGTCGTGGCTCGAAAACCTAAGGGAGATCCACTTTTGATGCCGAGTTGACTATCCACTTTTGATGCCGAGTTGACTACTTCTTCAATCAAACACGTTTCCTTCGTATCGATCTGAGACGCCCACTTCATATCGATGATTCAATGCCTATTTCATGTCGATCCCCAGCTCTTGTTCGTATCCATACTCTTCATATCCATCAACTCGTTCCCCTCTTCATATCGACCGACCACTGTCCTCTTCATATCGATCCTTGAGCACTCCGAAAGTGCATGCCTTCATGTCCATTCAACGTGCTTCATATCCATGTTGTTCATATCGACCCAAGCTTTTGTTATGGATCGATCGAACAAGTCCAGCATGAACTATATCTTCCTATCCATCCCGACTGATACCAAATCCTTAATTCGAAGCGTGCAACTACTTCCGACCCGATCGATGCGAACTACCACCGATCCAGAGTCTTGTGTGCTATCCACATTTGCATCCATCGACTGACACCCCTCGATCGATATGAACCGTATGGATATGACCGACATCCATCGATCCGAAGTTACCCACGTTGATCGATATGAATAGTATCGATTCGAACCACATCGATATGAAGGTATCAGTGCGGACCATTTCTTACAAATATTAATCCATCCATATCTCGAGCATTGAACTCCGATAAACCTGAAATTTGAAACGTAGCCTCTCCTAGCCTTGTTCATCATTCCGAATCGATCCCGTCTTGATTGAAGCCCGGCCAAATTTTGACGATATCGATCATAGCCTTGTTTCTAATCCTGATATCCATCCTTTCTAGCCTATTTGTTGATATCTCGGCCTTGACCAATAGGTGGGATAACATTTTCCCCGTAAAACATGCCTTATGGTAAGAAGGTGTGTTTTGAAAAGCTCTGATTCCGACATCCGAAGTCCATATTCCATCCATAGCCATACCATCTGATTCATAATCCTATCCATTGCCAAGTCATCCTATCCGAGCGCCATATCCATATCCTGATCCAAATCCACGACTGCTCAGATTCAATGTCCGATTCCGAATCCAGTAGCCAAATATTAGCCAATTTCATATCCATTTGAATCCGACAACCGAGTTCTAATCCATCCATATCTAGTAACCGAATCCAGGACCTCTCCGGATCGATATCCACTTTCGGGACCGCTCCGGGCCCTTTGCCAAATCCAGGACCTTGCCGGGTCCATTTATCCCAAGTCGAAATCCGAATCCAAGACCTCTCCGGGTTGCATTATCCTATTTCGACCCTGACTCTCCGGTCGAGGGCTTTTACGTTCTTCGGCGTCGGCTCTCCGGCCAAGGACTTTTTATAATCTCCGGCCTCGTCTCTCCAGCCAAGGACTTTTTATATTCTCCGGCCTTGGCTCTCCCGCTAAGGACTTTTATATTCTCCGGCCTCGGCTCTTCGGCCAAGGACTTTTGTGTTCTTTTTTTATCCATTCCATCATGGCGAAGGGACTCGTTATTTGCGATTATTGCCATGTCTCTTCGGTCGGGACCATAATCACGATACCTGTATTATTTAATACATTAATTAAAATCAACTTGTTACAAAATCCAGTTAACAAATTGAAAGTCCGAACAAACAGGGAAAACTAAACAAATGTCCGTGCAACCAAAGAAAGAACCTAACTTTGTAGGAAAATAAAGAGAAAACAAGATTTCATACACTCGAGCAATATAGTTTGTCCTCGTCTCAGAGCATGTCTAGGGACCATCCTCGATCCCATACATGTGTTAGCGACTTAGCCGTATTACTTCGACCACTATTACTTATTCAGTGCCACTAATTTATTTAGTTGATGAGGAGCCGGCGATTCCTAGATCTAGGGCCATCCTCGTTCGTGGTGGGTGGTGGCCGCTCATTTTCCACTGCCACAACTCGATTCTTTACATATTGTGTAGATGACCACTCCTTATATGCTCCTCAATGATATCCTTTAAATGTATGCAGTCATTTCTGTTGTGCCTATTGAGCTCGTGGAATATGTGATGCTTTCTCGATGCCTGCTCGTATTCAGAAGGTTCCCTTTTTGTTGGTTTTTGATACTGGAGGCGCCCTCGAGTATCCAAGTTAATCCTTTCTAGATTTTCAGTTAGATCTGTGTAAGAAGAAAATTTTGACTCCTTACGTGGCTTTTTTGAAGTGCTATCATTGTCATTCATTTTCCTTTTTCTTTTAACATCTTTGACTGGGTCCTCCCTAGGTGGACCCCTCCCTTACTGTAAAAGCTTCAGCCTCTCTTCCTTCTCTCTCAGCCTGTGCATCTTCTTGCCTCAAAAACATTTCCGCCTCATGGTAGAACTCCCCGAGATCTCTTGGTGGGTCCCGTTCCAATGATATCTTGAACTTTGAATTACCTATAACTCTCAAAATTATCGCCATCAAAACCATCGATGGATCAAGTCGATCCACCGAAACCACTACCGCATTGAATCTGGTTAAGAAATCTCTTAGCGACTCTTCTTTCCATTATTTCATCGATGTCAAAGTCATCACGTTCTTGGGTCAGCCTATATGGACCCGAAACTGCCTCATAAACCTTTCAATTAGCTCTGTCCATGTGCCAATAAAGCCACTTTCCAACTGTCCATGCGCCGGATGGTCCTACTCCATTTTGAACTTTGGTTGCTCCGTGCTCCCAATCCCTATGTCCAGCATCTCCTGTAGTTGCGTTAACTTGATTCTGCACTCCAACTTGTCCAACTTGTCGAAGTAGGTTCCACATCATCTCCTCTTGTCTCTTGAGCATCATTTCCATCTCATCTATGGTGATGAAGGTCGACGCCCGATTCGCACCGTAGGAAGCCTCTTGACTCCCTTCATGCTGACTCCTTTCAGTCATTTGTCTTCAAGCTGATTGCCAAACCATTGTCCCGTTTAAATCTGGTCCTTTAGCTTTCCAAATCTAAACTCTGAATTCGAGATAGCGGGTGCTAGTCTTCTCAGTGAAAGCACCAAAGTGTTTGCGCCAAAATTGGTCACAAACCCCAAAAGCCGTGAAAGCACCAATGTTTACACACAGATTTACAATATTCACACATAGATCTCAGATCTAGATAATGTAGAGAGTAAAAATGACTAAATAGTAAAATTAAAATGAAAGGAAGCAGGAAAGAATACAAGGTTTTATAGCGGTTCGGCAATCTGTCCTACATCCACTTTGAATCAATCCTTTTTATTACCTTTGTACTATAATTACAATTACAAGCCTTTAGTATCAATTGCAAAAATGGCAGAGTGTCGGCATTAGAGAAGGATAAGATCCCATTTTTAATTGCCATATGACTCCTATTTATAGGTGTAGATCCTAAAATATTCGCCTCAAAACCTGGAACACTCTTCTCTTGCGCAAGTGGGCCTACCAGATCGATTCATAGCGATTTGAGGTTGATGCGTGTTCAATTTGTATCGATCCAAAAGTGGTCCAATCGAGACGAGATCGATCATGGAGGTTCTCAAGTGTATCAGGAAGCTCCCCTGAAAATTTATAGCATTTGGATCTGTATATTGTGAGTTATGATCGATGCAAGTTGTAGTATTTGTGAAGGCTGAAGCGTTCGTATCCATGAATTTGTATCCATCCATCCTCCTGCTTTCGTATCCATCACAATTGTAACGATGACATGGCTCGAAAACCCAAGGGAGATCCACTTTTTATGTCGAGTTTACTGCTTCTCCATTCGAACACGTTTCCTTCGTATCGATCTGAGACGCCCACTTCGTATCGATGATTCAATGCCTATTTCATATCGATCCCCTGCTTAGGTTCGTATCCATACTCTTTGTCTCCATCAACTTGTTCCCCTCTTCATATTGATCGGCCACTGTCCTCTTCGTATCGATCGACCACTTCCCTCTTCATATCGATCCTTGAGCACTCCGAAAGCGCATGCCTTCGTATCCATTCAACCTGCTTCTTTTGTATCCATGTTGTTTGTATGCACCCAATATTTTGCTATGGATTGATACGAACAAGACCGGCATGAACTTTATCTTCGTATCCATCCTGACCGATACGAAATCCTCGATTTGAAGCATGCAGCTACTTCCCTCCCGATCGATACAAACTACCACCGATCCAATGCCATGTGCGCTATCCACATTTGCATCCATCTACTAACACCAATCCATCGAAACGTATCGTATCGATATGAATGACATCCATCGATCCGAAGTAACCCATGTTGATCGATATGACCAGTATCGATTCGAACCACATTGATACGAAGGTATCGATGCGAACCATTTCTTACCAACATCGATCCATCCATATCTTGAGCATATGAACTTCGATTGACCTGCCTCTCCTAGCCTTGTTCATCATTCCCAATCAATCCCGTCTTGATTAGAGCCCGGCCAAATTTTGATGATATCGATCATAGCCTTGTTTCCAATCTTGATATCCGTCTTTTCTAGCCATTTGTTGATGTCTCAGCCTTGACCAAAAGGTGGGATAACAATATATATACACATACATATATATATATATACATACACACGCGCACACACACACACATATATTAAAATTTGGAGTTGAAAAAATTTAGGCGATAAATAAAATAAGATATAATAAACAATGGATAATTGCTTGTGTGAATCAATGAATGTATGTACTGTTTTGAATACAAATGATTGACAATGGATATGTGTGTGTGTGTATAAACATGGAAAGTTAATATTTTACATAAGCAAGAAAATGATTTTGGTAAAGGATGACAATTAATTTATAAAGTAGCTGAAAAGAATTTAATGATTTATTTCGTGTTAATTGGTTCGTCAAGTGGTTTATGGATTTCGGTCGATACGAGTAGCTAACATATCAGTAGGGATTGATAAACAACTAAATGAAGTAAAATCGAAAGGATATTTTGAAAACGTAAAAGAAATGATTTTCTTGGAGTTTTATATTGTTCTATAAAATAAATAGAAAAAATATACTTTACCATTTGCTTATAATTTTATTGGAATAACTCCTAATTATAGGTTCAATATCACCGAAAGGTTCTTGTCGACAAGGTCAACAACACTTATGATACAATTAACTACCGCACCTTTTGAAGCCATCAACTATACAATCCCTACTCTTCGACAAGGTCGACAACTTAACTGGATCAACATTCACTGAAACCTTCCGGAATCGTTGACTCTATAGTTTAAACTTTTCGACAAGGTTGATAATATATTTGGTCAAAACATCTTGCAACCTTTCGAAGTGATTAACTTTGAGGCTTAAACCTTTCGACTAGGTCAAATGTGCTTATGCTATAACAATATCAGTAATCTTTCGAAGCTATAACCCATGGGGTCTAACCTTTTGACAAGGTCAAAGTCTGCTCTTTAAGTATAGATACCAGGACTTATAAGGCTTAATCCAAAAGAGACCATTTCCATACCTTTCGACAAGGATCAAATCAACTTCATAAAAGTGATCTAACCTTTCGACAAGGTCAAAAGCTTCTAAATATCCACCAAGGAGTTTGATACTTTACCCAAACCCAAAGAGGGCTATCATCCTAACCTTTCGACAAGATAAAACTGACCTTTAAAGGACAAACTACGGGGACTTCAACCTAACCAAAGAGGAATACTTTTGCAAGACACCCCATACAAGTTCAACTAAGATAAAATGTTACCTAATCCAAGGACCAAACCTTTCGATGACGTCGAAAGGTCCAATTCAAGAATCAACAACAAGAAAGGCTAAATTTCGAAGAAATTCTTGAGGGTATTATGCCCTATATACAAATAAGTTTAATCATTCTTCCTGGGATAACTTTGGAGTGTTAACAAGAAATCTTGTTAACATTTTTAGTGCTAGAAGGAGGGAACGAACCTCCGACTTGGTTAACCCCTTAACACTATTCTCTAACCCCCGCTTGGATCAATTCTACATCAAGTTGTCCACTTTGGCTTGAAAATGGCTAGAAGATTTAAAAGATCTGAACAATGATCTTCTGAATTTTACTTGACAATATTCTCTCTAGTAGACATCAAAAGCTCCAATCAAGAAGAAGAGAAAAGATTTAGGCCCAATGCCTTAAGGATTATAAACAAAAAGAAAGCAGAATCTTATGACCCTAAAAAATGGAGTCTAAACCCTTTTCATATAGGACCTACCCCAATCTTTGCACTTGGAAAGAAAACAAATGGAAGTGACAATGTCTTTAGTCAAATGAGAAGAACAATTCAATATCATTCCAAGGGCACAACCTTTGAAAAAGAGATAATGAATGATTACAACACCTTTGCCTACAAATGGCAATCAACAGTAACAAGAGCACTTCCAACCCAAGAGATTCAAAGGGTAGCAAAAAGAAAAATGATTGAAGAGCATGAAATGATAAGGCTGAAAAATAAAAAGTCAAAGTACCATCCTCAAGAGTCAAGTTTAAGCCTAGAATTCAAAAAGAGTGCAACTTAACAACATAATTGGAAAACGTCTACTTGCTTATAAAGGATGAAATTAGCTATTGGCCATTACAAAAGAAAATGCCAAAACATGAAAGAAACTTGGGAGGATCCTTCTGCCACTATCATATGATGAATGGTCATGAAACTAACCATAGCAAAGCCCGGGAAGGGATGATCATTAGTTTCTTTAGACAAGAAAAGATCAGTGAATTTGTAAAACGGACCTGAGAAAGATTAATAAAGATCAACTTTCTTTAAAGAGAAACTCTACATGGTTGGAAGTGAAATGCTATTCAAATTTGGATATTATCTAAGATGGTAGAAAAGCCTCTGTCCGTTTCGAGATGTCCAGGACAGAGTGCGATCTGGAAGGAGGAAGAAGTAACTCTTTATCCATGCCTAAGATGGCTAGGGTAGAACACCCAAGCCCTCAACTGTACGACGCTATGGTCTGGTTAAGGCATCTTGGAGGGAGGATGGAGTAAGCCTCTATCCACGCAAAAGATGGCCAGGGTAGAGCACTGAACAAGCCCTTGTCCATGCCGCAAAAGGGTTAAGACAGGCGCCTATTGGATGGAGGTCGGGTAAGTTCTTGGTTTCAGCCTCTAAGATGAGCTAAACAAAGGTACTGGACAATGGACTAAGATGTCCAGGCCCATCAAACAATAGACTAAGATGTCTAGGCCCAAGAAGGGGCCGATCAAACAATGGACTAGGATGTCCAGGCCCAACAAATAATGGACTAAGACGTCCAAGCCCGAGAAGAGGCACATTCGTCGAAGGACTGAGAAGTCAAAGCTTGGGAGGAGGCTCATCTAATCATGGACTAAGACGACTTAGATCAAGAGGCTGCCAATCAAACAATTTCTTTATACATTCAAAACCTAGAGGGTTCATACAAGATAAAATAGCAGAGCTAAACAAAACTCCACTTTCTATTAATACTCGAATCTAGGTTTTGGGACCTTTTTAACATCATCCATTAATGCCTGAATCTGGGCTTCAGGATTCTCATGCATGAATTTCAAAATCTAATACCCGAATCCGGATTTCAAGTATTTCATATAACTATTTCATCATCTAACACCCGAGTCGGGGTTTCTCATCATTATCAATCACTAACTTGTTATACCTGAATCTGGGTATCAAACCTGCTATGTATTCAAACCCTAATCTGGGAACAGGATCCTTGGATTTCTATTCATCTCCAATGCCCAAATCTGGGCCAAAAAATGTTATCAAAAAGTTCGCTATTAAGAGCCTTGAAATGGGAACTATGGGCTTCTAACTTTTTAAATCGCATCAATGTTAAGGAATGGGTGAGGGAATTACTACTTCCAGATTTTGGACATTGACATCTGAATCAGGTTCTTTATCAAATAAAAGTTATATTCTAATATTCATGACCTAATAATAAGAGCTACTCCTAAAAAGTTTTGTGAATTCCAAACAAGTGGAAGGAGCTAAGTCCTTAATCATTTCTCATCATGGTTAAAGATGAGATATTAACATTTTGAATTAACCACTTTTCATACAATTGGCAAGATTATTTACATATTTTAGTGAAAATGATATACATGGACAAGTATGTCAACTTCAAGCTAACAATTAAATATATTGTTTGCTACATGTTTCTTAAGAAAATCAGAATGATAAGGAGTAACAAAAGATCCAGCAAGCACAAAAGTCGCTAAATGAGAGATTCAAAGGCATATCAAAAGTTACACTACAGAAAAGGATCAAAAATCAGGTGATATTTACAAAATTTCTACAATTTACATAATTTATGTAATCATTTACAAATGGCAAAGTTATGTATATGAAGATTTACATGACTCAAATACATAAACGAATTACAAATCTTGAGTTGCTTTATTTAGAGTCTCCGCCACTGAAGGATTTACGACATGATTGATTAGTGCATGGAGATCTTCCTTAAGCTTCTTTTCTTTTCTCCTTATTTGATTTTCATCATCAATTGCATAGATGTTGGTCTTTAAGACGCCATTAAAAGCTCTGTTTACGGCTATAACTGTTTCATTCTCTCTTTCTAACTTTACAACCCACTTGTCGAGCAAATAATTACCACGTTCTAGCTTCTGATTTTTAGCAGCATAATTATTGATGGTCTAAGAATACTCTATCTTATGCTACTCATCAACATATTTGGAAATTTTGAATTTCACCCTCCGACACCAGATTTGCACTTCATTATCATCTAAGGTTGGGGGAGAGTTGAGCGTAGTGGGAAATTTTTGAGCCACGAGAAGTTTTGACCTAGTAGGCTTGGCAGCTGAAGGAGTTACATGTGGGGCTGGAAGCTCAATCGTTGGACTCTTGTCCCCCAAGATAAATTCTAAAGAGATGCACTGCGCCTGGCTATCAATTAACTTTAACTCTAAATCACTTATTTGTTGAATAAATGCAGACATCCTTGGGTCAAAATCAGCCGTAGGATTGGTCTTCACTTGTCTCTTAAATGTAGTGATCATCTCATCCTTTTTCTTTATATCGGCATCGAGATAGGCTATATGGTCTTTGTAGTCACTGGCATTGGTCTTTTGAATAAGATATATTTTATGCCACTTCACGGCTGCAGTGTTGCAACCAAAACGCTTAAGAAGGACTTTATCACAGAGCACGATCTCGCCATTCCTTATTAATAATTTATCTCTAATAGCATCGGCGTGAGAAAGTAATTTTTGAGAATGATGAAACATATATGATTCTGGCTCCTATTAAATATAAAGAAATGAGAGAAGGATAAAAGGTATATTTATTATTATGATAATGGATAACAACTCAAATGACCACAAGGTTAAAAGGTACAACAAACACTTTCATCTCATCTAAAGTTGAGAGACCACATTCCCAACTTTGTCTAAAGTATTAGCTGAAAGCATGACTGTTGGGTCAAAAGGTATAGTGACTCCTTCAGGATTTATAACCGGCGGACATTTTTCTATAATCCCTCTTTCTGACTGGTGGACTATCGCGACCACAAATTAACTTGGAATGAAATGTTCTAATTTCTTTTAAGAGTGATTATTTTTCTTCATCAAGGAACTTAAAGCGGAGATGAGGGTATTCCAAGAATAGTTTTGGTAAATCCTGAAGAAAGCAATATCTTGCTAACTTCGAAGTCTTTAAAATTAGTGCATTTTTAGATTAAAATATCCTCAAGTTAATATATTGACTTAGGTGGTCTCCTGGGACGACTCGACCTAAAGAACTGATATTTGGAAGTAGTACAGTAAAAGAAACTAAGCAAAGAAAACACAACAAAAAGCATGTATTCATAAATCAATTACTTGATAAATATTTACAATCACCCATATGATTCATACCAAATAGACTTAGAGAAAAACTCAAAAACAAATTTGTCCTTATAGTACTTAAACTTATCGGGGTGAAGATATTGAGGAATCGATTTAACCCGCGGTAAGTTCCAGCAAGCTCTAGGATGTGGGTCAAAACCGAATTCATCTAAGTATATTTTGTGAAAACATCTAAAAAGACCCACACTGAATTCCCCCAAGTATGAAAAATCTTTGATTGTAATATCCCGGAATTTCGGGGAATTTAAAATGTGATTATCTCTTAATTAAATCATTTAAATTGATGAAATTTTATCTTCAAATATAAATAATCAAAATAAAATTTATGTGATGTTTTTAAATTTAGAGATAAATTGATCTTAAATAGAATAATTATTTAATTTGTGTTATTTTATAAATTTTATTTTGATAAGGCTTAACATTTTAATTTAATAAATTCTATTTAAAAATATAATTATTTAAAAATTAACTTTAAAATTAGATTTTTTTTTAAAATTTAATAGCGTGTTGTTTAATTTAATATAGATATATTTGATTTGATTTTAAATTTAAGTTTAAATTGAGTTTGGATTTGAAATTTGAAATTTGTAATTTAAAAGAATTTATATCTTGAAAATAATTTTGGATATAAAAGGATTTATTAATAAAGTTTTTCTTTTAAAAATAATATTTGTTTTGTATTAATTTAAAACAAAAGGATTTTATTTATATAAATTTAGAAATTATTTATTTAGTAGTAAATAAATGGAAAAAAAACATTTAAATTAGCATGTAAAAATGGATCAAATAATTTATATTATTTTATTTGGAAACTAATTAGTTTATATCTTATTTTCTTTGGAAAAGTTTTACTTTTATAAGAAAATAAAAAGGATTTATAAGTTTATAAAAGCATTTATAAAATTTACAAAAGCATATACATATTAAGAAAATTACTAATAAAGGCTTATAAATCTTTTAAAAATAATTTAAAAATAAGAAGGGACATGTGTTAGATTTTAGAGCTTATTGATTAACATGTGTAAATAGATTAGGATTAGTAGTGACAAATGTAAACAAGATTTAACAAGTGTCTTATTTTTCCTAATTTTCTTTTTCTTAATTTTAATAACCATAAACTTTATAAACTCCCATTCTTTCCTTCTTCATATTTCTTTTCCTTCAAACCAAGCAAGAAATCCATGGCCATAACCTGAAATCACTTTCTCAAAAATTAAAACTGACACATTTTTTTACGAAATTTCAATCTGAAAACAAAAATCTGCAATTTCTTCTCAAACCTGAAGCTATCTCCTCTAAAACAATTTCCAAGCCTATAATCTTCTCCATAGCAAAACAAAATCCAAACATCAGATTTTGAAACACTGCAATCTCAAGCCTGAAAACATTTTTACAACCCTGTAAACATTTTCTCAAGAACACTTCAAGCATTTTCAAGGCAAGTTGTAATATTTTCATCAAACCTGTAAATGCATTTTTCCTCAAAACAATATTCAAAAACCTGTTAGCACTTTTCAAGCTTGTGAATCAAGTTTCAAGTGATAATGCAATCTGGAAACAACAATGTTTCAAAGTCTTGATTATCATCATGACTCCAGTTCTGAAGCAATCCAGTACCAAGCAACATAAGCTTTCAGAAGTCATCAACATCAGTAATATTCAAATTTTCAAAAAGAGGCTTCAGTTCCATCCTATTTCCAAAAATCTTTGCAAATTCAAGAGATGAGTAAACATCTAATTTTTAAAATTAAGTCAGTTAAAATTTGTTGCTTAAGTAATACTATGATGTTGATTCCTCCATATGTGGACAGTGGTATAAAATCTGTAAATATGGTTTTATTTAAATCTGCATGTCTGAAATTGGGTCTCTCTGTTCATATTTGGTTACAGAGATTTATAAATAAAAAAATTTCAAACTTTCCATATAAACACTTTGAAGCTTTGGGTTACAAATATATTAATCAAGTTTAAACTCATCTAGATTAAAAAAATATGTCTAAGTAATTTAAATTTGGAAAATTACCTGTAAACAAGAAATTGCAGAGGGAATGTGTGTAATGTAATAAATCAATTGTTGAATTATATTGATTCATGTATAAGTATTGAATAATCATTGAAGATTATGATTTTTAAACCAAAAATCCAAATCTTTAGTGATGAAATGAATGTGAATTTGGGAAATATCTGGAATATGGTTCTTGAGCATTTTCTGTTTGGTCAGAGGATTTTGAGTGGTTGAGTTTTCGTCTGAAGCAAGGTGGATGATCAGGTTGTTGGGCAAAAATGAAGGTCGAGGCAATTGTGCACTGTGGCGTCGTCAGTGGTCGGGTTAAGTTTTTAACCCTAGCTTTTGTTGAAGTTGGGTTTGGGGTTGTCGCATCTTCTCTGATGATGCGAGCAGCTTGGAATTTTGGTGAATGGAAGCATGGAGGCAAGGCGCGGTACGTCCGGAGTTGTAACGACTACGGTGATCGAAATCAAGGAGTCAAGGAGATTTGCTGAAGGTCGTATTCGAGTTCAAGTCCATCAGAGGTGCTCGATTTCAATTCGAGACGCGTGCGAGCGTTTGGGTGGTCGTAATGTGTTACTGTGGTGATGAGTGAAGCACCGGAGGCGTTGGTGATGGTCGGAGGCAACCTACGGCGGCGTGCATGTGCATGGAGTCGGTTTTGGGTGTCAGTATATTTGGCTCGTGAATATCTCGAAGTCGAGTTCGAGTTTTGGGGAAGGGAAGCTCGAGTTTGTTCTCGAGCATGTTGGTAGTGTTTGCCTGTAGATTTTGAAACTTAATTTAATCAAAGTTAAAAAAAAAGATGTGAAGAAGAGAAAATCGGGTATTACTCGAGTAAGCTTCGGGTTCAACCCGAAGCAAGAGATTAAAAACAGTAATAAAGGTTTTAAAAGGTTTTAAAAACTTGTTTTTTTGAAATTTAAAAATTCAAATTGGTTTAAAACTCTTATATAAATTACGTGATGTTTAATAAATGTTTTCTTAAACAATTTGATTAAGAAGTTTTGAAGTTTGTTAAATTTAAACTTTGTTAAGAAATTTTAAAGTGATTTTGAAATTGAGTTATGAATGTAATTTTAATAATTTATATAAAAAGACAAGTTTTTTTTTAAATTCAAATTGAAAATAGTTTTCAAACTAATAACTGATAAATGTTTAAGCTATTTAAAATTACGTTTCGATAACTTTAAATTTTAAAGATAAATGATTATTTATATTAAAGCTTAGTTAATGATTTCATTAAGAAAATTTTAAAGATAAATGGGTAATTATGTTAATGGTAATAAGGATATTAACAAGATAATGTTTTATCTTAATTAAGGTTTTAAAATCTTAATTTTGATTAAATTAATTTAAAGGAATTAAGTTTAATTAATTAGTGTAATTATAAAGGATTAATTAAGAAATTAATTAGGGAAAAATAATTTATTTGATTAATAAATGGTTAAGGATTAAAGGTTAATTAATTTAAAATTAACTAAATTGTAATTAAAAGAGCATTAACTAGATTGTTAATTAATGATCAGAGCTTAATAAATCAAGAAATTAAGTGTAATTAAGACTTAATTAATCTAGTGATTAAGATTGATTAATTAAGTAATTAGTGAGAAATTAATTAAGTAATTAAAGGTTACTTAACTAATAATTAAGAAGTGCTTAACTTGTAATTAAGTTTTATTAATTTAATAATTAAGATTTTATTAATTAAATAATTAAAGAATAATTAATCCGTAGTTAAGGATTAATTAAGAAGCTTTTAAATGGTAATTACTTGATTAATCAAATGTGATTAAGGATTAATCAAATGGTAATTAAGGATTGATTATCTGTTAATTAAGGATAGGTTAACAGCTAATTAAGGATTAATTAAATGATTAATTAACTGACGATTAAGGAATAATTAATCTGTAATTAAGTTCTTAATTAATAATTGATAATTAGGTTTATTAATTAAAAATTAAGAAATAATTAATTAGTTAATTAATGGTTAATTAATTAATTATGAAAGTAATTATGGATTAATTAATTTGTATTAAGAAATATTGATTAATAATTAAGGTTATTAATCAATAATTGATGGATAATTAATCAGTTAATTAAAGGTTAAATTAATTGATTATAAAAGTAATTAAGGATTAATTACTTTGTATTAAAGGAGATTAATTGATAATTAAGGATTATTAATTGATAATTAAAGGATAATTAATCTGGATTAAGGATTGATTAATTGAGTTAATCAAGTAGTGATTAATAAATTAAGGTTTGTAATTAATTAATGATTGTATAAGAAGGATTAAGTGATTAATTCTTAGGGAGTTAATTTAATTTAAGTAATTAAATTAATTGTGATATGAGTTGATAATGCTTGATTATGGATGATTGTTTGTTGAATTTCTGAATTGGATGATATCTATTGGATTGATATATATTGATGATATGTTGTGACATTCTATGATATGATATTGGTTATATCAATGATAAATGTGTGATATTTATCTATGTTAATGCTGCGTGAACTCAAAGCATTGAATTGTATTGAATTGAATTGTTTAAACCTTTAAAACAACTTGACCTTTAAGACACGTTTGGTTCGATGAGACCGGGATCGGGTATCAAAGTTGATTATCCGAAAACCAAATCGATCCAAGTTAAACGTTAGGTCGTGAATTCAAGTGAAGATTGAGTTGAAGACTCGAAGTGTAAGAACTATCTGTCGTTAAAAACTCTGAGGGTGATTCCAATACGAGTACAACATAGATAGTACTTTTAGGTTCGAGATGGAGTTTTCAGAGTGCAAGGGTTATTTTCATTAACTATGAGGGTGATTCCAAAATGAATGTAACGAACTAATGCCTTCGGTTTCGTTCGAACCCAGAACGAACTTGTATGGATTGAATGCTTTCAGAACATCGTCAGGTGGACGATGAGCATTAAGATAGATGTGTTCTATAAATGTAATCATAGCCTCAAGCCTCATCAACCGAGAATGGCTAAAAAGGGGAGGTGCAGCAAGGCTAAGTGGGTCATGCCCAAGTAGGACGAGATTTAACCCTGTCTAGATGTCCCTTTTAATCGGCTGTGTGGGCGATTGCTAGTTAGAATCGCTGGGGTGGTCTTGTTCGGGACTGTTCAGTAAGGAATGGTTCCGGCTTTGTGTTGCGGGGATTGGGAGTGATCCTCGGTATTGTGATCTAGGCCACGTACTGTGACAAGCGGTACCCCAGTAGCCCTGCCATTGATGGAAACCCATTCTTCCTACATGCCCCTACGGTTTTGATTGTATTACCCACTTTTGTGGCTAGTAGCTGGAATTCAATAGATGTAACAATTTCGGCTATTTCTTATTTACTTGAAAACCTTAGACACTATTATAATATCATTGGGTTTCCTATCAAATGTTTTGGGTTAGCGTAAGGTAAAAACTCACCCATGTTTATTTGTGGGGAGACTTACGTGATACCTTTTGTTTTCAAATGATTTTAAAAGTTCAGCAACTTTAACCGTTTACTCACACCAGACCCATGTCTAACCCGGAGTTTATTCAGTTTTTCTTAAACTCTTGGGTACTCATATTTTTACGAGTAGACAAGGGATTCAGGTCTGGTTTGACGAATACTGGAGGAGTTATGGAGCAGGAGGCTTCAACGATTGTAGTTATATTATGTTTCCGCTGTGATGTATCTATGTGATGTATGTGTTGTATTGAGTTGTAGAATAGGTAGACTTTTATAACTGTCTATCTTGTTTTGTTGTATCTGTATAACTTTGATGTAAATGACTATGTAATAGTTATGTAATATATTATATTTTATTTCATTTCGCTGTGAGATTCTGAAATTGTTGAGTTCTTTTCTTCTATCTATTCTATTTCTGCCTCTTTCTTTCTTAAAGATGATGCGTCTTTCTGTGGAAAGAAAGGCGGGTCGTCGCATTGATAGAGGTCTACAATATGCTTTATATCAAAAATTAATTAAAATATCTCTCTCTTCAATCATCATCCAGAATAGAGTTATTAATTCTCTATTTTCCTTCAAAAGAGTGTCGTGCCAAAAACGTGCTTTCTTTAATAAAGGAGTCGCCCTTTGATATTTAAAAGATGCTAAAACGGAGGTATTCCTATCTAGATTGTAAAATTTCTCAAATAGAGCATTATGCTCCTTCATTAACTTGTCTATGTCCTTATATAACTTGTTAATTTCCACCTTTTTGCTCTCAAGTTTTGTTCTATGGGGAAAATTTGACTTCTTCTTTATCTTAGACAAATGATTTATCACTAATTATTATCTTTGAAGTGTAAGACATTTAAACATAAATGCCCATACTTGTGAAACTGGAATGAAAGCCTAGGGGCCCGAATTTCTCTTGTGGATCCTCGGTATGAGTGGGAGTAGTTTCCTCCTCTGGAGGAGCAGGCATACCAGGGGATTTTGTGGCATATCTTTTGAAGGAGATTTCACTTGTTCAAGAGCGTTTTTAATCACCACTGTCCATCTCTGATGCATGGAAGGCCCCTCTTTGTCTCCACTAGGGCCATGACCTCCAAAGAGGTTGTCATCATTGCCATCATCATAGTCACTGTCCCAGTCAAGTTCATAATCAGCATCTTCATTTTCCATGGGATCAACATCTTTATCATCCTCTTCTTTAGAATCGGATTCATTGTCGAATGAGGGGATGCCAAAAGAAAGAGCTTCTGTAATGTTAATTAACTCCTTCTTACCTTCGGGCATGGAATCCTGCCTTGTTTGGTCGATTTTATCCATAACTCTTTTAGCAAAATCGGGTCAAGAGAGGGAAAGCCAAAGTCGGGAAATTTTTCGTGATTATTCGCATAGGCGAGCATGAGGGCATCTTTATAATGTTTCAGCATCATGGGCCCCAATGTGGATTCAACAAACTCAGACTTTCTTTTTGACATTGGAGATGGTTTGGACAGCTAGTTTGAGCGAACCTTTTGTCCTTTTGAAATTTTTTACGGAGTATTCTTGGAAGCAAAGCGAGCTTTCTCATTTTTCGAGTCTTCTAGAGCAAGCTCAATAGTAAATTTTCTACCTGAGGTAAGTTGATGAGCTTGCCTCTCCACATCTAGATCGGCTTCAGCCCTGGTAAGAAAAGCCTTAGCTCGCTCCAACTTAGTGGAAGTGTCATTTTTAGCGGTAGTTAAAGAAGATGGTTGATCTTTAAGTTCATCATTTTCCTCATATAGGTTGGAGGATCTAGCAGAGAGTTTGGAGACATGTTCATTTAATGAAATCCAATTCTTGGAAATCCACAACAAGGAAAAAGAAACACAAGTTAGAGATTACAAAGATCCAATGATAATAGATTTAGTTGGGAGAGAGCTTACTAAAAGCTGTTACTCCATCAAAGAGAGATGATTCAAGTCTGTATCGAATGATGGTAGAGAAGAAGAAGTGAAAGATTCTGAATGAAGAATAAGTTTGTAGAGTTCATCAAAACTGGTTGATAGAGGAGCAGAAGATGATGACTTCGAAGGAATTTGTGTCTTGGAAGGAGTCGGCACAAGCTGCATCTTTGCTAGTGCAGTTGGGAAATCGGTGATAGTAATATAAGGAAAGGGTGCTGGAGAAGACGGAGTTTGCTCCGCTGTGTCTTTAGAGACTTCAAAGGAGGGCTTTTTGAAATGTTCTCCGAAGATGCGCGCTTTTCTTCCTCCCCTACGTTAGTAATTTTTGCAACTTTCACCAGAGGAGCGTCTTTAGAAGGCTATGTTAGTCTTCTCTTGATAGATCTTTTATATTTTGCGAAAGCCTCTAAGATCAATGTTACATCTGAAGATGATGGAGGAGGGGAAACACCGCTAGAAGATACAATAGCCTTAGAGGGAGCTGAAACAAATTCAAGCAGATATGAAATCAGTCAAACATATTTAAATAATCGTAGAGACAAAGAAATAAATTCCTAAACTAATTTTATACCAGTAGTGTTAGCACATATAGGCGACATTGAAGTGAAGTGCTCAGCATCGCCCAAAGAAAAGAAGCGCTTGGCATGAGAAGTGTGAATGATTGCAGGAGGAGTTCCTAGAATCCTTTGGCTAGGAAGCAACAAACAATGTTTCCTTAAATTCAAAGGGGTTAAGAGCCTCAGTCTACTCCCAAGTTGCTTTGAAGCTTTGGTTAGAGAGTCAATGATTTTCTTGTCAACATTCTAAGTTTCTTAGAAGATTCACCTGGAAAAAGTCAGAGATTAGTTAATAGAAAATGTAAGCGTAAAGCAAAGACAATAGTAAAGTAGACTTACTAGGGGAGAAAAAATCTCGTGAACATCAGCAAAGCATTCGACAAAGAAAATTTGATTTTCCCAGTCCTTGAACTTATTGATGCCATCTGATATAAGCTTCTTATACACATTTACTCTGTAAATCTGCTTATTAAGGTTACTTAACCTTGCCAATTTGGTCAAGGTGTTCAGAACTTTAGCATTAAGCGAAGGAAGTCTAGATTCTAATGCCAACATTTCCAATGATAGATAGTGAGTGTAAATATTTGCGATAGTTGTATGGGAGCAACTCCAATTTGAGACAGGCAGGAGAGTGGGAACTTGGCGAATGGAAGGAATCCACGTGCCATATGTGGATGGTGTTGTGAGCAAAATACCCTTCTGGAGGGTTGTCAATGGTATCGGTTGGTTTAGGAGAGATGGCTTCGATACCAGTGATGCTAAAGTCTTTGAGAATAATATTAACTTCACCTTGAGTTTTGACGAAGGAGTGCTTAGCAATGGCTTCATCCTTTGGAGAGCTCATGATTCTGTCAGGTGAAAACGATTTAGTTAAATTTCTTATATATTTATGAATTTAGAAAGCAAACAAGAATTCAAAAGCAAATAAATTTACTTATATAGCTCAAATGTGAAAACATAAACCAAGTTTTAAATAGTGTGAAAAGTTTTAAGTCAAAACTTGATAGTTTAAGCTTTCGACAAAGTTGAAAGTTTTATAATAAAAGCTTTCAACAAATCGAAAGGTTTATAGATCAAACTTTCGACAATGTCAAAGGGCTAGCAATTTAAGCTTTCGACAATGTTCGAAGGACAATGACATCAACCTTGACCATCATACTTCAACATTATTGAAGACCAAAAATGTGAACAATGAATAATATGAATTCTTTAAGTTATCGACAAAGTCAAGAGGAAGAGATAAAATATTAACCCACTCATCACCTTTTGAAAATGCGCAAGCTCAATGGAAGCGTGGATGTGTATTATGAACTAGCTAGCAAGACCTTTCGACATGGTCAAAACCAAAACCTTACAATTCCTATGTCAAAAAATATTGATATTGTTGGTGTTGTCAAAAAGTCTGTTCAATGTTGTCGAAACATGTGTTATTCATTGAAATCAAAATGTTCAACTCAAATGTGCTTTAAATGCTTCGACAAAGATAAGCAGAGACAACTCTAAGGTTGAAGAATTTCAACCTTGTCGAAAGCTAGTAGTTGGAAGTTTTGAAACTCTTCAACCTTGTCGAGAGCTCATTGCCGTGGGGTTACACCATTTAGTTATCTGACCTTTCAACAACAACAATAAAATTGGCATCACAATACCTCCTGACCTCGTTGAAAGGTATAAAGAGGGAAAATCCATTATTTCCACCTAAATCTCTTTTGAAGGGATAGAAAGGTCATTTTTTGTTACCAAATTATACACGATAGGGTTCTAAGTTATCAAATTAGGTTTAACCGAACCCAAACCTGATTATGAATCCAATTTTTGAATTTTTCTTGAAGAATAAAGAAATTAAACCTTTTAACATAATAGATTTCATTTGAAACTGATTTAACTTGATTTCAAAATGGGCATAAAGTTTTTCAATAAATCAAAAACTCAAGTTAAAAAAACTAAAAGAAAAAATTAGAGACTTTAGATTAAAAGCTAAACTCGATAGGGAAATTCTTTTTATCAAATACCATCAACATCGAAATCCAAAGACGAAAATAAATTTTGTTAATTTAAAAAAAACTAGTTCGAGAGAAAATTTTCTCAGAAAACAAAATTAAAATTGAAATTTAGTTTCAAGGTTTGGGAAATTGGAGATCTGGTCGAAAAATGATAAGAGCAAAGATTATCTAAGATTCATTAATTGAATTTGAGAAATTACCATGTTGTTAAAATTCAAAATTTGAGAAGTTTCGGAGATTGCTTTTAGTTTTGCATGATGATTTTATTTTTAGGTAAAAGAGGAAGAAGGAGAAGAAGCATATTATACAAAGAAAGTTGCCCAAACTCCTGATCATTGGATCATATTCAAATGGACATTCCAAATTAACGCGAGAAGGTCAAGATGCGGGAAGTTTTATAATTTTCGACAAAGATGACTTGGAAAGTCAAGAGCATCCCTTCGAATGGAGGGTGGGCAAATGTTATACCAAAAATCAACCTTTCGACTAAGTCGAAAGGTCTTTCAATAAATACAAAGGAAAAGAATCATAGCCTAAATGTTTCAAACAAGTCGAAGGGATGCAGTCCTCAGAGTTTAATAGTCCTAGCCCTTTCAAAGGAGTGGAAAGGTTCCAACTTACGGTATCCAAGGAATTTTCAACTTTCGAAGAGGATGAAGAAGTCAAAGCAAGTATGAGCAACTCCATAGTGGCCTTTTCGTAAGCATAGCATGCCTTTCGAACCGATTAAAACACTTCTAGGGTACCATTCGACAATGTCAAAAGGTTTATGAAGAAAGCACCACTCATAAGTGAGCAAAGAATGAAAGACTACCTTTTAACAACATTGGAGGGAAGCACAGGTCTTGACAACAGTCAAGTGAAGGGAAAACTCCCTACAATGACGAAGGGTTCATAACAATCTAATGAAGAGCGACCTTCCGACAAGGTCAAAAGGTTCACAACAGCATAAAGAAGGCAAACCCTTTGAGAAATACGAAAGGTTCATGAAAGCATAAAGAAAGCAAACCTTTCGACTAAGACGAAAGATCCATAATAGCAAAAGAATGGCAAACCTTTCGACAAAGTCGAATGGTTCACAACTGCATATAAAAGGAAGACCTTCCGACCCAGTCGAAAGCATGGAGTCGATAGGGCGCCGCCTGCATCGATATATAGGACCCAAGGGATCATGTTTTGGGGATCCGAATTCACTCATTCTAATCTTGTAACTTCTTAATAAAGGCATTGTAACCCAAATTGGGTGCTGATTTTTAGAATTTAATAAAATATAGTTTTTCATGGGTAAAGAGGGAAGTCTTGTGCTCTATTAATTACTCTAATATTTTCTTATACTTTTGTTGGATTAACTCCTAATTACAGGTTCAATATTGCTAAAAGGTTCTTGTCGACAAGGTCGACAACACTTCCGATACAATTAACTATTGCGAACTTTCAGAGCCTTCCACTCTGCAATCCAAACTCTTCGACAAGGTCGACAACTTAACTGAATCAATGTTCATTGAAACCTTCCGAAATCATTGACTCTATGGTTTAAACGTTTCAATGAGGTTGATAATACATTTGGTTAGAACATCAATTGCAACCTTCCGAAGTGATTAACTTTGAGACTTAAACTTGTCGCCTAGGTCAAAAGTGCTTGTGCTATAACAATATCAGTAAACTTTTGAAGTAATAATCCATATGGTCTTACCTTTGGGCTAGGTCAATATCAGGATAGGGATTTTCGACTCAAGAAGGTCGACATTCATACGTCCACTGTATCAACTGCCGAGTAATCGAAGGTCGGAAAACCGTACCGTTAGGGTTAAAGAAGAGGTAGAAGATAGAAGAAGAAAGAAAAAGCAACAGAAACAATATCAGGATCTCACAATCAAGCGGAACGACATATAATAGATAAATGAATAATCTTTAAAACAAAGAACTATACTAGCTATTACATTACATCACATTGCATTTCATTATCAGAGTTTACAACAACAAACAGCGGAAAAGAAATACTATATACTAGTTGATACGCCAAGCCATCCAGCCTGCTCTTGATCTCCACAGCAACTCTTGAATTTCAGAATGACCAGATAACCTGACTCTAGACTGCCCAAGTTAAAATTGGTGGGCACCGAGAGTTTAGGAAGGGAACAATAATCTCCAGGTCAGTCATGTGACTGGTGAGAGAACTAAAGCAGTTATTTATATATTATAAAACTTCAAGTTATAAAAATTACTTATTTACAAGTTCTATAATATCTTGTTTAGTTACCAAATCCAAATTATAAGTAAATTTAACTATAAATATTTTTATAAAATCTATTCCTTTTATAACTTCACAATTTATAAATCTATAAATTTCATTTACTTACGAAATCCATTTATATTTCATTTTAACACTTATTAAAACTCGTTTTATAATTCCAATATTTTAATTTATAAATATCAATTTATAAATCTTTTATATAAACCGTTTATAGTAATTCAAAATTCTCAATTTAATCTATTTTATAAAATCATTAACTCCATATTTTCAAAAATCAATTTTTCAACTATATTTCTCAAAAATCATAATTTTTATAACATTAAAATTACAATGTTCATTTATTTAAAATGAATCAATTCCAAAATTTTAAATAAAATCTGTACTTTCAAAAATCACATGAAAATCCTTTTAAATTCAAAATCGTTATTTTAACATTTTTAAAACTCCAAAAATAGGCCCAATGCTGCAATAACACTAAATATAACAATCACGACATCCAAAACATCATATATCATATGATAATTGAATATATCACAATATCTGTACATAAATCAATACGGTTGAGGAATCCAGTTGGATCCCTCTAACCTGTTTCCCTACATCCAAAGATGTTAGCACAATACCAATTCCGTGTCGAGACGGAATATCGCGGTATATGGGACTTATAAAATATTACCCGTTATTATGCGGCGAAATAGGGTCTCATCCGCTATATGATACGGGAAATCAACTCCAAGTACATATATAATACCAATTCCACATCAAGATGGAATATCGCGGTATATATGTTTAATAAATAACATCCGCTTAACATACGGCGTATAGGGTCTATTTCAAAACAACAGATAATAATTTATCATTCAATCACACAATCAAGCAATTTTAAATCTAACTTTTAAAAATTAAAATCGAAACAATTTCGATTGAGTGAGAAGTTCTCACCTTGCTTCCAATAACAGTTTCAGTGTTCTATTTCGAATAAAATTAAACGCACGTTTAATTTTATCCAAAATTTTCACTAGCTCCAATCAACTACAATCCTGCTCCATCTCGTAGTGTTCGACAAAACGAATCCAACGCAATTTGTTTCGTGCGTTTCCGACCTCGTATGACAAGTTATGATAGTTTAAAGTTTACACGAATTATAATATAATTAATTTACAATTTCTTTTAATTTCTAACCCTAGAAACGATCTGGGCCGTTGATTTCAGAGGAACAAATCCAGGCCATCCCCCTTTTCTCCTTCTTCCCAGTAAACTTACGCACGCACAAACCCACTATGGCCGCCATCTTCATCCATTTATCGAGCCTCCATACGACGACTATGGAACGATCAACGACCACCACTAGAAAGCTCGTGCTCGACTCCATCTCCACCATGAACAAGGTGAAGCTCGGTCGTCCCCTGCTCTTGAAAAACGCGTGCAATCTAGCACGAACGCGGGCCAAATCTCCACCTGAGGTCGACGATAGTCGATCTTAGCCATATGGATTTACTCGTCTCATCGAGCACTGCAATCTTCTAGTTGAGGCCGAAGATTAATATTGTGTGGATTGGAAGAAAATAAAGGAAGAAGGAGAGAGTTTTTCGGTCATTGTTTTTGTTAATGGTGGCTGGAAACAAAACCCTAGGGTCGGAGTAAATTGAAATAAATGAGGTGCTTTTATAGAAATTTGACGAACACTATTCATCCAAAAAAATTCGAACTCCAAACGAAGCATGCTGCCTGGCGTTTATAATGTTTTCCCCCCATTCTGAATAGAATGGAATATATATCGGGAGCCAATTCGATCAAAGTTGAAAGAAAAGTTTCCGAATCGAATTATTTAAATTTAAAATTCACTCAAACCGATTTCCACGCGTTTTAGCTTGCCCCGGACAAACCGTAAATCCGATTGACACAAAATTTGAAACCATACAATAATATAATATTACAGATCCGATGAAACTGGTTTCGTTGAAATCCAAGACTGTTTGAAAAATGTCTATTTTAACTCATCAATTAAATATTAAAATATTTTATTTTCACAAATTAACTCTTAATTAAATTTTAAAAGTTCTATAACATCATTATAACTCCAATATGATTTAATACAACTTTACAAATCAATTTAAATCACATTAAATCTAATTTTCAATTATTTCTATAATTTCAAATATTAAATTGTCGATTTAATTATCCAATTAAATCTAGATATTCGAAATATAATTTATTCGACTTACAAATTTAACTTTTGCGTATTAAAAATTAATTAAATATACGAATTTCAAATGATTGAAATTCTGGATTGTTACAAACTTCCCTCCTTAAAAGAATTTCGTCCTTGAAATTACCAAGTAAGAAAAAGTTACAGAATCCATTGACTTCAAATTAGATTCCAAATTCACTTAAGTGTTTAACTTTCCCAAAGTCCAACAGTTAAACCTCTTACAATAACTTTACTGAGTTTTCAAATCCAAATTTAGTTATCTTTTCAAAACCAGCTATATCTTTTAACCTTTATAACTCAAAATCAAAGTTATAGTTTTCCAAAAAATTTCAATTTTCTCAAAAATATTCTAACGTATTAAATTTTCAGAAAATTTCGCCAGCGTCTCCTTTGCGCGGCTCGATCCGAAAAAAAATGGCAATATATATATCACAAATATACATCTCATCAAGTAATGAGGCATCCCGCAGGGAAAAAGTGTAAAAGTACGATATGTAATCCGAGATATGTACCTTATATATTTTTAGCGAGCATATACGGCTAATATAGTGCGAAAGCGAGCTCCAAAAGCGAAGCAATGCGCAATCTGCACCTACTAAACACTCAACAAACAAATGAGAACATGTATATATGCAAGTAATATCAGTATACAACATATAACAGCAACTATATATGCCAAAATAGCAAATGCAATCAAAAGCAATAAATTCAACCATCAACCAACTAGCATTCAACTGACATCCATATCAAATTAATATGCTTTCATTTCTCATTAATGTTCAATGAATTGGTTTTCCAATTTAAATCACATTTGATTCATTAACATTGGATTTACTAGCATTCATTCATATTTAGTTTAAATTAGTTTGCATTCACTAATTTATATTCAAGTTTGTTCACTTCCAAATCAAATTCAATTCTATTTAGATTTACTTACTTCCAATTTGAATTCAATGATTTATAGCTTTCATTTTCATTTATTGAATTTCATATGAATTTTCTATACAATCTACTAACAACCAACGTATAACCAACTTAACCAAATTTATTTAATTTGCTTACATTCATTCAATTTGGTTCATCACTTTTAATTAGCTTTAATGAATTAACACTTACATCCATTATTTCATATCAATTTATTTACACTCAATTGATTTACATTCAATTCATTTATTGATTCAATTGCTAATTCATTTAACCACAAAAGTTGAATTTCATTACATAACTCAAGTTCATATTCATCACTTCACTTTATTAATTTACTTAGATACCAAAATCAACTTCATTCAACATCACTTAAGTTATATTCCATTTCAAACATCATTTGTTTAACTTAACTTAAATTTCCACTTATAAATCCAATTCAGATTCCAATTTCAGTTCTATTTACTTACAAATTCGAAATGGATTTCAATTTCATTTTCTAGCACTTGCAAATTTTATTTATTCATTCACAATTTATTTTCCAACTTATAATTGTATTCCAATCATTTTATATAACATTCCATAGTCTTTTCAATCTTTCAAAACCATTTTTTTTGAAACCAATTCAATTATCCTTTGAATTTCAAAACCCAAACCCAAATTTTCCAAACAACTTCCATTTAAAACAACTTGGCAGCAATCCCTCTTTTGGAAACCCGAAAATGAACACCGATGATGTTGCAATCATCATCAGAATTATTTTCCAACGACCGAGAAAGTTTAGAGCTTTTATCTCTCCAAAAACATTTTTCCAAACCCTTGAAAACCATTTTCAAACTCAAAAAGGAATTTAATCTTTTCTAAATCGCAAAACATTTCCAAAATATTCCTCTGGAATTTTACTTCAAATTACAAATCATGTTTATAAATCTTTTACTTATATAATTTCACTATTTTCTCTTTACTTATATAAGATCATTTCACAATTGTAAATCATATTAATTATAATTCCATACTTATAATTCTTCGCTTATACAATTTATTCTTTTACAATATGTTTCATTTAACTTATTCAAACATCTTTCAATTAACTTATATATATTCTTACATTTCAACAACCAAACAATCAATTCATATACACTTTAATAATTCTGAAAAATTATTCCTTTATATATAAAATATAATCGAGGTAAAATTATTTCATTTACCTAATTTAAAATGATACTATGTCGACTTGCCTCGTTTAAGTGTTTAGAAATCCCTATCGATAATATGGCGTCCCGCATACCGACCAGAATTCACAAACAGCTCAACGAATAAGCAAACATAATATAAAACAATTTTATATTCACTGACAAATACGCGCTCATATCCATGATTACACTCACACTCATTCTAGAGTACTACTGACTCTATCTCTAATGAGTAATTCCCAACAGAGCCAAGGTTGTCACTTAACCATATGCTTTGATACCAAATGTCAGGATAGGGATTTTCGACTCACGAAGATCGACATTAATACGTCCACTGTATCAACTGCCGAGTAATCGAAGGCCGAAAAACTGTACCATTAGGGTTAAAGAAGAGGTAGAAGATAGAAGAAGAAAGAAAAAGCAACAAAAACAATATCAGAATATCACAATCAAGCGGAACGACATATAATAGGTAAATGAATAATATTTAAAACAAAGAACTATACCAGCTATTACATCACATTACATTACATTTCATTATCAGAGTTTACAACAACAAATAGCGGAAGAGAAATACTTTATACTAGTTGATACGCCAAGCCATCCAGCCTGCTCCTGATCTCCACAGCAACTCCTGAATTCCAGTATGACTTGATAACCTGACTCTAGACTGCCCGTGTTAAAATTGGTGGGCACCCAAAGTTTAGGAAGGGAACAATAAACTCCAGGTTAGTCGTGGAACTGGTGTGAGAACTAAAGCAGTTATTTATATATTATAAAAACTTCAAGTTATAAAAATTACTTTATTTACAAATTCTATTATATCTTATTTAGTTGCCAAATCCAAATTATAAGTAAATTTAACTATAAATCTTTTATTTTACAAAATCTATTCATTTTATAACTTCACAATTTATAGATCTATAAATTTCATTTACTTACGAAATCCATTTATATTTCAGATTAACACTTATAAAAACTCGTTTTATAATTCCAATATTTTAATTTATAAATATCAATTTTATAAATTTTTTATATAAACCATTTATAATAATTCAAAAATCCCAATTTAATCTATTTTATAAAATCATTAACTTCATATTTTCAAAAATCAATTTTTCAACTATATTTCTCAAAAATCATAATTTTTATAACATTAAAATTAGAACGTTTATTTATTTAAAATGAATCAATTCCAAAATTTTAAATAAAACGTATACTTTCAAAAATCACTTGAAAATCCTTTTAAATTCAAAATCGTTATTTTAACATTATTAAAACTTCAAAAATAGGCCCAATGCTGCAACAGCACTAAATATAACAATCACGACATCCAAAACATCATATATCATATGATAACAGAATATATCACAATATCTGTACATAAATCAATACGGTTGAGGAATCCAGTTGGATCCCTCCAACCTGTTTCCCTGCAACCAAAGATGTTAGCACAATACCAATTCCGTGTTGAGACGGAATATCGCGGTATATGGGATTTATAAAATATTATGCGTTATTATGCGGCGAAATAGGGTCTCATCCGCTATATGATACGGGAAATCAACTCCAAGTACATACATAATACCAATTCCACATCAAGATGGAATATCGCGGTATATGTATTTAATAAATAACATCCGCTTAACAT
This sequence comes from Allium cepa, assembly GCA_030765085.1. Classification (NCBI taxonomy): domain Eukaryota; kingdom Viridiplantae; phylum Streptophyta; class Magnoliopsida; order Asparagales; family Amaryllidaceae; genus Allium; species Allium cepa. Next base: position 417,407,507 of record CM060940.1, on the reverse strand, counting down.
ACGGCGTATAGGGTCTATTTCAAAACAATAAACTGACTCTAGATTGCCCGTGTTAAAATTGGTGGGCACCTAGAGTTTAGGAAGGGAACAATAAACTCCAGGTCAGTCATGGGACTGGTGTGAGAACTAAAGCAGTTATTTATATATTATAAAAACTTCAAGTTATAAAAATTACTTTATTTACAAGTTCTATAATATCTTGTTTAGTTGCCAAATCCAAATTATAAGTAAATTTAACTATAAATATTTTATTTTACCAAATCTATTCCTTTTACAACTTCCCAATTTATAAATCTATAAATTTCATTTACTTACGAAATCCATTTATATTTCATTTTAACACTTATAAAAACTCGTTTTATAATTCCAATATTTTAATTTATAAATATCAATTTTATAAATCTTTTATATAAACCGTTTATAGTAATTCAAAATTCCCAATTTAATCTATTTTATAAAATCATTAACTCCATATTTTCAAAAATCAATTTTTCAACTATATTTCTCAAAAATCATAATTTTTATAACATTAAAATTACAATGTTTATTTATTTAAAATGAATCAATTCCAAAATTTTAAATAAAATGTATACTTTCAAAAATCACTTGAAAATCCTTTTAAATTCAAAATCGTTATTTTAACATTTTTAAAACTCCGAAAATAGGCCCAATGCTGCAACGACACTAAATATAACAATCACGGCATCCAAAACATCATATATCATATGATAATAGAATATATCACAATATCTATACATAAATCAATACGGTTGAGGAATCCAGTTGGATCCCTCCAACCTGTTTCCCTGCATCCAAATATTTTAGCACAATACCAATTCCGTGTCGAGACGGAATATCGCGGTATATGGGGCTTATAAAATATTATCCGTTATTATGCGCCGAAATAGGGTCTCATCCGCTATATGATACGGGAAATCAACTCCAAGTACATATATAATACCAATTTCACAGCAAGATGGAATATCGCGGTATATGTGTTTAATAAATAACATCCGCTTAACATACGGCGTATAGGGTCTATTTCAAAATAACAGATAATAATTTATCATTCAATCACACAATCAAGCAATTTTAAATCTAACTTTTAAAAATTAAAATCGAAACAATTTCGATTGAGTGAGAAGTTCTCACCTTGCTTCCAATAACAGTTTCAGTGTTTTATTTCGAATAAAATTAAACGCACGTTTAATTTTATCCAAAATTTTCACTAGCTCTAATCAACTCCAATCCTGCTCCATCTCATAGTGTTCGACAAAACGAATCCAACGCAATTCGTTTCGTGCGTTTCCGACCTCGTATGACAAAGTTATGATAGTTTAAAGTTTACAAGAATTATAATATAATTAATTTACAATTTCTTTTAATTTCTAACCCTAGAAACGATCTGGGCCGTTGATTTCAGAGGAACAAATCCAGGCCGTCCCCCTTTTCTCCTTCTTCCCAGTAAACTCACGCACGCACAAACCCACTATGGCCGCCATCTTCATCCATTTATCGAGCCTCCATACGACGACTATGCAACGATCAACGACCACCACCAGAAAGCTCGTGCTCGACTCCATCTCCACCATGAACAAGGTGAAGCTCGGTCGTCCCCTGGTCTTGAAAAACGTGTGCACTCTAGCACGAACACGGGCCAAAATCTCTACCTGAGGTTAACGATAGTCGATCTTAGCCGTATGGATTTACTCGTCTCATCGAGCACTACAATCTTCTAGTTGAGGCCGTAGCTTAATATTGTGTGGATTGGAAGAAAATAAAGGAAGAAGGAGAGAGTTTTTCGGCTATTGTTTCTATTAATGGTGGCTGGAAAAAAAACCCTAGTGTTTGAGTAAATTTAAATAAATGAGGTGCTTTTACAAAAAATTGACAAACACTATTCATCCAAAGAAATTTCAAACTCCAAACGAAGCGTGCCGCCTGGCGTTTATAAAGTTTTACCCCCATTCCAAACACAATGGAATATATATCAGAAGCCAATTCGATCAAATTTGGAAGATAAGTTTCCGAATCGAATTATTTAAATTTAAAATTCACTCAAACCGATTTCCACACGTTTTAGCTTGTTCAGGACAAACCATAAATCCGATTGACACGAATTTTGATACCATACAATAATATAACATTACGGATCCAATGAAACTGGTTTCGTCAAAATTTGAGACTGTTTGAAAAATGGCTATTTTAACTCGTTAATTAAATATTAAAATATTCAATTTTTCACAAATTAACTCTTAATTAAATTTTAAAAGTTCTATAACATCATTCTAACTCCAATATGATTTAATACAACTTTACAAATCAATTTAAATCACATTAAACCCAATTTTCAATTATTTCTGTAATTTCAAATATTAAATTGTCGATTTAATTATCCAATTAAATCTAGATATTCGAAATATAATTTATTCGACTTACAATTTTAACCTTTTCATATTAAAAATTAATTAAATATACAAATTTCAAGTGACAAAAATTTTGGGTCATTACACTCAAAGTCTTCTCTTTAAGTATAGATACCTGGACTTACAAGGCTTGATCCAAAAAGTACCATTCCCGTAACTTTCGACAAGGATCAAATCTACTTCATAAAAGTGATCTAACATTTTGACTATCATCCTAAGCTTTCGACAAGATAAAACTAACCTTTAAAGGACAAACTCAGGGGACATCAACCTAACCAAAGAGAAAAACTTTTGCAAGAGACCTCATGCAAGTTCAACCGAGATACAAGGTTGCCTAATCCAAGGACCAAACCTTTCGACGATGTCAAAAGGTCCAATTCAAGAATCAACAATAAGAAATGCTAAATTTTGAAGAAATTCTTGAGGGTATCACGCCCTATATGCAAATAAGTTTAACCATTCTTCTTGGGATAACTTTGGGGCGTTAACAAGAAATCTTGTTAACATGTAGTCTCTGAAAAGGTATTGTCAGTTGATCTGGCTACAATTGAGGTGGTGAATTATTAGAATAGAACTAAGATAGTGACCAAGATAAAGAGATTATTTGGGTTAGATGGCTACTACCTAAGATTTATTAAGGATTTCTTACAGATAGTTGCACAGATGACTTGGCTAAATTGGAAAGATGTGAAGTTTGTTTGGACTGATAAGTGTGGAGAGGCATTCCAAAAACTGAAATATTTATTGACCACTGCACCTGTGTTAATTAGTCCAATGAGGAATCAGGACTCAGTGGTATACATAGATGCATGTGGAAGAGGATCAGGAGCTGTGTTAATGTAGAGAGGTAAAGTGATTGCCTATGCTTCTCGACAGCGCAGACCGTATGAAGTTAGATATCCAACTCATGATTTGGAATTAGTTGCGGTAATTTTTGCATTTAATGTGTGAAAACATTACCTTTTGGGAGAAATATTCGAGTTGTATATAGGTCATAAGTCACTAAGATATTTATTCTCTCAGAAGGAGTTGAATATAATATAGCAGAGAAGGTTTGATTTCATAGTCGCATATGAATTTGTTATTAAATACACACCAGGAAAATTAAATATGGTTGCAGATGCACTTAGCAGAAAACATCAAAATGCAGTGTTGGCAATAATAGCCAAGAGGAAAGATTTAGAAGCATTGACTAGATGTAGAGTACCGTAACAGCCCGCAAATCCGTACCCCTTGAGTCAACACTATTCTACAACAATCAACTCAAGTTGCACAGAAATACGAACCCTTTGGATTAAAGAAGAAGAGGTAGAAGAAGAGAAAACAAAATCAACATCAGAATCTAACCATCGCAGCAGAATAAAATATAATAGATAATAAATAATCTTTACTCAAAATCAAATATATCAGTTTACATATATTACATCATCAAAGTACATTAGTCACAGCTCACATCCATAACATACAATGAATACACAATAACTCAAACAGCGGAATATATATATATAACAAGTACGACTATACGTATCGTCAATCCAGCTCGTCTCATGAGCTCCACAGCATCATATCCTATATTCTATAATACCCGGTCTGACCCGAGCATTACAGTTAAATAACACCCGAGTCAGTCTGGATTACCAGCGTGAGAAAATCACACCCAAATGATTATTAAAGTTTCAAAAATCCTTTGAAAACAAAAGCATCTCGTAAGACCACGCCACAAATAAACATGTCGGGTTTTTACCTTACGATAGCTAAAACAATTTTTATAGAAATCCTCTGATATTATAATAGGGTCTATATACAAATACTTATAAAATTGCCGAAATTGTTACATCTACTAAATTCCAGCTACTAGCCACAGAGTGGGTAATACAAACAAAACTCGTACAAGGCTCGTAGGGAGGATGGATTTCCAACAATGACTAGGCACTGGGGTACCACCTGTCACAGTACGGGGCCTAGATCACCATACCGAGGATTACTCCCTTCATCCCCTGCAACACAAGGCCGGAACCATTCCTTACTGAACTGTCCCGAACAAGATAAACCCCGTGGTTTGCGCGACCAACCACCCACTAAGCCGAAATATATAAAAAGGGACATCTAGACAGGGGAAATATCTTGTCCTGCTTGGGCATGACCCACCTAACCTTGCTGCATATCTTCTGATTTTTAGTCATTCCCGGTTGATGAGGCTTGAGGCTTAGCGTTACCTTTAGAACGTTTCACTTAGAATGCCCATCGCCCACCTGACGATGTTTCGCAAGCATTCATCCATACAAGTCCGTCCCGGGTTCGAACGGAACCGAAGGCACTATTCCTACTACATCCATTTTGGAAATATCCTCAGGATTAGTAGCGACTAGCCCTTGCACTTCACTGCTCCATCTTCGACTCCGAACACGTTTTTCGCACGAAACGTACAAATCGGATCGAAGTGGTTTTCGAGAAATAAATCTCGATCCCGGTCTCCTCGAAACGATCAACGCAATTGTCCAATATTGATAGTTGGTGATTTAACTATCAATTCATAGTCATAAACATCCATAATCATCCATCACACAATGAATAATATCCCATATTATTTATTTACCACGAATATCTTTAAAAGATATATTTCCAAAGTTTCAAAACTTATTTGAAAACAATTTCCCAAAATTCTTCCTTACAAGGTAAATCCTTTACCATATATTCCCATTGGAAATAACCAAGTTCAAATCATTTAGATTTTAAAAACAATTTAAAAACACTTAATTCCAAAATATACTTTAAAATATGGAAGTTTACTACTAATTATTTACTCAAAATATAATTTCAAGATATGTACAGTAAAACCATTTATTAAGATATAAACTTTGATTTTAAATAAGGTTTTTAATAAACTAAATTTAAAAGTAGTGTTTTAATAAGTTAAATACTAATTTCAAATGACTTAAGTCCAAAACTAGTCTTTTAAACAAATCCATTTGTAAAAATAATTATTAAGGTATTTATAAAATTTACTATTGCTAATTATTAATAATTATTTTAAAATAATAATTTCCAAACACACTTTTAAACAAGTTTGAATTTTTAAAACTTTCTTTTTGTAAAATTAGTTTAAACTCGAACTTGATTTTCCCAGGGAAGCTCATTCCCACTCAAATATCCCAAAAATCCTTCTTATAAATTTTGTCAATTTATTTAGATTCAGGTTTAAGTTTAATAACATAAATTTACCTTCACGTTTATCATCTGATTGCGTTTCTCTTTGTTTATCATTCCAGATTTACCAATTTTCAATTTTCATTCCGAATAGATTTCAAATTTTAATTCCTTTAAATTCATTATTTAACAATATCTTTTATTTCTCTAAAATTCAATTTATCCATTTATAATTAAATTCTGAATTTATATTTTATCCAACCATATTCTTTATCTCATAAAACCCAAATTTTTTATTCCTTTAAATTCTTTATACAACAATTTCTTTTATTTCCTTAAATCCCAATTAATCCCGTTTACAATTAAATTTCAGGATTTATATTTATTTCAACAATATCACAGTACAGTTTAAAACTCAGATTTATCCATCACAATATGAAAACAGATCACAACATCAATTATAAAGATAATTATTATAATGTGAGGAATCCAGTTGGATCCCTCCAGCCTGTTTTCCCTACATCCACAAATATTAGCACAACAACAATATATATCAATTCAGGCTGATATAAATAAACATTTCAACCAATCACACAATTATTTAAATATTAACTATTCAAATCAGCCAACATCCAGATGTGAGTGAGAATAACTCACATTTGCTTTTAAATTTGCAATCCACTCCATCTCGACTTATTCTTCATTATTTTTGACCTTGAGTCAACATTATAAGTTTTGTTAATATTTGAGTTGATTGAACAATTAATTTCTATTTATTTACTTTAAGTTAATAATTTGGTTTTAACCTAAAAATTTACAAACTAAAAATTCTAGTCCTAACTAATAACTAAATAAACTAATTAAACAAGTTAATTACCTTAGTATATATATCCTAGAGTTTAAACAGTAGGCTTACTATATATATATATATATACATATACATATATATATATATAACCAAACTAAATATTTCATTATAATTCTATATATATGTTGTTGTTGTTATTATTTTTTTCCTATATATATCTAATCTATAGACTGAAATACAAATAGGCAGTATTTTTTTTTCTTTTTTTTTCTTACTGCAAATAAGACTCTGTCCACATAATAAATTCAGTAAAACAAAAATTGAATACCTTATTTAAACTGTGACTTCTTTCCTGACACCACACCGCGATGGCAAGGAAACCCTCCATCGAGAACTGCATCACCAAAGTCACCTCGCGAACATGAACACCCTGCCGAACAACACCTCGAACCATCAACCTACCTCGCTGCCTCGCGTCAAGTCGCCAGAACATGGCTTGAACTCAAACTCCTCGACATCGCGAAACCCTCAAATCTCGGCCTCGATTAAACTTTGCAAACACGAGAGCCACTCGAGATTCAACCGTCTCCCTAGAGCGGCGACCTCGAACTCGATCGAGCTCTCCCCCACCAGTTCGATTCGAAGAAAACGTCGCGAGCTCACGAATCGATTCAAATCGAATTCGGTTCCACCCCTCCCCTCTTCGAAACAACGCGTTCAGCCATCTCCTTCTGGTTTCGGTTTTGATTTGAGGAGTAAAAGACAAGCGGCCAATGTTATCTTCTTTCTTTCTTTCTTTGTTTTTTTTTAGGAAGGAACGAATTGGTTTTCGTTCATTTCACTGAGAGTTTGGGGGAAAAGAAGAAGAGGGTTCGGCTTCAATTTCGTTCGTTTAGTTATTTATTAATCTTTTCTACACGGTTGAATGCTTCCTCTTGAAGCTTCTTTTCCTTTTTTTTTTATTACCAACGATTTAACGATTTCGAAAAACAAAGTTACGATGTGAAGGAAATTTGGCTGACGCTGACAAATATAAATATATAAATATATACTTAATTAAATTTGAATTTTCGATATAAACTACAACGCGTTAATCTACCGTGCGATCACACAACAACTCCAAATGCCACGAAAATTGAAATCTAATAATAATACAATATTACAGATCCAATGGAACTGGTTTCGTCGAATTCCGAGACCGCGCCTCGGAAGGTTATTTTTAAATTCAATTTAAACGATAAAAATTTAAAACCTGAACAAAACACTTCCAAATTCAATTTTAGCACTTTTACTATCTTCCATATTATCAGTACAAATTTTACAAGCTTTCAAATTATTTTTAATAGGCTTAAAATCTCAGATTTCATATTTTATTCAATTTCAAATTATTTAGTTCAATAATTTAATTGTCAAATAAATTATGATATCCGTAATTCAAGTTAAAATTACTCTATTGAATATTTAAAAGCAATTAAATATTTCGATTTAAAAAAAAGCTTAAAAATTCCGAGTGGTCACATTCCTCCCCCCTTAAAAGAATTTCGTCCCCGAAATTACCAATTAGGAAGAATGGCCCAAAACCCGTTACTTTTCCCAAAACCAAATAGTTTTCTAACAATTTAGTATCCTACCAACTATCTTTTATAAAAGATCCAATATCTTTCTTATTAACTTCCAAACTTTTCCCTAGTTCCAACCCATACCATTTGTTTAACCATTCAAGTTTCAATTTAAAACCAAATTTTGAATTATCAAAATTTTCTCAAAATTTTTCTAACTCCCTGAATTTCCGAAAAAATTTGCCAGCGTCTCCTTTGCGCGGCTAGCTCGATACAACTACAAAATGGCTCTACGGCCTCCCAAATCCAAAAAGAAAACAAAAAGCCAAGTGGCTCAATCCAAATCCAAGTCCCAATCAAATTTCATACCAAATTTAAATGCGTACCTTTTGTCGGGCAATTCAAATTTATCTCTTGAAATCAAATCCAATTTCCTTTTTCCTTCAAAATACCTGCATATCCTGCTTAGCACTAATATCCAATCACAATATCCCAAAAACATTTTATCAACTTTCTTAGCAAATGTCACTATTCATCCAAATATCAACTTAGAATATATTTGCAATATCCAATTTCCAACCAAGAATTGATTATTCCTTACTTAAGTTAACCTAAGCACTTTATATGTTTCATCGTCCACTTTAGTTTATATCTATTTCTATTCAACGTGATTTTTTCTAATTTCATACGAATTCAATTTATTTTCAACTTGAAACATTTGAATTTTATTTTTCATTTATTACTAATTCATGTCATTACTTTAGTTAGTTTCATTTACTAATTAATTTCAATTTCTAGTTTGAAATCGTTTTGCTGTTAACTAAATTTTCCAAAAATCTTCAAAAAATTTCTAACTCCCAAAATTTCTGAAAATTTTTGGCAGAGTCCCCTTTGTACGGAGGAGCTTTTGCAATTTGACAAAAGAGATAAATATATATACATCGACCCACACGGTCGGAAAAACCAAAAACAGTTCATATTTCCTATTTTAATCGCGTAGGCGTACCTTATTTAGCATTTTAAGCAAGCGGCTTATTATTTTTAGCAAATAGCACAACCAAATCCAGCCACACGGCTTCCAGGTACCTGTACTTACTCAATTTAAACTTATAAGTGCCAAATATAAGAAGTTTAACACATTTCACTTACTTGCAATAGTTACGACATATGAATTCTAAAAGAAATTCACACTAAACATTTTCTTGTAAGCAACTTATACAGTTTTCATACTAAACTAACTATTTCAATTAATTTATAAACCATTTTCATTCAATTTGAATGGTTTTCAATCCACTCGTATCCAACTTCACCAATTTGAATGGTTTAAAACTCAACCATTTACTTTTAATTTATTTTTAAGCAACTGAACTCATATTTAATCCAATTGATCTAAAAAAATCAATTTATTTTATTCCTATCCATCCAAGGTATTTTAATAACTTCTATTTACATTCAATAACAATTTATTCTTTGCAATTTGACGAGATTTATGTGAATAAATAAGCGCTTACGTTTTATAATCAATTTAAATTGACTCCAACTCAACTTACACTTAATTCAATTCCATTTCGGATTTATTCACAATCCATATATTCTCAGTTTCATTGCATTTCAATTTAATTACCCAAACTAGTCCATTCAAAACCATTAACAACCTAAGTTCCATCTCCATTACCAATTGATTCCCTTTTTATTTTAATTCATTCACAACCATTTGTTTAGCTCGACCCATTCCATTTAAATTTCACTTACCATCCATTTATTTGCATTTCATTCCATATTAGTTTATTCCAAACTATTTTATTTAGCTCGAAGACACTCCAAGCTATTTCATTTTATAACCATCTTATAATTTACTTAAGTTATTTATTTCTTCAACTATTACACCCAATAACTTAAGTTTATTCTATTCAACCAACTTCTATTAACTTTAAACTTAAGTTAATTTACTTCAATTCACTCTCATTTCATAACTTAAGTTCATTCTCATTTTTAATTTATTCATACTCGATTTGGGTTTATTTTCATCTCCAATCATTTTTATTTTAATCCAATTCCATACAATTCAAGCTTTATTTCCAAACTTTATTACCCATTCACAATCTTTGATTTGATTTTCCTTTGATCAAATCCTAACCATTTCACTATTTTATTCAATTGGTTTATTCTTTTATCAATTGTAAATTTTAATTTACATCAACAATTCATTGTTGAACTTATTAATAATAAGGCAATTCAATTTAGGCTTGAATTGGATTTGTTTATATTCCACACCATATCCAATTTAATCTAATTCGTTTTTTTTTATTCAACAACATTTCCAATTTATAATCTCATTCTTGATTTCCTTAGGTTCAATCTTATGTTATATTCCAAGTTTAGATTTTTACATTCATTTGTTTGAGTATAATTTTATTCCATTCAATATTACCTATACTCGACTAAATTTTATTTCAATCCAATTTAATTCAATTTCAACTTCAATTTTATATTACATATTTCAGGTTAAATTCAAATATATTTTCTCACTTTCATTCACTTAAGTTAAATTTTAATCCCGGATTAAAATTTTCCAATTTCTTTTTATTAGTGTCAACTTCACTTTATAAGTACAATAGTCGATCCATTTATTCATTCACCAATTCATTATTCAATCAATGAATTTTATTTCCAAACATTAATTATTTTTAGTCCATCTTGACTAATTTCTCATTCAACCTAACTTCACACAATTCAATTTTAAATTCCAGATCTCTTTGGATTTTAAATCCGATTCAAAAACATTTCTCAAAATATATTATCCTCCCAACTTTTGAGAATCATTATCCAATTCAAAGAAACTTAAATCTCCAAATTCCAAACCCTTTAGATTTAAATTCAAACTTTTCTTTGGAATTTAATCTTACTTTATTAATTTATTACACTTTAATTTACATTTACAAATTCATTTGATATGAATTTTTTCTTAGTTTTTAATTATGAATTCAATTTCCTAATCCTGTTATGAATCACATTCATAAACTTCATCTATTATGTCAATTTATTCCTTAATCTTTAATTATTATTTCAATCTTTATTCAATTATCATACAATGATAATAATTTAATATTATCACTCCTATCATCCAAACATCCATGTATAGCTATAATAATTAAGAAAATCATTTTCTTTTATATACATAAAATAAATTTGGGTAAAATTATTTCATTTACCCTAGTTAAAACAATACTGTGTCGGTTTATCTTGTTCAAGAGTTTAGAAATCCCTATCGACAACATGGCATCCCATATATCGACCAGAATTCATAAACACTCAACCGATAAATCAACACAATATAAAAACAATTTTATATTCACTAACAAATACGCACTCATAGACTCTCAAACTCATTTTAGAGTACTACGGACTCTATTCAATGAGTAATTCCCACCAGAGCCAAGGTTATCACCAACCTAAGCTTTGATACCAACTGTAACAGCCCGCAAATCCGTACCCCTTGAGTCAACACTATTCTACAACAATCAACTCAAGTTGCACAGAAATACGAACCATTTGGATTAAAGAAGAAGAGGTAGAAGAAGAGAAAACAAAATCAACATCAGAATCTAACCATCGTAGCGGAATAAAATATAATAGATAATAAATAATCTTTACTCAAAATCAAATATATCAGTTTACATATATTACATCATCAGAGTACATCAGTCATAGCTCACATCCATAACATACAATGAATACACAACAACTCAAACATCGGAATATATATATATCAAGTAAGACTATACGTATCGTCAATCCAGCTCGTCTCCTGAGCTCCACAGCATCATATCCTGTATTCTATAATACTCGGTCTGACCCGAGCATTACAGTTAAATAACACCCAAGTCAGTCTGGATTACCAGCGTGAGAAAATCATACCCAATTGATTATTAAAGTTTCAAAAATCCTTTGAAAACAAAAGCATCTCGTAAGACCACGCCAGAAATAAACATGTCGGGTTTTTACCTTACGATAGCTAAAACAATTTTTATAGAAATCCTCTGATATTATAATAGGGTCTATATACAAATACTTATAAAATAGCCGAAATTGTTACATCTATTAAATTCCAGCTACTAGCCACAGAGTGGGTAATACAAACAAAACTCGTACAAGGCTCGTAGGCAGAATGGATTTCCAACAATGACTAGGCACTGGGGTACCACCTGTCACAGTACGGGGCCTAGATCACCGTACCGAGGATTACTCTCTTCATCCCCTGCAACACAAGGCCGGAACCATTCCTTACTGAACTGTCCCGAACAAGATAAACCCCGTGGTTGGCGCGACCAACCACCCACTAAGCCGAAATATATAAAAAGGGACATCTAGACAGGGGAAATATCTTGTCCTGCTTGGGAATGACCCACCTAACCTTGCTGCATATCCCCTGATTTTCAGTCATCCCCGGTTGATGAGGCTTGAGGCTTAGCGTTACCTTTAGAACGTTTCACTTAGAATGCCCATCGCCCACCTGACGATGTTTCGCAAGCATTCATCCATGCAAGTCCGTCCCGGGTTCGAACGGAACCGAAGGCACTATTCCTACTACACCCATTTTGAAAATATCCTCAGGATTAGTAGCGACTAGCCCTTGCACTTCACTGCTCCATCTTCGACTCCGAACACGTTTTTCGCACGAAACGTACAAATCAGATCGAAGTGGTTTTCGAGAAATAAATCTCGATCCCGGTCTCTTCGAAACGATCAACGCAATTGTCCAATATTGATGTTGGTGATTTAACTATCAATTCATAGTCATAAACATCCATAATCATCCATCACACAATGAATAATATCCCATATTATTTATTTACCTCAAATATCTTTAAAAGATATATTTCCAAAGTTTCAAAACTTATTTGAAAACAATTTCCCAAAATTCTTTCTTACAAGGTAAATCCTTTACCATATATTCCCATTGGAAATAACCAAGTTCAAATCATTTAGATTTTAAAAACAATTTAAAAACACTTAATTCCAAAATATACTTTAAAATATGGAAGTTTACTACTAATTATTTACTCAAAATATAATTTCAGGATATGTACAGTAAAACCATTTATTAAGACATAAACTTTGATTTTAAATAAGGTTTTTAATAAACTAAATTTAAAAGTAGTGTTTTAATAAGTTAAATACTAATTTCAAATGACTTAAGTCCAAAACTAGTCTTTTAAACAAATCCATTTGTAAAAATAATTATTAAGGTATTTATAAAATTTACTATTGCTAATTATTAATAATTATTTTAAAATAATAATTTCCAAATACACTTCTAAACAAGTTTGAATTTCTAAAACTTTCTTTTTATAAAATCAGTTTAAACTCGAGCTTGGTTTTCCCAGGGAAGCTCATTCCCACTCAAATATCCCAAAAATCCTTCTTATAAATTTTGTCAATTTATTTAGATTCAGGTTTAAGTTTAATAACATAAATTTACCTTCACGTTTATCATCTGATAACGTTTCTCTTTGTTTATCATTCCAGATTTACCAATTTTCAATTTTCATTCCAAATAGATTTCAAATTTTAATTCCTTTAAATTCATTATTTAACAATATCATTTATTTCTCTAAAATTCAATTTATCCATTTATAATTAAATACTGAATTTATATTTTATCCAACCATATTCTTTATCTCATAAAACCCAAAATTTTTATTCCTTTAAATTCTTTATATAACAATTTCTTTTATTTCCTTAAATCCCAATTAATCCCGTTTACAATTAAATTTCAGGATTTATATTTATTTCAACAATATCACAGTACAGTTTAAAACTCAGATTTATGTAGGATCTAGATTAACCCTAGAGGGGCGGGGGTGAATAGGGTTATAGCAAATTTTCTCGATTTAAACACAGAAATAAACTACAGAAATAAATATGCAATAAAGTAAATCACACACAAAATTTACCCAGCTTCGGCAACCCCTGCCTACTGCTGCATTCACAGATTTCTATTAGAATTAAACAGTATCACGCTTACAAACACTCTACTAGACTCACAGACATTTTCTCCCGCTCACAAACACTCTACTAGACTCGCACACCCTGCTCGCAAACATTTGCTCCCGCTCACAAACACTCTAATAGACTCGCGCACCCTGCTCCGCCTATAGAGTTTCGCTTACTCGCAAACTTTGCTTCCCGCCTATAGAGCTTCGTTTACTCGCAAACTCTGCTCCCGCCTACAATAGAATTTTGCAAACTCGCACACCCTGCTCACTGAACTAATTCTAACTAGACAATCTGACACTACCTAAACCCTAGGTGGTGATTTACAAAGTTTTGATTCGGAAAATTAAAAACGATAATTAAAAGACAATAGAAAAATAACCCTTAACCCTAGTTAACAAAATAATAAAGCCTAATTTAAAAAAAAAACTTAAATCCTCTTTTATTATACTATAACAAGGCCGGTCCTCTCTTCATTAAACCCGATCACTTCTTTGTGAATAAAAATGGCGGTTGCTTCTTTCTTCGCTCCTTCGATCTGAGATATTATGAAAGTTGACTTTGTTTCGATGCTCTTTAATCTTGGCTATTGCTCAATCTTCGTTGCTCTTGAATTCACGGCTTCGCTTTGTCGTGGTACTGTGATTTAGGGTTTATGGATTTGGGGATTCGATCCCTTGAGTGCTCTGCTTGCGAATTAGGGTTGAGATGATTATCGGCTTGGCTTGGCTTCGCTTTGGTGAGTTCGATTTTGCTTCAGGTAAGATTTTTAGCTCTGTTCCTCTTCGATTTTCGTACTCGAACTCCCCCTTATGCCGATGATGATTTGGGGCTTTTATATGCGTTCGTATTCCTTGAATTACGTTCGTTTGAATTCGTCAATTTACTTGCTCTGGCCGCTTGATTTCACTTTGATGATTGAGATTGTATTGACTTGTTCATAAACATATATACTTCGATTGCTTGACATTCACGGTTTTGAATTTCAACTCCTTGGTCATCACGTTGTTGACTATGGCTTTGACTTGATCGGCTTCTTGATTGCTACTGCTTCGGCCTTGACTTGTTCATCTTGAAATTGTTTGCGTCTGCATTGAATTCGAACCTAGACTTGTTTATTGCTTTCCTGTAGATGCATTCACTTCATGTTTGCATTGTTGACTTGATTACTGAGCTGGTGCCATCTGGTACTTGTTTGCATTGTTGGTTGCATTGTTCATCTCGACTTGTTCGACATACTGACTTGATTCAATTGTGGACTGGATTTTGTTTTCTTTGCTCAGACTTTTAGTCACATACAGCTATGAATATAAATGCTTTTGACTTTGGTATGTTCGACCTGTCGATTTGTTTGCATTGCTTAATGGTGTCACTGTGTTTGACATGGTCTTTGTAGTACTTGAGATTGGTTCCTGTTGTATTTTTGTATACTATTGACAATCATGTTGGGTAGCTTCATCAAGGCTTGTTGTTGGCTACTGGTCGTCTGCACCTCTGCATTCATTGTAGTGTATCCTCAGTTGTTTGTAGTTGCACTGCACTGTTGATTGAGTATTGTGTCACAGCAAACTGCATGTTATATTTCTTGATCATGTTGGCCATTTGATCGAGCTGTAACATTGTTCCATGTACACTTTGAGTTCTTGCAGTTGATTTGGTTGTTCCCTGTACTTGTGGATTGTTGTGTCTAGTTTTTTTCATTCATGTTGCAACTGCACTTTGATGGCTGTTCATTTGTATTCTGGTCAGTGGTGTTCATTGTAGTTACACTGCAGTTTCATTATGACTGCTCTATGTTGTCACTTGATCTTGTTGCTGTTGCTATGCAGTTGCTATGGTCTCTGTTCTTACTGTTTGTAGTCAATTGCTTTGTCTATTCATTTGCCTTGAGTTGAACCTATCTTGGGTTTGACCTTGTTTTTGATTTCTGTGCTTTTGTTTGATTTTTGCACTCGAGTTGGCGAGGCAGTGCACACGTATACGAATGTACACGTGTGTACTGCAGCCACTTATAATTGCCTGTCCCTGATAAAAATACTGATATGCACAGATATTGCACAGTCAAAAATGATGACGAACAACCCAAATAACTGAGGCAAACAATGTTTTCAAAATCATCGTTTCTTTCAAATTTCAAAAATATTTCTCTTTCAATTTTACTGCGTTTGAGAATATTTTTGCAGATTACTCAGATGCTGGATTCAAACCGGAATGCAGTTGAAGACAAAAACACGAGTGTGAGTTATATGTAGTGAGGTTAACTGTAAATGTGAAATGTGATGTGATTGTAATCAAAATTGTATATGTATAGTGAGAGCATGAAATTGTACTATTTAAAATTGTAATAAATATTAGTTTGAATAAAATATTCGTTTGAATTCAAATTCTGTGTCATTTAATTTTATTCAGCAAATATTTATTTATTCTATGAAAAATAAAATAGTACATTAACAAAACACGAGTGTGAGTGATATGTAGTGAGGTTAACTGTAAATGTGAAATTTGATGTGATTGTAATCAAAAATGTATATGTATAGTGAGAGCATGAAATTGTACTATTTAAAATTGTAATAAATATTAGTTTGAATAAAATATTCGTTTGAATTCAAATTCTGCGTCATTTAATTTTATTCAGCAAATATTTATTTATTCTATGAAAAATAAAATAGTACATTAACAAATACATTTAAACGAATATATATGTTTATTATCATCAAACAAAAACATATAAGCGCATATTCAACAATCTCCCCCTTTTGATGATAACAAACATATATTTAAGATTTTGAATGTATTAAATGTATTTGATCGTTCAATTTGCTCCCCCTATTTGAATGCTCCTCTCTACACAATACTCCCCCTACATATATGCATACAAATAAAAATATGTAAATGAGCCTATATGCAAATTGAAAATTATTTGACCTTTGCTTGATTCTATTTGACAAAATCTTAACTTTTCTCTCCCCCTTTTGTTATCAGCAAAAGAATAACAGTGTTATAAAAATAGTGATGAAATGATAGACATGAATCAAACATTTAACTCAATTAAATATAAATATCAAATTTCAATAAAAACTCAAACAAAAATCATAATTACCCTTGTCAAGCGCATATTCCACTTTCAGAAGTGATGAGGATAAAATCATCAAAAATCATACAATTCTGTCTATTTGTGGTATATTTATTTCAGGAAATTTGAATATCTACTAACCATGCATAACCGTTAGGACTTTTAAATGAGATTAGTAGTATTCACAATTTTTATTTAAAAAAACTAAAATCAAGTATCTTCTAACCACGCATGACCGTGAGGACTTTTAAATGGGATTAGAATCAACTTGTCTATTTGAATCAATTAATTTTGATATGCGTTCCATACATGCATAACCGTGAGGACTTTTAAATGAGCATGGAAGCACATAATCAAAAATCCCAGTAATTCACCCATGCATAACCGTGAGGACTTTTAAATGAGAGTGAATACTATGGATATTTATTTTTATTGCTAAATATAATAAGTTGAAGCACAAATAATTTCCTTCACAGATTTAAAGATATTGAAGAACAAATGATTTCCTTTGTAAACTACCACAAATTTACATACTAAATATGATCTTGATGAGTGATGGTCGATAGAAAGATGATAGAAATAGAAATGGTCATGGAATTTTTACCCAACAAAAAGTTTTTATAACTCTTGTTATGAAATTCTAAAGAAATTTTCTAATTATACTTTCTCGAGTTATAATATATGATAAATATCAACACTCATCTCTTTTTAATCACTATTCATCTTTTCGATAATCAAAGAGAGTCAGATTAGTCAAAATTTGTCATTTAAAATCAAATTAAAAATTATAAAATCAATTTTTCAAAAATGATTAAGCTGTAAATATGGTCAAACATGATTTTCTCGAGGGGGTTTTATAAGAAAATTTTCTGCTATTTGAAAATTATTTCAAATGAAAAATATGCAGATATTTTCTTTGAAAAAAAAAACGATACAGCAAATGAATGTTTCAAAAATTAATCACGTTACACTAATAATTTTTCTATCAACTATATTACCAGTGTAATCTGCATCTGAATTTAAATTTCACTCAATATTCACTTGTTGAATCAAACCATGAAATGTGCACCAAAAATTTCAAACTTAACATCATTCTTTTGAATTTGAATTTAAGCCGTGTTAACACTCAAACAAATATCATGATGTTAATTTCAGAAACCATAGGATAAACAATTATATTCATGAGTAATCAACAGTCAATCATCATTATAATTATTTCAAAAACAATTTCTTAAGGTTTCAACAACTTTTTAAAATCCTTTTTCACATGAATTTGAAATCGTGCAAATTTACAAGCAGTGACCAAAACATCAAAACAAATATATCTACGTGTAGCATGAGTAACCAGCATTTGACCAAACAAATTTATATAAATTAGTTCAAAATTGAAAATCTGATTGGTCATCAATTAAGCACAAATCAATGTCATAAATAAGAACAAGTCAAAAATTTCTTAAAATCCTTTTTACAAATTTTTTTTAAATAGAATTCATTAGGATTTTAAGTTGAAGCCATGTAAATAGAAGAAACCGTGAATATAGATTTAGCCAAAAATATTATCGTCAATCAATAAAAGCACCATCAGCAATCCAAATTAATCGATATAAAGTATTTCAAGGATTGTAGTGTTTTTGGCATAAAAGCATAATTGGCCAACCATTTTGAAAAAAATCAGAATCAAAATCATCATCTTTTATTCATCTCAATATTGGCTGATTTTAATTCAGAATATGGTGCAGATATCATATTTAATATATCGTTCAAAACAAATTTACCTGTTTTACCTTTACGATAAATTTTTCGTGATTGCCCATTGTGATTCTGTCACCTTTGAACTAGGCTAAGGAACTTTGCTTTGTCGCCCGTTGTGTTTCTGGAACAGCCGAAATCCAGAGAACACTGTTGTTGTTCCTTAGCCTGCCACCACACCTACACGATAAAAGATTTATGTGACCTATTTGTTTTTATAGGTCCATTGTTGTTAGTGGCAGAATATGAAAAATATGTTTTTGGAGACCCAAAACTATTTATATATGTTCCTTTTGGCACCCAAATTTGTTTGACTTTCAAAGATTTTATATTTGTGCCTTTTGGAACCCAAATTGGTATAGTTTTCACGTGTTTGGGTCTATACCAACAATTATTTCGATTATGTCCAAATTCTCTACAAAACGTGCTCATTAAATTGACTTGATTAAATTTTGTGTTCCTATGACTATGATTTTCAACATGATTTCCAATTATTTCAGATCGAGCAAAAACACTTTTACTTTTTGCATTATCATCATTTTGTGATTTCCCAAAGCCTAGTCCTTTTCTATTGTTAGCAAAAATTTGATTTCCCAATAGCATGTTGAAAGATTTTTCGCCTCTTGAAAAGTTATTCAAAGATTTCTCAAGATTTTGGACTTTGGTTTTTAGTGTTGTATTTTCAGTGACAAGTGAGGTGCATCGATTTATAAAATCCTTTTTCCTAATGTCGATGGTTTCCTAAAGATTCAAGTTTTCTTTTTCAAGATTCTCAGAGTTATTCTTAAGTCTTGTCAATTCTGAATCTAAAACTTTACATCTTTTACATTCTAGGTTTTGAATATTTTCAAGTTCAGTTTCTAACCTAAAATTTTTACGAGCAAGTTCTCTCCCATCAGTTTTCAGTTTTTCAATTTTAGATTCGAGAGCATCAACTACTTTAGTAAGATCAGAACACATAAAAACAAGTTCTTTATAAGAAAACTCACCTGCCTCACTAGATTCGTCGGAGGTTGCTTCTGATTCTGATTTTGCCATGCAACACAAGTTAGCCTCCTCTGAGCTGCTATCCGAAGCTTCCTCTCCTTCTTCATCATCCCAAGTCGCTGCTGTAACGACCCGGTGTTTTCAACCATTCGCATCCGCACATGTCGGACTTGAATTGTTCAAAATACCGCGTTGTAAAAAATAAATTTGGCAGAACTCAGAATATGCAGTAAATAATTAATCACAGAATCACAGACACAGATATCAGAATCTCACAGCGGAATATAAAATATCACAGTGGTTCATGAAGCCACTGAAACTTTTACCAAACAGAAATACATTGTTTATAAACTTCGATACAATTTTAAGCCATAAGCAAATATAAAGTCTTTAATGCTTTGAATTACAAAATAGATAAAGATGAAAAAGCTTCCAACTAGCAAGAGTGATCTATGAGTGGTCCTAGCTCCGGAAAGAAAGCTGTAGCTGCAACTCAGGCTGACCCGAGCGTACAAATAAACAAAACACTCGAGTCAGGACATACATACTTATATAATGTAAGCTAAATCAAGTGTACTGTAATATAAAGCAAGTAACTTAAAGGATGCTTGGGATCGCCCATCCTCTAAGGATCCGTTAAACTATTTACTATGTAGTATATTGCGCTATTATAATAGTGTCTATATATAAAATAAACTTACTTTTAAATAGCGTTAAGGAGTGACCCAATATTCCCCTTAACACAAATAATGTCAATAGTCTATACAGTACCGTAATACCTCCTGATCGGGAAGCTACCAGAGGATACTCCATAGGTACGACACAAATAGAAACTCGTAGTAGGCTCGCTAGGGTAGGTGACACGGCACAACTAGGCAATGCCAGGGTAGATATACCAATTGCTATCCGGACCGGTGGAAACGCGTAGCCGCAGTTACCGCCCACCTCGAACAACACTCCCAAATCAAAGGTGCGCACCAAAACAATCACAAGAGTAATAGAATGGCATACGAAGAAGTGCGTTCGATCAGAGGTGCTACCTCATTAATCCGAGAATCGCTCCTGTTTTAGCCACCTTATGCCAACTCACGGGAGTCGGGTCCACGTATTTACCTTAAAGAAACCGTCACCACCATCCTACTTCATTCTGGAATCTCCACCGCGTACACGGTTAGTCAAAGTGGTTTTCGGTATCGACAGAGAGTATGCCAGATATCCGATCCCAGTCTCTTTGCCAACCAAACGTTATTATAACCCGTGGTTATAGTTTGAAAAATGGTATTTATATTTTTCAAATCAATATATATATTTCAAATACCTTTAATTTCAAATCCTTGATTTAAAACATTTCCTTTGAAAATATACCATTTCAATTTATTCAATTAAATTTGGAATTTATTGCTTTTATCAAAAGAATAGAAATCAATTTTCTTCTTTTAAAACTTTCCAAACTCAACTTCTTACTTTATTAGCAATTTCATATTTAAATTCCAAATCTTAACGTATTCCCAAAATAGAGATGAAATTTTAAATAAATCAATTTTAAATCAATTTCACTTCTACAGCATCTAGGAAATGCTATCTAAAGTTATGGGTTTAAAATAGTCAAGTTTCAAAAGACAGCAATTAAATGCTGTAGTAGACTTTTAGCTAAACATCAAATTTCAAATATAACTTATTATTTATTATTTCTGTATTGAAATCTTTTCCTTTCCAAAAATATAGAATTTCTAAACAAGTTATATTCCAAAATTTTAACTCAACATTTATTTATTTAACCCCTTTTAAATCATTGTAAATCTCATAAAAATCCTTTATATAATTTAAATTAGAATATCATCAAATTTCTAAATTTAAATAATTTAAAATAATTTCAGAAAATAATATATAAACCACGGGCCTGTATAAGATTTTCTAGCCTAGGTCAAGTGAAACGGATTTATATCATTTCAATCCGATATTTACACAACCCCGGGTTCTATCATTTCGAACCCGCAATCCCAAGACAATTTACAGCAGTTAACAGAACAAGTGAACAATAATAATCAATTAGGCCTATCATTTCAGCCCATACCATCTATAATAACAGGGAACTTGCAGTGGTGATTTAAGCAGTAAATAAACAATAACATAACTGCAGAAATAATATAACAGATAATACTGATGAGGTGTCAATTTAAATGGGGTCCATCATTCTATATTACACTACAGACAAATAATAGTGAAATACAATTTTACACATACACTTGCAATAATTTACCAAAATATAAATACGTATGTATGGTGAGAAATACTCACCTGATGGCTGCAGAAAGATTTTAAATTTCAAAACGATGATTCACCGGAAAAGAACTACAGAGAGTAACGATCAAAATCCCTCGGATGTTAAGCTTAGATTTAAATCTAGAACAAGATTCAAAATATTGAATACGCGACTTTAGAATTTACGGTCAAAGAAAAATTTAAAAGTAGGGAGAGAATTTTTTTGTTTGACTTGCTCGACCACTCTACCGTGTACAACAACCAAACATTTCCAAACACACGAACTGTGCTAACACTATAACCATGATAAAATTTCCTAAAGACAAACTAAGGCAAAATGGTGGAGTTTTCTTATTATGCCGGGGTACATGTACACGTGCACACTTCCATTACACTTACTCGCGTACACGCACTCACGCCAACATTTCCACATACTTACATCTCTTCTGCCACTTTCATTCATTATTTTCTTTTCCTTTTACCTGGATCCAACTACTAAAAATATCATCTACTACTGCAAATCAACCTAAGTACTTACAATATTTCTTTACAGTCTAAATTTAAACTTGCAGGCTTTACAAACTTACAATCAGACAGGAATTCATCATCAGCTACACGCGCCACAACCCCACTTCTTCGAGCTAACCATGGAATTTCTTCGAGAAAAATGCAACAAATCTTCGGGACAAAATATAAAGACTTCGAGAATTTTATGCAACGACTTCGAGTAAAATCATGCGGCTAAATCAAAGCATCTACTGAATGTGTACATCTCATCTCCTCCTTATTCTCTGCTTCCTCTATCATATGAAGGTTACATATATGCAGACTAACTGAACTCACAGTCCTAGCCTACCTCTTTCCCATCCTCACCCCTTGTTTTTCTTTTTCTTTTTTTCTTTTTTTTTTCTTTTTTTTTTCTTTTTTTTTTGCAAATGAAAGAAAACTCTCTAGGCCTTGTTAACATCCAACTCAAACATGCAAAAAGGGTTTCTCACTGTTCCTATCAGACCTCTACATGAACCAAAACAACTCCTAACCATATACAAAACAAATGCATGCTTCTAAATATTTGTGACTGTGATACACGTACACGGTGACACCAATGCACAACCCAGTCTAACATCCCTGCCAACACATATTCACGCAACAAAAAAACTAAGCATCATCAGATCCTTACTAAATGAACCCATCCCTCTTTCTTAAATATTTTGACAACACTGCCCTTCCTACTCCTCTCAAACAACTCCAGACCATCTTATGTTCACGCAATTAACACACACACAAGATCTCACTTCCTCTCTGTTTCTAGACCTAACTTTCCAAAACAAAAACAGTTCAACATATCGAGATCCCATATGTTTAGTTCAAGGCAGATGATAAGAGTCTCATAGAAAGACAAAGTGAATAAATAGTAGTGTGGCCGAGCAAGGCACGGATAGAACAACATCAAGAGAAAGAGGAAGGAAAACTGGAAGGAAAAAACAATAAGACTTATTACCTGATGGATCTTGAACGTACGAGGAAGGGGAAGGCAGAGATATTTAGATGCGGAGAAAGAAACTGGTGAGGTGGGTATATATATAGGCAGTGCGAATTAAAGGAGAGGTAAAAGCATCAGTTTTATTGATATAAATTTGGTTGATATGACTGCGAAATTTCCTCATCAGTTCAAAGGAAATAGATAAAGTTCGAACGTTGCAAAAATTAAAAAGATTTGAACTGCTGCAAGATCAATGGGGAGGGAGAGCAATCAGTTGAAGACTTGAAGCTATTAGAGACGAAAGATATGAATACGTGATTTTATTGCTGAGAAAAGAAAAGGCAAAACACATTTCCAGTTTTGAACAAAAGAATATGTTCGAAAAGGTTTGATTGAGATCTTCTTGCGTGATGAAAGAACCACTGATATAGCATGTCAGTTACACAGATATAAAGTTGTTAACATGAATGCGTGAACGTTACTTAAGGGAATATTGATCAAAGGAAGGGCAAGCAAGCATCAGTTATATTGACATAAATTGTGAATATAGATACGTGATTAAAGCAGAGAAAAAAAAATGGCAAGCGTGATAAATGGTTTGATTTATTCAATGAATTGCGAGATTCATGTACTTGATTTTGGTAGAGCTGTTGGAAGCAGAGAATGGGAGAATATAGGATATGCACGTTTCAGTCTTTAAAGTGCATGCATTGATTGTGTAAAAGGATATCAGAGGGAAAAATATTTCGAACGTTACTTCATATTCATTTTTATTTCATTTTATACATTTTGATCTTTATAATGTGTCATATCGATTCTCAGTTATAAATGTTTGAACGTTACCCCTATTTATTAAAACATGCGTTGATTGTGGGAATATGGCTTGCGAGATTTAAAACTGCCAATTGAAATTAATGCATGCGATTACTGCATATTTTATGAGAAGCTTTGATTTCAATATTTATGCGTGATTGAGGAACTTGATTTTGTGTACAGACCATTGATACGATATTTTAAATACATATCGATGTTGAAATATGATTTTTAAAATACGCCAACTGACGTAATATAAAACACCCAAAGTTATATAAAAATAACGTTTTTAATTTATATGTTTATTTTGTTACTTATACCATAAATTTTTTACGCGTCTTTTAAACGCGAAATTTAACAGTTCATTAATACACTAAATCCTTCAAAATGATTACTTAACAAACTTAATTGGTTTTCACATATTATATATATATATATACACAAGATTCCTTGTATTAAAATTTAAATGGAGTTGTCTTTTAACAAAATTAACCGTTTCACAACTTTAAATTTCCATATTTAGTATTTTAAGGAAATGATTTAAATCAAATTATATATGTATATAAATTGGGAAGTAAATTTTACTGGAAAGAGAAAAATAACGGATTAAAGTTCTATACGTTTTCTTATATATAATCTTATATATATATATATATATATAGTATTTATTCCCTAAATTTACGCGCCCTTTTTAACGCGTAATTTCCCAGTTCATTTATATACTAAAAAAATTAGAAATTCTGACCATGCTGAGACTCGAACTCGTGACCTATCGTGAATAGCCCAGATGTCTTAACCACCTAAGCTATTAATGTTTTCTTAATTAAAACTTGATTTTGCAAGACATTAAGTTATTTACCATCTTCGACAAAACCCCAAATTTCCAAATTAAAGTTAATTCTTAACCATGTCAAAATTTCAGAGATCTTATTATTTAATTAAAAATTTGTTCAATTGTTTTTTTTATATTTTTAATCACTTTAAATAAACCCCAAAGTTTTTATTTTTAGAAAAATACAAGTGAAAAATACTTGTTAAAAAAAATTGGGCTGTTACACTCTCCCCCACTCAGAACTTTTCGTCCTCGAAAAGGAAGAAGGTAGGGGAATAGAAACAACCTGAAAGAAAACTAAATTGAAACTTAAATTAGAATCATTAATCTAAACAATAAAATTCAATTTTAAATTAATCTTTGATTTCATCTATTTATACTTAAAAATTTTAACATTTATTTATTTACATATTTACTTGTATAATATCCCTACACTTAAAAAAAATCATTCAAATTTTTTTTTTATCCAAATTTTACCCAAGGTATTATAACATTCTAATTTAAAATGTTTAATTTTAATCCAAATTTGAAATGGTAATTTAACTTAATTGTTAAAGTAAATTTATCATTTCCCAAAATAAACTAAATTCCCCATTTAGTTTCTTCTTTATTCCAAACTATAATTAAATTTATTTTTCTCAATATTTTTCTCATCTATGTCAAATATTTTTCTCAATATCTAAACCATATAAATTCAATTAATTAATATTCAATAATTGATTTAATTCATTTGATTTTTACAGAAGTTAAATCAATCTTAACTATTTCCAAATTAATTATCTTATTATCCAATTATTTTCTAAAATCTGAAATTTGTATAGTCATTTATCATAATCATCTTTATTCAACAAATTTAATTCTTCTTTATTCCATATTATTATTAAATATATTCTGCTTAATATATCTTATCGCACATATTAAGTAGATTATATTTAATATAACTATTCCAATATATTTCTAAATTTCCTTTAACACCATTTGATATTGTATATTATTCAATTACTCTTTTATTTCTATTTACCTCTATTTGTCTTGTTGTAACTGAAACTTTAAGTGTATAACATTTATTATAACCACTCAAATTTTTATTTATAAAATCCTTTTATATTATACATTATCCAATTACATAGTTAATTTCTGAATGATTTAGGTAAGTTATATTGGCATGCAATTTATACAAGTAAAATTTTCCAACTATATTATTCAAGTTTAAATATTCATTCCAAATTTGACTTTATTTTATCATTAGAATCACCTTTTAACATAAATTTATGAATTAAATTTCCAATTAACTTCAAACCCTTTAGAGATAAATAAATACATACATATAGTATATGTCAAATCAAATTTAAATCATATATCTATATATATTATAAATTAAGTCATATTTTAGAA
Source organism: Allium cepa (assembly GCA_030765085.1). NCBI lineage: Eukaryota > Viridiplantae > Streptophyta > Magnoliopsida > Asparagales > Amaryllidaceae > Allium > Allium cepa. Next base: position 417,380,976 of record CM060940.1, on the reverse strand, counting down.
ATTCAAATTAATTAAATTTTTGAAGCAAAACTACATCGTGGTCTCTTTACTTCGATACTCGAAAATGAATGTCGATGATGTTGTACTCATCCCCGAAATTATTTTCTAACGACAAAGAGAAGAGCACTGATTTTTAAAACTTTAAAATTCTTTGGAAACAAATTTATATTCGAAAATAATTTAAATAATAATATATCCTTTTAAGACTTTAAACACAAGGTTTGAAACTATCAGATATTAAATTCTTAAATTCTTGTTTTAAATCCATTTCTGTTTCCAAATAAATTTATAACCATGTTTATATTCAATTATTTATATAAGACAAAACCAATGGTTTACAAAACAATAAATAAAACCAAACACTATTATCTCTAAACAACTAGTTAAATTTTGAAAATTATACTTATATATAATATTAGATTTTTCCCAAATAGGAATAATTTTTTTTTTTTCAAACAAGGATAGAGATTCAAATTTTGAAGGACTCAAATTAAAGAGAATTTTGATTTAAAGATAAGTTGGAATCAGAAGATCTGATGGTTAAATAACAGAATAAGAAACCAGATAAGTTTATATAAATCGCGGGCAACCTTAACCTGGTCAACCGTGACTTAAAGAGTCAGATCGATGTGGATTTTCTGGGGTAAATCTACATTCGATCTGAAGAGATAGAGTTCAGAATAACCAAAGATACTAGTATCTAAACCGAGGATAAATATAAATCTCTGGTGAATCCATGCTAATTTGTAAAGGAGTTTCACCCCTTTATTAGAATATTGGCGAGACCGCCAATTCACTATAAAGATCATCTGAAATGGAGTTATGGGATACTCCAGAATCAAAAGAAAATGAATAGTGAGGGACACGAATGAACTTCGGAACCGCAGGGAACGTTCCAAAATTCGAAAAGGAAGAGATTCAAGCTCAAATGAAAGTGATTCTGTAAATCAACTTTACCATACATTCTAAGTTTTGCCTAGAGCCAAAGCTCTGATACCAGATGTAACGACCCGGTGTTTTCAACCATTCGCATCCGCACATGTCGGACTTGAATTGTTCAAAATACCGCGTTGTAAAAAATAAATTTGGCAGAACTCAGAATATGCAGTAAATAATTAATCACAGAATCACAGACACAGATATCAGAATCTCACAGCGGAATATAAAATATCACAGTGGTTCATGAAGCCACTGAAACTTTTACCAAACAGAAATACATTGTTTATAAACTTCGATACAATTTTAAGCCATAAGCAAATATAAAGTCTTTAATGCTTTGAATTACAAAATAGATAAAGATGAAAAAGCTTCCAACTAGCAAGAGTGATCTATGAGTGGTCCTAGCTCCGGAAAGAAAGCTGTAGCTGCAACTCAGGCTGACCCGAGCGTACAAATAAACAAAACACTCGAGTCAGGACATACATACTTATATAATGTAAGCTAAATCAAGTGTACTGTAATATAAAGCAAGTAACTTAAAGGATGCTTGGGATCGCCCATCCTCTAAGGATCCGTTAAACTATTTACTATGTAGTATATTGCGCTATTATAATAGTGTCTATATATAAAATAAACTTACTTTTAAATAGCGTTAAGGAGTGACCCAATATTCCTCTTAACACAAATAATGTCAATAGTCTATACAGTACCGTAATACCTCCTGATCGGGAAGCTACCAGAGGATACTCCATAGGTACGACACAAATAGAAACTCGTAGTAGGCTCGCTAGGGTAGGTGACACGGCACAACTAGGCAATGTCAGGGTAGATATACCAATTGCTATCCGGACCGGTGGAAACGCGTAGCCGCAGTTACCGCCCACCTCGAACAACACTCCCAAATCAAAGGTGCGCACCAAAACAATCACAAGAGTAATAGAATGGCATACGAAGAAGTGTGTTCGATCAGAGGTGCTACCTCATTAATCCGAGAATCGCTCCTGTTTTAGCCACCTTATGCCAACTCACGGGAGTCGGGTCCACGTATTTACCTTAAAGAAACCGTCACCACCATCCTACTTCATTCTGGAATCTCCACCGCGTACACGGTTAGTCAAAGTGGTTTTCGGTATCGACAGAGAGTATGCCAGATATCCGATCCCGGTCTCTTTGCCAACCAAATGTTATTATAACCCGTGGTTATAGTTTGAAAAATGGTATTTATATTTTTCAAATCAATATATATATTTCAAATACCTTTAATTTCAAATCCTTGATTTAAAACATTTCCTTTGAAAATATACCATTTCAATTTATTCAATTAAATTTGGAATTTATTGCTTTTATCAAAAGAATAGAAATCAATTTTCTTCTTTTAAAACTTTCCAAACTCAACTTCTTACTTTATTAGCAATTTCATATTTAAATTCCAAATCTTAACGTATTCCCAAAATAGAGATGAAATTTTAAATAAATCAATTTTAAATCAATTTCACTTCTACAGCATCTAGGAAATGCTATCTAAAGTTATGGGTTTAAAATAGTCAAGTTTCAAAAGACAGCAATTAAATGCTGTAGTAGACTTTTAGCTAAACATCAAATTTCAAATATAACTTATTATTTATTATTTCTGTATTGAAATCTTTTCCTTTCCAAAAATATAGAATTTCTAAACAAGTTATATTCCAAAATTTTAACTCAACATTTATTTATTTAACCCCTTTTAAATCATTGTAAATCTCATAAAAATCCTTTATATAATTTAAATTAGAATATCATCAAATTTCTAAATTTAAATAATTTAAAATAATTTCAGAAAATAATATATAAACCACGGGCCTGTATAAGATTTTCTAGCCTAGGTCAAGTGAAACGGATTTATATCATTTCAATCCGATATTTACACAACCCCGGGTTCTATCATTTCGAACCCGCAATCCCAAGACAATTTACAGCAGTTAACAGAACAAGTGAACAATAATAATCAATTAGGCCTATCATTTCAGCCCATACCATCTATAATAACAGGGAACTTGCAGTGGTGATTTAAGCAGTAAATAAACAATAACATAACTGCAGAAATAATATAACAGATAATACTGATGAGGTGTCAATTTAAATGGGGTCCATCATTCTATATTACACTACAGACAGATAATAGTGAAATACAATTTTACACATACACTTGCAATAATTTACCAAAATATAAATACGTATGTCTGGTGAGAAATACTCACCTGATGGCTGTAGAAAGATTTTAAATTTCAAAACGATGATTCACCGGAAAAGAACTACAGAGAGTAACGATCGAAATCCCTCGGATGTCAAGCTTAGATTTAAATCTAGAACAAGATTCAAAATATTGAATACGCGACTTTAGAATTTACGGTCAAAGAAAAATTTAAAAGTAGGGAGAGAATTTTTTTGTTTGACTTGCTCGACCACTCTACCATGTACAACAACCAAACATTTCCAAACACACGAACTGTGCTAACACTATAACCATGATAAAATTTCCTAAAGACAAACTAAGGCAAAATGGTGGAGTTTTCTTATTATGCCGGGGTACATGTACACGTGCACACTTCCATTACACTTACTCGCGTACACGCACTCACGCCAACATTTCCACATACTTACATCTCTTCTGCCACTTTCATTCATTATTTTCTTTTCCTTTTACCTGGATCCAACTACTAAAAATATCATCTACTACTGCAAATCAACCTAAGTACTTACAATATTTCTTTACAGTCTAAATTTAAACTTGCAGGCTTTACAAACTTACAATCAGACAGGAATTCATCATCAGCTACACGCGCCACAACCCCACTTCTTCGAGCTAACCATGGAATTTCTTCGAGAAAAATGCAACAAATCTTCGGGACAAAATATAAAGACTTCGAGAATTTTATGCAACGACTTCGAGTAAAATCATGCGACTAAATCAAAGCATCTACTGAATGTGTACATCTCATCTCCTCCTTATTCTCTGCTTCCTCTATCATATGAAGGTTACATATATGCAGACTAACTGAACTCACAGTCCTAGCCTACCTCTTTCCCATCCTCACCCCTTGTTTTTTTTTTTTTTCTTTTTTTTTTTTTTCTTTTTTTTGCAAATGAAAGAAAACTCTCTAGGCCTTGTTAACATCCAACTCAAACATGCAAAAAGGGTTTCTCACTGTTCCTATCAGACCTCTACATGAACCACAACAACTCCTAACCAGATACAAAACAAATGCATGCTTCTAAATATTTGTGACTGTGATACACGTACACGGTGACACCAATGCACAACCCAGTCTAACATCCCTGCCAATACATATTCACGCAACAAAAAAACTAAGCATCATCAGATCCTTACTAAATGAACCCATCCCTCTTTCTTAAATATTTTGACAACACTGCCCTTCATACTCCTCTCAAACAAATCCAGACCATCTTATGTTCACGCAATTAACACACACACAAGATCTCACTTCCTCTCTGTTTCTAGACCTAACTTTCCAAAACAAAAACAGTTCAACATATCCAGATCCCATATGTTTAGTTCAAGGCAGATGATAAGAGTCTCATAGAAAGACAAAGTGAATAAATAGTAGTGTGGCCGAGCAAGGCACGGATAGAACAACATCAAGAGAAAGAGGAAGGAAAACTGGAAGGAAAAAACAATAAGACTTATTACCTGATGGATCTTGAACGTACGAGGAAGGGGAAGGCAGAGATATTTAGATGCGGAGAAAGAAACTGGTGAGGTGGGTATATATATAGGCAGTGCGAATTAAAGGAGAGGTAAAAGCATCAGTTTTATTGATATAAATTTGGTTGATATGACTGCGAAATTTCCTCATCAGTTCAAAGGAAATAGATAAAGTTCGAACGTTGCAAAAATTAAAAAGATTTGAACTGCTGCAAGATCAATGGGGAGGGAGAGCAATCAGTTGAAGACTTGAAGCTATTAGAGACGAAAGATATGAATACGTGATTTTATTGCTGAGAAAAGAAAAGGCAAAACACATTTCCAGTTTTGAACAAAAGAATATGTTCGAAAAGGTTTGATTGAGATCTTCTTGCGTGATGAAAGAACCACTGATATAGCATGTTAGTTACACAGATATAAAGTTGTTAACATGAATGCGTGAACGTTACTTAAGGGAATATTGATCAAAGGAAGGGCAAGCAAGCATCAGTTATATTGACATAAATTGTGAATATAGATACATGATTAAAGCAGAGAAAAAAAAATGGCAAGCGTGATAAATGGTTTGATTTATTCAATGAATTGCGAGATTCATGTACTTGATTTTGGTAGAGCTGTTGGAAGCAGAGAATGGGAGAATATAGGATATGCACGTTTCAGTCTTTAAAGTGCATGCATTGATTGTGTAAAAGGATATCAGAGGGAAAAATATTTCGAACGTTACTTCATATTCATTTTTATTTCATTTTATACATTTTGATCTTTATATGTGTGATATCGATTCTCAGTTATAAATGTTTGAACGTTACCCCTATTTATTAAAACATGCGTTGATTGTGGGAATATGGCTTGCGAGATTTAAAACTGCCAATTGAAATTAATGCATGCGATTACTGCAAATTTTATGAGAAGCTTTGATTTCAATATTTATGTGTGATTGAGGAACTTGATTTTGTGTACAGACCATTGATACGATATTTTAAATACATATCGATGTTGAAATATGATTTTTAAAATACGCCAACTGACGTAATATAAAACACCCAAAGTTATATAAAAATAACGTTTTTAATTTATATGTTTATTTTGTTACTTATACCATAAATTTTTTACGCGTCTTTTAAACGCGAAATTTAACAGTTCATTAATACACTAAATCCTTCAAAATGATTACTTAACAAACTTAATTGGTTTTCACATATTATATTTATATATATATATATATATATATATATATACACACAAGATTCCTTTTATTAAAATTTAAATGGAGTTGTCTTTTAACAAAATTAACCGTTTCACAACTTTAAATTTCCATATTTAGTATTTTAAGGAAATGATTTAAATCAAATTATATATGTATATAAATTGGGAAGTAAATTTTACTGGAAAGAGAAAAATAACGGATTAAAGTTCTATACGTTTTCTTATATATAATCTTATATATATATATATATATATAGTATTTATTCCCTAAATTTACGCGCCCTTTTTAAGGCGTAATTTCCCAGTTCATTTATATACTAAAAAAAATTAGAAATTCTGACCATGCTGAGACTCGAACTCGTGACCAATCGTGAATAGCCCAGATGTCTTAACCACCTAAGCTATTAATGTTTTCTTAATTAAAACTTGATTTTGCTAGACATTAAGTTATTTACCATCTTCGACAAAACCCCAAATTTCCAAATTAAAGTTAATTCTTAACCATGTCAATATTTCAGAGATCTTATTATTTAATTAAAAATTTGTTCAATTGTTTTTTTTTTATATTTTTAATCACTTTAAATAAACCCCAAAGTTTTTATTTTTAGAAAAATACAAGTGAAAAATACTTGTTAAAAAAAATTGGGCTGTTACACTCTCCCCCACTCAGAACTTTTCGTCCTCGAAAAGGAAGAAGGTAGGGGAATAGAAACAACCTGAAAGAAAACTAAATTGAAACTTAAATTAGAATCATTAATCTAAACAATAAAATTCAATTTTAAATTAATCTTTGATTTCATCTATTTATACTTAAAATTTTTAACATTTATTTATTTACATATTTACTTGTATAATATCCCTACACTTAAAAAAAATCATTCAAATTTTTTTTTTATCCAAATTTTACCCAAGGTATTATAACATTCTAATTTAAAATGTTTAATTTTAATCCAAATTTGAAATGGTAATTTAACTTAATTGTTAAAGTAAATTTATCATTTCCCAAAATAAACTAAATTCCCCATTTAGTTTCTTCTTTATTCCAAACTATAATTAAATTTATTTTTCTCAATATTTTTCTCATCTATGTCAAATATTTTTCTCAATATCTAAACCATATAAATTCAATTAATTAATATTCAATAATTGATTTAATTCATTTGATTTTTACAGAAGTTAAATCAATCTTAACTATTTCCAAATTAATTATCTTATTATCCAATTATTTTCTAAAATCTGAAATTTGTATAGTCATTTATCATAATCATCTTTATTCAACAAATTTAATTCTTCTTTATTCCATATTATTATTAAATATATTCTGCTTAATATATCTTATCGCACATATTAAGTAGATTATATTTAATATAACTATTCCAATATATTTCTAAATTTCCTTTAACACCATTTGATATTGTATATTATTCAATTACTCTTTTATTTCTATTTACCTCTATTTGTCTTGTTGTAACTGAAACTTTAAGTGTATAACATTTATTATAACCACTCAAATTTTTATTTATAAAATCCTTTTATATTATACATTATCCAATTACATAGTTAATTTCTGAATGATTTAGGTAAGTTATATTGGCATGCAATTTATACAAGTAAAATTTTCCAACTATATTATTCAAGTTTAAATATTCATTCCAAATTTGACTTTATTTTATCATTAGAATCACCTTTTAACATAAATTTATGAATTAAATTTCCAATTAACTTCAAACCCTTTAGAGATAAATAAATACATACATATAGTATATGTCAAATCAAATTTAAATCATATATCTATATATATTATAAATTAAGTCATATTTTAGAAATTCAAATTAATTAAATTTTTGAAGCAAAACTACATCGTGGTCTCTTTACTTCGATACTCGAAAATGAATGTCGATGATGTTGTACTCATCCCCGAAATTATTTTCTAACGACAAAGAGAAGAGCACTGATTTTTAAAACTTTAAAATTCTTTGGAAACAAATTTATATTCGAAAATAATTTAAATAATAATATATCCTTTTAAGACTTTAAACACAAGGTTTGAAACTATCAGATATTAAATTCTTAAATTCTTGTTTTAAATCCATTTCTGTTTCCAAATAAATTTATAACCATGTTTATATTCAATTATTTATATAAGACAAAACCAATGGTTTACAAAACAATAAATAAAACCAAACACTATTATCTCTAAACAACTAGTTAAATTTTGAAAATTATACTTATATATAATATTAGATTTTTCCCAAATAGGAATAAATTTTTTTTTTCCAAACAAGGATAGAGATTCAAATTTTGAAGGACTCAAATTAAAGAGAATTTTGATTTAAAGATAAGTTGGAATCAGAAGATCTGATGGTTAAATAACAGAATAAGAAACCAGATAAGTTTATATAAATCGCGGGCAACCTTAACCTGGTCAACCGTGACTTAAAGAGTCAGATCGATGTGGATTTTCTGGGGTAAATCTACATTCGATCTGAAGAGATAGAGTTCAGAATAACCAAAGATACTAGTATCTAAACCGAGGATAAATATAAATCTCTGGTGAATCCATGCTAATTTGTAAAGGAGTTTCACCACTTTATTAGAATATTGGCGAGACTGCCAATTCACTATAAAGATCATCCGAAATGGAGTTATGGGATACTCCAGAATCAAAAGAAAATGAATAGTGAGGGACACGAATGAACTTCGGAACCGCAGGGAACGTTCCAAAATTCGAAAAGGAAGAGATTCAAGCTCAAATGAAAGTGATTCTATAAATCAACTTTACCATACATTCTAAGTTTTGCCTAGAGCCAAAGCTCTGATACCAGATGTAACGACCTGGTGTTTTCAACCATTCGCATCCGCACATGTCGGACTTGAATTGTTCAAAATACCGCGTTGTAAAAAATAAATTTGGCAGAACTCAGAATATGCAGTAAATAATTAATCACAGAATCACAGACACAGATATCAGAATCTCACAGCGGAATATAAAATATCACAGTGGTTCATGAAGCCACTGAAACTTTTACCAAACAGAAATACATTGTTTATAAACTTCGATACAATTTTAAGCCATAAGAAAATATAAAGTCTTTAATGCTTTGAATTACAAAATAGATAAAGAGGAAAAAGCTTCCAACTAGCAAGAGTGATCTATGAGTGGTCCTAGCTTCGGAAAGAAAGCTGTAGCTGCAACTCAGGCTGACCCGAGCGTACAAATAAACAAAACACTCGAGTCAGGACATACATACTTATATAATGTAAGCTAAATCAAGTGTACTGTAATATAAAGCAAGTAACTTAAAGGATGCTTGGGATCGCCCATCCTCTAAGGATCCGTTAAACTATTTACTATGTAGTATATTGCGCTATTATAATAGTGTCTATATATAAAATAAACTTACTTTTAAATAGCGTTAAGGAGTGACCCAATATTCCTCTTAACACAAATAATGTCAATAGTCTATACAGTACCGTAATACCTCCTGATCAGGAAGCTACCAGAGGATACTCCATAGGTACGACACAAATAGAAACTCGTAGTAGGCTCGCTAGGGTAGGTGACACGGCACAACTAGGCAATGTCAGGGTAGATATACCAATTGCTATCCGGACCGGTGGAAACGCGTAGCCGCAGTTACCGCCCACCTCGAACAACACTCCCAAATCAAAGGTGCGCACCAAAACAATCACAAGAGTAATAGAATGGCATACGAAGAAGTGTGTTCGATCAGAGGTGCTACCTCATTAATCCGAGAATCGCTCCTGTTTTAGCCACCTTATGCCAACTCACGGGAGTCGGGTCCACGTATTTACCTTAAAGAAACCGTCACCACCATCCTACTTCATTCTGGAATCTCCACCGCGTACACGGTTAGTCAAAGTGGTTTTCGGTATCGACAGAGAGTATGCCAGATATCCGATCCCGGTCTCTTTGCCAACCAAATGTTATTATAACCCGTGGTTATAGTTTGAAAAATGGTATTTATATTTTTCAAATCAATATATATATTTCAAATACCTTTAATTTCAAATCCTTGATTTAAAACATTTCCTTTGAAAATATACCATTTCAATTTATTCAATTAAATTTGGAATTTATTGCTTTTATCAAAAGAATAGAAATCAATTTTCTTCTTTTAAAACTTTCCAAACTCAACTTCTTACTTTATTAGCAATTTCATATTTAAATTCCAAATCTTAACGTATTCCCAAAATAGAGATGAAATTTTAAATAAATCAATTTTAAATCAATTTCACTTCTACAGCATCTAGGAAATGCTATCTAAAGTTATGGGTTTAAAATAGTCAAGTTTCAAAAGATAGCAATTAAATGCTGTAGTAGACTTTTAGCTAAACATCAAATTTCAAATATAACTTATTATTTATTATTTCTGTATTGAAATCTTTTCCTTTCCAAAAATATAGAATTTCTAAACAAGTTATATTCCAAAATTTTAACTCAACATTTATTTATTTAACCCCTTTTAAATCATTGTAAATCTCATAAAAATCCTTTATATAATTTAAATTAGAATATCATCAAATTTCTAAATTTAAATAATTTAAAATAATTTCAGAAAATAATATATAAACCACGGGCCTGTATAAGATTTTCTAGCCTAGGTCAAGTGAAACGGATTTATATCATTTCAATCCGATATTTACACAACCCCGGGTTCTATCATTTCGAACCCGCAATCCCAAGACAATTTACAGCAGTTAACAGAACAAGTGAACAATAATAATCAATTAGGCCTATCATTTCAGCCCATACCATCTATAATAACAGGGAACTTGCAGTGGTGATTTAAGCAGTAAATAAACAATAACATAACTGCAGAAATAATATAACAGATAATACTGATGAGGTGTCAATTTAAATGGGGTCCATCATTCTATATTACACTACAGACAGATAATAGTGAAATACAATTTTACACATACACTTGCAATAATTTACCAAAATATAAATACGTATGTCTGGTGAGAAATACTCACCTGATGGCTGCAGAAAGATTTTAAATTTCAAAACGATGATTCACCGGAAAAGAACTACAGAGAGTAACGATCGAAATCCCTCGGATGTCAAGCTTAGATTTAAATCTAGAACAAGATTCAAAATATTGAATACGCGACTTTAGAATTTACGGTCAAAGAAAAATTTAAAAGTAGGGAGAGAATTTTTTTGTTTGACTTGCTCGACCACTCTACCATGTACAACAACCAAACATTTCCAAACACACGAACTGTGCTAACACTATAACCATGATAAAATTTCCTAAAGACAAACTAAGGCAAAATGGTGGAGTTTTCTTATTATGCCGGGGTACATGTACACGTGCACACTTCCATTACACTTACTCGCGTACACGCACTCACGCCAACATTTCCACATACTTACATCTCTTCTGCCACTTTCATTCATTATTTTCTTTTCCTTTTACCTGGATCCAACTACTAAAAATATCATCTACTACTGCAAATCAACCTAAGTACTTACAATATTTCTTTACAGTCTAAATTTAAACTTGCAGGCTTTACAAACTTACAATCAGACAGGAATTCATCATCAGCTACACGCGCCACAACCCCACTTCTTCGAGCTAACCATGGAATTTATTCGAGAAAAATGCAACAAATCTTCGGGACAAAATATAAAGACTTCGAGAATTTTATGCAACGACTTCGAGTAAAATCATGCGACTAAATCAAAGCATCTACTGAATGTGTACATCTCATCTCCTCCTTATTCTCTGCTTCCTCTATCATATGAAGGTTACATATATGCAGACTAACTGAACTCACAGTCCTAGCCTACCTCTTTCCCATCCTCACCCCTTGTTTTTTTTTTCTTTTTTTTCTTTTTTTTTTTTTTGCAAATGAAAGAAAACTCTCTAGGCCTTGTTAACATCCAACTCAAACATGCAAAAAGGGTTTCTCACTGTTCCTATCAGACCTCTACATGAACCACAACAACTCCTAACCAGATACAAAACAAATGCATGCTTCTAAATATTTGTGACTGTGATACACGTACACGGTGACACCAATGCACAACCCAGTCTAACATCTCTGCCAATACATATTCACGCAACAAAAAAACTAAGCATCATCAGATCCTTACTAAATGAACCCATCCCTCTTTCTTAAATATTTTGACAACACTGCCCTTCCTACTCCTCTCAAACAACTCCAGACCATCTTATGTTCACGCAATTAACACACACACAAGATCTCACTTCCTCTCTGTTTCTAGACCTAACTTTCCAAAACAAAAACAGTTCAACATATCGAGATCCCATATGTTTAGTTCAAGGCAGATGATAAGAGTCTCATAGAAAGACAAAGTGAATAAATAGTAGTGTGGCCGAGCAAGGCACGGATAGAACAACATCAAGAGAAAGAGGAAGGAAAACTGGAAGGAAAAAACAATAAGACTTATTACCTGATGGATCTTGAACGTACGAGGAAGGGGAAGGCAGAGATATTTAGATGCGGAGAAAGAAACTGGTGAGGTGGGTATATATATAGGCAGTGCGAATTAAAGGAGAGGTAAAAGCATCAGTTTTATTGATATAAATTTGGTTGATATGACTGCGAAATTTCCTCATCAGTTCAAAGGAAATAGATAAAGTTCGAACGTTGCAAAAATTAAAAAGATTTGAACTGCTGCAAGATCAATGGGGAGGGAGAGCAATCAGTTGAAGACTTGAAGCTATTAGAGACGAAAGATATGAATACGTGATTTTATTGCTGAGAAAAGAAAAGGCAAAACACATTTCCAGTTTTGAACAAAAGAATATGTTCGAAAAGGTTTGATTGAGATCTTCTTGCGTGATGAAAGAACCACTGATATAGCATGTCAGTTACACAGATATAAAGTTGTTAACATGAATGCGTGAACGTTACTTAAGGGAATATTGATCAAAGGAAGGGCAAGCAAGCATCAGTTATATTGACATAAATTGTGAATATAGATACGTGATTAAAGCAGAGAAAAAAAAAATGGCAAGCGTGATAAATGGTTTGATTTATTCAATGAATTGCGAGATTCATGTACTTGATTTTGGTAGAGCTGTTGGAAGCAGAGAATGGGAGAATATAGGATATGCACGTTTCAGTCTTTAAAGTGCATGCATTGATTGTGTAAAAGGATATCAGAGGGAAAAATATTTCGAACGTTACTTCATATTCATTTTTATTTCATTTTATACATTTTGATCTTTATATGTGTGATATCGATTCTCAGTTATAAATGTTTGAACGTTACCCCTATTTATTAAAACATGCGTTGATTGTGGGAATATGGCTTGCGAGATTTAAAACTGCCAATTGAAATTAATGCATGCGATTACTGCAAATTTTATGAGAAGCTTTGATTTCAATATTTATGCGTGATTGAGGAACTTGATTTTGTGTACAGACCATTGATACGATATTTTAAATACATATCGATGTTGAAATATGATTTTTAAAATACGCCAACTGACATAATATAAAACACCCAAAGTTATATAAAAATAACGTTTTTAATTTATACGTTTATTTTGTTACTTATACCATAAATTTTTTACGCGTCTTTTAAACGCGAAATTTAACAGTTCATTAATACACTAAATCCTTCAAAATGATTACTTAACAAACTTAATTGGTTTTCACATATTATATATATATACACACACAAGATTCCTTTTATTAAAATTTAAATGGAGTTGTCTTTTAACAAAATTAACCGTTTCACAACTTTAAATTTCCATATTTAGTATTTTAAGGAAATGATTTAAATCAAATTATATATGTATATAAATTGGGAAGTAAATTTTACTGGAAAGAGAAAAATAACGGATTAAAGTTCTATACGTTTTCCTATATATAATCTTATATATATATATATATATATATATATATATGTATTTATTCCCTAAATTTAGGCGCCCTTTTTAAGGGGTAATTTCCCAGTTCATTTATATACTAAAAAAATTAGAAATTCTGACCATGCTGAGACTCGAACTAGTGACCTATCGTGAATAGCCCAGATGTCTTAACCACCTAAGCTATTAATGTTTTCTTAATTAAAACTTGATTTTGCTAGACATTAAGTTATTTACCATCTTCGACAAAACCCCAAATTTCCAAATTAAAGTTAATTCTTAACCATGTCAAAATTTCAGAGATCTTATTATTTAATTAAAAATTTGGTCAATTGTTTTTTTTTATATTTTTAATCACTTTAAATAAACCCCAAAGTTTTTATTTTTAGAAAAATACAAGTGAAAAATACTTGTTAAAAAAAATTGGGCTGTTACAGCTGCAAATACCTTCTTCGCCTTTTGCTTTTCTTTGTTGTTTTTGAGAAGTGGGCATTTTGGTTTGATGTGGCCAGGCTTGTTGCAGTTATAACACGTTAGTTCATTATCAGAATTTTCGGAATCTTTTGACCTATTGCCCTTTGTTTTCTTCTTGCGTGGCTTGAATCTAGACCATCTTCTAAGATTATTGACAGCCATTGCAAGCTCTTCAATTGGATCTTCTTCATCGCTTTCCTTTTTGCTCTTTAAGGCAATCGTCTTCTTCTTTGGTTCAGAGTTTTTGCGTTCTTCCTTTGCTTTTAACTCAAGCTCATATGTCATTAAGTTGCCAATCAACTCCTCCATGCTTAGTTTACTCAAATCTTTCGATTCTTGGATTGCTATGACTTTTGCCTCAAAGTTCATTGGTAAAACTCGTAGTATCTTCCTCACAAGCTCTACCTCAGTGAATACCTTCCCAAGCGCTCTAGCATTGTATACCAAGGTTGAAAAGCGTCCAAACATGTCTTTTATGCTCTCGCCTTTGTCCATCACAAAGTTTTCGTATTCGTTGCTGAATAGGGCTAGACGAGACTTCTTGACTTGAGAAGTTCCTTCGTGTGTCACCTCCAAAGTGTGCCAAATTTCCTGTGCTGTTGTACAATGAGAAATTCTATTAAATTCATTTTTATCAAGAGCACATATCAAAGCATTCATGGCTTTAGCATTTGTCGTTTTCAGTTTCTTATCGTTGGCATCCCACCTATCCTTAGGTTTAGGAATCTCAGTATCACCAACGATTATAGTGGGAGGTTTATAGCCAGTTTCAATAATATCCCAAACATCATAATCAACAGAACTAAGATAGATACCCATCCTAACTTTCCAATAAGCATAATCGTTCCCGTTAAACATGGGTGGCCTAGCAATAGATTGCCCCTCAGAAAAAGCATTATTTTGTAGACTCATGACTCTAGAGTTAAATAAAAAATATACCGGGCTCTGATACCACTTGTAGGATCTAGATTAACCCTAGAGGGGGGGTGAATAGGGTTATAGCAAATTTTCTCGATTTAAACACAGAAATAAACTACAGAAATAAATATGCAATAAAGTAAATCACACACAAAATTTACTCAGCTTCGGCAACCTCTGCCTATTGCTGCATTCACAGATTTCTATTAGAATTAAACAGTATCACGCTTACAAACACTCTACTAGACTCGCAGACATTTGCTCCCGCTCACAAACACTCTACTAGACTCGCACACCCTGCTCGCAAACATTTGCTCCCGCTCACAAACACTCTACTAGACTCGCGCACCCTGCTCCGCCTATAGAGTTTCGCTTACTCGCAAACTTTGCTTCCCGCCTATAGAGCTTCGTTTACTCGCAAACTCTGCTCCCGCCTATAATAGAATTTTGCAAACTCGCACACCCTGCTCACTGAACTAATTCTAACTAGACAATCTGACACTACCTAAATCCTAGGTGGTGATTTACAAAGTTTTGATTCGGAAAATTAAAAACGATAATTAAAAGACAATAGAAAAATAACCCTTAACCCTAGTTAACAAAATAATAAAGCCTAATTTAAAAAAAAAACTTAAATCCTCTTTTATTATACTATAACAAGGCCGGTCCTCTCTTCATTAAACCCGATCACTTCTTTGTGAATAAAAATGGCGGCTGCTTCTTCCTTCGTTCCTTCGATCTGAGATATTATGAAAGTTGACTTTGTTTCGATGCTCTTTAATCTTGGCTATTGCTCAATCTTTGTTGCTCTTGAATTCGCGGCTTCGCTTTGTCGTGGTACTGTGATTTAGGGTTTATGGATTTGGGGATTCGATCCCTTGAGTGCTCTGCTTGCGAATTAGGGTTGAGATGATTATCGGCTTGGCTTGGCTTCGCTTTGGTGAGTTCGATTTTGCTTCAGGTAAGATTTTTAGCTCTGTTCCTCTTCGATTTTCGTACTCGAACTCCCCCTTATGCCGATGATGATTTGGGGCTTTTATATGCATTCGTATTCCTTGAATTACGTTCGTTTGAATTCGTCAATTTACTTGCTCTGGCCGCTTGATTTCACTTTGATGATTTAGATTGTATTGACTTGTTCATAAACGTATATACTTTGATTGCTTGACATTCACGGTTTTGAATTTCAACTCCTTGGTCATCACGATGTTGACTATGGCTTTGACTTGATCGACTTCTTGATTGCTACTGCTTCGGCCTTGACTTGTTCATCTTGAAATTGTTTGCGTCTGCATTGAATTCGAACCTAGACTTGTTTATTGCTTTCCTGTAGATGCATTCACTTCATGTTTGCATTGTTGACTTGATTACTGAGCTGGTGCCATCTGGTACTTGTTTGCATTGTTGGTTGCATTGTTCATCTCGACTTGTTCGACATACTGACTTGATTCAATTGTGGACTGGATTTTGTTTTCTTTGCTCAGACTTTTAGTCACATACAGCTATGAATATAAATGCTTTTGACTTTGGTATGTTCGACCTGTCGATTTGTTTGCATTTCTTAATGGTGTCACTGTGTTTGACATGGTCTTTGTAGTACTTGAGATTGGTTCCTATTGTATTTTTGTATACTATTGACAATCATGTTGGGTAGCTTCATCAAGGCTTGTTGTTGGCTACTGGTCGTCTGCACCTCTGCATTCATTGCAGTGTATCCTCAGTTGTTTGTAGTTGCACTGCACTGTTGATTGAGTATTGTGTCACAGCAAACTGCATGTTATATTTCTTGATCATGTTGGCCATTTGGTCGAGCTGTAACATTGTTCCATGTACACTTTGAGTTCTTACAGTTGATTTGGTTGTTCCCTGTACTTGTGCATTGTTGTGTCTAGTTTTTTTCATTCATGTTGCAACTGCACTTTGATGGCTGTTCATTTGTATTCTGGTCAGTGGTGTTCATTGTAGTTGCACTGCAGTTTCATTATGACTGCTCTATGTTGTCACTTGATCTTGTTGCTGTTGCTATGCAGTTGCTATGGTCTCTGTTCTTACTGTTTGTAGTCAATTGCTTTGTCTATTCATTTGCCTTGAGTTGAACCTATCTTGGGTTTGACCTTGTTTTTGATTTCTGTGCTTTTGTTTGATTTTTGCACTCGAGTTGGCGAGGCAGTGCACACGTATACGAATGTACACGTGTGTACTGCAGCCACTTATAATTGCCTGTCCCTGATAAAAATACTGATATGCACAGATATTGCACAGTCAAAAATGATGACGAACAACCCAAATAACTGAGGCAAACAATGTTTTCAAAATCATCGTTTCTTTCAAATTTCAAAAATATTTCTCTTTCAGTTTTACTGCGTTTGAGAATATTTTTGCAGATTACTCAGATGCTGGATTCAAACCGGAATGCAGTTGAAGACAAAAACACGAGTGTGAGTGATATGTAGTGAGGTTAACTGTAAATGTGAAATGTGATGTGATTGTAATCAAAAATGTATATGTATAGTGAGAGCATGAAATTGTACTATTTAAAATTGTAATAAATATTAGTTTGAATAAAATATTCGTTTGAATTCAAATTCTGTGTCATTTAATTTTATTCAGCAAATATTTATTTATTCCATGAAAAATAAAATAGTACATTAACAAAACACGAGTGTGAGTGATATGTAGTGAGGTTAGCTGTAAATGTGAAATGTGATGTGATTGTAATAAAAAATGTATATGTATAGTGAGAGCATGAAATTGTACTATTTAAAATTGTAATAAATATTAGTTTGAATAAAATATTCGTTTGAATTCAAATTCTGTGTCATTTAATTTTATTCAGCAAATATTTATTTATTCTATGAAAAATAAAATAGTACATTAACAAAACCCGAGTGTGAGTGATATGTAGTGAGGTTAACTGTAAATGTGAAATGTGATGTGATTGTAATCAAAAATGTATATGTATAGTGAGAGCATGAAATTGTACTATTTAAAATTGTAATAAATATTAGTTTGAATAAAATGTTCGTTTGAATTCAAATTCTGTGTCATTTAATTTTATTCAGCAAATATTTATTTATTCTATGAAAAATAAAATAGTACATTAACAAATACATTTAAACGAATATATATGTTTATTATCATCAAACAAAAACATATAAGCGCATATTCAACAATTTATCCATCACAATATGAAAACAGATCACAACATCAATTATAAAGATAATTATTATAATGTGAGGAATCCAGTTGGATCCCTCCAACCTGTTTTCCCTGCATCCACAAATATTAGCACAACAACAATATATATCAATTTAGGCTGATATAAATAAACATTTCAACCAATCACACAATTATTTAAATATTAACTATTCAAATCAGCCAACATCCAAATGTGAGTGAGAATAACTCACCTTTGCTTTTAAATTTGCAATCCACTCCATCTCGACTTATTCTTCATTATTTTTGACCTTGAGTCAACATTATAAGTTTTGTTAATATTTGAATTGATTGAACAATTAATTTCTATTTATTTACTTTAAGTTAATAATTTGGTTTTAACCTAAAAATTTACTAACTAAAAATTCTAGTCCTAACTAATAACTAAATAAACTAATTAAACAAGTTAATTACCTTAGTATATATATCCTAGAGTTTAAACAGTAGGCTTACTATATATATATATATATATATATATTTAATCAAACTAAATATTTCATTATAATTCTATATATATGTTGTTATTATTTTTATTTTTTTCCTATATATATCTAATCTATAGACTGAAATACAAATAGGCAGTATTTTTTTTTCTTTTTTTTTCTTACTGCAAATAAGACTCTGTCCCGATAATAAATTCAGTAAAACAAAAATTGAATACCTTATTTAAACTGTGACTTCTTTCCTGACACCACACCGCGATGGCAAGGAAACACTCCATCGAGAACTGCATCACCAAAGTCACCTCGTGAACATGAACACCCTGCCGAACAACACCTCGAACCATCAACCTACCTCGCTGCCTCGCGTCAAGTCGC
Organism: Allium cepa; assembly: GCA_030765085.1. Classification (NCBI taxonomy): domain Eukaryota; kingdom Viridiplantae; phylum Streptophyta; class Magnoliopsida; order Asparagales; family Amaryllidaceae; genus Allium; species Allium cepa. Next base: position 417,361,828 of record CM060940.1, on the reverse strand, counting down.
CAGAATACGGCTTGAACTCAAACTCCTCGACATCGCGAAACCCTCAAATCTCGGCCTCGATTAAACTTTGCAAACACGAAAGCCACTCGAGATTCAACCGTCTCCCTAGAGCGGCGACCTCGAACTCGATCAAGCTCTCCCCCACTAGTTCGATTCGAAGAAAACGTCGCGAGCTCACGAATCGATTCAAATCGAATTCGGTTCCACCCCTCCCCTCTTCGAAACAACGCGTTCAACCATCTCCTTCTGGTTTCGGTTTTGATTTGAGGAGTAAAAGACAAGCGGCCATTGTTATCTTCTTTCTTTCTTTCTTTGTTTTTTTAGGAAGGAACAAATTGGTTTTCGTTCATTTCACTGAGAGTTTGGGGGAAAAGAAGAAGAGCGTTCGGCTTCAATTTCGTTCGTTTAGTTATTTATTAATATTTTCTACACGGTTGAATGCTTCCTCTTGAAGCTTCTTTTCCTTTTTTTTTATTACCAACGATTTAACGATTTCGAAAAACAAAGTTACGATGTGAAGGAAATTTGGCTGACGCTGACAAATATAAATATATAAATATATACTTAATTAAATTTGAATTTTCGATATAAACTACAACGCGTTAATCTACCGTGCGATCACACAACAACTCCAAATGCTACGAAAATTGAAATCTAATAATAATACAATATTATGGATCCAATGGAACTGGTTTCGTCGAATTCCGAGACTGCGCCTCGGAAGGCTATTTTTAAATTCAATTTAAACGATAAAAATTTAAAACCTGAACAAAACACTTCCAAATTCAATTTTAACACTTTTACTATCTTCCATATTATCAATACAAATTTTACAAGCTTTCAAATTATTTTTAATAGGCTTAAAATCTCAGATTTCATATTTTATTCAATTTCAAATTATTTAGTTCAATAATTTAATTGTCAAATAAATTATGATATCCGTAATTCAAGTTAAAATTACTCTATTAAATGTTTAAAAGCAATTAAATATTTCGATTTAAAAAAAATCTTAAAAATTCCGGGTCGTCACAAGTACAGTGGAGATCTGAGGCTTGTTCCGGTCAAGTAATTGCCATGTTATCATGTATAGAAGTTCAACCAATGATGATTAAATGGATTGCATCTATGCAGAAAGATGACCCAGTGTTAGGTGAGAAGATTAGAAGGCTAAATGCCGGAAAGAGGATTGATGATTTGAAATTTTTTAGTATTGTCTAGAGAGGGTGGTTGAGAAAGAAGGGACGAGTGCGTGTCCTGAATGTAAAAAACCTAAGGAAGGAGGTCCTTAGAGAATATCAACAATAAAAATTTACAATTCATCCCAGGAGGCTAAGATATATCAAGATAGAAAAAGAAATTTTTTCTGGGAAGGTATGAAGAGAGATGTAGGCTTATGGATAATGCAGTATTTGAACTGTCAACATGTAAAAGCTGAACATTAGAAACCATGGATTACTTTAACATTTTGATGTTCCAGTCTGGAAATGAGATTCTACCTCAATGGATTTCATATATGGGTTACCATGGTCGAATAGAGGAAATGAAAATATCTGGTTATAGTAGATAGATTGACTAAGAGTGCACACTTTATACCCGATAAGTCGACCATAATTGCACCATATTTAGCTAAGTTTTTCATGAAGAATATAGTTAGACTGCATGGAATTCCTAGTAGTATAGTAAGTGATAAAGGTTCCTTATTCACTAGTGAATTTTGAAAGAGTCTACACGATACTTTAGGTATCAAGCTCAATATGAGTACCCGTTACCATTCGCAGACAGATGTGAAATGAAGAGAGTTAGCACAGTCTTGGAGGATTTGCTAAGGACTTATGTGCTAGATTTCAGAGGATCATGGGAAGACCATCTATACTTAGTTGAATTATCGTATAAAAACACTATTCGAAGTTTTGTATGGAAGACCATGCAAATCTCCAGTTTGTTGGTTAGTGTAACATTCCTTATCTTGAGGCTCGAAGCTAAGTGCTACAGATGCTACAGTCATCCATAGTATTAACTTTCGGTAACAAAATACGGTAATGTTATTGGTATTCATAATATCAAAAGTATATGAATATGAAATAAAATCATCACAAATTAAAACAACTTTTCTGATCACATTTCATAGCAATATTTCATATTCAGTTCACATAATCACTACAGGAAAAGTAACTTTTGATGGCAAAATGGAACTGCGTTTTAATAAAAATTGGAGTCAATTGTTATTTGGTAAAAGGGAAAATAGTGAAAACTCTGTTTCAAAAGCAAGAAGGTGAGAATTGAATTCCTTCCCGCTACCTCTATCCAAAATTAGGGAAAAAATTATTTCCTCCTGATGTATTTATCAAGACATCTCAAAAAGAAATTATTAGGTCCTCCTAATTTAATCGTAGAGGAAAAAAAATTGTTCCCTCTCCACTCTTATTAAATCTTATTGAACCCTAAAGTTATCCCAATTCCTTTCCCATTCAAAACATTTATCATGAATCCGTCTCAATTCTAATCACCATTACCACAATTTTCTAATGTGGTATCCATGGTCTTTTTTTCACTGTCGACCTCCTAATCTCTCAGGTCCTTAACGACATTATCAAAAACTTGATCCAACAGTCTAGGCCTGAAATATGCATTGCTATGGAGATCCGCTATTTGCATGATTTGCATTCTGGTCATTACCAGATAGGTTCTTTTTTGCTATCTGCTTGTCTTTTCTTGTAAAGGAGAGGGATAAAGCCATTTATGCATCCATTGTGTGGATCTTCGCAGGGTTGACTATGTGGTTCAGAGTTTTTGGAATATCATACTATTTCTCAGGTTCATTATTTTAACATATTTTTTGATTGTATTTGCAATTTGGTTAGGATTAGCTTTAGTATTGTTTTTGTTGTGAATGGAATAGGCTTTCCCTGGGGATATGCTTGGTTTTATTCTTGTGGGATTTGGTTTTGGATTGTGAACAATATGCTAGTGGGCTATTTCCTACTGATTGAGGATAGTGCGATGGGTAGATATTTCCCCGACCTTTTCTTTCTTCATGGGAATTAAGATTTTAACAAAGCTATTGGTAGAGCGTGCTCCAAATATGATGGAAGAGCAGAAATTCAAGAGCTATTTTGGCTGCAAGATTGTGATCGATGCTAGCATGAGCATTTATCAATTCCTTGTTTTGGTTGGAAAAAATGGAAATCAGACCCTTGCTAAGGAGGTTTGCAAAGTCAGTCACATACAAGGGATGCTAACTCGTACTATAAGACTGTTGGAATCGGGATCGAAGTTAGTGTTTGTATTTGATGGCCAACCACCTGATCTAAAGAATCATGAACTCACAAAAAAGGCTATCAAAGCAAGAGGATGCCACCAATGGCCTTAATATTGCATTATAGGCAGGAAACACGGGGAAATTAAAAAGTATAGCAAAAGAATGGTGAAGATTTCCAAGAAACATAATTATGGCTATAATAGGCTTCTTCGGCTTATGGGTGTCTCTATTATTAAGGCACTCTCTGAAGCTGATGTAGAGTGTGTACACTTTGTAAAGCTGATAAGGTATATGCTGTTGCTTTAGAAGATTTGGACTAACTTACTTCTGGAGCACCTAGATTTTGCTGCCATCTAATGGTTCCTAATTCGAACAAGATTTCCATAAAGGACTTTGAAATGACTAAGGTGCCGAAGGAATGCAAATAGTCTATGGATCAATTTATTGATTTACGCATTCTCTCTGGCTGTGATTACTATGATAGCATCAAAAGCATTGGGAGGCAAAAAGCATTGAAGCTTATCACACAGCTTGGCTTCACTGAAACTGTACTGGCAAAAGTAAACAAAGAAAGTCACAAAGAACCTAAGGATTGGCCATATGAGAAAGTCATCGCTGCTTTAAAAATCCAATCGTCTCTTGTGATATTGAAGAGCTCAAGTGGACTTCTCTCGATAGAGAGGGACTCGTGAAATTTTTGGTTGATGAAAATAGTTTAAGCAATGATCAAATAATCAAGTCAATAGAAATTGAAGCAACTATGAATAAATTCTCCCAAGGCAGCTTTGGTATGGTTGGGTAAGGGCAGCTTTGGTATGGTTGGGTAAGGGAACCGCGCTTCTTATTTTGAACATTCAGTTGGACTTCTTTGGTGACTTATCAATAATTCAATCTCAATATTGTACTTATTTAGGTCTCAGCTTTAAAATTCCTCACGTAGCTCCATTTCTTTGCTGAGTTATCAACCAAGTCATGTATATTTCTATCTTTAAGAAATAAATGAATTCAAATACTAGTTCCATTTACAATGCCTTATGTAGTTCCATTTATGTACTGCAACTGTAGAAATTTTGAACAAATGTAAAAGATCCCATAGTTTTTTTGGCTTGGGTAGTTAAAGTCTAAACTTATCTCGTAGAAATATAATATAGAGCAATATACACGATGTCAATCTTTTCTTTTTTAGTGTTTAAACAATTTTTTAGTCTAATCTCAATTTAATATAAGATGTTGGCATTCCGCTGACATCATTTATATCCTACGAATTATTCCAATATTGTTTGTATATATGTTGGCTGCCGGACTTTCTGGTGTCTGCGTGTCACATTCTACCGTATTGTAGAGATGGTGAATTGAGGTTCAACTTGTAAGTCTATGCTCTACTTCTCATATATTTGAATTTAGATTTAGAAAATGATTTGGCAATGGAAACCAATTATTGGATCTTTATTAAGGAAGCATGTGGCACTAGTGGAGCACTGTGTGGCCTGCTGCTGTATTTTACGAGGTGTCAATAGATATACTCTTGTGCTTGTTGCTCCAAGATGAGAGCCCAATACAACTCAAAGTAAGGACCATGTAAATACTACTTTCTTCATCTTTGCTGTGAATACCGTGCGCTTTGCCACGAGCATAGAGAGCTTGAAAACAAAGCACATATATGGAAACTGGTATAACATATATTCTATCTTTCAAAGATTTTCGATTTACTTCTGATATATGTATGAATTTCAATATGATTTAATTTTGAATTTAGAATGGGAACTAAACATGGAGAGGAAAGCGCAAGGTATGATGCTGCCACTAGTTTCTCGGGTTTTCCAAGTAATTTTGTTATTAAGTTCTAATTAAGAGCCAATGGCGTATACCCTATTTATATTAACAAGCTATATCGGCATCATCCTAAAAAGCTAGATTTTTATCATATACATTTTTATTTGTTTTGAAATTTAATGTCATTAGTGTTCCATTAAAATAAAAACTCTAATCTAACATCCAAATTTGTATATGCCTGCATAGACTGTCATTTGATTTTCAATCATATTATGTCGTTCAAAATGCAAAATAAGGCTAAAGGTTTTTTGTTCGTATTATTAGAACCAACCATTATTTTCCTATATATCAGTCTGCCCACTTCAACTTAATCTTAGTGTATAAAATTGTTCAATAAAAATCTTGTTTTTATTGCAGATTCAGGAAGTACGGTTTATGGGAAAAATGTAAGGATTTATATCCTCACGGCGATGTAGTTTGCACCGTCGGGACAATCGGCTAAAAAAGATGGGTTCTTTGCTCAAGTTGTAAGGTTACTTCTTTATTTCATGTATTTATATGTGCCGTTTCTTCTAATCAAATTATTTTAACCCATGCAATTATAGTGGTTTCAAATACATACAGAATATCTGAACCATTTTCCCAAATTTATAAAACTTAAGTTAACCAAATTTAGTAGAAAATATTGTTCAATCCACATTAACCACACTATTCATATGAATATTACTTAGATATATGTTGCACAGTTAATAACATCAATGTTTTCACCGTCAATTTATAGTGGCAAAATCATATGGACTATGGGCACTTTGTAAAATTGTTGCTTTAGGACACGTATGTCAACTTGAACGTTTGCAATTAAAAAGCTATCCAAAATTTGTTGCTTTAGGACATTTATGGACTATGATATTTGCTTTAGGACATGCATGTCAACTTGAACTTTAAGACCATGCCTTGCATACACATGGAACGGATTTTTATCTTGTGACAACCAAAACATTGCTACGTTAAATCTAGTGTATTATAATAGTGTCTATATCTAAATACTTGTTAATCATATCCGAAATTGTTATATTTATAAAATTCCAACATACAAGATTCTATAATCAAGTCCGAAAGCACTTATTGAAGAATGGATTCCATACAATGACAGGTAAGGGAATACCTTCCATATAGTACATTTCTAGAGGAATGTACCGAGAATCAACATGATGATCATCTGGATTTGGCAAGACCGGGCTAACACTTTTTGGTCAAAACTATTACCTGGAGAGTACGGAATATGACATCACCTCGGTCATTCCCGAGCTATTCGAGACATCTTGTAGCATACACAATAAACCCAATATATAGAGGGTAATCAAGAAAGATGATGACCATACCCTAAGGGTAGTGAACCATATAGCCTTACGGCATACACTGTTTAAGCCATTTCTGGGTGTGAGGCTTGAGGTAACATTTGCCTTTCACAGGACGTATTCTACTTTGAATGAAAAATTTCCATTTCTAATAAAACATGATTGATTTCCACAAAAGTACAACCTATGAGCTCATTCTTCTTAGAGAAGAGTGTCTAGTATAATAGGGGTTACTTCCTGCCCTAACAACAGATGTGTGTTTGTAAAAATCAATGTATGTATACCGTAAGAATGAAATGTCAAACGCTCGTCCATATAAGTTGTCCACGAACAGGGTAAACTGAAGGCACTTCTCATACTAAATCCCATTTGGGAATCACCCTTAGGATTAGTAGTGAGTATTACTTCCATCGAAGATTCCAAATGAAGATACTACTACCACCATACATACGATATGGGAATTTTCCCGAGGGTCAGTGACAGGTAGCCCTCCATTATGATCTTTAAAATCATTGTCTCCAACTTTCAAACACGTATATTAGTTCGAAGTGGTTTTCAGATAGGAATCACCCAAATTCAGACTTGGTTTCTCCGAACCAATTATTAATAAAAGATGTCAAGTATATAGGTGTTTATTATTCAGTAAATCAATGTCTTTTATCCAAATAAAATATCTCTTTAGAGATATACATCTTTAAATCATATTTTGTTTCAACATATACGGGATAATTAAACCTCTATTACCAAATCCTTTGGTTAATTAAAACCCCATTTTAACTTTGAAAATACCAAAACATTTCATCTTTAATTACTTAGATAAAAGTATAATTCAAGTCTTAATGAAGATTTCACATCTCCAAAACATATCTTTAATTGGTAAAAAACAATGTTATTTAAGACATTTTTTACTGTACTAAAAAATGGATCCATAAATTTTAGACTGATTATACCCAATACTAATTTCCATATTCAACATATACTATTCATCGAATTACGGTGAAATCACCTTTTAGGATAGTACGAGTTCCCTCCTTGGAATTTAACATGGAGTTTAACATGATTGTTTTCTTTAACAGCCAAAATTCGATTTTAAAATTTGTTTAACTTTTGTAAAGCTCCAGATCTATATTTATCTTAGGAAGATGTGGTCCAAGTAAATTGAATTTACTATCCCCTCCATTGAGTCAGTTTGGATAGCTCAAGCGGAGCCTAGATATTGGAATTCGAGCCGACAATATCCATACATGTCCAACCAAAATTAACGGAAAGACGAATAATAATGGAAAATAAAGAAGAGAAAAGAAGGAGAAGAGAAGGAGAAACTAAAACAACATAGAATCTCATAATCTCAACGGAACAACATATAATATAATACCAATGAACTTTACAAAAGAGAAACTTTCATATACATACATCCATCGAAGTATAACAACAAATCATAATCATCAGTCGGGACATTTTTAATAATTTGTCATCACAAATGCTGATAATTTAAACAATAATGTAGCAAAAATAAACAAATACGTGAATATGACCTGAAGACATCTAGCTCATTCACTGAAGCTCCAAAAGCATGTAAATCTAAATCTGTAAATATGCTCGATCTAACTTGAGGATTGAATGGGTAGAACGCCCGGATCAGTCCGGTAAACGAGTGTGAGAAAACACGTCTCAATTGAATTTTAAAGTTATAAAAACTTTTCTCTATCAAACAAATGTGTCTCGTAAGACTACGCCATAAATAAACACAGACGGGTTTTTACCTTACGATAACCAAAATATTTCACATCAAATCCCATTATATTATATTAGTGTCTAGTATACAAATAAAATTAAAATAGCTGAAATGGTTATGTTGGATAAATTTGATGGCATAAGAGGTTTACAAACTAGATGTTAGGAACGTATTAGGGAATGGATTCCATACAATGGCATGAAAGGACTACCTTCCGTACAGTACATCTCTAGAGGAATGTATCGAGGATACACAAACAATCCTCCGCATCTGGTAAGACCGGTCTATCCCTATTGGGCACTCATACATGACCTGGATAGATACCGAATACGTCATCATCCTAGTTTTACCGACCTATCCGAGACGTCTTGTAGCATACACCATATGTTCGAAATATATAGGGTAACCTAGAAAGGTTATGATCATAACCAAATGGTTGTGAACCACAAACCCTTACGTTGTACCCTGTTTAAGCCATTATGGGTAATGAGGCATAAGGTAATGTTTACTTTTCACATAGCACATTCTACTTTGAATGCCACACTGCCATTCCATGGTCACACAACTGATTTCTACAAATATATAACACTGAGTTGTACGTCTCAGGAAAAGGTGTTGAGCTAAGAGAATTTTTTTCCTCCACCACCAATCATATGATACGTTAGAGATTGATCAATGTAATTAGAAACACAACGTCAGATATTCGTCCATACAAGTTGTTCAGGAATATGACAAACAAAGGTAATATCCTATCACATCCTGTCAGGTACTACCCCTAGGATTAGCAGCAAGAAGTCCTTGCATATCATGGATTTTCATAATGAAGCACTACTCCCACCATATATATAATATTCATCTTGAGTCCAGTGGCAAGAAACCCTACATCTTGAAGATCTTCATCTTCAAAAATCATCATCATAAACCTGCACTTTCGAAAGCATATATTGGTCCAAAGTGGTTCTCAGATAAATCTGATCCCGGGCTCTCCATACCAACAACGATAAAGGGGCCCTCTACCTTATACGAAAACCAAGTCTCGCAGACTTTTCACATTTCCAACTCTCAATATGCTATCCTTCTTCCAAGAAGGAAGCCTGGTTGATTGGAGTGCCATAAACACTATGCACTACTCGAATCAACATTCTTAATCCAAAGGATAATCAAACCTACTTAGTTGGCTTCATGGTAAGTGCACAACTAATCAATTCCCACATCATGTCAAGGAACCAAAAATGACCAAATTTGATATTCGGTTATTTAACTACCAAAGCAATAAATATTATCTAGCACATAAGCAATCACTAGGCCCATTTAATTAATCTTTAATTAATTAAATAAATGTCCAAATATTTTCTTCAAATTATCTTTAAAAATTTATATCCTAAAAAGCATTAATCTCTCGATATTAGAAAACATTTCCATATACTTATACCAACGATATAAGTATATTTAATAATACTACCATTTTGGATACACACTAATAGATTTCTATAACCGTATAACTGCAAGGTTCGTATGCCTACGAAAGGGTGTTTAGTATAGGAAGCAATGCTTATATACAACCAAGCCTTTAGTACGATCACAAGAACCAATTCGTGCATTTCACAATGGAAGATCAAAATATAATTTATTGTGTTAAAACGCATGTTGCGTAAAACATCGTTATGACAACCCAAAAACACTAATATAGGGATTTGCTTAATATATAGATATATAAAAGTCCCATATAGAATATAAAATAATTCCTTTTTGAAATTACTTATTATAACAATAGTGTTATAGTCCATGCCTTCCATACTTCCTCGAAAATGTCTATTACAACAATAAATGTTGAAATTCATGTTTTCGATACTTAACCCATTTTAAATCATTTTTTCAAAACCATTTAAAATCCATTTGAAATTATTACTTTCAAAACCTTTCTTTTAAAGATTATCTCTTTAAAAACTATTAACTTCACCAATAATATTACTTTCAAAGCATTCCTTTAAAAGATTACTTAACTCTTATAAACTTGAATGTATTTCCTTTACATAAAAATGCATATTTAAATCTCAACATAAATCACTTCCATATCTAGAAAACTATGGTTAGAAATCTCATTTCTATTTTATAGAACTTTTTTAAATAAAATCTCTTTATTTATAAAATTCTACATATAAATCATACTTTATTAAAACTCATTTTACTATCAGAACCCACATATAAATCCATTTCTTTATAAATCTAATTTATTTATAAAATCCATTTATAAATACATGTACCAAATAAATTTCAAACCCATTTACAAAATATTTACAAATTCTGATTATAAATCTATTGCTTTGTTTAAAAAAATAACTTTTATAAATTCTTTATATAAACTTACTCAAAAATCTCTATTTAAAAATATTTCACAGAACTATACTTTTATAACATCAAAAATCAAACTTTTATTTTAAATAAATTCATTCTTTTTAATATATAAATATTATTAAACATATATACTTCAAAAATTACTTTGAAAAACATTTCAATTCAAAATCACTATTTTATAGCATTTCCAAAAACTAAAAATATAGCCCAGTGCTACTATAACATTAAATAAGCAAAACCATAACCATATCATTAAATATGACTTCCAACACATCATATACTGAAATATATGAAAAGTAAAATCAACAATGTGATGAATTTTGTTGGATACCTCTGATCTGTCCCGCTGCATCACATGTAGTATATAATCAAATGATGAAAATCAAACAGTTCGAGGCGGGATCGTAAATAAAGGGTCATCCGCTAATACATGGGAATGTAATTAGGTCTCATCAACTCCAGGATGAGAATATATCCAAATCAACCAATAAAATAGTAAATCATCCAAACAAGCGACAAACAACATATATAAAACTGTCCACACTTATATAAAGATATAAGTGGGCCAGAGACGTGAGTTTGCTCATAGAAATTTCAAAAATCGTCCAAAGCACTTCGATTTGATTAAAAATTGAACATACATTCAATTTTAATCCAAATTTCTATTAGCTTCGAATCCATCCAATCCAATTTCATATCGCAGACTTTGCCATTATGATCGCAATGCAACTTATCGTGCTCAGTTTAGACATCGTTCGAAAAATTTATGAATTTATAACAATTGAAATAATTAAAGTATCATGAACTTAAAATTAATAATCCTATTTAAATTTATTATTTTTCCATCCTTCCTCTTGTTTATGTTTGTTTTCCAAATCACGACTCCACTTTTTTTTGCTTTTTCTTCAATTGCGATCCTACAAGCCGTCGTTGCTTGATCGCGCACGCGTCTGTGCTTACCGTGCCTCTAACCACCTGAATGCCTCCGATTGGCGAGCCCGATCCTAAAACGCTAATGATGATCGAAGGTGATTTTCGGCCTCCATGCTATGCTAAACTCCATCTTGACAATTGATTTGGTTTGTCTTGCCAAGCTCTTCCCTTTTGCTTTTAGGATCAAAGGCCAGATCGACCTCTGTTGGTCCAAGTGGGCCGTGCGATCTCTATGGTTAATAGATAAGTGATAGTGGTTTTCGATTTTCGGGTTAGGGTTTTCCAAATGAATGGGGGTGCATGCTCCTACTTATAGGTAATTATAAAACATTATTCACGGGTTAAATTTTCGAACTCCAAACGAGGCATACTGTCTGGCGTTTATTTGTTATATCCGTACTCCGAACACAATGGAATATATATCAGAACCCAATTCCATCATATACAGAAGTTAACTTTCAAAATCAAATTATGTTAATTTAAATTCCTTTAACTAATTTCTATAAATTTTGAAATCGCACGACCAAATGTTACGTCCAATCACCACGAAATTCGACAACGTATAATAATTCACTAGTACTAATCGTTTATTATTTAAAATTGAATTTGAACAATCATTCTAAATTCCATATTTCAAATTAAATTTAGGATTCAATTATTTGAACAATTCCAAAATTTAAATTTAACAATTTAATTATCAAATAAATAGCTATATTTGAAATATAAATAAAATTAACTTTTTAATATTTAAAATCAACTAAATATTTCAAATTCAAGCGACTGAAATCCTGGATAATTGCATTCTCCTCCCATTAAAAGGATTTCGCCCTCGAAATTGCCAAGCTAAGAAAAATGACCCAAACCCATGAATTTTTTAAACCGATTAGCTGAAAATAGATTATAAAATTTCTAAGTCTTCAAAATTAATTCATAGTTACTAAATACTACCATTCCAAGTTATAACAAAAAAAATAAAATTTTAGTTATTGAAAATTTTCTAAAATTTTATAATGTCTTAAATTTACTGAAAATTTCGCCAACGTCTCCATTGCACGGTTCGATTAGAAAAATTTACAATACATATATAATCACAAATATACATCTCATCTTCGAGGATGAGGCATCCTATAAGGAAAAAAGATGCGATATGTAAGAGATGTGTACCTTTTCTTATATTAGGAAGCATATACAATCAATATGATGCAAAACGAACCATAAATGCAAAGCATACGCTATCTACACCTACTAAACAGTCAACGACCAATAAGAACAAGTGTAGCGTATGTAATTTCAATATATAGCATGTATTAATACAGTAACTATACGAAAATATAGTAAAGCTAACAAGAGAAATCGTCAAACAATTAATATTCATCCTCACTACCATATCAACTTACATTTCCCAATGTCATCATTTAATCAGTTAAGCCTGTACAATGTACGTATACCATCTTTACGCAAAACCATACTTGATCACTCGCTCGATCATACAATTTCACTTTCGAACTAGTATCATTCAAACGACCACTTTAGTGCGGACTCAGATTCGGTTCTTTGATTAGAAACTACCGTTCTCCTTGCATAAACATATTATGATGAAGAATGTCAGAATCAATCAAAAATCCATATCCAATGTTCGCCATTGAGAAGCGAATGAAAAACCCTAACTTGGAATGACCTAAATCATCTCGAAATTGTATATTCTAGATCAAATAGCTATGCGATTAAAATAATATACATACAACTTATGTATTTATTTCAATTGGTTTCTTATTATATCCTATTATTTTTTATTTACATTGATTCCATTTCATTCATAATGCTTTATTCACATTCATTTATTACTTAGCATATTTCTTTCAATACTAATATCATTTATAAACCATTTCATAAAACATAACTTAAGTTTATTATAAACGTTTTATTTTCACTTTACAACCTAAGTTGAATTTCATTATAAACGTTTTATTTTCACTTTACAACCTAAGTTGAATTTCATTTTTCTTAAGTTCATATCCATTTCACTAATTCATTTCATTAGATCATTTCATTAATTCATTAAAAATCAAATTCATTTTCACTTAACTTTGCTTGCATCTAATTCCATTTCAAAACTTAAGTTAAATTTCAAAATTACCTTTCTTAAGATTTAATTCAAAAAAATTAAAAATTTGTCTTAGCATACTAATTCTCAAAATTTATAAATTATAAAACTAGTTTTCTTATGTTTTCTGCAAAACACTTAGATAACAGCTTACATAATTTAAACACCCATTTTTTAATATTCTTCAAATCATTTTGAAACCTTATATTACGTAACACCTTTTATATCAAATCATGTTTTTCGAATTTTAAAATCAAAACTAGTTTTACCAAAACAAAACTCCAATGTTAGCAATCCATCACCTAGAAACTCGAAAATGAATATTGATGATGCTGAAGTCACCACCAGAATTATCTTCCAGCAACCGAAGTGAGTTCAGTGCTTTTTATTCTTTTAAATTATTATATATAATTTCACTCTAGTTATATAAAACCATTTCTTAATTGTTTATCCTCGTTTACGTTATAATAATAACAGGTTTTTTTTTAGAACATAAAAAACAAACAATAAATGTTAATAATCAAACATTATCATTCACTACAACTAAATACACCATATATTACTATAGTAATTTCTAAAATTAATCCTTTATATATAAAATATAATCAAGGTAAAATTATTTCATTTACTAATTATCAAAACAATACCGTGTCGAATTGCCTTGTTCAAACGTTTAGAAACCCTTATCAATGTCGTGACGTCCCACATACTGACAAGAATTCATTAGCTACTAAACATATAAATTAACACAATATAATTTTTTATAATCACTAATAAATATGTGTTCATAGCTATAATACACTCAAACTCATTCTATGATGGTACTGACCCTATCTATAATGAGTATCCCACCAAACTGAAGGTGTTCACGCAACCTAAGCTATGATACCAGCTATAACGACCCACAAACGCATAATTCGAGCTGAAAATAACCCACACATGTCCAACCCAAATTGAAGGAAAGATGGATAATTATGGGAAAAAAGAAGAAACAAGAAGTGAAAAGAAGAAAAAGAGAAGAAGAAACTAAAACTATACAGAATCTCACAATCGCAGTAGAACAACATATAATCTAATATCAATGAACTTTACAAAAGAGAATCTATCATATACAAACATCCATCAAGTACAACAATAAATCACAATCACAGCTTAGACAATTATAATAAACTATCCTGACAAATGCTGATAATTTAAGAAAAATGTAGTGGAAAATAAACATATGCGTGAATACGACCTAAAGACCTCCAGCTCGTTTGTTCAAGCTACAAATCATCAAAATCTCATTCTATAAATATACTTGGTCTAATCCAAGCATTGAAAGGGAAGAATGCTCGGATCAATCTCGTAAACCAGCATGAGAAAACACATCACAACAAAATTTTAAAGTTATAAAACTTTTCTTTATCAAACAAAGGTATCTCGTAAGACAACGCCGCACATAAACACGGACTGGTTTTTACCTTATGATAACCAAACCCCCTATATTAGTGTCTAGTAGACAAATAATATTAACATAGCTGAAATTGTTACATTGAATAAATTTAACAGCATAATAAGTTTGCAAATAAGATAGTAGGCACATATCAGGGAATTGATTAGATATAATGGCAGAAAGGAACTGCCTTCCATCAAAACATCTCTAGAGGAATGTACCGAGGATACACAAACAATCCTCCGCATCTAGTAAGACCGGTTTGTCCCCATTTGGCACTTATACACGACCTGGATAGAAACCAAATATGTCATCACCCCGGTGTGCCGCCTGGCGTTCTATATGTTATAACCATGTTCCGAACACAACAGAATATATATCAAAACCCAATTCCATCATATATAGAAGTTAACTTTCAAAATCAAATTATATTAATTTAAATTCCTTTAATTAATTTCTATGCATTTCGAACTCCGATGACCAAACGATATGTCCAACCACCATGAAATTCGACAGTGTATAATAATTTACCATTACGAATCCAATGAAACTGGTTTTATCCAAATCCATGACAGAATCTCATAAGGCTATTTTCACATGTTAATTAAATGGAATTATTATTATAACCATTCTAATCACTTTAGTTATAAATTAAAGTTTACACTAATCATTTATTGTTTAAATTTGAGTTTAAACAATCATTCTAAAATCCATTCATTCATAGTAAATTTAAGATTCAATTATTTAAGCAATTCTAAATGTTAAACCTAACAATTTAATTATCAAATAAATTTCTATATTTGAAATATAAGTTATTTGACTTTTAAAATTAACTTTCCAATCCTTAAAATCAACTAAAATTTTCAAATTCAAATGACAGAAATCCTAGGTCCTTACAAAACTAATTTCTTATCATTAGTAATGTTATTTGAGTTTTCAACCCAGTAGATACCAACAGAAAACAAGACAACCTTAAGTACTGGCTGGATAGTTCAGGAACTAACCAGACAAGTTACGACTAGAGACCGACAGGGGCCAAACTAGACGGCTAAGGCAATGATTAGAGTCAATGAAGCTAGGAGATCACTATCCCTGCAGCTCAACAAGCATTTGAACATAAGCAGCTAGTGACATGCCATCGACCAATGACGACAACGATGAACGTCTGTCAAAACATCTCCAATTTCAAAATCCAGGATAGTCCTCTGTGGCCGAATCGTCAGCAACCCGTGTACCTCCTCAAAGCCTCAAATAAACAAGTTACAAAAAAGGAAGGAAGGAGGCAAAACTTGGCTCACAAAATGAACCAAGTCTATGGGTCGCTGGGGAACGATGGACCGTGGGTCGCCAGACCCATGGTCTTGGTTAATTTCATGAGCTAGAACCTCGTGGGTCGCCTATAGTCCATACTGAGAGCTGATAATGATGGGCCTGGCCAAAAACCCTCCAACCTTTATAAATAGCGTGCCACCTACAACGTAAAGAGGATCTTCTTCATGAAACTGATTGTTGGAGCTATGTTGGGATTATTCTTCACTTCCAACCTCCCTCACAACGATCTCAAAAGGAATACACCATGATTCCCTAGAGGATTCTAACTCCAGAGATCCAATCTATCTAGGAATTTGCCAAAGCTTTGTAACCAAACAGCTTTTGTAGCAATCAGCTTATGATAAAACTATAAAGTGGACTTAGGCTTTGTTAACAGCCGAGCCACTATAAAAATCCACCGTCTATTGTCTTTTACTGCTTCTTGTCTATATTTGTGATCTGTGATATTGCTTTATAAAAATAAGGTTGGTGCTTCTGGAAACCAAACCAGGGTGTTGGTCCATTTCCTAGGTCAATATTTTGGTGCTTTCACTGAGAAGGTTGCAACCTAGGATCCAGATCTTGTTGTCTACTTTGGATTGCATAGGTCCAAAAGATAGATCTCCATTTTTAACCCAAGATCCAGATCTAGCTATCTACTTTGGATTGTGTGGATCCGAAAGTCAGATCTCCAATCTTTGCTTAAAGAACTCTCTGTTCTAAAAGTCAATGGCTTCTGAAAGGAAAAGAACTTCCTTTGGAAGGTCTATAGAGGAAACAATAGTCGTGGAAGGTATTAGCCTCCAACAGGCTGAAGTAAATGCTGCAAACTTAGAAAATCAAGCACCAGGGTCCTCTAATCTACATGAAGTTGTCACCAGGGATGAGTTGAATAAATGGCTTAAGAAATCAATTAATGAATGGAAGATAGTGAAAAGGCTATAATGGAAAAGCTCAAACCCCTAATACCTCTACAATCAAACCCCGCTCAAAGAACCATCCCTAAACCAGCTGTTGCCTTAGAGCAGGATAACTCCGCTATTTCCGGGTTGCATAGGAGAAATATAAAGCAGCTATTGAGAAGGGTAACCACGGGGTGTAACTTGGAGGATAATGAGAATATCCTACTGGACGCAAGATAACCAAATTTTAATTTGAATCAAGGGGCTAAAACCCATTAGAGGATGTGGTTGTGAACCTCTCCGATTCGGAAAGGTGAGAGCTGGGTGATCAGGTAGAGTAGGATGCCAATGCATTCGATACAGTTAGAAATGTCCAGACTACCTCAATTAGGCAAAATGCAAGCCAGCGCAGTCCTACGGGAATGGCTATCCCAAAGACATGAGAGCCTAGGCATCAATCCACGTGCCAAGATTTTTTGTTGAACCAAACACTTGGCGCAATGAATGACTGCCTCCCCCAGGACCACCAGACATCAGAGGCATATATAGTAGACATGGTCAAGCGGTTGATGGTCAAGAGTAAGAATCAAAAGGGTGATAAGTGGGGATCTGCCTAAAGTTGGACGCCTTTTACCGATATGACCTTGAATGAAAGATACATAGAAATTCACCATGCCAACCATTACCTCCAACGATGGAAGGATCCAAAACCTGTACAAACATAGTTGGTACATAGATCGAACCAATTCTCCGGAAGCCGTACGTTGTCGATGTTTTTCCATTTTTCTAGAACATGTTGCATCTATGTGGTTCACCAGACTTCCCCCAATGTCTATCTCTACCTTTGATCAACTTGGAACAAAATTCCTTGACCAGTTCAGACTTTATGCCACACAACCGAAGGATGTCATGTCTCTATCCGGATTTTTTCAAGGGCGCAACGAGCCGTTGAGATCGTTTAAGAGCATATTCAGCATAGTGGTGACAGAGGTGAGCAATCCTAATGAAGACATGGGTCTTATGGCCCTAGTCCGCACTATTCATCCGGAGATGGAGTTCGAGAAATGGATCAAGATGAAGCAACCCACCAACAAGAAAGATTTCAACCGCAAGGCAAGCCAGTACTTGAGGTTGGAAGTGGCGTAGCAGCTGGAAAGAAAGGCTGCTAGAGTGCAATTGACGAACATCAATCAAAATGACAATGGATAATCAAAACACACATAATCCCGGGAATAACCAAGGGGCCACATGGAAGAATGGAAACCAGAAGAGAGGAAATCAGAACTCTGACAAGAATAATGGCGGTGATCGCAACAAAAGGTTTAGAGAGTCTGGACCAGGAGACTATACCCCCCGAATGACACTCTGGAAAATATTTATCTCGCAAAATAAGAAACTGAAGTGTACAGGAAACCCCTCAAAAAAGAGGCAAAAGAATAGCAGAAGCGCTCAGGGAAATTCTGCTGCTTCCATGAGATGCAGGGCACAAAAAACGAGTATCACCACATTAAGGACCTCATTGAAGGATTAATCCACGACAACAAGCTTCAGAAATATGTAAAAGGGCCACCAAAACCCAGCCAGGCTATAGTTCCTCAACCACATAGGGAGCAAGGAAATCAGGTTGGAACTAGTTACCAAGGGTCGAAACAAACTTATCACAGGCTTGTTATCGGAACAATATTTGGGGGACCGCATCCTGCACAAAGGAGTTGAGGGGAGATGGAGAGATAAGCAAGCTCATTAAAACATACCCCGATGGGATCGTGTTTGATGTTGGATGGTGAAACTCCGGTCAAGCAGTAGAAGGCATTGAGAAACGATATAGTATTTCGCGACCACGATACTGAAGGAATTAAGGCTCCAACTCTCGATCCAATGGTGGTAACTATAGGAATCAAGCCCGTAGTTATCCGACGAATGTTGGTTGATAGTGGAAGCTCGGTTAATATGCTTTTTCAAACATACTTTCGATCAGATAAAGATAAGTATGAAAAGCATATCTGCGTGCCAAATGAAGATTCAGTGATTTACCGAATAACCTAAGAAGCCAGTGGGAACCATTGACCTTTCTGTGGAACTTGTAGAGGGAGAACGACGAGTCACCCTCATTAAGGCTTTTGTGATTGTGGATGAGATGTCGGCATACAATGCATTTCTAGGGTTGCCCACGTTAGCTAACTTCAAGATAGCTTTGGCTTAATGGTGCCTCATGATGAAATTCTCTTCCAAGAACGGAATCGGAATAGTGAAAGGAGACCAAATCGTTGCTCGAGAATGTTATATTACGGAATTGCACGAGTCTAGAAGAAGGAGAAAGGAAAGGATGTGGGGAAAGCTCTCCACATCCATGAGCCCTTCGAATAGCAACTACAGAGCCCCTTGGCTTGGGGACCATAGCCGATTTGACAAGGCTTTGGACCCTAGGAAGAAGAGCTCATGGGAGGATCGGGCGACACTAACTAAGCAGACGGTGTCTGTCCCAGTCAGTATGGATGACCCTACGTGGGTCATGAGAATCATTTCGCAGCTTGGAAACAAGAAGCGGTCGGAGTTGACCAAATTCTTACACGCCAACTTGGATGTATTTGCCTGGACGCACGCTGATATGTATGGACTATCGCCCGAAATTACCTGTCATACCCTTAACATTGACCCCAAATTCACTCCAGTCAAACCATAAAGGCGCAGCTTGGGCCTTGAGCGGTCCAAGGCTTTAGGAGAAGAGGTGGATAAACTAAGGGCCAATGGCTTCATCCAAGATGCAACTTCCCTTGAATGGGTACCATACTTGGTACTAGTTAAGAAGTCTAATGGAAAATGGCGAACCTGCGTTGGCTTTTCAGAACTCAACAAAGCCCGTCCAAAGGATAGCTTCCCCCTCCCTAGAATTGATCAACTGTTGGATGGAACAACGGGACATGAATTGGTGTCATTTAAGGGTGCATACTCGAGCTATAACCAGATCAAGAAAACAACAGCTTCATCACCGATTTAGGATTATATTACTATAGAGTAATGCCGTTTGGTCTAAATAATGCATGGGCCATGTATCAAAGACAGTGAATACTATGTTGAAGCGCCAAATCGGTAGAACTATGGAAGTTTACATGGATGATATGTTAGTCAAATCCCGAGTAGCCGTTAACCACCTAGATAATCTTGCTGAAATGTTCGAGATACTCTGTAAATATGGAACGAAACTCAACCCACTTAAATGTCACTTTAGGGTGGCCTTTGGGAAGTTCTTGGGGTTCATAGTAAGTGCCCAGGGATCGAAGCGAATTCAGAGCAAATAATAGTGGTCCTGGCCGCTAAGAACAAGAGAGAACTTCAAAGCTTGAATGCAAAAGTCACGGCACTAGGTCAGTTCATCTCAAAAGCCACAAATAATTGTATACTGTTTTTCGATGCGCTAAGGAAGGGAAAGAAGAACTTTGAATAGAGCAAAGCTCCTTCGAAGAACTACTGCGGCATATGGAAACTCCGCCAATCTTATCGAAACCAGTCGATGAAGAAGACTTATTCGTTTACTTCATAATTTCCCCACAAGCATTAAGCGCGGCTCTCGTGCGAGAAGAAGTGAGAATCCAACGACCCGTGTACTACATTAGCAAGCGATTCATCGGGGTTGAGAAGAATTACCTAAAACTTAAGAAACTAGCATATTACCTGTTGATCGCGTCTTGAAAGTTGCGACCGTATTTTCAAGCACATCCGATTAAGGTGTTGACCGACCCATTAAAACAAGTTTTGTACCGGCCAGAGATGTCCGAAGGATCACTTAAGAGGAACATAGAATGGAGTCAATATGGTATCACTTACCATCCAAGGAAGGCAATCAATGAGCAAGCGTTGGTCGATTTCATTGTTGAGTTCACGATAAGAGATGATGAAGAGGAAGTTCAGCTGCAACTAGACGCACAATAGAAGATTTTCATTGATGAAGCATCAAACAACTCCTGCTCGAGGATAGGGGTAGTGCTTGAAACTCCCGAGGGGAGAGCCATTAGCTATTCTCTACGTCTACAGTTTCCAGGTGTGAACAATAAAGCGTAGTACGAAGCACTGATCGTAGATATGAAGGTCATAAAAGAACTCAAAATAAAGCCGTTCATATATATAGCGACTCCCAGCTAGTTATATGTCATGTGAAAGGAGAGTATCATGCGTGCAGTGAAAATTTGGCCCCGTATCTATCCAAAGTGCAAGAGGTGATAAGCTACATCGAACACTATACCATAATCCACATACCATGGGAACATAAGATTAAGGTAGACTTCTTGGCCAAGTTAGCAAGCTCCGGAGAAGCCTAGTCGCTGGGGGTGGTCCCAGTTAAAACTCTAACCAATCCAAGCATTAATGAAATGGATGTAGAATGGATTCTCAAGACCATTGTGGAACCAGACACGTGGATGACACAAATAAAAGATTATCTTATGGCGGGAACTCTTCTAATATATTGAATGCAAAAAAAGAAATTACTCAGGAAGGCACCGTGATTCATGACACTGGATGGAATACTCTATCGAAGGGGATTCTCGACCCCTCTTCCTAGGTATGGGATCAATGATGAAGCATAACAAATCCTGGAAGAGTGCAGGAAGGTAAGTGTGGAGACCACACTAAGGGGCAGATGCCGGCAAAGAAAGTTCTTCTGCATGGGTAATTCTGGCCAACAGTAGACCACGATGTCGCAGATTATGCCATGAGATGCGATTGCTGTCAGAGATTTAGCAAAATCAAGAGAACTCCATCAACAGAACTGACACAAATAGTTAGCCCGTGGCCGTTTGCGATATGGGGGATCGATTTGATTTGTGTCCTTCCAACGGAAAAAGAAGGAGCCAAATATGCTATTGTGGCCATATATTATTTCATGAAATGGGATGAAGCGGAACCGTTAGCCACCATGTCCACAAAGAAAGTTATTAATTTCGTTACCAAATATATCATTTGCAGGTTCGGCGTGCCAAAAAACTTATCACTGAAAATGGGACGCAGTTCGAAAGCGCCCAGCTCAAAGGCTTCTACAAGCGCTTTCGGATTGAAATGAGCTTTTCTGCAGTAGCTCATCCGTAGGCAAATGGACAAGTGAGGAAATAAATAAGATCTTCAAATCCAACATCAAAATACGACTGAAAAAAGCAAAGCAAAACCTGGTTGATGGGCTTCCACTTGCACTATGAGTTTACAGAACAACACACAAAGCTGCAACCGACTACACCCTGTTCGCATTTGCGTAAGGTTCGAAGGTGATGTTTCCTGTTGAACTAGAAGTCCCCTCTCACCGAAGGCTGAATTTTGACCAAAACCGAAATAAGCAACTCCAACTTGAATCGTTGGACATGGTCAATGAACAGAGTGATGAAGCAGAGTTGAGAATCGCTACTTATCAAAAGAGGGTCGTACGATACTTCAACTCCAAAGTTCATAGTCTAACCTTCAAAGTCGATGATCTCATGCTCAAGCGGGTTTACCTTGTCCCAGAAGCCTTCGGATTGAATTGGGAAGGGCTATTTGTCATTCATCAGAAGCTTGGTGACGGGATCTTCAAGCTAAAGACCGTCGAAGGGATCGCGATTCCAAGAGCCTAGAATAGTGAATTGCTCCGTCGATATTTCATTAAAAGGCAACTTTATATATTTTATAATTTCAGCAAATAAGCCATAATGGAAATGCTGATTGTGCTGTAAATCGGCAATGAATCTTCTATGCTTTTCTTAATAAAATTTGTGCTTTGGAATCATCCAAACTGTGTTCATAATAATTACCCGACGATTCGACAGAAGTAAACTGACTCAAACCGTTGAATCGACGTAACCCGTACTAGCCCTCTGAAAAATAATGCTGCCCCGGCTGCATCAGGAGGGCTATGATCACAAGTTTCTCACATCACCCAGAAATAGGCGACGCCGAAAAACTCTAAATTCAAGTTTCTTGCATCGCCCAGAAATAGGCGACGTCAAAAAACTCCAAATTCAAGTTTCTCGCTTTACCCGGAGATAGGCTAAACCAAGGAACTCCAGGTTCAAGTTTCTCGTGTTGCCCGGAGATAGGCAATGCCGAGGAACTCCCGATTTAAGAGTCTCGCGTTGTCGGGAGATAGGTAATGCCGAGGAACTCCAGTTTCAAGTTTCTCGCGTTGCCCGGACATAGGCAACACCGAGGAACTCCGGACTCAAGTTTCTCACATTGCCCAAAGATAGGCAACGCCGAGGGACTCCAGAGTAAAGTTTCTCATGTTACTCGGAGACAGGCAATGCCGAGGAACTCCAAACTCAAGTTTCTCACATTGCCTGGAGATAGGCAATGCCGAGGAACACCATTATGAAGTTCCTCGCGTTGCCTGGAGATAGGAAAAACCGAGGGACTACAGATTCAAGTTTTTCGCGTTGCCTAGAGATTGGCAACGCCGAGGGTCTCCAAATTCAACTTTCTCGTGTTGCAGGAGATAGGCAATGTCGAGAACTCCAGATTCAAGTTCCTTGCGTTGCTCGAAGATAGGCAATGTCGAGGGACTACAGACTCAAGTTTCTCGCGTTGCCCGGAGATAGGCAACGCAAGGGACTCCAAATTCAAGTTTCTCGCGTTGCCCGGAGCTAGGAAACGCCGAGGAACTCCTAACTAAATTTTCTTGCGTTGCCCGGAGATAGGCAATGCCGATGAACCCCAAATTCTAATTCCCCGCATTGCCCGGAGATAGGCAGTGCCAAGGAATCCCCGAAGCCGCGCACTCGAGCTGAAACTTCTTGCTTTGCTCAAAAACATCGAATACTTAAAGTTTGTTTGGAGTGAACAAACTTGTGAACTGGGAAGCATACATCTATACAAAGACATAATCACTTAAAGGAAAAGAGTCCACAAGCCCTATTACCCCAACCAACAATAAATTCACAAGTTCAATCTAAAAAGTTAACAAGGATCCTAAGCAAAAATTTAATTTCAAGGATCCTAAGCAAAAGATTAACTTCCTAAGCAAAATTTCCAACTTTTGGAAGTCGTTAAAGCTTTCTAGATTTTTAAACAAGATTAAGAAGTTTTGAAAACTATCAAAATTCTATTACTCCCAATGAAGGACTTAGGCCGTGACCGCAGGATTAGCAAAGTATGAAATGAAACGTGCAAATGCACATAGAGTACATATGAAAAGATAGACGAAAATAAAGTCAAAATTCCATTATATTGCTTGTAATCTTATGAACGCAGAATCAAAATGTGGGGGCCATACCACACAGTAGCGGCTAATTAAGAAAAATTACAGACTATACAAACAAGACACAAAGTGCGGACTCTACACATAAGCATAAGAACTCAAAAAGAAACACAACAAGTCAAGCTTCCCACAAGCAATATCACAAAACATAGTCCATCCTCGTACCGGCCAATCAACGCTTTTTGCCACCACTTCCTGTCCCACCTCTGATTGGCACCTTCTACTTCTTCTCGGGAGAGATGTCGCTGCCAGTAAACTCAACCTCTATCACTGTAGCAATCTTATCCTCCTCTGAATTTTTCCAGAAGAGTTTTCCATCCCCTTACGCTTTCTCAACTTCCGGGAGCTCTTCAAAGCCTTAACCACCTCCACTCTCTCCTTCTTAACAGCAACCAGATCATGCAGAGTCTTTTATGGTTGCTCCATCCATGTCTCCTGCTCTTTGGCCTCAGTGGCAGTCATATCACCTTCAAAGGATGCTGAAGGATCATCCAGGCCATGAAGTGCCTCAATCTTCTCAACCTTTGGTCCTGGTTGTGAGCTAGGTGCAGATGCAGGGATAGGAATAGGAACTGATACAATTTCATAGGATGTAAAGAAAGCAACATGCACATGCGCCGAAGTAACTGGCATGCCAACAGGAAGAGTAGAAGAACCTACAAGATCAAAAAGAAATTAAACTCCTCTTGCCCTCGT
Organism: Allium cepa; assembly: GCA_030765085.1. Classification (NCBI taxonomy): domain Eukaryota; kingdom Viridiplantae; phylum Streptophyta; class Magnoliopsida; order Asparagales; family Amaryllidaceae; genus Allium; species Allium cepa. The sequence continues at coordinate 417,336,751 of CM060940.1, read as the reverse complement.
GGCATAAGATGGAGGCCCCCGAATTCAGGAGAGGCATGAGCGTTACCTACGCTAGAGGAAGGATTGTTAATGGAAACCTCAAACTCATCTCCGTCACCTTCTTTGTAGGGATTTACTACATGAGGAACAACGTCGAGCCCCGAGCTCATTGGCTGATCATGGAGCTGCCCCGAAGGTTTGCCCACATCAGAGATCAGAGACTTGGTAGGCACATCTATGGAAACCATCAAAGCTGCTTCGGAGGTTTCCATCTCCCATTCAACTTGAAGAATTTTTGGCCTTCATGTAGCGCCTTCATGGATTCCTCAGTAAGGTAGGCATCTCGCAACTCCTGATTTGAATATACGTTGCGTTCTCGGCAAAATGAGACAAGATTTCCTCCCAAACGAGGACAAGAGTGCGTGGAAACTTTGGGCCAAGATAACAAAGGCACTTTTGATTCAGTACAGACTTGACGTAAAAATTCAAGATCGTTGCATCTAGTTTGTCCATCTTTTGATCAAAAGTATGCTTGAGCTCTAGATAATTCGCTGCCATCGCTGCCTTCTCCATCTCACCCGTAGTTTTGCTACCACTGAGTTGTGTAACCTTGCCTGCAAAGTTGCAATTGTTTCCTGTAATTTTTCAATTGTCCCGGCTTGGTCGGAAATTGTTTTATTGTACCCCTCAACAATCAAATTGTGGTCGGCAATTGTCTTCGGTAGGGAAAAGAAATGCTGGGAGCAGCAGCAGCAACAGAAGAAGACGAAACATGCACAGGAGGTGAGGTTGGGGCAGAAGAGATGGGAACCTCTTGTCCCATCCAAGTATGCTTCAAATCGTGCTCAGAAGGACAAGAGCAGTGATAAAACTTTGGCTTCTTCAACGACTCTTCCCTTTCATCATGGGACCTTCTTTTTTGTATCGACCTCTGTTAACCCGCCTTTTGGTAAGGCTGTGGACAGACGGATTTAACTAAATCGACTGCTCATTTGTCGAGGCATGTACAAGGTATGCTTGAGTCAACAAGATGGATAAACGATAAGTCCTAGGTGCTTCTTTGTATAAGGCTCGGCTTAGGTGGTTCGACAGGTGCCGCTCGACCAAGGATGGAAGGTCATGCATAGCTCGGCCTAGGCTGGTCAGCCAAGATAGGACGGTTGAGCCTGGTTTGGCTTTGGAGTGGTTCGGCACTGGCGGTTTGGCCTTGGTGGACTGATTATATAGGATTGGCATTGGTGGTTCGGCCTCAGTGGGACCAGAAATGGAATGGGTCGATCGTATAGGGTCGATACGAGGAAGTAGGTCGGCGGGATGGTGTGGATTAGTGACTGAAGTGGATCGGTGGTCGAAGGTGTTTCGGCATGTTTCAGATCAACCTGGTTCGACATCGTGAGTGGGTCGGCATCTCTAGATCGGTCCAAGGGAGTAAATCAGCATCGTCATAAGATTGGGTTGATAACATGAGTGGTTCGACATCGTGAGTGGGTCGGCATTTCGAGTAGACCGACATGTTGAAGTGGCTCGGCAGGATGGTGTGGCTCGGTAGGATGGAATGGATAGGCGTGTTTACTGCTTTGAGTCTTAGCTTCATTCACTTCAAGTCGTAGGTAGGCATACTTCGGGTCATCACCTAGGAAATATCAGGTCAGCATATTCTGAACTCAGGGTTGGTCGTGGTGTTAAGTCTGGATCGACTATGGTCTTGGTGGGCTCGGATCACTTAGGAAGCCCGGTAACTCATGTTTTGCCTATAAATACAGCATCGGGGCTTCAAAAAAGGGATCTTCATTCTGCTTCTCATCTTCTTCCCCATTAAGGCTACTCTGCCATTGTTGCTTTAAAAACCCTGGATTGTAACTGTAATTGATTCAGATATCAATAGAAAGAAAATTTCTGGAGTGGGAGTTAGCCGAACCACTATAAATCCAGTGTTATTACTGCTTTCTTTTTAATTTTTATTGTTCTTCATATTCATACTCTCTACTTACATACTATTTGTGATCTGTGACTGTGATTTGGTGCTTTCATCTGGATTTGGGTGTTAGTGACCAATTTTAGCGCTACATTTTAGTGCTTTCACTGAGAGAGCTGGAACTCGGGAATTATGAAGCTTGATTTTGGATTTAAAGGCTTAGAAACTTGGATTCTGAAGACTATGGCAAAGCAATCAACTAGGAGACAGAGGGCAGAAAGAAGTCAGCACAAATGAAGTTAGAAGGCTTCCTTAGGAGCAAATCAGACCTCAGTTTTCATCACCAAGGATGAGATGGAGATGATGATGGGAGCTATGAAGAAAGAATTGCTGAAAAGACAAGAGGAGATAATGCAAAATCTACTTTAATCGGTTGGACAAGATGGAGCACAAAGACAAGGAAATGAACCAACTACGGCTGTTGGCAATGCAAAACAAGGAATTAGAGCTATAGGAGTTTCTGGGGGTCAAAACCAGAACCAAACTTGAGGGATTGAAGGAAATCAACAAAGGGTTAGGGGCAGACCCTCGGGGTTGGATACTAGTAGATCTGTGAATGAAGCTCAACGAGCAGGGAGCAACGTGAACGTAAATGGCCAACTTGAAGATTACTACCTAGAGTATCCTTTGGGATATGAGGTCATGGTAAAGTGGTGAACAGGGGATTACCCTGGATGGAGACAAGCGGATGGCTGGATTAATAAGAAAGATATGAGAGGAGGACCACCAAGCAGAGACTTGGAGGAAGTTAGCCGGAGTCCGTTCACTCCGGATATCAAGAATGCAAGGAACCCTCTAGAATTCAAACTGCCAATACTAGAGGCCTATGATGGAAAATCAAATCCGACTATGCACGTAAGTAGATACATCAGACATATGGAAGTGCTAGAGGCATCTAAGGAGATGATGGCAAGATATTTCCCTTTATACTTGACGGATTTGGCTACGCTTTGGTTCGGGCAGCTGGAGAGTGGATCAATCAGGACATGAGGCGGGCTAGTGGAATGCTTCATGAGATAGTTCTAGTCCACGTGATGCAACCCAAGAATGTAATGGCACTGGCATCGATGAAGCAGAGGATAGGAGATTCTGTGAGTGGTTTTCTAATGTGATTTAATGCGGCTGCGTTAGATCGTCTAGATCCATCAATGATTTTGATGGCGGCGGTAGCAGGGATTGCGGAAGGCATGGAACTCAAGGATTCATAAGCACAAGATCCACAATATGATCTGGGAGAGTTCTATCATGAGGCAGAAAGATTCATTCAGTTAGAGGATTCATGTGCCAAAAGGCAAGAGATAAACGCCGTTCAAGGCGAAGGAACGTCTGATGAAGGACGAAGACTGGATGAAGGAAATCGTAAGCTGGACGATGGACCTGGTGGTTCAGACAAATGGAGAAGAGGTCGAGAACCCAAATTTATGATGTACGTGGATTTAACAGATAATTTGGAATGGATTTACTTCGACACTTTGGGGCAGCTCCCCTATCGGAGACCACCTAGGAGGGATCCCACTAAACGGGAACGCAGGAGTGAGTAGTATTGCCTATTCCATGAGTTGGAAGGGCGCTCCATAGATGAATGCCGCCACCTGAAGGATGTGGTGGAGGAACATGTCGGAAGTGGCAGGCTGCCATAGTATGTGAGGAATTAGACAAGAGCAATAGAACATGAGCAGCTACCGCTTGGATCAAACAGCAACGACCTTGGAATGGGGCCACGAGTCGTCATCCGCTGAACGCGATGGTATGGATCGAGCTTAGGATTTGGACTCTGGTCATCGAAAAATCTTTTCTGATTTTACTTAAAAAAAATTAAACATCAACTATGCCACTTACACGTGTAAGGGAACCAGACTGAACCCCAGGCATGCTTTGAAATGGTATTGGTTGCTTTGCCCGGAGAGACAACCTTACTTTTTATTTCTTGAACCTTTGGACCTTGGATTTGATAAATGGATTTTGGTTTAATGCAACGAATACCTAACCGGAGAGTTATGGGTCTTATATTGAAAGTCAGTTGGGAATTAATCGCTTTATGTTCAGGGACACTTAACCGGAGTGCAGGGAGCGACGCGGCTTCGTCGGAGAGCGACAGGATCAACTCGCTCGCCGTTGTTTCCCCATCACTGGATAGTGACAAGATGGGATCCAATAAGAGCCCAGAGAGGCTAAAATCGGTCTAGGACTTAGGCCATGGCATCACTTAATGTTAAAGGATACTGAACCGAAGTGCAGGGAGCGACACCGCTTCACCGGAGAGCGATAGGATCGGCTCACACGTCGTTGTTTCCCTTTCACCAAAGAGTGACAGGATAGGATCTAACAAGAGCCCAAAGAGGCTAAAATCGGTATAAGACTCAGGCCATGGCATCGCTTAATGTTCAAAGATATTGAACTAGAGGACTGGAAGTGACGCTGCTTCGTCGAAAAGCGATAGGATCGGCTCACTCAACGTTGTTTCTCCTTCACCAGAGTGTGACAGGATGGGATCCAATACGAGCCCAGAGAGGCTGATATCAGCCCAGGAGGATCAAGGCATCGCTTAATGTTCAGGGACGCTGAACTGGAGTGCAAAGGATAGTTTGCTTCACCGTAGCATGGCAGGATCTGCCTTTTCAATTGTTAAGTTTGGATTGAGCTTAGCAAGGGTACGGAGAGGCCGTCAACAATCTGGATGGATCGTAGGATTCGATTACTGACTTCCAAGTTGTGAAATCGATTTAGATAGTGGCTTTGAACCACTATAGATTTGGATAAGGACCCGGCGAGGTCCTGGATATGGGTTTTAGGACCCGGTGAGGTCCCAACTCAGGATTTGGATCCAGCACGGTCCTAGATTTGGACTAACGGGACCCGGAGAGGTTCCGAACTCTGATAAAATGATCTAGAGAGATCGTGGATTCGGTTAGTTGATTTCTAATAGATATGGAATCGGATGAAGATTTGGTTACTGGATAGGAATTGGATATCGACTCAGAGCAGTCGTAGATTCGGATAAGGATACGGCAATGGCACTTAGATAAAATGGATTGGATTACGTACTGGAAAGTATGGCCATGTATAGCATATGGACTTCGAATATCAGATTTGAGGCTATTCAAAACATACCTTCTAATAGCAAGGCATGTTTTGGGGGAAAATGTTAACCTGTCTTTTGGCAAGACCGTGGATAGGCAGATATAACTAAATCGACTGCTCGTTTATCGAGGGTGGAATACGGTGGGTTTGAGTCTGGATGGATACACAGTCAGTCCTAGGTGGTTCGATGTATATGACTTGGCCAATGTGGTTCGGCAGGTGCCGCTCGGCTAAGGATGGAAGGTCATGCATGGCTCGGCCTAGGTAGGTCGGCCAAGATAGGACGGTCGAGCCTGGTTCGGCTTTGGAGTGGTTCGACACTAGCGGTTCAGCCTCAATGGGATCGGCCTTTGTGGACTGGTTATGTGGGATCAACATTGGTGGTACGGCCTCGATGGGATCGACCTTAGTGGATTGGTCATGTGGGACCAGCATCGGTGGTTCGGCCTCGATGGGATCGACAATGGAATGGGTCGGTCCTATAGGGTCGATCCAAGGAAATAGATCGGTAGGATGGTGTGGATCGATGATTGAAGTGGATCGGTGGTCGAAGGTGGTTCAAAATATTTCAAATCACCCTGGTTCGACATCATAGTGGTCGGCATCTCTCGATTGGTCCAAGGGAGTAGTTCGGCATCGTCATAAGATTAGGTCGGTAGCATGAGTGGTTCAACATCGTGAGTGGTTCGGCTTTTCAAGTAGACCGACATGTTGAAGTGGCTCAGTAGGATGGAGTGGATCAGCATATTTACTGCTTCGAGTCTCAGCTTCATTCACTTCGAGTCGTAGGTAGTCATACTTCGGGTCATCACCCAGGAAATATCAGGTCGGCATATTCTAAACATAGGGTCGGTCGTGGTGTAGAGTCTAGATCGGCTATGGTCTTGGTGGGCCCGGATCACTCAGGAAGCCCAGTAACTTGGGTTTTGTCTATAAATACAGCATGTGGGGCTTCAAAGAAGGGATCTTCATTCTACTTCCCTTCTTCTTCTTCCCTATTAAGGCTACTCTGTCATTGTTGCTTTATACACTCTGGATTGTAACTGTAATTAATTTAGATATCAATAGAAAGGAAATTTCTAGAATGGGCGTAGGCCGGAGTTGGCCGAAACACTATGAATCCTATGTTATTACTATTTTCTTTTTAATTTCTACTATTCTTCATATTCATACTCTCTATATACATACTATCTGTAATATGTGACTATGATTTTGTGCTTTCATCTAAATTTGGGCGTTAGTGACTAATTTTGGCGCTAATAGCGTCTGTGCAAACGGAATTTATCTCTTTCCTCTTAGCGACAGGCTTCTGCCTCGAGTTCTTTCCTTCACCAATATTTGTCTTCCAGCTCCTGAACTTCGTTGCGGCTAAAGGAACATCTCTGGTACCGTTACAAATTGGTATAATCCACGAAGTCGTCAAAAAAAACCATGCCCTCTTGTCATACCTGGAACAAAGCACAAATGAAAGAATACAGAAATAGGTAAGGAACTGAGCCAGTATACGAGAGAATGAAAAATAAGAATAAGTGCAATCCTAGTGTGTCGTATCTTGCACTCCTAATATGGGCTTAAGGCGCCGTCACAAACCAGAGCGATCGACTATCGAAGATGGAGTTGGACTAGTTTCGGTTATCACTGTCGTAATTGGGCTAATGGATGGCGCGATATCGCCTAAATAGAACAGTATCACGTCAAACTTGAAGTCGTCCTTCATAAGGGCATCAAAGTCGACGAATACATCTCTGTAATCTCCAAGCTCTGCCTCGGCAGACTTGCCAGGAGAATATTGACGTTTTCTAGACTATGAGGCCTTGACTTTGTCATCAGTGTCAGAAGGGGGTGAATGTGGAAGAACGGGACTAATGCTCAGTGTCTCGTCGCATAAATCCAACTCTTCACCTTCGGATTCTGAGGAAAAATAATCGCTAGTCGTGGTTTCACCGTTGCTACTTTCAAACATCCCTACTCCTTCTCCAAGTCCATCGCGGCTTTCCCTTCTGTACGTGGGGGATCGACTTTCGGTTCCTCCTAGATTGGAGGCATTCTAGCTGAACCACCTAGACCGACTGCGATGTCCTCCCCATGAGTCTCGTCAAGTGGGCTTTTGGACGGGCCGTCTATTTCTTGCCCTCATAAGAATCATGCGAAGAAGACGAAGGCCTTACGTGAACTCTAGCTCGACTGGGACAGGGAGCTTCCACCAGGGCAACAGATCTGCTCGATTCTAAGAGTCCAAATTGGTACAAATTCTCATCGGTAAGGAAAATTCTAACGCACCGTTCCTCGGCATTAATGGCCTTTAGAGTTTGACAGATTTCGTTAAGAGCGGCATCTGTGTTTGGCTCGGGATAGCTGCAAAACATGCAATCATTTAAAAAACTTCATTACATCACTTCAAATCACAACAAATGGAGAATAAGAAAACTTTCCCCCGCCATCCACCGGCAATTGTACGCCTCGGGGAACCTTGTGAAGAAATATTGCATCTTAAATTGCGATAAATTTCTTTGTAATCACAAGATGATCTTTCGATTCCGTTGGGCCTCAATTATGATTAGAGAGGGGCAGTCTTCCCTCGTCTTGAAAGCCAAGAAGTACCGCAACTCACCGAAACTCGGAGCGCGGTGGAATATCTACATGAAAATGGCATGGATGCATGTAAGAATGGCGTAAGCATTTGGATGAAGCTGGAATGAGGCAATCTCCAAGTTCGAGAGTGTCTTGTGAAGGAAATCATTGAAGGGAGTCGCAGCTTCATTTAAACACATATATCGATGACAAGCTGAGAACCTCCGGGGAGGCATGTGAGTAAACTCATCTTTCGCCGGTAGGCACGCGTCCTTTTCAAAATCCAATGTTGTACACATATATTATGAAGAACCTTGGGGAAGATCATGGATGGGGCCTTTCCAAGTGCCTTCAGTATGACTCAAAAGTTAGAAGGCTTGCGATCGACAATGGGCCCAACCGAAACTCGTTGACAAAATTCGGCTTGCGAGGTGGATGATAATTCTGCTTTACGATGTGTGGATGACCTTTTCATTCTATATGAAAGAACTCACATCCATAAAAGGTTAGGTAATTCTATTGGCAAATATATCCTATTTTATTTGGTCCCCCCTTTCACACTTGGACTTCAAGGCAACATGAACTTGAGACTAGCGCGACGGATTTCAAGTCTGAATTAAGGAAAGTGCAGTGTGCTATCAATGTAGGGTAAACTCTGTGTCCAAAGAGCCACAAACATCCTATCCCATGTAGAAAGATCGCTTTCAATGGAAGGAGAGAAGAACTTCCTGTGAAATTTCGCTTTCTACTTTAGTTTGCCTTTTGCGCACTTACCCATTATACCATGGCCTAAAGCGACATGGAAAACACTTCTTACTGTAGGGACGCCAAGCATGCAATACGTAAAACAAGATAAGCCCTAGTCCTTAGAAGAGTCATGGTCAACTGATGAAGAGTAAGGCAAGTGACATCTGAAAACTGGTAACGAGCCAATTCCGGTTCAATGAACAAAGATAGCAAAACGCGTCAAGCCTTGGGCTAATGCCCAAATATCATTCCAAAAGGCGACTCATGACCCGATTCCCTATCTTTCTTCAAAGAACCACAATCAGCAAGAAATTTTGTAGTCAATGTGACAAGCTAAGGCTGGGCATTTAACCATCATACCAACATAGAAATTAACAACTCATCCAAGAAAACCCACTTCAAATTGGTTTAATGGAACAAGAAGAATTACGAATTAAGCCTGGGAGTAGCAAATCAGGTCATGGGTGAGCTAGTGGAAAGTCAACTGCAACAAGACAATGGATCAGCTCCGATGCAACAAAATGATGGATCAGTAGGGACTTAAACTCGAACAAGGTGATAGGTCGGTTAGGGATTAAGCTCGAACAAGATGATGGATCGGCGATGGCGAATGGATTGAGCGAAGTAAGATGAATTACCGGACCACTTTATTTGAATCGTTAGTTGAATCACTGGAAGGCTTAATCGCTTGGAAAGATAGTAGTTGCTCGGGTCGAATGAGGGGCATGGTGCTAGCTCGGCTATAATCATGTAGAGAAAACAACAAATTATTTCGCTAAGTAATCGGGTCGCAAGCGACCCGATCCACCATGGGTCGTGTGATACCCGAACTTGAAGCTTTATTCAGTTAGGTCGCTAGTGACCTATTGCCCATGGGTTGCCAATGACCCATCATAAAAAATTAATTATAAAATAAACAATAATAATTATATACATATATACATATAAGAAGCGGAAGCAATGACGCACATATATGTATAAAGGAAGATGACTCTACCTAATCATCTCAAACCTGTTCGATTACAACTATTCTTTATTCTAAGGAATGCCGAAAGGCTACAAGTGGAAACATGATAAATTGTGACAAGTAATAGCAGCCAGAATCATGGAAAGTCAACCGATGACGCTAATATATGCGTAGAGCTCTAATGCAATCATTTGAAAATCAGCAGACAGACGCTGAATACAACAATTTATCAACAGAAAGATGCCGAAAATGATAACTTCTAGAGCATGCCTAGTTTACAATGAAGACAAACTCGAGGGCAAAATATTATCCGGGTTTTTAACCCAGCAGATACTAACAGAAAACAAGACAACCTTAAGTACTGGTTGGATAGTTCAGGAATTAACCAGAGAAGTTACGACTAGGGATCGACGAGGGCTAAGCTGTATGGATGTGGCAAAGATTGGAGTCAACCCAGCCAAGAAACCAACATCCATTCGGCCCAACAAGTGTTTGAACGTAAGTTGCTAGTGACTTGCCATCGACAAATGACGACAACGATGAATATCTGTGGAAACATCTTCAATTTTAGAATCCAGGCTAGTCCTCTATGGCCAGATCATCAGCAAACCATGAACCTCCAAAAAGCCTCAAACAAACGAGTTACGGAAAACGAAGGAAGGAGGAAAAACATGACTCACGAAATGAACCAAGTCCATGGGTCGCTAGCGACTCATAAGCCATGGGTCGTTGTCGATCTGAAGTCCATGGGTCGCTTGCGACCCATGCTCTTGGTTCACTTCACGAGCTAGAACCTCTTGGGTCGGCCGTAGTCCATACTTATAGCTGATAATGATGGACTAGGCATGAAAACCCTCCAACCCCTATAAATAGCATGCCGCCTGCAACATAAAGAGGATCTTCTTTAGGAAACCGATTGCTGGAGCTCTGTTAGGGTTATTCTTCACTTCAAACCTCCCTTACAACGATCCAAGAAGGAATACACCATGACTCTCCGGTGGATTCTAACTCCAGAGATCTAATCTAGCTAGGAATTAGCCAAAGCCTTGTAATCAAACAGCTTCTGCACTAGCAATCAGCTTATGATAAAACTATAAAGTGGACGTAGGCTTTGTTAGCAATGGAACCATTATAAAAATCTATGTTTATTATCTTTTACTTCTTCTTTTCTATATCTATGATCTGTGATATTGCTCTGTAAAATCATGGCTGGTGCTTTTAAAAACCAAACCAGGGAGTTGGTCCATTTCTTGGGACAACAAGTAATAAACTAAAATGATCATATTTGAGTTATAGAACCATATAAATCATTATTAAACAAATGTTTACAAAAAGTGCAATTGTATCGACAAAGCGTTATCTATTTTCTTATATCTTTCAAATCAACTATATATTTTTATAAAATTATTATACACGATAGATTATCGCTATATAATTAAATGAATTATTCTCATTTTAAAACAATTATTCAATTATTTGAACTTGATTTAAAATTCTAGAAAACATATAAAAGTGATGATATCCCTGATGATGTCATAAACATATTTTATTTTCAAAAATATAGTAAATAATTTTTATTTTATATTCTTGTTTAACTTGATAAATAAGTGTATGTATGTAGTTCCATGCATGCTAAAATTGAAAAAAAATCTCATTTTCCCCAAAAGCAAATTTTTGTTGTTTTTCTGATGAGAACCCCCAAATATGCATATCTGTTAATATGCCTTTAAAACGAGTTTTCCATCATTATTATGGTTCAAAACATTATAATTTGTGCTATAAAATCTTATATTTGAATATTTTAAATATAAATATAATTATCGAAGTAATAAATTTGCGGGTAATTGCTTCCCAAATTTAAATATTTTCGAAGAATATATGCAGCCATGAGGTTAGTGGGACGTTGAGTAATGGCAAGGCGTTGTTGATGAAATTTTTTAGATAGTCGACATTGCGGCTAATTAACGAGGTGAATCACTAAAAGCTTGTGGGAGGACGATGTTGTGTATTTTATTATAAATTATATTTGGGATCATATATACAAAATTATGTATTTTTTAAAGTTGGACCCAAGAGAATTTTCTAAGGATATATCTATAGATATAATAGAACGTTTTGAAGTTCTGGAAATGGATAAAAGGGAATTTTTTAGCAAGAATACACACATACACGTATGTGTATGTATTTGTGTATATACACACACATGTGTGTGTCTATATATATATACACACATATAACAATGGAAGCTTTGGAATATATCTAAAAGAAATATGCATATTGGAGAATATAATTATTTATGGAAAGTAAAAACAGGTATATAGAAAAAAGAAAAAGAAAAGGGAATTGGGGTTTAATATTATAAATTATATCAGCAAAATTGAAATTTGAAAATTTGCAACTCTTAATTTTCAAAAATAAGATTTCGAATATATATAACTTGATTTATTATTGTCATTAATATGTTATACTTGTATGAAATTTTATGAAATACTGTCTTTTATAATATATGAGTTATAAAAGATATTTTTTTAAATGGATGGCTTAGGAAAGGAAGCGATGATTGAAGTATTTATCGGTTTTTTTGGATAAAAAAGGTATATACAGGTTATGGAGGATATTTTATATAATGCTATTGGAAAACTAAATTTGGAATGTAAGTTTTTTTTAAAATGAAAAAAGCTTATAGTTTAGTAATAGGAAGGAGAATGAGGAATATACATGCATACATTCATACAAACATATACATACATACGTACGTACATACATACATACATATATCTCTTTGTGTGTGTGTGTGAATTGAGAATTCAATTAAGAATTTCCAAATGAGAATTTGTAATTTGACGGAGGTTGTTGAACAATCGAGCATAACATTACAAGGAATTATTTTATATTTGAAATATAAGCACTTACCATTTTGAAATTGTCATAAAATATTGAACTCTTGAAATGTTTTAATCCAAAAGTCATTTTGGAAAAAAGTTGAATGATAATATGCAAGATTTTTTTTTAAATGCTATGAATTTTGATATAATGGAATAAATGAAATTTAAGCTCTAGATTGAATAAAAAGGCCTTTTTTAAGTTTTTTATATATTAAAAGTTTAAATTCTCATATATATATATATATATATATATATAGCGTTTCCAAAAATTCATAATTAACTCAAATTTATTTTACCGGTTAATTCTCATACTATTTGATTGAGCTCCTATAGACATGAGTGGAGTTTAATATACTATTGTATGATTTTTGTTTGATAATAATAAACATATATATTCGTTTAAGTGTATTTTTTATTGTACTATTTTATTCTCTACATAATTAAATAAATACTTGTTGAATAAAATAAATAACTTAGAATTCATATTCAAACAAATATTTTATTATAAATTCAAATAGTACTAATTTGAGCTCTCACTACATTTACACATTTTCAATTACAATACGAGTCTCAATTACAACACAGTTTTCACTGTACAATTTTACATACATATTTCACCTCACTTCATATTCACTCATCACTCGTGTTTGATCTTCAGCTCTATTCCTGCCAGAATTCAGCATCTGAACTATTTGCAAAATAAGCACTGACACGGTAAAATTGTAAAAAAAATATTTTGCAGTGCACAATATAGTGTGTGTGTTTCGAAAATATTATTTGCCTTATTTATTTGGATTATTTGTCATCATTCTTTTAATTCATCTTACACGAACAACTTGTGACATGCATAGTGTATCACTGTACATGACACAAGGTCGTGCACACCAATATACACTTGATTGTTAAAATAGCAGGGATAGGTGAGCACAAGGTCAAACGCAAGCCTAGATTAGATTCAAATCAAGTGCAAATGCAAATAACATGTATACATGCATGCCAAACCAACAGAGCACGTACAATATGAAGACTTCGAGTTCACAAGACACAATCAGACATGAGCACATGCATCATGGTTTCAATAACAAAGGCAACAAGTACACCATCAATGTACGAAGCCATAGCATTCAAGCTCAATTGAAAAGGACTTCAATGGTTTCAGACTAAAATAACTTAGGCGAGCAACCAGACTACAACAACATCAGTTTAGACTCATGAAGATCCAAGCATCAACATACAAGGATATGTATACATGAATGAACATAGCAGGTTAGAGAATGAAGTGCACAAGTATACTCATTCAGTTTCAACATGTACAAATGGACCAAGACCACAATACCAAAGCGCACACGGGCATAAGTAGTAGTGAACACAATGCAACCAGACTCCAACCAAACATTTCAACATGTACCAGTTTATATGTAGTGACAACCAAACAAGTCAACATCAACATGGATATGCATGCAATCAGACATGAACACATTAGAAAAAGTGCAGATAGAATTGATGCCAGAGAATATAAGTTCATCAGAAAGCAAGCACTCGAAATGACAACAGCTCAACCAAACATACAAACAGATTCATGAAGACTTAACTAACATACTAGGTACAGTTTGAATAAAGTCTGAATAAAGTTGAAAAAGAAAAGCGTATGCCCATATGGTAATGGATTTATGCGCATATGGTAAAGTTGAATATGGTAATGAAAATGCTCATATGGACAGAGCAAGGTACAGAGCAAGGTACACAAGAAAAGCACACGCATACAACAAAATAAATCTAAAATTATTCACGAAGCGGTTTGAATAAAGTCAAAGCCATGGGTTATGAATCAGTCAAGGAGTAGAAAAATAGCAGTTTGAACAAGGTCATACTCTAGCAAAGAATCGAAAATTGCTAAACAAAAATTATCGTTAGTTCAATCAAAAGTCATAAGGAAGCGAATGATGAACAAGTTATAGGACAGATTCAAGCTCAAATATATCAAGTAATGAACAACAGAGTCATGACAATCATTCAAGTAAGAACCGAATAGCCGAGAAAAGTCACTAACAAATTCAAATCAAAATATACGAACAAAATAATAGGGTTTTGATCCCTATTTAAACCCAATTATCATTATCGGAAGAGAATTCGAGTTCGAATTCAAGAAAAATAGAGAGCATACTTAGAACAAATCAAAACAAATCCAAAACTCGAATCATCGAAGTCGAGCATAAACAAAAATCGAATATGGGAAAATCACATACCAATCCATTCGAGCTCGACACAATTGAATTAGCCATGAACTATCAAAGCCAGGAGATTATTGACGAAGCCAATCAAAGCAAAAGAATCACTGCGATCGATCATTTGTAGCGACAACTTCTGTTTGAACAACGCCCAAGCTTTTAAAAGAGTAACAAAGATCGATCGAAGAGAATACACAAGCAAAAATTAAAAGAGGAGGCAGTCTTTTGTTTATATTGGGCCGGTTTATTTTTTATTGGGCTTAAATTTTTAATTAGGGCTTTGTTTAATTTTTTTTATATATTTTTCTAATTTTTCTCTTTTAAAATTGTGTCAGACTCTAGTTTAACTAGGTTACGAACTATGGTTTTGTAGTTTGAAAATTCGCGACTCAGTGGCTGAGTTGTGATAAGCTTTTGAGCTTAGAGTTAGGTTAATCGAGTTATGGGGTATTTAAGTTTACGTGTTTTGTAAGGGACTGATTACTTAATTTCTAGTAGAAACCTTAGGGGCAGCATGTAGGAAGGTTATTGTCGAAGCTGGGTAAAACTGTATGTGATCTCTACTGCATTAGTTTATGTTATTATTTTTACTTCCGCATTAATTTTTAATATCATCCTACTCACCCCCTCTCTAGGATGAAAACGATCCTACATTTAATAACCTATAGTGAATGATAAATGAATTCGTGTGGTACAGGACATATAGTTGTTATTTATTCGATTATTATTATTATTATTATTATTATTATTATTATTATTATGCGGGAGTATATGACACTTATTGACGAGTCTTTGAATCGCCCTTGGGTTATAGGCTTTTGCTTATCTTGTGTTTATATGTCTTGTACCTACCTTGGGTTTATAGGCTCTCGCCTATCTTAGGTTCATAGGTTTTCCGCCTATCTTGGGATTTTTAGGTCTTGCAAATATCATGGGTTTCTACGTGCTCACGCTTGTTTTGGGATATTATAGGTTTCGGCCTATCTTAGATATACATGCATTCGGGTAGATTTGTTCATTAATCGTGGGTTTATTTGGTGCATTTTTCCTTTATGTAATTTTTCTGGATTTCTAATGATCATTTCTATATTCTATGTATTGTGTGTATTTTCACCAAATATTTCGAGGATTTTGCTTTTATTAGCTACCTTAAGTTTTCAGATTTGGTGATTACAATCTTATCTTTAATCGAAATCTTGGGAATTGCCCTTATGTGACACATGTTTTTAATTGAAATAGATTCATCATTTGAGTTTAACCAAACATCTTAAGGTTTTGCTTTTACAAGCTATCATGGGTTTTCTTTTTACTTTTGGTGATTACATTCTTGGAGTTTATTGGAGCATTCTTGATATTTGCCAATACTTGGCTTTGTGGTTATATTTGTTATCTATGTCCTTACATCCATTATTTGTCTTGCTTAACTCATTTGTTATAGTCTAGACTGACCAGTTTATTATTTTATAATACTTGAGTCAGACTGAGAAATTTCAGGTGCTCCAATTTGATAGTTCTAGAGAGGATTTCACTCCAGATATCAAGTTCACTTTCTTATCACTAACATCTTATATATGTGTACTTATTCTTATGGTGTTATATCTTGTATTGAGTTTAGACTCCTTTCTGTAAATATTCATTTCATGAGTTGTTGTACTTGTGTATTATATTGATCATTATGACTATAGTCTTGTATTTGACATTATGTTTCTATTTTCCCCATTTAGTTTGTATCTATTGAATATTTCATTGTATACATTTTGCACTCTATGATTCTGTGTTCTATGTTATATCATATACTGGTCTGAATATTTTACTTAGGCACCGTAGATTTGTTTTGGACCTAAATTGTATATATCGATTCCACTTTAGTAAATAAAAATTATTATCTCACTAATCGACGTATCAATGCTCGTTGAAAATAATATTTACGGATGTTCTCTCCTAACCAGCCCTATTCTCTGCACTAACAGACAATATTGTCTACTAATACCCTTTGCTAGTGTGGTTTACGGGGTAGGGCGTCATAGCTTGGTATCAGAGCCGAGTTTAGAATAAAATGTGATATCAAGGACTGGAATCTTATCTTAGACAAGCCTTAAGAATTGCCCCTTGGTGTTCTCAGGGTAGATAATAGGGAACATCTCCATTGGAATATTTGATAATTCCCTTTAGAGATTCTAGGTACTTTTCTTCCATTTCCCTTCTTTACAATTCCTATTATCAAATTATATGATTCACAAATAATCTTTGATCCAAACTTATACATCCCAGAAGTGTAGCTAACTAGGGGCCGAGTCACTCATTTTAGGATTGAGAAATCCATCGAGCCCAGTTGAGATGTAGTACTTTGTATACCTAGTGAATCATAATGTTGTTGTCGATCTTTTTATGATCTTTGTCGGCAACGAAAGCGAACGAAATTTTCCACTTAGCACATTATGTAATATATTTGTGATTGATTTGATTAGTTGATTGGATGTTTGTTTACATAGGATACCTAGTGATAATTCAAATTCAATTATGAGATATTCCTTGATGCTAGAATTTTATTTTAAGATTAATAGTTAAATCTTGCGGTATCTTCGTAATGGAAATCACCACAAGCGAAATTGAATTACATAGGTATAAATTAAACAATTGGAAATAAAGATAAGTTTTGGTATTTGATTACCAATAAACCAAAAATAAATTATTTACTCTAAACAAAGAGTTGATTAAGAATTGTTTTGATTAAATCATCATCTAATTAGGAAATATCATCCTATGAGTTTTCTATAAGATGTTTAGTGGTGATGACTATAAGCTCGTTATTATATGTATAAACTAAGGTGCATAAAGATATAAGTATTCTTCATTTTTAAAGACGACTTTTGAAGAGAGAGATAAAGAGAGAGTGTATGTGTATGTATGAGTGTTTAATTTCCCATTGGATGCTTTAAGGATTTCGGTCGGGACGTTTGGCCAATGTACTCAATAGGGATTCTTAAACATTTAAACTAGACAATTGAACGCACACTTTTATTAAAATAAGTATATTGGAAAAATCAAATTTTTGAAAATATGTTATTCCAAGGAGTGAAAAACTATTTAAAAAATAACAGTGTGGTTTAAAATAAAATGATATCTGGAAATATAAACAAAGATATGTACATATTAAGATTTTGGAAAAACAAAGTTATTTTTAAACCATAGAAAGAATAGACATATCAACAAAGATAAATTATACGAGTAACTATTTAATATTGGGCATAGGTCCTTAATCTTAGAGATCTCCTAGAATAATGGCAACACGACGTTGATCCTATAATCAACACGTAGTCAATGATCAAGGCAGTTTGTTCTGATAGTTGGGAATTGTTTAAGATTTGTTTTGAAAAATTTGATTTGATATAATGCTTTTGATAGGCCATGAATGACCATTACGATCTAAGTAAAAACATGTAAGTGTAGATCCTTAAAAAGCCAAATCAGCAATAGCTAAATAAAAGCATAGTTCTTTCACTTAAATCAATTAAAAGAAAATTCTGAATGTTAAAAGGAGGCAAACTTTTAAGTTCAAAAATAATCATAGGTTAAATAATATGAAAATTTGAAGTACCATCTCTAATTGTATTTGAAAAAACAATTTATGGAAATAGCTTTATAAATTAATTCATCTCTTGGACATAATTCTTGGTATTAAAAGAAATTTTGGTAATGCTTTATGGAACATATTACATACATTGACTCACTATTCAAACTTGTCATTATGTAAGATTACTATTTAAAATTAAATGTTAAGAGCTTCAAAGTGTCATGAAAATTTTAATGATTACTTTTTAAATTAATTTATCTCTTGGATATTAATTAAAATATTAAGGGGAAATTGGATATACTCCTAAGAAGGGGCTAGTGAATTGAATCCGTGAGATATATATGTATCGTGTGTGTGTTGATCCAACATTAAAATAGTTAGTGTCTACGGTTTCAAACTTGCACTAAGAAATGGATTTTTTCAAAATAAAAATATTCAAGGATTCGAAATATTTTTAGGAATTTCAAAAGATGAGAAATTATAAATGGAAAATACAAGGATGAGATACGGGAAACGATTTATATTTTTTGGTTTTTATCTGATATAAGCTTTGTTGAATATTGAGATATGTAAATAATTGAGAGATTTTGAAATTTTATTTCTAAATTAAAATAGATTTTGTAAAATTAAGGAAGGAGTTCATGTACATCTGCCTTTCCTTCTTCTCTGTTCATTTTTTTGTGGACCATAAAGAAAACGCTTCGTCTTTCCTGTTCATCTGCCTTTCCCTCTTCTCTCTTTTGTAAATACTCTTTATCCTTCCTTTTCTTCCTCCAACCACTTCCAGAATTTGAAATTCTGCAATTCTCTTCATATTTCTCGAAGCTTCTAGCGCTTGAATTTGCCTATTTCCTTTTTCAACAATGTCATTTTCCAAAGTTTCCAATGCTCGAATTCGCCTATTTCCTATGTCAACATTATCTAAGGTAATGTCGGTTCTTAAATTCGCTCTCTATCCTCGGGCTCTTGGTGTGTCCTATGATTTAGATTCTAGGGTTACTCTATAGTTCTTGGTAAGTGGAGAGGGTGCTTCATTCGAAATCAAGAAGGAGGCGCATTTGAATGAGTGTTGCAACCTCCATATGATTCGGAAAAGGAATTTTTTTTTTGCAATTCCAAGCTGAAGTGGTAAATATTTGCAATTACTCAGTTATGTATTACATGACCGAATTGATGGAGGTTAAGTTATGGCATGGTTATCGAGGGCGGAAGGAGTTCTGTCAAATTGTGTTTGGTTTCTCAACGGGTTAGGCTAGGTGATGAGAGAGGTTTCGAGATGGCATGGTAGTGAATGCGGTTGGCCTGTTGAGGGAATGGGTGTTGGACCAAAGTTGTTATTGTGAAGTGCTTGGTTGATTTGGCTGGGCACCATGACACTGCTTGATTTTGGATTGGTGTTTGAGAGATGCCGGACCAGGTTAGCCCATGCCGAGCCAAGAGCGGAGTCCTAGGAGTAGTAGCTTGAAATTTGGATCGTTTGTTTCAGTGTGTGGTACTAACCGAACCAAATGATAGTGGGCTTTCTATGAGCGTTTATTTTTTGGTTATAATTGCATGATTACTAATATGTTAAATCCATTGCTACTGCTTTACTCTTGTTACGATTGCATAGCTATTGGGGTGTTGAATTTATGCCTGTTTTTAATCCCTTATGCAGGAAGGAAAATGTCGTCTAGTTGTGAATTTTGTCTAAGAATTCATCTTCACAGCCTGCCGAAGTTAGCGTTTCTTCCTCTGTGGCTCCCATTAATCCCCCATAAAAAACCTAACTCTTCGTATTCTTTGGTGGAGGCCTACGCCCCCAACTAGATGCTGGCGCAGCCTTCTGAGTTTTATCCTAGCATGTTGACCATCAAGAAACTTAACTCCATAGCCACGACATTCGGGATTATTTGTGGGAACATGCTACTACCTTGGCCAAACGATAGGGCATGCTCTCACCCAGTGGGATATATGGCATATAGAAATTACCGTTACATGTGTGGTGCAATTCCTCTGCTTACTCGCTGGATTTCCATTTTTGTGGTCTATCTGAAGGTCGCTCTCCTGCAGCCTCAACCGAACTCTTACGCAATTCTGACCCGCCTGTATCTCACATTTATGAGGCACTATTACACACCTTCTACATATAGAGAGATCATGTACCTATGCAATGTGAGAAGCTATCGAAAAGGGAGCCCCTTCATCAGCCTAAAGTCAGCTCATAAGTTCAAGCTTGTCCTTGACTTATATTCTAAATTCAGTATGTTTAAGGAGTATTTCTTTGTGCTTGATGGTGTCGTCCCTCAACATGCCATCACTTTCGGGTGTAAGTTTCTTTTATATTTGCATTTAAGTTTTTTTTTCAACTTGGTTTCCTAATGCTTCGTATTGCAGGCAACGTAAAGGCGGCAGAAGATGATGGTTTTGAAGAAGATGGCCAAGGAAATCCAAGCTATTCTCGAGGCTAAGAGGGAAGCCTCGTTTTTGCTTTGCGACACTACCGTCCATTTCTACAATTTGATTGGTCCCGATCAATTCGTGTTCAAGATCAGGCCAAGTTCTACTGAATGGGCAACAAGAGCTAAAGGAGAAGGGGAGACACTGGCAAATGTGAGGAACTGGCAAAAGAGGGTGAGGTGTCGGATCCCCTAAGAAACTAATGCGCAAGAAGTGTGCAGTTCATTCTCCTCGTTCTAGGAAATCTTTATGCATACGGCATGCTCCTTCTCCGGATGACGAGGAATGTTCTCGTTTGGAAGGTGATAGCGAGGATGAGGAAGGGTTGGTGGGAGATTCTGGGGCAATAGAGTCAGAGGCTCACACTTCTCAGGATGTGGAGTTTATAGGTGGTGAAAATCTAGGCATGGCCCCCATAAAGAATGCCGAGGCCGTGCGGGAGTGGCTTGAGAAGTTAGATTAGTCTGAGCAGGCACCTGGGCCAACTTTGGTCGTTGGCCCTTCTCAAGAGAATGCGAAGACGGATGACCTGAGCGTAGTGCCTGTTCTTCTAGTGCAAAGTGGAGCGGGGATTAGTGAGACATTTGGGCTTTCTCCGAGTACTTTTGATTTCTACATGGATTTTGGGGTACTTCTTGCGAAATTTTTGTTCTTAGACGAGTCCCGGCCTCCACTTGCTTCTCAGTCAAATGAAGTCCAGTCGTAGTGTGTCCTTCTTCTGGGTGGAGTCCCGTCCCAGTGTATTCCTCAATTGAGTGAGACCCAGTCCCAGCCCCTAGATCCAGCCTCCCCTAAGGGTTCGTGGTAGCTTGTAGTGTCCAAGGGTCTTGTATGCCTTGTATTTATGCACACCATGTTTCTCTATTCTAAAGTGGTTATTCATTTTATGGAAAAAGAAGAAATCCAAAACGGAATGAGATGTCTCGGAGACTTGACTAATTCAAATGGATGAAAGAGACCTCCATTTCTCCTAAGACTACTCCTCCAAAAGGAAAAGCCTACATAAGAAAATGTCAAGGAGGCTCTATCGGGCTTGGGTAGAGGAGAAAGCCACAATATGTCTCAAAAATGTGCAAGGCCTTCAGACAAAGATGCCACCTCCCTCGGTTCTCATACTTCTTCCCGTCGCCGTCGCCAATATCCGTCTAGCCCTGATGTACATAAGGTGCCTAGTAACTTAGGGGAAGAAAACATCGATACTTATCTTTTGGACTTTCGTCCGCCGATAAGGAATCCCTTTGAGAATCATCCTAATATCAATCCTAGCTATGTGGGTCGCAATCCTACAGATCTTGATGCTGAGTTACTCTAGCCTCGTAATCCACTGGTTCAAATTTTAGATGAGGAAAAAACTATTGACTTTGCCAACATGACAACGAGAATGGTCTAGATCACTTGCGACCTGAAAAATTATTTATTATCAATCTTGTTTAGCCAAGGCCTGTGAGGATATCAGGAATGTTAATTTATGGTTGCGCCTGGAGGTGGAGGATCTCTATAAAGGACTTGCTGAGAAGGATGTAAAATTATAATCGGTTGAAGCATCTCGCGTGGCCGAGATAAATAAAGCAAAGGAGGAAGAAATCGGAGAGGCTACCAAATCATGCAAGGCATAGATCGATGAGGCAGTGAGTTCAATGGATGAAGTTAGGCAAAAGGACCTGGAGCGGATCCAGTCTCTTAAGGGAAAAATAAATAAGTCTCAAGAAGACTTGGCTGAATTAAATAATTCTCAAGGTAATTGGCGCAAGGAAAACAATGCCTACAAGTCTGAGAACGATGCGCTGAAGGTAGAGCATGTCCAGTTGAGGAGAGACAAAGAACAACATATGCACAAGGTGGTATCTCTTCAAGATGAAGTCGACAAGTCTAGGGACTTTTGTGAGACAGTTAATCAGATCCTGAAGGACACCTATTACAAGTTCCAGAAGCAAGGAAATCCTCAGTGGATGGGCGACTCCCACCAGGTGATGGCTAGGGTTCATACTCGGCTTATCGAGGAGACTAAGGCTGTGGTTGCCTAGGAAGAAGGAGTCGTGTATGATGTTTGGATGGTGAATTGTTAGTTCATGGTGGAAGAGACCAAGACCACTGCTAGAGGATATGAGTTGCTAGAGGAGGACGAGGAAGATGAAGAGGGTTTAGATTTTAAGGGGCTCGGCGATCCGCACAACATTACCCCGGGTACCTTATCTTTTAATTTTAGCTTTGTTATCTCTTATCTCAGACCGTATGACTCATGACCTTTATGGCTTGTATCATATAGGGACAGCTTCAGGACAAATCGTGCCACCTCTACCTTCGAAGGATACTAATGGGGTATCGCCAAGAGAGGTAGAGTCACTTGAGCATCCCAGCCTTCGAAGGACAAGGTCGGAGGGAGCGGTCCAAGTGATAAGGATGTCCCTCCTGCTTAGTCGAGGAAATTTCCTCCCCTCCTTTTTTCTTTGCATTTTGAAGGATATATATATATATATATATATATATTTGTACATACATATATATATATAACGTTGCAATGTTTGAATTTTTTCCTTTGTATGTTTATATGGAATGACTTTTGTGACACGTGATTTCATAGTTAGCCCTGTCTACTTATGAACCTCTTATGACATAGTTAATTGCCATGGTGTTTTGAGATGCGGGAATCCACAGACTTGTTGCCATGTTCAGGGCCGATCGCAAATGATAATTACTCGGGCTATTGCTCATGCCGTGAGTATTATTCGATTTATTGTTGCCGGTGTGCATTGTGCCAATCATCAACAGCGAACTACCCCTGGCTGCAACTATGCCTTAATCGTGGTGTTTATAATCATTTCGTAGTTGCCGGCGAGCCAAACACCAATGATAAACAGGCTAGGCTATAAATCGTGCCTAATCCATGGCTTATAGTCGATTCATCATTACCGGCTTGAGGGTGTCGACCGTCAGCAGTGAACTACCCAGGCTTGCTTCGTGCCTTTTGTCATGGCTATCTTATTTTCACTAATTTCGACGAGTTCTTGCGATTGATCGCAATAGGAGTAGTCATCAGATAAACAATTAAGTAAACAAGAAGGTTGAAATAAGACAAATAATGCAAGACACCAATTTTTGTAGTGGTTCGACCGAAATATGCCTACGTCCACTGCCTTTCTTATATTATTTCAGTCATGCTTCCCTACGGTCCAAGAGAAATAATGGCGGAAGTGTTGGAGATTCCATGCTTTCCCAAACGCATCCCCATCGAAAGTTGACATGATGTAAGCTCCATTATGAAGATCCTTATGAGCAACAAACAGTCCTTCCCAAATTGGGTCTAGCGCTCCTAGTCGTGGAATGACCCACTTAAGTACCAAGTCCCTTTCTTGTAGTGCTCGAGGTTTCACCTTGAAGTTTTGTTGCCTTGCCACATTCTGTCTATGTGCGGTGGCTTTGAGGGCAGTGTCATTCCTTTTCTCCTCAATTAGATCTGGTGACATGTTCAAGAGTTCTTCATTTTCTTCCAGATTATAATGCATCATTCGTTGTGATGGGATGACTATTTGAACTAGGAGCATGGCTTCAGCCCCGTATGCAAATGAAAATGGCATATGCCCTGTGCAGTTTTGTAGGAAGTTCGGTAGGTTCATAGTACAGTAGGTAATTTGTCGACCTATGCCCCCTTCGACTTCTCCAGTTTCTTTTTAATCAGCATTTTTAAAACCATATTAACCGCTATGACCTACCAGTTGGCTTGGGGAAAAGCTAAACCCAAGAAGCTTTGGGCAATCCAATGTTCTTGGCACCAACTGGAGAATTCTTCACTATCGAATTGGAGTCCAATATCCGATATGATCTTCTGCGGTACTCCATACCTATATCGGATGTTTCATATTAGTACGTTTATCACCTTGGTAGATGAAATCTTTTTCAAGGTTTCAGCTTCCACCCATTTGGTGAAGTAATCCACTGCCATTATGGCATATCTCAGCCCTCCTCGACCCATGCGGAGTTCCTCGATCAATTCAGTACCCCAAATTGCAATGGGCCAGCGGCTGACCATTTGATTCAAACTAGTGGGCTATAGTTATGGGATTTTGGCAAATTTTTGGGACTTGTCACATGTCTTAGCGAACTTGGTCGCATCTTTGTTAAGTATGGGCCAAAAGTACCCATAACGGAGGATTTTCCTGGTTAGAGTTTGCCCCCCGATGTGATCACAACTCCCTTGGTGGAAGTTATTAAGGATATGTAACATCCCGCCTTTTTGCATGCTTTAAATCGACGATAAACCACACACGTCAGACTCAAACCATACAGAAGGACAGAGTGTTATGGGGTAAATAAGAAAAAATGGAGAAGAAAAAAACAAAATGGAATCTTGCAGCGGAACGATAAAATGTAATAATCAATTAAACAGTTCATGAAGCTGTTTTACAAAAACATTTGATTATACTTACACAATGCATATCTGAGTTACACATACCAGAGAATATTAATAATGCTGTGGAATATAATGGTGTAGTGGAATATACAACAAATAGTAATAATAATTCTTTGTCTTCGTCCTCTAGAATTATGGCCTTCAAATCCTGAAATGCTCAGGCTGACCTGAGAGAATAGAAAAGACAAAACACTCAATTCAGAACTAAAATATCTTATGTTAGTTAAATCAAAAGAAATAAATATGAGTGTAACAGCATCAGAGATGTTTACGGGATTTGACATCTCCTATCCAGTGTCTAACGTGAATGCAGTAACTTAAGAGATGCTTGGGATTCACATTTCCTAAGGATCCGTTAAACAATTTACTATATAATAATATTTCACTATTATAATAATATCTATAGTAAATTAAACTTACTTTTAAATAGCGATAATGAGTGACCCAATATTCCCCTTAACACAATAATAGTCCGAGTAGTCCATCCAGTATCAGCGCATCTCTAGATCGGGAGACTACCCTAAATACTCCACGGGTTACGGGAGAAAACCAAACTCATACAAGGCGCAGCAGGGTAGGTGACACGGCACAACTAGACAATGCCAGGGTAGATATACCAGTTACGCTTCCGGGCCCGTAGTTACTCATATCCGCAGCTACCGCCCACCTTGAGCCACACCTCTAAATCAAAACCAAAAGTGGCCATCGAATTAAAATCCAAAAGTCAAAGTATAATATCGAAGGGATGTGTTCGATCAAAGGTGCTACCTCATTAGCCCGTCAATCGCTCCTATTTTAGCCACCTTATGCCAACTCATGGGAGTCGGGCCCACGTTCATACCTTAAAGAAATGTCGCTACCACCCTACTTCATTCTGGAATCTCCATCGCGTACATGGTTGTTAAAGTAGTTTCCATAGTTGGCAGAGAGTATGACAACTTTCGATGCCGGTCTCTTTAACAACCAAACGTTATTATAACACCGCGGTCTTTTCAAAACAGTTTATACTTCAAACCAAAATACGATACCCATTTCAAAACCGTATAAATACGATATCATTTCCATTTTAAAACCAAATCAATATGATATCATTTTTATTTCAAATATATATGCCTTTTCTAAAATCATCGCACTTTCAAATTTTACACTTCGAAACCAAATATTTGAAATTTTAACACAATACTCTGAAATTCATAACTTCGAAACATTTCAATTTCGATATATTTCAAACTTTGAGTATTAAATAATTTCAAAACTAAGGTTGATAATTACGATTCAACAATTCAATGTTTTATTATTTAGTTTTGAAATATTTGCATAATAAATCCATTATCCTAAAAAACTCAAATTACAAATAACAAAATATTTCCTTCAATTTAGTTATACTTAAAATACTCATTTAATTCACCTTGACCCCAAAATCAAATTATAATAACTATACCTTTTTGAAATTTCCAATTTAATAAATTTCACATCAACCGTATAGAGTTTAATTTTAAATAAATTTAATTTCAAATAAATCTCCAATTTATCTCCCATCCTTAATTTATTTAAATCATTATACACTTTATGTTAAAATAAAATTTAAATACTTACTTATATTTATTTTATAAAAATCAAACTCTATTATTCAACTTAAATTTTTATTTAACAAACTTATACATAGCATAAATTCAAGCATTTAACTATATATAGGATAATATATATATAATATCAAAAAAAATCAATATACATTAAACCATATATTTCTTTCCAAAACCATAGAAATCATTTTCAAAATATTTTATATGTAAACCATGGTGTCTGTATATAATTTTCTACCCTATGGTCAAGTGATACGGATATTTATCATTTCAATCCGTAATTTAAAATAAAAATACGGTTATATATCATTTCAAACCGCAATCCCGAATGAAATAAAAATGCATAACAATTTGCAGTTTATAACAATATAAATACAACATCTATTCATCCAATATCAATCATCAAACATTTATAACAATCATCATTCAATTCAAATAATAACATAAATATAGAACAATTAATAAATAACAGGTATTTACTGGCAGTTTATATTCAATAATAAATTAAATAACAATTTAACTTACAGTTTATATGCAATAATAAATTAAATAACAACTTAATTCAATAATTTTTTAATTGGAATGTTGATAAAAATGTACCAAACAGCAATAAATAAATTTATAATCAGATCAGAAATTAATTTAACACACATACGAAATTTTAGAAGTTGTGAGTGGGTTAAAACACTCACCGTTTGAATTTAAATTGAATTCAAATCCGATTTAAAACCAAAATTTGAACACTCTCCATCCAAACCAGGGCGAAAATGTCCGGAATATTATTACGATCCCAGCGGAG
The DNA here is from genome assembly GCA_030765085.1 of Allium cepa. Classification (NCBI taxonomy): domain Eukaryota; kingdom Viridiplantae; phylum Streptophyta; class Magnoliopsida; order Asparagales; family Amaryllidaceae; genus Allium; species Allium cepa. The sequence continues at coordinate 417,309,515 of CM060940.1, read as the reverse complement.
AAAACCCTCTATGAATCGGACCTCGTATGCGGAAGATACATACGTTAGAACACTTGAAAACTAAATTTAAATTAAAACAGAAATAAATAACGTTACATGTTAACCTGCCACGCCACAGACTTCTTCCTCACCCAGCACACACGCATGGGACCAAACCGAAACCCAAGCGTAACTCCACATCTCGACGTCACCAGAAAATGCCACCGTCGAGCACGTGCCAAGCGCCGCCGCTGGCCATGCTAGACTGCTCTTCTCGATCGCCACTCACAGGCGTACCTCCCTCTATCACGACGACCACGGCTTCGCGACTCCGAAGTGACAACTGCCACCTATTTTTTGAACCCTAATTGAATTTTCATCATCAATCAGACCGTCAAATCACCAAACAAACCGCATAGATGCACTCCCCTCTGTCCCCTCTACAAAACGCTACCCTCCAATCGACGATCTGCCGAAGATCATCAAACACCAATGAACGACCGAGACTAAATCGACCAATTCCAACCAGTAGGGAATTTAGATCCCAAAGCGAACAACATAATTGACTTGCGCTCGTCAATTGCTTCAAATCCATATAAAATTCGATATAGTTTGAAGAGATTTAATTTTTGGCTTTGAATTTTATCTGAAATTGCATTTTGCGATTTAGGGTTCGGTCTGCCATTGAGAAAGAGGTGCAATAGCTGAATTGTACATACAAAAATGAGGAATAGGAATAGGCTAGGGTTTATAACAAGGTATATACAAGTAGGTCAGAAATAGAGATGAATGGAGATGATTGGTTTGGACCGTTGAACGATAAATGGCCCGAAAAGCCCATTTCGACTCCGAAACGAAATTGGGCCAACCCATATATCAAAATAGATGTTTTAAAATATTTTAAAATAAATGGAATAGGCTTCAGGTCCAAATTCCATCGTGTGAAGAAGTTATGCTAAAATTAAATTATTTCAAATTGATTTCAATTTAATTGATTTCGAGGCGTTTCACGTTCGTACGATCAAACGACATGTCCGACCGCTAAGAAACTTGAAATCCTACAATAATTCATCGTTGCGGATTTGACGAAACTGGTTTCGTCGAAATCCGAGTCAGTGGACAAAATGGCTATTTTCTAGTTAATTAAATAAACTAATAATTAATTAATTAAATCACTTTTCAATTTCAATTCCATAAATAAAAAATCTTATCATTTTTGGTTTCTTCCACCATTACAACCCTTTAAACATTTGAGATATCAATTTAAAGTTAATAAATTTACCAATTACCGAATTTAGTTTCAATTTTAATAAATTTATTAATTATCAGTTGAAATCCCAATAAATCCATTTATTTGATTTAAAATCTTGCTATTCAATAAATTGACATCTTGTGGGTATAATTAACATTGATTTATATTACCTTTCATTAATGTATGTTTCATTTCATATTAATTCTCATTAACGTAATATTTTAGTTCATTTAATTTCAATAATCCATTTATTACAGCTCAAAACCCAATAAATTTACCAAATATGAATCTCAATTGTTTTCATTCAATCAATTGCCATAGTATGGGTAGACTTTACATTGGTTACCTCTTGTTGAATTATCAATCTTCAATAACAAATTAAATCTACCATAACCGCACAAATTAAGTCAATTAATTGCAATTGATTTCACATTAAATTTTATGAATTAAACAAATGGGTAACTTATAACAATTGTTACCATTAAACTTAAATTACCTTTAAGTTCATTACTTTCAAACAAATATTATAATTACTTCCAGAACATTGATTTTATTCAATTATCATTTATTAAAATTTAAATTCATTAATTGATTCAACGCTTACATTTGTTTTCTTATATTCAATTTGCAGCTAAGTATAACATCTACATTATTTCCAATTTACAAATTACCATCCATTATACCTTACAATTGTTCAATTTATTGGGATTGCGCTAAATTAGTTATTTATTAACTTGCATTAACCTTCTTACATTTCATTCCCGCTATAAATTCATTAACAAATTACAAATTCTTATTTATTCCAGATTTAATTACCAAAATCTTATTTAATTAGCAAATTTAATTATCGAAACTTTACGGGTCGTTACACTCTCCCCCACTCAAAACTTTTCGTCCTCGAAAAGGAAAAAGAAGGGAAAAGGAGAATAAAGAAATCAATATATCTTACTTAAATATTAAACTTATAAACAAATAAATTTACAAAATTAACTAATCTAAATAACATATACCAATTTATAACCATTTGATCTTTTTACTTAGAATAATAAAGTTCGGAAACATTTCAAGAAATTTCTAAGTCTGAAATTTACGGAAAATTTCGGCGGAATCTCCTTTGTATGGGGAGGCTCGAGAGAAATTATAATATCAAATATAACAATATATAACATATATTTTACAAAATAAAATATATCCCAACCCGGGAAAACAATATAATATGCTAATAAAACCGTAATACTTATATAAAATGAAATATTTAAAGTTTTTTCAATCAATAGCAAACAAATCAATATAACAACAATCAATTGCAACCAACAGCATACACATCAAATACAAATCAACCACCCAAGCAAGACAAACCATTGGTTTGTTTGGGTTAAGATACTTTAAATCACATAGAATGACAAATAACGATGAAGTATTCCACTTACTCAACAGTCTTAGACAAACTCAATAGATTATTCATACATCAATTTCATTTCATGACCTTTGTTGTTTGATTTCCTTTTCTTTCATATAATACTTATCTTCATTTAATTTATTCACATCATGTCAATTCTCTTTTTATTGTATTATATATTCATTCATTACTCTATTTCATTTATTTACATTCATTTATTAACAATATTCATGCTCAATTATGTCACTTGGCATGGCAATTTCATTAACTTACGTTTATAATCTTTTTAATTCACATTTTATTTCTTGCAGTTTTCATTTATTTCTATCCACTACTTACAAATTCATTTACATTAATCCATGTACTGCAAATTCTCTTATTTGTATTACATTCATTCATTTCTAAACTTCATTTATTCATTCATTTATAGTATTCATGTGCGATTCCATTTCTTAGCATATCAATACATTACTTAAGTTTATAATCATTTATTTATAATATTTTCCTTTCTATTATATTAAATTAGAAGCATTTTCAATTATAAGTAAGCTCATAACACAAGAGCATCAAATTCTTATTTATTAAAGAATTTCATTGAAGTCTTTCATTACCTTAAGTTTACTTGTACAATATCCATTACATTTTCTTATGAGCATTAGAACTTTTAATATTTGGTATGTTATATATGTATGTATGTATGTATGTATGTATGTATGTATGTATGTATGTATGTATGTATGTATGTATATGCTTTTAAGAATGCAATTGAAATTTATACAAGTTTATCAAATTCCTTTTAATTAATTTAATGTTCGATAATCATATCTTTTGTTTTAGATTACAGTTTCAGCTTTCTTTTAATTTCATTTATAACTTAGCATTAAATCTCTTATTTCCCTTAGACGTTTCAATTGTTAGTTGATTTCACTTCACTACACTAATTGAAACTATTAATTAGTGGAAACTTAAGAATTAAATACCGGGTTCCGTTTTATATCATTTTCGAAATAATATATATAACCATATATTTATATATCTATTAAATCATATTAAAATTCAAAAATCAAGAATTATTTATCAAATAATTGTGTAGTTACTACTACAACAGCCTTCCCACTTTGAAACTCGAAAGTGAATGTCGATGATGCATGCACTCATAACTAAATTATTTTGCAATAACAGAGAGGGGAGTACAGAACTTTTTCCTTTCAAAATTTCTTTAAAACAATTCTTTTAAATTATATTGAAATATTTATATCAAAAAAAACTTCTAATAATAATATTATTATATTTCAAATCATTTGAAAGAAATTTCAAATACCTTGAAACTTAAGTTCTATATTTCCAGTTTATTCTCATTTATTTTACTTTCAATTTATTTTCCAATCAATATTTATAAATTTCACTACGTAGCAATCAATATATTAAAACCAAATATAACTTTTATAAAATTTATTACTTTATATACAGAAAATATAATAGGCAAAATTATTCCATTCACCTATATTCAAAACAAATATTGTGTCGGTCTATCCTATTAAGTGTTTAGAAATCCCTATTGGTGTCGTAGTGTCCTATGCACCAACCAGAATTTATAAATACAAAACGGAGCAAATTAACACAATATCAAAACCTTTTTATAACACTAACAAATACGCTCTCTCATATATATACACTCAGCGGCTCATCATAGGGTATTGCTACCCTATTAATAAAAAGTTAGACCCCACAAAGCTAAGGTTTATCGCTAAACCTCGCTCTGATACCAGATGTAACACCCCGCCTTTTTTATATGCTTTGAATCGACGATAAACCACATATGTCAGACTCAAACCATACAGAAGGGCGGATTGTTATGAGGTAAATAAGAAAAAATGGAGAAGAAAACAACAAAATAGAATCTTGCAGCGGAACGATAAAATATAATAATCAATTAAACATTCATGAAGCCGTTTTACAAAAACATTTGATTATACTTACACAATGCATATCGGAGTTACATATACCAGAGAATATTAATAATGCAGCGGAATACAATGGTGTAGTGGAATATATAACAAATAGTAATAAAAATTCTTCATCTTCGTCCCCCAGAATTAAGGCCTTCAAATCCTGAAATGCTCAAGCTGACCCGAGGAATTGAAAAGACAAAACACTCGAGTCAGAACTAAAATATCTTATTTAGGTTAAATCAACAAAAATAAATATGAGTGTAACGGCATCAGAGATGTTTGCAGGATTTGACATCTCCTATCCAGTGTCTAACGTGAGTGCAGTAACTTAAGAGATGCTTGGGATTCACATCTCCTTAGGATCCGTTAAACTATTTACTATGTAGTAATATTTCGCTATTATAACAATGTCTATAGTAAAATAAACTTACTTTTAAATAGCGTTATGGAGTGACTCAATATTGCCCTTAGCACAATAATTGTCCCAGTAGTCCATCCGGTATCAGCGCATCTCCAGATTGGGGGACTATCCTAAATACTCCATGGGATACGGGAGAAAACCAAACTCGTACAGGGCGCGCTAGGGTGGGTGACACGGCACAACAAGGCAATGCCAGGTTAGATATACCAATTACGCTTCTGGGCCGGTGGTAACGCATAGCCGCAACTATCGCCCACCTCGAGCCGCACCCCCAAATCAAAATCAAAAGTGGCCATCGAATCAATCCAAAAGTCAAAGTATAATATCGAAGGGTTGTGTCCGATCAAAGGTGCTACCTTATTGGCATTGGCCCGTGAATTGCTCCTGTTTTAGCCACCTTATGCCAACTCACGGGAGTCGGGTCCACATTCATACCTCAAAGAAACGTCGCCGCCATCCTACTTCATTCTAGAATCTCCATCGTGAACACGGTTGTTAAAGTGGTTTTCGAAGTTAGCAGAGAGTATGACAACTTTCGATCCCGGTCTCTTTAACAACTTAACGTTATTATAACACCACGGCCTTTTCAAAATAGTTTATACTTCAAACCAGAATATATTACCCATTTCAAAACCATATAAATATGATATCATTTCCATTTTAAAACCAAATCAGTATGATATCATTTTTATTTCAAATCCATATAATATCATTTTATTTCAAATGTATCCCTTTTCTAAAATCATAGCACTTCCAAATTTTACATTTTGAAACCAAACATTTGAAATTTTAACACAATACTTTGAATTTCATAACTTGGAAACATTTCAATTTCGACTAATCGTTTCAATTTCGATATATTTCAATCTTTGAGTATTAAATAATTTTAAAACTAAGGTTGATAGTTACGATTCAACAAATCAATGTTCTATTATTTAGTTTTGAAATATTTGCATAATAAACCCATTATCCTAAAAAAACTCAAATTACAAATAACTAAATATTTCCTTCAATTTAGTTATACTTGAAATACTCATGTAATTCACCTTGACCCCAAAATCAAGTTATAATAATTATACGTTTTAAATTTTCCAATTTAATAAATTTCACATCAACCCTTTAGAGTGTAATTCTTAAATATATTTAATTTCAAATAAATATCCAATTTATCTCCCTTCCTTAATTTATTTAAATCATTATACACTCTATATTAAAATAAAATTTAAATACTTACTCACATTTATTTTATTAAAAATCAAACTCTATTACTGAACTTAAATTTTTATTTAACAAACTTATACATAGCTTAAATTCAAGCATTTAACTACATATAAAATAATATTTATATAATATCAAATAAAATCAATATTCATTAAACCATATATTTCTTTCCAAAACCATAGAAATCATTTCAGAATATTTTATATAGACCACGGTGTCTGTATATAATTTTCTACCCTATGGTAAAGTGATACGGATATTTATCATTTCAATCCATAATTTAGAATAAAAATACGGTTATATATCATTTTAAACCGCAATCGCAAATGAAATAAAAATGCATAATAACTTGCAGTTTATAACAATATAAATACAACATTCGTTCATCCAATATCAATCTTCAACCATTTATCACAATCATCACCTAATTCAAATAATAATATCAATGTAGAACAATTAATAAATAATAGGTATTTACTAGCAGTTTATATTCAATAATAAATTAAATAAATTTAACTAAAAGTTTATATGCAATAATAAATTCAATAAAATTTTAATTCAATAAATTTCAATTTAACTGGAATGAGGATATAAATGTACCAAACAGCCTTAAATAAATTTCTAATCACATCAGAAATTAATTTAACACATATAAGAAATTTTAGAAGTTGTGAGTGGGTTAAAACACTCACCTTTTGAATTTAAATTGAATTCACATCCAATTTCAAAACTTAAACAGTCTTAGAATTCTTCCAAACCAGCGTCTGGAATTGTATTACCATCCCAATGGAGAAAACCGCGCGTGAATCGGACCTCGTATGCGAAACATACATACGTTAGAACACTTGAAAATTAAATTTAAATTAAAACAGAAATAAATAACGTTACGTGTTACCCTGCCACGTCACAGCCTTCTTCCTCACCCATCACAATGCACGAGACTAGACCGAAACCCTAGCGCAACTCCACATCGCGACGTCACTAGAAAATGCCGCCGTCGAGAACGTGCTGAGCGTCGCCGCTGGCCATGCCAGACTTCCCCTCTTAATCACCACTCACCGGCGTACCTCCCTCCATCACGACAACCATGGCTTCGCGACTCCGAAGTGACAGCGGCCACCTATTTTTGGAACCCCAATTGAATTTTCGCTGTCGATCGGACCGTCAAATCACCAAACAAACCGCATAGATGCACTCCCCTCAGTCCTATCTGCAAAACGCTACCCTCCAATCGACGGTCCGCCGAAGATCATCAAACGCCAATGAACGGCCGGGACTAAATCGATCAATTTCGGCCAGCAGAAAATCCAGATCAAAAAATGAACAATAGAATTGGCTTGCGCTCGTCGAGAGCTTCAAATCCATAAAAAATTCGATATAGTTTGAAGAGATTTAATTTTTGGCCTGAATTTTATTTGAAATTGCATTTTGGGATTTAGGATTCTGTCTGCCATTGAGAAGGAGGAGCAACAGCTGAATTGCACAAACAAAAATGAGGAATAGGGAAAAGGCTAGGGTTTATAACAAGGTATATATAGGTAGGTCAGAAATAGAGATGAATGGACACGATCGGTTTGGACCGTTGAACGATAAATGGCCTGAAAAGCCCGTTTCGACTCCGAAACGAAATTGGATCAACCCATATATCAAAATAGATGTTATAAAATAATTTTAGACCAATGGAATAGGTTTCAGGTCCAAATTCCATCATATGAAGAAGTTACGCAAAAATCAAAATATTTCAAATTGATTTCAATTGATTTCAATTTAATTGATTTCGAGGCGTTTCACGTTCGTACGATCAAACGACATGTCCGATCGCTAAGAAACTTGAAATCCTATAATCATTCACCATTACGGATCCGATGAAACTAGTTTCGTCGAAATCCGAGTCTGTGGCCAAAATGGCAATTTTCTAGTTAATTAAATAAATTAATAATTAATTAATTAAATCACTTTTCAATTTCAATTCCATAAATAACAAATCTTATCATTTTTGGTTTTTTACACCATCACAACCCTTTAAAAAATTCGGATATCAATTTAAAGTTAATAAATTTTCCCATTACCGTATATAGTTTCAATTTTAATAAATTTATTGATTATCAACTGAAATCTCAATAAATCCATTTATTTGATTTAAAATCTTCCTATTCAATAAATTGACATTTTGTGGGTATAATTAACATTGATTTATATTACCTTTCATTAATGTATGTTTCATTTCATATTAATTCCTATTAACGTAATATTTTATTTAATTTAATTTCAATAGTCCATTTATTACAGCTCATAACCCAATAAATTTACCAAACATGAATTTCAATTATTTTCATTCAATCAATTGCCATAATATGGGTAGAGTTTACATTGTTTACCTCTTGTTGAATTAACAATATTAATGAAAAATTAAATCTACCCTAACTGCACAAATTAAGTCAATTAACTGCAATTGATTTCACGTTAAATTTTATGAACTAAACAAATAGGTAACTTATAACAATTGTTACCATTAAACTTAGATTACCTTTTAAGTTTATTACTTTCAAACAAATATTATAATTACTTCCATAACATTGATTTTATTCAGTTATCATTTATTAAAATTCAAATTCATTAATTAATTCAATGCTTACATTGGTTTTCTTATATTCAATTTGCAGCTAAGTATAACATCTACATTATTTCCAATTTACAAATTACCATCCATTATATCCTACAATTGTTCAATTTATTGGGATTGCGCAAAATTAGTTATTTATTAACTTGCATTTACCTTCTTACATTTCATTGCCATTATAAATTCATTAACAAATTACAAATTCTTTTTTGTTCCAGATTTAATTACCAAAATCTTATTAAATTGAAAAAAATTAATTATTGAAACTTTACGGGTCGTTACAGGATATCTATCGCTTCGTTCCTAGCAACACACTTTAGTAATGGGTTGTATAACCTACGACGGTATAATATGCCATTCTGGATGGTGTAACAGGATACCCTCCTTAAGATTCTTCTGACCTCGTTCCATCCTATAGGTAAGGTCCCGTCTCGTAGGTATCTGATGATGGAGGTCATCCATGTTCCCTCTTCGCTGGCGGTCGCTGTGATTTGAAGACACTTGAAACTTGGCGTGATTTGACTCTTGATGGGTGTTTGCCCCAGGCATTGGTTCAGTCCTTACGCTTGCCTCTTTAGTGAGGGTATCTGCCTCGGTTTTCCCTTCATAGAATGTGTTTTATTACATGGTACTCTAGCTCATCAAGGAGGATTTTGGCCCTTTTGAGGTAGGATATGAGATTTTGTCTGCGAGTCTGGAATTCTACAAGAATCTCATTCACAATCAACTGTGAGTCACTGGGAATATATACCGATCAAACCCTTATCTCTTTAATGATCTCTAGGCTAGCTTTCACTACTTCATATTCAGTTTCATTATTGGTTGCAGCGAACTCGAGCGTTAGTGCATAGTATAACTTTCTTCCTTGGGGTGTGATTATTTTGACTCCTGCCCCTCGAGCCATGTTCATTTGATGCTCCATCAAGAAACAAATTTCATTTTACATTTTCCTCAATTTTACTTCTGTCTCCTCATCTCGTATTGTAAACTCAGATATGAAGTCAACCAAACCTTGTCCTTTAATTGCGGCACGTGAATGGTAAGTGATGTTGTATTGGCTTAGCTCAATGCGCCACTTTAGCAGGCGCACTTATGTATATGGCTTATGTAGGACTTGTCTCAGGGGTAGATCCGTCAGAACCTTAATGGAATGTGATTGGAAGTAAGGTCGTATCTTTCTGCATGCTATAAGCAAACAGCAAACCAATTTTTCAATCTTAAGGTATCAAGCTTACGTACCCATGAATCTTTTGCTAACGAAGTGTACCGGTCTGTGGATGTGATCATCTTCTCGAACTAGCGCTACATTTAGGGCATGGGAGGATACATCCAGGTAAATGTAAAGGTTCTCTCCATCGATCAGAGTGGAGAGTATTGGAAGCCTTTGTAGATGTTCAAGCAAATTTTGGAAGGCAGAGTAGCACTCGTTAGTCCATTCAAACTTTCATGTGTCTCTTTTAAGGCTTTGAAGAACGGGACACACTTGTTTGTTGCTTTGGATATAAATCTGAAAGGAAGTGCAGATTAAGGATCTAAAGGCTAATTTAACACTAGAGGAGGGGTGCATAGGGTTTAATGGATTCTAAGACTTATATGGACCAAATTTCAAAATTATGATATAAAAAAATGAAGAACTTAATCACAGAATCAAAGACAGATGCAGAAAGTGAATATAAAGCAGTAAAAGGAAAGAACATACCGGATTTTATACTGGTTCAGAGTTACCCTACATCCGGTCCTGTACCAAAGAAAACACCTCACATAAATTTTTATTATACCAATGTCGAGATTACAATCCTTAATTCCCAAAGGCCTTGAGGCACCCTCCTATCTCTTAAGTCTGGGGCAAACTCTCTTGATTTACGGGACACAAGATCACCCAATTTATTTCCAGGCACAACCACACCTTATAAGGAGACTCGATATGATTACAAATTGATCTTATAACTCTGAATAGCACTTTGATCTTCGAGAGAGGACAGAGAATCGAACAAGAATGAGATTCTAATTTGATTCACTTGAGAATTTCGGCACGATCTTAAAAATATGAAAATTTTAGAATATGGATTTATGGAGAAGGTGTGAAGAAAGTAAGAAAATAGGTACTTAAAAAATTCGTTTGTGAAGGCTATTTGTAGAGCACCAACGACCATAACTATTCGTGAAGATATTTAAATGAATAGAAACTTTTTTGAAAATTGAAACTTTTGAATTTAACGGCCACCATGTCGACATGGGACGTCAACATCTCTTTGTTAAAAACAATGTAATTTTTTTTTGAAAATGGTATTGAAAGGAAAACAAGATAAAATGATTCTAGAGTAAAAATGAAGTTTAAAAAAAGGGATTTTAAAAAACAAAGAATATTTTAAGGCTAAAACATCTTTTTGAAAATCATTTTTTTTGAGAAAAAATGTGTGATCCTCTACGCATAGAGGAGATGAAAAGATTATTTTTAAAGCTAAAACATTTTGAAAAGTAGTTTTGAAAATCATTTTAGAAAACCATTTTGAAGTAGTTTTGCAAGCTTCTTCCTGCAGAATATTTCATCACATCAGGACTCGAGAACTTGTACAAAACCAGGATGTTCGTGGGTTTGTAAGCCATTTGTCGTAGGTTTCTAAGCTACTTGTCATGGGTTTGTAAGCCACTAAGAAGGTAAAAAAGGGTTCCATGCCAAATGAAATTTGGAATGAAGATTTCCATGCTATTATGAAGTTTTAGAAAAAACTAGACACTTATCTTGAAATCTTGATTTTGATAATCATGATTCTTCAAACTTGATTTCTTCATTTTTGATATTTATACTGTACGGTATTCAATAATCAGTACCTGCCTTATATATATCCTGCACAATAACATTCATATATATATATATATATATATATATATATATATAGACAATGGTGTTAGTACGTAAATTATAATAAAATAAGTTATAAAGATTGTTGTCATCAAAATCATTATCTCCAGTTCCTAACAATCTCCCCCGTTTTGATGATGACAACCTTATAAAATATACTTACCACTTCGAATAGACCATAACTCCTCCTTACACCAACAACTCCCCCTTACTCCAAGCTTACTATTTTATATAACCTCTCCCCCTTTTTCATCAACAAAAAATAACCTATAAACCTTGAACTTAATAGAAAATGAGATAAACAAATATATGACATAAGAATAACAACTATGTCTGAGTGAAATATAGCATCCTAAGTTAAATAGAATTCAAGATTTTATACACCAAAGGTTGTTTTCAGAAGAACATTAAGATAACACTTATATACAAATTAACAAACCAATATACAATCAAGAAAACGAAAAAACGCTTAACGAGGACACTTAACTATTGGTGAATTATGGACCGAACAATTTGAATAGTGGAGACAAAAGTTTCCACGTTGTCCGACCAAGTTCCCATTAGCGTCAAAAAGGACTTCTCCAATGCAAATCACGCTATAGTCTTTGTCTATATGAACATCCAGATTCGGCAAGGGATGTTCTTCTTCTTGATTCTCTTGTAGTTCTTCTAGAGGCTCTTCTTCTTCAGAATCCATGGCTTGTGATGATTCTTCGATGACAATGGGATTGGCATGGTTATCCATAAGGAAGTTTGGTAAATTCCTAATGATTCTGCCTTGCCTATCTTGTTCTCTAGCCATTCGCAGTTGACTGACTTGAATTTCCACCATTGTTTGAAGCAAATCTTTCATCTTCTTTTGTAGTCTGATGACTCGCATGTGTGTGGAACTTTGAAAAGGACCAGATTGGGGAGAAGTGGGTGAAGAAGGTTCATTATTAGATGAGGAAGCCATTAATTTACTGTTTTAGAAATTTATTACAAAGAATAGAATAGAGAAAAGGAGTAAAAGTCAAAATATATAAATATATAACTTAATAACTAATTTTAAAGGGAAATTTAAATTTGAAAATCTCGGCCTATATATCGACATAGGTGGATGGGTCATGTCGACAAGCCAAGTTCAATTTTTGAGAAATTTTCATTTATATTAATTATTAACTATACTTGTATTATTTATAAATTATTTTTAAATTTATTAGTTTTTTTTTCATTTAATGGTTTGGTTAATGTATTAGCAATTTGTTTTTCAGTATTAATATATTCAAGAGTTATGAATTCTTTACTAATATTATCTCTAAGAAAATAATGTCAAATATCAATATGTTTTGTTCTAGCATGATGAATTGGATTCTTAGATAGGTTTATTGCACTAGTATTATCACAATAAATTGGTGATTTAGTTATAGTTAATCCAAATTTTTTTGAAGTTTGTTGCATGTATATAACTTGAAAACAAGCCAAAGCAGCAGACATATATTCTGCTTCAGTTGCTGACAAGGATGCACTGTTTTGCTTCTTACTAAACCAGGAAACCAGAGAATGTCCTAGAAAGTGACAAGTTCCACTCGTACTTTTTTGGTCTGATTTACAACCAGCGTAATCAGCATCACAATATGAAATTAAATCAAATACATTATTTTTAGGGTAAAATAAACCATAATCTAAAGTATGTTATACATATCTTAAAATTCTTCTAACAACTTTTAAGTGAGTTTCTTTAGGTTGAGGTTGGTATCTTGCACAGAGACAGGCACTATGAATGATGTCATGATGACTTGTTGTTATATAAAGCCGCGAACCAACATTGCCCTATATAATTTTTGATCAATATCTTTTGATTTATCTTCTTTACTTAAAACTACATTAGTTGTCCTTGGAATTGGTATCTTACCAGAAGTGGTCAATCCAAATTTATTAATCAAATCCTTAGCATATTTTTCTTGACTAATGAAAATTCCTTTATCTAATTGTTTGATTTGAAGCCCTATGATTCTCCCAAATGACTCATTTCAAATTCTTTAGTCATTTCATTTTTTATTAGTTGATCCAAATATTATATCATCTACATATATTTTTACTAATCGAATATCATTTTTGTTTTTTTAATAAAAAGAGTTGTATCTATGTTACCAATTCCAAAATCAGATTGTAGTAAATAAGATCTTAGTCTTTCATACCAGGCTCTAGGAGCATGTTTCACACCATATAACGCTTTCTTTAATTTATATACATGATTTGGAAATTTATTATCTTCATAAAGTGGAGGTTGTTCAACATAAACATCTTCTTTTACAAAAACATTTAGAAAAGCACTTTTAACATCCATTTTATGTAACTTGAAATTATTGTAGTTTGCGAAAGCAAGTAGAATCCTGATAGCTTCTATTCTTGCTACGGTGCAAAGGTTTCGTCATAATCAATTCCTTCTTCTTGATAATAACCTTGCACGACTAAACGAGCTTTATTTCTCATGACCTCACCAAGTTCATTCATTTTAGTTTTATAAACTCATTTTGTTCCAATTATACTTTTATCCTCGGGTCTAGGAACAAGTTCCCAAACATCATTTCTGGTGAACTAATTCGATTCTTCTTGCGTAGCAAGAATCCATGAATCATCAGATGATGCATTCTTTGGATTTTTAGGTTCTATAGTTGATATAAAAGCTACATTACTCATACTATTTAGTTGATTTCTTGATTTAACTGTAGATTCAATATTTCCTAGTATATTTTCTATAGGATGATCTTTTAATAGCCTAATTCTTTTATTGGGTTGAATGATTTCACAATTAGTTTCATTAGGTTCATTATTTAAAGTTACAAAATCTTCTTCATCTTGTACTTGTACGGTATCTTTAAAATTTTCATCAAAAGATACATGCATTGTTTCTTCAATAGTGTTAGTTCTTAAATTATAAACTCTAAATGCTTTACTTCTATTAGAATATCCTATAAAGATACCTTTGTCGGATTTAGGTTCAAATTTATCTAAATTATATTTGGTATTAAGAATAAAACACTTACTACCAAAAACTTTAAAATAAGGTAATATGGATTTCTTATGTAAAGTAATTCATATGGTGTTTTATTAGTTAATGGTCTAATTAAAATCCTATTTAATATATAGCAAGATGTAGCGACTGCTTCAGCCCAAAAGTTTTTAGGTAAGGTACTATCAGAAATCGTTATTCTAGCACACTCTTGGATCGTTCTATTCTTACGTTCTACCACTCTTTTTTTTTTTGTGGAATTCTTGGAAAAGAGAAATTATGCGTAATTCCTTTTTTATTACAGAAATTCTCAAAATTTTCATTTTCAAATTCTCCACCGTGATCACTATGAATAGTTTTTATTTTTAAAGAAAGTTGATTTTGAATTCTTTTAGCAAAAATTTTAAATAATTCAAAACCATCACTTTTAAGTTTAAGAAAATTTGTTCAAGTATATCTAGAATAATCATCCACAATTAATAAAACACATTTATTGTGATTAATTGATTGAACTTGAGATGGACCAAATAAATCAAAATGAAGTAATTCTAGAGGTTTATATGTAGAAGTCATATGATTTAATTTAAATGAACTTTTCTTAAGTTTTCCTAATTGGCAAGCATCACATATACTATCAACTTTAAAGTTTAACTTGGGAAGACCTCCAACTAAGTCAAGTTTTGATAACCTAGATAACAGATTGAATTTAAATGGCCAATCTTTATTGCCAAATCCATGGGTCACTTGTATTAGCCAAAAGACATAAGTTATCATTCGAAACTTTCATACTAAGGATGTAAATATTTTTCTTCCTAATTCCTTCAAAAATGATATTTGACTTATTATCTTCGATGTGACACTTATCTTTTTTAAATTTAATTTTAAATCATTTATCACATAGTTGAATTATACTAAGCAAATTATATTTTAATATCCTAACTAGAAAAATATCAGAAACAAGAGGAGTTTTAGAATTACCGACATTGCCGATGCCAATCACATATCCTTTTGAGTTATCTCCAAAGTTGACCAATCCACCATCTTGATATATATTGTCGTTGAGTATATCGGGATCTCCAGTCATATGTCTTGAACAACCACTATCAAGTATCCATTTATCTTTCTCAATTCACACAGTTCGTCCATTGGTTGTTAATTCTCCAAAAGCCATGTAACATGCCTATTCTTGCATAACAAACCAATTCGATAGATAATTTTATTTTTCATAAAAACTGTATGCCAACTTATGATACTTTGATAAAATGCATAAATTCAAACTAATATCAACAAAATTTCCTAAAAATTCCATTTTCTACTTTTCAAGTTTTAGATTATGAAAACTATGAAAACCTATGCTCTAATACCAACTGAAAGGGAGCGCGGATTAAGGATCTTAAAGCAAATTTAGCACTAGACGGTGGGTGAGTAGTGTTTAATGGATTCTAAGACTTATATGGACTAATTTTAAAAATTATTATACAAACAAATGCAGATCATAGAACAATCACAGAATCAAACACAGATGCAAAAATTTAATAAAAAGTAGTAAAAGGAAAGAACATACCTGATTTTATGCTGGTTCAGAGTTACCCTGCATCCAGTCCTGTACCAAAGCAAACACCTCATACAGATTTTTATTATACCAATGTCAAGATTACAATCCTCAATTTCTAAAGGCCTTAAGGTACCCTCCTATCTCTCGAGTCCGGGGCAAACTCTCTTGATTTATGGGACAAAAGATCACCCAATTGATTTCTAGACAACCACACCTTATAGAGAGACTCGATAAACTTTTAATTACAAATTGATCCTATAACTATGAATAGCATTTTGATCTTCGAGAGAGGACAGTGAATCAAACAAAAATGAGATTCTAATTTGATTCACTTAAGAATTTGGAAAATTTTCGACACGATCTTAAAAATATGAAAATTTTAGAATATGGATTTGTGAAGAAGAAGTAGTGAAGAAAATAGTTATGTAAAAAATTCTTTTGTGAAGGCTATTTATAGAGCACCAACAGTCATAACCATTCGTGAAGAAATTTAAACGAATAGACACTTCTTTTGAAAATTAAAACTTTTGAATTTAACGGCCACCATGTCGACATGGGATATCCCATGATGTCGACATCCCTATGTTAAAAACAATGTAAAATTTGTTTTGAAAATGGTATTGAAAGGAAAACAAGATAAAATGATTCTGGAGCAAAAACAAAGTTTAAAACAAGAGTTTTTAAAAAACAAAGGAAATTCTAAGGCTAAAACATCTTTCTGAAAATCATTTGAAAAGATAATTTTTAAAGCTAAAACATTTTGAAAAGCAATTTTGAAAATCATTTTCAAAAACCATTTTGAAGTAGTTTTGCAAGCTTCTCTCTGAAGAATATTTCATCACATCAGGACTCGAAAACTTGTACAATACCAGGATTTTCGTGGGTTTGTAAGCCACTTCTCATAGGTTTGAAACCTACTTGTCGTGGCTTTGTAAGCCACTAAGAAGGTAGAAATGGGTTCCATCCAAATGAAATTCGGAATGAAGATTTTCATGCTATTATGAAGTTTTAACAAAAACTAGACACTTTTCTTGAAATCTTGATCTTGATACTCATGAGCCTTCAAACTTAATTTCTTCATTCTTGATATTTATATTGTACACTCTTCAATAATCAGTACCTGCCTTATATATATGTTGTATAATAACATTCATATATGTATATAGACAATAGTGTTAGTACATAACTTATAATAAAATAAGTTATAAAGGTTGTTGTCATCAAAACCACTATCTCCAGTTCCTAACAAAACCTGCTCAAAGCGGCTACCTTCCCGTTTCGGCTTTGCATTTCTCTTCGTGTTACTGGGATCTTGATGCCCTTCAAAGCCTGTACCTTTTTATGATTCGCCTCTATCCCTCTAGCATATACGATAAAACCTAAGAACTTATCCGAAGACACCCCAAAATAGCATTTTAGTGGGTTTAGCTTCATTTGGTATTGCATAACACTTGTAACATCTCATCTAAGTTTCTTAGATGATCCACTACTCTTCTTGATTTGATGAGCATGTCGTCAATGAGGACTTCCATGGAGTGATCAATTTTCCGCTTGAACATTTTATTAACCAAACATTGATAGGCAGCACTTGCATTTTTATGTCCTAAGGGCATGACCTTGTAACAAAACAGGCCTAGGTCCATGATGAAGCTAGTGTATTCTTGATCCACACATGCATGGGAATCTGGTTGTATCCCGAGTAAACATCCATAAATAACAACAACTCATGTCTTATCGTTACGTCCACCAATCGGTCGATTCGAGGTAGAGAGACACAGTCTTTGGAGCAAGCATCATTGACATTAGAGAAGTCAATGCATGTTCGTAACTTTCCATTAGGCTTCTGTACCATGACCGAGTTGGAGATCCACTCTGGATAAATGGCTTCGTGGATAAAACCATTGGCAAGTAGGTTCTTAACCACCTCGTTAAGAGGGGTTGGTCGTTCTATCCCTATGCTTATTTTCTTTTGCTTAACCGGGACCTTGGTTAGGGTAACACTAAGAGAATGGAAAACTATCTTTGGGGATATCCTTACTATGTCGTCGTGGGTCCATGTG
The DNA here is from genome assembly GCA_030765085.1 of Allium cepa. Taxonomy (NCBI): domain Eukaryota; kingdom Viridiplantae; phylum Streptophyta; class Magnoliopsida; order Asparagales; family Amaryllidaceae; genus Allium; species Allium cepa. The sequence goes on along the minus strand of CM060940.1, from coordinate 417,291,198 downwards.
AACACATCTAAGTTCTTTCGTAGGAAACCTATCAGCTGGACTTTGAGGTTCAAATTTAGCTAAGAACCTATCGTTGAAAGATTTGTTTTTCCATATCCGTCTATTGTCACATGTTTTGTAGCCTCAATAGGCTCGGCGTTGACCTCCTCCTCTTTATCTCTAGGTTCCAATTCGTTGAACAGGCCACTGGTATATTCAAGAGGAGGGGCCTTCTTTTATTTTTATGCTTCCGAATTTTTGGCGCAGAGGACGACCCCATGCCTGTCCTCTTTTCCTTTACTTGTTTCGGTGAAGTTCAGTCACATACCAATCGCGAGCTGCATCTTGGTCCCCTTCCACTTCTCCTATTCCGTTGCCGGTTGGCAATTTCATCTTCAAGCACCACGTTGCTAATACTATCTGGAAGTTTGACAATGTCGGTCTTCCCAAGAACGCTTGTAGGTAGAGTGCTCGTCTACCAGTACGAATGTTTTCTTCTGTACAACTGACCATAGGTGACTTCCAGGCTCAACAAACAAGTCTAGGTGTTCGAGTGGCATTGTGGCCTCCCCGGTGAACCTGTGTAAAGGCTTATGGCTTGGCGATACATCTTTCAACGACAACTTTATTTTATTAAATGCATGTTTAAATAAAATGTTCACTGAGCTTCCTGTATCGATCAAAATCTGAAATACCTTGGCTGGGCCGATCCAGGCAGAGATAACTGTAGAATATGCTAGTATATGATTTTTGTTTGATGGTAATAAACTTATATATATTCATGTATATGTATTTTTTATTGCATTGTTTTATTTTTCACACAACTAAATAAATATTTGATGAATAAAATAAAACACAGAGAATTCATATTCAAACAAATATTTTATTCAAACAAATATTTTATTACTAATTCAAGTAGTACAAATTTGATCTCTCACTACATATATATATACATTTTTCAATTATATTACAATTTCGATTACATCACAAATTTCAATTTACAATTTTGACCTCACTACATATATTCACCCACACTCATATTTTATCTTCAACTTTATTCCAGTTTGTATCTAGCGTCTAAATTAGCTGCAAAATAAACACTAACACAGAAAAATTGACAAGAAATATTTTGTAGTGTACAATAAAATGTGTGTTTTGAAAATATTATTTGCCTCAGTTATTTGGGTTGTTCGTCATCATTTATTTTGAATTCATCTTTCACAGACAACTTGTGACATGCACAATGTATCACTGTACATGCCACAAGGCCATATACGTCGATATACACTCGATAAAATTGTAGGGACAGGTGAGCACAAGGTCAAACCCAAGCCAAAACCTGGGTTCAACTAATGTGCATATAAGTCTCGACGAAATCAACATGGCCATAATAAAGTTTAATGGTTCGACAAAAATGATCTCCAAATCGAGCAATAATCAAAATCATTAAGGAAAGTTACGTACCAATTTCATCCAAGTATTCGAGCTCGACAAATTGGATCTTCCGAAAGCAACCCAAAGCCAGTAATCAATTAACGAAGCCAAATGAGTGAAACTATAATCTTATTTGATCATAATCAAAGCAGCAACTTCATTCAAACAAGAACCTAGAAAGAGGAACGAAGAAAGAAAGGATCGACCAAAGTTTTGCACAAAGAAAATAAAATAAATAGGAACACTTCTTATTTTATTTTGGGCCGACCTACATATATTTTATATTGGGCTTGAAATATTAAATAGGGTTTGTTTTTGTTTTGTTTAGTTTAGTTCGTAATTTTCTTTAAACTAGTGTAACTTTCTGGTCGTGTGACGAGGTTACGAACTACGGTGGTGTAGTTTGAGAATTCACAACTCAGTGGCTGATTTGTGGCCGGGTTTTGAGTGTAGAGTTAGGTTAGTCATTAACGGATGTTGTTATTATGTGTATAAGCTTCTGACTACTTAATTTATTATAGAAACCTTGGGGGCTGCACGCATGTAGGGTTTTGCCGAAGCTAGGTAAATCTGCAGTGTTCTGTTTCTGCTTTTATTATTCTGCTATTGTCTGTGCTGCAATTATTCTATATCATCAATTTTTTATTATTATTAGTATCACCCTATTTACCCCACCTCTAGGTTGAAATCGATCCTACAAGTGGTACCAGAGCTAGGAACAAAAACTATTTTTTTGTTTTAAAATTTTGATTTTTCAAAAACCAATTTTTGTTTTAAAAATCTGATTTTTGAATAGCTTCTTTTAATAATGCTTTTACTGTTGTTCTGTCCATTGTTAGACCACCCATGTTCAATGGTGAATATGCTTATCGGAAAAATAGAATGAATTTTTTTCTGAAAACCATATATGCATGGAATATTGTTGAGACGGGATATGGGGCACCAATTATAGTGGTAGATAATCAATAAATTGAAAATCCAATGGATCAATGGACAGATCTTGAAAACAAACTGCAGAATGCTAATGCTAAAGCTATGAATTCCATTATTGTTCATTTGATCAAATTGAATTTAATCGTGTCTCGCATTGTCTAACTACGTAAGAAATTTGGCACACACTTGAAGTAACTCATGAAGATACCTTCCAAGTTAAAGAATCTCGCCTTTCCATGCTTAGTTGCGAATACGAGAACTTCACAATGGCCAAGGATGCAAATGTCAAACAGATATATGGACGACTTTCTAAATCTCATATAAAATCAAAAGCTCTCGGAAAACATACACAAAATTGGAAATAATCCAAAAAATCCGCAGAGTCCTTCCATAAAATTTTGAAGAGAAAGTTACTGCCATTAAGGAATCAAAGGATTTGAAACTAGTTTAAGTTGAAAAACTCATTGGAAATCTCACCACTTATGAACTAGAAATGAAATTCAAGGAAGAACGTGAAGATGCTTATACTCGAAAGAAATCAATAGCTCTCAAAGAAACCACTGAAAGTGAAAATGATGATGGTGTAGCAGAACTGGCGCTGATATTAAAGAAATTCTAGTGGAATCACAAATATGGAAATCCAGCTCTAAATCAACAACTGAAAAGGAGAATAGTCAAAGCTCTAGACAACTCAAAAGAGCAGGATGATCATCTATCACAACAACAATAAACTTAGTCATATCAAGCCAAATTATCCTCATAACTGACTTAGCCAAGGAAATAAACCAAAAAGGAGAAATTTTGCAGCTAATTGGGATGAAACTGATGAAGTTGATAAAGCATTGGTAGTGAGAGTGAAAAAGAAAATTTGTGTGTTCGAGGAGAAACAACTAATAGTAATGATGACAAGCCAAGCAAGGTATCAAAACTTACTCACTCAGAATTACTTATATATTTTCATGAAGTAAATGGCTGTTTTGAACGACTTAGGAAGAAGTATGCTAAACTTGAATCAGAAAAAGTCAGTTTGATAGACCTAAATAAACAGCTTGGTCAATTAGTTAAAAACTATCGAAATAAGAGCACTAAGTGTAATTAGTGCCCACCATTTGAAGAGGAAATTAAAAAATCAGAAATTAAAATTAAATCACTTGAAAAGGAAATTATGATTTTGAAAGAAAGTGAAAATACTTGGAGAGAAAATTCCATTAAAAAGTGCATTCTCTTATTGAGCGAAAATGGATCACTCAGAACACAAGTTCAACAATTGTCTACAACTTTAGGAAACTTTTCCAAAGGAGAACTAAATATGTTATTAAGGAAACAAATTGTTAATACTGTTAAACAAGGACTTGGGTACACTCAATCTGAAAGAGTTGGAAGTAAAACCAGTTGTGCTAAATCCGAGTGCACAATTTATAGAAAAATTGAAAACAATCAAAACAATTGTTGGTATCGGCCCAAACACATGAAAACCATACTAATTTGGGTTCTAAAAGGCATGAATATAAAATCCCTTAAAGTCAAACAAATCTGGGTGCCAAAATAAGCAAATATAAATTTTCTTTGGTCCACACAAACTTATTTTTCAAAATCATTTGTCACAAACAATCATGGACCTATGAAAGCAAATAGATCACAAAAATCTTTCCTCATATAGGTATGGTGGCAGGTTAAGGAATAACATTAGTGTTACCTGAATTCTAACTATTCCATGCACACGACAAGTGACAAATCAAAGTTTCTTAGCCTAGTACAAAGGTGGTAGAGTCACAATGGGTAAAACAAAAAGTTATTGGTAAAGGTAAAATAGTTAACGATACATTTATCTTGAACGATATATTATATGTTGAAAATCTGCACCATAATCTGATTTAAGTCAGCCAGTTGTATGATAAAGAAATGAATGTTGATTTTTATTCTAATTTATGCAAAAATGTGGACCAATCATCTTTAAATCTGTTACCTGGATGTATGACCACGTAACAAGAGGCTCGGCATAAGTACCGTTCAGGAGAGTATCGTTCGGCATTAAGAGTATTGTTCGGCATAGAGCCTCGTTCGGCATTGAAGGGCCGTTTGGCATAGCAAGGTTGTTCGGCATGAACCTCGCTCGGCATTCATGCATCGCTCGGCATCCTCCCTCCCTCGGCATTCCATCCTCGGTCGGCATCCAAGCGTCGTTCGACATCTAGCCCTGTTCGGAATCCAAGCCTCGCTTGGCATTCCAGCCTCGTTCGGCATTCCAGCCTCATTTGGTATTCCAATCTCGTTCGGCATTCCAGCCTCGCTCGGCATAAGTATGTCATTTGGCATCTCCCCTCATCCGACATCGATGTATTGGTCGGCCTACACACTACACTCAACACACTGCCTCGTTCGGCATGGAGGTACCGTTCGGCTTGGATATATGGCTCGGCATTTGCCGTTCGGCATTTGTGGCTCGGCACACAGAAGTCACTCACCACGGGCCAAGGTGTCTTGCTCTTAGGCCTATTAGGGAAGTCAACCGATCTTTGTCTATAAATAGAGGGGCAGAGGCACAATGAAATGGACCTTTTTTCGAGAACACTGGGGAGACTCTACTGCAATTAAGACTTATTTTATTTTACTTAGCACTTGTACTCAAGCCATTATATTACGGATTGTATCTATATTCAATCATTTGTGAAAGCAATAAAGATCAAGATTCAAAGTGGACGTAGGCAGTTACGCCGAACCACTATAAATCTGGTGTTCTTGTTTTTGCATTTAACTTAGCTTACAATTCTTTGTTTTAATTTACTTTCTTCATTTATCTCTATACATAAACTTTTTTAAGGGTGTTAGTGACTGATTCTAGTGCTTACATTTTGGTGCTTTCACTAAAAATCGAATTCTCAGACCTCTAGGATCTGCTTTGTAGCTACTGGATTGAATAAATCCCCCAAAGGAGATCCAACTTATTCACAGGACGTCCGTTGAATCTACTCAGAGTTTCGATCAACAACTCTACTATGGGAAGATCACGTACACGATCAACCTCTCATAATGCGGACGTCAATGAGACTGCTAGAGTATAATAGATAGGACCTAACAACCAACAAGCAAACCTAGGTGCAGGGACTATTACCCAAAATCAACCGGAAGTCATCACTAAGACAGAGTTCAACGGCTTGATGAGAGAACTCATGGAAAGTAGAAGGCAACTTGCTGAACAAATTCAAGCTAACGCTAACCTCGTGACACAGCTTACACAGCAATAACATCAGAATGCTGGAGGTAGCCCCGTTCCTTACTCTTCATCTGATAGTTTGACTTCATTCGATGAACCTCCTAGGCGTGATGACGTAAAACTAAAACTGCACAAGCAGGTGCCATGGATCGATCAACTAGGGATCATTCACACCTTGGAGGCTACACCAAAGCCGAAACAGGAAACTTGGGAGCTGGAACGCGTATGAGGACAGGACGCTTAGCTCTCCAAGACCCTAATGAAGTTGTCCTTCAGGATACACGTTTGGCAGATCGCCAACATATGGGACATCAACTCGAGCGATCTCGTAGAATAGAGCCTAACCTTCCATCCTCCATGCAAACTCCAAACTTATCAGCCATGGTCAGGCAGTTAATGAGAGAAAATCAAGGCTTAACCAACGAAGATTGGGGGATATCCAGGAGTCATACTCCATTCATCGATACCATCCTACAGGCCGAGTATCCTAGGAAGTTTAGCATGCCAACTATCCCGGCCTATGAAGGAAATACCGATCCCATGCAGCATGTGATGAGGTGTGAATGGAAGATGGATTCGGCTAGAGCAAATGACGCGACCAAGTGTAGATGCTTTCCAATTACTTTATCCGGAATCGCCACCATGTGGTTCACTCGACTTCCCCCATGGTCTATATCCAGCTTCGATGAATTGGCGACGAAATTTTTAGAATAGTTCAGGATACACGCCACTCGTCCTAAGGATGTGATGTCCTTATCAAGTGTAATCCTAGCTCTAGGGGAGTCTTGAAAGAGTAATTGTGGAGATTTCATGTTGCGGCTACTGAATTTAGCAACCCTAATGACCACGCAATTCTGATGGCGATAATGCGTGGTGTAGATCCGGATTCAGAGTTTGGAGATTGGTTGGCAGGAAAGCCTCCAACAATGCTGGAGCGTTCTATTCAAAGGATCATCAATTCATAAGAAGAGAAGAAGCCAGGTAGACGAGGCGAGATAAGGAACTAAGGCCCGTTCAGGAGACCGTGAAAAGCAATATCGCCGTAAAACAAATCGACGATAACTCGAGCAAGGTTCAAGTCAACGTGCAGAACAAGCCTGGGCAATCTAAAGGATCCGGAGGAGGAAATCCCAGAAAGAAAAGAGAAGCAGGGAAATGGAAGCCAAGGATTCCAACCTACAATGAATACACCCCACTGAATGCATCTCTTGAGAACATTTATCTGTCAACCTGTAACACTTTTCAATACAGAAAGCCACGTCCAAAGGAGTCCACAGAGAACAGAAGTAGACGAGGAAGTACTGTCGCTTCCATGAGACTTACAGGCATAATACAGAGGAATGTAGACACCTCCACGACGCCATAGAAAAGTTGATCGGATAGAAAAAGCTACAGGAATTTCTCAAGAACCCACAAGAGTGTAAGCAAGGAACATCCGACCTCGGACATGGGCCGGCTCCACGCCAACCAGAGGAACCTACCGGAACCGTGGGTAGATTGGTCATAAACACAATAGTCAGTGGATCTCACCATGTAGATAAGAATTGGCAAGAGATGGAGCAATATGCTAACTCCTTGAGGCATGCGGATTATGAGTGTTGTTTGAATGTGGAAGATGGGACCCTACAAAGCAGCAACGCATGATGACAGACAATATAGTGCTTAGGAGCCAAGATGTGGGCAAGGTGGAGGCTCATACCATTGACCCGATGGTCATATCTGCGACGATCAGGCCAGCATATGTCAAAAGAATTTTAATTTATTGTGGAAGCTCCGTTAACATCATGTTCAAAAAGGCACCAAATGAAGATGGAGACAAAAGATTTAAAGCCATATAAAGTCTGTGTCCATGGCTTTAATGGCGCAGCGACTGATGCGATGGGGTATGTTGAGTTGCCAGTTGAAATAGGAGAAGGTGAGCGTAGGAGGTTGCGAATCCTACTGTTTATAGTGTTGGGTGTTGATTCTTCATATAATGTGTTTCTGGGTCGGTCGGCCCTGGCGGAGTTTAGAGCAGCTTTGGCCCCGTGGTGTTTGACGTTGAAATTTCTGGCAGATAAAGGAGTCGGTGTGGTGCATGGGGATCAGGCGACTGGTCATGCATGTTATGTGGCTGAGCTGAGAGAGGCCCAATGGCGAGAGAAAGGAAAGGTTGCAGATAGCTCTGTCCGCATCCGGAATACTAGTGATTGACAAGTAGTGCCCGAGCCCTTGCTCTGGTGACACTCTCGGATCTATCGAGACATAGATCTGAGAGATGATGATGGGAAACTCAGGGAAGTAAAAGAAGCACCAGCTGAAATGACAATTGACATTCCAGTCCACCGGGATGACCCGTTACAAGTTCTTAAGGTTGGATCGCAACTCGGCCCGTCAATGGCCGAGGATCTCACTGATTTCCTACGAACGAACCTGGATGTTTTCACCTGGACACATTTTGATATATGTGGGATTTCTCCCGCTATTGTGAGTCATATGTTGAACATAGACCCAAAGTACATTCCTATAAAACAGAAAAGGAGAGGCATGGACCTGGAGAGGTCCGCTGCTTTCAGAGAGGAGGTGGACAAACTCAAAGCCAATAGGTTCGTTTGCGACGCCTCTACCCTGAATGGGTGTCCAACCCTGTGCTAGTAAGTAAAGCGAACGGGAAGTGGAGGACTTGCGTTGATTACTCTGATTTAAACAAAGCATGCCCTAAGGATAGTTCTCCTTTACTTAGAATCGACCAGCTAATCGACTCAACGGCCAGACATGAGTTACTATCATTTATGGATGCATACTCGAGATAATACCAAATCCTGATGCACATTCCAGATCAAGAACGCACCAGTTTTGTCACAGATATGGGGCTATATTGCTATTACGGATTGAAAAAAGCAGGAGAAACTTATCAACGTCTGGTAAATCGAATGTTTAAAGACCAGATTGGTAGAACGATGGAAGTCTATATGGATGACATGCTCGTGAAGTTATGACAGTCAAAAAACCACATTCAAGACTTGGTAGAGATGTTTTATATACTCATACATTATGTGATGAAGATCAATCCTTTGAAATGTTCCTTTGGCGTTGCATCAGGAAAGTTTTTGGGTTTTATTGCGAATGCGCGGGGAATCGAAGCTAACCCAGAAAAGAATCAAGCTATTCGAGCCATACAAGTGCCAAAAACTATAAAACAAGTGCAATGCTTGAATGGGAAGGTGGCCGTGCTGAGTTGATTTATATCTAGAGCCATAGAAAAGTGTATCCCATTCTTCGATGTAATAAAGAAAGGAAAGAGACATTTCGAGTGGACGTCTGACTGTGAGGAAGAGTTCCGAGCTCTGGTAAGGCATTTGGAAAGTTCTTCGGTGCTGTCGAAACCGGTAGACCATGAGATGTTTTACATGTACTTGGATGTATCCCAACATGCTATCAATACGGCTCTGGTACGCGAGGAGGACCGAGTTCAAAAGCCAGCGTACTATGTCAGTAAATGTTTAACGAGGGCAGAAAGAAATTATCCTAAGATTACGAAACTAGCCTATTGCTTGGTGATTACATCACGCAAGCTCCAGCAATATTTCCAAGCACACTAAATCAGTGTTTATACAGATCAACCCATGTGGCATGTACTCCAACGACCGGAAACTTCTGGAAGGATGTTAAAATGAAATATCGAATTGAGTTAGTTCGATATTACCTACCTGCCACGAAGGGCCATACAAGGGAAAGAAATATCAGACTTCATTGCTGAATTCACCATGTCAGACGAATTAGATGGCAACAGTGTCATCCCTCCCGTTCGATGGAAGATGCATACCGATGGGGCATCTAACGACTGTTGCTCGAGAGCTGCTATAGTTCTTGTAACTTCAGAAAATCGATCAGTTTGTTATGCTTTGAAGCTCGAATTCTCAGTGACAAATAACGAAGCCAGTATGAAGCATTGATTGCTGGCTTAAGACTTATCAGAGAACTGGGGGTAAAATCGGTTGAAATCTTTTGTGACTAACAACTGGTGGTGTACCAGGTGCGGGGAGATTATCAAGCAAAGGGATAGAGGCTAGCCCCATACCTTGCACGGGTTCAAGAGCTGCAGAAAATCTAGAATATTACGATATTCCGCATGTCCCGTGTGAAAAAAAAACAGAAAAGCCGATTCATTGGCTAAATTTGCGAGCACCGGCGATGCATTGCAAATGGGATTAGTTCCCGTTGAAACCCTACATGCTAAGTGTATAAATATGATGGAGTTAGAAATAGAAATCGAGAAGGAATCATGGATGACCCCATTCAAGCAATACTTGCTACACGGGGTCCTGCCCGAAAGAAGGAGTGAAAGACGACAATTCATTCATAAGGGTTCACAATATGTAATGTAGGATGGAATAATGTATTGGAGGGGATTCTCGACCTCCTTACTCCGGTGCATTGCCCACGATGAGATAAAACGAGTCCCGAAGGAAGTCCATGAAGGAGAATGCGATGACCGTACTTGGGGGCAAACATTAGCAAAGAAAACCTCCGCTATGGATACTTGTGGCTAACTGTAAATCGGGATGCTGCAAACTATGTAAGAAGATGTGAAAAATGCCAAGAGAGATCCGTCGATGGAACTCACGCAAATGGTTAGTCCCTGCCCGTTTGCAATGTGGGAAATCGACATAGTCGGTTCATTACCCATACCTACAGGTAGTGCGAAATATGCAATAGTTGCGGTTGATTACTTTACCAAGTGGGCAGAAGCAGAGCCTTTGGCCACGATCACCACCAAAAAGGTCATTAATTTCGTTGTACGAAACATTATATGCCATTTTGGCCTTCAATAGACTATCATTACAGACAACGGAACTCAATTCAAAAGCAAAGAATTCAAAGAATTTTGCTAAAGATATGGCATCGAGAAAAGTTTGCAGCAGTTGCTCATCCAAAAGCCAATGAACAAGTGGAAGCTGTGAACAAAATAATCAAGTCCATGTTAAAAAATCGTTTGGAAAAGGCTAGAGGCAAGTCGGTGGTTGAACTTCCGGCAGTGCTTTGGGCTTATAGAACCACCCACATGTCCACGACTGGCCAAACTCCATTCGCATTAGCATATGGCATGGATACTATTATACCCATAGAACTTGAAGTTCCGTCACATCGGGTAACTTATTACGACCTTGAGTCGAATCGGGATCTTTTGCTGGAATCACTGGACTTTATTGATGAAAAACGTGAAAAGGCTGATTTAAGAGTGGCTGCATTCTTATAATGAAAAGGTCCGGCCGAGAATCTTTGATGCGGGTGACCTCGTTTTGAAACGAGTTTACCCGATCACATCGCAAATGAACCCTGCATAGGAAGGTCCATACGTCATTGAACGGAAGCTTGGAGAGGGAACTTTCAAGCTAGCGACCGTTGAAGGTGCAACACTCCCCCAAGCATGGAATAGAGAGCATTTGAGGCATTATTATACTTTGTCCATTTTTTATATTTTAGTTGCAATTATTTCCATCATATTTTTATTCTTAGTTTTCGGCATGTAATAAGTTTATTTAGCATATTTTCATTAATAAAGGCTTGAAGCCATCTTTTACATGATCATTGATGTTTCTGTGCATGATAATTCTATGGAAAACCACTAGATTACATTATTCTGTCTGACGTATGAACGCGCACCCCCGAAAGCTCCTAGTCCCTTGAATGCGGATTGGAGTACTCTGAGTCCCCTAAGCGTGGGCCAGTGTATAAACGACTTAAAAATCTCCAAGTCCCCGGAGTGCGGACTAGAGTACTCTGAGTCCCCTGAGTGCGGGCCAATGTATAAACGACTTAAAAATCTCCAAGTCCCCTGAGTGTGGACTGGAGTACTCTGAGTCCCCTGAGTGCGGGCCAAAGTATAAACAACTTAAAATCTCCAAGTCTCCTGAGTGCAGACTGGGGTACTACGAGTCCCCTGAGCGTGGGCTAGAGTATAAACGACTTAAAAATCTCCAAGTCCCCTGAGTGCGGAATGGAGTATTCTGAGTCCCCTGAGTGCAGGCCGGAGTATAAATGACTTAAAAATCTCCAAGTCACCTGAGTGCGGACTGGAGTACTCTAAGTCCCCAGAGTGTGGACTAGAGTATAAACGACTAAAATCTCCAAGTCCCCTGAGTGCGGACTGGAGTACTCTGAGTCCCCTGAGTGCAGAAGGGAGTATAAATGATTCAAAATCGCCAAGTCCCCTAAGTGCGGACTAGAGTACTCTGAGTTCCCGGAGTGCGGATTGGAGTATAAATGATTCAAAATCTCCAAGTCCCCTGAGTATGGACTGGAATACTCTGAGTCTCTAGAGTGCGGACTAGAGTATAAAATTTTAAATCTCCAAGTCCCTTGAGTGTGGACTGGATTACTGTGAGTCCCCAGAGTGCGGATTGGAGTAATTCCCTGGAGTGCGGACTAGGATACAAATGACTCGAAGTTAACAAGTCCATGGCGTACGGACTGAAAAATATTCTAAGTACCTAAAACGTAGAATAAAGGATGTACAATTCCAAAGAATTTCCGACTTACATGAAAATGAATTGGAAGTTATGTAACTCACAATAGCCTGGGTTTCGACCACAATTATACAGAAAGCTGAACGATAAAATTATCCCTGTAAATTAAACCCATTACATTATCGACAAATTATCGAGTCGAGTTCAAGAAAATACAAGAGCAATAAATCACGAAAACTAGAATCAAGTCGAGCAATAATCAAAATCATAAAGGAAAGTCACATACCAATTTCATCCAAGTATTGGAGCCGTCGAAAGCAACCCAAGGACAGTGATCAATTAACGAAGCCAAATGAGTGAAACTATAATCTTAATTAATCACAATCAAAGCGACAACTTCAATCGAACAAGACCCTAGAAAGAGGAACGAAGAAAGAAAGGATTAGCTATAGTTTTGCAGAGAGAAAATAAAATAAAAGGGAACGCTTCTTCTTTTAGTTTGGATCGGCCGCTATATATTTGATATTGGGCTTAAAATATTAAGTAGCGTTTTGTTTTTGTTTAGTTTAGTTTGTAATTTTCTTTAAACTTTGTAACTATCTAGTCGTGTGACTAGGTTACGAACTACGGCGGTGTAATTTGAGAATTTGCAAATCAGTGGCTGAGTTGTGGCAAGGTTTTGAGCATAGAGTTAGGTTCGTTAATAGGTGTTGCAACTTTATGTGTGTAAGCATCTGACTACTTAATTTCTAGTAGAAATCTTAGATGCAGCACGTAGGCAGGGTTCTGCGGAAGCTGGGTAAATCTATGTTGTTCCATTTCTGCTTTTATTATTCTGCTATTATCCGTGCTATAATTATTCTATATATTTCTGCATTAATTTTTTCATTATTATTAGTATCTCCCTATTCACCCTCCCTCTAAGGTGAAATCGATCCTACATTAACCGGGGGTCATGCGTGAATACTGTTTTCCAACTAAATCTTCGTCTTTGAAGGTTATGCCAATTATTTCTCTCCGCTTTGCAATGCAAGCTTCGGTTATGGAATGAACGTATCCTTTCCTATCCTTTAAGGTTTTTCGTGTATCTCCATTTCGGCCCAACTTGTGTCAGCTATACGCGGCCTCCATATATGGTGTGGATAGTTATCTTTTCTTGGTTAGTGTGGCTCGCGCATGTTCCTTACTTATTATTCCCTTGCAGAGGTTGCCTAGATCCTTCGTAGGTCGAAGATGGAGGGTTGTGTCCTTTCTGCATGTATCGTTCCAGCTTCTTTTTCGGATATATTCCTCAATGAGAACTCGCAAATGCTGGCATTCTTCGGTGTTATGTCCATGAGACTTGTGTAAACAATAATATTTCTCTATTCTAATTGCAGCCTCTGATTCTTTTTTGTATGAAGGGAGTCAGTATTTCAAATCGTGTTGAGTGGCCATGTAAACATTCTCCACTGTGTTGTTTAGAGGCGTGTAAGAGTCGAATCTTGGTCCAGGTCGGTATCATCGCTTATTGCCTTTTGCACTCCCAAAATTGCCTTGGTAGGCACTTTTTACTTCACTGTTCTGCTTATCCCCTTCCCCTTAGGGCGGGGCACCCATGTTTCCTTGGGCGCTAGAAGCCTTTGCGAGTTGGTCGCTGTATCGATGGGTTGCCGCTTCCTCTAGTCTCATGTATTTCTCAGCTTCATGAAAGAATCCTAAAGAGTTAGGGGTTTCTACTTATTCAACCTTCTTGCAAGTTTGGAATCTAGGTGGATGCCTCCATGTAATGCCATTAACGTGAGCCACTCATTGGCATCCTGCATTGCTGCTGCGGCGGCATGAAAGCAAGTAAGATATTATTGTAGCGGTTCTTCCACTTTTTTTCACGTCTGATAGGGAATAGGCATCCTTGGGCTGTTCCACACGGATTCAGAAATCACTTATGAATCTTTCCTTCAACATTTTCCAAGAGCTAATAAAGCCATGAGGCAGGCGACAACCATATGGTTGCTAAGTCTGACAAGTATAGCGGGAAACATTTTTATAGCACACCCTCTGTTGCTTCATTCATGAGCTTATGTTGGGTGTAATGTTGTAAGTGGATGATTGGGTCAGACATGCCTCTATAGGGATCCATGGTGGGCATCTTCCATTCTCGAGAAGTGGTTGCTGCTTCTATGTCCCTAGTGAATGGGATGGAACCGTTGCTCATACCCCTCTTTCGAGTTGTTCACACCTAAGATACTCCCTAAAGAGGTGTAGCATTCTTTCCTTAGATTCTAGGGTAGCCTTGGGAGAAGTGGAGGCTTTCCTTTAATGATGATGGCGTTTGGAATCTTGGTTGTGGTTGGATTGGCGATGGCTGGCTCGAAGCGTGACAGTTTCAATCATAGCCGGTGCTTGCATGGTGCCCCCTTGACTGGGCTCAGCTTTTGGTGCTCTCTCAGGACCAGCTTCAGGCTTAGTCCAGGCTCGGTTTCGAGTTCTTATATCTTCTTGATTGAATTCCTCATTCACAGGGGAGCTGTTTTGTCTAGAAGACTATCCATATTGAGATTCACCTCGAGATTCTGTCTTCTGAGTGGAATCTTCCATGCCCCTTAAGCGTGTCATGAGCTGGTCCACTAAAGCTTTTTGCTGGGCAGTGAAGCAGTAAGTCATCTCATTCATAAACCTGTCTAAGTCTTCTCGGGTGATAGCTAAACTTAGAAGTTGAGAATGGGTTACCTAATTTTCTTGATCCTCTAGGATGGGATTGAGCGTACTGGTAGTTGCCGCATTCTTACCTTTATCTGCTTTCCGCCTGGAGGGAGCCTTGTTCCAATGATGTGTTAAGGTTGGAAGGGGAGTGGATAGGAGAGTTTGGCTCTCTATGTCATTTCCAGTGAAAGCACCAAAAATGTTTGCACAAAAATTGGGCAAACACCGCCGAGTTCAAATTTGGTTAATTCATCTTAAGTTATTTGATATGCTACTATTTATAGGATCGATTTCACCCTAGAGGGGGGTGAACAGGGTGATACTGTTAATTATAAAAATTAATCGCGGAAGCTTATAATATTATTTCAACATAGATAAATCAGAATTATAGCAGCACGAATAATAGCAGAATAATAAATGCAGAAATAGAACGACACAGAATTTACGCAGCTTCGACAAAACCCTGCCTACGTGCTTCCCCCAAGGTTTCTACTAGAAATTAAGTAGTCACACGCTTACACACTTAAACTCGCGACACCTGCTACTGACTAACCTAACCCTACGCTCAAAACCCTTCCACAACTCAGCCAATGAGTTGTGAATTCTCAAACTACGCCACGTAGTTTGTCCCCTAGTCACACGACTAGAAATTACAACGTTTAAAAGAGAAATTCAAATTTTAAAAACAATTTAAAAACAAAAGAATTAACACAAAGCCCTTAATTAATAAAAACCCAAAACTAGGCCGGCCCCAAATAAGCAAGTGATTAACTCCTTTTCTTTCTATTATTATATGGCGGCTTTGCTCTGTGAAAAAATGGCCCATTCCTTTTTATTCTTCTTCGTTCCAAATTAGGGCTTCGTGATTTTTTGAAGCAGCCGATTTTGATTAGTTCGATCAGGTGGATTATTCTTCGTGATTGCTTGACGATCGATTGTACTTTGAATACAGCGGCTCCTTCCCGATCAAGTTCGGTGATTTGGTATGTGATTTATTCCTTTTTCTTTTCTGTTATGCTTAAACTCGATTGATGATTAGAGTTATTGGTTTATTGTTGTTAGTTATTCTCGAACTTGAATACCTTTTCGACCGATGATGATTTGGTTTTTTATATAGATTCGAAATCCTAAATTTTTGTTCGTCTGATAATTTGCTTGACTTCGTCTCGGCCACTCGATTATGTTTTGATGTTGATAATTTTTCTGACTTTGTCAATTTCATATAATTGTTGTTTGATACTCACGTTCCTGATTCATGACTTGGTCAATTGACTTGGCCACCACAGTTTCGGTTTGAAACTGTTACGTTTAATTTTATTTGACGATGTTGATTTCTATTGTGACTTCGGCTTGATATTGTCATAATGTTTGACTTCGACTTTGACTCGTTTAGTTTTAAATTCCTGATGCAAGCTTTCTTTCTTTGGTTTGTACCTGGCTTGACATGGATTTGTTCGACTAGTTTATTTGAAATAATTCCTGGACTTTGGCATGTCTGTTCTTTTCTCTGTTTGGCATTGGCTCCTAATAACTTTGAGATGAAACTTTTGATTTCGACACTAGATTGAAATCCTTGTGATTTTTGCATCACTGCACCCTGTACTTTTGAAGCTCGATTCTCTGGTCGACACTTGTATTTTATTGCACTGTGTTTGACATGGTCTTGTAGCACTTCTCTGCACACTATTGCATTATATCTGATATTGAATTATTTCCAGTTAATGCTTTGAGATTTGTGGTCTAGGTTGCATATCAAATTGTTGTACTCGAGTTGTTCTAGTGTGCTATGATTTGTGTACTTGTCTCTGGATATATGTAGTTTATTGTATCATTGTTGAGGCCTGAACATGGTTTGAGTTTCAAACCTGTAGCATGCACTCGACTCATGGTAGTAGTGACTTGAACTTTGCATTATCTTTATGGTTTAGTTTTACACTGCTGTGTCTTGTAGTTGCCGTAGTGTTGCAGTCTTTAACTTGTATCATTCGAGGCAGTTTGCATATTTACTTGTTGCTGTACTTGACTTGATGCTTATTGAACTGTTGTTGATTTGGCTAGTGCTGCTGCATTGAATTTGACTTGAGAACTTTTGTGTTGTGCTTTTGTTTGGTGCACATCCTTGTCCTGTTGCAGTGTTCATGTATTTTGTTTATAGCCACTGGTTCATTAGAGTTTGATCATTTGATGTTGAGCCACTTGCTGGTTTTCTGATCTGTTCATTGTGTTTTTGTCGTGTTATGTAGTAGCCTTTGTGCATAGTTGCCATTTCTTTGGTGCACTTGGTTTGTGATTCTGTTGGGCCGAGTTGTCCTATCTACAGTGCACTGTCCGCTGTTCTATATGTTTGCTTCATGCTTCATTGTTATCTGGTAGCACTCGAGTCTGTTGGCACTGGTTCGTGTATATGAGTAGTTTTACTTTATTTTGGTTGTTGAATTTACTTGATATTTTCATTTGTTCATTGTAGTTTGATTTGTGCACTGACTTGAGTTCAAGCCTTTTTTTTCATACTGCTGATTGATCAAAACTGCCACTTGGTTCGAACTTTTTGCTATGATATTGAACTTGATCATTTCATGAACTTGCACCTACGTTGAATCCAGCTTGGAGCTTGGGTTTGACCATGTGCTGATTATTGTGACATTATTTTTATTGCACTTGAGTTGAACCCGGCATTTGGGTTTGACCTGTGCTCACCTGTCCCTGTAATTCTATGAATTGTATATATCGGTGTGCATGGCCTTGTGGCATATATAGTGATACACTGTGTATGCTACAAGCTGTTCGTGAATGATGAATTCAAAATTAAATGATGACGGACAACCCAAATAACTGAGGCAAGTATTAATTTCAAAATTCACATTTCATTTTATACTGCAAAAATATTATATTTTCAACTTTACTGCGTCAATGTATATTTCTGCAGATTTCTCTGATGCTAGATTCACATTGGAATGAAGTTTAAGATAAAATACGAGTTGAGTGAATGAGTGATATGTAGTGAGGTCAAATGCAAATGTGAATCGTGATGTAATCAAAATTGCACTTTAACTGAAATTGTATATGTATAGTGAGAGCTTGAAAGTTGTACTATTCAAATATTGTAATAAACATTTGTTTGAATAAAATTTCTTTTTGAATTCAAATTCCGTGTTATTTATTTTTATTCAGCAAATATTTATTTAATCTATGAAAAATAAAATAGTACATTGACAAATACATTTAAATGAATATATATATATACATATATGTATATGTTTATTATCATCAAACAAAAATCATATAATCGCATATTCAACCCTTTTAATGTCCTAATACGTTATCAGATAATTATTACAGTCATGGAACAATTCATAGGCTCAGAGCAGGATGGCAGTTTAAAGGAAGTAAAACACAAATTTTTTTATAGTGGTTCGGTCAGAACACGCTTACATCCACTGTCCATCTTATTATGCTTCTTTGGTTTGGTTATAAATACAAGTTTAATTAGAAAGAGCAAAAACTTAGAGAGGTTGGGGTGACTGAATCTTAGTAGAGTTTTCGCTTTCTTTTCCAAAAATCTATCCCCATTGTTATTGTGGGGCTTTGGTATTTATAGAGTGGAGTTGTGACGTATGGAGGTTGGATAATGCTCCTTGAATCTGGCTCGGCATTTGGGCAAGAGGGTTTGGTCCGCCATTTGGTTAGAGAACTTGATTTGCTTGGTCATCATCTCTTCCCTTGGATTCCTCGGTCATCACCTCATTCGGCATCTTTCTTGGAAATGCTTATCTGCTGGACCAAACATTTGGTCCGGCATGTCCGGGTACCATACCAGTTGTTTGGTCCGGTGTATTGGTGTTGTGCCGGACCAAAATTATGGTTCGAATAAGTCTTTGCTTTGTGTTTCGCTTCAATAGTCTGATGGATATGTAAAGCTTCATCTCGGAACGGCTGTGGATGGATATGATGGAAGTTTTGTATCGATGGTACAAACGAATACAAAGAGAGCTCTTTGTATCGGTTAATCATAGACCATTCTTGACCGGTCATTTCAACTGGTAAACGAATCGACACTTTTTTTGGTCGAACCACATATAACAGCTTTTTGTACTTAGAAAATTCTTTCACTTGTTCATTCTTCCTTCAGCCTTGCTTTCGTATCGCTCCAAGTTAAGGAAAATTAAAACTTCCTTTTGCCTTCGAGCTATTCAATCCATCTAATTTCTTAAATTAGGTAAATCATTGAACTAAATCAATGTAAAATGATGAGATTTGAACTCTCGTATCTTTCCACTTATATCTATAGCCGATTCTGGTGAATAGGAGGCCATAGATGATCGGAGCAAGGTCGTGGAAGGTTGAAAAGGAATTCGAGCCATGTGGAGAAGAAGGAAAGAAGATAGATATGGTGGATTCGTACGTATCAAACATGGATGGTAAAAGGGTTTCGTATCGATTTGAAGGCAAGGAATTTCATATTGATGGGGGGGTGGTTTTGCATTGATCTATGAAGGGAGTCCGTATCGATCCGAAGTGATCAATATGAAAATTTGAGCTTGTCGATCGATATGAAGGCATGCTGAGCATCGATACGAAATGGACAATTGGGATCTATACGAGCTATCTCTTCGATGATCGATACGAAGAGAGGTATCCTATGATTGATACGAAATCTGTTCTCTGGAGATCTATCCACATCTGAACCTTGATGGATACTAAAAAATTTGTACAGTCGAGCATTCGACTCCGATGAGCTTCCGCCTTAATAATTGGACTTGACTATTTCACCGCATATTTGCTACCCTTCGAAGCTCATCAGTGGAACTATAAGTTGACAAAATTTGATGAACTTTAAACTGGATCGATCTCCAAAGTCTAGATGGCACGGTTGTGAAGATCAGTGATGACAGTCACTCGGGTTGAATTTTAAAGTGTCGTCATTTGAAATTGTTTTAAATTCCATAGAATCCCTTAAGTACTATGTATCACTACTCTGCACAACACATTCATGCACTTCACAATGAGGGAAGCACAGGTTTACTATCGTCTAACATTATTTCTGCTGATTTAAGCAGCTATAGAACTTAGAAGTTAACAATCGCAGGAAGTCCTGAGTCTACCTCTTCCTATAAGCAAGATGCCGGCTATCGCAGTAGAAGCTGTCAATCCTGCTCCGAGTGAGCTACCAGGAGCAGTTGTCATCGTGCATCCTCAAGATTTTGTTCCCTCTAATATGTCTAAAGACATGTTGGGTAGGATTTGTTCAAGGCATAGAATGTAAGGGGATAATATCTTATTGCCAAGGGTAGAAGATAGAACGCATACTCCCCTAGAAGGGTATATGGGCAAAAATAGATTCTCGTGTGTAACTAGGGCACTCCCTCCAATTAGTCAATACATTCGAGAAGTGTTGTTCTATTTAGAGATTTCCCCATCACAGCTGCACCCAAATAGGTATGCTTTGTGGAATAGCTTGTTCAACATCTTCATGGAGCATCTCTTCCGATCCCCAACTCCAGAAGACGTCGGAAACTTGTTCTATATAAAAAGTAAAGGAGGTAATCCCTCCATCACTTTCTTAGAAGTAGTAAGGAACTTTCAAGTCATGATTGGAGCCTGGATCAAGCTTAGCTATTTTAAGACCGAATGGTTCTTCGTTTGGTACCCACCATGGCTCGCAAGATAGTGGCTAGTTAGATGTAAGTGCTTCAACTTCTATGCCGATTAACTGGATAATCGTACTTTATTTCAGAGTTTTACACTTCTTTTCTTTCACAGCTTCGATTTCGTGGCCCGTAGGGGCTTAGTTTAAGGAGATTGTAAGGGTCCTTCAAAAGGGCATGCCGAGTGTAGAGACATCGATGAGGTCCTCAATGTTGAAAATCTGAGGGCCGTTGGGCTAATTAATAGAGATCAAAGCATCGGGCTTAAAGGATTTCTCAGAACGGCTCCAATGAGGCAAGTTAGAAGGTGAGTTCCTGGAATCATGATCACTGCGCAAGGTGACGATGAGAATATGCTCGCTGGAGATGAGGCCGCACTCGGGCCTTCACTAATCATTGACATTCAGAAAGGATAAGGAAAGGCAAGGCCACTACCCACAAATCACCGAGACGTAAGTCTGTTGCAATGTCTTTGCCAGCGGTGGTTGTTATAATTTCAAAGGCTCCCTCTTCATAAAAAGAGAGTCCTTTCAAGGGACTTGCAGATATTTCCATTATAGATGATGTATCTCTTCATTAAGATACCGGATTAGAGGGGCTTCAAAGTGTCTTAGTTTTAGGAGAGTCAACCCCTTTGAGTATGGCTGCTACATCCGGTTAGTTGGAGGGTTTACACTTACAAGGACATACTTCATGGCACCACACAACTAATATTCATGAGCTATTCAATCTCTGGAGATAACTAACTCTGTATCTTTTTTCACTTTATAGATATAATGTCGAATAAAGGATCCATGATTAGTAGCCTTCGTGCCACACGTCAATCTTCTAGTTCATACCAAGAGTCCTGCAGGTACGAGTCCGATTACGATCGCCGATACCCTAGTCAAGATAGGGATCACTATGATAGGGAGAGAGATAGGGGGAGAGAGAGAGAGAAAGAGAGAGAGACGGGGAAAGAGAGAGGCGAGATAGATGCCACTCCCAATAACGCTTTACTCTACCTAGAGTTCCCTTGCCACCCTCCAGTTTTGGAACACATACTATTGAAACTTCACGCCAGCCAATGCCTCCACAAACTTCAAGGCCCGGCGAGCAACGCCACATAACTGGGCGGACGCTTCTATTTTTACTACATCTACTGCTATGGAGCCTACGGGGGAGGGAGCTGCCCGAATAGCTAAGCTAAAGCAAGATTTTCCTAATATTTGTTTTCACGGCTTTCACCTCGGTCTTAAGGCCTGTGAAGGGAGTCCAGCCTATCTTCATCCATAAATAGAAGGGCAGGGGCGCAGTAAAAGGGATCCTTTTATCCAAGAATACTGGGGAGACACTGTCGTTTTTGATACTCTTCTCTTTTTGATTCAAACTTGTATTCAAGTGATTGGTTTATGGATTGTATCTGTATTCAAGTGACTGAGGAAGCAATAAATATTTTATTCAAAGTGGACGTAGGCAATTACGCCGAACCACTATAAATCTGGTATTCTCGTTTTTGTTGTTCGTTTTGCATTGAATTACACTATTTTTCGGTTCTAATTTACACTTTTCATTAATCTCTCTAGATAACTCTACTCAAGGGTGTTAGTGACCAATTCTGGTGAAAGGGTAGAGAAAATGGTGCATGATTATGTATATGATGCTCATATAAAGTATCGTGAATGGAAGAAAACCGCGGAAAAGGCCTCGACGATGGCATTCGATTGAGCGAAAAAAATTGGACAACTGCAAAAAGATCTTGCTCACAAGGATTGCATAGTTAAAGTGCTCACCAATAGAATGACACTTTGAGGAATTCAGAAATGGAGGCCTTGAAGAAAGTTGATAAGGCTAACAAGAAGATGGAGCAGGTAAGGCAAGAGCACCTAAAACTGGTGGATGATATGGGCCACAGGAATGCCACCGTCACGGCCGAGAGTGATAAGCGCTCAAAGAGCTTAAAGCGAAGTACACCGAGGTCGTCAAAGAAAGGGATGGCGCTAATAAGGCTGCTCAGGAGGCACGTTATCAGACTGTGGAGCTTAAGCGTGAGCGGGATGCGGCAGTTCTGAAGGTCCAAGAAGCCGAGGCTAGAATTGAAGCCGAAGTCAGAGCTGCGGAGGCCAGGTTAGAAGGTGACATGGAAGACTTTCTGATTAATTACGATGACAATGTCTTGAAATCCTGTGGCTTGAGCTGACTCATTGACTATCCGACTCATTTGGATGACGCCTGGCGTCGCTTGGTGGTTGATAAGAAGGCTGAACAACATACTACATCCATCGATGAGTTTGAATTGAAGAATCAAGTGCTAACTGAAGATGAGAGGAGAGTTCTCCATGAGGCCATCATTACACTTGAGAAAGAGAAACTCCCCGCTCAGCCTCCGGAGGTTAGAGTGGGGTCTAGAGTTGAACACAATGAAGCAAGTTTTGGAATACCCGTGTCAACCTAACCTGAGCCTACTTTCACAGTTGATCCTCCAGCCTCCTAGCTTATGATCTCGATTAGTCACACTTGACTCTGATTAGTGAGCATGCTTCTAAAGGCACACCAACTCCATTCATAAGCCAATATGAGGACGGTATTCTAAAAACTTCCTGTATTCATCCAAAGTCTGGAGCACTATAAGTGGACATTACTAATATCTCTTCTTATCTCCATTCAGTTGTAGGATCTACATCGACTGAGCCTCCTGCAACCTAAACGCAACATTATAAGCATGAGGCTAATATGATGAAGGCGACTGTAGCTACTACATCGACTATGGAAGTTCATGAGAGCACTTTTATTCTTGATGAACAAATTATGGAAGAAATCCTCGGTCATCTGTGCAATCCACTTACCGACCTTCCATTTGTCATCGGCGAAGGCGCATTCACAGCCAGCTCTTCAGGCCCAAGTAGCAGTATTCCCATGGACACTCAAGCAAATTATGAGAAAGAGATAATGGCGGAGATCAATACGGAAATGGAAGTAGCCACACAAGATAGTAGCATTGGAGGCGGTATGGCGGGTCATGGCCCAGCCCCTTTACGTATGATCTCTCCGGGCAGTACAATCATCGTCACAGGTGTACCCCTTGTGTCTTCTTATACAAAAAGTGCCCCCGTTCCTCCTACCACGCATTCTGAAAGTATCCCAATTCCCATGAGTTTGAAGGAGGAGATTACCATACTAATCCCAGCCGGGGACCAACCGGGTAAAGGCAAGAGTTCAAAAAGGTACCATAGTGCCAGCTCCGATGGATCGATGCCGAAAGGGGAAAAGAAACATAAGGAGTAGTCATATCTTTTTGTATCCCTTTTTACCAGATAAGTAGGAATTCCCTTTTTCTTTCTGTAGGCCATGTGTAGATGCGGGTTCGGTCCTTGCTAATGGGAATTTTTGAAATAAGCTCTTTTTTGGGTACTTATTTAGTTTCCAAGGAATAGATGAAATAAAATTTCCTTTTGGTTTTAGCATAACTCCGAGTTTATTTGCTTAAGTTTTATAGCACTTTAATTTTTATTCAATACACTTATGAAGCTTTAATCTTTGCATCGGACTTGTGTTCGAGTGTTAAGCCTCGAAGTCATCGCTTCAAGCCATAACCAAATGTTAAGTCGAGTCCTAATGATGTACTATCTCAATCAGTAGCTGGTGCTCGAGTTATGCCCCCAGTCCTAGGGATGAGTTGAAGTGGTCGGATGATTGTTGCTTTTTTGTCTTCAACACTTCTAATTTAACTCAGTTGGAACTAAGTTGTTGTGAGATGAGTTCGAGTGGTCTGATCACACTCGCTCATGTATTGACAATCGCATCCGCACTCTTAGGGATCGAACTTGTGCTGGCGATCGATCATGCCTGTTTGATGTTTAAAGTTACGTCGACGCTCCAGGGACTAAAGTTGTTTCATGGGCGGTCAATCACACTCGTTTCAATAGTCGGAATTGAATCTGTACTAGGGGGACCTGGGTCGATTTGTGGGTGGTCAATAGCAACCTATTTGTGTTTGTACTCCGCTCCATGCTCCGGGGAATTAGATTTGTCTCGTAGGCGACCGGTTTACTCCCGGTTGATGATAATAATCCAGTTCACACTCTGGTGACTTAGTGTTTGTTGATGGGTGGTCAGTCACATCCATTTTAAGGTTCATACTCCAGTTCGTGCTCTTGGAATCTGGAGTTAGTTGACAGACGACCAATCACGTCTACTTTAAGTCTTAAGATCTCGTTTGCACTTTGGGAATGATAAATTGATTAGGATCATGGATGGTCGGGTCACATCCACCCTGAGTAAACAAGAAAAGTCGTAGATGGATGGTTCCATCCTACTTGAGCTTGTAAATGTGAAAGGTGAGGTTGTTAGATGGACGGATCCATCCTCCTCAAGTTTAGATCGTACATGGGTGAGGTGATGGGTGGACGGATCCACCCTCCTCGAGCACATGTTCTGGATTTTAAGTTTATACTTTGGCTCGCACTGGGAACCGAAGTTAGTTAGAGGATTGTCATGTATCAATCCATTTTTAAACTTTTGTGTGGTAGCTTGCCTCCGAGCTTGGGGTTTCAGTTAGCAAGTGATCGGTCGTATCACAGTCACTCTCTATTTGAATAAGTACCACCGTAGGATGGAACTAAGCTCTCCGTGATTGTGATGGTCGCATGATGCATTTCAAAAATCACTACTCTAGCTCAAAGAGGTTGCATTTTATTACTGAAATAAGAAAGCATGGAAAATTCAATTGCCTTATTACAAGTTCAAATTTCGAAATGCATAAGCAAATTGCAAATGAAAAGCAGATTAAATGAATAAACGAAGCCTGTTATGTGCAGTAGCGATGGAGACTCTCACTGTTCTAAGCTCTCGACAACGTGATACCATCAGCAGTCAATAATTTGAATGTGCCATCTCCGTTCAATTACATACAGTCCTTCCCACGTCGACTTCGTATGAGAAGGGACCGGATCAATTCTCTTGAGTATAAGATTGCTAGGTTTGAAGGTTCTAGGTTGGACCTTAGCATTTTATAATCAGGCGACTCGACTTCGGTGCGCAGCTGCCATCAAATCAGCCTCTTCACGCTTCTAATCTAATAAGTCCAGAGAATCAGCAAACAACATGGTGTTGTCCAACATGGTGTTGTCTTCGGATCATAGTAAGTCATACGATGAGAAGTTACTTCTAAATTGACCGGAATGATGGCATCTAAGCCGTAGGAAAGTGAAAATTGAGTGTGGCCGGTCGTGGACTTATGGGAAGTTCAATATGCCCATAGGACCATGGGATGCTTATCGGTCGATTTTCCTCCAGCCTTCTCCTGTCATTTCTTCAAAATTGATTTGATGACTTTATTAACAGCTTCGACCTATCCATTCGCTTGATGGTGAGCAACTGCTGAGAACTTCTTCTAAATATGCAAACATTGGCAGAAGTTCTTGAACTCAGCACTATCGAATTAGGCTCCATTTTCGGTGATAATGGTATATGGGAGGCCAAATTGATTGATAATGTTGCGTACTACAAAGTTGATTACTTTCTTTGTCATGATGATAGCGAGAGGCTTGACTTTTGCCTATTTGGTAAAGTAGTTAACTGAAACGATGGCGTACTTCGTTCCACCTTTATCTAGAGGTAGGGACTCAATTATATTGATGCCCCATATGGCAAATGGACATGGACTAACCATTTGAGTTATTTTGATAGGCGGGGCTCTGGGAATCCAGGCATGTTTCTAACATCTATCACATTTGTTGGCAAAGTCTAATGTGTCCCAATTCATATTGGTCAATAATATCCGTATCAGAGTATCTTCTTAGGAAGGGCTTTCCCTCTAGTGTGATCGCCACATTTTACCTTGTGCACGTCATGTAACACTCATTTGATTTTGTCGTGGGCGACACATCGGAGTAAAGGAATAGGTTATCCTTTCTTGCAAATGACTCCATTTTGGATAATGAATCACGAAGCATTCCAAAGAACTTGTCTTGTCTCACTATTGCACTTGGGAAAAGCTCCATGCTCAATATAATTTCTGAAATGGATCATCCATGACTCCTTCTCGGGTGTTGCTTCGTGCATCTAGTTTGTTTCCATCCGATTAATACTCAGAGAGGTAAGTGTCTCAACAGGGACGAGTCCCATTTGCTATGCTTCGCTGGTGCTGGCCAATTTTTCCAAAGAATTGGCCTTTTGATTACGCTGTCGGGGTATGCAATAGATGGTATAATAGTCGAACTGATTCAATACTTCCTGGACTTAAGAGAGGTAAGCAACCAGCCTTCGGTCTCTAGCTTGGTATTCCGCTGGCAATTGGCATATGACCAATTGTGAATTATGGTAAATCTCCACAACAATATTTATTAAATATCCGACGTGCCTGAGTCCCACGAGTAAAGCTTCGTACTCGGCCTCATTATTAGTCGCACGGAAATCGAACTTAAAAGCATAGGATACGGATTGACCTTCTAGGGTTTCAAGTACAACTCCAGCGCCTGAGCAGCGGTCGTTCGATGCGCCATCTGTGTATGGCTTCCATATGTATTTGGGAGATTCATTAGTTTTGGGGAAGTCCTTTGGTATAGTAAATTCAATGATTAAGTCCACCAGAACTTGTCCTTGGATGGCCCATCTCGGTGTATAAGCAATACCAAACTGACTCAACTTAATGTTCCACTAAAGAAACCTACCAGACGTCTTAGGCCACTTAAGGACCTGTCGTATTGGCTGGTCGGCGTGGACTATGATCGGATGGGCCTGAAAATATAGATGGAGCTTTCTCGAGGCAATGACAAGGCAGTAAGCTAGCTTTTCCAACTTCGGATCGTACCTCTCCGCACCGGTCAATCGCTAGCTAATGCAAAAGACCAATCGTTGAATTCAATCCTCTTCCAGAATTAATGTGGCACTAATAGCGTTTGCAGAAACTGCCCGGTCCATTCAAACTTCCACTTTCCTTTCCTGATTAGATCAAAGAAGCGAATGCACTTGTTGGTGGACTTGGAGATGAGCCTGCTCAAAGCTACCACTTTCCCATTGAGGTTTTGTACTTGCTTTATAGTTCTGGGAATCTCGAGATTCCATATCGCCCAGAACATTTTAGGATTGGCTTCAATTCCTCGAGCATTAATAACGAATCCAAGGAACTTTTCACGCGCGACCTCAAAGTAACATCAACAGGTTGAGCTTCATTTAGTACTCTCTGACGATGTTGAACATTGTTTCCAGGTTTTTGACATGGTTGATGGAGAGTCACGACTTTACAAGCATATCATCTACATATACCCCCATAGTTTTCTCGATCTGGTTCACGAACATCCGATTAACAGCCTTTGGTAAGTTGCTCCAGTGTTCTTGAGTCTGTATGGCATCACTTTAAAGCAATAGACTTCTAAACTGATTATAAATTTGGTGTGCTCCTGATCGGGTAGGTGCATTGGTATTCAATCGTAGCCAGAGTATGCGTCCGTGAAGGATAAGAGCACGTGCTCGGCTGTTAAATCTACAAGCTATTCAAATATGGGAGTTGAAAAACTATCCTTGGGGAATGCTTTATTCAATTCTGAGTAGTCCACATAAGTCCTCCACTTCCTATGGGATTTCTTGACAAGTATAGGATTGGCTACCCACTCTGGATATAATGCATCATGGATGAACCCGTTCGTGTTGAGTTTGTCCACCTCTTCTTTCATGGCGGCAGATCTCTTTGGATCCATACCATGCCTTTTCTGCTTGACTGGGACATGCTGCGAGTCAATATTCAATGCATGGCTCACGATGTTCAGCAAGATCCGATACATGTTTGAGTGCATCCAAACAAACAAGTCGGGATTTGCTCAGAGAAATTCAACCAATTCCTCTCACATTTGTTGGCTTGGATGAGACCCGACCTTCATCATTCTGGAGTCATCATCGTCATCGACCGAAACGTCGATGGTCAACTCTGCCAGGGAAGACTGAATGTCTTTGACTTCCTCTTCACTATTCATCATCTCATGGATCTAGATCCTTCAGGAGCTGATTATGGCACCCGGGCGTAGGACTAGGCGTTAGCTGTCAATTGACGGTAAACCGGATGTAGAGAGATTCCTCTACATCTTTGCCCTTCTCTTTCTACTGCGCCTTTTGTAGATCAAAAACATAACAGGTGCATCTAGCCGCCTGATCTCTCTGAACAACTCCAACCCCATTTTCAGTGGGGAACTTAAGAGTTAAAACACCAAGAGGAAATAGTTGCCCTGAATTCAGCCAGGGCCGGTGGGCCCAAGAAAGCGTTATACAGTGAACTGATATCCAACATAATGAACTATAACATCCGAACTCTATGACGATCTCTGATTCCCAACTCCACCGGTAATTCCACCATCCTAATGGGTATAGTTCCACTTCTATTGAAGCCGTGTATGCGAGATGGACACGACTTTAAGTCCTTCGCTTCCATTTTCATCTAATCGTATGATCTCTTGAAAAGAATGTTCACGAAACTTCCACTTTCCACTAAGATCCTCTTCATCCAAGCAGGACCAATTTTAGCTGATATAACTAGTGGATTATTGGTAAGGGCTTCAACGCTATCGACATCCTTATCTCGAAAAACGATGTCGTCTGTCATCATCTTTTGTTGTTTAGCAGGAGCCCCATTGTCAAGATTACCGCAACATTCGAAGCTTGCATGCCTAACTGAGCTAGCGTACGACTCCTTTTCCTTCCAGCTCTAGCCAGCTTGATAAGGACCACCACTTACTGTGTTAATAACCAACCTCCCTCCAGTACGCGTAGACTCCTCTGGTCTAGCCAGATTCTATACTTGATTCCGATTCGATGGGCCCACACCTCCAGCATGCGGCCCCCGGACGAATTGTTCCAACTTCCTCTCATGGAGTAGCTTCTCAGTAATGTCTTGTAAATGGCAACATTCATTGGTATTGTGATCATAACAATCATGGAATCTATAGAATTTTCTAGATTGAATCTGCTTTTTGGATGACTGCTTCAGAGCATGCTTCTTATATTGGCCAATATTACAGGTCTGCAAGTGCACACTCTCCTGGCACACATTCTCCAGGGATGTACTCAAAGGAGTAGGTATCAAACATGGGAGCTCTGCGTCACGTTCCACAATTTTGATCTTGCTTATTACCCTGACTTCCATCACCTTTCTGCTGATTTTTCTTATTCTGTATATTTAACTACACTTTACCGAAACTCTCATCGGTTCGCTTCAAGGCGACGTTACTTTAAATGCCTTCCACAATGGGCCCTGCGTCATTCTTCTCCCTGGATTGTTTAGCATTAAGAACTGGGCCACTTAAAAGCAGAAACGTTCAAGCGACATGGGGGGTTCCCCTGCCAACCACTTGCCAAATTCGGAATCAGGATCGATTTCTTTTGTTAGCGGCATCAATATGGAATTATCGTTAGGGTTACTAATCTCTGCATAAGCAGCATGAAATTTTTCCATATAACGTCTAAGCATCTCTCCCAGAGCCTGAGTGACGTGGGTAAGGTGTTAACATCCTTAGGTCTCTTGAGGTGCATACTGTTGAATATGCGATTATATGATTTTTGTTTGATGATAATAAACATATATATATATATATATATTCTTTTAAATGTATTTGTTAATGTACTATTTTATTTTTCATAGACTAAATAAATATTTGCTGAATAAAAATAAATAACACAGAATCTGAATTCAAACAGAAATTTTATTCAAACAAATATTTATTAAAATTTTGAATAGTACAAATTCAAGCTCTCACTATTCGCTATACAATTTCAATTACAATACAATTTCTGATTAGATCACAATTCAATTTACATAAATTCCTTACTACATATCACTCACACTCGTAGTTTATCTTCAACTTCATTCCAGTTAGAATCCAACATCTGAGCAATCTGCAAAAATATTCACTAACGCAGTAAAATTGAAAAAAAAAATATTTTTGCAATATAAAATAAAATATGGATTTTGAAAATATTATTTGCCTCAGTTATTTAGGTTTTTTGTCATCATTTACATTTGAATTCATCACACACGAACAATGTGACATGCACAGTGTATCACTGTACATGCCACAAGTCCATGCACACCGATATACACTTGATAATGTTACAGGGACAGGTGAGAACAAGGTCAAACCAAAATAAAAGGATGGGTCCAACTCAGGTGCAATATAAATAAAATCTCGACACAAGCACAAGGTCAAACCCGAGCGTTTAAGCTGGATTCAACTCAATGTACAAATCATAATACAACAGTGCTAACGCACCAGAGAAGAAAATGAAATGGCACATGTATATACAATGCATAGCCGCATCAAGAAACCAAAACCAAAAAGTACACATGACCATTTCAACTTCAAACTCACAACAAGCATGGTACAAAAGATTACTATCGCAAAACTCATATATACAACCTCAAACTAGAACAGCATGTGTACCAAACAAATGAAACAATAGTGCAGACTCTAAATGAAACTTACAAGGCACAACTCAGCATACACTCGAGGCTCAGTGCACACTAGAAATGAGATCAAAGCAAATTCAGACCACATGATGGAACAAACACAAGAATGTACAACTTCAAGTGTATCAACCAAACAACTGAAATGCAAACTGTATCGAACATGATATAGTGACAATATGAAGACAACAACTTGACATAGTGAACTGCAAGTGTCGACCGGGTAGCAAGCAAGCTCAACATGTATATGAATGGTCAGGCAATATGCATCAGGCACTAAATCAGGTGAAGCAACCCGAGCACAATCCAATGTGTTATAAAGTCCAAATGCAACAATTTCAATGAATTGGATGAACAAGACTCAAGTATGTATACAGTGAGTATGCAACATGACAGTAAGCAGTGCTCGGTGATCAAACATGAATACAACTCACATGCAAGCATGGTATATACAAGACTGCAACTAGTCAAGGATGTATACCCAAACAAATGCAAAAACCAAAACATATGAAACAAAGAAATGCATCATGCAAGTTACAGGTCTGGCAAGAGATATGCAATATAAATCTGACTCGAAGCAGTGAGGTGATATGCACAGTGCACCACTGACCATACAGCACTACCAAATGATACAAGATGTAACTAGACTTGTTTAAATGCCGAAGTCAAATGACAATCAAACCGTAATGACCAAAGAGATCAATCAATCATCAAGCCGTGACTTTATCAAAATCAAACAAGTACAGATTGACACGAATGGGCGAAAATGAACAAGTGCCACAAATCAAAACAATTTCAAGTTGAACAAATCAAGACCGAAGTCCGATGAACATTAAACCGTAATGACCAAGTCAGAACCTTGGGAATAAAGGTATCGAACCAAGTCAAAATCAACGCCGTGATTATTCAAGTAAATAGAAGAAGTCAGGGAAATCATCAGCATCAAAGTGAAATCGAACGGCCGATCAAATGAAATTGACAAATTCAAATATATTTGTACAAACGAAAATCAAGGGTTTCAAACCCTATATAAACAAATCATCATCAGCAATTTCAAAGCATCGAGTTCAAGAAAGCCAAAATCAGGAAAGGAAAAGAAAAAATTATGTACGGTATCAGACGAACTCGATCAAGAGGAGGAGCCGCTAACAATTCAACTGATCGACGAAAGATAGTGAAGCATCATTCAATCAAGACATCTAAGTCAGCGACTCAATTTCAAAATCCCTAATTTAAGAGCAAAAAGGAACGAGATCGAACGAAGCCGCCATTCTCAAGAAAAAGAACAGGCCGGAAATAAAAAGAGAAAATGAATATTTTTAGTCGGCCTTTCCTTTTTCTTTGGGATTTAATTTTTTTTAAAAGGCTTTAGTATGTATTTTAATTAAGATTTTAGTTTTAAAATTGTTTTTAAATCTACATTCTCTTTTAAGGTTGTATTTACTAGTCGTGTGACTAGGGGACAAACTACGTGGCGTAGTTTGAGAATTCGCAACTCAGTGGCTGAGTTGTGGCAGAGTTTTGAGCGTAGAGTTAGGTTTAGTCGATGGTAGGTGTCACGAGTTTACGTGTGTAAGCGTCTGACTAACTAATTTCTACTAGAAACCTTGGGGGCAGCACGTAGGCAGGTTTTTGCCGAAGCTGGGCAAATTCTGTGTTGTTCTGTTTCTGTTATTTATATTCTGCAATTTCTGTGCGGTTATTATTCTACTATGAACTGTGTTGAAATCTGAATTGAATATTTTATAATCTTCCACAATTAATTTTTATAATTAATACCATCACCTTATTCACCCCCCCCCCTTTAGGGTGAAATCGATCCTACAAGTTGTATCAGAGCTAGGAATAGAAGTCAACTTTTGTTTTAAAAAATTCGTTTTTCAAAAAACAATTTTTTTTTAAACATTTGAATTTTTAAAATGGCTTCTTTCAAAAATGTTTTTGCTAAGGGTCAGTCTATAATTAGACCACCAATGTTCAATGGTGAATATGCTTACTGGAAAAATAGGATGGAAATTTTTCTAAAAACCATTGACGCTTGGAATATTGTTGAGACAGGTTATAGAGCACCGACTATAACTGTAGATAATCAGGAAATAGTTAAACCAAAGGAACAATGGATGAAACTAGAAAATAAATTACAAAATACTAATGCTAAAGCTATGAATTCTATTATCTATTCATTGGACCAATTTGAATTTAATCGTGTCTCACATTGTCTAACTGCACAGGAAATATGGCACACACTAGAAGTGACCCACGAAGGAACATCTCAAGTCAAAGAATCTCGCCTTGCCGTGCTAAGCAGCGAATACGAGAACTTCACAATGGCGAAGGAAGAAAATGTCAAAGAGATGCATAGACGACTTTCCAATATCGTATACAAATCGAAAGCTCTTGGAAAATCATATACAGAGTTGGAGATAGTTCGAAAAATCCTCAGAGTCTTTCCACGAAGTTTTGAAGCCAAAGTGACTGCCATTCAAGAATCAAAAGATTTGAAACAAAAGAAAGTCGAAGAACTCATCGGAAATCTCACCGCTTATGAGCTAGAAATGAAATTCAACGAAGAGCGTGAAGGAGGAGATACTCGAAAGAAATCAATAGCTCTTAAAGGAACAACTGAAAGAGATGACGATGACGATGATGATGCAGCAGCAGAATTGGAGCTATTAATAAAGAAATTCAAAAAGTGGAATTACAAATATGGAAATTCAGCTCGAATTAAAAAAGTGAAAAGTAGAATAGCCAAAGCACTAGACTACTATGAAGAACAAAAGATCATCTGTTAAGTGCAACCAACCCGGACACATCAAGCCCAATTGTCCTCAAAATCAACGCGACTTTAAAAAGAAATCAAAAAGGAAAAGTTTTGCAACCATGTGGAATACAAGTGATGAAGATAATCAAAGTTCTAGCAGTGAGAGTGAGAAAACAGATACGTGCCTTCATGGAAATATAACCGATAGCGACGATGACGAGCCAAGCGAGGTATCAAAACTTACTCACTCTGAATTACTTATTTATTTCCACAAAGTAAATGGTTGTTTTGAACGACTTAGGAAAAAATACGCTAAACTTGAATGACAAAAAGACACTTTGATAGAATTAAATGAACAACTTGACCAATTAGTTAAAACCTATCAAAGTAGGATCCCTAAGTGTGATAAGTGTCCAACATTTGATGAAAAAATTAAAAAATCAGAAATTAAAATGAAATCGCTTGAAAATGAAATTCTGATTTTAAAAGAAAATGAAAATATTAGAAGAGAGAATTCTATTAAAAAGTACACACAATTGTTAAACGAAAATGAGTCTCTCAAAACACAAGTCCAACAATTGTCAACGACTTTAGATAAATTTTCGAAAAGTGAAAAATCATTGAATATGCTATTAGGAAAGCAAACTGTTAATACGGTAAGACAAGGTCTTGGATATAATCATTCTGAAAATGTTGAAAAAAATATTAATCAAGTTAATTCTATGTGCACGATTTGTAGAAAATATGGACACGCTCAAAATAGTTGTTGGTATAGACCCAAACATGTGAAAACTATACCGATTTGGGTTCCAAAAGGCACAAATATAAAATCTCTCAAAGTTAGACAAATTTGGGTGCCGAAGGGAACAATTATAAATAGTTTTGGGTCTCCACAAAATTATTTTTCTAAATATTCTGCCACTAACAACCATGGACCTATAAAGACAAATAGGCCACATAAATCTTTTTCCGTGTAGGTGTGGTGGCAGGCTAAGGAACAACAACAGTGTTCTCTAGATTTTGGCTGTTCCAAGGACACAACGAGCAACAAAGCAAAGTTTCTTAGCCTAGTATAAAGGTGACAGAATCACAACAGACAACAATGAAAAATATCGTAAAGGTAAACAGGTAAAGGAATATTTATTTGAACGATATATTAAATGTGATAATCTGCACCATATTCTGAATTAAATCAGCCAATAATGAAGATGATGAAATAATGATGATTTTGATTCTGACTTATTTAAAGTTGTTGGCCAATTATATTCTTATGCCAAAAACACTATAAAAATCTCTAGATTCTTTGAATTACTTCATATATATCATTTTGGATTAAAAATAGTGTTTTGTTGGATAATAATACATTTGGTTATAATTCGGCTAACCCTATATTCACGGTTTTTTATTATTAACACGGCTTCAATTCAAATTCAAGAGAATGTCATTTGAAAAGCTGTTAAAATTGATTTTGAGAAATTTTTGGTACCCACTTCATGGTTTGGTCAATCAAATTCAATTACTGATAATTTTTGAGCGAAAGAGAAATTCTGATGCAGATTATGCAGGTAATCTAGTTGATAGAAAAATTACTAGAGGAACGAGATTTTTGAGACATTTAGTAACTGCATCATTCTTTCAAAGAAAATTTCTACATATATTTTTCATTTCAAATAATTTTTCAAAAAGCAAAAAAATTTCTTATAAAACCCTTTCTAGAAAATCATTTTTGACCTTGTTTTTCAGATTGGTCATTTTTTAGAAAAACCGATTTATAATTATTTCTGAATTTGATTTTAAGCAATTACATTGACTAATCTGACTCCCTTATGATTATCGAAAAGATAAATAGTGACTGAAAAAGTGATTAGTGTTGATATTTATCATATATTATGACTCGAGACGGTATAATTAGTCAATTTCTTTAGAAATTTAAACAAGAGTTATAAAACTTTTGTTGGTAAAAATTCCATGACCATCCCTATGATTGTCATATTTCTAGCGACCATCACTCATCAAAATTCGATATAGTTTGTCGATATGTGGTACTTTAAACAGGAATCGTTCGTTTTTCATTTTATATTTCTTTTAATTTTTTTTTATTAATATTAAATAAATAAATACCAAAGTATTCACTCTCATTTAAATGTCCTCACGGTTATGCATGGGTGAATTACTTAGAATTTGTTATGTGCTTCCATGCTCATTTAAAAGTCCTCACGGTTATGCATGTATGGAACACATATCAAAATTTGATTTTTAAAATAAACAAGTTTATTCTAATCCCATTTAAAATTCCTCGTGGTTATGCGTGGTTAGAAGATACTTGAATTCATTTTTTAAATAAAATTGGAATACTACTAATCTCATTTAAAAGTCCTAACAGTTATGCATGATTAGTAGATATTCAAATTCATGACATAAATATACCACAAATAGACACAACTGTATGGTTTTATATGATTACATAATTCCCATCATGCTAAAAGTGGAATATGCGCCTAACAAAATATTTATGATTTTTGTTTGATTTTTTACTGAAATTTAATATTTATATTCAATTGAGTCTTAATGTTGGATTAATATCGATCACTTTATTTTTTTTCTCTAACACTATTACTCTTTTGCTGATAACAAAAGGGGGAGAGAAAAGTTAAGATTTTGTCAAATAAAATCAAGCAAAGGTCAAATAATTTTCTATTTGCATCTAGGTTCATTTGCATATTTTTATTTGTATCCATATATGTAGGGGGAGCTTTGTGTAGAGCGGAAGCATTTAAATAGGGGGAGCAATTAGGATATATCTATGATCAAATACATTTAACATATTCAAAATCTTAAATATATGTTTGCTATCATCAAAAGGGGGAGATTGTTGAATATGCGATTATATGATTTTTGTTTGATGATAATAGACATATATATATTCGTTTAAATGTATTTGTTAATGTACTTTTTTATTTTTCATAGACTAAATAAATATTTGCCGAATAAAAATAAATAACACAGAATTTGAATTCAAACAGAAACTTTATTCAAACAAATATTTATTTCAATTTTGAATAGTACAAATTCAAGCTCTCACCACTTACTATACAATTTCAATTACAGTACAATTTCTGATTACATCACAATTCAATTTACATATATTCCTCACTACATATCACTCACACTCGTAGTTTATCTTCAACTTCATTCCAGTTAGAATCCAACATCTGAGCAATCTGCAAAAACATACACTGACGCAGTAAAATTGATAAAGAAATATTTTTGCAATATAAAATAAAATATGGATTTTGAAAATATTATTTGCCTCAGTTATTTGGGTTGTTCGTCATTATTTACATTTGAATTCATCACACACGAACAATGTGACATGCACAGTGTATCACTGTACATGCCACAAGGCCGTGTACACGGATATACACTTGATAATGTTACATGGATAGGTGAGCACAAGGTCAAACCCAAAATAAAAGGACGGGCTCAACTCAGGTGCAATATAAATAAATTCTCGACATGAGCACAAGGTCAAAACCGAGCATTTAAGCTGGATTCAACTCAATGTACAAATCATAATACAACAGTGCCAACAGACTAGAGAAGAAAATGAAATGGCACATGTATAAACAGTGCATAGCCGCGTCAAGAAACCAAAACCAGAAAGTTCACATGACTATTTCAACTTCAAACTCACAACAAGCATGGTACAAAATACTACTATTGCAAAACTCATATATACAGCCTCAAACCAAAACAGCATGTGTACGAAACAAATGAAACAGTAGTGCAGACTCTAAATGAAACTTACAAGGCACAACTCAGTATACACTCGAGGCTCAGTGCACACTAGAAATGAGATCAAAGCAAATTCAGACCACATGATGGAACAAACACAAGAATGTACAACTTCATGTGTATCAACCAAACAACTGAAATGCAAACTGTATCGAACATGCTATAGTAACAATATGAAGGCAGCAACTTGACACAGTGAACTGCAAGTGTCGACCAGGTAGCAAGCAAGCTCAACATGTATATGAATGGTCAGGCAATATGCATCAGGCACTAAATCAGGTGAAGCAACCCGAGCATAATCCAATGTGTTATAAAGTCCAAATGCAACAATCTCAATGAATTGGATGAAAAAGACTCAAGTATGTATACAGTGAGTATGCAACATGACAGTAAGCAGTGCTCAGTGATCAAACATGAATACAACTCACATGCAAGCACAGTATATACAGGACTGCAACAAGTCAAGGATGTATACCCAAACAAATGCAATAACCAAAACATATGAAACAAAGAAATGCATCATGCAAGTTACAGGTCTGGAAAGAGATATGCAATATAAATCTGACTCGAAGCAGTGAGGTGATATGCACAGTGCACCACTGACCATACATCACTACCAAATGATATAAGATGTAACCAGACTTGTTTAAATGCCAAAGTCAAATGACAATCAAACCGTAATGACCAAAGAGATCAAACAATCATCAAGCCGTGACTTTATCAAAATCAAACAAGTACAGATTGACACGAATGAGCGAAAATGAACAAGTGCCAGAAATCAAAACAATTTCAAGTTGAACAAATCAAGACCGAAGTCAGATGAACATTAAACCGTAATGACCAAGTCAGAACCTTAGGAATAACGATATTGAACCAAGTCAAAATCAACACCGTGATTATTCAAGTAAATAGAAGAAGTCAGAGAAATCATCAGCATCGAAGTGAAATCGAACGGCCGATCAAATGAATTGACAAATTCAAATATATTTGTACGAATGAAAATCAAGGGTTTCAAACCCTATATAAACAAATCATCATCGGCGATTTCAAAGCATCGAGTTCAAGCAAGCCAAAATCAGGAAAGGAAAAGAGAAAATTACGTACCGATATTAGACGAACTCGATCAAGAGGAGGAGCCTCTAGCAATTCAACTGATCGACGAAAGATAGCGAAGCATTATTCAATCAAGAAATCTAAGTCAGCGACTCAATTTCAAAATCCCTAATTTAAGAGCAAAAAGGAACGAGATCGAACGAAGCCGCCATTCTCAAGAAAAAGAACGGGTCGGAAATAAAAAGAGAAAGGGAATATTTTTAGTCGGCCTTTCGTTTTTCTTTGGGGTTTAATTTTTTTAAAAAGGATTTATATTCTGTGTTGTTCTGTTTTTGTTATTTATATTTTGCAATATCTGTGCTGCTATTATTCTGCTTTGAACTGTGTTGAAATCTGAATTGAATATTTTATAAGCTTCCGCAATTAATTTTTATAATTAATACCATCACCCTATTCACCCCCCTCTAGGGTGAAATCAATCCTACACATACGAAACTATTCGATGAATTTTGTAGCTAACTGATTAAAGCATGAAACGCATCGGGGCGGTAGGCGAGTAAACCACATGGTTGCGATACCCCAAAGGGAGATAGGAAAACTTCTACATTTGATTGCATCATCAGCTCGTGTAGCATTCATAAGCCATTCATACTTTAATATGTGTTGGTTAGGGTCTGAACTCCCTTTATAAAATGGTTAAGTGGCATTCTGAATCGGTAGGTTGGTTTAGCATAAAAGTTGTCATTAGTGAAGGGTGTATGACTCCACGAGATTCCTCGGTCGTCATTTGAGAGGCCTTGACTTTCTCGAATCATTTGACAGATCATGGTCAATACATTTTGCATCTGGACATTCTGAGTATTCTGGACCAAGATGTGGTCGGGTTCCTCAATGCAAGGATGACTCAGGCACGGTCAACCGTTCATGCCTCGCCTCCTTGGCTCTAGGTCTTCGAGCACATAGGGTTTAGGAGTACGATCTTGTTAACGAAGGTTCAGACCTGCTTGGTTTCGATTGTTAGCTTCCAAGTCTATAGCAATGGCGGGATGGTTATAAATAGTATACCAAGGAATTGCCTCTCTATGGGAGGAGGGTCCAGCCTAGTGACTTGCAGATGGACCAACTTTCGCCTATCCAAGGTTTAGAGTGCGGTGATTCCCAGGAGCTTGCACATAGCTTCCACCCAGCCATGGACGTGTAGATCTATGATGGTAATCAAAGGAAGTTGAGAGTTCGGTGGATGATTAGGAAGCTAGATCCTTTCTGTATCTCCTTCATCTTTCTTGATTCAGTCGATCGGTTAACTCTATGTTGGCATAGATCTGCTGGGTAAGCTGTTGGCAGCTTTAGGTCAGTTCTCCCATCAACATCTAGAACTCCCCCTGGTGAAAGGGTCTTATGGATCTAAAGGTCCAGGAATTTTGATCTACAGCTAGCAGCTGTGCAGGGTCCTGTCTGTCTCGTCCTTCCTGATCTGCAGTAGTTGAGGCGGCCCTAATTGTAACCATGGTGAATGATGTAGCTTCTTCAAAGATTTGATGCAATCTGAATAGGATGGAAGGACTACTGGGTATGAGATGTGTATCTTCTCCTTAGATTCTTGCAATCCAACGAAAGTAGTAGATCCAAAGAGCAGGAGAAAAATCGGTTTTCTTAGTGAATGCACCAAAGTGTTTGTACCAAAATTGGGCACAACACTCTTCGAACGTATTTAAAGAGATTAAAGTGAAGAATATAAATGAAAAATGAAGTTATTCTAACAAACATGCCAAAAACAAACAAACGAAAATATAAGAACACAGAGATTTAGAGTGGTTCGGCATTGTAGCCTACGTCCACTATAGAACGTTTGTTGTTTTATTGATGATTCCCGCTAGTTGCAACTGATTACAACAGTATACTCAAGATACAATGGAGACTTCAGAAGAGTATTGGCGTAAAAGATTACAAATTCCATTTTCTGAAGGCCTAGGGCCGATATTTATAGGTGTAGGCTGAAAATATCTGGCTCAAACCTCGGAAGACCGCATCTCTCACGTGGGTGGGCCCACCAGATCGATTCGAGGTAGATTGGGATCAATCCATGATTTATACACACGAATTTTGTCTCGTTCCAAATCAAGTCTTTTTGGGCAGAGATCGATCATGAGCATTCTTGAGATAGTAAGCAAGATCCTATGAAAATTTGATAGCAATTGGACTTGTAGATTTTGAGTTATGATCGATCCAAGTTTGCACTTACAAAACACTACCGTGTTCGTATCGATACAATTTGTATCGATGGCTTCTTATCGCTTTTGGTTTATATTGATCAGGTGATGTGGAGCTATATTTTAGGATCGATCCACTTTTCATGTCGAGTGACTGAGCCTTCCACTTTTACATGCTTTGTTTGTATCGACCTAGTGTATTCCTTTCGTATAGATGCCCTCAACTTCATTTCGTATTGATTCTTGAGGCCGCTTTGTATCGATGACTTAGGGGATGTTTCATATCGATTACATGCAGCACTTCATATCGATGGTGTTTGGCTTGTTTTGTATCGATAGAATATGGTACTTCATATCGATCGGTCGGTGGCTCATTCGTGTCGATCGTTGGTCGATCGATACGAACTGTGTAGTTGGAATCGATACGGATTAACTTCAGTTGATGGATACGAAGCTGAGTAAATGTGATGGATACGAAATAGAGTAAGCCTGACGGATATGAAATAGAATTAGGTAAGGTGGATATGAAGTAGAGTAGGCGATGGATACGAACCGATGGATGCTTGATGGATACGAAACAGAGGTGTTTCAAGTGAAAATTTGTCGATCAATATTTTAGGAATACAAACTCCGATTGACTTGAAATTTGGAATGTTGGCTTCTGTACCTTTGCTTGTCATATCATATCAATTGTAGTTCGAGGACTCGGGAAAAATTTACCAGCATCCATAGTGTAACCAATCTTCAGGACGAACTACCATCGGTTTCCAATTAATTTCTAGGTGTCACGATCTTGCCAAAAGGCGGGATAACACTTTTATTATCAGTTTTGAGCATATGTGACATCTGTATTATTGATATATTAGTTTTATTAACCAATTTGGTTGCAGGGTTTTGATTTGCCAAAGGATATGTTTTAAAGAGATATCAGAGAGAGGAAACCCGTTTTGCTAAGCGGTATGGTCTCACTTAATATCGGTAAACTGAGATGTAATAGTTTTATTCGCACCAGGCTAAATGTCTGACTCGAAGTTTATGTTTTTCCTCTTAAACTCTCAGGTGCTCAAAATTAATTTGAGTAGATTGAGAGTTTAGGTTTTGCAGGTATAGTAGTTGGACGAATAAAGCTTCCATAGATGTGTAGGAGGGAAAGTTAGCTATTTAGGAGTTTCTATTTAGTTTTATTTCCACTATGATATATTAAGACTTATATGTCTATTTATTACTTTGATCATCCAATGAGGCATCTTCATATGTCACTCTTGGCGTATTTATGTAATAGTTATATTTGATGTAAACCTGGAAAATGTTTGGGATTATATAATGGAATATAAAACATGTTTTGTGAAATATAATCAGAAAAGTTGTTTTTTTCGAAATATGAGACTTGTTTCATGTTAATGTGCTAATGATATTATGGATACCGCTAACAATACCGTATTTGGTCACCAGATGTTAATACTAGGATGACTACAGCATCTATAGCGCTTAGCTTCAGGCCTCCGGATAAGGGATGTTATAATTTGGTATTAGAGCATTGGTTTACGAAATTTTTTTAAACTAAAATGATTTTTGAAAACACATTCCTATGGAATTAGATAAAAGATCGAGGCATGGAATAATGCTATAGCTACATACTTGTATTTGCTATATAAGCACACACGCTATATCTCTATTCTCATATCTCCCTTAGGCTATTCTTCTGTATCTTACGAGGCTGGAATACAGATATAGATGCTAGGAGTGGAAGAGTTAACCTTAGCGGAGGTAGCACCATAACAAATGGAAATTCCAGACCAAATACGAGAAGAAACCAAGGTTAGGCACAAGCTACAAATGTGGGTGTTGGAGTCCGGCAAGTGGACGTGGAAGCAATGTATTAGTTCTTTGTCAACATGATGTAGGCAAAAATTGATGCTAGAGTAGTTGGAGGAAATGCTTGTGAGGGAAACCAAGAAGCTCTAGTGGTGAGTAATTATGCTATTCTGAGTAGTGACTTTGCTCGGCTGGGAGGAAAGCCGTTTATTGGCACTGAAGACGCAATCGAAGTTGAGAATTGGCTACTACATTGCAAGAGGATTTTCATCGACTTAGGGCTCAACGATGAGTAGAAAAGGAGACCCACTTCTTGACAGCTTCAAGGGGCAACACTATTTTAGTGAAACAGTGTGATAGTTGGAGTTAACGAGGAGAATATGACTTAGGCTGAGTTTATAAAAAGGTTTGAGAAAAGGTTTATTTCATAAATTGCTATGTCCACTCCTCTTAGGAAGTTTGTAGAGTTAGAGCGAGGGGATATGACTGTGCTTGATTTTGTGATAAGATTTGAGGAGCTAGTTAGATATAGCTATACTATAATTGATACTGTGATTAAGAGGAATGAGAAGTTCATTGGAGGGTTGCAGCCTGAGCTTGCCAAGGCCATGTTACTACATATTAAAGATCCAAGTGATGTTGTCGTTGAGATAGCCTTGAGGAACGAAAAGATGCAAGCTTTTCTTGAGAGAAATAAGGCCAAATAAGCTCAAGTAGGGAAAAGAGTCTGGAGAAAAAGTTTTTCCACAGGAAAGGAGCTTAGTAGGGTGGATTTTCTAAGAAGGAAAAGGCAGAAGTGGTCTATTGCAAGTGTGACAAGAAAGGACACTATGCCTATGAGTGCCAGACAGGGGAGGGAAGGAAAGCTGCTGGAAGAAAGGGAAGCAGTGTTTCAACTATTAACAGATTGGGCACTATAAGAACCAGTCCAAGGAGCTAGCCAAGGAAAGGAAAGGCAAGATGGTTGTATTGGAACCAGCTACCCCAGACCAAAAACAGAGGAGAAGGGAAAAGCTATGTTTGGAGTTGCGCTTTTGATTTACGGTGTATCATTTAGAGTTATGTTTGGTATCGGTGCATCGCATTCTTTTATATCTCATTGTTTGGTAGATAAGCTTGACATATAACCTTCATACCTAGTTACTTCCTTAAGGGTTGCAAATCTGATAGGAGCGTATGTGACACTTATGGTGAGATGTGACCACTTAGTGTTTGAATTGTTAGGTCATACCTTTGTGCAGTTTACATGTATTTGATTTCTTGGGGCTCGGAATTATTTTGGATATGGGTTGGTTAAGTAAGTACGATGCTAGGATATTTTGCCATGATAGAAAAACATCATTTAGACACCCTGAATGTAGTGGTCGAATTGTATATACCATAGAAAACTCTAGTTGTGAGGTGAATGCTTTGTTGGGTGTTGTGGAGATAGGACGAGATAAATCGAGTTTTCATGGTAAAAGAATTAACAGATCTTTTTGAACTTGTAGTAGGATTGCCACCGAAATGAACCATTGAGTTTTAAATAGATTTGGTGCCGAGAGTAGAATAGTGAGTAGACAACCAAGCAGGATGACACCTACCGAAATGAGAGAGCTGAAGGTGCAGTTGATGGATTTGGAAGGCAAGAATTTTATTAGGCCAAGTAGTTCACCTTGGGAAGCAGCAACAGTGTTTGCTAAGAAGCCGGATGGATCGCTAAGGCTGTGTATCAATTATCGTAAGTTGAATGTGAAGACGATAAAGAATCGATATTCACTGCCAACAATTAATGATTTTTTCGACCAATTGAGTGGAGCTGAAGTATTTTCTATGT
The DNA here is from genome assembly GCA_030765085.1 of Allium cepa. Lineage (NCBI taxonomy): Eukaryota > Viridiplantae > Streptophyta > Magnoliopsida > Asparagales > Amaryllidaceae > Allium > Allium cepa. The sequence goes on along the minus strand of CM060940.1, from coordinate 417,246,983 downwards.
TGGATTTAGCGAAAAGGTTGCATGAGCATAGAGTGGCAGAATATAGTATTCCTTTGACGACGTTTAGAACCAGGTAAAATCATGCAAATGGTTAGTAATGCCATTTGGACTAACTAATGCACTAGCATTCTTTGTAGATTTTATAAACCGAGTTTTCCGATAGCACTTGGATATGTTCATGTTAGTATTCATAGATGATATTTTTATATACTCTAAGGATGAAAGAGAGCATGAAGTTTATCTTAGAGTGGTGCTTGGGACGTTGAGGCAACTTCAGCTAAAGGAGAAGCTTTCGATGCGTCATATCTAGAAGTAGAAGTGAAGTTTCTTGGTCATGTAGTCTCAGAGAAAAGGTTTTCTATAAATCCGACTAAGATCAAGGCAGTGAATAATTGGAAGAGTTCCAAGACAGTGACTGTGATAAAGATGTTACTTGGACTAGTAGGGTACTATCGGAGATTCTTTAATGATTTTTCATGATAGTAGCACCGATGACCAAGCAAATGCGAAAACATGTGAAGTTTGCATGGACCGATAAGTGTGAGGGAGCATTCCAGAGCTTGAAACACCTATTGACTAATGCGCCTATGTTAGTTGTTTCGAATGGGAATCCGGACTTAGTGGCATATACAGATGCTTGTGTAACTTGTTTAGGAGCTGTGTTAATGCAGAGAGGTAAAGTGATTGCCTATGTACCTCAACAGCTTAGACCGCATGAGGTTAGGTACCCAACTCATGATTTGGAATTAGTCGCTGAGATTTTTTCACCGAAGGTGTGGAGGCATTACCTTTTGGGAAAAATGTTTGAGTTATGTATGGATCATAAGCCATTGAAGTATTTATTCTCTCTGAAGGAGTTGAATATGAGACAACAAAGGTGGTTGGGGTTTTAGCCGCTTATTACTTTGGTATTGAGTGCACACCAGGAAAAGGCAATAAGGTTGCAGGTTCACTTAGTAGAAAACATCAGAATGCAGTATTGGCGATGATAGCCGAGTGCAAAGATTCTGAAGCATTGACGACATGTAGAGTATAGTGAAGATATGAAGCTAGGTCTAGTAAGCGAACTGTTATGTTGTCATGTTTAGAAGTTCTACCAGTGATAATCGAAAAATTGCTTCTAAATAGCTGGAGAATCTAGTATTAGTTGAATGGATCAAGAAGTTAAAGGATGGAACCAGGAGCGATGACCTGAAAGATTTTAGTCTTGAATAGAATGGGAAAAGCAGTGTTTGAACGGTCAATAGGTAAAAGCCGAACATTAGGAGCCAGGTGGGTTACTTCAGCCATTACATATTCCAGTTTGGAAGCGGGATTCTATTTATATGGATTTTATAGACGAATTGCTAAGATCAAACCAAGGGAATGAAAGTATATGGGTCAGAGTGGACGGGTTGACCAAGAGTGTCCATTTCATTCCAGTCAAGTCAATCAGGACGACATTTGTTTTGGCTAAGTTATTAATGAGGAATATAATTAGACTACATGAAATTTCAAGTAGTATAATAAGCGATAGGGATTCCTTGTTCACTGGTGAATTTTGGAAGAGTCCACAAGATACGTTAGGTACCAAGCTCAAGTTGAGTACCGCTTACCATCCATAGATGGATGGGAAAACAGATAGAGTTAACAAAGTCTTGGAAGATTTGTTACGAGCTTGTGTGCAAGATTTTGGGAGATCATGGGAAGACAATCTACAGTTAGTCGAGTTTTCATACAACAAAAGTTATCATGCTAGTGTAGGGATGGCACGTTTGAAGCTTTGTGTGGAAGGTCGGCCAGATCTCCAGTTTATTGGTTTGAGTCTGCGGATTGGTTGGTTCTTGTTTCGAATTTAGTTAGAGAAGCTGTAGAGAAGATTAAGTTAATCCGAGCTAAAATGAAGGACGCTCGGTCAAGGTAAAAGAGTAACACTGATAGAAGACGGAAAGACTTAGAGTTCTAAGTAGGAGATCATGTTTTCATCAAGGTATCACCGATGAGAGGTGTAATTTTATTCGGGAAATCAGGGAAATTGGCACCGAGATTTGTAGGGTCATTTCCTATTATAAAAAAGATTCGAAAACTCGAATATAGAGTTGAATTACCAAACAATTTGGTAGGAGTCCACGATGTATTTTATATTTCTCATCTGAGAAAGTGTGTTCTAGACCCGGAAACTACTATAGCACCGACTGTGTTAGAGGGCTTGGTGATAGAGCCAAATTTGACTACAGTCAGAAAGCCAGCTCATATAATCGCGAGATATGATAAGAAGCTAAGGAATAAGACAGTCAGACTAGTTAAAGTCCAATAAAGCAACGATTAGAGAGACTGTACTTGGGAGAATGAGAACAGGATTAGAGATGCTTATCCTGACTTATTTCATGGTATGTTTTACCATTTTGATTGTTTCGATGAGTGTCTTATCGTAATTTCGAGGATGAAATTCTTTAAGGAGGGGAATCTGTAATACTCCTAATTTCAGATAACATTATTCATGAGATTTAATTAGCTAAATTAAATGGAATAATGTGAAGATTAAGTGGCTAAGAGATTGAGATTTGAATAAATAAGGGGAAGCCGTGCCTAGTTAAGTAGTGAATTAAATGGGTGTAAAATGAAATGGGAGAGAGAAAGCAGATAAGGGGCAATATAGGAATAAACTACATTCTTATACCCTAAGCCCTTCATAGCATGACATTTTTCACGTTCATAATCTAAAACACTTAACCTAGAGGTCGACCACCATTAAATAAGAGTAAGGAGAAGAAATGCTAAATCAAGAGGAAAAGCTTAATTGAAATTTAATCCAAGATCAAATCTCAATTCCTTGACAACAAAGCTAAAGGTGACTAATATGTTACATCTCATATCTTTATGTTTTTGGTTTATAAGATTAGACCGAAAAGTTTTGCAAAGTAGATTTCCATGCTTGTAATGATAATTAGATATATGTGCCTGTTGATGAATTATGCTTATTCACATTGATTTTATGACATGTTTTGGATAGAAAAACCAAACAAATGACATCCAAATGCCTTGAGATTTTGGTATATGGTCAGAAATGATATTTTATAGATGGTGTTTAAGTTTTATAATTCTCTGAATTAATGTGGATTTATTATTTATTTTCTAGTGAAAAAACAGATATGTGGGTTCAAAATTAATTACAGCAACTATATATATATACACACACATACTGGGTCAGGAATTTAAATATGCTAGAAAACATATTAAAAATGATTTATGAGAATTTTTATAGAATTTTCCTACGTTTTTTAATAAATATATACATTATTTAAGATATGGTACTTAAATGTTTTATATGTTTATAATATGAGAAGGGGTTGTTTGCAAATGATTTAAAATGTTAGCTTCTTTAATTCGACTGCACCTTTCAGAAAAGGTTTTGAAAAGTTAAGGAAACCAGTTATAAGGTGACAAATAAGCAGGTTAGTTGAAAAGAATTACCTTTTTAGGTTAAAAATTAGGTTTTATTAGGTTTTAATGCTTCACCATCTTCGGCAGCCACCTTTCGACTTAGTACCTCCTCTTCCAACCTGGTCGAAACCAATGCATATGGTATCAAAGACTTGGTACATAGTGAATTAGGCATAGGCGGAAAGTATATGGTCGACACATGGGATTCCGAAGGGGTCGAAATAATTTAATTCTTTTAAACGGAAATGCACTTGGTTTGCTTTAGAAAAGAATGGTTTCAAATAAGATAGCTTTCGACATGGTCATTAGTTTTAAAGAAGGAATACTTTCGAATGAGGTTGCGCCTTTATTTTAAAGTAATTCTTTTCGTTAAGGTTGAAACTCTTTCTGCCGCCCTTTTCCTTTTGACCCGGATTGGTTTTGAAACTGTCCCTTTGTTTTAATAAAAACTAAAATCGCATCTCCACTGCTTTCGAAGGGATAGGTTTCGACACCATCCACTTTTACTTAGGTAATTGCTTTCGAAAGAGTTTCTTAGTCACAGGTAAGACTTAAATAATGGTTACAAATAGAAAGAAATATATATATATATATATATATATATATATATATATATATTTAGGTTATTGGCGAGCTTTCAAAACCACTAGGATTAGGTGACACTTGGAGACGTAAGTTAGGGATAGACCATCCAGAAGTTTGTCTAACAAATGTTAGATTATTTATTATTTTGCCTGGTAAGCCCGAATCGGCCAAATGTTAGTAGTCAGCCAAACAAAACTACATTGTTCGGACAGATGCCCCTTTTATTACCTATTCTGAGCTATGATTTTTGCTATTATTAATATATCAGTTTGATTTACTAGTTTGGTTGTAGTGTTTTGATTCGCAAAAAGGTATGTTTTAAAGAGATATTAGTGAGGGGAAACCTGTTTCACTAAGCGGCATGATTTCACTTAATACCAGTAAACGAAGATGTAATAGTATTATCACACCAAGGTTTATGTCTGACTCGAAGTTTATGTTTTTCCCCTTAAACTCTCTGATGCTCAAAATTAATTTGAGTAGATTGAGATTTTAGGTTTTACAGGTTTAGCAGGTGGACGAATAAAGCTTTCGAAGACATAGAGGAGGCTAAGTTAGCTATATGGGAGTTGTTATTTAGTTTTATTTTCACTATCATGTACTAAGACTTATATGTCTATTTAGTATTCTGATCATCCAAGATGGCATCTTCATATGTCGATGTTGGTATTTTTATGTAATAATTATATTTGATCTAATCTTGGAAAACATTTGGGATTATGTAATGGAATATGAAATATGTTTTGTGAAATATAATCAGAGAAATTACTTTTTTGAAATCTAAGATTTTGTTTCATATTCCCGTTCTTCTAATATTATGGATACCACTAGCATTACCTTATTGGGTCACCGGAAGATAATATTATTGTTGACTACAGCATTTGTAGTGCTTGGCTTCGGACCTCCAAATAGGGGATGTTACATTTTGAAAGGTTTATTTTTAGGGTTTTGAAAGGTATGTTATGGCCTTTCGGCCTAGTGTTTCAATGTATAGAGGTTAACTTATTTTGAAAGGGGCACTTTCAATGGATTCGAAAGGTAATATTTAAAGATTTTAAGTAAAGGTTTCGAATGGTTTACCTTGGCTTTATGGCCTAATACCTTTTAAGCTAAAAAGTGTTTGATAATTCCTTTATATTTCTTCAACATTGTCTTGCGTAAGGCATAAATCATGGCAAAGATATTTAGGTAAAGCAAAGAGTATCTTTTCCTTATTTAAGTATGATTTAAAGGGTTAAATCAATTTGAAAGAAATTTTACCAAGAAAGATTCGATGAGGTAGTCAACCCTAAGCAAATGACTTAGATATTAGAATACCAAATGAGACTGATATAAGGTCGCGTTTTATCCTTTAGCTAATAAGCCCCTAGCTAATAAAAGTCCAAAACTCCAGTGTGTAGGGCTTTATCACAAGTAAGACTAATATGATGTTACACACATAAAGGAATATACAGAGAAAGGATAGGTTATTAGTGAGCTCGCAAAACAATTAGTTTTAGTTGACCCTAGAAGAAGATAGTTAAGGGCAGATAACCCAGAAGTATGTCTAACAGATGTTAGATAATTGAGTGTGTTTGGTGGACCTGAGTCAGCCAATGGTTAGTAGTTAGCCAAATAAAACTATATTGTTCGAACACATAGTCCTTTGATTGCCTGATTTATGTGCGTATATGATATTGCTATTATCGCTTTATTTAGTTTGATTGTAGGATTCTAATTTGCAAAAGATATGTTTTAAAAGGGACATTAGTGAGATGAAACCAGTTCCGCTAAGCAGTGTGGTCTCACATAATATCAGAAAACTGAGATGTAATAGTATTATTCACACCAGGATTTATGTCTGACTCGAAGTTTATGTTTTCCCCTTAAACTCTTAGGTGCTTAAAATTTAATTTAAGTAGATTGAGATTTAAGATTTTTCAGGTTTAGTAGGTTGGAAGAATAAGCTTCTAAAGACGTCCAGGAGGCAAAGTTAGCTATATAGAAGCTATTTAGTTCTATTTCCACTTTGATGTATTAAGACTGATATGTCTATTTAGTACTTTGATCATCAAAGGAGGCATTTTCATATGTTGCTCTTGGCATAATTTGTAATAATTATATTTGATCAAAACCCGGATATCGTTTGGGATAGTGTATTTTAATATGAACTATTGATTTGAAATATATTCAAAAAGGTTGTTTTAAAATTTGTGTTGATTTATTTCATATTCATGTGCTTCTGATATTATGGATACCGTTAACATTGCCGTATTTTTTCATCAGAAGTTTGTACTATGGATGATTGCAGCATCTGTAGCGCTCAATTTCAGGCCTCAAGATAAGGGATATCATAACTTGGTATCAGAGAATAGGTTTATGAAAAACTTAAATGAGATTTCAAACTTAAAATGATTTTGAAAACATAATCCTAAGGAATTAGAGAAAAGATCGGGTAAGAGATAACGCTATAGTAATGTACTTGAATTTTCTATATAGAAGTAAATGCTTTATCTTCTCTATCTATCTTAGGCTATTCTTCTATATCTTATAAAGACTTGAATGCAGATTTTACGGACGTAAGATATGGTTTCTAGAGGCGGAAGAGTTAACATTGGTGGAGGAAGCACCACAACCAATGGAAATGCCAGACCAAACACTAGGAGGAATCCAGGTCAGGCACAAGCTGCCAGTTCACGTGTTGGAATGCGGCAAGTTGATATGGGATCTATGTATCAGTTATTTATTAACGTGATGCAGGCTGGAGTTGTCATAGGTTCAGTTGGAGGAAATGCCGCAGGAGGAAATCAGGGAGCTCCAGTGGTCAATAACTATGTAGTATTTAGTAGAGATTATGCTAGGCTTGGAGGAAAATCATTTATCGAGATATAAGATGCAATTGAGGTAGAGAGTTATTTACTCCATTGCTAGAGGATTTTTGTTGATTTGGGGCTCAATGATGAGCAGAAGAGGAGACTTGCTTCTAGGCAATTGCAGGTAGCAGCACTGTACTAGAGGAACAGTGTTATGGTCGAAGTAAATGAGGAGACTACGACTTGGGCTAAGTCCAGGAGGAAGTTTGAAGAAAGATTTATGTCGAAGATTGCAAAGTAAACTCTGCACTGCTGAGTTGGAGCAGGAAGATATGACTGTGCTTGAGTATGCAACAAGATTTGATGAGCTATCGAGATACGGATATGCTACGATTGATACTATCGTTAAAAGGAATGAGATGTTCATTCGTGATTTGAAGCCTGAGCTTGCTAAGGCCACGTTATCGCATACTAGAGATCTGTGCGATGTAGTTGTTGAGATGGCTTTAAGGCAGAAAGAGATGCTTGCTTTTCTTAAAGGAAATAAGGCAAGGGAAGCTCAAGTAGGGAAGAAACAGAAAATGAAGTTTTTCCATTAGAAGGGAGCATAGAAGAGTGAAGTTGCTAAGAAAGGAAAGGCAAAAGTTGTCTGTTATATGTGTGCTCATGAGTACCGAACGAGCAAAGGGAAGAAAGCTGCTGACGAGAGAGGAGTAATACGTTCCATTTGCGATCAAATTGGACATTATAAGAACCAATTGTAGGAGCTAGCCAAGAATGGAAAGGGCAAAGTGTTTGCATTGGAGCTAGCTATACGAGACCAATAGCAGAGGAGAAAGGAAAAGTAGTGTTAGGGGGTACGTTTTTGATTCATGGTGTATCAATTAGAGTTCTATTTGATACTAGTGCATCACATTCTTTTATATCTCATTGTTTGGAGATAAGCTTAACTTAGAACCCTCATACCTAGTTACTTCCTTAAGGGTTGCAAATCGATAAGAGTATATATAACTGTTGGGATGAGATGTGACCACCTAGAGTTTGAATTGTTAGGCCATGTATTTTTTTGTAGTCTGCATGTGTTTGATTCGTAGGGTAAGAAATCATTTTGGGTATGAATTGGTTAAGTAAATACGATGCTAGGATATTTTACCATGATTGGAAAATATCACTTAGATACCCTGACTGTAGTGATCGGATAATATACTTCGTAGAAAACTATAGTTTTGATATTAATGCTCTATTGGATGGTGTGGAGGCGGAAGACGAGTTAAATCGGATTTTCTTTATTAGAGAATTCACAGATGCCTTTAAACCTGCAGTAGGACTGCTGCCGAATGAGCTATTGATTTTCAGATAGATTTAGTACCAGAAATAAAATTAATAAGTAGACCGCCAAATAGAATGATACCAACCGAGACGAAGGAGCTAAAGGTGCGGTTGGTGGATATGGAAAGTAAGAGCTTTATCGGACTGAGCAGTTCGCCTTGGAAGCAGCTGTAGTGTTTGCAAAAAAAACCAAACGGATCATTGTGGTTATGTATCGATTTTTGAGTTGAATGAGAAGACGATAAAGAATCGATATCCGTTACCTAGATTTGACGATTTGTTCAACCAGTTGAGCGGAGCCAAAGTATTTTCCTAGTTGGGTTTGGCAATAGGATTCCATTAGCTTAGAGTGGCTAAGGATAGAGTTTCTTTGATGGCGTTTAGAACCAAATATGGATCGTATGAATGGTTAGTAATGCCATTCAAACTAACTACTGCGCCAGCATTCTTTGTAGATTTTATGAATTGGGTTTTCTGAGACCACATGGATAGGTTCGTATTAGTATTCATACATGACATTTTGATATACTCTATAGATGAAAAGAGCATAAAGTTCATCTTAGAGTAATGCTTGAGACATTGAGATGGTATCAACTGAAAGCGAAAATTTTAAGGTGTCATTTCTAGAAGAAGGTAGTGAAGTTCCTTGGTTATGTACTCCCAGAAATAGGGTTACCAGTAGATCCAGCTTAGATCAAGGCAGTGAATAATTAGAAGAGACCCGGGACAGTGACTGAGATAAAGAGTTTTCTTAGATTAGCGGGTTACTATCAGAGATTCATTAAGGATTTTTCATGCAAAGCGGCACCGATGACTAAGCTAACTCGAAAAGATGTGAAATTTGTATAGAACTATAAATGTGAGGAAGCATTCCAGAAGCTGAAAAATTTATTGACAGGTGCACCTGTATTAGTTGTTCTGGAGGGGGATCAGGACTTAGTGGTGGACATGGATGCATGTGGAATAGGGTTAGGAGCTATGTTAATGAAAAGAGGTAAAGTGATTGTCTATGCTCCTCGACAGCTCGGACCACATAAGGTTAGATATCTAACTCACGATTTGGAATTAGCTGCAGTAATTTTTGCATTGAAGGTGTAGAGACATTACCTTTTGGGAGAGAGATTCGAGTTGTATACAGATCATAAATCATCGAAGTATCCATTCTCTCAAAAGGGGTTGAATATGAGGCAACAGGGGTAGTTAGAATTTTTAGCCGCTTATGCATTTAATATTGAGTACACACTAGGAAAGGCAATAAGGTGGCGGATGTACTTAGCATGAAACATCATAATGTATTATTAGCAATGATAGTTGAGTGGAAAGATCTAGAAGCATTGACTATAGGCAGAATACGGTGGAGATTAGAAGCTAGATCTAGTAAGGAAACTGCTATGTTGTCATGTTTAGTAGTTTGACCGGCAATGGTCGAAAAGATTGTTTCTAAGCAAGAGGAGGATCCATTATTGGCTGAGTTGATCAAAAAGTTAAAGAATGGAATGGAAGGCGTTGACTTGAAAGATTTCAGCCTTGACCAGAAAGGGTGGTTGAGGAAGAAAAGAGGCTATGTGTTCCGAATTTGGGAGACATAAGGAAGGAAGTTTTTGAAGAATGACATTGTTCAAAGTTTACCATTAATATGGGAGTAACTAAGATGTATTAGGATATGAAAATGAGTTTCTTCTAGGAACGCATGAAGTGAGATGTGGGCTTATGGATGAAGTAGTGTTTGAACTATAAATAGGTAAAAGTCGGGCATCGGAAACCAAGTGGGTTACTTCAGCCTTCAGGGGTTCTAGTTTGGAAATGGGATTTTATAGATGGGTTGCCAAGGTCAAATAGAGGAAATGAAAGTAGTGGAAAAATTAACCAAGAGTGCCCATTTCATTCCTGTTAAGTCAATCAGGATGACACCTATTTTAGCTTGGCGCATCGGGTAATGGTAGTTCGCGATTTCACGCCGTAAAATTTAAATCAGTATATAAAGTGGAATATAGCTTGGAATTCTTTGTGATAAGAACTTTCCAAACTATTATATCCATAGTTTCAAGCAAAAAGAAAAGGATCGAGATTCAGTAAGTGGATATTGAAATATAAGTAAGACAAGTTTTCAAAATTATCACGGTTTTGCAGTTTGAAATCCAAAAGGGATTTCTTTAAATTTAGTATTTTCAAATGTTTTAAAAGTATTAAAAAATCTTTATAATTCTTTTTTTAACCCGCCTTTTGGCATGGCAATACACAAGTGGATTCAACCCAATATACTTCACAATTATCAAGGCCGATGAGTACAAAGTGATGATTATAAGGCACAGAAATCAGGTATAGACGATTGCATGAAGTCAGGATTGAATGGAATTGAAAGATATGCAAGGAAGAATGTTCAAAGTATGGAACATGGTTCAACGGATGGAAGGGTTCAACATAATATGGCCAACTAGAAGGGATCGGTACAAATAGGCTCCTTGAGAGGTTTCACCATTGCTTGAGGGATTGAAATTGAGCATGGCTATCAACAGATGGATTGGTATAGCATGAGGGATTGATAGTAGTGTATAAGGTGAGGGATTGGTAAAGTCGGTTATGACAAAACATATATAGGGATTGGCAGATAAGTCAAGGAGGGATGGGCTATAATTCAGAGGGATCGACACGAGATGGATCGGCAGGCTATGTCATAAAGGGATCAGTAAGCTTTATTGGCAAATATGGATCGACATACCTTAGTTCATAAAGAAGGGCTCGACATAGTTGAATGGCATGGATCTGTATACTTTATTGGAAAAAGTAGATATTGGTATAGCTGGCTGGTATGGATCGACATGCTTCAATTCATGAAGAAGGGCTCCACATAGTTCAGTAAATGAAGGCTCGACATATTTTATGAAAAAGAGGGATCGACATTCTTTTGTAGATTGTCATGCTTTGATGAATAGAGTTGGGCATGCAACCCTTGGGAGGGATCGACAAAAAATAACACTCAACCAACATCAATTAATAACTTTAGCTCCTTTGATCCAAATGACATGAAAATTGGATATTAAATATATTTTAGTATGTAGAAGCCACCATATGAATTGCTGCCCAATAATCTAACAATGAAAGAATCCATACCGATCCCTCCTCATTGGGAGTTGGGCCTAACGACCCTTATGGTGGGTCTATGTGGATTAGAAGGTCCTTTTACCGAAGTTCCAAAGAGGTTGGTGGTCGTCTTCACCTATAAATACAGTAGGCATGGCTTCAAAAAAAAGGGGATCTTCGGTCTACTCCTCTTCATCTTCTACCTAGGTTATACTCTGCCATTCTTATTCTTGAATTTCATGGATTTGTAGCTATGATCTGCAATGTAAACAAATAAAAGGAAAATCATGGGAGTGAAATTAGGCCAGAGTTTGCCAAAACACTATAAACATGTGTCTCTATTTATTTACTTTCCAATAGTTTATTTGGTTCTTCATTTATTTCTCTTCATACTTGTATGATTGGATTAGATATTGGTGCTTTCATATAACTGGGTGCTGGTGGTCAATTTTGACGCCCTCATTTTGGTGCTTTCGTTGAGAATTCTTGCATAAGCATATTTGGAAGCTCAGAGCTCAGATTTTGAAAGTTTGGATACTTGGAGATAGGAAGTAATGGCTAAGAAATCAACAAGGAGAGTGTTACTAGAAATGAGCCACCATGGAGGGGGTCGGGAGGCTTCCTCAGGAGCTAGAGCTAATCAAGCATCAATCTACATCATCAGGAATGAAATGAAAATAATGATGGATGCTATGCAGGAGAGGATGCTGACAAGGTAGGAGGAGATGATGCAAAATTTACTCCAACAGGTTTTAGACAAGCTAGAGCACAAAATATGGAGTTGAAGCAACAGGAATCGCTGGAAATAAGAACTAGGAACATGAAAATTGAGCCAATAGGCAAAGAAATAGAAACGAGCAACCGGGGGCAGTCCCCTACCATCCTAGAGGGATCGGTACCGATCCTTTCAAAGGGATCAGTATCGATTTCTAAGACTAGGGGGCATTCCTCTAGGTCTTATTGGTCATGGTGTTGGAGGACCCACTATCAATCCTATTGAGCTTGGTGCGAATTGGAATTTGTATTCCCGTCTGGAGGAGTATGTTTCGCAATTCCCTTGTTGAATCGGAGAGCAGGTTGGGCATGATGATAGGAGACTACCTTTAGCGAGGGTACCTTGAATCGCTTGCTGAAGCTTGGGAGTATATTGTTAAAATGAAGAGGGAAGAGCTAGGTGAAGCCGAATTTAATAAGGAAGATTTAAAGAGGGAGGTTCTCCGTGGATACGAGCCTACAGATCTGACCGCTGCAAAACATCAATTTTTCAAGGCTTCCGCACTTACTAAAGGAGGAAAGGATATTGCCGGGTCTTCACAACTGATCTTAAGGGTTCCTCTCCAACCCAAGTAGCCGGACCATCAACTTCTCATGACATGGAGCATAATCTTGGCTATGATCCGGATAAGCCTGGCTTTTATCAAAAATGCTCTCCCATCCATGAAGGATGCACCCCGACGACTGCAGAAAGTCAACCAGATGCTGGTATCATACTATACTCCTCCGTATATAAAAAGTTTTTGTTCTTCAACCGCAATGGCTTTTAGCTAATATCCCTGTTTTAATATATTTTGCAGGTCTTTCGGGCTCTGATTAAACTCCCAAAAGTGGTGCTATTGCGGAGTAGCATGAGAAAACAGCCAAAGACCCGCCAACGGCTGACGTTCCAGGGCCTGATGCCCAAGTCATATGTGCCCCTGATGAAGACAAAATCGAAGATCCGCTCTTGGCTGACAAATTTGATAATCCAATCATTACTACTGCTTCGGAGCATACTGATAATACTAGCATGAGGGAGAGGATTGAGAAGGAGGAGATATTGAAACATAAATCTAAAAGTGAGCCCACCGAGGTGGAATTCGATGATCCTCATCTTGTACCATTGCAAGTTATTCCACCAAGTGGGTCGATTCCTAGTGAAATCCCTCCTACTTCCACAAGTTCTGCGGTCAAAGGTGGTAAGGGGTCTCGAAAGAGAAGTAGGAGTGGCTCCACCCCTGAAAAATCAAAAAGGGAAAGAAAATTGAAGAAGCAGTTGTTGCTTCATGTCATTTGTTTATGGTTTGCATATTTATTTCTTTCGCTAAGCGTAGTTGTACGGTTATGAATCTCGATCTTTTGACATAACTTGTACTAAAATTTTGGCATCTATAAGTAAAAGTTCTTGTTTTCGGCTATGCTTCGTGTGAATTGTTATTCAAGTAGATGAATGATTACTTTCAATTCAATGTAATTGTAATTCGTTGCTTATTCCACTATTTTGGTGAGGCCATAATTCAGATGGTCGAATTCGATTCTTAGCGAGACTATATACCTTCTATCGATTTCAGACTGGAGTTTATGAAATAGATAAATAGTCAAAATCCACTCATCTATTCCTGGGGTTTGTGGAATAGAGAAAGGTCAAAACCTATTTATCTATTCAAGAAGTTAATGGAATAGAGAGTGGTCGAAATCCACTCATCTATTAATGGAGTATGCTCATGGAGTTTGTGGAATAGAGAACGGTGGAAATCCACTCATCTATTCGTGGTGTTTATGGAACAGAGAACAGTCGAAATCCACTCATCTATTCATGGAGTTTATGGAATAGAACGGTCGAAATCCACTCATCTATTCATGGTTATGCTCTAGTCCGCCCTTTAGGGACATGGAGTTATCTTGTGTGCGGTCGGTGTCCACTCGATTTATGTTTATACTACTGTCCGCACTCTCAAGACCTAGAGTTGTTTTGCAGGCAGTCGATATCCACCCGATTTATGTTTATACTCCAGTCCGCACATTGGGGACTTAGAGCTGTTTCAGGAGCAATTAGTTGCACACCTTTGGTTGGTTGGTTTTTTCAGTCCCACAGTCCAGGCAGGAATTTTTAATCTCCAGATTGTCGAACATATTCGTTCCTTATTGTGTGTTACATTCTCTAGATCGTTTATACGAATTATTAAACAAGCAAATTAACGAAGCTCATATTGTTTGATCCCATCAGGGTTTAGCACGACCGATCAGTTTCAAACTCTGGGAGCCTGTTCATGTACATCGATATCAATCGATTTCATTATGTATTTACCATACAGTGCAATAAAAATCATAACTACAAAGGATGCTTGAAAATTTATTCATTAAATGGAAAGGAACAAAATAATCTGTCTTATTACATATTCGAAAAATCAAATGCTAAAGCAAAACTCTAAAGGTAAATATAACTTAAATGTAAAAGAAATAATCTAAGTGAAATAGCATCGTAAATGCTCGCTATTCCATGCTCTCGCAAGTATAATCCTATCTACAGTCGCTAACTTAAAGTTTGTTCTCCATGTCTCTGTTCAATGACATATGGTCCTTCCTAAATCGGATTCATGTGTGATGGGGTAGGAAAAACCCATTTCAGGATGAGATCGCCAATTTCGAAGGTTCTTGATCGCACTTTAGTGTTATAATGTTGGGCGACTCAATGTCGGTGCACGGCTATTCTCAAATCAGCTTCTTCGCACTTCTCATCTATAAAGTCCAAAGGTTCCAAGAGAAGATTTTTATTGGTTTTAGGATCATAGTAAGCCACTCGATGAGAAGGGTCTTCGAGCTCGATAGCAATAACAGCTTCTGAACCGTAAGTGAGGGTGAATGGAGTATGGCTAGTCGTGGACTTGTGAGCGGTCCTGTAAGCCCAAAGTGCTGTAGGGAGTTCATCCACCTACTTTCCTCTAGCCTTCTTCAAACGCTTCTTCAGAATTGGGTTTATGATTTTATTTATAGCTTCAACCTGTCCATTTAACCGTAGGTGAGCAATCTCTACAAATCTCTTTTCAGCGTTGTATCTTCGGCATAAGTCCTTAAACTCGGTACTATCCAATTGAGTCCCATAATCTGTTACAATTGTTCGTGGGAGACCCAAGCAACATATGATGTTTTGAACGACAAAGTTGTTTACTTTCTTGCTCATGATTGTAGCTAAAGGATTCGCCTCGGCCCATTTGGTAAAGTAATCAACTGCCACAATAGCGTACTTCACTCCATCTTTGGAGATTGGTAATCAACCGATAATATCTATACCCTACATGGAGAACGGCGATGGGCTGACCATTTGTGTGATTTTTTTGGCGGAGCTCTTGGAACTTTTGCATATATTGGGCATTTATTGCATCGTCTTACTTAATCGGCTGTGTCTCACTTAATCGGCTGCGTCTCGGTTTCATGGTTGGCCAATAATACCCATAATTGAGTATCTTCTTCTCCAAAGTTTGCCCCCAAGTGTGATTACCAAATTCTCCTTCATGAACTTCTTTCAAAGCATATTTTATCTCATCATAAACGATACATCGGAGTAGCGGAACAGATAAACCTCTCCTATACACGAATCTTTCTTGCATATTCTATAATGAAGCTTTTCGAAGGACCTGTTGCTTTTCATTTCTTTTATCCAGCAAGACCCTGTGCAGTAAATAGTCTTTAATTGGAGTCATCCACGATTCTCTTTCAGATTCCACCTTCGTGTTTTATTGATTTCCATCATGTTTATAATTAGGGTATTTAATAGTTCTACCGGTACCAAACCCATCTATTGTGCATCGTCGGTTCTAGCGAGCTTTGCTAACAAATCAGCTTCTCTGTTTTGATCATGCAGAACTTGTGAAATTCTATAGTATTAAAATTTAGTTAACAACTCCTGAACTCGGGTGACATAAGGGGCAGGTCGTTATCCCTTAGCCTGGTAGTCCCCCCTGACTTAATACACTACCAATTGTGAATCACATAAGATTCTAATAGATTTAACTCCAAGTTCTTTGGCGAGTTTAAGTCAAACAATCAAAGCTTCGTATTCAGCGTCGTTGTTTGTCGCTGGAAATCAAGCTTTAGAGCATAACAAGATTCTTAAGAGTTACAAGCACAACCCTGGCTCTAAATAAGTGATCATTGGATGCTCCATTAGTATATAACTTCCATCGTACGTAGGGATTTCAAACTTCCTTGTGTAAGATCATCCTACACAATGAGCTCTTCTATGAAGTCCGCCGAAGCCTGTCCTTGGATAGCTCTTCGAGGGAGATAAGTAATGTCGAATTAGCTAAGCTCAATGTTCCACTTTAGTTACCTCTCAGACGTCTTAGGTTTCTGTGGGACATATTGTAACAGCTGGTCGGCGTAAACATTGATCGAATGTGCGTAAAAGTACATGCGAAGCTTTTGTGATGCAATTAGCAAGCAGTACGTCAGTTTCTCTATTTTTGGATAATTCCTTTCCGCACCTGTTAATCATTTACCGACATAATACACTGGCCTCTAGATCCGATTCTCCTAATGAACCAAGGCAGCACATATAGCGTGTGCTGATGCAGCCAAATAAATGAACAACTCCTCATGATCTGCCGACATTGAAAAAATAGGGCGTATCTCCAAATGATTCGCCAGAGCTAGGAAATGCGTCTTTACAATCCTATGTCCACTCGAAGTTTCTTTTTCCCTTTTTAATCAGATCGAAAAAAGGAGTGCATTTGTTAGTAGCTTTGGAGATAAATCAACTCAGAGTGGCAACCTTTCCATTAAGACTCTACGCTTTTTTAATGGTTCTTGGTGCCTGAATATCACGAATAGCTTGAATTTTCTCTGGATTAGCTTTTATTCCACGAGCATTGACAATAAAGCCCATAAACTTTCCTGATGCCATACGAAACAAACATTTCAAAGGATTTATTTTCATTTTGTAATATTAAAGGACGTCGAACATTTCTACCAAGTCCATGATGTGGTTGCTTAATCATCGGGACTTCACGTGCATATCACCCACATACACTTTCATTATCTTTCCAATCTAATCCCCAAACATCCTGTTAATCAAGTGCTGATAAGTTGCCCCGGCGTTCATCAATTCAAACGACATTAGTATGTAACAATACAACCCGACATCTGTAACAAAACTAGTATGCTCTTGATCGGGGATATGCATTGGGATTTGGTTATATCCCAAATACACATCTATAAAGGATAACAATTCGTGTCCTGTAGTTGATTCAACTGGCTGATCAATCCTGGGAAGGGGAAAACTATCCTTTGGACACGCTTTGTTAAGAATTGAATAGTCAATGCACATTTTCCATTTGCCTTTTTCACAAGCACGGGATTAGACGCCCAGTTAGGATAGAGGGCGTCGTAGATAAACCCATTGACTTTTAGTTTATCCACCTCCTCTTTAAAAGCTGCAGAACTCTCTGGATCCATGACACATCTTCGTTGCTTCACTGGAATATACTTTGGGTCAACATTTAATGCATGGCTCACGATGGAAGCCGAGATTCCACACATGTCAGAGTGAGTCCACGTGAAATACATCTAAATTTGCTTGGAGAAAACCTACAAATTCTTTCATTATTGAGGGGCTAAGCTGTGACCCAATCTTCAGGACCCGCGATGGATCATCGTGGCTGACCGTAATTTTAGCTCTACTGGTGTAGCCTTGGTCTTGTCGGGCTCCTCTTCATCATCTCTCGGATCTATTTCTCTATATAACCGACCGTGGCGCCCGAGCCAAGGCCTAGGTGTTGGTTTTCAATCTTCGGTGGTTAGGATGCGGATAGCTTTTTCCACACCCTTACCATTCTCCTTACGCTGCGCTTCTCTCAACTTAGTTATATAACAGGCTCGTCTTGTCTCATGATCACCATGAACAACTCCTACTCCATTATCTGTTGGGGACTTCAAAGTTAAACACCATGCGACAAGGCTGCTCGGAATTCGGCCAGGGCCGATCGGCCTAGAAAAATGTTGTACGGAAGTCAATGTCCAAAATAATAAATGATAAGATCCTCTCTCTCCTTTGTTCACCTTCACCCAATTCAGTAGTAATTCCACATATCCTACAGCCTTAATTGCAACTTCATTAAGACCATGAATTTGAGCTTTAGATGGTTTCAAGTCTTTGTCCTCCACTCTCATCTGTTCATACGCCTTTTTGAAGATTATATTCACCAAACTTCCTCAATCAATCAAAATTATCCTTACCAATGCAGGACCAATCATAGCTGATATGACTATCGGTTCAATTATTGGAGCCCTACTTTGTCTGCATCCCTGCTTCTGAACACAATATCATCTGCAATGGTGCGCTGTTGTTTGCCGGAGTTCCATTTTCTATATTCGATAGCATTCAAAATCTACATGCCCTATTGTGCTAGCATAACACTCCATCTCATGCCAACTCCTATCTATAGGGTGCGGTCCCCCAACTATCATATTAATCACTAGTCTTCCACCGGCCTGGGCAAGTTCCTCAACCCTATGCAAACTTGTCCTCGATTAGGGTCGAATGTCCCCTGTCCGCCAACTTGTTGAATTTCACAAACCGTTGCAACTCCTTTTCCTGAATAAATTTTTTATGACATCCAGGAGGTGCCTACATTCATTTTTATTGTGCCCATAACATTCATGAAAACGACAATAGTTCCTAGCTTGCTTCTGTCTCTCTGACGACTCTTTTGGTTGTGACGTCCTGTACTACATGGTATTGCAAGTGGATTGATAAATGTTCTCCAAGGACATGTTTAGCGGTGTGTAATTTTTATACATTGGAATCCTGGGCTTTAGTCAGCCAAAATCCCTCTGCGACTCTCGATTCATATCTCCTTCTTTATTTTTTTTAGTTTGGCTTATTCTGCACACACCTGAACTTTCCAAAACTGTCATTAGCTGCTTTATTGTAATATTACTCCATATTATTTCTCCACTTTGTCCACAATGTTCTTTTTCTTGGAGGACTTGGCCTCCTCCTTCCTCAAGAACTGAGCTTCCCTTGCATAGAAGTGCTACAACATGGCAGACGGTTTTTCGGGTGGCGAGTCGACAAACTCTGATTCAGAATCAATTCCTCTCGTCATACCAATGAGTATAACATGATCATTTGGGTTGCTGACCTCCATTGTGGTGGTATGAAATCTCTCCAAGTAATCTTTCAATGATTCCCCCGGGGCCTGAATCACACTTAAAAGGGATATCATGTCTTTAGGACGAACTATGTGCATTCGGAATTGCTCTGCATACCTGGTTGATAGCTCATTGAATATCGAAATTGCCCGTGGAGGTAGTCTCGCGAAGCACATCATTGCTTTCCCAAAAAGGGCTATTGGAAAGAATCTGTAGTTAGCTGCATCGTTAATTCTTGCAGAATCCATCAACCATTCGTCTCTTATAATATGCTGCCTGGGTCGGTTTTTCCCTCATAGGTAGACATTTATGGCATGTTGAACCACCTTAGGTATTCCGTATGTAGAACATTGTCAGTAAACGGGGTATGGCTTCTCCATATTCCCCAGTCATCATTAGTCAAGCCTTGATTCTCTCTCATAAACTATCTGACCATTACCGATAAATCTAGCGTCTAGATGGGTAGTGCCAAGCGGTGGTCGTGCTCCACCTCACGTAAACGATCCAGTCGATTTCTATGGCCGTCTCATGCCTTCTTGGTTCACTATCCTCCTTATGTGTACCTCGAACATCCTTCTCATCTTCATTCTAGTAAGGTACTTGGTCGGCATCCAATCCAACTCCAATATTCAAGCTTTTGGGAATAGCTCCTATGCGATTCCCCAAGTGTAGTGGGGGAATCCCTCCTTTGGAGGAGGATTGGTACCGATCCCTAAGGAGGAATTAACACTGATCCATCTTGGCAGATCATATTGATCTGCCAAGCGACGCTCCGATGTTTCTGCACAATCTCCTTTAAGCTTGCGATGCCTAAGCCTCTGGTGTTCATCTGACAAGCTTGAACTTTCTGATGCTGAATAAAGAGTGGGACCGCTTTTGGCACTACCGCGCTGTTGTTGAGTTATCTGGTTCATCAGGCTAATATTAGTCTGAATTTGCTCATTTAACTGTCGACGGCTTTCCATCAACTCTCTCATCAGATTATGAAATTCCAAACTTCAACTGGATTAGCATTCAAATTTGCACGCTAGTTGCTTGGGCCTCTTTGTTGGATACTAGCAGTCTCATTCCCATCAGCATTCTAAGAAGTGGATCTAGTATGTCTCACCAGTGTCAATCTCCTTATTTATATTTTTGCAACTCTGAGTAGTGTAAGCTGGTTTATGAAGAAAGCTATGGATCTCCTTCGAGGAATATACTAGTAGTAGGAAAGGGGATGCTAACAGGATGAGAATCAGATTTCTCAGTGAAAGCACCAAAATATTTGCAACAAAATTGGTCACGAACACCCAAGAGTAGAATAAAGTATAGAAATAAATTAAGAAACTAAAATTAAAGAAGGAACGGTATAAACTAACAATCAGATTAAAGCAAAAATCAAGACCACCAGAATTTATAGTGATTTGGCAATTTATGCCTACATCCACTTTAAAGATTCTCTTTATTAATTCACAAATAGTTTGATTACAGCAGCAAACAGCAAGAAATTAGGGAAAAATTTGATTACAATAAAGATTAGTGTAACCAGCAGCGTAAAATCTTTAGAATGACCCCTTGGGCCAGTATTTATAGGTGAAGGAGATCACCAGTCTCTTTTAAACTTTGACAACTTCGGCTACAGGACCTTTTATCCATATGTGCCCACCAAAGGGGTCATTGGGCCCAAATTCCAATAAAGAGGGATCGGTACAGATCCCTCCATTGGTTGATTATGAGGCAGTGATCCCTATGGTGGCTGCTTCAGGCTTATATATGATGGCTCTACAAATATCATATTGATTGGACCAGTGGAGCTCATGCTTTTGATTGATCTTTGATTCAAACCTGATTGCAAATTACTTTCTACCGAGCTCCCCAGATGGTTAATGCCAATCCCTCATCCTTTAGTTATTTTGACATGTGATCCATAGGGTTGGATCCTTAGAATCCATTTCCTTGCTCTCCAAGTTTCTCCTGCTTTAGACCTTTAGATTTGAAAATATTGATTGTTGGAGGCAAATATGCACTTAGATCCACGCACATACCGATCCCTTCATAATTGATTCAAGTATGCCGACCCATCTGATAACCTACCATAATGTTATGCTGATCCTACCTTGCTCCACAAGGCTATGCCGATCCTCTTGTTCCACATGGGCATGCCACCCTTCTATTTCACAAGGCTATGTCGATCCCTTGAGTTCCTACCTGACTTCCATATTTCTAGAATCCTGCATCATCTATCTACCAATTTCATTCAATCCTGGCTTCATATAACCATAGGAGCTCTGCTTCCGGGTTTCACAGTCGTTGCCCCATGATCGACCTTCTCGATAGCATTCGAATCTACCTTGCACAATTAGTCCAATATAGTTGGGTCAGGATATTGGGTAACAACCCCTCCTCTAGTGTTAATTTAGCCTTAAGATCCTTATTCCACTAACTCACACCATATTGACTAACCATCACCCAAGGTTTCATTATCAAAGTTATGTAGACTAACCTTCACACATATTTCATTATTTTAAATGATGTGGACTGTCCATCGCACATGTTTCATTATTTAAAATGATGTGGACTATCCACACATATTTCATTATTTAAAACGATATGGACTATCCATTGTACGTCCCATAGTTTTCCTAGAATTACTATGAACCCTTCAATAACCAAATGGAGACTTTCCATCCTCGTCAAGATGTGGACCATCCATCACACACCCCGTAGTTTTCCTAGGATAACCATGAACCCATCACTTTACAATTTAATTCATGTTACCCACGTGTTTAACCTATGTCTATTGGTATCGCCAATAAGGTTACCATCCCTTAAAGTTATGCAATCTCAAAATGATCTGCAATGGTATCCTCATAATTTATGTCTAACTTATCAACAATCTAGATTGGTATCCCCAATGATCTATACTGAATTTACAAAAGTTAATTGCATTGGTATCCCTAATGACAATATCAAGTTTCTTAAAACACATAGAATGTTGAAAATAAACTTTTAATAACCATAGTGTTAAAATTTAACCTTTAAAGTATATTAATATCTCCAATTATGATATCGAAAAAGACAACTAAAGGCTTGCCACCCTTGATAATGATGATAAGCGACACCCATGTAGCACTATCTCATCGAAACTTTATCAAAGGTTAGAAAATGAGGCTTACATTTGTTGTAAGTATAAAACTTATTGTCAAAAAATGATGGTGTCACTTTCATGTACAATTTTTTTATCCGCTTATTCAAAACAATGTCAACACCAATATTCATGGCAGTAATGCCGCACAGCATCCTTGCTGAAGCAATATAAAGGGACCTCGCTGACCTTAATGAACAGTGGCCCCAGGGATTGCGGTGACTTTAGAAATTTACATCAGATATCATGCCGCCAAACATATGTGTGTGTGTGTGTGTGTGTGTATATAATTAATGTTATAAATGATGGTAAAAACATGTGGAAATAAGAAATGTGGCATTAAGAAATGCGACAAGGAGATTGAAACTTGGGGTATAAGCTCGTCAACACTAATGAAGAGTGGCAAGATGTTTTACAACGTTGTTGATGTGCAGTGTCGTTGCCACACGCATAGTCTCAACACATATCACACTAGAATATAAGTGTCCCATGTGTTTTTCTATGTTATTTCCACCTCTCATAATTGATGTCGAACCTCACGGTGTTTCCGCCTCTCAATGGTGTCAATGTGAATCTTGTGAAAAATGTTTTATTACTACGAAAACTCATTTCTTTTCACCAAAATATGATTGGTTTACAACAAAACTTTGCATTTTCTATTCATATTTTTTTGCCACATATCAGTTTTAAAGTTCAAAAACATTTATAAAACCTATTAATTAATATCGTTTGTTAATTATGCATTTTAACGCTTATCTAGCATAATAAATTCATAATAATATGAAATCACTCAGCGAAATCCCTAAAATTTCTAGATATTCAAAAATACCATATTCTTTACCATATAAAAGTTTCAGGGCCAAAAACTATTTAATTATTTTTGATAATTACAACCCAAAGTTAACCCAATTTCCAACTTAGAAAATTCATAAAATATTTAATTTAACTTTGAAAATTATGACATTAAAAAATCATCTCCAAAATATCATTTTACACAACATATCAAAAATTCGAATCATTTGGAGATAAATAAACTTAGCTTTTACCCCTGAAACCTTCCTAATTAACTTTGCAAAAATTCCCAAAATCATTATTCTATCTAAGCAATGACTATACAACCATAACTGGGCAAAATCATCAAAAGGATTCGAATACTAACAATATCTGAATTCAAAAGCATTCAAAAGAGATGGATCGTGTATTATTCACCTTTCAATTAGTTGCTGGGGTTGAGATTTGTGGTGCTTTAGTTTCTTTAGCATTCACTTGAATCCCCTTTGATTTCGTGATCCTCCTTAGCTAATTCTATGATTGGCCTTAAGATTTTATCTTTGATTATTTTGATGTTATGAAAAATGAGAATGACATGAGGGGGAGAAGGTTTATGAGTCAAAAAGGATAGTCTACCTATTATGCCCCTCTTGTATATTCTCTTCTATGATAAATCTTTAAACAATCTTACTTAGTTCATTAGTAATGGCTCGACTTATAAATTTTCAAATCTCATTCTCCTTAATTACTTACATTGTTCTATTCAATATATCTAATTAAGTACCTTGAATAATGTGAGGCTAAAATTAAGGTTGTTGCAGGCTTCCCTCCTAGGAATTTCGTCCTCGAAATTCAGTAAGGACTACATAACAAGCATATCAAACATGAAACCAATTCTTGTATATCCTACCAGCTATAAAGTCTACATTAAAAAAATATAGAAAATACCATCATAATAGCTTAGGATAAGTATCCATAATCTTGTCCTCTATCTTCCAAGTATAGTCTTTCTCGCTGTCACTCCGTTGGACTTTCACTAACTTTACTGTCTTGTTTCTTAATCTCTTTTCATCTCTTTCCATAATCCGAAGTAGTGGTCATACAAAGTTATGATCCGATTCTACCACTAAATCTTCCAGTGCAGTAGGAGTAATGGTAGTTTCTGAATCATGCACATACTTCCTAAGATGAGAAACATGAAACACATTATGGACACCTACCAAACTACTTAGTAACTCAACTCGTAATACGAGCTTCCATATCCTCTCTATAATTGGGAACTGTCCAACATATCACAGCACCAGTTTCCTTAACTTTCTAACTCGTATAACATTCTTCATTGGTGATATTTTAATGAAAACATGATCTCCAATTGAGAACAATAAATCTTTAGGCCTTTTATCTACGTAACTTTTATGCCCAGACTGAGCATCTCTCATCATATCTCAGATTAACTATATCTTGTATATGGCTTCTCTTACCATTTCTAGACCAAGGACCAATCAGTTTTCGGTCTCTAACCAACATGTTAGTGATTTGCGCGACCTTCCATATAAAGCTTCTAAAGGCACCATTTCTATACTAGGTTCAAAATTATTATAATAGGAAAACTCAACCACCAAATGTAAATGGTCTTCCATGACCCACCAAAGTATAGTACACAAGCTCTTAGTAAATCTTCAAGTACCTAATTGACTTTCTCTGTCTGTTTATCCGTTTGTAGGTAATAAGCATTGCACATCTTAAGTTTGCTGCCTAATACGTCTAGCAGACTCTTCCAGAATTCACTAGTGAACAAGGCATCTCTATCACTGTCTGAACTACAAGGATCCCATGATGTCTAACGATTTTTTCCGTAAACAACTTAGCCAATACAAGATCCATCTTGGTTGACTTAACGGGAATGAAATGTGCACTCTTGGTTAGTCTATCCACTATGACCTAAATACTTTTATCTTCCCTGCTTGACTGTGGCAACCTGTTAATAAAATCCTTGGACATAGAATACCATTTCAAAACCGGTACATCTAAAGGCTGGTGACACCTGGCTTTTGATGCTCTTCTTTGACTTGTGGCAATTTACGCATTGCTTACCCGCAACATGTTCGTCGACGGAAATTCTATCGGTTTAGAAAACCGTCAAACGAATTTTGAAATAAAAATAACCGTAAGCGCATGGCGTACACTAGTAAGTACGTGGCGAATACAGGTTGATCCGTAGGGAATTGTTGATTTTAAAGTCTATTCAATCAAATTAAACCAAATTGATGGATTGTTAATTAACTAAAAGAAAATAAAAACAAGCTAAAACTAAGGAAAATAAAAATAAGAGAGTTAAGTGACAATTTAGAGAATAAATCCACTCTTTAGATCATGTAGTTCAACACATATGAAATCATGATCTCTCTTTTATGGTCATTAGTGCTTTAATTGATGTGCTTATCATAAGTATGACATATTTGTGCTATTGATTAGCCAACATAAGTCATCAAACTATAACACATCCCCTAAAGCACTTACTAACTTTCATGAAACTTGACAGAGAAAATGAAATGAAATCTATTTTAAGTATGACCTATTAACTATTGATTAGAAATATCGACCATCAAATTTTAAGTTCAAATCACTTTCTTTTGCCATAATCATATTTTGATGAAGAGGCAATTAGTGTTAGTGATTGTTTAAGCATAGCCTATTTGGTGTTAACAATATACGCTATCAAATTCAAAGCAAAAACAAGTAGTAAACCATTTCTATCATCATCATTGAGCACAAAACGAGAGCATAAATTAACAAGTAGTTGAAGCTACATAATTAGAGAGCTTCACTACCCCCTAAATTGAAGGGGTTTAGCCTCTTATATTTGTCATTAAAACAGTAAATGTAGCTTGCAACATGAGAGAAAAAGAAAAGGAAAAGGAAAAGAAAGCTAATGGAAAAGAGAACTATTCTACTTGCATAAAAGAAATCTACACTACAACATGAAAAGAAAATAAACAAGAGATGAAAAGTACAATGTATTAAAAGTTGCATGAAAAGAAATTACATGAAATAAAAATGGCTAAGTAGCCATGAAAAGAAAAGAGACGCTTTCTTTTATTTTGAGCCTAAACTAACGAAGAGGAAGGGATTACATGAAACATATGGATATTTATACGTGTTTGAAACCCTAATTCGTATTTTTAGGGAATGCCTAAAATGCCCTTGAGGTAGTGTGGCCACCAAGTAATCATTAGCATGTCATAATCCCCACTTGAGTGTACATTAAGCTAATAATTCCATAAGCATGTGCATTAGCCTCTAATTTGTACATTAAGGTGATGGGTATGTGGGGTCCTCCATGATCTTCACTTTGAATTATTTCCATCTACATTCCTTTGTGTTCTTTTTGTGCATGCATATCTTCTACATGAAACCACTTGTAATTGAAATCAAATTCTTACAAAATAGTACAGAAATTTCTAATTAATTTTTCTCAAAGAAATATATGCACACAAATGACCGTTTTGCCCCTATATGAAGATGAATATGTGACAATTTGAAATTAATATGGATTTTGGTTAAAACAAGTTAAAATATCCAATATGATCATTTATTTAATTTGTATAGAATAAATATGGTGGTAAAAATATGCACATTTACATGCACATCAAATACCCCCACACTATGGTGGTAAGCCGTTAAACCTCTAGGTGTCTCCAGTAGGACGCGTGTTGTCTCGTGGAGGTTTTTAGCGGATACTACTCACAAAATCAAAATGCAGGATGAAAATATTTACAAAATGCAAGATTTATTTACAAAATGTTGAATGTGAGTTTTTGAAAATATTTACAAATGAATGATTTATTTTTAAATTGACATGAATAAGTTAAATATAGGTCTTGGTCATGATCTTGAAATTTAAGTTATTTACTCATCAATATTTGGAAAAAAAAGTTATCATAACAAATAGACTATAGTTTAACTCGTTGTTTTGGTTAATAACATAGTGTAATTATGAAATGGATCCTTAGCTGATTATCAAAGTTTATCAAAGTGGTATTTTCATTTCTTTTCAATAACAAATCAAATAAGTAAAAATAGTGCTAGGATTTCAATTGCTTTCTCCCTCATTATTTGCAAGAAAAATTACACACCTGGCTCAGGTAAACTGAGGCCAGATATAATACCCATGCACTGCCTTTCAGGCTTATGTGAGGGAAGTACAGAGCATGGCGAGTGCACACACTTTCGTGCATACACCTATCGACCATAGATGGTTTTTATTAAGAATTTTTTTTACATATGTTCCATACATGCATAACCGTGAGGACTTTTAAATGAGTATGAAAGCATATAATCAAAGATTCTAAGTAATTCACCCATGCATAACCATAAGGACTTTTAAATGAGAGTGAATACTTGGATGTTATTATTTTCTTTTTTTATATTTTTTTTAAGAGAGAGAGAGTTTGCAAAATTATCTTAGCACCATTTAACTTAGAAGACAAAAAAATGTTATATCCTTTACTTTAAATCAACCACTTTTTGAAACAAAAATTTTCAATTAGGATGTACTTCATAATTAACACATATGAATCTTCATATATACTAGTTAAACCATGATTATTTGTAATCAAACTTCATTTTTATTTTTGTAAAGACAAATAAATTTTTAAAAATTTCAATTTAACAAACGAAAACCATATATTTATCTTATATGTTTCTTTTAAAATTAATCAAAAGAAAATTTGTTTTTGGGAGTTTTTCACACTTTTTTTTGAGATTTTAAAGCAAAAATAAACCACGAACAAAAATGAAGATGAGTCTCCCCCCTCCACACTTGATTTTGACTGTGTCCCCACAGTCAACCAAAGTGGAAGGAGAAAAATAAAATATAAATCCTATATTTACACGAAAGTTATTATTTACAAGAGATGAGAAAGTATACAGTCAAAAAGTAAATGAAATGGTCTTCTAAAGACCGATTCATTTGTCTCGTCAAATGTGTAAGACACAGCTTAAGCATAAAAAACCAAATCGTAAAAGATTTCAAAGTTGAATGTGGATTTGGAAAAACGAAAGTCGTTTTGTTGAAAATCGTACGAGTTGTTTTATTTTCGATGATTTTTGGGGTAGATAGAAAAATTGGTCGAAGTTCAATTTCTTCCAAATTATCGATTTCAAAACCAAAATGGTGATCGAAATTTTCCCCTTCAGAATTCAACAACTCGTTTTCAAAAAGTCCATAAAACTCATGTTCATTAAATTCGACTTCCTTTGTTGGATTGTCAACAACATCATTGCGCGAATCGAGTTTAAAATTCAAAGTTATCATATTCAAATTTTTAGAAAAAGGAAGATCGAAGTTTAAATCAAGTCTCGCACCCTCAAAAGAATTGAAATCCAACTTAATTTCCATATTTTCAACAACTTGATTAAGATCGTCATTAACTAATTCAAAAGTTGTTATTTGAAAATCATCGATTTGGTTAAAAGATGGATTATCATTTGACTCGTCACACATTGAAATTTGATTTTGTTTCTCATGAAAATTTTCCAATGTTTTAATCAACAAATTCGTGTGATCATCGTAAATTTCTTGCTCAACGAAGTCAAATTTATAATTAATAACTTGAAAATTTTTGATTTGGACTTGTTGAGAACCAGAATTGCCAATTTCGATAAATGGTAGATTATTATTTGATTCTTTGCAAGTTGAGGTTTGATTATGATTTTCACGGAAAGTTTTGTATTTTTCATGTAATAAATCCCCGTTATTTTTTTCCTTTTGGTCAACAAAATCGAATTCATGATTTTTAATTTGAACATTTTCATTTTGAATTTGTTGATAACCAAAGTTTTCAATTGTGTCATTATTAAAACTATTCCTACTGCCAAAATTATTTGAAAATTGGTTCACATTTTCGTCTTGATTTTTAAATTCATTTTGAAGCTAGAAATTGAATTGGCATGGTTTACACTCGATTTGAATTTTGAAGTGAATTCAAATTTTGATTATTTTGACTTGCACTATTGAAATATGAGTTACACAAATCGTTCATACTTTGATTTTGTTGTGTAGAGAGTTCAGGTAAAGATGAAATGCTATTTTCGAGATTTGAGGGTTGGTCATTGTATTGAAAAGTTTGTTGTCCAAAATTTGAATTGTTTAAAGAATAGTTGTCGTTAAAATATCCATACGAATTTGAAGTGAAATCATATGGATTATATTGATTTTCACAACTATTGTAAAATTCAAGTGAGTGGGGAAACTCAAACATTTTCAAGAATGTTTTTGATTTTTGTCTATAAAGGAAAAATATTTACAAACTTATTTTTCAAAACAGAAAATTGTTTTTTTATATTTTGGTTTTTCAATTTTTTTCTGTAGTTAGAAAAGATTTTATATATTTTTTTTAATTTTTGATTTTCTAATTTTTTTGAATTTTTGAAATTTCAAACGAAAATGATTTAAAAATTTCAAAAGAAAAGAGAATATTTACAATTTTTTTAGTTTTGAATTTTGAATTTTTTTCTAAATATGCATGAACTAATGCAACTAAATGAATGCAATGATTAACTGCAATTGATTTATCCTAAGTTAACCCAAAACTGTATAAGCACAAAATATCTTAGATAAACAAGATAGTTCTCAGCTAGATAACGGGCAGGGGTTATCGGTGCACCACGAATCACCGTAGCAATACAGCCGAAGGTTTAAGCACCTTTAGAGGAACAACCACTTTACGACTCACCGTAATATTTATAAATGGTTATTATTCTGCCATAGCCTAGACACCAAGAAATTAAATTGTTCAAAGAAGACAACTTGTCAATATACAATTAAGTGTTATCGATGTCTAACCGTTATTACTAATCAAATTCTAAGATGAAATGCAAAGCAGAAAATAAATGTGTATTAATAATGCAACTATGAATGAATTTTTTTTCTTTTTTTTCTTTTTTTGAAATTGAGTTATGCAAATGCAAACAGCCAACAATCCAAAACTAATAAAACAATAGATAAGCAAGCAGTTTTTTTTGGAATGCAAAGCGAAGCAATTATTTTTGGCAGCAGTTCCTCTCCTTCTGAAATTCTGCTTTAGTAACCTGAAAATAAAACAAGGTATATGCACAAGTTATTTTTTTAAAGTAAATATCAAAGAAGGAAATAGAATAAGTAAAAAAACAAATGAAAGTAGGCCTAATCAAAACAAAAACAAGTGAAACTAAAAACTAAAATAAGTAAAAGAAAACAAAAAATTGAAAAAAAACAAGTTAAATAAAAATATTTTCCAACCCGACCGAATTGCACAGGTCACTGCCCACTTAAGCCCAAATAAATTTATCAACAAGATTCGAAACTTAACCCTCACACACACATGCCACTCAACAACACAGAAATTTATTTGCAAAACTCAGAAATCAAATGCCGCATCCTCAACCCAATAAAAAATTTCCGATATAGAGCAAATCAACCCAAACATCGAATTAACACAAATAACAAATGAAGGCGATTTGAATTTGGTTTGTCGTGGTGTCAGGTCGAAGTTTGACTTCGATGGCGATTCTCGATTTGGGAATTCCATTTCGGCAATGGTTGCTGGAATGGGCAAGACAATAGGTTCGCAATGAAGTGGAAATGGTTTATATGTGGAAAGGTGTGGTGAAGGCTCGATGAAGTGGAAGTCGAGTCTTGCGGCAGGTGGTTGAATTTGCAGTGATGAATTGGCAAGAGGCAATGACTTTGGCAGAAATGTCGTATGGCAAGTTTGCGATGATGGAAGCCTTTGATCGGTAATTTTTTTCCTGAAAGGTCGCTGTGGTGAGAGTTGAGAATGTTT
Organism: Allium cepa; assembly: GCA_030765085.1. NCBI lineage: Eukaryota > Viridiplantae > Streptophyta > Magnoliopsida > Asparagales > Amaryllidaceae > Allium > Allium cepa. Next base: position 417,216,144 of record CM060940.1, on the reverse strand, counting down.
TGCAATGATGTAACATAGATGGTGTAACCGAGATTATTATATGTTATGTTCGAGATGATAGCAGTTTGTATGTTGCAGTGGGAGAATTGTGAGCCGTGGTTGTTGGCTGAACTACTGTTTGAAGTTGAGGGGTCGAACAGCTGTTACAGTGGTTGTCAGGCGATGGTTTTATTGCCGAAGGCAGGGAAAGAAATCAAGCTTGAGACTGGTTGTTAGCAGCAAAGGACAGGTGGCAAGTGGAGTGGTATGGTTGCTGTGAATTGATGAATGTGAATGAAAGGCAGTTGGGTGACTTGACTGCAGTGAAGTGGTGGATGGTATGCATGTAAATGATGTTTCTAGGAAGGTAGGGTAGTGAGATGGTTTGCAGTGCAGAGTTTTGTTGGCGGTAAGTAGATGAGGTAGGATGGAGACTGTATGAAGAATAGTTCACAGTAGAACCAGAGAGTGAATAGTAGCTCTAAGCCAATGTAAAAGCAAAAGTATATATAAAAAAATGAGATTGTAAATGCAAAATTGTAAAAGAAAATGAAATGGAATAAAATCATTTTTTTTAAAAGACAGCAATTTAAATGCAAAAATGAAAAACTAGAAAGCAACAACAAGCACAAAAACATATGAAACATAATTTTTTTTGAAAAAATGCAAACACACACAAAAACCAACTAAAAATAATTGAAAGAATAGAAAATTAAAATTGAATCAATTCCCCAGCAACGGTGCCAAAAACTTGTTCGTCGATGGAAATTCTATCGGTTTAGAAAACCGTCGGACGAATTTTGAAATAAAAATAACCACAAGCGCACGGCGTACACTTGTAAGTACGTGGCGAATATGGGTAGATCCGCAGGGAATTGTTGATTTTTAAAATCTATTCAGTCAAATTAAACCAAAGTCGATGGATTGTTAATTAACTAAAAGAAAATAAAAACAAGCTAAAACTAAGGAAAATAAAAATAAGAGAGTTAAGTGACAATTTAGAGAACAAATCCACTCTTTAGATCATGTAGTTCAACACATATGAAATCATGATCTCTCTTTTATGGTCATTAGTGCTTTAATTGATGTGCTTATCATAAGTATGATATATCTGTGCTATTTATTAGCCAACATAAGTCATCAAACTATAACACATCCCCTAAAGCACTTACTAACTTTCATGAAACTTGAAAAAGAAAATGAAAATGAAATCTATTTTAAGTATGGCCTATTAACTATTGATTAGAAATGTAGACCATCCAATTTTAATTTCAAATCACTTTCTGTTGCCATAATCATATTTTGATGAAGAGGCAATTACTGTTAGTGATTGTTTAAGCATAGCCTATTTGGTGTCAACAATATACGCTATCAAATTTAAAGCAAAAATAACTAGTCAACCATTACTATCATCATTATTAAGCACAAAAAGAGAGCATGAATTAACAAATAGTTGAAGCTACATAATTAGAGAGCTTCGTTACCCCCTAAATTAAAAGGGTTTAGCCTCTCATTTTTGTCATTAAAGCAACAAATATAGCTTGCAACATGAGAGAAAAAGAAAAGGAAAAAGAAAGCTAATGGAAAAGAGAACTACTCTACATGCATAAAAGAAAAGAAATCTACACTACAACATAAAAGGAAAACAAACAAGAGAAGAAAAGAACAATGTATTAAAAGTTGCATAAAAAGAAATTACATGAAATAAAAATGGCTAAGTAGCCATGAATAGAAAAGAGAAGCTTTCTTTTATTTTGAGCCTAAACTAATGAAGAGTAAGAGACTCGGTAAGAGGAAGAGATTACATGAAACATTTGGGTATTTATACATATATGAAACCCTAATTCATATTTTTAAGGAATGCCCAAAATACCCTTGAGGTAGTGTGGCCACCAAGTAATCATTAGCATGTCATAATCCCTACTTAAGTGTACATGAAGCCATTAATTCCATAAGCATGTGCATTAGCCTCTAATTTGTACATTAAGGTGGTGGGTAGGTGGAGTTCTCCATGATCTTCACTTTGAATTATTTCCATCTTCATTCATTTGTGTTCTTTTTGTGCATGTATATCTTCTTCATGAAACTACTTGTAATTGAAATCAAATTCCTACAAAATAGTAAGGAAATTTCTAACTAATTTTTCTCAAAAAAATATATGCACACAATGACCGTTTTACCCCTATATGAAGATGGATATGTGACAATTTGAAATTAATATGGATTTTGGTTAAAATAAGTTAAAATTCCCAATATGATCATTTATTTAATTTATATAGAATAAATATGGTGGTAAAAATATGCACATTTACGTGCACATCACAACCCTACATACCTTTACATACCTTCCCGCAAGAAACTTCTCTTTATATCCTGATACATCTTAGTTCCACAAGGATGTATAGTAAACTTTGATCGAAGACACTGTAGAAGTACTTCATTTCTTAGGTCACCAACATCTGGAACACATAACCATCCTTTCTTCCTTAACCATCCTTTATGGTCAAGACTAGAATCATATAGATCATCGATATCGGTTCCACCTTCCAACCTTTTAATCTTCTCGGCAAACGATGGATCGTTTCTCTGCTTAGTAGCAATCCTCTTGATCAATACGAGTCGAACTACCAAGCAAGACAAAATGGCAGTACTTTGAATAGAAATAGCAGTCGACCTCAACTGCATGCTATAAGTAGTCAATGCTTCCAAACCCTTCCATTCTGCCAACATACCTAACACCATGCTCTGATGTTTTCTACTAAGTGCATCTACCACTTTATTTCCTTTTATTGGCGTATAATCAAAATCATAAGTGGCTAAAAACATCTACCACCTCTATTGTCTTATATTCAACTCTTTCTAATAAAATAAATACCTCTAAGCCTTGTGATCTGTATACAACTCAAATCATTCTCCTAAGAGGTAGTTTCTCCACACTTTCAATGCAAAAATCACCGCCGCCAACTTCAAATAATGACATGGATATCAAATTCAAGTGTTTTGAGCCGTCGAGAAGCGTAGGCAATTATTTTACCCCTCTACATCAATAAAGCTCTTAATCATGTTCCATATGCATCCATATATACCACCAAATCCTAATTTCCATTTGGAACAACTAACATAGGCGGATTGATCAAGATGTTTTAACTCAAGGAATGCTTCCTCATATTTATTAGATCAAATAAACTTTACATCCTTCTTGGTTAGTTTAGTCAGAGGTGTTACTATCCATGAGAAATCCTTGATGAACCTCCAATAGTATCTATCGCACCAAGAAAATTCCTTATCTCAGTCACTGTCTCAGGTCTTTTCCAACTATTTACAGTCTCAATCTTGGCTTGATCCACGGGCAACCATTTCATTGAAATTACATGACCAACAAACTTAACCTCTCTTTTCCAGAAATGACATTTCAAAAACTTCGTTTTTATTTGATGCGGGCTCAACTTCTCAAGCATCATTCTACGATGAATCTCATGATCTCTTCATCCTTAGAATATATCAGAATGTCATCAATCAATAACAACATGAATCTATCCAAGTGCTCTCATAACGAAAGTAGGTGCATTAGTTAATCCGAATGGCATCATTAATCACTAGTACGAACTAAAGGAATACTATCCTCTGCCACCCTCAATTGATGGAACTCTATCGCCAAATCAAATTAGAAAAATAATTTAACACCACTCTACTATCTAATAAATCATCAAAACTTGACAAAGCGACCCATCTAGTTTATTTACGAACACTGTGGCTGCTTCCTAAGGCGAACTGCTTGATCTAATAGAACTCTTTCCTAGTCCACTAGATGCACTTTTAACTCCTCCATCTCAGTAGGTGTCATCCTACTAGGTAGGATACTTATGGGTTCAACTCTAGGTGTAAGATCTGCACAAAAGTCAGCAGCACGTTTCGGTAATAGGCTTTACACTGGCTCAAAAACGTCTACAAGTTCCTTTACAACAGAAACTCGATTTACTTCATCTTCTACTTCTGTTACTCCTAACAAAGTACAAATATCCCCACTATAGTTATACACTAGGTATATAATTTGATCACTACTATCACGGTGTCTAACTGGTGTTTTCCTATCCTGAAAAAATGTCATTAGCATCATATTTGCTCCACCAATCCATACCAGAAATAAACCCAAAACCTGAAAAATCAAACATAAAAAAATTACAGGCAAAAGTATATCCTAGCAGCTCAAATTCTAGATGGGCACGTCTCTTTCCAAGCGTTGCATACCCTTATATTGATTAGCCACCCTCAAGGTTGCAACAAGATATGATGGTTATAAACATAACTTATCTATCAAACACTAAGATATAAATGAATGTGATGCACCGGTATCAAACAGTAACCTAACTCATATGTATGAATCTAAAGCATGCCTTCCATCAGTAACTTTCCTATCTCAAATGTTGTTGGTCTTGATGCAGATGGCTCCAAAGCAAACACGGTTCCTTCATTAGCCTTGGCCACTTCTGGAAATTTGTTCTTTTAATGCCCCGCCTGGTTGTAGTTAAAGCACTTCACATTCTGCCTGCCTACAACCATCTTGCCATCACCTAATCAATAATCATTTTCATAAGCCCCTTCTTATCACACTTATAACAAATGATATCTGCCGTCCCTTTCTCAGAAGCTCCACCCTTGTGAGCTCCCTTTCCCTTGAACTTCCTCTTCCTATTTTGAGAACTTTGGGTTCCAACCAACCTCTCCTTTTCGAAAGTAGAAAGCATCTCCTTGTTCTTGATTTCCATCTCCGCTACTACATTTGATGGATCTCGAAGATGTGGCATGATCGCCCTAGCAATCTCATGTCTCAACTCCTAGATAAACCTCTCGTTCGTCTTGATAACAGTGTCAACAGTGGCATATCCTTATCTGGATAACTCGTCAAACTTAGCAGGGTATTCCAACACTTACATTTTCCTCGCTCCAACATCATAAACTTCCTGAGCAAGGCTGAGTTGGCTATTTTAGACAAAAACCTTTCCTCGAATCTTATTTGAAATTACACCCAAGTCAATTCCTCCTCTCATACCCTTACAGTCATCCCATTCCACCAGAACAAAACAACTCCTTGCAACTGTCTTGGAATCATCTCCTTTTCTACTCCTCATTCAAATCCAAATAAGAAAAATATTTTACAATGTAACAGCCAATTCTCCACTTTATTACATCCCTAGTCCCCAGAAAGGCTTCCAAGTTCGACTGGTGTGATCTAGACTTAGCTTAGTAAAGTTATTACCAACTAGTGCTATCGGATTGACTCCTCCAGCATTAGCAACATTTCCTCCAACTACTCATGCAGCTGCTCTAGCTTGCATTGGATTGACGATGAACTGATATAGTCCCCATATCTACCGGTGGGGTCGCAGCACCTAGGCATTTGCATTTTGATTAGCATTTGCCTGTCGACCCGGATTCCATTTGGTGTTGGGCCGAGTATTTCCATTGGTTGTAGTGCTTTCGCTATCTAGATTCACTCTTTCGTTTCCTGCTTCAATATCTTTCTTTCTCGAAATTCTTCGTACGAGCTATAGTAAGACATACGAGAATGGTCTAAGAGAGAGGGGAGAATAGAGATATATACATACTTATATATAGAAAATATAAGGACGTTACTATAGCATTATCCTATAACTCAATCTTATTCTCTGATTTAGTACGATTATGTTTTCAAAAACTCTTCAGGTTTAAAATTCTTTTAATCATAAACCTATGCTCTGATACCAATTTGTAACATTCCCCATTCGAAGGCCTAAAACTAACAACTATGGATGCTGCAGTCATTTATAACTGTTAAGTCCTGACGATAAATGTGGTTATGTTAATCATATCAATAATCAAAAGCACGTGAATATGAATAAATTTCAAACACAATTGATAAATAACTTTTACATTCCATTTCAAAATATGATTTCATATTCCTTACATAATCCCAATCGCGATTCTACTTTCAGAGAAATTATAATTATTATATAACACTCCAAGAGCGATATATGAAGATGTTTCCTTGGTCGATCAGAGCCTAACACTTGGAAATTATACAACTTTCCATTACAGCGATGCAGGCATAACAAAACAACACAGAGGATTAGATAGGTACTCCTAAATAGCAAGATTTGCTCCTGCACATCTCCAGAAGCTTATTTGTCTAGCTGGAGACCTAAAAACACTTACATCCAATAACGCTAAAACCAAAAACATCGGGTCAGACAATAGTCTGGTGTGAATAACAACCTACCATCTCAAACCAAATAGATATCAGTGAGATCATGCTGCTGAGGGGAATGGGTTTTCCCCTCAATGGTACCTTTACTGAAACATATTAAATATATATTATGCTTCTGCATCCACAATGGTTACAACGTAATAATATACTGATATGCAAACATGTAATATACATTGGAGTACACACACCAAGTTATTAGACTAACCGCCTTGGTTTTCATCGACTATCCGACTTATACTTACATGGACTTCCCATCTCATATATATTAATTCTTTAGATTACCCATAACCCACCATGTTGACAACCCATCACCCATGCTTTCATTAACAAAGTTATATAGACTATCCATCATACATATTTCATTATTTAAAATGACGTGGACTATCCATCACACATATTTCATTTTTTTAAATGATGTAGACTATCCATTACACATATTTCGTTATTTAAAATGATGTGGACAATCCATCACACATCCTATAGTTTTTCGAAGATGACTATAAACCCTTCAATAACTATATGAAGACTATCCATCCCTGTCATATGTGGATTATCTATCACACACCCCATAGCTTTCCTAGGATAACTATAAACCCATCACTTTACAGTTTAGTTCATGTTACCCACATGTTCGACCTATGTATGTTGGTATCACTAATAAGTTTATCATCCCTTAAATTTATAACATCTCAAAATGATATGCAATGTTATCCCCTTAATATATGTAAAAATTATCAAAAATCTTGATTGGTATTCCCAATGATCTATATTGAAGTTGCAAAGTTAATTACATTGGTATCCCTAATGACGGTGTCGAGTTTCTTAAAGCATATACCATGTTGAAAATAAACTTCACTGGTATCCCCACTGACAGTGTCGAAATTTACCCTTTAAAATATATTGGTATCTTCGATTATGACATTGAAAAAGCCAACTTAAGGTTTGCCACCCTTAAAAAAGATAAGTGACGATACCCATGTCGCACTATCTCGTCGAATCTCTATTAGTTTAGAAAATAAGGCTTACATTTTTTAAATATAAAACCTCTTGTCAAAAATGATGGTGTCAACTTTCATATACGATATGTTATCCTCCTATTTAATACCATGTCGACACCAATTATCACGGTAGTAGCCACTTATTCATAAGAAACATGGCAAGAAGATTGAAACTAGGGGTATAAGCTTGTAGACCCAAATAAAAAGCGGCAAGATGTTTGGCGATGTTGTTAATATGCGGTGTCATTACCGCATGCATGGCCCAATACATACAACACTCAGAATATAAACATCCCCTGTGTTATTTTGTGTTATCTCTGCCTCTCATCACTGACGTCGAACCTCAAAGTGTTGCCCCCTCTCAATAATGTCAATGTAAATCTTGTGAAAAATGTTTTGTTACTACTAAAACTAATTGCTTTTCACCAAAATACAATTGTTTGTCAAAATATGATTGGTTCAAACAAAACCTTGCATTTTCTTTTTAGATTTTCTACCACATATCGATTTTAAAGTTCCGAAACATTTACAAAACTCATTAATTAATATCCTTAATTAGTTATCCATTTTAATGCTTATCTAGAATAATAAATTCATAATAATTCGAAATCACTTATGAAAATTCCCTAAAAATTTTAGAAATTTCAAAAACCAACATATTCTTTACCATATAAAAATTTCAGGGCCAAAAACTATATTAATTACTTTTAATAATTAAAACCCGAAATTAATCCAATTTCCACCTTAGGAAACTCATAAAATATTTATTTTAACTTGGAAAATTATGAAATTAAAAATCCATCTCTTAAATATCAATTTACACAACATATCAAAAATTTGAATCATTTGGAAGTTAAACACTTAGGTTTTACCTATAAAACCATTTAAACTAATTTCATAAAAATTCCCAGAATCATTATTTTATCCAAATAATGAATAAACAACCGTAACTTCGCAAAATCATCAAAAAAATAAAATCAAAAGAGATGGATCACTTATTATTTACTTTTAAATTAATTTTTGGAGTTGAGATTTATAGTTCTTGGTTTCTCTTATCTTTCTCTTGAATCTCCTTTGATTTCGTGATCCTCCTTAGCTCGTTTAATACTTGACCTTAACTTCTTATCTTCTATAGTTTTGATATTTTGAAAAATGAGAATTATATGATAGGGAGAGGGTTTATGAGTTAAAAAGGATGGATCTATCGATTATGCCCCTCTCATATGCTCTCTTATATGATAAATCTTTAAACAATCTTACTTAGTTCATTAGTAATGGCTCAAACTTGTAAATTTTCAAATCTCATTATCCTTAACTACTTATATTATTCTATTCAATCTATCTAATTAAATATCTTGATAATTCTAGGCTAAAACTAGAGGTGCGCCTTCCAATGCTTCTCTCTAGGATTACATTGATATAGGCTTATGTATCCTGTTGTGTGTGCCACATTTGGTCTAATACATAGCATTGGGTACATTTTGGAATCGATTGCAAAGCATATGTTATCCTCTTTGCATGCTCCTCCTGCTTTGTTTGATGAGCGTTCTTCTTAGAGAGGATGATTCCAGATTGCATCGGAACATTTCCATTCTTGGAATTCACCATATGAACCATTTCAGTATGGTATATATGGATAGGGATTGAAACAACCCTACTAGCCTCTTGGATCTATCTCTATAAATCTTATAAATAGTACATTGGTTGCTTCTCCCAAATCCTTCATGTAGAAATTCTTGGAAATCCATGCTTTTACTGATTGCAATAAGAAATGTCATTCATAATCAAAATAATATCATCAATGCACAACTCTAAGAACACGATAGCATTTCTCTACTCCTTTTGATATATGCATGCTTCCTCAATCTTCTACTAAAAACCAAACTATTTGATTACTTTATCAAAGCACTTATTCCAACTCCTTGAAGCTTGTTTAAGTCTAAAAATGGACTTCAACAACTTCAAAGCATTGTCTTCACTTACACTGACCTCAAAACCCTCGGGCTGCGACATATAGACGGTCTCTTCTAAATCACCATTTAGAAATGCCATCTTCCCATTCACTTTCCATATTTCATAATCATAGAAAGCGATAACCAATAATATCCTAAAGTACGTAAGCATTTCTATAGGAAAAAAGTCTCATTATAGTCAACACCTTGGTTTTAAAAAATACTTTCGCATCCAATGTTGCCTTATAAGTATCTATCTATCTATCCATCTACATTCAGCTTTTTCTTAAAAAATCATTTTCAACCGAATGGTTTTATCCCTTTGAGCATGTTAGAAAAAGTCCACATTTTATTTTCATACACGGAATCCATCTCGGATTTAATTGCTCCAAGCCAAAGTGCAGAGTCATTACTCTAAAGTGATTGTCGAATGTCAAAGGAGTATCGTCATGTAAGATGTGATTTCCTTCTTGCTATATAAGAGAAAATTGTAGTATCTTCTTAGTGCACGAGATTTCCTACTAGAATTTCCAGCAGGTTGCATGTTTTCTTTTACGGGTGAATTTAGTTCTCCTACTGGTTTGGCCCCAGTGTTAATTTTTCGAACATATCCAAGTCTATAACCTGCTGTTAGTTTCTTTTGATAAAGATTCCTTTTCCATAAGTACATCATGCTAAGAAACTGCAAACTTTTATTCCTCAGTGATGTAAAATATATATACCATATAGTTCATATGATATCTTATATATTTACACAAGGCAATCTTGCCTCGAGTTTATTTAGACCAATGTTCATAATGTAGACCGGATAAGCACACACCTTCAAATAATTGAGTTTGAATTTCTTTACACACCACGTCTTATATAGTGTTTTAAGAACATATTTAATGGGCATCAAACTCAACATATGCACTATGGTTTCTGATGCATATTCCAAATAGGAAAATGGTAACTCAGCCTTACACATCATGGAACAAACAACACCGAATAGGGTTTGATTCCAACGCTCTGAAACATTGTTGTGTTATGGAATATATGTTGTAGTAACCTAAGAGGTAATCTTATTATCTTTTAAGTATTATTGGAGTTCTTGTCCAATGTACTTACCTCCTCGATTAGACAGAAATTTTTTAATCTTTTTGTTCATCTGATTTTCAACCTCATTTCTATATTCAATAAATTTTCTCATAGACATTGGATTTATTCTTCATAAGAAACACATATTCTAATCTTGAGAAATCGTCAATAGAGAATACAAAATAAGGACAATTATCTTTAGTATAAGGACAAACTAAGGACATCTGTAACAATCCGCATATTTTACAATTGAGTATTTAAATATTTTATTTAAATATTTTATCGTTAGTGGGATTATAGTCCGAAAAGTTACTTTTTGCATACGGTCGAATTAGGTCTCGAGACCACTTCCATTGAGTTCAAAACGCTGTTTGCGATCTTTTTGAGTATAAACTTTGATATGTTTGGAGTTAGTGGAATTTTGCCACTTTTTCACTTAGGGCTTTGGTTTGGGTTGCACCCATTTACCCCACTTATTAGCTCAGCCCCAACCCTCTCCTCTTCATTACTTCATTTCTAATTTCTAACATTCAAGCTTCAATCAATGGAGAGTGGAATGGGAAATTAAAATTTGAAAACCCAAGTTCCATTAGCAAGTCCAACATCTAACTCCAAATCCGAAGAGAAGCTATTGGTAAGCATCATCTTCTTCTTCTCCAATTCATTCTCCTTTCAATTTTCAGAAATTCCTAAACCTAACTTTGGGAATGTTCTTCTTTTGAGCTTAGGTTCAAGCTCATTTGTGTTGTGTTGAAGTGTGGTTGATTCTTCCTTTGCTTTCAAGCTTCTCCTTCATTGATTTTGTGTAAAGGCGAGATTTTTATCTCACATCTTTGTCTACAAATATCTTTGATTGTTGGGTATGAGTTCCTAACACTTGTTCATGTGCACTTGCTTTTGGTTTGGATTGAATTGGTGAATATCCCAATTTTTAGTGTTTTGGGTTCAAATCTTTAAAATCCTAACTTTGATGTTTGAACATGTTTTTGGTGATGCATCGAGGAGCCAATAGGACCGGGTGTTATCCCATTTTTGGTCAAAACTGGAATATCAATGTTGTGTGCGTTTCCACTACGACCGGAACAAGAAGAAGCAAGCAAGCGTATATAAGTCTGGGATTTCACTCATGATTCAAGTACAAAGGTTCATTCGGTAAGGCAAGGCAAGAGTTCGTTCGACACTACACTCCCCGAGTTCATCCGGTAATAAGCGTCATCTGGTACTTAAAACCCCTCGCTTTCGTTCGGTAGTTCAAGTGTTTGAGTTCGTTCGGTATTCGAACTCCCCATGGCTCATTCGGCATTCTCAAATATGAAGTCTCATTCGGCATTCCCAACACAAGGGATCATTCGGCATTCTCTGTATAGGATCCATTCGGTAGTACCGAGACCGATTCACCTCCACCGGACCAAGCTCCACCGGTCCAAGGCCTCGCCGAACCAACTCACCACCGAGTCAAACCAACGACTACCGGACCGGAGCTACCGAACCAACCCATGCTCCACACACTACCGGTCCAATCAACACTTCACTCGCCGCCGAACCAAGGAGTTACCGAACCAAAGTTGCCGGTCCAGATTGCATCAGCCCAGGCCCACCAGCAGCTATATACATCCAAGACCTCTGCCCCCAGCCTCACTCTGTAAATAGAGGGGCAGGGGTACAACAATGGCGGACAAATTTGAGAGCTCAAGCCTGGAAGGAACTCTCAAACAACTTTGATATATTTGTAATCAAAGCTTTGTACTTGTAATCGGATCGGAAAAGGAAAATAACATATAAAGTGGACGTAGGCACATTCTGGCCGAACCACTATAAATCTGTGAGTCTTTTACAGTTTAGTCCCTTTTTTTACGTATTTGCATAAACCATCCAAATCACTACGAACAACATAAAATCAACTAAATCATACGACTTGGAGGTGTTTGCCCATTTTTTGTGCAAACATATTTGGGTTATTTGCTGAGCTCTGTGTTTTGTGTTTGAATATCGCTGATTTGTATTCATACACTGGTGCTTTCACGGTATTTGGGGTTTGTGGCCATTTTTTGCGCAAACACCGGGTAGCCGATGGACGTAATCCCCTAGCGCCCGTGCTCGATCGGTTGCAAATTGAGTGAGTTTTCACTTCTGTTAAATAGGGTAGAAAATGCAGGATTTGGGGTTCGGCTGACCGAACTCTCTGAGTCGGTCGACCGAAGCTGTAGCCGAAACCTTTCTGGACTATTTTCTGTCGACCGACTAAGAGAGTTCAGTCGACCGACCTGCTCCTGTTTCCCCTTTTTGCCTATTTATGCTCATTTTGCTTTGCTTTTCCAATCTTTAATCGATTCTTCTTCTCCGATTAGTTGTTATCACCTTTTTCGACTTTGATAACTTCTATTTTTGGAATTTTTGGGTATTTCCACTTTGATGGATTCGGTATCGATTTCTTTGGAATTAATTCGCGCCTTCGTATGTTAATTTTGGTGATTGATTATATCTACAATCATTTTTGTGCTTTGTCACTTTAAGAATATAAAGGTTTCAATACTAGTAGTAAACAGCAAAACTCTTTTATCAAAACGATTTCAATTCAATATCAAGCTTGTTTATAAAACAGTTTTCCAATCTACTAGCATATCCGAACCTTTACCTCACTCGTATGAGAAATCTAATTAAACGGCTTAATAAAACAAGTGTTATGAAACGCTTGCGTTTACTTCGTCGGTTAATTCTTGGACTTATTTGACTAAACCTCTTGTGACAATTTTCAAGTGGAGATCTACAATTTTTTCGTAAATATTTAAGTTAAGCTAGTGGTTATGGGACATGAAGCTGAGCTCATATTTTTACTAGCTTAGTGTAATTGACACTTCTTGTGATCGATGATGATCATTTTGTGATTTAGACTAGCAATGTGCGATGTCTCTTTGTCTGCGAGGGAGACTAAACCCCGCTTTTGTGGAGTTTCGGCTCAAATTGGTGGGGTGCCGACCCATGGTCTTCGGGCTGTTTTGTGGAGCCTCGGCTCAAAATAAATGGTTAGCAACCATGAAATAGCGTTCCGCTTTGTGATACATGTGTTGGTGAGTTTTCATACTCCCGTTTTGTGATAGGCCTTCCCCTTTTCGTGATTTCTGGATTTCCATTGATGATTTATAGAATTTGTATTTTCACCAATTTTCGAGATTTACATTGATAAGTTTTATCAATATTTGTGAATTGGTGAATTTGTGTGTCATTAACTTTTGTGATTGGCATTGGTATAATTGTCAATATTTATGGTGGTAAATGAAATAAAGAGTATGACAATCATTTTTATCTTTGAGAAGATTCTTGTGATATTGATTAATCTCTTGTTGATTTTCAGTTACATGCTTATCATAGTATGGCTTTATGGTTATCTTACGTTTTTGTCATATCTCTTATTCTATATCATTTTACCTAATATTTATAGTTAGACTGATCCGTTTGTTATTTTCTTATTAAATAATACTCGGGTCAGACCGAGATGTTACAGGTGCTTCCACTTGACTCCACTTCTGGTGTTTACTATTCTGACTTTTGCCTAACTACTTAGATTAGTAGTTCATTTTGTTGTATACATTTGAGATATAGACTCTACGATGTATACTTATTCTCTTGTGTAGTGATATTGTGGATCTTGTTTGACCACTATTCTGATATACACTTTCATGTGTAATATTTATATCTGTTTTCGCCTTTGAGATATGAATTATCTGTGACTGATTTAAGTTATGTTTATTTCTATATTTGTTTCCGAAGATCACATATAGCCACTGGGTAGTAGCTTTGAGCTTGTGTCGGTATGTCGGATTTCCTCTTGAGATGAAATTCATGCTATATTTTGTCTGGCATATCGGTGCTCGCACAAAGCAATTACATGGATGGTCGCTCCTCAACAGCCTTATTCTCCGTGCTAGTTGACGGCATTACCCCGTAGTGTCCTTGGCTAGCGTGGGTATAGAGGTGGGGAGTCACATCTTGGTATCGGAGCTAAACTTCGGAACAATGTAGAATAATTTAACAAGGATCATCATCCTAAGTCCATCTTAGGAGTTGTGCCTTAGGATTTTATTCGGATCTTTGAACCGTCCTATCTTATTTTCTTTTGTGATTCCTTGTTTTATCAATCATTGTTGTTTGATATTCATTTTGTGAATAACCTTTTTCTTCTTCTTCTTTCTTTCTTAATGAAGAGAAATGGTTAGACCTGGTCGTCCCAGCGTCGGTCAATCTAGTGCTACTCCCCAAGATGGAGTATTTATGTCTGCCAAGCAGCTTCTTGATTTAGTAAAGAATGCTCAAGCAACCGGTTCTAATCCGGAGTCTACTCATCCTAAGTCTAGATTTGCACGTTTGTGCAACGATTATACCAATTTGGGTGGGAAGCCATTCAAAGGTTCTGAAACCATTATTGAAGTCCAGGCTTGGCTAAGATCATGCGATCGAATATTTTCTCACATGAATCTTATTGATCTTCACCGAGTTCAGGTGGCCTCTAGTATGCTCCAAGAAAGAGCATTAGATTGGTATGAGATTCTTATTTCTGAAATTATTGAAGCGGATCTTACTAGGGAGAAATTCCGGGAACGATTCAAATAAAGTTTGTGCCAAAAGCTGAGAAAGTGACATTGGCTCGTCGCTTCATTGACCTTGTTCAAGGTGAATCTTCTGTTGCAGATTATGCCGCATCCTTCGAGTCACTTTCTAAATACGGGGTCGAATACATAAACACCCCATTGTAGAAGAACCAAAGATTTGTCTATGGCTTGAACAAAAATCTCAGGAGGCCATTACTTCTAAAATTAGAAGTTTCTTTTGATCAACTCATTGATATCGCTCTTCGACTTGAAGTGGCTGATAGAGTAAGTGATGTTGAGCTTGGGAGTGCTAAACCGAACTTCACCAACAAAAAAGGCCTAATAAGTTCAAAGGTCCTTATCCCAACAATAAGAAAGGGAAACAAGCCTCTCCGGCAACTAAGACTTCTACCTCAAGTGGTGGGCAATGCTACAACTGTGGTACTAAGGACCATTGTGCGAATAAGTGTTCAAAACCCCGAGCTTGTCGCTATTGCAAAAGCCCGGACCATTATATATCTTCGTGTCCCAAACTTCAAAATAGGAAGGAGGGAAAGCTTAATGTGGTGCAAACTCCTAGTAACACTTCTCGTGGTCAAGGTATTTCTCATTCTATCCTTGATGGCATTATTTTATTTCTTGGTCATCCTATTCGAGTTCTTTTTGATACGGGTGTGTCCCATTCTTTTATATCAAAAGAACTTGTTGATACTTTTTCTTTGGATGTTATGTGTTTAATGACTTCTTTGAGAATTGCGAATCCGGTTGGTGAATCTGCAACAATCAGTTTATTATGTAAAGATGTCGAAATTATTTTATTTGATTTCCCTTTCCATGTCGATTTGCATATTATGCATTACCTTGACTCCGGAATGATTTTGGGAATGGATTGGCTTAACCGCTATGAAGCTCAAATCCTTTGTCCTGAGCGGACTATTCATCTTCGACATCCTCAATCTGTTAAGCAGATTTCTATTGATCTTAAGGATTCGGATTCCATCTTGGCAGCATCTTTATATCCTTTAAATCCTCATGATGATGATAATGATGAAGAGGAAGATGTCATTTCTCTTATTCACGTTTTTCGTGAATTTTCCGACATATTTAAGCCCGTTTTAGGATTACCACCTAAGCGAGCAATTGACTTCAAAATTAATCTCATACCTGGAGCTCAACCTATCACTCGTCCTCCTTATCGTATGTCCAATAAAGAAAATGAGGAGATGCGCAAACAATTATCCGAATTGGAGACGAATCAATTTATTCGCTCTAGTTCCTCTCCTTGGGGAGCTTCGGTAATTTTTGTGAAGAAATCCGACGGTACACTTAGCCTTTGCGTTGACTACCGCAAGCTTAATGATCTTATTATCAAGAATAAATATCCTTTACCTTGGATTGATGATCTATTTGATCAACTTAGTGGTGCTAGAGTCTTTTCGCAATTGGACTTGGCAACCGGTTTTCATCAGCTTCGTATTGCAGAGGATAGCATTCCTTTGACATCGTTCCGTACTCGTTATGGATCTTATGAATGGCTTGTTATGTCATTTGGATTAATGAATGCTCCGGCTTATTTTGTTGACCTTATGAATCGAGTTTTCAAAGATTTCCTTGATCGATTTGTTCTCATCTTCATTGATGATATTCTTGTGTATTCAAAAACCGAGGAGGAGCTTGAAAAGCATCTTCGAATTGTGTTGGAAACTCTTAGGAGCAATCAATTAAAAGCAAAATTTTCTAAATGCCACTTTTGGCAATCTCGTGTGAAGTTTCTCGGTCATATTATTTTCGAATCCGGAATATCAGTGGATCCTTCAAAGATTGAAGCGATTCAAAATTGGAAGAGACCGGAGAGTGTGACAGAAATCTGTAGCTTCCTTGGATTGGCGGGCTATTACCGTCGTTTTATAAAAGACTTTTCAAAAATTTCCGTGCCTCTTACTAGTTTGACGAAGAAGGGAGTTAAATACATTTGGTTGGACTAATGTGAAGCTTCTTTCAGAAATTAAAAGAACTCCTTTCCGATGCTCCTATTCTTATGATTCCCGAGGGAAACCAAGATTTTGTTGTTTACACCGATGCTAGTCGCGTTGGTTTGGGTGCCGTTCTTATGCAAAGAGAACGTGTTATTGCTTATGCTTCTAGGCAATTGAAGCCAGCCGAGACTAGATATGCCACTCATGATTTAGAGCTCGCGGCTATTGTTTTTGCCCTTCGAATTTGGCATCATTATCTTTTGGGAGAAAAATTTATTCTTTACACCGATCATAAATTTTTGAAGTATCTATTTTCTCAAAAGGAACTTAATTTGCATCAACAACGTTGGCTCGAATTCCTTGCTTCTTATGATCTTGATATTCTTTATACTCTGGAAAGGGAAATCGTGTTGCCGATGCACTTAGTCGTAAGCAATAAGCGGTTGTTTCTATGATGATATCCGAACGGAATGATCTCGGAATTTTATCCATTGTGAGATTCAAGATCGTGTTTCCGATTTATGTTCATCTCTTGTTTTATGTAGCCTTGAGGTTCATCCCTCTCTTTCAGACCGCATTATTGAAGCTCAAAAGATAGATCCCGAATTGGCTCTTCTTGGCCAAAATTTTAGGGATAAAATTAGTATTGAAGGTTTGAAAGACTTTGATATTGATTCTCGTGGCGGTATTCAAAAATTTGGTAAACTTATCGTGCCAAATATTAGTGATCTTCGTAAAGACATTTTAGAAGATTCTCATCATTCTAAATTTACCATTCATCCCGGTAGTAGTAAAATGTACGCGGATATAAAGTGACTTTATTATTGGGAGGGAATAAAATCTGCTATTGCTAACTTTGTTAAGTGTTGCATGACTTGCCAACTCATAAAGCCGAGCATCTAAGGCCCGGTGGGTTATTGCAACCTTTAGAAATTCCAATTTGGAAGTGGGACCAAATTTCCATGGATTTTATAGACGGCCTTCCCCGTTCTCGTTCGGGTCATGATAGCTTATGGGTGATAGTTGATAGATTTACTAAATCCGCCCATTTTATTCCCATTCGGTCCAATCGAACCGTACCTCTTTTGGCCAAACTTTTTATTAAAGAAATTGTTAAAATGCATAGAGTTCCTACTTTTATTGTTAGTGATTGTGATCCATTGTTTACTGGTGTATTTTGGAAGAGTCTTCAAAAAGCTTTGGGAACGAAGCTTAATTTTAGCACTACTTATTATCCTCAGTCCGATGGACAAACCGAGCGTGTGAATCAAACTATTGAAAATCTTCTTCGTGCATGTGTCCTTGATTTTGGTGGAAGTTGGGAAGATCATATTTCTCTTGTTGAGTTTTCCTATAATAATAGCTTCCAATCTAGTATTGGTATGGCACCATTTGAGGCACTCTATGGAAGGCCATGCTGATCTCCTTCTTGTTGGCTTGAGCCGGTGAGAAGCTGGTTTTAGGTCCAGATTTTATTCGTGATTGCACAGAGAAGATTGACCTTATTCGTCGTAGGATGAAAGAAGCCCAGAGTAGGCAAAAATCCTATGCCGATAACTGGAGAAGGAAATTATAATTTTATGTGGGAGATCTTGTGTTTGTTCGTGTTTCACCTATGAAGGGTGTTGTACGTTTCAGTCGATCGGGAAAGTTAGCACCTAGATATATTGGTCCATTTCCCATCACCAAACGCATTGGTTCCGTGGCTTATCGCCTTTCATTACCAGCTCAATTTTCTGCTATTCATGACGTGTTTCACGTTTCTCAATTACGGAAATGCCTTTGAGATTCAGATTCTATTCTTGAGCCTGGTGTTGTGGAGGAAATTGAAGTTTCGCCTAATTTAACTTATGAGCAACATCCTATTCGTATTATTGCTTCGGAGGTCAAATGCCTTCGAAATAAAGACGTTCCGCTTGTTAAAGTTCAATGGTCCTCAAATCCTAAGGATTGCTCTTGGGAATCTAGAGAATTCATCGAGCGAACACATCCGGACTTACTTTCTCGTGCTCTTTGAGGTGAACTTCTTATTTCAAATTTCTTTTGTGTTGAATATGCTTTCATGGTTGTTACTTTTTATTTTCTTCTTAAATATTGCGTGGACGCAATTTCTTCAAGGAGGGGAGTATGTAACAACCCGCATATTTTACGATTGAGTATTTAAATATTTTATTTAAAGATTTTATCGTTAGTCGGATTATAGTCCGAAAATTTACTTTTTGCATACGGTCGAATTAGGACTCGAGGCCACTTCCATTGAGTCCAAAACGTGTTTGCGATCTTTCTGAGTATAAACTTTGATATGTTTGGAGTTAGTGGAATTTTGCCACCTTTTCACTTAGGGCTTTGGTTTGGGTTGAGCCCATTTACCCCACTTATTAGCTCAGTCCCAACCCTCTCCTCTTCAATACTTCATTTCTAATTTCTAACATTCAAGCTTCAATGAAAATGGAGAGTGGAATGGGAAATTAAAATTTCAAAACCCTAGTTCCATTAGCAAATCCAACATCTAACTTCAAATCCAAAGAGAAGCTATTGGTAATCATCATCTTCTTCTTCTCCAACTCATTCTCCTTTCAATTTTCAGAAATTCCTAAACCTAACTTTAGAAATGTTCTTCTTTTGAGCTTAGGTTCAAGCTCATTTGGGTTGTGGTGAAGTGTGGTTGATTCTTCCTTTACTTTCAAGCTTCTCCTTCATTGATTTTGTGAAAAGGTGATATTTTTATCTTACATCTTTGTCTACAAATATCTTTGATTGTTGGGTATGAGTTCCTAACACTTAGTCATGTGCACTTGCTTTTGGTTTGGATTGAATTGGTGAATATCCCAGTTTCTAGCGTTTTGGGTTCAAATCTTTAAAATCCTAACTTTGATGTTTGAACATGTTTTTGGTGATGCATCGAGGAGCCAATAGGACCGAGTTGCCGATGGGAGTAATCCCCTAGCGTCCGTGCTCGACCGGTTGCAAATTGAGTGAGTTTGCACTTCTATTAAATAGGGTGGAAAATGTAGGATTTGGGGTTCGGCCGACCGAACTCTCTAAGTCGATCGCCGAAGCTGTGGCCGAAACCTTTCTGGACTATTTTCGGTCGACCGACTCAGAGAGTTCGGTCGGCCGACCTGCTCCTATTTCCCTGCTTTGCCTATTTATGCTCATTTTGCTTTGCTTTTCCAATCTTTAATAGATTCTTCTTCTCCGATTAGTTGTTATCACCTTTGTCGACTTTGATAACTTCTATTTTTGGAATTTTTGGGTATTTCCACTTTGATGGATTCGATATCGATTTCTTTGGAATTAATTCACGCCTTCGTAGGTGAATTTTGGTGATTGATTGTATCCACAATCATTTTTGTGCTTTGTCACTTTAAAAATATAAAGGTTTCAATACTAGTAGTAAATAGCAAAACTCTTTTATCAAAATGATTTCAATTCAATATCAAGCTTGTTTATAAAACCGTTTTCCAATCTACTAGCATATACGAACCTTCACCTCACTCGTATGAGAAATCTAATTAAACGGCTTAGTAAAACAAGTAGTATGAAATGCTTGCGTTTACTTCGTCGGTTAATTCTAGGACTTATTCGATTGAACCTCCTGTGACAATTTTCAAGTGGAGATCTACAATTTGTTCGTAAATATTTAAGTTAAGCCAGTGGTTATGGGACATGAAGCTAAGCTCATATATTTACTAGCTTAGTGTAATTGACACTTCTTGTGATCGATGATGATCATTTCGTGATTTAGACTAGCAATGTGCGATGTCTCTTTGTCTGCGAGGGAGACTAAACCCCGCTTTTGTGGAGTTTCGGCTGAAATTGGTGGGGTAGCGACCCATGGTCTTCGGGCCGTTTTGTGGAGCCTCGGCTCAAAATAAATGGTTAGCAACCACGGAATAGCATTCCGTTTTATGATACATGTGTTGGTGAGTTTTCATACTCCCGTTTTGTGATAGGCCTCCCCCTTTTCGTGATTTCTGGATTTCCATTGATGATTTCTAGAATTTGTGTTTCCACCAATTTTCGTGATTTACATTTATAAGTTTTATCAATATTTGTAAATTGGTTAATTTGTGTGTCATTAACTTTTGTGATTGGCATTGGTATAATTGTCAATATTTATGGTGATAAATGAAACAAAGAGTATGACAATCATTTTTATCTTTGAGAAGATTCTTGTGATATTGATTAATCTCTTGTTGATTTTCAATTACATGCTTATCATAGTATGGCTTTATGGTTATCTTACATTTTTGTCATATCTCTTATTCTATATCATTTTATCTAATATTTATAGTTTGACTGATCCGTTTATTATTTTCTTATTAAACAATACTCGGGTCAGACCGAGATGTTGCAGGTGCTTTCACTTGACTCCACTTTTGGTGTTTACTATTCTGACTTTTGCCTAACTACTTATATTAGTAGTTCATTTTGTTGTATACATTTGAGATATAGACTCTACGATGTATACTTATTCTCTTTTGTAGCACTTGTAACTATTCTATTGTGATATTGTGGATCTTATTTGACCACTACTCTGATATACACTTTCATGTGTAATATTCATATCTGTTTCCGCCTTTGAGATATGAACTATCTGCGACTGATTTATGTTTATTTCTATATTTGTTTCCGAAGATCACATATAGCCATTGGGTAGTAGCTTTGAGCTTGTGTCGGTATGTCGGATTTCCTCTTGAGATGAAATGCATGTTATATTTTATTTGGCATATCGGTGCTCGCACAAAGCAATTACACGGATGGTCGCTCCTCAACAGCCTTATTCTCCGTGCTAGTTGACCGCATTACCCCGTAGTGTCCTTGGCTAGCATGGGTATAGAGGTGGGGCGTCACAACATCACTATGTACAAGGCCGAAGAGTTCATTAACTCATTCATTGCTCCTACTAAAGGAGTGCTTGGTCATTTTTCCAATGAGATATGGCTCACACATGTTATATGATTTAGAATCAAATAATGGTAGAAAACCTTTGATTTTAACTTATGCAGTCGTTTCTTACTTATATGACCTATCTAACAATGCCAATGATAATTTTTATTTAGGTTGTCATTTGGGGAATTTTTTATAGCACGGATATAATTCATATCGAACACATAAATGTCATTGTCTATAATACCATTATAAGTGTAATGAATGAGATTTTCGACCCTCGAAAATTTATACATCCTCAATATTCATGTGCCGCAAATTCAAGTGCCAGAAAACTGACCATTAAAGGAAAGAAGAAGTTAAAGACATGGAACATAATCATACACAAATGAAATAAAATATTTTATTTCAACCTACAATCTTTACAGTGGAAAATTTTAAATACGTTTATTAGTGTTCAACTTAACATCAACATGGACAATTATAAATTTTTGACCCTAAAATTGTGGAATACAATAGTACATAAGTGTGGTGGAAATGGATAACAATCTTTAGAAGAATCCTCTAACTCCATGCTCGAGGCTTATTTAAAATGCTCCAAACTAAACCTAATTACTAGGCCACCCGAAAAAATAGGGCAACTCCGGATCAGCCACAGGACTTGTGTGAGAAACTCGTAATACGAGTATTTGAAAACAAACAGTATCTCAAACGGTCATGCCGCACATAAACACAGAACAGGTTTTCACCTTATGATAACTAAATCATATTATGTAAAACCCAATGGTATTATTTTTAGCGACATTATTTGAAAACCTATCAAATAAATATATTGAAACAGTCAAAATTGTTACATTGGTTAAATTAGATGGCATAATAGGTTTACAACTAAGTCTAAAGGTGTTATCACGCCTTTCGTCTAACGACCCAGAATTCTCGCCATTTGAAATTCGTATATTTAATTGATTTTAAATATTAAAAAGTAAAATTTGTAAGTCGAATAAATTATATTTCGAATATCTAGATTTAATTGGATAATTATATCGATAATTTAATATTTGAAATTACAGAAATAATTGGAAATTAGGTTTAATGTGATTAAAATTGATTTGTAAAGTTGTATTAAATCATATTGGAGTTAGAATGATGTTATAGAACTTTTAAAATTGAATTAAAAGTTAATTTGTAGAAATTGAATAATTGAATGGAAGTCAATTTAATATCAACTAGTTGGGAATTAAAAGTGTTAAACCAAATTGAATGTAAATTTAATAATTTGGTTATGATTTGGTTGTTATATGACTGTTAGTTGATTGTACATAATTCATTAAGTTTTAATGAAATTGAATTGATAAGTGGAAAGCTATGTAATTGAATTTGAATTGAAAGTGAACTAATGTGAATTGGTTGTAAGCAATTAAAATTTATATCGAAACCTTATAAATTGCTTATGGGAATTATTTTGATTTCATTGCTTATGAAAACTATATGTTTTCTATTGAAAATTAGTGAAATGTAAATGAATTTCCTATATATATCACTTACATGTTTAAATTGAGTAAGTACAGGTACCGAGGCCGTAGTTGGTTGGATTTGGTCACGCTAAAATGCTAATAAATAACTGCTTTGCTTAAAAATGCTAAAAATGTACGCCTACGCAATAAAAATAGGAAATATGAACTGTTTTTCTGTTTTCCGACCGTGTGGGTCGATGTATATATATTTATATCTATTGCGATATTGCAAAAGCTCCTCCGTACAAGGGAGACTTTGCCAAAAATTTCCGTAAATTTTGGGAGTTAGAAAAATTTTGAAAATTTTTGGAAATTTTTTTTTTAACGAAAAGTCAATTTCTAAATTGAAATGAAAATGTAGGAATTGAACTAGAAAAGTGTAACCATCGGATTTTGGAAAAGTTAAGAAATTAAAATGAATCTGAAATCAAGTTGGAACAGTTTGTTTTTGAAAAAAAAGTTAATGGATTTGGAAGTTTCAATATATAAGTTGTACAACTTGTAAAGTGTGAAAATGCAAGTGAAACCAAATGATAAAATGGTTAAACAATTTTGCTAAGCAAAACGAAATATGAATTTGAATAAGTGATGAAATTTGACTTTGGTAAAAGTTAAATAGAATTGGAATCTGAATTGGATTTATAAGTGGAAATTTAAGTTAAGTTAAACAAATGATGTTTGAAATGGAATATAACTTAAGTAATGTTGAATATAAATAATCAAGTTTTGGACTTATAATATGAAATAATAAAGATTTTACTTTAGTAAAGTTAAAATAAATTTGAGTTGGCATAATAAAACATGTGATTTGAAATTTAACTAAACGAAGGTTAATAAATTGAATTGGATTAGATAGGTGATTATTTGATGGATTTGCTACCATAGTAAATTGGAAATTGAAGTTTTGTTGTGATAAACAAATTTGAAAATTTAAAATCGAAGTTGTAATGGTTGAATAAGTTAAATAAAACAATTGTAAAAGAATAATTGTATAAGCAAATGAATTATTAAGTATGGAATTATAATTAATATGATTTACAATTGTGAAATAATCTTACATATAAGAAGTGAAGCTGTATGTATATATTTATAAATATGAGTCATAAATAAAAATGAATTTGAACTATGAATTGAAAATGTTGAATCCTATTTTTATTTTGGAAATTATTTTCCAAAATTAAAAGTTAAATAGTGAAATTATATAAGCAAAAGATTTATAAATGTGATTTATGAATAAAAGGAAAATTTTGAAAGAATATTAAGCGCTGAATTCACTACTGTCACTGGGGAATAATAAAGGTGATGACTGCATCATCATTGGTATCATTTTCGAGTTTCTATGTGATTTTCTTTGTGATTAAAATCGTTGAAGGCTAAAATTTAGCCGAATATAATTTTGGTATCGTTAGATACCAGAAATAAATAAAATCTGATTTTTGAAAATTTAGGTTGAAAGTTTATATTAAAATTTATTTTGAGAATTGGATAAATTTAAAAGAAGGAATTCTAAAATAATAAAGTTTTATTTTTAATCTTATTGAATAAAATTTCAAAATTTGGGAAAAATTTAATAAATGGATTTCGGGTAATATTATTCAAAGGTTGAAAAATTTATTCAAAATACGGATTTTAAAGAGTTTGAAAAATAAAAGAAATTGTTTTCTTTAAAAGGAATTTATTTTTAAAAGGAAATAAAATTTGAAATCCATTTGGGATTGATTTTTAGTGATTGAAAATAAATCTTTTAAAAATCCATTTGGAAATTTATTTGGTGTTTTGAAAAGAATTTAGAATCAAATTGAAAATTGATTTGGGTTTAGTAGAAATTGATTTCAATTTTAGATTTGAATGAAATTCACTTGGTGTTTAATTTTTTGGGAAATCAATATGGAATTTGATTTGGTTGTTTTTGAAATCAATTGAAAAATTGAATTGATGTTGAAAGTGAATATTTGAAATCGATTTGAAAATTGTATATCAATAGATATTTTGGAAATGTGAATTCAAATGGAATTTATAAAGAAAAGGGAAATTTTTTTAAAAATAAACATTGATTTCTTTTTGAAGCGTGGAAATAAATTTATGGATTTGGAACGTAAAATTAAAGTAAATCGGTAAGGATTTATTTAATTGGTTTAAATGAACCATTTTAAAATGAAAGTTTATTCTCCCTGGAAAGCCGAATTTTTTTTCTAAATAGCTTCGAAATATATATATATATATATATATATATATATATATATATATATATATATAATTCTAGAATTGGTTTTGAAAAGGATACTTTGCAGAAATTAACTTCTTAAATTGTTTTAAATCCTTTAAGTAAAGATTTATTAAGTTGATATAGAAATGATTATTTCTAAGATTTAATCAACAATTGTTTTAGAAAATAGTTACTTAAATCGTTATACACTATCAACTAATTTTATTTTGAAAATTAGTTTGGACTTAAGTTATATGTAATATTGGTATAATATTTTTATAACTAATATTTTAAGTAAAGTGTTTAAAGAAAAATAGTTTTATTTCAATATGTTTTCTCGATATATTTTGGATAAGTGTTATAAATTATTTTAAAGTATTTGAACTCGACAGATTTCTGGTGAAAATGAATAAATATTTGGAAGTGTTTCCTCGTAAGGAAAATGATTTGAAATTTGTTTTCAAAAGTTGTAACGGTGAAAAGTGATTTGAAATTTGTTTCAAATGGTTGAAGTGTGGAAAAAATATATATCTTGTAAAGATATTTTCGGAAAATAAATAACTAGGAAATTATTTAGAATCTGGTGATGTTATGCATATCTATTGATAGTTAAATAACCGACTATCAATATTTACCTTTAATTGTATATTTGTTATGATTTTCTTGAATTTGAATGCTACACTTATTTTAAAAATAAGCGCTCGTTATTCGGTTTAGCCGAGAGAGGACCTTTGGGTGATAAATCCCATTCCAAATAGTGATATGTCGTAATGGATAGCATTTGAAGACCGGTGTTGAAGACTGGATATTTTCGAAAACAGATGGATTACCGTCGAATGTCTCTACATCGGCTGATCCCGGATATAGAGATTTATCACCCTTTGTGATGGGAAATCCGGACCTGATTATTGAATATCCGGATTGCAAGGGCTTCTTTGGAAGTGCCTTCGGTTCCGTTCGATCCCGGAATGGACTTGTATGGATGTGTGTCTGACGTTACACTTTGAGATGTAAAGCTGGTTTCTATCAAATATATTTCTGTTGGTGGCGGAGAATTTATTCTCTTGTCTTAACACCCATCTCTGAGACGTACGAGCACAGAGGTTATGTAGTTGATGGTTACTAGTGATACACTCCCAATTTGGTAATGTGGCATACGAAGTACTGATCATCATTTGTTGATCAAAGCATAGCTTTTGTAAAAAGCGTAGCTTTGTGGACGAGAGTTCTTCGGACCTCACACCCGAAATGGTCAAAACAGGAAAGATGAAGCAAGGTTATAGGGAGTAGCGCCCCTTAGGGTATGTGCATTTCCTTCTGGGTAGAAGTGGTATCATGGTATGGAGCCCAGATACTTAACTTATGTGGATATCGCAAATATATATGACTTTGTGATTGTTGTTGGTATTGAGGATCCTCAGATAAAGGTTGTTTACAATCGGGGGATGACATACTCGTGTTAGTAGTTACCTACTTTTGCAGAGGTAACCCGGCCTTGTGTTGGCAGAGATCCGGTTAGGTTCTCGGGGCGTCCTTCCATAGGCGTACCCATGTGGCAATGGGAAGTTCCTTGGCCTGACCATTTGTTGGAAATCCAAACTCCAATATGCACCTTGTATGGTTTTAGTTGTAGAACCTGTCATTTACTTATGATGGTCACCACTATTTAGATGGTAGCTATAGTAGGCATATGATAATGGTTGTATGTTGGCTAAGATTTATATTATACTTTCGAAAGGTTTTCCACTGTGCACTTATAATAATAATATCAAAGAAAATTTCTCGTATCAAGCATGTTTGACTATCATAAGGTGAAATCTCCTCCAATTCTGCATTTGCATTGTGTGTGTGGCGGGAGGCCTTATGGTAGTTTCATTTTCCAAAAACATTGTGGATTCTTTTTATTTCTTTATGTAAATAACTGTTTTAAGTTCTCACACCAGTCCCATGACTGACCTGGAGTTTATTGTTCCCTTCCTAAACTCTGGGTGCCCACCAATTTCCACACGGGCAGTCTAGAGTCAGATTATCAGGATATTCTAGAATTCAGGAGTTGTTGTGGAGCTCAGGAGGCGAGCTGTATGGTGAAGCGTATCACTTGTATATGATATTATCTTTTCCGCTATGCATTAAGTTGTGAGGACATGTTTATATAACTATCCATTGTTGTATGGTGTTGTATATTGACTCCGATGATGTAATGTATAAAATGTACAGTTCTTTCGATTTAAAGATTATCCATTTATCTATTATATGTTGTTCCATTTCGATTGTGAGATTCTGATATTGTTCTGTTGCTTCTTCTTTCTTACTTCTTCTATATTTTTCTTCTTCTTAAACCCTAAGGGTTCAATTTTCCGGCCTTCGATTTCTCAGCAGTTGATACAGGGGACGTATTAATGTTGATTTTCGGAAGTCGAAGAATCGGGTCCTCCCATTTTGGCAACGCCATGATAATAAGCATTTGAATAGAGACCAAGGACAGTCTATCCCGAAGATTGGTTATACACAAGATCACTATGGATACTGTCAAATTTGGTCCGATTTCAGGTCGAGCTACAATCAATATGACACGACAAGCAAAGCTGTAAAACCCAACGTTCCAAATTTCAAGTCAATCGTAGTTCGTGTGTTCGAGATATTGATCGATCAAGGTCAAGAAAATCAACACTATTCATATCCATTCAAGTCCGTATCCATCCCTTCACAAGACCTCCTTCGTATCCCCCATGCAGCCATTAGTTCGTATCCATTGCCCACTGACTTCCTTCATATCCATCAAATTGGAGTTGCTTCATATCCATCATGCCAACAGCACTTCGTGTCCATCAGCAAATGGCACTATCGGTCCCATGAGTACACTCTGCGTATCGTTCTTTCACCCAAATGGTTTGTATCGATCGTTACTAATTGATACGAAAGGAGGCCATGCATCATCGATACGAAATCGACTACTCTATGATTGATACGAAGATATCATCGATCTATCGATGCGAAGTGACCATTAAGCTATCAATATGAAATAACTTTAGGGTCGATACGAAGTAAGGTTTAGCAGAACGATACGAAAGGATATTCTGGGTCGATATGAACAATACAAGTAAAAGTGGATGATTTGGTCAACCGTCATGGAAAGTGGATCGATCCTAGAGCATAGTGCCACGTTGCCCTAATCGACACTTTCCAGCATTTATACGAAGCCATCCATACGCAGTAGTATCGAAATGAACTCGGCAATGTTTTACAAATCAAACTTGCATCTATCATATCTCACAATCTTCGAGTCCGAACGCCCCTAATTTTTCACAAAAGCTTGCGTACTGCCTCAAGAATGTCCATGAAAGATCTCAACCGAAAATGACCATTTTTTGATCGATACAAGTTGGATACGTATCATCATGGATCGAGCCAAAATCACCTGAACTCGATCCTATGGGTCCACCCACGTAAGAAAAGAAGTCCTCCGAGATCTAGGCAAGATATTTGCTGCCTACGCCTATAAATAGTGACCCTAAACCTACATAAAAGGGACTTTTGGGATGTACTTTGATTGTGTTGTTGCTATCCACTTATAACCAACGAGCTATAATCAATAAACATCAAACATTTCATATTGGATGTAGGCCATACGCCAAACCACTCTAAATTTGTGTGTTTCTACACTTTTTCTTATCTATTGATTAGTATGTTTGTTAAATCTACCTCATTTTACATTTACTTTCTTTATTTTATTACTTCAAACACATCTGAAGAGTGTTGTGCCCAATTTGGGTACAAACACTTTGGTGCTTTCACTGAGAAAACCCAAGTTTATCTCCTGCTCATTGGATCTGCTGCCGATATCGGATTGCAAGAATGCAAGGAGAAGATTCAGGTCTCAAGCCTAGAAGTATTTCCATCCTATTCATATTTGCACCAAGTCCAGGAGAGAACTTAGTTATTCATCATGGTCGCTACTAGTACTACATCAACAATTGCAGATCCAGAAGGACAGGATAGGCAGATACCCGCACAGCTTCCCTCTACGGACTAGAACACTACGGGACCTTCAGATCCAAAAGGCCCTTTCACCAGAAACAAGCTACTAATGCAAGAGCTGACCCAAAGCTACCAGCATCTTACCCAGCATCTCTATGCCAACGCGGAGTTAACCGATTGGCCGAACCGTGAAAGATGAAGTAGATCCAAAAGGGATCAGGCTTCCTACTCATCAACCAAAAGTTCAGCTTCCTCGGGTTACAATCATAGATCCACACGCCTATGGCTGGATGGAAGCTATACACAGACTACCGAAAATCAGCGCACTTTGAATCTTGCACAAGCAAGAGTTGGTCCGTCAACTAGCCACCGGACCAGACCCTCCTCCCAAGGAGGAACGATTCCCTATCACACTACTGAAAACCGCACCACTACCATCGAGTTTGGAGCCGACACTAGAAACCGAAAGGATCCGAACCATCGCCAACGTGATTATACTCCTCACCCTTATGTCCCTAAAGGCCTAGAGCCAAGGATGCAAGGTATGGACCATCGACCGCGTCCGGTCCATCCTCGAATTATGGAAACCGACCACATCTTGGCCCAGCAAGCCTAGAATGTCCAGATGCTGCACATCCAAACATTGATCTGCCGATGTTCTGTGAAAGCCAAGGCCTCACCAATGATGACTAGTGAATCTTCCGGAGTCGTACCCCTTTCACCGATGACATCCACTATGCTGAACAGCCTCAGCGATTCAGAATGCCAACTGTACCTTTTAATGAAGGGAGCCCTAACCCTAACCAGCACATTTTAAAGTATGAATGGTTGATGAATGCCGCACGAGCTGATGATGCGATCAAGTGCCAAAGTTTCCTAATATCCCTAGGAGGCGTCGCGACTATATGGTTTACTCGCCTACCACCCTGATCTATTTCATGTTTCGACCAGTTGGCTATAAAGTTTGTCAAGCAGTTTCGCTAGCACGTCACAAGGCCAAAGATGTTAAAAACTTTTCCAGTGTCACTCAAGCTTCCAGAGAGACACTTAGATGTTACCTGAATTGGTTCCACACTACATGCACTGAGATTAGTTACCCTAATGACAATTCCATTCTGATGGCACCGACTACGAGAATCAAATCCCAATTTTGAATTTGGCAACTGGTTGGCCGAAAAACCCCATGCGTCATTGGACCATTTCTATTCCAAGGCAGCTCAGTTCTTGAGAAGAGGGGATGTGAAATAGTCTAGGAAAAAGTATGATGCATGGCCCAATATGGAAGGAATCCAAAGCAATGTCGTTGTGAAACAAATGGAGGGAAATTCCAAAAAGGTGCAATTACATGTACAGAATAAGCAGAATCTGCAGAAAAGTGATGCAAATCAGGGTAAGAAGCGAGGTAAGAAGCGAGGTAAGAATCGGATACCGCGACGTAGAGCTCTCATTTTTGACACCTATACTCCTTTAAATACATCCCTGGAAAATGTGTACTTGCAAACTTGTATACTATCCAATATAAGAAACATGCTTCGAAACAATCGCCAAAGAAACAGATTCAAACTAGGAAGTTTTGTAGATCTCACGATAGTTATGGCCACAATACAAACAAATGTTGTCATCTATAGGATATTATTGAGAAGTTGATCCAAGAAAGAATGTTAGAGTAGTTCGTTCGTACTCCATAGGCTGGAGGTGAGGGCATCAAATCAAAATCAAATACCAAACCAGGTTAGACTGGAGGAACCCACATGTACTAGTAGGAGGTTAGTGATTAATACTGTTAGTGGTGGTCCTCGTCCAGCGGATCGAAGCTAGAGGGAAATGGATTCGTATGCCAGCTCTATTAGGAATGCGGGCTTTGAATGTTGGAGTAATTGGAAGACGGGGATCCGGCCAAACAGTAGAAGACGATGACAAATGGCATCGTTTTTCGAGATAGGGTTGCCGACAGAGTCGAAGCCCCTACCATTGATCCACTGGTCATTTCAGCTTAGATAGGTCCTACTTGGATGAAGAGGATCTTAGTGGCAGTGGAAGTTTAGTGAACATACTCTTTAAGCGAGCCTATGCTCAAATGAGAATGGAAGCGAAAGATTTGAAGCTTTATCAGTCTCGTATTCACGGCTTGAATTGAAGTGCGACAATACCTACCAGGATGGTGGAGTTACCAATGGAGTTAGGAGTTGGAGAGCACTGGGAAATCCGGATACTCTAGTTTATCATATTGGATATTGACTCACCGTACAACGCTTTTTTGGGTCGACCGTCCCTAGCTGAGTTTAGGCTACTATCACCCCTTACGGTCTAACTTTGAAAATCCATATCGACAATGGAGTCAGAGTTGTTCAAAGATACCAGGCTGGTAAACGAGAATGTCATGTTGTTGAGTTGTGGGAGGCACGATGAAAAGGGAAGGGAAAGGGCGTAGAGGAATCTCTTTGCAACCAATTTGCAAGCAATTGACAGTTAGCGCCTAGGCCTAGGCCCGGGAACCACAGCCAATTCTTGAGAGATCTTGAACCAAGAAATAATAAAAATGACGATGAAGTCAAAGACAATCAGGCTTCTTCGACAGATCTGATGATCGACGTTCCGGTTGATAATAATGTTGATTCTAGAATGATAAATATTGGATCTCAACTGAGCCAACAGATGAAATAGGAATTTGTTGAATTTCTCAAGGCAAACCTCGACATGTTTCCCTGGACACACTCTGACATATGTGGAATCCCGTCGGATATCGCAAGACACGCATTGAATATTGACCCACGGCATGACCCGGTCAAGAAAAAAGGGCATGGTATGGATCTAGAGGGATCAGGCGCCCTAAAATAAGAGATAGGCAAACTCAAGTCGAGCACGTTAATCTGAGATGCACTATATCCAGAACGGGTGTTGCTTGTACCAAAATTGGCACAACACTGTATTTAAAGAGATAAAATGAGGAATAAAAATGGAAAAGAGGAAAATATAATATACACAACAATATAAGCAAGAAAAACGCACAGAAACACATGGATTTAGAGTGGTTCGGCATATGGCCTACGTCTACTACGAAATTATTGACTTTTATTAATATTTTCTCGCTGGTTACAACGGATAATAGCAGCAAAAATTTGAGTACAATTATGATTTCGGTAGAGTCTGGACGTAGAAGAGCCAAAAGGTCCCCTTTTTGTAGGTTCTAGGCTGCTATTTATAGGTTTAGGCTACAAATATCTCACTCAGATCTTGAAAGATCTCTTCTCTCACGTAGATGGGCCCACACGATCGATCCCATGCCATTCGCATTCGATCCATGATTGATATGAATGAACTTTGTATTGATCAATATTTCGTCCAATCTAGTCGAGATCGATCGTGAACGTTCTTAAGGATGTACACAAGCTCCTGTGAAAATTTTATGGCATTTGGACTTATAGATTTTGAGTTATGATCGACATAAGTTTGAATTTATTAAAGGCTGCTGACTTCGTATCGATGGTGTCGCATCATTGGTTCTGCACATGATGCCAGTTGACGTGGCGCTAACCTTTATGATCGATCCTTTTTTTATGCCGAAGGATCGAGTCTTCTACTTTTACATGTCGTGTTCGTATTAATTTTGAATCACTCTTCGTATCATTCTATGGTACCTTACTTCTTATCGAATCCTGAAGCCATTTCATATTGATCGCTTAATGGTCACTTCGTATCGATAGATGGATGATCTCTTCGTATCGATCACAGAGTAGTCGATTTCGTATCGAAGGGAGGTGTTGACTTCGTATCGACCTGTGGCCGACTGACATGAAGTATGTTTGAAACTAAATCGATATGAAAGGGACTCCCGTATCCCTGCTAATGGATAAGAAGTGGGCTTGTTCAAGGATGGATATGAATGAGCTCACCTTTTTGGCTTGCATCGATCGTACCTTGAGCACATAAACTCGGATTGACATGATATTTGAAACGTTGGCTTTCGTAGCTTTGCTTGTCGTGTCATACTAATTGTAACTCGATCCAGACTCTGACAAAATTTACCAGCATCCATAGCTAACCTGTACATAACTATTCTTTGGGATGATCCGTCTTCGATTTCCAGTCAATTCCTTGGTGTCGCGGCCTTGCCAAAAGGTGGGATAACATTTTCCCCCACGTCTTGTGTGAACATGACATGTTTTGAAATGCTACAATCATTATTCTGAAAAAGTTCTATCTGATTCATTGTATAGTCATTGCCTTTTCGTTAAATATGTAACCTTCGATTGATTTCCATAATATAAATGATGAATTGTTTGATGCCCATTGCTGACAGTTCACTATTGTAACTTAGTTTTGATTGATAGCATATCGTTGTTCAATGTTGTAATTATCACTAGGTAAGCATTCAACTTCTGTGAATTTTGAAAATTGAATATTAGTCCGACATATATGCATAGACGTTAACCTGACTCTCATTAACATTGTACGTTCAAGTCTCGTTGACAGTTCTTGCTTATTGAATTCCGTGTCGATCCTCTTCTGAATTGACGTGGAATTCGAGTTGTACTAATGCTTGGTAGTTTTTTTAGGTCATCACTTCGTATTGATGGTCTCCTGATTTGATTTGAGAAGTTGGGATATGTGTTTTGTATCGATGGCTATCGAGACGAAGTAGATGGTTTTATAAGACGATTCATATCGATGGATGCAAGCTCTTGCAGTCCTCAAATGGATGGCATTTCGTATCAATGGAACTGAGTGATCGATACATAACCTTGCAGTAGCATCTCATATCATAGGCTTGAAGACCGATTACTGATGGATATGAATAGCTACGTTCCAGATCGATCTAGGTGGATGGATATGAAGATGGTTCTTCGCATTGATGAACTTTAACACTAGGAGATGAAACATTTTCCTCTTTGGTTTCTAATCCATATAAAGGATTCTAGACTTAGACAGATTTTCCACTTGCCTTTTGTGTTCACTCCCGCTTCGTGTTGATTGAAAATAGAAGAAAACTGCAAAGTCTTCACTCCCAAACAATTATCTTTTAATCCCTAAACCAATCCATTCGAATTAGGTACTCAATTGACTAGATCTAATTCATAATGACAAGACTCGAGTCTTGATGCCACTTCATCCAAGGCCGTA
Organism: Allium cepa; assembly: GCA_030765085.1. Taxonomy (NCBI): domain Eukaryota; kingdom Viridiplantae; phylum Streptophyta; class Magnoliopsida; order Asparagales; family Amaryllidaceae; genus Allium; species Allium cepa. Next base: position 417,181,620 of record CM060940.1, on the reverse strand, counting down.
GCCGATTCCGGCATCGTCGATGCCAAAATATGGTTGGAGTAAGGCTTGGGAACGATTTTAATGGCGTTCTGGAAGCTTGGGGAAGAATAGGAGTGAACAATTGAGATGAAGAAGTCACTCGTATTGATACTAGACATGGATCGATCTAAAACATTGCGGAGTGGTTTGTCGATCAATCCAGGTGACGTGATTTGTATCGATGATGGAGGAAAGATGGATTGTACCGATCCGTGGTAAGAGTCGTCCGAATCGATCTGGGTAGTAGGGCATCATGACGATGAACTAGGGATCTTCATATCGTGTGATGATAGGGTTTCGTATCTACTCGAGATGATCAATACGAAGGCTTTGGACTTGCTGATCGATACAAACGTGTCGCACTTGATCGATACGAAACTCAGTGTTTCTGATCGATACGAATTACGCGCCAGGAAATCGACACGAAGGCACCTTTGCAAATCGATATGAACTCGTATCTTGACGGATTCGAATAGCATCCTTTACCGATATGAATTGGATTTTGGTGATCGATTCAAGTTGTACTTTGACGAATTTGATACCCCTTGCTTACTTGAACATATGACTCCTACGAGCTTCTGCTTTGCACAACCGGACGTAACTATTAAACTACATATTTGACTGCCCTTCGAAGCCCGTCGACGGAACTGTAACTTGACAAAATGTTAACAAACTTTAACTCAGATCGGTCTCTAAAGTCCGGATGGCATGGTTGTGACGGTCAGCAATGACGGTCACTCCAATCGAATTCTGAAGTCTTGTCATTTGAACATCTCCTTAAATTCTGTAGAATCTTTTAAGTATTATGTAGTACTACACTGCACAATACATTCATGCACTTCACACTGCGGAACATATGGGCTTATTATCATCTAATGAAGGTTTTGATGCGTTGATTGGTAATGGAATCTACAATTTCTAAACAGTAGAAAACTCAAAGTTCATCTTCTCCGATAATAGAGATGCTGGCCATTGCAGCCGAAGTAATAGGTCCAGCTTCGGACAAGCTGCCATGAGCAAATTTTATCTCGAACCCTCAAGACTCTATGCCATCCAATGTCTTCAAAAATATGTTGGGGCGAATATGCTTAAGGCACAGTCTATCATTAGATGACGTTTTATTGCCCGGACTAAATGACAGGCCACATGCTCCCCTAGAAGGATTCACGGTCTTTAACCAACATTCGTGCACAGCTGGAACACTTCCTCCATTCAACCAATATATTCAAGAAGTGTTAGCTTTCTTCAAAATCTCTCCATCGCAACTACATCCAAATGGATATGCACTGCTGAACAGTCTATTCATCATTTTCGTGCAACATCTCTTTCGACCCCCGACTCCGGAATAAGTCAGATACTTGTTCAATTTTAGGAGTCGGGGAGACAATCGTTCCTTCACATTTCCACAGGTAGTTAGGAATTACCAAGTGGTGACGGGATCTTGGACTAGGCGTAGTTATTTTAAGACGGAGTGGTTTTACGTTTGATGACCTTCTGGGTTCGCTAGCCGATGGTTAGTCAGACGTATGTGCTGCAACTTTTCCAGTAGTTAACGAGATAATCATAACTGACATTGAAACTAATATCTTCTTTCCTTTACGGTCGCAATTCCTTGACCCGAAGGTGCCCGTTTCAAAGAAATAGTACAGATTCTTAAGGAAGTGCTGGGAAAGATGAGAGACATGGACTCAGTGCTTACAGATAGAAATTTGAGCATTGTCGGGTTAATCGATCGAAATTAAAGCGTATGACTGGAGGGATCGCTTAGGGTAGCCCCGATGATAAGGGATAAACATAGAGCGCCCAAGATCGTAATTGATGAGGAGGGCGATGAAGGGAATACGCCCACCGATGACGAACCCGTAGCCGGGCCTTCTGGCAGTTTTCAGGACTTAAAGGAAAGGAGGAAAGGCAAGGCAGCAACACATAAGCGTTATAAGTCCATGTGGTGGAAATCCACGATTGCGTCTTTGCCACTCTCCGGTGTAATAATCTCGAAGGATCCTCCCTCGTAAATACAGAATCCATTTGAAGGGTTTGCCGACGTTCCAATTCCGGACTATGTGTCGCTCCAATACGACATCAGATTGGAAGGGCTTCAATGTGCCTTAGATTTAAGTGAGTTACTTCCTACAACTGTGGTCGACATATCCGGTTGGTCGGGGTTTAACACATGCATACATACACTTCACGGCACTACACGATTTCCAGTCATAAGTTATTCATTCGTGGAGATTACTGATCCTTCTTTTCTTTTACTTTAAAGATATGATGACTAGACGAGAATCCATGTTGGAAAACCCTCGCTCAGCATGTCAGTCATCTAGTTCATATTATGAGTCCCGTTGGAGGCGGTTGATAGAGACCGTGATCACGATTATTCCAGCCATGAAAGTTACGAGATGGAGAGAGATAGAGATAGAGAATACAAATATCCCTCCCGATCAAGCTCTCCCCTCTTCGAACTCCCACAAAACCCTCAGGTCACAGAAAACAACCATTAGATCCTTCACATCGAAAACCATCTTCTCAAACTCCCATGCCTGATCTACAACGTCGTAGAACCGTGGACGAAACTACCATTATCACAGAACAAGCCATTACTGAGCCTACCGAGGAAGGAGCGATCAAAATCGCTGAGTTGAGAAAAGAGTTTTCGAGCATTTTTTTGACCGCTTTATCTTCCCTCCACACTTGAAGAAAATTCTAGTTGAGGTGGAACAAACAATGCATGACTACATCCGTGATATCTATATCCAATACAAGGAGTAGATGAAAGTCGCGGATAAAGCTTCGATGATGGCTTTTGAGCAAGCAAGAACAATTGAGAAGTTAGAAACCGACCTCGCCCAAAAGTATCATATAATTCAAGTGCTAAATAATGATGCTAATTCTTTCCATAAATCTGAAATAGAGGCCACCAAGAAAGCTGACGAGGCGAATCGGTCCATGGAGAGGATGCGACAGACATGTTTCGCATTGGTTGAGGAGATGGGTTATCGAAATACCACAGTTACAACTGAAAGGGACGCTGCATTGAAGGAACATAACGAGCTTAAAGCCAAACTCTTTGAAATCATCAAAGAAAAGGATGATGCGAATAAAGCAGCCCAGGAGGTGTGCGAGCAAGCTATGGCGCTCCGGGGTGAAAGGGATGCGGCCGTAAATAAAGTTCGGGAGGCCGAGGCCAGGGTTGCAGATGAAGTTAAGATGGAAAAGGCCAGGTTAAAGATCATTATTGAAGACTTTCTGATCACATACAATGCCAATGTTCTGAAGCACAGAAATCTATCCGGGTTCGATAATTTTCCAATGCACCTGTATAATGCTTGGGGCCGATTAGTAGAAGATGAAAAGGCTGAACACCAAGCCGAATCGATTGATGAATTTGAGCTCGAGAACCAGGTGTTGAGCGAAAATGAAAGGAAAGTTCTCTATGATACCACGATTGCATATGAAAAGGAGATTACATCTGCGGTTGATCTCCAGTCTATTACTGCATACAATCTCAATCAACCGCAGTTGTCTTCAGTCCAAGAGCAAGTATCTGAAGCTGCTCCGCCAGCCGCAAGTCAAACCGAGGAAGGTACTCTAAACATTTCCTACGCTTGCTCAAAATCGAAAGTGTTACTTGAAGTGATTATTAACAGTTTTTCCTTTGTCTCTATACAGTGATTGGAGTAACATCTGTTATGCCTCTTACAACCCAAGAGTTGCATCACAAACAGGAGGCTATCATTACGGAAGCGACCAAGACAGCGGCTACTGCATATACGGATGGCGTACAAGGGACAACACTTACCTTCAATGAAAAGATGATGGAGGAGCTTCTCGGTCATCATAGTGACCCCTTTGTTGATCTGCCGTTTATCATGAATGGACATGCACCCGCGACTAGCTCCTTAGGCCCAACTACTAACGTTCTCGGCGAGGATCAGACAATTCACGAATAGGAAATAATAGCTGAAATTAATTCCAAAATGGAAGCAGCTGCCCGAGCTAGTAACTTTGGAGATGGAATGGTAGGCCCTGGTCCAGCCCTGTTATGAATGATTTCTCCTAGTGGTACGGTCGTCGACACCAGTGTGCCTCTCTGCCTCCTATTGTTGCTCATGTCCCTTCGACTCCGCATTCAGGAAGAATTCCAATACTGTGAGTTCGGAGGAGGAAGTTGATATAATGCCCCCGATTGGAGATTAGCCGCCAAAAGGCAAAGGCTCAAAGAGGAAGCTAAGTGGCGGTTCCAATGGGTCAACGCAGAAGAAGCCGAGAAAAAAGAAAGAGTAGACATGTCTCTTTGGCTTATTTTTGGTTGATAGATTGGAATCTACTTTTGCTTTCCTTTTGTAGGCCGTGTATAGGTGCGGGTTCGGCCCTTGCTAGTAGGACTTTTGGTATAGTTTTGTATTTAACCATTTTCTTCTAAAGAATAATTGGAATAAAATTTCATTTTTCCTCTAGCTCAATTTGTGCTCATTTGTTAATGTGCTACAGGATTCGAACTTTCATTCAATACACTTATGTAGTTTTAGTCTTTAAATCGGACCCGGGTTCAGTTGCTAAGTTACGGAGTCATGGTTTCAGGTCGCGATCGAGCACTAAGTAGAATTCTGAGATTGCATCGTCTCAATCAATGGCTGATACTTAAATTCTACCCCCAGATTCGAGGATACGCTAGAAAGATCGATCAATGATCACTATCTTCCTTTAACACATTGACCTCAATCTTTGTGAAACAAAGCTGAAACATGGCGAATTCAGGTAATCGAACCACACTGACTCACTAATTGGTGATCGTATCTACACTTTTGGGATTGCACTTGTTCATCGATGGTTGGTTATACCCGCTTAAGTTTTAGTGATACGTGTTTGATTTGTGTTTAAACTCCAATCGATTCGTGTTTGATTTGTGTTTAAACTCCAATCCACTCTTTGGGGATTTAAAGTTAGCCGGGTTTATACTCCATTCCACGCTCTGGGGACTTAGAGTTAATTGCTTTTGATACTCCAGTTCGCACTTTGGGAATTCGAAGTTGGTTAACGCTTATACTCTAGTTCGCACTCTAGAAATTTAGAGTTGGTTGATGTTGATATTCTGGTTCGCATCTGGGAATCAGAGTTTATTGATTTTTATACTCCAGTTCACACTCCCGGAATCAAGAATTGGCCAACAGATGGTAAGTCACATCTATGTAGGCTTTAGGATTTCGTTCGCACTCCGAGAACGATGAATATATCAGCATTGTGGATGGTTGGTTCACATCCACCCTGAGTTAACAAGCGAGGTCGTTAGATGGATGGATCCATCCTCCTTAAACTTGGTTAAGATACGGGCAAGGTCATTAGGTGGATGGATCGACCCTCTTCGAAACCGCATTTATAGGTTTATACTACAGTTCACGCTCTAGGAATCCGGAGTTATTTAGAGGACTGTCGTGTATTATCCTTTTTGGCTTCAGTGTAATGACTTGTCCTTGAGTTTGGGTTTCACTTAGCAAGTGACCAGTGGCATCATAGTCACTCCCTATTTGAATAAATCCCACCATATGGTAGAACTTAGCTCTCCATGCATAGTGATGGTCATATGACGCATTTCAAAAAATCACAGCACTGGCTCGAAGAGATTGCATTTTATTGCTGAAATAAGAGAATGCGGCAAAGTTAATTGCCTTATTACAAATTCGAAATTTCTAAACGCATAAACAAATTTCAAATGAAAAATAGACTAAATAAATATACAAAGCCTATTATGTGTAATAGCGACATAGACTTCCGCTGTTCCAGCCTCTTGGCAGAGTTAGACCGTCAATGGTTGATAATTTGAATGTACCTTCTCCGAGCTTTCGATCAATGACATACGGTCCTTCCCATGTTGGTTTCATATGTGAAAGAGCCGAGTAAATTCTCTTAAGGGCAAGATCGCCGAGTTCTAAGGTTTTGGGTCGGACCTTCGCGTTGTGTACCTGGGCGACTTGACTTCGATATGCGGCTGCACTTAAATCTGCCACTTCATGCTTCTCATCCATTAAATCCAAAGATTCGGCAAGTAATATAGCATTCGCTTTCGGATCGTAACAAGTCACATGATGAGAAGGTACTTCCATCTCGACTAGAATAAGGGCTTCGGAACCGTAACAAAGAAAAAATGGAGTGTGGCCGGTTGCAGATTTGTGGGTTTTCCGGTAAGCCCACAAAGCCATAGGAAGTTCATGGAGCTGTTTATCCTCGGCCATTTCCAGTCGTTTCTTTAGAATAGACTTTATAACTATATTAACAGCTTCAACCTGTGCATTCGCTTGAGGGTGTGCAACCGCGGAGAACTTCTTCTGGGTGTGGAACCGTTGACAGAAGTCCATAAATTAAACACGGTTGAATTAGGCTCCATTGTCTATGATGTTGGTATGTGGGAGACTAAATCGGTAGATAATGTTGCACACTACAAAGTTGATCACTTTCTTCATCGTGATTATGGCAAAGGGTTCAGCTTCCGCGCACTTGGTAAAGTAATCGACTGTGACGATGGCATACTTCGCGCCGTCTTTGGCTAGAGGTTGAGAACCAATAATGTCAATTTCCCATACTGCAAATGGCCATGGACTAACCATCGGAGTTATTTCTATAGGCGGGGCTCTAGGAATCCGAGCGTGTTTTTGACATTTGTCGCATTTTCTGGCATTGACCGATGCGTCGCGGTTTATAGTTGGCCAATAGTATCCATATCGAAGCACTTTCTTGGCAAGAGCTTACCCTCCGGTGTGATTGCCACATTATCCTTCATGTACATCATGTGGTACTCTTTTTATTTCACCATGAGTGATACACCGGAGTAAAGGAACAGAGTACCTCTTCTATACATGACTCCATTCGGAATAGTGAACCGCGAAGCTTTTCGAAGAACTTGTCTCCTTTCGCTCCTGCGCTCCGATAGGGTCCCATGCTCGAGATAACTTCTAAACGGAGTCATCCACGACTACTTATCGAGAATGACCTCAAATTCCCAATCCGTTTCCACCTGGTCGATGTTTGGGGAAGATAATGTTTCCACGGGAACGATTCCCATTTGTTGTGCCTCAACGGTACTGACCAACTTTGCTAATGGATCGGCTTTTTGATTGCACTCTCAGGGAATGCAATAGATGGCGTAATAATCGAACTGATTCAATGTCTCTTAGACATGAGCTAGGTATGCAGCCACCCTTCGGTCTTTGAAATGGTACTCTCCCCAGACTTGACACACGAACAACTATGAGTCACAATAAATCTCGAGGGCAATAATTCTTAAATCTCTGGCTAGTCTCAATCCAATAAGTAGGGCTTCATATTCGACTTCATTGTTGGTCGCACTAAAATTGAACTTTAAAGCACATCATATAGATCGACCTTCCGGAGTTTCAAGTACAACCTCGGCACCTGAGCAACGGTAATTCGATGCACCATCGATGTGCAGCTTCCAGATATACTTGGAATATTCACTGGTTTCGGGCAAGTCCTTTAGGATAGTAAAGTCAGCTATGAAATCTACTAAGACATTTCCTTAAATGGCTCGCCTTGGATTTTAAGTAATGTCAAACTGACTTAGCTCGATATTCCGCTTGAGTAACCTACAAGACGTCTCAGGCCGTTTAAGGACCTGTCGTAACGGTTGGTCGGTGTACTTGGTGGTAGAATGAACCTGGAAATACGGACGGAGCTTCCTTGAGGCAATGATAAGACAATAAGCCAACTTCTCTAGCTTTGGATAATTTCTCTCTACTCTTGTTAGTCGTTTACTAATGTAATATACCAACCATTGTATCCGGTCCTCCTCCCAAATTAGGGTGGCACTGATCGCGTTTTCAAACACCGCCAAGTAAATGTATAATCTCTCGTGATCAGTAGGTTTTGACAAATTGGTGTGGAGAGATATTGAACCAGTGTCCGAAATGCACCCTCAGATTCCATAGTCCATTCAAAATTTTGTTTTCCTTTTATAGTCAGGTCGAAGAAGGGAATACATTTATCAGTGGATTTTGAGACGAACCTGCTTAGTGTTGCAACTTTCCCGTTGAGGCTCTGGACTTGCTTTATAGTTCTTGGAGTCTCAAGATTTCTTATTGCCCAAATCTTTTCAGGATTAGCTTCGATCCCTCGAGCATTGACGATAAATCCGAGGAATTTTTCGGATGCGACCCCAAAATGCATTTCAATGGATTAAGCTTCATTATATATTCTCAAAGGATGTTAAACATTGATTCCATTTCCTTGATATAGTCAGTGGAGAATCGCAACTTTACGAGCATGTCGTCTACATATACCTCTAGGGTTTTTCTGATCTGGTTGGTGAACATTCGATTAACCAATCGTTAGTAAGTTCCGCCAACGTTCTTGAGTCCGAATGGCATGACTCTATAATGGTAAAGTCCTAGGATGGTTACGAAGCTGGTATGTTCCTGGTCAGGTAAGTGCATGGGTATCTGGTTGTTACTAGAATACGCATCCACAAAGGATAAAAGTTTAGGTCGAGCTGTGGAGTCTATGAGCTAATCGATTCGGGGGAGTGGAAAACTGTCTTTAGGGCAAGCCTTATTCAAATCTGAGTAATCAATGCATGTTATCCATTTCCCGTTTGCCTTTCGGACGAGTTGTAATGACCCTAACTCGGCCTTCGCAAATCGGCACCAAATACATCACTTGTATTCTAATGCCGTAGATTCAAACGTCGAATCTGGTTCGTCGGAGCTTATAACACATTAAGTACAACAACACAGTGGAAGAAAAATGAATAATATCATTGTTACACAATAGTTGATACAATATTCGATACAACTCATTGATACAAATGATAATCAATATCAGAGATACAAGACAACAGCAGATAAACAAAACAACAGCAGCGGAAATATAGCACCAAATGGTCTTCCAAAGGATAGGAAGAAAGATAGAATAAAAAACTGCATTCCAATCCAATGCTCCAAAGATATCCAAGCTAAGAAGCTCGAACCACCATCAATTTGACTTAAGAAAGGTAAGTTGAAGTGATCAAATGCTATCGCCAAATCCAAAGGCTAGAATCTATCGAATCTACACCTATTATAAGATTATCTGAAAATCTAACTCTAGGCTGCCCGTGTAGCAAATTGTGGGCATCCAGAGTTTAGAAAGGGAATAATAAACTCCAGGTCAGTCATGGGACTGGTGTGAGGAAACAAAAACAGTTTATTCGAAAACAAAAATAGCAAAAGCATTTAAAATTGAAATCCGACATGCTTTATGGAAAATGAAACTACTATAAGGCCTCCCGCCACACACACAATGCAAATGCACAATTGGAGGAGATTTCTCCTTATGATAGTCAAACATGCTTGATACGCGAAAACCTTTTTGATATTATTATTGGTGCATAGTGGAAAACATTTACAAGTATAATATTAATCTTAGCTAGCATAGACATTTCATACTATGCCTACTATAGCTACCAATTAAACGGCTGGTCACCGCCGTAAGTAAAAGGCGAGTTATACAAGTAAAATCGTGCAGGGCGCGTATTGTTTCTTTGGATTTCCAACAAATGGTCATCTAAGGAACTTCCTGGGCCACATGGGTACGCCTCTGGAGGGACGCCCCGAGAACTTAACCAGCTCTCTACCAACACAAGGCTTGGTACCTCTGTAACTAGGTAACTACTGACACGAGTATGCCATCCCCTGGTCATTACCGACCTTTATCTGAGGGCCCTCAACACCAACAACCACAAAACAAATTTGCAGTAACCACATAAGTTAAGTATCTAGGCTCTATACCATGATATCACTTTTTATCCAGAAGGAAATGGACATACCCTAAGGAGCACTAACGCCAATAACCTTGCTGCATCCTTCCTGTTTCGACCATTTCCGAGTTGTGAGGCTCGACGAGGTCTCATCCACAAAGCTATGCTTTTTACAAAAGCCATGCTTCGATCCACAAATGATTAGCAGCACTTCGTATGCCACATTACCAAATTGGGAATGTATCACTGGAAAATATCAACTACATAACCTCTGAGCTCGTACGTCTCAGAGAAGGGTGTTAAGCTAAGAGAATAAATTCTCCGCCACCAAATAGAAATGTATTTGATAGAAACCAGCTTTACATCTCAAAGTGTAATGTCAGATATACATTCATACAAGTTTGTTTCGGGTTCGAAAAGAATCGAAGGAACTTCAAAAGAAGCCCTTGCAATCCGGTATTCACAATCTGGATCGGACTCCCCATCACATATGAAGATCTCTATATCGGCGCGACTCAATGCAAAGACATTCGATGAGTAATCCTTTCGTTTTCAAAAATACCTGGTCTTCACCATCGATCTTCAAATACTATCCATTACGTCGTATTACTATTTGGAATAGGTTATATGAAATAAAGTTCTCTCCCGGCTAAACCAAATAGTGAGCGCTTAATTTTAAAACCATATGGATATAGAGGGATCTTAGTTAAGTCACAACTTATTACCCAAAACCTTTCTTTCAAATGGTTTAAACAAATTTTGACTTTTAATCTTTTAAACCAAAAGATTCACCTTTTTAAAATTCACAAAGTCTCACCAATCTTTCACAAAGATTCATTCATAGTACTCAAAACAATTCCATTTCAAACTTGGAATCTTTCAACAAAAACTGGAAGTTCTTTCTTTATATGAAAGCCATTATTATTTGAAAGCAAATGCTTTTCATTTCGGAAAAAATCCGATCAAATATACACAAGATATAGCCTTTAAAGTATAAACTTGGTTTAATTTTAAAATCCCAAAATAATACTTTTAAAATACTTTAAAGATGGTTTAAAATCCATATATATTATATAACTTCTATCACCACTTTTCAAACCAGAGTTTCCAAAATAATTTTAAAACTTTAAAAAAGATATATTATATTCAAACCAATTTTCAATTTAAAACTTTCTTTCCAAAAGCTTTTCAAATTAAAAATTAAACTTTTAAAACCATTTCACAATATTTAATTCAAATATCTATGACTTAACCAATTTTCACTTGCAATCCATATTTATGTGTGGTGTAGTCGAGGGGTTTTACACACAACAATACATTATCATCAATCAACACAAAATCGAGCACAATAATATTGATAAGCGGTATAATCTTATAATGCTTATCTTCATTTATAGATTCATAGATAAATAATATAAATTCATCGTAGATAAATAAATTACATTCATCACAGCTCAAATCAAAAATAATACATATCACAAAGCATCACACATCAGGGATATCAAACAATTCAAAGCATTTAAAACAATTCAAACATCCATAAGTAAGATCAATTAATCATCTGATTAATTTTAAAGCAAATTAATTACTTATGAATAAACTACTAATCCTGGTTAATTAACATTAATTAATTACAAACCATTTTAATTGATTATTCTTTTAATCATTCATTAATTGGCCTTTTATAATAAATTAATTAACCATTAGTTATTAATTAATCAACCTTAATTAATAAATTTATCAGCCTTTAATTATTGATTAATCAATCTTAAATAATAAATCAATTTTTTCATCATTAAATAATTAACCATTAATTATTTAATTATCCTTTAATTAATTATCCTGAATTAATTTCACTAATTAATTAACCCTTAATTAATTACCATTAAAATAATTATCCTTAATTAATTACCATTATATTAATAAATCATAAATTATTACATTGAGTAATTACCCTTTAATCACTTGATTAATCAACCTTTAATCATAAATTAATTATCCTTAATTACTTTTATCTAGTAATTATCTTTAAGTAATTAATCATACTTAATTACTTACATTAATAAATCTTAATTAATAAATTATCCTTTAACGTAATTACACAAAGTAATTATCCCTTAATTAAGTAATAATCTTTCATTAATTACACTAGTAATGGTCCTTTTAATTACTTGATTAATTAACCTTTAATCATTACTTAATTATCCTTTAATTTATTTTGTAAATCAACTATTAATTAGTTATGTAATTATTATCATCCTTTAAATTTCATTAAGAAATTACTTATGACCTTTATTTTTTTTGAGCAAGACGGTTGTATAGCCCGACACTACACAACCGGTTATATAGCATAAAAATATGTAAATAGTACGATCAATATGCCTGATCGCTGGCCAAAATGGGAAAAGACAACACATCACACAGACAGTCAGCTACATAGTAGAGGCATAGATACATAAAAGCTTAATACATATATCAGTATATATAGTAGATAGGAACTGTAGAATGATCAGTGGTAGTGTCTAGGTTGCCTACAGGTAGGAGTTGCGGAGGAGCTGCCTGCCGATTCAGCTGATGAAGATCTGGAGAATGGCAGACTAAGCCTGAATGGAGCTGAGAAACTATGGCCTGATAAAGATGAGAAATAGTGAATAATACGCCTGCATGTTCCATCGAAGTGAGATTTGGGCCTACTAAACACCTGTGCATTTTCGCTCGGCCCAAATGCACCAACTGAATATAGCCACAAAGGGATCTAAGTGCTTGTTGGGGGGTTATACTGCCAATATTCGAAAAATGAAGTGATTGTTGGGACATAGCCGAGTATGTGAACGGACGTTGCAACCCAAACCCTAAAAGAAAAATTACATTCTATGAATAGATGTTGTATACATTTAGTTGCGTTAGAGCATAAGGCACAGTTTGGGTCCACCGCGATGTTATTATGAATGAGTCTGTCTCTGGTGTTAATGCGGCCATGGATAAGGCACCATTGGAAGAAAGCCATGCGAGGTTGGAGCTGACAATTCCAAAGTCTAGGGAAGTTGAAGAGGCGTCCAGGGTTGTTTAGGTGAGCATAGCAGGAGGCGATGGAGAAACCAGCTGTGGGATTAGGAGCCCAGAGGAACTTATCTGGAAAGGGGTGGAATTGGATGGATTGGAGGATGGAGGCTGCTTGGTGAAGCTCGGCTAAGGTGGCAAGGTCAAATTAGGAGGATGGAAAGAGGTGGTCAGGGCCCAAGCTGAAGGAATCGGATGTGGTAGCATGGATTGTGGCTGAGTGAGAATATAGGTTGGGGAGGATAGAGGAAAGGGGTAGTTGGCCGTACCAGATATCTAACCAGAAGAGGCAGTTCGCCCCATTTCCCAAATTGACCTGGAAGAGTGATTTAACATAGGGGAGGGTGGCGAGGACTCCAGTCCAGAATGGGGGATGGTTTAAGGCTGGTGGTGGAGTGAAGGACAAAGTGTGGATTGGAGTGGTAATCCATGTTTTCCAAAGGAAGGTTCCGGGGGTGAGAAATCGCCAGAGCCATTTTGCGAGAAGCGCGAGATTGAAGTAGTATAAGTTAACAATTCCAAGACGACCGTTGTCAGTGTACATACAAACGGTCCGCCAGTTTACGAGCTTCTTTATTCTTCCCCCGTTCCATAGAAAGGAACTTCTAATCTTGTCGATTCTTTTGATTACCCAGGTTGGAAGCTTGTAAAATGACATCCAATATGAAGGGATGGCCGATAAGACTGACTTAAAGAGGACAAGGCGACCAGCTGAAGAAAGGGAATGTGCCTTCCAGGAAAGGAGTCCGTTTTCAGTTTTGGTAATGAGGGGGAGCCAGTCTGCTCTGAGTAGTTTGGTTGGGTGGAGGGGAATACCGAGGTATAAGATAGGAAATTGTGCGATGTCGCAGTTGAGCAGATTGGAAAATGTAGGCCCAAGGTGATCGGAGTTTCCAAGCATGATGATGGAGCTTTTATTGAAGTTGATGGAGAGGCCAGATATGAGTTCAAAAGAGTATAGTGCTATTTTAAGGTAGTGGATGTGGTTAACGTTGGGAGATGCAAAAAGGATAGTGTCACCAGCGAATTGAAGGTTGGATGTGGCCAGATTCGAGTTTGGGAGCTTGATTCCATCAAAAAGGTTGTTCGATATAGCTAACTAGATCATACGGTTGAATACGTCAGCGACAAGGACGAAGAGCAGAGGAGAAAGTGGGTCTCCTTGTCGCAAGCCACGAGCAGACTTGATTAGGCCACCAGTAGCACCATTAATCAAGATTGAGGAAAAACTAGAGCTAAGAATGCATTGGATCCAAATGCACCATTTTGTGGCGAAACCTCTATGCTCCATAAGCTCTAGAATGAATTGCCAACTAATTGTATTGTAACATTCCTAAAAATTCATTAAGTTTAATTGGGCAATGAAATTAATTTTTGGAAATAAATTGTGATTTAATTAGAAAATTTTCTAGAATAAATAAATAATTTTGATTTTAAATAGAAATTTATATTAGAAATTTAAGAATAAGTGATTTATAAAACAAGTATTGAACTTCAAAATAAAATGTATTAAAAATATAATGGAAATTAAAAGCCTGAGATTAATAAAAAGAGAATGATAGTTGTTTTCTAAAATATTAAATATATTTGGTAGATGTAACAAATTTCAAAAAAAAAAAAAAAAAAGTTATTAAGATGTAATATATATGTTAGTTAAATTCTTTCAACATTGAACATGTATGTATACATTCAAAAGAATAAAGATATACATTATTTTTAAAAGTGTATAAGTTATAAATATAAAATTTATAAAATTCTTTTTGCTTCATAATATCAACATGTGAGGGTGGAGTAGAAGAATTAACAAAATCTAAGCTCATGATTTCATTCTAACAAATGGCATTCCACATTCATTGCTTAATTAAAATATTCAATTTAAAATTTTCAGAAAATCTTTCAACTTCCATTTCGAATTTATTTAGTCTCATCAAATCTGAAAAGAAACAGTGAAAAGGATTTGAATACCTCAAACTACAACAATACAAAGGTATCAAAGATCTAGCATTTCAAAGTCCAAACACCAAAGAAACAAGATTTATAAAAATCTGAAAGACATTATGAACCAGATTTCCAAATTCTGCAATCTGGAAATTGGTTCTGCATGCAAATCAAAAGCAAAATCTGGGATTCAAGAAGATTCAAAAACAAAAGCTAGAAGCAACTCAACAAGAATCAGAGCATCTCAACTTAATCAAGCAAAACAGATTTGGAAAACAGGAAAAGAAATCTGGAAGAAAAAAAAATGAAACCTAGGAATATTAAGATAAAAAACAATCTTCAAGCTTTGTTTGCATTTCTCAGGTAAGCTTTTAACTTCATAGTTTAATGAATTTATGGTTTCAAAAATAAAGGCTTGACATAAACAAATTCAATAAAATGCAGATTTATAAAAAAATATAGTGCTGCAGTTTTTTTTTGGCAGAACAGTGCAAGCACTGTGGAAAATTAATAAAGGCAGGTAAAATTCCTTTGAAATATTTTAGTTTGAAGTTGCTAATCAGAAAATAAAACAAGATTTAAATAATAATGTTCAATAAATTGTTTCCAGGAGAATCAAGTTCAAGGCAAAGTTTGTTTTCTGTTTCTAATTGCAGAAGGAAAATTAAAAGCCTCTGTTATACAACAAGAAAGTCAAATTGTAAGTGAAATCAAGATTGGTTGTTATTGTGAAATAAACAAATAAATACAATAGTAAAATAAGCAAGTTTCTTCTTACAACTTGCAGTTTTAACTCTGGGAATTAAAGAAAAAAGAAAAATTAAAAGTTCAAGAGCAAAAGGAAAAAAAAAAAAAGGGGGTCATCACCAGATTCCTGTTCTCTGTCAATATATTCCAGGTGAGCAAACTCATTTATCTACCTATATGTTCTGATTTTATGGTTGACTCTTGAAGTATGATGGTTTTGATGATTGCATGTTTGAATTTATACATCTTTATGGGTGTAAATGTATGAGTATGTATCAATGCATATCCCTGTTATGAGTCAGAGTACATCTTCTCTGTGCAACAAAATCTGTGAGTAAATTCCTGTTTTAAAAACAGTTTCTACCTTTAAAAAACTAAGCTAATAAGATTTGCAGTGCTTAAAGTTAATTCAAATGCCTTTCAAATAAGAAACTGTAAAACAGTGGTAAATTAAAAAGATAAGAACTGCTCTATTCTTTCTTTAGTCAGCAACATCACTATGTATAGGTTGTTTAAAAATTTATTTGTTGTTTAAATTTTATATGTGCATGTGTTTGGATAT
Source organism: Allium cepa (assembly GCA_030765085.1). Classification (NCBI taxonomy): domain Eukaryota; kingdom Viridiplantae; phylum Streptophyta; class Magnoliopsida; order Asparagales; family Amaryllidaceae; genus Allium; species Allium cepa. Next base: position 417,165,547 of record CM060940.1, on the reverse strand, counting down.
AATTGTGACTGTTGTATCATGCCTGCATACTTGAATATGCAGATAGGTGATGCAAATTCTACAGACTTGCTACTGTTTTTATTAAGATTCTAAATACAAATCCACATCTTTATGTCTGAATTTTAGTTAGAAATTATTATATAAACGTATGGTGTTGTTTAGCATAGATTAAGTTTGTAATTTTATTTCAGAAAAGGTAAAGACAGTTAGTTGTGTAAATCAATAACAGTACACAATAGTTTCTAAAAGTAAAATTATCAGACAACTTTAATCTATTCAATCAAGTTTAAAACCTTAATGCATGTTAAACATGGGTATTAAAAACATGCTTCAGGTCTTAAAAAGTTTTCTGAGGGGTTAGTAAACTTAGTCTGTGCAGTTTTGGGCATTTTGAATTTTGGGTATCTGATCATGGAATGGATTTTGAAACTTGGATTCTTGCCTGAAGATGGAATGTTGACTGGAAGTGAGGGGGGAATAGAAGAAAGGTGGTCAGAAAATAGTGGTGGTGGCAAGCATAGTTTTTTTTTCAGGTTGGAGTTGATGTTGAGTTGCAGGGATTTTTGACTCGGGTTGGTCTAGGGTAAATGGAGGGGAAAACTCGAAGCAAGGTAGTGGTTTACTCGAAGTCATGGGGTTTGTGTGATTTTGTTTCAGGTTTTATTTAACAGACCTGTTCTGTTTTTTTTTTGAATTTTAAGAATCAAGTTTGAATTTAAACTGGAAATTTGAACTTAGGGTTAAACCTGAATTTAAAAAAATGAATTCAAAAAGTTTGAATTCTAAATTTATCATAATTTAAATGCAGAATTCAAATTTGGTTTAAAAAAAAAAATAAAGGAAACAGGAAACTGTTTGCAGTTTTTAAATTTGAAGTGAAAGTTTAAATTGTAAACTTGATTTAGACTTAGGCTTTAATAACCAGAATTCAAATATAAATAAGTTTAAATTCTGTTCTTGTGAAATTATTTAAATTCTGGAAATTTTCAAAGTTTAAGTTTTTTAATAAAACAGAAACTGTTTCTGTTTAAATGTGAAGATAAGTTCAAAATACTTTTTTTTAGGGTGGAGATTTAAACTGAGTTTTAGTTTGAATTTGAAAATGAATTCAAATTTTAATTGTCTGAATTTTGAAACCATATTGTGTTTTTAAATTTAAATTTGATTTGAAAATCTCAAGTATAAATGCATATGTGATTTGTATTTGGAATGGAAGGTTAAGTATTTAATTTAGGAATTCAAATGAATTGAAAACTGAGTTTTTAAATCTGGATTTAAATTTTTAAACTTCAGTTTTAAAGTAAAGAATTAAATTTAAATTGCCTTCAAATGGTTTACATTTGAATTGAAGGTGAAATTGTAGGAAGAGTTTTAAAGAGTTTAAACTAAATTGAAAATGGAAGTTATATTTCAGTTTCGAGATTTTAAAGCAATTTTTAAATTTATTTGAATTCAAGTTGAATTGAAATCTAAATTGTTTTAAACTTATTAATAAAGTATATGTTCTTTTAAACATATAAGATTAAGTTGTGTATTGTTTTAAACTCTTATTTAAGACAAATTTGAGTCTTGAGTTTAAAGAAAATGTTAAATGGAATTTAATGTAAATTTAAAAACATTTTGTTTTTAAATGCATAATTTAAATAAGGAATGTTTATTTAAAGATAAAGAAAAGTAAAATGATTTGTAATTCATTTAATTATTAAGGTAGTACAAATGGATAATTAATATAATTAATTAATTAATGAAATGGATAATTAGTTAAAGTAATTAAGGGTTTTAATTTGATTAATTAAAGTTTAAGATTAATTTTTCTTAGAATAATTAATTTGTAATCAAGAAATCATTAATTGAATGATATTAGATTTTAAATTAATAATTGAAGATTTATTAATTGGATAAATATGGATAGTTAATTAATTAGGAATAATAAATGAAAGTAATCATGTAGGTAATAAATTTAAAACCACCCAGTTTATTCATCTTAATTGTAGATGCTGATTGTTATTGAATGTTGTGTGATGGATTGATATATTTGATATGTGATGTGATGTTATGTGATACTTTGTGCTGATCTGCTATATTTGTGATGAATATACTGTTGTATGAATATGAAACCCTTTGACCCGTAGAATGACATTTGAATTTCGATGCGACAGGGAGTCGGATTCCAGCTGGTTATCCGAAACCCACATCGAATCATATTAGTGAATTTTTGTGATTGATAATTTACTTTATCTATGAATCTGTGAATATAGATAAGCGCTATGGGTTATACCGCTTATCTTTATGATTGAATCTGTGATGATGATGTTATGCACTATTGTGTTGAACCCCTGGACCACACCTATACACACACAAATATGGATGACACGTGGAAATGGGTTAAGTCACAGATTTTAAAAAAAAAATTGCTTTAAAATTGAATTTTTCCAAAATAGTTTTGGAATTAAAATTGAAGTTTTTGAAAATGAGTTTTCAAAAATAAAAGTTATTTGAATAACTTGATTGAGTTTTTGAAATGTAAATAAATTAATTTAAATTTGAATTCAATATTTGAAATTGAATTCTGTGACTTGGAAACTATTGTTTAAAAAGTTATTCAACTTACAAATGGGTTATATGGGTTTTAAACCATTTTTAAAGATGTCGTTTTGGAATTTAAATTCAACTCAAGATTTCAACTTGTATAAATTAGATTTGCTTTCCCATAAGAAATGGACTTCCAAGTTGTGTTAAAAGGATTTTCAAGTCTAAAAGGAAAATTGTTTTCCAAGTTATAGATAAATCTTTGGAAATGAGTTTGAAAGCTATAAATCTTTAATTTAAGGATTTAATTGGGTTAATCCAATTGAAATGGGAATTGTTTTGAAATCTATGAATAGATCTTTGTGAAATAAATCTTTTTGTTTGAAGATTTTAAAATGGTAATTTGTTTAACCATTTAAAAGAAAAGTTTGGATTTTTAAGTTGTGACTTAACTGAAATCCCATATCCATATGTTTTAAAATATGGCGCTTACTATTCGGTTTAGCCGGGAGAGGACCTTCGTGTCATATAGCCCATTCCGAATAGTGATACGACGTTATGGATTGCATTTGAAGACCGGTGTTGAAGACCGGGTGTCTTCGAGAACGTTAGGATAACCTATCGATTTTCTCTGCACCGAGTAGCTACGGTATAGAGATTCCCTTAGTGATGGGAAGTCCGATCGGGATTGTGGATACCCGGATTTGCAAGGGCTTCTTCGGAAGTGCCTTCGGTTCTGTTCGAACCCGGAACAGACTTATATGGTTGTATGTCCGACATTACACTTTGAGATATTAAACTGATCTCTATCAAATACATTTCTGCTTGGTGGCGGAGAATTTATTCTCTTAGCTTAACACCCTTCTCTGAGACGTACGAGCTCAGAGGTTATGTAGTTGATATTTATCAGTGATATATCCCAAATTTGGTAATGTGGCATGCTGAGTGCTGCTGTGTGATGGTCATTGGTTGATCATTTGTGATATGATCATTTGTTTGATCATTTATCTTTGTGATCATTGCTTTGGTCATCTGTTGACCCAAAGCATGGCTTTGTGCCAAAGCGTAGCTTTGTGGACGAGACTGCATCAGGACCTCACTCCCCGGAAATGGTCGAAACAGGAAAGATGCGGCAAGGTTATGAGGGTCGCTCCCTTTAGGGTATGTCATTCCCTTCTGGTAAAGGGTGGTATCAGGTATGGAGCCCTGGTATTTAACCTATGTGGTTGCTCCAATCCCATTTACTGTGTGGTTGTTGCTTTGAGGCGCCTCGGATAAAGGTCCCAAAGGACCGGGGGATGACATATTCGTGTAGTAGTTACCTAGTTACAGAGGTAACCCGGCCTTGTGTTGGCAGAGATCTAACCGTAACGTTAGTTCTCGGGACGTCCCACCAGAGGCGATCCCATAGACAGTAGGAAGTTCCTTAGCCTGACCATTTGTTGGAAATCCATTCATCCAATACGTGCCTTGTACGGTTTTAGTTGTAGAACCTGCCATTTAACATGGCAGCTATAGTAGGCATAGCATCATGGTACCTATGCTGGCTAGCATTTATATTATACTTTCGAAAGATTTTCCACTATGCACTAGTAATAATATCACAGAATTTTTCTCGTATTAAGCATGTTTGACTACCATAAGGAGAAATCTCCCATATGTGTGCGTTTGCATTGTGTGTGTGCCGGGAGGCCTTATGGTAGTTTCATTTTCTAAAAAGCATTGCGGATTTTCAAATTTAAATTCTGTTGTTTGTTTTAAAAAGACCAAATGTTTTTGTTTGCTCATACCAGTCCCATGACTGACCTGGAGTTTATTGTTCCTTTCCTAAACTCGGGGTGCCCACTATTTTCCCACACGGGCAGTCTAGAGTTGGGTTTTTCAGATAGTCAGGTTTAGTAGATTATCTGGAGCTAGTTCCGTCTTTGGATCGGGACTGCACTTGCTTAGCTTTGTGCATCGTTATTGAGAGTCCGAGCTATCGCTGGATTGGTGATTTGGAGATGGAGATTACCAATGCTGGAGTTCTTTCTTGAAGACCATATTAGAGATTTTTGTTCCGCTGCTGTGTTATCTTTTCTTTCCGCTGCTGTTATCTTGTATCATATCTCTGATGTATAATAGTATCTATTGTATCGTCTGTTGTATCATATTGTATCAGATGTTGTATCAATGGTGTATATATGATATATGTTATTCTTTTTCTTCCGCTGTGTTGCTATACTTAATGTGTTATAAGCTCCGGCGAACCAGGTTCGACGTTTGGATCTGCGGCATTTGAATACGAGTGTCGTATTCGGTGCCGATTTTCGAAGGTCTATTCAGGATCGTCACATGTATCAAAAGCTTTTGAGAAATCTAGTTTAAGGAGTATACCTAGCGTTGACGTTTGGTGGCAGAAGGAAATGACTTCTTGGGTAGACGCCACGCAGTCCATGATGTTACGGCCGAGGATGAATGCAGATTGCTCAATTCCAATAAGGGGGCGATGACAGCTTGAAGGCAATTGGCTAGAACTTTGGTTATGATTTTGAAGATGGTGTTCAAGAGGCTTATGGGTCGGAAGGATGGAAGGGTAGTGGCTCTTGGGATTTTGGGGAGGAGGATGATATTAGCATAGTTAAGGCGAGCAACAGATGATGGATCAGCTTGGAATTCAGAAAACATCTCGATAATGTCGTACTTAACGGTTTCCCAATAATGTCTGAAGAATAGTGGGCCGAAGCCATCTGGCCAGTAGCTTTGTCATCTGACATTTCATTCAGCGCAGCCCAAATTTCCGCCTCCGTGAAGGGTTGGTCAATAGGGATGGGGGAGCAGTCTGGGTAGAGCAGGTACCAGTCTATGAGTGGGAGAGGGGGTGGTGTTTTCCCAAAATGTTTCGATAATAGTCGGAGAACTGATTGAGGATGTCGGACTGATCGGTGACAGAGATGCCACTCTGGGTATTTTGTGGATGAAAGTGGATCTGCGCCTACCGTTTGCAAGGCGGTGGAAATAGGCAGTGTTTTTATCGCCATCCTCTATCCATTTCGCTTTGGAACATTGTTTCCAACCTATTTCCTCTTGCAATGTCAATCTATCCAGTTCCTCTTCCAGGTCTCTCAGGCGAGTCCGATCCGATTCGATAAGAGGTTAGATTCTTCGAGTATATTTAGGTCCAAAATTTCATCTTGAATTGCTGAAATACGCGAGCGAATAGAGCCCCAAACTGACTTGGCCCAGGGCTTGATAATCTTATGGAGTGATCTAAGTTTGGAGACGACTCTGGCGGTGGCTGCGGGGATGAGGGAGGGTTGTGACCAGATTTCTTTGATGAAGTTGTCGAATAATGGCTCAAGTAGCCATAGTCGCTCGAAGCGGAAGGGTTAGGTAGGACAGGTGGAGGAGCCAGTGTCGAGGAGGAGTGGGCAATGGTCGGAGATGATTGTGGCTAGGCCAGAGACCACAGAAAGTGGGTATAAGTCATCCCAGGCTGGATTGAAAGGGAAACGGTCCAATTTGGCTAACTAAGGTTCAGATCTGCGGCTTGACCAGGTGAATAGGCGGTTGCTGATGGGTGGGTCAATCAGGGAGCAGAGGTTGAGGAAAGAGTTGAAGGAGTCAGAGTCATGGGAAAAGTTGCCCAAATTTCTTTCGACTGAGGATCGGGTGGTGTTGAAATCTCCACCAACCACCCAAGGGCCATTAATGTGTGTGGAAAAGGTGAGGCAATTCATCCATAGATCATTTCAATCTTGAGTATTTTGTGGACCATAGATATTGGAGAAGAAAAAGATCGTCCCAGTTTGCAAGTGACGAAGAGCTACGTATAGGGCTGATGTGTGGTAAAAAGTTTGGTAATGGGACCACACGGATTCATTCCAGGCTGTCATAATGCCTCCACTAGAGCCGACAGCATTCAGGTGGGCCCACCCAGATAGGAATGTCCCACTAATTTGTTTGAGAAGGTTAGGGTATGGGTCTGATAGTTTAGATTCTTGCAGGAATAGGATGTCGATTTTGTGTGAGGCTATTATAAGGTTAACTTAATGTCTTTTACTGGGGTCCCCCAACCCCCTTACATTTCAAGAAATTAGCTTCATTGGGAGAACGACAAGCGCTCCGATTCGAGTGCATGCATGGAGGTGTAGTGTTCATCACGCAGACTCACGCCCATGCGACATGCCATTTTTTTGTTTAGACTTTTATTAAGAGAGGAGAAAACAACATGTTTAAAGAAACTACCAGGGTGTGATGCCGCTTTGTCCAGTCTGGAGTTCCGGCGGACAGACGTTGGAGTGACGAGCTGGAACCACTGACCTGTCGCTGGATGGGCCACTTGGCTTTGCTCAACATGCTGGGGAACAGGGAATTAATGAGGGGGAGATTGACAATCTGGCTGAGGGGCTACAATGTGGGGTGGTTGAGGCGGTGTTTGGGTTGTTGATGGTGGTGGGATATGCTGAGAAAGGGGGGTTGAGAGGTCCATGTCTGCGTACGGGTCCCACCTTTGCTCCTGGACTGTCCATGGTTCCCAGCCCCTTGGACCTACTACTCAATTGACTGATCATTGAATTGGCCAAATTCCAGTGGGGATTCTGAGAAGAGAGGATTGTAGTTCATTGCGTCGAACCTGTCCTCTGAATCCAAATCTTTAATCGAGATGCGCCGCTCGAATTGGGGGAAGTCCCTCTCATAGTCAATTCCAAGCAAGTGGTTTTCCGGCCGCCTATTCGAGTGCTCGTGCTCCCATTTCTCAAAGGTCAGAAGGTACTCCACGTTGTTCAAAATAGCGACAAAAGAGGTTGGGGAGTTGATGCCGCTATAGAATTGCATTTTGATGTATAAAAAGCGATGGTCGAAATTCGCCCACTCGTAGTCGTCTTGCACCAGGAATCTTCCCACTGGACTGACAGTTTCAGAAATGGCCTCCGAATTGAACCGCAAGAGTTCAGGAAAACCTGTAATCCGCGCCCATGACAGTGGATCCAAAGACGGAGTTGGATAATCTAGTTCGGGCCATGGCTGAAATTGTACAACATCACCTGCTCTAGTAATGGTCGGACGCTGAAGGATCTGATATCGGATTGCATGTAAGGGACAGAAGAAAATGAAGCTATTATTGGTCAGGAGCCATAGCGCCCAGTCACGGCGATGAAAGGTGGAGGTGAGCACATGGTGAAGGGAGTCGATTGACCAAGCGCCACTGATGATTTTTGCGGTGAGGAGTAAAGATGGGTCCATCCTTGAAAAAGTTTTCGAATTAATTTTTGTGTTATGAAAGTGCATTGGGGATTGTGGCAGATTTTGGGGAGCTGGAGAGGAGAGAGAGTGCGTTGGGGAGAGGGAAGGTTTCTATTGAGCTGAAAGGGGATTTGACTTGGGGAACCACTGGACTGAGCTGAATTTGTTTTTAGCAGGAAAGGAGAAGCCGCTACTGTTTTTTCGTGCATGGGTAGGTTTAATGAATTTATCAGGACAATGAGTTTGTGGATGCCCGAAAAATCCACATTTGTAACAAATCTTTGCGTCCCTACAATTCTTCGCCACGTGTCTCGAGCCCGCGCAACGAAGGCAGCGGCTCTTCGATTTCAAAAATTCAACAGTGTGACGCACGTTTTTGAAAAGCGGCAAGGGGAGGCTCCGCTTGGACAGGGCGTTGGGCGGAAGGGGAGAGCATGGTGCTGTGGCCACCACCTGGGCAAAGGTTTTGGCTATGGGGATCTCAATGCAAAGAGGTTGGCTGAGGTCGGGAATGGGCAATGTGGATTGGGTTGAGAGTGGAGGAGGAATGGATGCGGCCACGGAGGCAAGAGGACGTTTGAGGATGGTGTTATATTTACTGGGGACGAAGGAGATCGGAGGTATGGGGGAAGGAATGGAGGAGGAGGAGGATGCCATTTTTGAGGAAGACATTTCTTGGGACAGATTTAAGGAGTTATTTTAGACCTTTATTTTAAAAGGGAAACTATTTATCTTTATTCATTAATTAATTCCATTCAGGTTTACTTGATAAACCTTTGAAATAAATCCTCATAACATACAAATTAACTTAAAACCTTTAAATTACTTAAAACTATTTAAACTTATTACATTACATCATTTAAACTTATTACAATAAAATTTTAAAAATAAGTTTAAAATAATAGGAAAATATAAAAATACCTTAAATTTAATAATTAAAAATAATTTATTTTTAAACCTTTAATCAATTCCAAAACCAAAATAAAACATTTCTTATTTTTTATAAAGAATTAAACAAGAAATTTTTTAAACTTGATTAAATGAAAACTTGTTTAAAATTCAACAATTGTTAAAACTTTAACCCGGGACAAACCTGAAACCCTCCGAGCCTTACCCCAAGTTAGATCCCCAAAATACCCGAGCCTTTCCCCGAGTTTCTTCTCTTCTTTCCTCTTTATACTTTTCTTTATTTCAAATTTTCCATTTGCTTAAATATGATAATGCACACATGAATATACTCGAGTATACACTCGAGACAGCAACGAAACTTTACGAGGTCGACTTCGAGCCCCTCGTTTTCTTTCCCAAACTAGAACAACCAGAACAAAACGTGCACATGTGCATGTGCACACCTCTTCCAGTCACCTCCGACCAAGTCGCAGACCACCACCAAGTCTCCGATGATCACCTCACCCCAAACAATCACTTAGTTCAACAATTCCATCTAAAAATCGAAATCGAGCTAATCGATTCTTCCTGGAACCCAACCTGTCAACCGAATTCTGCCTCGTGTAGCCGCCACCTATCAACAGAGGGTCTGAAAATCAGACCATAGCCTCGCCATGACACAATGCATTGAACCCCCTCGGTCCGATCAACTTTAATCCACCATCGACGATGCACCTATCACAAATGTTCAGCTAACAAAAACTGTGAACCTAACCCTAGTCGATGTCATGTCGCCGCTCCAATGATCGAAAAATACTTCGATCATTTTTCCCAGCCTCGTTAACCTTCCTACTATCTTCAACATCAACCTCGATCCATGAATCGTCGACATTCTATGGAATTTGTTGAATAAACCAAAACGGATCATCCCAAAATTCTCGCTAATTACATTCTTAAAAATTGCAATTTACATCAAAATTCGTCAATTTGCAGTTCGAATCCATTCATATAATTAGAACTTGAAATCCAGATGCATGATTTAGAACAAATTTTAGATTATTACTGTAAATTTTAAATTTTGAAATGATTACTTAATATAAAAATCTCGAGACCATTTTTAGAAATGAGATCATACACTTACAATCATTTTTCATTTACACATCTAAGCTTATAAGTGAATGATTCAAGAGATTTTTGATTTTTATTTTAGTTTTAAGCCTGTGAACACAAGAACAGGTGTGTGTATATATGCCTATACATGCATATTTGATTTCTTATGTATATATACACACATGCAGATATATTCACCTAATCATACAAGCATAGTTACATCACAACTTCAAGTACGAAATCAAACATCAAGAGATATAACAGGTTTAAAGGGTTTCCTCACCTGGTTTGGAACAGAGAAGAACATTTTTCTTTTTAAATCTGGAAACTTTATTTGATCTGAATGCTTGCATGTTCATTGATGTTAAAGTTGAATCTTGCATGACTGTTGAGATGATCACTAAGTTGTTGAGTTTTAATATGATCTTAGTGTTGCATTTTGATCTACTTTGATCGGATTTCGATTTGTTTTAAATGATCTGAACTTGCTCTTTGATTTGGGACTTGATATATTTGAATCATTGTTTCCAGGTTTTGGTTTTTCTATAGCTTCAAGTTTTGATCTTGTTTGATTTTCTTTTTGATTTGTTTCTGACTTTCATTTTGTTTTAGATCTCAGGCTCAGGTTTTGTTTTTCTGGTTTGATTGAGAAAGAATATTGGGAAAGCTTTTAGGCTGAATAATATAGCCAGGTTTCTTTCATTAATTCATGTCATTTAAAAATAATGCATTTGCCACTTGTTCATTTAAACTAACACTTGTTAAATTCATGTTTTCAAATTCTTACACTTGTAAAAATAAGTACTTTTATGTTTAAATCCCTGTCTCTAATTTGTTTATAAATTATGGTTTAAATACCTACTTATTTTAATTTATGGATGTAGATTATCTATTTTATATTTACATATGGGTTATGTATTTTAAATTTTATATTTATACTTTCAAAAGATATATAAAAGAAAAGTATTTTAAATCTTTAATTAAATCTCATTTTATATATTTACAACCAAACTTTAGATATGTATATATGTCTTTATATTTTATTCATACATTTTCTATATTTATACTTATATAACTTTTTTTAAAGAAATTATTCAAACTTAATTATACATAAATAAATATACACACATGCATATAACATATATATATATATAGAATTTAACTAAAATAAGATTTTTGAAAATTATTATATTAAATTCAAATCATAACTTTCAAAATATATGTATATTAAATTAGAAAACATATTTCTATCAATTTAAAATTAGTGATTTTCAAATTCAATTTATTTTCAAAATTCTATTTTACATTTTCAATTCCAAAATTCAAATTAAAAATCCATTTATATACATATATATAAATAAACAACACATATCTTTATTTATTTTGGAAATTTTCCAAATTAATTCACCAATTAATTCATAATTTAATTCAAAATTTGTATTAATTATCAATTTAAATTTGACTAAAAAACCGAGATCGTTACATATTCCACCCTTAAGAAAATTTCGTCCCCGGAATTTGCTAGACAGGGAGACAACAAAGATAGAAAATTTCTTTAGCAGATCAAATTGAATATCTATTCTACATTTGGCTTACCAAATCAGAATATCATTAATAATTATGAGAATAAACTCATACAATATTTCACGAAGTACTCGGGTCATACGGATGTACGAAATATGCAGGGGCATTGGATAGTTCGAAGGGATAACTAATCGCTCTTAGAATATTTTGGGACCCCAAAGAATAACCAAATGGATACAATTCAATTTAGCTTTATATTTTATTAATCAATTTATTTCAAATAAATTTAAAATTTATTAAAGTTAAAATCGAAAGCTGAGGGGAAACTGATGATTAGAATAAGAAATAGGAATCCTTTATAACGACTTGCAGGGCCACCATCACTCCAAAGCTCCTTCTTGTAGCTGCCACGAAAATGATCAAAGAACCAGATGATGATCAAAAGAGACTGAGGAGAAAAGTTGTTTCCGTTGTTGCAGGGTATCGACCATTTGTAGTGGTACTCCTCTATCCCCTACCTCGTCCTCTTCTTGCACTCACACTCACTATCGGTGGACAGTAAGAGAATTATTGAGGCATTCAGACGGATATCTTAGGGGTATACTCATTCTAGGGCATTTGTATCCCTATCTCTAATGAGTCACCTAATGTGTTATACTCCTGAGTTAAAGTTCTTACTCAACCTTTAGCTCTAATACCACCTGTAACGACCCTGACTCGACCTTCAAAAATCAGCACCAAATACATTACCCGTATTCAAATGCCGCAGATTCAAAAGTCGAATCTGGTTTTCCGAAGCTTATAACACATTAAGTACAACAACACAGCGGAAGAATAATGAATAATATCATTGATACACAACAGTTGATACAATATTCGATACAACACATTGATACAAATGATTATCAATATCAGAGATACCAGACAACAATGGAAGAACAAAGTGACAGCAGCAGAAATGTAGCACCAAATTGTCTTCCAAAGGATAGGAAGAAAGATAGAATCCAAAATTGCATTCCAATCCAATGCTCCAAAGATCACCAAGCCAAGAAGCTCGAACCATCATCAAGTTGACTTAAGTAAGGTTAGTTGAGGTGAACAAATTCTATCACCAAATCCAAAGGCTGGATGCTATTGAATTTACACATATTATATGATTATTTGAAAATCTAATTCTAGGCTGCCCGTGTGGAAAAGTGTGGCATCCAGAGTTTAGAAAGGGAATAATAAATTCCAAGTCAGCCATGGGACTGGTGTGAGCAAACAAAAATAGTTTATTTGAAAACAAAAGTAGCAAAAGCATTTAAAATTGAAATCTGCTATGCTTTTTGGAAAATGAAACTACCATAAGGCCTCCCGCCACACACAATGAAAATGCACAATTGGAGAAGATTTCTCCTTATGATAGCCAAACATGCTTGATACGCGAAAACCTTTTTGATATTATTATTAGTGCATAGTGGAAAACATTTGCAAGTATAATTTTAATCATAGCCAGTATAGACATTTCATACTATGCCGACTATAGCTACCAATTAAACGGCAAGTCACCATCGTAAGTAAAAGGCAGGTTATACAACTAAAACCGTACAAGGCGCGTATTGTTTCTTTGGATTTCCAATAAATGGTCAGGCTAAGGAACTTCCTGGGCCACATAGGTATGCCTTTGGAAGGACGCCCCGAGTACTTAACCAGCTCCCTGCCAACACAAGGTCGGGTTACCTCTATAACTAGGTAACTACTGACACGAGTATGCCATCACCCGGTCGTTACCGACCTTTATCCGAGGGACCTCAACACTAACAACCACAAAGCACAAATTTGCAGTAAACACATAAGTTAAGTATATGGGCTCCATACCATGATACCACTTTTTATCCAGAAGGAAATGGACATACCCTAAGGGGCGCTACCCCCAATAACCTTGCTGCATCCTTCCTGTTTCGACCATTTCCAGGTTGTGAGGCTCGACGAGGTCTCGTCCACAAAGCTATGCTTTTCACAAAATCCATGCGTCGATCAACAAATGATCAGCAGTACTTCGTATGCCACATTAGCAAATTGAGAATGTATCACTGGAAAATATCAACTACATAACCTCTGAGCTCGTACTCTCGGAGAAGGGTGTTAAGCTAAGAGAATAAATTCTATGCCACCAAATAGAAACGTATTTGATAGAAACCAGTTTTACATCTCAAAATGTAATGTCATGCATACATCCATACAAGTCTGTTCTGGGTTCGAATAGAACCGAAGGCACTTCAAAAGAAGCCCTTGCAATCCGGGCATTCACAATCCCGATCGGACTCTCCATCACATATGGAGATCTTTATACCGGCGCGACTCAGTACAGAGACATTCGACGGGTAATCCTTTCGTTCTTAAAAATACCCAGTCTTCACCATCAGTCTTCAAATGTTATCCATTATGTCGTATCACTATTCGAAATGGGTTATATGACATAATGTCCTCTCCCGGCTAAACCGAATAGTGAGCGCTTAATTTTAAAACCATATGGATATAGTGGGATCTTAGTTAAGTCACAACTTATTTCCCAAATCTTTCTTTCAAATGGTTTAAACAAATTTCCACTTTTAATCTTTAAAACCAAAAGATTCACCTTTTTAAAATTCATAAAGTTTCACCAATCTTTCACAAAGATTCATTCATAGCTTTCAAAAAAATTACACTTCAAACTTGGAATCTTACAACAAAAACTGGAAGTTCTTTTATTTATATGAAAGCCATTATTATTTGAAAACAAAAGCTTTTCGTTTCGGAAAAAATCCGATCAAATATACACAAGATATAGTCTTTAACGTATAAAATTGGGTTAATTTTAAATTCCTAAAATAATACTTTTAAAATACTTTAAAGATGGTTTAAAATCCATATATATTATATAACTTGTATCACCACTTTTCAAACCATAGTTTCCAAAATAATTTCAAAATTTTAAACAAGATATATTATGTTCAAACCAATTTTCAATTTCAAACTTTCTTTCCAAAGCTTTTCGAATTCAAAATTCAACTTTGAAAACCATTTCATAATATTTAATTCAAATATCTGTGACTTAACCAATTTCCTCATGCAATCCATATTTGTGTGTGTGGTGTAGTCCAGGGGTTTTACACACAACAAAAAAATATCATCAATCATCACAAAATCAAGCATAATAATATCGTTAAGCGGTATAATCATATAATGCTTATCTTCATCCATAGATTCACAGATAAATAATACAAATTCATCATAGATAAATAAATTACATTCATCACAACTTAAATCAGAATAATTCATATCACAAAGCATCACACATCAGGGATATCAAACAATTCAAAGCATTTAATACAATTCAAACATCCATAAGTAAGATCAATTAATCATCTAATTAATTTTAAACCAGATTAATTACTTATGACTAAACTACTAATCCTGGTTAATTAACATTAATTAATTACAAACCGTTTTAATTAATTCTTTTAATCATTCATTAATTAACCTTTGTAATAAATTAATTAACCTTTAATTATTAATTAATCAGCCTTAATTAATCAATTTATCAACCTTCAATTATTGATTAATCAATCTTAATTAATAAATCAATTTTTTTATCGTTAAATAATTAAATATTAATTATTTAATTATACTTTAATTAATTATCTTAATTAATTTCACTAATTAATTAACCCTTAATTAATTACCATTAAAATAATTATACTTAGTAATTACCATTATATTAATAAATCACAAATTTATTGCATTGAGTAATTATCCTTTAATCACTTGATTAATCAACCTTTACTCATAAATTAATTATCCTTAATTACTTTTATTAAGTAATTATCTTTAAGTAATTAATCATACTTGATTACTTACATTAATAAATCTTAATTAATTATCATTTAATGTACTTACGCAAAGTAATTATCCCTTAATTAAGTAATAATCTTTTATTAATTACACTTAGTAATGGTCCTTTTAATTACTTGATTAATTAACCTTTAATCATTACTCAATTATCCATTATTTATTTATTTAAATAACTATTAATTAATTAAGTAATTATGATCATCCTTTAAATTTCATTAAGAAATTACTTAAGACCATTATTTTAAAAGATAAACTATTTACCTTTATTCATTAATTAATTTCATTCAAGTTTATTTGATAAACCTTTGAAATAAATCTTCATGACATACAAATTAACTTAAAACCCTTTAAGTTACTTAAAACTATTTAAACTTATTACATTACATCATTTAAACTTATTTAAAATAAACTTTTAAAAATAAGTTTAAAATAGTAGTTATACATAATAAAATACCTCAAATTTAATAATTAAAAATAATTTATTTTTAAACCTTTAATCAATTCCAAAACCAAAATAAAACATTTCTTATTTTTTTTAAAAGAATTAAACAAGAAAATGTTTAAACTTGATTAAATGAAAACTTGTTTAAAATTCAACAATTGTTAAAACTTTAACCCGGGACCAACTTAAAACCCTTTGAGCCTCACCCCGAGCTAGATCCCCAAAATACCCGAGCCTACCCGATTTTCTTCTCTTTTTTCCTCTTTATACTTTGTTTTAGTTTCAAATTTTACAACTGCTTAAACATGATAATACACACATGAATATACTCGAGTATACACTCGAGACAGCAATGAAACTTCACTAGGTCGACTTCGAGTCCCTCCTTTTCTTTTCCAAACTCGAACAACCAGAACAAAACGTGTACATGCGCACATGCACACCTCTTCCAGTCACCTCCGACCAAGTCACCGACCACCACCAAGTCTCTGATGATCTCCTCACCCCAAACAATCACCCAGTTCGATGATTCCATCTGAAAATCAAAATCGAGCTAATCGATTCTTTATGGAACCTAACCTGTCGACCTAATTCTGCCTCGTGTAGCCGCCACCGATCACCAGAGGGTCTGAAACTTAGACCGTAGCATCGCCGTGACACAATACATTGAACCCCCCGGTCTGATCAACTTTAATCCACCATCGACGATGCACCAATCACAAACGTTTAGCCAACAAAAACTGTGAACCTAACCCTAGTTCGACGTCGTGTCGCCGCTCTGATGATCGAAAAATAATTCGATCATTTTTCCCAGCCTCGTCAACCTTCCCACTATCTTCAACATCCACCTCGACCCATGAATCGTCCACGTTCGACAGAATTTGATGAATAAACCAAAATCGATCATCCCCAAAATTCTCGCTAATTACATTCTTAAAAATCTTTCAATTTACATCAAAATTCGTCAATTTATAGTACGAATCCATTTATATAATTAGAACTTGAAATCCAGACGCATGATTTAGAGCAAATTTTAGATTATCACCATAAATTTTAAATTTGAAATGATTACTTAATATAAAATCTCGAAACCATTTTTAGAAATGAGATCATACACTTACAATCGTTTTTCATTTATATATCTAAGCTTATAAGTGAATGATTCAGGAGATTTTTTATTTTTATTTTTGTTTTAAGCATGTGAACACAAGAACAGGTATATATGCCTGTACATGCATATTTGATTTCTTATGTGTGTATATACACACATGAAGATATATTTACCCAATCATACAAGCATAGTTACATCACAACTTCAAGTACAACATTAAACATCAAGAGATAAAACAGGTTTAAAGGGTTTGCTCACCTGGTTTAGAACAGAGAAGAATAGTTTGCTTTTTAAATCTGGAAACTTTATTTGATCTAAATGCTTGCTTGTTCATTGATGTTAAAGTTGAATCTTGCATGATTGTTGAGATAATCTTTGAGTTGTTGAGTTTTAATCTGATCTTAATGTTGCATTTTGATCTGCTTTAATCTAAATTTGATTTGTTTTTGATGATCTGAACTTGCTACTTGATCTGGGATTTGATATATTTGAATAATTATTTCCAAGTTTTGGTTTTTCTATAGCATTAAGTTTTGATCTTGTTTTGATTTTCTTTCTGATTTGTTTCTGACTTTCATTTTGTTTTAGATCTCAGGCTCAGGTTTTGTTTTATTTTTCTGGTATGATTTAGAAAGAAAGATGAAGGAAGAATATTGAGAAAGTTTTTACGCTAAATAATATAGCCAGGTTTCTTTCATTAATTCATGTCATTTAAAATTAATGCATTTTCCACTTGTTCATTTAAACTAACACTTGTTAAATTCATGTTTTTAAATTCTTACACTTTTTTATAAATAAGTACTTTTATGTTTAAATCCTTGTTTCTAATTTATTTATAAATTATGGTTTAAATCCCTACTTATTTTAATTTATGGATGTAGATTATCTATTTTATATTTACATATGTGTTATGTATTTTAAATTTTATACTTATACTTTCAAAAGATATATAAAAGAAAAGTATTTTAAATCTTTAATTAAATCTCATTTTATATATTTAGAACCCAACTTTAGATATGTATATATGTCTTTATATTTTATTCATACATCTTCTATATTTATACTTATATAACTTTTTTCTAATGAAAATGATTCAAACTTAATTATACATAAATAAATATACACACTTGTATATAACATATATATGTAGAATTTAACTAAAAATAGATTTTTGAAAATTATTATATTAAATTCAAATCATAACTTTCAAAATATATGTATATTAAAATTAGAAAACAAATTTCTATCAATTTAAAATATAGTTTTTCAAATTCAATATATTTTTAGAATATCTATTTTAGAATTTCAATTCCAAAATTCAAATTAAAAATTCGTTTATATACATATATATAAATAAACAACACATATCCTTATTTATTCTGGAAATTTTCCAAATTAATTCACCTATAAATTCATAATTTAATTCAAAATTTATATTTGTTATCAACTTAAATTTGAATCAACAACCAGGATCGTTACACGAGTACAGGATTTGATACCCATTCCGAATATAATGCATCTCGAATAAACCCGTCCAATTTAAGCTTATGTACCTCATCTTTAAGGGTGGTAGATCTCTCTGGATCCATACCATGCCTTTTTCTCTTGACCGGGACATGCCGCGGGTCAATATTCAATGTGTGGCTCGCGATATCCGGTGAGATTCCACACATATCAGAATATGTCTAGGAAAACACGTCGAGGTTTGCTCGGAGAAATTTGAAAAATTCCTCTTGCATCTTTTGGCTAAGCTGAGATCAAATCTTTATCATTTTGGAATCGTCATTAACATCGATCGGAACATCGATCGTCAACTCGACCGGGAAGCTAGACTGTCTTTACTTTCGTCTTCACTTTTGGTATTTCTCAGGTCAAGATCCCATAGAAATCGGTTGGGGTGCCCATGCCTAGGCCCAGGCGTTAGCTGTCAATTCTCAACAAAGCGGACGCAGAGAGATTCCTCTATGACTTTTCTTTTTCTTTTCGCAATGTCTCTCGTAGCTCTGCAACATAACAGGCTCGTCCTGTAGCCTGATCCCCCTAAATAACTCTTACTCCATTGTCGGTAGAGAATTTAAATCAGACACCAAAGGGCAATGGCAGCCCTAGATTCAGCTAGGGTCGGTCGGCCCAAGAAAGCACTGTATGGTGAGTCTATATCCAACACAACAAACTGTAATATCCAGACTCTTCGGCGTTCTCCAATTCCCAACTTCACTGGCAGTTCCACCACTCAAGTGGGTATTGTTGCGCTCCTATTGAAGCCATGAATGCGAGACTGGTAAGGCTTCAAATCTTTGGTCTCCATTTTCATCTGGTCATAGGATCGCTTAAACAATATGTTTACAGAACTTCCACTATCTACTAAGATCCTCTTCATCCAAGCAGGACCTACTTGAGCTGATATGACAAGTGGATCAATAGTTGGGGTTTCGACCCTATCAGAATCTCTGTCCCGAAATATGATGTCATCTGTCATTGTTTTATGTTGCTTCGTCGGAGCCCTATCTTCTAACCTACTGCAACATTAGAAGCTCGCATGCCTAATGGAACTAGCATATGACCCCATTTTCTTCCAGCTTTGGTCTACTGGATGAGGACCACCACTAACAGTATTTATCACCAACCTCCCGTCGGTACGAGCGGATTCCTCCTACCTTGCCTGATTTGGTATAATGTTCTGATTCAATGGGCCCATACCTCCTGACTACGGCGTCCGCACAAACTGCTCTAACTTTCTCTCACGTATCAACTTCTCAATGATATCCTACAAATGACAGCACTCTTTCATGTTATGTCCATAACTTTCGTGGAATCTACTAAACTTCCCCGTCTGAATCTGTTTTTTCGATGATTGTTTCGGAGCAGGTTTCTTATATTGGATAGTATTGCAGGTCTGTAAACACACGTTTTCCATCGGCGTACTCAAAGGATTATAATTGTCAAACATAGGAGCCCTACGTCGTGGCCCCAAGATTCTGATCTTGTTTCCTGTTTTGATTTGCATTATCTTTTTGTTGATTCTGTTTATTCTATATGTTCAATTTCACTTTGTCGGAACTCTCCCTGGTTTTTTTAATAGCAACATTACTCTGAATTCCTTCCACACTGGGCCCTGCATCATCCTTTTTCCTAGACTGTTTTGCATCCTCCCTTATTAAGAATTGGGTTGCTATAGAATAGAAACGGTCCGATGATGCAGGAGGCTTTCCGGCCAACCAGTTGCCAAACTCAGAACCGGGACCGATTCCCTTAGTTAGTGCCACCAGAATAGAGTTATCATTGGGATTGTTAATCTCAGTGCATGCAACACGAAATCTCTCTAAATAACATCTGAGTGTCTCTCCAGGAGCTTGAGTGACACTGGACAAAGTATTAACATCTTTCGGCCTTGTAACATGCATGCGGAACTGTTTAACAAAATTTGTCGCCAACTGATCAAAACATGAGACAGATCGAGGTGGAAAACGAGTAAACCACATAGTTGCTATGCCCTCCAGAGAGATCGGGAAATTTCGACACTTAACTACATCATCAGCTCATCCAGCATTCATTAACCATTCATACTTTAAGATATTATGATTAGGAACAAAGCTCCCTTCATATACTGGTAAAGTCGACATCTTGAGTCGCCGAGGTGGTTCAGCGTAGAGTATATCGTCAATGAATGGGGTATGACTTCGGGAGATTCCCCAGTCGCCCTTGGTGAAACCTTGACTTTCTCGGATCATTTAACGGATCATCATAGGGATATCTGGAATCTAGACATTTTGAGCATGCTGGGCCAAGGTGTGGTTGGGTTCTACAATACGAGGATAGGACGGTCACGGTCGACGATTCATATCTCGCCTCTTTGGTCCTATGTTCTTTGGAACATAAGGTTCTGGAGTATATTTATGTTGGCGACGGTTCAGATCTGTTCGATTTTGGGCATAAACTCCCAATTCAGTAGCAGCGTTCGCAGTGCGGTTGTCTATAACATGATAAGGAATAGTTCATCCTCGGGAGGAAGGTCCACTCTGATGTTTGGTAGATGGGCCAACTCTCGGCTAGCCAAGATTCAGTGTATGCTGATGTCTTGTACCCTTTGCAGAACTTCCGTCCAACTGTGGATGCATGGATATGATGGTAGTTTGACAAGGCTGAACTCTCAATGGATGAATAGGAAGCCCGATCCCTCCTGGATCTCCTTCGTCTTTGACGATTCAGTTGGTTGGTCAATTCCGCGTTATCACGGAGTTGTTGAGTAAGCTGTTGGCAGCTCTGAGTCAGTTCTTGCATTAGCAGTTGAAATTCTTCCCTGGTGACAGGCCCTTGCAGATCTTATGGCCCGGCACCATTCTGATTGGTAGGAGGTAGTTGTATGGGGTTTCGTCTGTCCCGTCCTTCTAGATTGGCAGCTGTTGAAGTAGTTATAGTATTAAACATGATGGATAGCGACGCTCTTTCCTAGACTTGATGAAAATCTGAATAGGATGGAAGAAATTTAAAATTGAAATCTGCATCTTCTTCTCAGATTTATGCATATCGATAGTAGATCCAATGAGCGGGAGAAAAACTAGGGTTTCTCAGTGAAAGCACCAAAGTTTTTGTACCAAAATTGGGCACAACACTTTTCGGATGTGTTTGAAGAGATAAAATAAAGAATAAAAGTGAAAAAAGATGAATATCTAATAAACACACCAATAATAAGCAAGAAAAACGCACAGAAACACACAGATTTAGAGTGTTTCGGTGTATGGCCTGCATCCACTATGAAATGATTGACTTTTATTAACTTTTGCTTACCGGTTACAATGGATTACAACAGTAAAATTCGAGTAAAACAATGATTTCGACTGAGTCTGGACATAGAAGAGCCAAAAAGTCTCTTTTCTGTAGGTCCTGGGTTGCTATTTATAGATGTTGGCTGCAAGTATCTTGCTCAAATCTTGAAAGACCTCTTCTCTCGCATGGGTCGGCCCACACGATCGATCCCTTGCCGTTTACATTCGATCTGTGATCGATACAAACGAACATCGTATCGATCAATATTTCGTCCAATCGAGTCGAGATCAATCATGAACGTTCTTGAGGATGTATGCAACCTCGTGTGAAAATTTGGTGGCAGTTGGACTTGTAGATTTTAAGTTATGATCGATGCAAGTTTGAATTTATTAAAGGTTGCTGGCTTCGTATCGATGGTTTTGCATCGTTGATTTTGCACGTGATGCCAGTCGACTGGCGCCGACCTTTAGGATTGATCCACTTTTTATGCCGACTGACTGATTCTTCTACTTTTCCTTTTCGTATTCGTATCAATTTTGAATCACTCTACTTATTGGTCTATTGTACCTTACTTCATATCGATTCCTGAAGCCATTTCGTATCGATCGCTTAATGGTCACTTCATATCGATAGATGGATGATCTCTTTGTATCGATCACAGAGTAGTCGATTTTATATCGAGAGGAGGTGTTGACTTCGTATCAACCAATGGCCGATTGATATGAAGTATGTTTGAAACTAGATAGATACAAAAGGGACTCGTATGTTACTGCCGATGGATATGAAGTAAACGGTCGTTGATGGATATGAAGTGGGCTTGTTCATTGATGGATATGAATGAACTCATCTTTTTGGCTTGCATCGATCGCACCTTGAGCATATGAACTCGAATTGACTTCAAATTTCAAACGTTGGCTTTCGTAGCTTTTCTTGTCATGTCACACTAATTGTAGCTCGATCTGGACTCGGATAAAATTTACCATCATCCTTAGCGAACATTATATAAACGTTCTTGGGGATGATCTATCTTCGATTTTCAGTTATTTCCTTGGTGTCACAGCCTTGCCAAAAGGTGGAATAATAGGTGTCCAACCCTGTACTTGTTAGGAAACCTAATGGGAAATGGAGGACTTGCGTTGAATATTCAGATTTGAATAAAGTTTTCCCTAAGGATCGTTTTCCACTTCCTCAGATTGATCAACTTGTGGAGTCAACAGCCGGACACGAGGTCTTATCTTTCATGGATGCATATTCTGGCTATAATCAGGTTCCCATGCACTTGCCTGATCAAGAGAAAACCAGCTTCGTCGCCGATCTAGGACTTTACTGCCACAAAGTCATGCCGTTTGGACTCAAAAAACGCTGGAGCAACTTACCAACGGCTAGTCAATCAAATATTTGCTAACCAGATCAGAACAACTATGGAGGTACATGTGGAAGACATGCTTGTAAAATCACGATTCTCCACCAATCATATCAAAGACCTGGAAATGATGTTCAAAATCCTTCGAGAGTACTGAAATTTAGCCCTTTGAACTGTCACTTTGAGGTCACGTCTGGAAAGTTCCTTGGATTCATCGTTAATGCTCGAGGAATCGAAGCCAATTCCGAGAAAATCTAGCCAATTAGAAATCTTGAGACTCCAAGGACTATAAAGAAAGTTCAGTGCCTCAACGGCAAGGTAGCAGCACTGAACAAGTTCATTTCAAAATCCATCGACAAATCCCGTCTTTGATCTAACTATAAAAGGGAAACAGAACTTTGAATAGGCCACAGAGTGTGAAGGCGCATTAGGAGCACTGGTTCAACACCCCTCCACACCACCCATTCTGTCAAAGCCTATTGATCATGAGAGATTGTACATCTACTTGGCAGTGTCAGAAAACGCAATCAATGCTGCTTTGATTTGAGAGGAGGACCGATACAACGACTAGTCTATTACATCAGCAAACGACTGACCGGAGCAAAGATAAATTACCCCAAGTTGGAGAAGTTAGCTTACTATCTTATCATTTCCTCAAGGAAGCTTTTCCCTTATTTCCAGGCTTATTCTATCATTGTCTATACCGACCAGCAGTTACGATAGGTCCTCATGCGGCCTGAGACATATGGTAGGTTACACCAGTGGAATATCGAGCTGAGTCGGTTCGACATCGTTTACACACCAAGGCGAGCTATTCAAGGACAAGTCCTAGCAGACTTCATCGTCGAATTCAGTATTCCAGAGGATTTACCCAAAATCAATGAATCTCCCAAATGTGTCTAGAAGCTACATACTGATGGTGCATCAAACGACCGCTGCCCTGGCGCTGAGGTTGTGCTTGAGACTCCTGAAGGCCGATCTATATGCTACGCTTTGAAGTTCAATTTCCATGTGACTAACAATGAGGCCGAATACGGCGCCCTTCTCGCCAGACTCGGGCTTGCTAGAAATTTAAGAATTATTGTTGTGATGATTTACTATGATTCACAATTGGTCGTGTACCAAATTCGGGGGGAATACCAAGCTAGAGACCGAAGACTGGCTTCCTGTCTTGCTCGGGTCCAAGAAGTGTTGAATCAGTTCAATTATTATGCCATATATTGCATACCCTGAGAACACAACCAGAAGGCCGATTCGCCGAGTATTAATCAAATGGAGACCGACTAGGTACATGAAGTCATACCCGATAAAGAATCATGGATGATCCATTTAGGAACTATCTCGAGTCTGGGACCCTACTAGAGCGTAGGATTGAGAAAAGACAAGTTCTCCAGAAAGCTTCGCGATTCACTCTCCCGAATGGAGTCATGTGTAGAAGAGGATACTTCGTTCCTCTACTCCGGTGTATCACCCATGATGAAATCAAACGAGTATTACATGATGTGCATGAAGGAGAATGTGGCGACCACACAGAGAGTGAAGCTCTTTCTTAGAAAGTACTTCGATATGGTTATTATTGGCCGACTGTAAATCGCGACACATCATATTATACCAGGAAATGTGACAGATGTCAGAAGCATGCTCAGATTCAAAGAGCCCCGCCTACTGAAATAACTCAGATGGTCAGTCCATGGCCGCTCGCAATATGGTGCATCGATATTATTGGATCACTACCTCTGGCTAAAGGTGGTGCGATGTATGCCATCGTTGCAGTTGATTACTTTACTAAATGGGCGAAAGCCATGCCCCTTGCTGCAATCACAACGAAGAAAGTGATCAACTTTGTGGTACGCAACATCATTTGTCAGTTTGGTCTCCCACATACCATCATCACTGACAACGGAGCCCAATTCGATAGTGTCAAGTTCAAAAATTTCTATCAACGATTCCGTATCCAAAAGAAGTTCTTTATAGTTGCACACCCTCAAGCGAATGGATAGGTCGAAGCTGTTAATAAAGTTATAAAGTCCATTATGAAGAAATGATTGGAAAAAGCCGGGGGCAAATGGGTCGATGAACTTCCTATGGCCCTATGGGCTTATCGAACAACCCACAAGTCAGCGACCGACCACACTCCATTTTCACTTTTCTACGGTTCATAAGTTGTTGTTCCAGTCGAGTTGGAAGTGCCTTCTCATCGTGTGACATATTATGATCCGAAGACAAATGCTATAATACTTATCGAATCTCTGGACTTACTAGATGAGAAACATGAAGAGGCCGAGTTGAGGGTAGTCGTGCACCGAAGTCAAGTCCCCCGATTGTGCAATGCTAAGGTCCGACCCAGAACCTTTTAACTTGGAGATATCATGCTCAAGTGGATTTACCCGATCCTTTTCGCATATGAACCTATGTAGGAAGGACCATAAGTTATTAAATAAAGACTCGAAGATGACATGTTTAAATTATCAACCGTTGATGGTCTCACTTTGCCGAAAGCCTGGAACATTGAGAGTCTTCGTGCTACTACACACAACAGGCATTATTTGATCATTCAGTCTGCTTTTCATTTGCAATTTTTTTATGCATTTTGAAATTTGAACTTGTAATAAGGCAACTGACTTTGCCATATTTCTCCTTTCAGTAAAATGCAATTTCTTCGAGCCAGAGCAGTGATTCTTAAATGCATCACTAAGTGAAACCCAAGCTCGGGAGCAAGCATCACACTGGAGCCAAAAAGGATTGATACACGACAATCCTCTAACTAACTCCAGCTCCCAGAGTGCGAGCTGGAGTATAAACTTACCAATGTGGGCTCAAAGAGGGTGCATCCATCCACCTAACACTTTGTCCATCTTTAATGCAAGTCTGAGGAGGATGGATCCGTTCATATAACGACCTCACTTGTTAACTCAAGGTGGATGTGACCCAACCGTCCACGATCCTGAAAAATCTATCATTTTGAAAGTGCGAACGAAATCCTAAAACTCAAAACAGATATGATCGACCGTCTGTTGACTAACTCTATGTTCCTAGAGCACGGACCGGAGTATAAACTTCAATTGAGTGTGGTTGACCACCCACAACTAACTCTAAGTCCCCAGAGCACAGAGTAAAATATAAACTTCAATTGGGTGCGACTGCCTGCCACAAATCAGCCTAAGTCCTTAGAGTGTGGACATAGACCTGATCATTAAAACGGGTGTGATTGACCAACCGAAAAATGACTGAAGTCGCTGGAGTGTGGATGTAACTTTAAACATTAAGCAGGCGTGATCGACTCCCCGCACGTGAGTTCGATCCCAAGAGTGTGGATGCAATTGTCCATAAGTGAGCGAGTGTAACCCGACCACTCGAATTCATCTCTCTACCAATTAGTTCCGATGAAGCGAAACTAAAAACATTGAAAGTGAAGAGCAACCATTGTCTAACCACTTTGACTCATCTCCGGGATGGAGGAATGACTCCAATGTTGAGGATCGAGTTGACATTTGGTTACGATCCAAAGCCATGACTTTAAAACTTGACAACGGAAAACAAATCCGATGTAGAGACGTGTACTTCGCAAGTATGTCGAAAGGAAACTCGGATGATGCAACACTTAAACAAATAAACTCGTAGTTGTGTAAAGAACAAAAGGAAATTCTATGTCATTTATCCTTTAAAAGCAAAATAGATACAAGGAGTCTATGCCAAAAAATCCTACTAGCAGGGGCCAAACCCGCATCTATACACGGCCTAAAAGGATGGAAAGAAAGTTCCTAACTATCTACCAAAAAAGGGATCCCAAGATTCATCCTACTCTTTGGGCTTCTTCTTCTTATGGTTCTTCTTATTTAGAGTCGACCCAACGAAGCTGCCACTATGATGTCGCTTCGAGCGTTTTCCTTTGTTGGGCCAGTCCTCGGCCAAGGGAAGTATTGTAGCCTCCTCTCTGAACTCCCTAGAACCAGGATGATTTTAGAATGCTTGTTCGAAGGGACAGGGGCACTTTCCATATGAGAAGATATGGGGGAACCCAAGTAACGATAATCATGCCACCCGGAGAGATCATGAGTAAAGGAGCCAGGCCGGGTCGTGCCATACCACCTCCTATGGTGCTAACCATTGTTGCGCCTACTATCTCATCATTGATTTCCACCTTTATTGCATTGTCATGAGCTGCTTGAGTATCGGGATGAACGTTGGCGGTCGGAGCCGAAGAGCTGGTCGCAAACGCACTTCCACTTATAACAAATGGCAAGACAGAAAATGGATCGTTGTAGGTGCCTAGGAGCTCATCCATTATTTTCTCATTAAAAGTGAAACCACTCACATCAACTTCACCAACCGTAGCAATAGTGATCATCGTCGTCGCCTCCATTATGATGGCCTCCTACCCTTGGTTTTATTCTTAGGTTACAGGGGCATGATCGGTGCTGCTTCTATAACTGAGTGGAGATAAGAGAATATATTATAAATTTCTTTTGCAAGTACTGTAGACTATGAATGAGTTTGAGAAGAGTTCATAATACCTTCCTCCGGCTGGCTCGCAACGAAGGCTGGAGTTCCTCCTGCCACGTGCTCGTGAGTTGGAGATAGCGCGGCTGATCCAGATAATAGGCCGGCATAAGTAAATGATCAACCACATGAGCGGATTCAAGCTGGATTGACACTGGGATCTTAGAGCTTGTATCAAGATGCTCGACACCAGAGCCCTCTTCAACCTCCGAGTGTTGAGTAGCGAGCTTCTCTTTCTCAAATGCAACAGTGGCATCATGGAGAATTCTCCTCTCTTCCTCGCTCAACACTCGGTTTTCCACATCAAATTCATCGAGGGATTCATTTTGATTCTCTGCCTTCTCATCAGCCAAGAGATGGCATCAGGCACTATGTAAAAAAATTGGATAATCATTGTGCCAGCTCAGGTCACGATACTTCAGAATGTTGCCATCATAAATGATCAAGAGATCTTCAATATCACTCTAAAGTCTAGCCTATGCCGCCCTAGCCTTAACCTCAACCCTAGCCTCAACCTTCTGGTTTTTCAACTTCACCGCATTCCGCTCGTTCGAAGCCTCCAAATTTGGTCATAGGCCTCCAGAGCGATCTTATTAGCTTCATCTTTTTCCTTAACGACTTCGTCGTATTTGGCTTTAACTTGTGCCGGCTCTTGTAGTGCTTTGTCTTTTTCAGTAGTGACTATGGCTTTCCTTCGGCCCATATCGTCTACTAACCTTAAATGCTCCTACCTCATCTGCTTTAACTCCTTGTTGGATCATTTACCTTTTTCAGGTTCTCTGGTTTAGAATTCCATAAGGTATCATTCTCTCCGGTGAGCACTGTGATGATACGATCCTTCTAGGCGTTTGTTTCTTGAAGCTCTTCAATTTTCTTCACTTGCTCAAATGCCATAGCTGAAACTTTCTCGACGGCTTTCTTCCACTCTCGGTATAGGCCAAAAGCATGATAGACATGATCATGAATGATTTTTTCTGCTATCTGGAAGCACAATCAAATTTAGGGGAAAGTGGAAGCCGTTAAAACAGATGTTCAAAAAATCTCTTTTCAATTGGGCTGTCCGAGCGGCTCCCTCACCCGTCGACTCTATAACCGACGAAGTAGCTGCATAGTGGTGTCCGCCCCGGTTGTACGACGATGTTCACTGGGTCTTTGAACTACCAAAGGCGCCGGTTGGCGTGAAATAGCAACAGTCTGTGTCCCAGAACCAGGAGGTGGCAACGAAACCCTGGGTGGAGGGGAACGTGATTGGGAGCGGCATCTATCTCGCCTCTCCTTTTCTCTTTCTCATCCCCTCTCCCTTTCCCTGGCTCCCTCTGTGTTGTAATAATCCCTCTCCTGAATAGAATAGTGATTGTTCATAGACAGAATCACGCCTATGAGGTTCCCTGTAAGAACTGAATGATTCGCTGTAGTGCGGAGACTACCGAGTATAAACGGTTTCTTTGACATCGGATTTGAAAAATTAAAAGAAAGGAAAAGTTGGTTAGTTTTGGAGATTAGACAATTGTGAATAATAAGTATGTGATGCCATGAAGTGTATGCGTGTATGTGTTACCCCTCAACCAACTGGTTATGTCAGCCGTACTCAAAGGAATGGAATCGCCTAAATCTAAAGCGCTCTAAAGCCCTTCCAATTTGGTATCTTATTGGAGTGACACATAGTTCGAGATTGGAATGTCTGCAACTCCTTCGAAGGGGTTCTCTATGTTTGAGGAAGGAGTCTTCGAAATTATAACATCGGCGCCTTGCAAAGACACAACCATGGATTTCCATCTCACAGACTTGCAAAGCTTATGAGCAACCTCCTTGCCTTTCTTTTTTCCCTCTAAATGTCGAGGATTATCTAAGAGCTCGGCTATAGGTTCATCTTTCAGTGGGTGTATCCTCTTCGCTACCCTACTTAACAATTACAATTTCAGGTGCTCTACATTTAGCTTGTCTTGCCGGAGCTGCCCTAAGAGATCCTTCAAGCCCTACGCTCTGATCTTCATCAATCAGCCCAATAGCCCTTAGATTTTCATCCGTAAGCACCGCTTCAATCTCTCTAAACTCACCCGAAACCTCCTGGAGGATCCTAATGATTTCCTTAAATTAAGCACCTTCGGCTCAGGGAATTGAAGCTATAAATAGGAAATAACATTAAAATTAGTATCAATGGAGCTTAACCAATTAGTCAACAGAGGAGTTGCAACACTTACGTCTAACAAGCCACCGTCTAGCGAATCCTGGTGGGCACCTAATATAGAACCACTCGGTTTTGAAGTTGCTATGTTTGGTCCAAGTCCCAATCATAATTTGATAGTTTTGGACTTCCTCCAAAAATGTAAACGAGAGATTATCTCCTCGACTCTTTACATTAAACAATAATTTGACTTCCTCTGGAGTCGGGGGCCAGAAAAAGTTCTCCATGAAGATGATGAATAAGCTGTTCAGCAGAGCGTACCCATTCGGATGTAATTGTGATGGGTCAATCCTTAAATAAGATAATACCTTTCGAATATATTAATTGAATGGTGGGAGTGTCCCGACTGTGCAGGAAAATCGATTAAAAGCGGTGTACCCTTCCGGAGGAGTGTGTGGCATGTCGTTCAACCCTGGTAGCAGTACATCGTTCAACGATAACCCATGCCACAAACAAATTCTCCCCAACATATCTTCGAAAACATTGGATGGTATTGAATCTTGTGGATTTCCAATAAAGGTTGCTCCTGGTAGCTCGTCCGGAGCTAGACTTATGACCTCGACCGCGATGGCCGGCATCTCTATTATCAAAGGGAATGGACTTTGAACTCCCGGGTTCCATAGCTAATTAACTCATCAAAAACCATCGTTAGGTAACAGTAAACTTGTGTTTCCCCCCAGTGTGAAGTGCTTGAATGTGATGAAGTGCAGTGTTGTATATAGTTAATAAAATTCCACAAAGTTTAACAAAGTGTTCAATTAACAAGATTTTAGAATTCAACCAGAGTAACCGTCATCGTTGACCGTCGCAATCGTGTCATCCAAACTTTGGAGATCATTTCGAGTTGGGACTCGTTAAATGTTATCAAGTTATAGTTCCATCGACGAGCTTCGAAAGGAAGTCAAATATGCAATGAAACGATTAAGTCCAGTTATGGAAGGCAGAAGCTCGTCAGAGTCAAGTGTTCAAGTATGCAAAAATTTCGTGTCTATTAAGGATCAAACCTAGACCGATCACCATAAAAACCTACTTCATACAATCATGAGAAGACAGGCTTTGTATCGATCAAAGGATAACCCCTTCATATTGGTCGCCCATAGGGAGTTCATATCGATCGCATGATTCCCATTCGTATCGACCACATTGTCAACACTTCGTACCGATGGAAGTATATTGATACGAAGTTCCACGGCTCCAATCGATATGAGTTTCCTCCTTTCTCCCATCCACATGAAATTGGAGCCAGGAATCCCTTCCAGGGTACTTCGTGTCCCTCCATACTCATCTTCTCCAAAGCAATACAAAGACCACTCTGACCTTCCTCGACCTCACTCCGACCATCTCTGGCCCCCATTTTACCAGAATCGGTCGTGGAAACAAGTGGATTGGCACAAAATGTCCAGTCCCATCATTTTTGACATGAATTCATTGATTAATTACGTAGTTTCAACAATTGGTTTGAGGAAATAAGAGCTTGGTATGGTTCAAAGACAAAAGCAGTTTATTTTTCCTGAGCTAATGATCGATACAAAAGCAAAGTGTTGAGATGGAATCAAATGAGAATTTGGCTAACTCCAATACGAATTTATGTAGGTGAGAAACCAAGAGAAAGAGACGTTTTGACTCCTAGTTGCTATAACCTATCAAAGCGGTCTACCTCAATGATCAATATAAGACGGCTCGATCGTATCCTTCAACCCAATCGGTACGAAGACCGATTCGTATCCAGTGATTAATCAGAGCAGTTTCAACATCCTCGATATGAAACATTACTCGTATGAGACAGCTCAATCATATCCAGTGATTACTAGTCCTATCTGGTTTTCTAATATTTGAGTCATTTATACTTAAGGATCCCCTCTAATAATTTTCCTTCAAACAATTTTAAAATGATTTAAACCTTTAAGTCAAACGTCAAACAAGGAAAAGAATAAGTTTCTATACTTTACTCAAATCATATTACCATGTTAGATATATATTCTTTACTTAAAACTTAGTCGATGAAACACTTTTCCATTTAAAAGAACCTCTTCCCATAATTTGAAATTATCCCATTCAAATTCAGTATTTAAACCATTCGAAATTCATCTCTAAAACCTTTCAAATTCATTCAAAAGAAACCTTTTGAAAGTTATAAACAATAGACATCCGCCTTTAAAATCACTTTAAGTCATTGCCTTAGAAAAACCTTTGGAAAACCTTTCCTTCAAAACCTTTCGAGAGCCTTTAATAAACCTTTCGAAACAGACCCGAGAATAACCCCTTCGAATGCTTAAAACCTTTTAAAACATAAACCTTTCGAAGGTATGATAGGTTCAACTTTTAAAACAATCTGGAAACTTATCTTTTAAAACCTTTCATCTATACTAAAGCATTCTTTTGAAAATATCATATAACCTTTCGACGATGCCCGAACAACCTTTCGGAAGCCATAGGTTGTATTTCACAAAACAGGGGCAACTACCTAAGTGGAAAGCTTACCTCCGAAAGCCTTGGAGAAACAGTTTATTTTTGAAAACAAGCAAACCTTGCGATTGAGTCGGAAGTGTTTAGCGGCAAATTTTCTATCGATTTGGAAAATAGCTGATAAATTTTGAATTAAATTTATACCGCAAGTGCACGGCGTACGATTGTAGCACGTATGCGAGTACGGGTCGATCCACAAGGAATTGTTTATATTTCAAATTTCAAATCAAGCAAATTAAACCAAAGTCGAGGGATTGTTAGCTAGCTAAAAAAGGGGGTAAAATCAAGCTAAAACTAAGGAGAATAAAAATATGAGATTAAATAGAAATTTAGAGGCAAATACTCTCTCATGATCACATAAATCAACATAATGAAATTATGATCTCTTTTTGCCCATTTATGAGTTTAGTTGATGCATTTATGGCCAAATTGTGTTATTTATTAACACACTTAACCCATCAAACTTTAATGCACCCTCTATCCCACTTACTAACTATGATGAAAATGACATCAAATTAAAAGTAGAATCTATTTTAAGCATGGCTTAACGAAGAGGTAACTACTAATTCACATGATTAAGCATAGCCTATTTGTTTTGAACAACATAAGCTATCAAACTCAATATTAAACACAAAATCACACAAATATCTAATTTTCCATAAAGTAAAAAAGGCATATAAATGAAAAATTATGTTGCATCTACATGATTCAAGAGAGCATCATTACCCCTAAATTGTAGGGATTAGCCTCTCAGTTATGTAATCATATAACACAAGTAGAAAACAACATGAAATAAAAAAACAACAAGAAGAGGAAAATTAAAGCTAATGGAAAAGAGAACTGGTCTAATTGTATAAAATAAAATCTACACTATTAGCATGAAAGAAAGAGAGCATGTAAGTAAAATAAAACACTAATTAATATTGCATAAAAAAAGATTACATGAAATAAAATGGCTAAGTAGCCATGAAAAGAGAAAGAGAGCTTATCTTTTTATTTTAAGCCTAAACTAAAATAAAGAGAGACTAAAGAAGAAGAGGGTTACATGAAACATAAGGGGTATTTATATATGTGTCAAACCCTAATTCATATTTTTGGGAATGCCCAAACTACCCCTTAGGAATTGTGGTGGCCAAGTAACCATTAGCATCCAATAATCATCCATTAAGTGTGCATGAAGATTTAATGGCCTTTTAGCATGTGCATTAGCTTCTAAGTGTACATTAAGGTAGATGGGTAAGTAGGGTCCTCCATGATCATCATTTTAAATTATTTCCATCTTCATTTGTTCTGTTCACTCTTGTGCATGCATATCTTTATGAAGCCACATGTAATTTCCGTCCAATTTTCCTAAAAAATATCATAGAAAATTCCAAGTAAATTTTCACAATTTAATAAATGTTCAAAATGATCATTTTACCCCCTATATGAAGATGAATATGTGACAATTTAAAATAATTTGAATTTTGGTTTAAACGAGTTAAAATACATAATATGATTATTTATTTAATTTAAACAGATTAAATATGATGGTAGAAATATGCATATTTACGTGCATATCAAATACCCCCACACTTATATTTTTAATCATCCTCGAATAAAGAAAAACTAAGATAAATCCATTTTCGTAGGGAGCACGATGACATTGAGCGTATGCAACAAGCCGTTAAACCTCTGGGTGTCCCTAGTTGGACGAGTGTTGTCTCGTGAGGATTTATAGCAGATACTACCCACAAATCCAAATGCAGAATGAAGATATTTACAAAATGCAAGATTTATTAAAAAAGATGTGAATGCAAGTTTTTTAAAATATTTACAATGAAGGATTCACTTTTAAATCGACACAAATAATTTAAACATAGATTTTGGTCATTATCTTGAAATTTAAGTCATTTACTCATCAAAATTTCCAATAAAAACGAAGTTATCATA
This sequence comes from Allium cepa, assembly GCA_030765085.1. NCBI lineage: Eukaryota > Viridiplantae > Streptophyta > Magnoliopsida > Asparagales > Amaryllidaceae > Allium > Allium cepa. The sequence goes on along the minus strand of CM060940.1, from coordinate 417,131,628 downwards.
ACAAATAGACTATAGTTTAACTTCTTGTTTCAGTCGATAATATAGTGTAACTATGAAATAGATCCTTAGTTGATTATCAAAGTTATCAAAGTGGTGCTTTCATTTCTTTTCAATAACAAGTCAAATCAAATAGGTTAAAATAGTGCTTGGATTTCATTTTCTTCCTCTCTCCATTTTTTATTTTTAAATTTTTACCAATATTAATAATATTCACATATGCCTAACTCATAAAACTGAGGCTAGATATATTACTCGTGCATTGCTTTCTGGCTTATGTGAGGGTAATACAAAGCGTGGAGAGCGAACACACAAGCGTGAACACCTATCGACTGTAGGCATTATTTATAAAAGAATTTTTATATACATTTACCTAGCTCGGATAAACTGAGGCCAAATACACCGATCACGTACTGCCTTTTGGGCTTACGTGAGAAAGGTACAGAGCATGGCGAGTGTACACACAAGTGTATACACCTGTCGACCGTAAGTGTTAGTAGAAAATATTTACATATATACAAATGCTTTGTTTTTTATGTGTTTTTTTCAAATTTTTTTGGAAAGAGAGAGTTTTGCAAAATCATCTTAGCACCACTTAACCTAGAAGACAAAAAATATTATATCCTTTACTTTAAATCAATCACTTTTAAAAACAAAGATTTTCAATCAGGACATATTCATAATTATCATGTATGAACCTTCCTATATACTAGTTAAACTATCGTTATTTGTAATCAAACTTCATTTTTATTTTTGTTAAGAAAAATAAATTTTCAATAATTTCAATTTAATAAACCAAAACCATATGTTTATCCTATAGTGTTTCTTTAATAATAAATCAAAATGATTAAAAAAAATTGTATTTTAACATTTTGATTTTTTTTGGAGTTTTGGAAGAAAAAAATAAAAAATTATTCGTGAAAAATCAAAAAGAAGACGATTCTTCCCCCACACTTAATTTTGACTGTGTCTCCACTGTCAAACCAAGTGAAAGGAACGTTGATTATTATTTTATGAAAATGAAATGTGTTTGCACGGCATCAGAAAGTATATCGTTAAAAAGTAAATGAAAAGGTCTTCCAAAGACCGATTCATTTTTCTCGTCTAGTACACAAGATGCAGCTGAAGCTTGTACCCAAACCTTCAATTATTTAAAAGTTGAATGTTCATTTGGAAAAACGAATGTCGTTTTATTGAAAATCGTACAAGTTGTTTTATTTTTGATTGTTTTCGGGGTTGATAAAATGATTGATTGAAGTTCAAGTTTATTTTCGCCAAATTGAAATTCAAATTTATCATTGAAAACTTTTTCAAAATTGTTGATCCAAAATCAAAATGGTGATTTAGATCTTCCCCACTCGAAAATTAACAACTCATCTTCAAAAAGTCCATAGAAATCGTGTTCGTTATATTCATTTTCCTTTGTTGGATTATCAACAACTTCATTTCGTATATAATTTTCAGAATCCCAAGTTGTTGTATTTAAATTTTTGAAATCGAGAAAAGGAAGGTCGAATTTATTTTGGTCACATACCCTCAAAGAATTGAAATCCAACTCAATGACCAAATTTTCATCAACTTCGTTGAGATTTTCATTTTCAATTTCAAAAGTTGTTGTTTGAAAATCATTGATTTGGGTAAAAGGTGGATTATCACTTGACTCGTCACATGATGGAATTTGATTTTTTTTCCAAGTTGTTTCATATATGTTTCAAATAACGAATCCGTGTGATCTTTGTAAATTTCGTTCATTTGCTCAACAAAATACAATCTATAGTTATTAATATGAGAATTTTCACTTTGAAATTGTTGAGAACAAAAGTTTTCAATTGTAACGTGGTTAAGATTATTCCCATTGCAAAATTCGTTTGAAAAGTTGTTTTCATTTTCATTTTGAGTTTGAAATTCATTTTGGAGTTCGAAATAGAAGTGGCAGGGGTTATACTCGAAGTTATTTGAATTTTGATTATTTTGAAAATTTTGACTTGAGTTATCACACAAATAAGAATTACATAAATCATTTATCATTTGATTTTGTTGTGCAGAGATTTCAAGTAGAGATGAAATGCTATTTTCGAGATTCGAGGGTTGGTCATCGTTTTGAAAACTTTGTTGTTCAAAATTTGAATTATTTATAGAATACCTGTCATTGAAATATCCATACGAATTCAGAGTGAAATCATATGTATTATATTGATTTTCACAACTATTGTAAAATTCAAATGAATATGGAAATTCGGACATTTTCAAGAATGTTTTTGGTTTTTTTATATAAAGGAAAAATATTTACAAATAAAATTTATTTTTCAAAAGCGAAATTGATTTTTGTTTTGTTTTTTTGGTTTTTCAATTTTTTTCTTTGCTTTTGAAAAGGTTTTATAATTTTTTTGGATTTTCGTCTTTCTAAATTATTTACAATATTTATTTTATGGATTTAATTTTTTTTAATATGCATGGACTAATGCGACAAAATGAATGCAGGGGTCTAATTATAAATTATTCATCCTAAATTAACCCAAAATTGTATGATATAATCACACTTTGTCTTAAATCAAAAGACATTTCTCAGCCAAGTAACGGATAGGATTTATCGGTGCACCACGAATCATCGTAGCAATGCAGCCGAAGGTTTAAGTACCTTCAAAGGAACAACCACTATAATTCACAAATCACCATAATATTTATAACTGGTTATTACTACTCCGTCGTTGCCTAGAAACCAAGAAATTAAATTCTTCAAAGAAGACAGCTTGTTAATATGTAATTAAGGATTATCGATGTCTAACCGTTATTATTAATCAAAATCTAAGATGAAACGCAAAGCAGAAAATAAACGCGTATTAACAATGCAACTACAAATGGATTTTGTTTTTGTTTTTGAATTTTTTTTTTTAAAATGCAAGCAAACAACAATGCAAGATAAAAAAGCAATAGATATATACAATGCAAGGTTAATAAAAAGAAAATTATAAATGAGCAAGCAGTTATTTTTTTAGCAACATCAGCAAATCAAGCAATTTATTTTAGCAAGCACTTCTACAACACTGCTTTGGCAACCTGAAATTAGAAACAAGAGATATATACAAGTTTTTTTTCTCTTTTTTTTGAATATGGATGGAACTTAAACAAATTGAACTAAAACAAATTAAACTAAGAATTTTTTTTAATTTTTAGAAAAGACTAAATCAAATTGAAAATAACAAAATTGAAAACACTTTGCTCTTTTTTTATTTAGAAAAACAACCTTCTTGTTTTTTTCTAAGTGAGTTTTTTTAAAAGGATGGAAAAACAAAAGGTCACGAAAAAATAATTTGCAAAACTCAAAATCCTACCTTACCCACCAGGCTGAACAATCTAATTCAAATTACACAATCCAATTTCACAAAAACTCATAATCAAAGTTACACAGAAGAAACATACGCAGACCCACAAAAATTCACAATTCGATTTCACAAATTCCACAATCCAATTTCATAAAAAACCCTTAACCGAAAATTCCTCAACCCAATTCGATTTTAATTTTGACTCCCAAAACAAATTTACTAGTAAAGGGAAATTGCGATCAGGCGATGGAGGTCGGAGTTTAGTTGATTCACGGTGGATGGCGATTGCGAAGGAGTTTGATTGTTTGTGGGATGGAGCCGCCGGTTGCCTATAGAGGTTCGTATTGGGTATTCCAGTGTTTGAGATTGAGGGGTTGGTGATTTCCGGTGTTGGAGATGCGAGTTCGAAGTCGAGGTGGTTTATTGAGGTGAGGCGATTTAGGATTCGAAGTTGGATTAAAGGCAGTTGAATCAGAGGGTACTGGTGACGAGGCAGGGTTGGTGAGCGTGGTCGTGGCTGTTGATTTCATGGAGAGGCGAATGCAATGGTGGAGGCGTTGGTAGGTCGCGTGTGGGAAGATGCAATTGAAACGATTGGAGGAGAGGTATGAGGAGGATTTTGTTCAAAAGTTGGGAGGATTGTTGAAGACGGATGTTTGCAGCTCATTGCCGTGAGCAATGATTGGTGATAGAGGGATGTTGTTTATAACTGCAGTACGTGGTGATTTGAAGGCAACTATTGGTTGTTTCAGGCAGAAGGAGGAATGTTATGGGTTATAGAAAGCTGTGGTGGGATGTAGTTTGATTATTTCGGCAAACGTAGTTTAGTAGGGAGGCACTGTGATGTTTCTTGGTGATTGAGGATGATGATTGTGAGGTAGAAAAACTTGTTTAACCTTTATAAACAGTGGAAACCCTTCGGCGACACTGAAAGGTTTCAAAGCGAAGTAATGGCGGTAGCAGCTGCAACCTTTCAATAACATCGGAAGGTTTTAAAACCGTTCTTTAATTAAATTGACCAGGTCGGAGATGACCGAGCCGAAAGCTCTAGTCCAAAAACAAAGCAGGCGAAAGCTTTTCACTTACAAAATAATTATATTTCAGCTCTTTCGGCTTAAACCTTTCGGCTTTTATCCAATTATTTATGTACCAACTTCTTGATACCTTGTGCATTGGACTTTGACTTTACAGAAAGTCAACCCTTCAACCGATATTAAAGGTCTTGGACGGAAGGTACTTAGTCGTATGGATTAAAACATGGAAAAAGTTTTTGTCTTTAAACTTAAAAGGAAACTTTTCAACCAACCTACCTTTATTTTTCAAATTCCCATTGGTCAATAAAACACTTTTCAAAACTTTGCTGCCGTAGTTACCAAAATTTTTAAAACATTTTATTTTGCGTATTACCCCCTTCTTCATCATAAATATGTAAAACATTTAAGTCTCGTACCTTAAATAATTTTATATATCCCTTAAATGACATAGGAAAATTCTAGAAAAATTCCACAAATATATTTTAATACGTTGCCTAACATATCAAAATCTCAGACAAATAATAATTATTTCAGTCAAAAATAATTTTAAACCTAATAAAAAAATTCCCTCACTTAAAAATTCATATAAAATCCATACTAATACGGAAAATTATGAAAACCTATTGCTAAAATATTATTCTGGACCTATATTTAAATTCTCAAAGTATTCTAATGTCACTATATAGGGTTTTTATGCTAAACATTATCATAAAAACGAATAAACACTTATAATTTCACCAACAATAAACATATATATCATAAAGCATCAAACATGGTAATATCTTAGCAAAATCATTTCGGATCTAAACAAAAATCGAACACTACAGAGACGAAGTAATTATTCACCTTGGCTTTAGAGATTATAGATGAGACTTTAGAGTGTTGAATTAGTTGATTTCTTCTTTCTTCTAGAATCTTAGCTTTCTTCTTCTTGAGATTGGGAATGGTGGCCGGCCTTAGCAAGGTTTTGTTTTTTATGAAATGAGAATAATGAGCATAAATCTCTCAAGGGTTTAGAATATAAGGCTTTGCCATTTCCCAAAATACCCTTCTCATTTCCTAAAAATTTCTTGGTGTTATTTCATTTTAATTACCCTTTATTAGGGAATGGCTGCCTCTAACTTGTTTAACCTCCATCTATTAAACTTTACATCACTTAATATAATTCAACCGATTTAACATCTTAATTAAGGTTATAAAATATATGGGGTGTTACACACGTGTATATATCTTACTTTGTCTTACCATACAAATATAATTTCAGCACATGGAAGCCATTAAAGAAGAGCACTTTGAGCTTTAAGAAGGAGGAAGAAGAGTGAATGGATGAATGAAACGAGAGAGCTGAGGCCTTGTATTTATAAACAATTTTTCGAAAACAAATATCATGATATTTTCACAATCTTTCACATCATCTTTACACCTCACCACCATGTTCCACCACCCACTCACTTCGGCTGACCACAAAGTCCACTCCCTCTTCCATGTGCTTGGCTTGTGATGTGATATGGTGCTTTGTTTTTATCTCTTGTTTACACATAAGAAGATTGTATATATACATATGTGCCTCGATATTTTATTTACTTGATTTGACTAATTCCTAAACATAATTAAATGTATATGTGTACACATTTGCTTATGTGTTCATGTATGTGTATGTTTATCACAATGTTGCATTGATTTGTTTACAACTTCTAAGTATTAATCGTTATGAATTCCAATTCCGATCTCCAGTCATATTGTTACTTCTTAATTGAATTTCATATAAATGTAAAAAAATTGAAAACTAATTTATTATCATTATTAATTAATTAGAATGACCTCGTTTGAATTATAAAACTATCAAGATTCAAATTAAATAATTATTTACAGAAAGTGTTATTATATCGATAAAGTGATATCGATTTTACTTCATATTTTCAAATCATGTATATATTTTTTAAAATTATTATAAATAATTTATCATCCCCATATAACTAATTAAAATGAATTATACTCATTTTAAAACAATTATTTTAATAATTGTAACTGTTAGTAAATCATTAAATCTTAATTTAATTCATAAATCAATTATTAAATATGGTGCCATTGCTGATGATGTCATGAATATAATTTGTTTCCCAAAAATAAAAATAAATTTTTTATTTCATATTCTTGTTTAAATATATAAGTGTATGCATCTAGCTCCATGTGCGACTACTGATAATTGTAGAGCCGTTTATTGATAAAATGATTTCCAAGCATTTTATCAATATTCTTCCAAAGTATATATTTTCATAACTAATTATTCAAAACAAGATTACCATTTTTATTTATTGTTTAAAACATCATAATTATGCTAGAAAAGCTTATATTTGAATATTTTAAAAATAAATATAATTAATCAAAGTGATAAATTTTGCGGGTCGTTGCAAAAGGCTTTATTGCCATCTAAAATAATATTCATAACATTAACGGCACAATGAAAAACATAACCATTTTTAGACAATTTGGACACAGAAGTACTCCCATAAATAAAGTCTTTTACATAATAGCATTTAGCCATTTGAAACATGTCAAATTTCTACTTAGAACTCTCATGTTATGATTTTTTTTTAAATTGATGTCCAAAAATAATTTTTAGACATCTGAGTGACTTTTTAGACATATAATCATATGTCTTGTCTATTTTCAAAATTTTTATAACTTGTTTGTTTTAGTTATTTTTATTCATTTGTTTGTGATTTCAACATAAGTTTATGGACTTGTTTTCAACTAGATTTCTATGTGTATGTGTACTTCAAACCCAATTCCAAATGATTTATTCCAACATTTGCCAACGTATTTTAAGTCAATTATATATATATATATATATATATATATATATATATATTTGATGTATTTTATACGTACATACAAATCGGTTGTAACGTATATTTTGATGTTAATTAAATCAGATCTAAATAAATTCCTATGAATATGTTTGTTCATTTCTTCCTAATCAAAAATCATTAAAAATTTATCATATAATTATATCTATAGAAATTAGACCTTGTTTCTCAGAACCATAAATGAAATGGATCTATATGACTAAGGGTCGTTTGAATAAAAATTGTCACTTGCTTATATGAATAAATCCAAACTTGTTATATAATTTAGATCTATAAGATTATGTATAGTTTTATGTTCATTTAGAAATTCAATAATTAGATCATCATTTCTTAGGGTTATTCCCAAGTAATTTCAATTCAAAAATTAAGCATAACGGATAGATTCAAGAAGAGAAATACGAAGGAGGTATATAATTGAAAATCAATTACTTGTTCCCAATGTATGCATTTTTAAGATACAATCCACTCACATTTTTTCTTGCCCTCTTCTATTTTCTACAAATTCTTGCCAAGCTTTGTTTATTGTGTTATTCTTTCTCTAATTCTCTTTTCTATTTTATTTGATCTTCTTTTATTTGTTTGGTAAAAACTTATTTTTGAGGAAGGAGAAGACAAAGGAGACATGTTTAGCAGGCGAAGGCTAGGGTTTTTAAGTGAGAAGAGCGGAGGATTATGCCTTTATTTATATTGAAGAATTATAAGTTCTAATCTAATTTCTAAAATCAATAATTACGAAATTTCCAATAGCTATATCATTCACTATTTTCTCTCTGTGTTATCAAATTTTGTAAGTTATATATGTTTTCTGACTGTAAATAGCCTTCCACACGCAATGGAACAGGTCCTTCCAACTTCTAATTTTTTATTTTGTCTGTTTTTGTAAAATTACATTTTCTCCCTAATTTTATTATAATATATTATTAAATTTTTTGGAGTGTTACATTCTACACTTCTTAAAAGGATTTCGTCCCAAAGATTGAAAAAAGTAATTTTCTCATGCAACCATTATCTACAATATCTTACCCAACCATCGACCACTTGTAAACATTGTCATTAGTTTCAAATTCCTAATATAGCATGTACATACAGGTATGGAATGCATATCAAACATATAGGTAGTGCAAAAGTAGGCAGTCTTTAAAACTAGTCAACCTCCTAAATTGCAAGTTCTTATGCCATATTTTCAAAATATATGCAATGTCTTATACTTGCAATTCTATATGATGAACAACCATTCAATACGTATGCAAAAAACATCATATGTTTCTACTGATATAAAAATAGACAATGTGATGTATGTTGTAGTCTAATAAGAACATATTAGCTCATATATGTAATGCTAACTAATAAAATACGTCCATTAGCAGCCATTATCCAAAACGTTTCCTAATGAAAAGTCTAAATCCATGCTTAGCATCTATATGCCTACCAACCAATGGGATGCACCAAAAACATTTTTGTGCATCTAAGCAATTATATTTATCCTAAATAGAGACTTTCCAAAAAAGAGTTCGATATAGGTATCTTAGATCTTCTTCTTTAGGCTCCAGGTAATCTCAGTTGGATAATTTCCCCATTGGATTCTAACCAATCTAATTACTATATTATGGAGTCGGTTTGCCCTCCACTCAACAATGCGGGTTGGTACATGGTAAAAAAGAGTCTCTCTTTCTACCACAACTTCTTCTAACTGACTCGGCTCGACTATGGTAGCTGAATTGTGTAAACACTTCTACAAATGTGCACATGGAAAACATTGTGAACTCCCACCAACCGTGTGGGAGGCTCCACTCTATAAGCTAACTTCCTTGCTCTACCTAAAATCGAAAAAGGCATTGCAAACTTTGGTGCTAACTTTCCAAAACTACAGACCCAATAACATTTCTAAGTGATGAGATCTTCACAAAGACCATGTCGGCCACTATAAACTCTAACTACTTGCGTCTCTTGTAAGCATATGATTTCTTTCCATCTTATGCAATCTCCTTTTATTTACATAAAAATATTCTATTAAAGAGTTGAAATGAGAAGATCAAATTCTCTTCTCCACTTTCCAAGTTCTCTCAACTGGATCGTTTTTCAAGCTCAATTATCGACCTTATTACTAGTATGTAAGTTCAGTCCAAATGTACATGCATAGGAAAATCTCAACAATCCTTGCTACCAACTCGAATAAAATGATGTCGACATCCACCATAGTAGAGAACTTGAGTACAAGTATGCTCTAATGGAAATATAGCCTTATGTAACCCTCAATGCAAATAAACAACGCCTTAAATTTATTATGCCTTCATCTTCTATATATTAAGGTATGACAACACGAAAGTAAACGATGTCCCTCCCAATATCTAATAACTTAGATCTTTCGTTGTTCCTCATTTTCAACAATAAATATCAAAAACTGATGAAAATGGCAACCTTTTCTAATTTTGATCCAACATTAGATGTTTCCTTTTACTTATGATGGTGATGCTTTTCCAATCTTCAAATAATCGTTATACCATGGTGCTACGTTTCTATTCTGTAAAAAATTATATCATACAATCTTCAACATGCAAGCAAGTAAAGATTTAGGCATTCCAGTAAGGTAATCCAAATCAACTCGCCTATTCAAATCCAGAATCTAAAATCCTAAGTCTAAGGGGAGTCCTAAATTTAAGTAAAATTAACTTAAAATTGTCTTAGTATTAGAGGTAACCGAATAAATGTTACATCGTTCACGTGCAACTATTTTGTGACACAAACTATGTACCTTAGATAAATATTCTCCCTTCCACTCTAGGGGATAATTGGAAAGAATCCAATTATCCTTTCTAAAAAAATTATCATAATTTCGAACTACAAGTACATAAGCTAACTCATAATTTGAGCGATTAACGGAATACAGGTAATTCAACATAACCGAACTCTTGAATCGCAGTAAACCACTATGTTGAATCCTTTGCAAGTATTCAAACGAACCACCTTCTTATCATATTCTAGTATCGTTCCATACATAGCCATTTAGTTCATTTCATTTTTTCCATTCCCTAATGCAATTCCATTGATGGAATTTTCCAAACATAAATTATCATCGTTTCTATTCCGAATGTTTTTTGGTTGAGACAACTCAAGACGGAATGATGTCTTGTCATATTAATCTAATTGACATAATGTTCAATAATTAGTTAGTATAGCACCCAAAAACCCACCTCGAAACATCCAAATGGAAGATTTCCTAGTCTAGTAAACATGAAATGGATCTCATGTCACATCTGGCCCTAAACAATGTACTTGCAGTCACAACTACTCAAATATCATACTCTATAAATATCGCCTTAGAACATGTATGGTAAGAAGACAATCTACTTGCTTGGTTACCCATAATTCATCAAGTCAAAATCAACATATGTGGTGTAACATCACTCAAAATATCATATCAAATGGAACCCATCCACACAAAAATCTAAATCATCTTCCTTTTTCGATGATGTTAAAACAACAAATGTTTTAGGGGCTTATTTACAATAGCCATCTAAACAAAGAAAACTTCTTTTCTCTGTAGTATCATTTGGTAAAGTAAAATACCTTGGCTTATTCTTCCTTTACTTTGGAATCAAATATGTTCTGTCCAAATCACACATTCTAACTTTTCTCACGTAAAGATTTGACATCTCAAACCATACTTGAGTAAAAAAACGTAAGATGGTGTTCACTCTTTATTGTTACAGAAAATTCAGTTTCATACTCTACCCTTTTAATTAAATGGTTAATTGAAAAGGCCACTAAATCATTATGATAATTTTCATCCTTTACCCTAATTCTTCTAATGCTCACAATTCCATAATACTCAATATTGGCAAGTCCTTGGCATACTGGCACATTGACCAGCCTAGCTTGTTCACCCTAATCAACTCAACTTTATAGGCCGTGTAATTCTCCTAAATTCAATCCAATTTCAAGTGAAAAGTTTTTTTCTTTTTCTAAAAATCTTTGTTTCCAAATTTTATTTTTCATAAAAACCAGTCAGCTTCAAAAATTATAAGATATCTGCTAATTTTAACAAATGTTTCCTTTTGCCAAAAATCATGATTCTTTCTTTCAATTTATACTTTTAGCCAAATGGTTCAACATAGCTTTGGAAAGTGATATGTAAATTGCATCTTCCTAATCTTCCTTTTGTAAATAAGAAATCTTCACAAAAGCGTATTTTAGAAGAAAAGTGATATTTATGTTTTTATTTATTATTTTCAAAGATAGAACTGGGTTTTGCTTGCTGATTTTTCTTTCTGTTTCACCTTTTAAAGTTCCATTATGCAAAAGATAAATACGTATCAAAAGATAAGTGCAACAATATGTCTTACACTAACTTTTATAAAAATGAAAACCTTAGAATAGCTACGAGAAATTAATTTCCATTACATTTTTTCATTTTTGAAGCTTAAAATAAGGGGTAACTAGTTCAAACATCGAATTATATAATTTACAAAAAAAATTCAAACAACGATATTTCAAATTCATTTATCATTTTTTTCTATATTCTTTCAGAAATAGATTTTCTAAAGTTTATTAGACCATTCATAGAAAATCATAAACCAATCTATTTACCTTTTTTAAAAGATATCATACAACTAATGTTTCTAAATTTTTAGAAAATATTTCTAGCGGTTTATAATTTGAATTGGGGTAGATGACGACAACCAGATTTACATAAGCCTGACTACTTCATATAATGGTATTTCAGGTGCATAGGGTTTGATCTCTTCTTTCGAACTTGGTTAACTCAAGTCCATCCTCAATACAGTGTCCATCTCTTATGTCGTAACACTCTAGCTACTTAATGGGTTTTCTATAGTTATTTTCAGTATAAGAATAGGACTTCCCCTTCTTTTGAGGAGATGTATTCTAGCCTTGAGGAATCCTTCTTCAGTGTCTCCATTATGCCTTACCAACATCACACTTATTTCCTATAATTTCAAGGGTACTACTTTCTTTTTCTTCATCCTTAAACCTTAAATTTACTCACCATAACTAGTTGGTATAGGGAACCTCTAAATCTATACTTTGTAGAGTAAATTATAATGAATGTGATGGATTTGTTCCTCAAACCAAATTGTTACAATCACAACATTAATTTTCACTCACAACTATTTACTTATATAAGGGAAAGCCAACAATGTAACTCAAAATATATGGCATGTGGCGTATAATAAATAAATAATTAGAAAATTACAAATATGTTCTCTTATATGCCCTGATTAAACAATACGCACCCTTGGACATACAGATTCAAAGCCCAAAGGTGCCTTCTGAACGGCCATCATGCGAAGAAATATAAATCGTTAGGTTTTTTAATAATGGTTCAGATAAAGAATGAATCGTTAGGTTTTTTTATAAATGGCTTAGATGATACTAGGACAATTATAACTTTAACAACTCAACACTTTTAAATCTCAGAATGGAAGAAAGTAAAATATAAGTATAGAAAATAATCCATGTAACATGGCCTCAAAATAACTGTGGTCCATACGATAAACGACAAAACAAAGTCTCTAAATGACAATAAATATATGTTTGATAAAGGTAAAGTCTCCTAATGGTGCCATAATAGTAGTTTTCCTCATAGATGTAATAAGATATATAAAGAAAGACTATAAATAAATATCCAGTGTCACGTAGCCTTCTCTATGCTTGATCAAATTAGCTCACTTACAGCCTTGTATTACTATAATAGATAATATGAGGAAGAAATAGAGGGGACCAGATAAAGTCTGGTGAATGAATTATATCACTAATGGTATGGTGTTCATAAGTGATTAAAGTTTAGTTATATACTACACCTAGGGGTGTTCCTTAGTGTATGTATATATATTAGGAGCTAGTTATTTTACATTTTACGTCGATTATCCTAAATGTCTAATTACGGTTTATGAAAGTTCCACTCATAAGTGGAGCATACCGAAACAGAGTAATTCCTAGAGGCATCTCTAGTAGATAGTCCCATAGAGGACCACCTAACTATACATTAACTAACCTCTCCAGTGGTAATTGCTTGGGTTACATATGTCTGAATATACACCTACGGCCCGACCCATTCGTTAGAGCACTCTGCGATGGTTCCTGCCATCTATTTAATGTTGCTCATAACTGAACATACATCCAATTAATGCCCGACCCGTTCATTGAACCATATTCCAACAATTCTTGACATCTTCATTAATGTACTAAGTAGAGTATGTATTCAATGCCTGGCCCATTCGTTGGAACACTATTCGACTGTTCTTACCATCTTGCATTTGTGCAATTCCTTACCAATCCACTTCCTAAGTTCTATATCATTATACAAGTAGAAATCAAGGGTTGATCCCCCATCATTTAGGATTCACTAATTCTTTTTTGAAAAATGTCATCATCCACTCTTTCCAACTTCCATCAATCTGTGGCAAGAACCGACTATGAACGACTAGAACTTCTAAATATGATATATTCGCTTACCGTGTTAAGTGTTACCTTCAACTCTATGAAGCGAGAGCCTAGGACTTTACCCAGTGGCGTTATATTTTCAACTTGTCGTTCGACTCCATTTAGTTGCATGCATTCCCGAGTAACTAAAAAGTGGGAAAAAGTTTCCACAATCACACCTACTTGTCCTGTTCTAGGTCCAGGTTCAACCTACGCCAGCTACAATAATTTCGACATTTGAAAACACAATTCAAACATTTAGTTGCCTGATGTAAAAAAAATGTTCATGCATCTTAAAGAATACATACCACAAGCATGAAAACACAAAGGATGATGCAAATGAGTAAAACTGCTTTGTAACTAAAAGCCAAGCTTCACTCCTCAAAGACGAACCTAGAGGTCCTAACTGCATCCCTAAAATCACTGAACCTAACTCAAAAATAGGGGTAGCAGTGCGGTTTCTCATTGTAGTTTCATCTACACATATGCATAATCTACAAACCGACTTCTTTGCAAAAATCATTGAAGGCAAGATCCATTCAAATTTGGACTTGTCCCACCTCAATTCCGGATAACCCCACTTCAAAATCAATTTGTCTTGCCAAAAGAAGATTTTCCTGCCTATAGTCATATCATTGATCCATGCATGCTTAAAACTGAAAATGAATGGATAACACATGTAAAGATCTAATGGACGAAGAAATATACAAAAGAACAACTCCATCAATTCACCAAAAAGCACAACTCTAAATAAAAAGGCACTATAGCAGTGTCATGAGAGGATTTCAATTCCAAAAACTGCATTGAACAATTCTCTAATGTGAATCGGAAAAAAGGAAGTTATGAATAAGAAGAAGGAAAAGTTTGCCCGTGGACGTAGGATTTCACGAAATCCGAACCATGTAAACATTTGTGTCTCTTTATCTTACTTAGAACTTATGTTTTATTCACATGCTTAATTTCATTAACTTCAGATCAAATAGAATATAATTAATATTGGCATTTTAACAAATAGTTAAAGTGTGTCTACATGACTGTGTAAGCTATAGCAGCTTGGATTACTTAATAAAAGGAAAATTAATTATCCAATTGAATTCGCTAATTCTTGATTACATAAGCATCCAGCATCGTAATCACTTCAAAATACTTAGTTGGTGTTGTGGGATGAAAAATCTCACCAACATTTTGGTGCTAGAAGAGGATTCAAACCTCCAGCCCTCACCTAATTTTCTATTGACCACTACATTCCCAATCACAGTCTCTATAGATATGGAAGCAACATCCATCTATAGTCAACTTAACTAAAGTCCTTGGATCATCGGTATTTAATACATTATAATATCGTTTAAAATGGTATTGAATAGGATGCCTTCTTAATCATTAACGTTTATGATCTTACCTTGCAATTCTTACTACATTAATGAATCATATCATGAAATATGGACTGAAGTTTTACATGCATATACTGCTATCTATGCATGTTAAACCTGTTTCCAAAAATGAAATTCTCATAAATAAATTATCTATCTTATTTGTCTACTATAATCTGTCTTGAAATCCGAATTAAGAGAAATACTTTGTAGAATGAGAAAATGAACATTCTAACAAAATGCATGCCAATACATTTGTCGAACAAAGTCGACTACCTTATTCATGCATATGATGATGGATATGTCTTGGTTTAGTTAGCATTAATTATAGGATGCATTATTCCCTTAACTATCTAAATAACATGTAAATCTAGTGTCCATCAATGTAAACCTGCCCCCACCATCCCGTAGGTCACCGCCAGTGTCAACCAGCCTAACTAATTATGCTATTTGAGAGTAAAAATGGCACTCTTGGTATTGAGAACAGTGGCTCTGAACTAAGATGCACAAGGAAAAGATTCCAAAAATGCATGTATATGCTAGGAAATGACATGGCCCAAAATAATTATAAGTTCCAAAATCCATTGTGCAGAACCTTCTCTTAACCCTTCGCAATTCGTTGCCAATGATCGCTACCTAAGCAAAACATGTGGCTAGTAGATAGGAACGAAAATCTCAGCAATGAGGACAGTGAAACTAGATGTAAATGCGGAACTGCATATACATGGTCTGGCATTTTAGACAAATTACAGTGTTGGATGTAGGGATATTAAATAGCTTGAACCAACAATCAAAACCTTATGCATGAATTAAAAAGGTTGTACATATGCAATTTGACTTTACAGTCAAAAAAGAGTCCGCCCCAAACAAAACGGAAGACTGTGCTAAGTGCACGAAAAAGCATGAATTATACAATCCAAGTTCAAAAACATGAACTATGTAAGGAATTAATCAAAAAATGGCAAGGAAAGACAATGCATGGAATGCAATACAACCTATAGATCAGGTACAATTCCAGAAACTACTAAAAGCTTTCCATGTAAACATTAGATACTAAGATCTGCTTATATTTACTTAATTCTGCTTATACTCCCTGTAATCTACGCATGATTATATGTTCCACACTTCTGCACATGCTTTGTAAGTAAAAAATGAAATGGTTATAACAAAGTTTACATCAAAAATCGAGTTCCAAAAATTATAACTCATAATTAAATGAAACTACATTAGGAGTCGTACTCAAACTCAAAAGAGGCATC
This sequence comes from Allium cepa, assembly GCA_030765085.1. NCBI lineage: Eukaryota > Viridiplantae > Streptophyta > Magnoliopsida > Asparagales > Amaryllidaceae > Allium > Allium cepa. The sequence continues at coordinate 417,115,334 of CM060940.1, read as the reverse complement.
AACTATGATTCTTCTATGACGATTGAGGTCTTCGAACTTTCAATATTAGACGCTAAGTTGAACCACCACTAAATGGAAGTTGGGGACTAATTATCTAACTTAGTAATAACAATCGATGAACGACTAGAAGCAACAGCGCCAATGTAATTCGAGGATCATAATTAGCCCCAGTCTAAACATTACTATTGTCATGCGCATCAAAGACAAAGTCCCGCACAATTATATAAAAAGGCTAAATCAAGTTTAGGCAAGAGATTAGTGAAAAATCAATTGTGCACTTCACAACAATATCATCCATGAGCATTCTGACCCTCTCAATGTGGAGTTGCTCCATTGAGTGGACCTTACCCAGGCTATCTAATGAAGTAGCAGTAGTCTTCTATGGTGTAGTTATGGGAGCTTGACCGTGGGCCTTCAAATTGGACTGAGACTCTAAGGTATAAATTTTGTTCTCAAGACCATTCACATGCTCTATAGCCAACATCCTAACTTATTCAGTCTTGTTACGAAGTTGATGTTTTGTCTTCTTAACAGCTCTAGAATTGGATCTAAAAAGATCATGTGCAATAGATATAGCATGCAAGCTTTTACTCCCAGTGGTCATCGATTTTATAAATATTCTTTAATTCACTAAACTTGGCTACATACTAATTTTAAAATCCTTCTTCCACTGAAGATCAACATCAGGGTATGCTCTGATGAAGCCATAGGAGTGGCACTGGGCTTTGATACTACATTTAGAGTCAAGGCCGCAATAGGATCGCCTTCTGCACTAAATTGTTTCATGATCTACAGAGACAACTCCTCGACTTTGAGTTCTAGAGTCGCGGTTTCATTTGTTTATATGACCCTATATGCACCTTCGACATATCTTAACAAACCTTATAGTTCATCTATACAATTCTTAGAGGACTTGAGCCCCCTACCCAGCTATTCTATTTCTTAACGTTGTTTAGTAATACGATTATATTACCTAATGTTAGCCGGCTTAAACTCTTTCAATTCCCACCCTGTTCATCAAACCGCACATGCAGTTCCTCACGAATTTCATCGGCAACCAATTCGATCTACTTACCAAGGTCTGCATTTGTAGCTTCGAGCTCTTTAATCCAACTTTTCTAATCTCCAACTTCAATGGAAGAAACAAGCGCAGTCTTTAAATGTGTAACGATCAAACAAGGAATGAATGAATAGCCAAATAAAAAATATAATGACAGTGATTATAGAATAATATGGATTTAAAGAACATAATAAGAGTGTCTCTTTCGATTAGAAGCTCAAAGGTACACAGAAAAGAAGCACTTTTCCCATCTATGCCTAAGTCTGTCCTCAAACTACAGTAAATGTGGGTGCCTAAAAGAAGAGATCCTCTTTTTATGGTTGGACCTCACATATACAGTACGAGATCATACAACGCATCTCTTTCATGAATAACTTATGTAATTTTGGATAAAAGCCCTTGGTTATCTTTCTTAACTAAATAATAGTCGTTTCCAGTTCATTTTCCCTCGCTAAGGTAGCTCTCATCGATAACCCCTTCGTGGTCCGCTACTCTAAACCCTTTAAGTGATCAATAACACTACTTTCCTCATACCACATTAACAAAAGAGGTTTACCAATACTTATGGTTCTTACCTAAGAGAATGAGGCACAAGTTAAAACACTGCATGTATAAAAAAAGAAGGGGAAAACAATTGGGACAAGACCAAACTCCAGGAACATTAAAAGAAATGAGTTCATTCAGGAACTCCGATATTTACAAAATATCACTACAAACCGTCTAAGTTAAAACATATGCAGTTGCATTAATACCATCACAGTCAAAAATCCTTTTCGCGAAAAGAGAGAAACTTAATAACTAAAGAGCTGGAAAGTTCAAGTATTTACTTCCCCAACGAATATAGATCCTGGTGAGACAGCCCTGTGCTGCACTTTTAAAGTAGTTGGATCCTTATCTTCATCAGAATCATCAGATATATATTAGTCGGCATGCCTTCAGAGCAAGAACTAGGAAGACCACTGTGCTTCTGAACCCATTTCTATCTACTGTATTTCTGGGCACCGTTGATCAAGCCAGGGTCTCTTAAGAAATCCAAGCTAAGTTTTGCATCCTCCACATCGGGCCTATCCGCAAAGAACTACCTCTTCACTTGGGCATAAATCCTATAAAGAACATTATGGGTTATTTCGTCTTGGTCCTTTTCCACTTTCGAAAGCTTCCATTCCAATCTTGTTAGCTTCCTTTGTACAAAACGGCGTCTTGTTCCATATCTTTAACCTTTTCAGAAGAAGCTTTTAGTTGTGCTTTATAATTTGCCTCCCTCTTAATTTTTGTTTCAATGTCGAGAGAAGCAACAGCAAAATCTCATTTTATCTGAAGTTATCCTGCTTCAACTTTGAAATTTCTCCTTGAGCGGTAGTAAGAGCCGGCTCCAAGTTTATGAGTTTGTTGTGTAGTTCCAACCCGAAAGGAATGATCTATAGGAAGGAAGATTACAAGTAAATAACAGTGCACCTAAAATCATAACTAAGAAAAAGCAATGTTATAATTTACTAACCTTAAAGCAAATGGTGCAACTCCAAGAAAACTTCCTCGAAAAATGAACTGGAAGAGGCCAATGGATGAGGGGTCTGTGCTGTATAATCATCAATAAGTAAACGATCCATCTGCTCAACTAGGTTAAAAACTATACCCACTCCTAGAATAACCAAAAAGCGAGAGGAAGGCGGAAGCATGCTAAGAGGCAGCACAGGAACCACGGTAGCTATTGAAAAACTCAAGGGGGAGGCGGAGGATCATTCACCCTTAGTTTCTTGTGCGCATCTTCATGTGCAGAAAGATCGCCTCTTGCCTTTTCTTTTCACCTTTCTACTTGTTGGAATTCCTTACAGAAGTGTAAATGAAATACACTTGTCCCACATCGTCAAAACTAAAAACAAAGCTAAGTATATGAATAACTTTCTCTTGAGGAGGTTGGAGCCTTGTGGCTCCCAAATGTGTGTGCCTTGTTGTGAGGAGGGAAGCCATGCTTCACCACATGCATGCGCTGCCGCCATCTTCCGTCCAACCGAATCGGGCGCAAACGGGTGCAGATCTGTTGCGAGGATACGAACACGGTTTATGACTGGGGAGGTGCGACTTCTAAAGCGGGCATCTTTTTTGACGAATAGATGCATCCATTAGCAGACGGAAGCGGAAGCAACCCATTAGACGCGAGCGGGTGCGACTTATGGCAGCAGAAGGTGCGAACGTGAAACCATTAGCAAACGCGTGCGGCCCGTTAACGAACAGCAGCAGGCGAAAATATAAATAGGAGAGAATACTGATCACATTCTCATTCCATTCCAATTTTCTTCTTCTACTACTTCTCTACTGCTCTATACAATAAATCACAGGTTGACATACTCATTACAATCTCGAGCAGATCACGTCTATTATATCTTGGAAGACTTTGAATAAAGTCTTAAGGAAATTGTTACGACAAGCCTCAGACGTAATTTCTTTCTTCAACTTGCTAGATTTCTAGTTCATTTATATATATATATATATATATATATATATATATATATATATATATATATATATATATATCGTTTTCTTTCTACATTGTACTATTTCTTTAAACAGTATAACCTTTGATTTAGCACTACTATAATTGTTACTTTGTTGTTGTAATCAATTACAACATACTTGGTGTTAAAATAACTAATACAGAATTCCAAAGTAGTGGAAATCTAAGTTGTAAACTTGTGAGACAAGTTTATTATTGACTCGTCTCTGTTTTGGTATACAATAAGTATAGCATCTTAAGACTTTCCTGTTTTCGCTAAAATAGAGATGGCAACAGTTGAACTATCAACAAAGACTACTACTCACAACATGCCTGATCCGTTCAAAGGAGATGGTGATGAATTCATAACATGGCAAAATCGAATGCTATTTTATCTCACCACACTCGTTCTGCAATAGTGTCTCGAGGAGGAGGAACCGATTCCTGCACCAGACAAGGAATCAAATGTTGATATGTGGAAGCATTCCGATTTTCTACGCAGAAACTATATTCTGAATTGTCTCGATAAGGTGCTATACAAAGTATATCAGCCTCTAAAGACAGAAAAAGCACTTTGGAATGCAGTTGCCACGAAGTACAAGACGTAGAATATCAGTCTTAAGAAATACATTGTAGACAAATTCATGGACTACAAGATCGTTGACTCCAAACCGATGGCAGCTCAACTACGTGAACTGCAAATAGTTATTCATGAACTCGAAGCAGAAGGTCATAAGGTTGGAGAATCATTTTTGGTTGAAGCTATCATGGGAGAACTGCCGCCGTCATGGAGAGATTACCACAACTATCTAAAGCATAAGAAAAAGAAAATCTCTTTACAGGATCTCAAAGTCCGACCAAAAATTAAGGCAGATAACCGTGGAGTTATAAAACCAAACGAGGAGGCATTTATGGCTGAAGGGTCAAAGACCAAAAACAAAAGGAAGAATTTCCAAAAGAAAAGGAAAGCTCTAGACAACAAACCAAAAGACAACAAAAAGACAATAAACGAACCAAAAAGTTTAATGGTGAGTGTTGGGTTTGTGGAAAGGTTGGACCTGCCGCTAAAGATTGCAGACACAAAAAGGAACGCAACAAAGAGGCAAATATAGTAGACAACATGGAAGTAGACGAGTCCAAACTATCGGCAGTTGTATCTGAATGTAGTTTGGTTCAGAATGCTAACTAATGGTGGGTAGAAACATGCGCTACTTGTCATGTCTGCTCTGACAAATCCATGTTTTCTACATACCAGAAATTCGATCACGAAGAAAAACTCTACATGGGCAATTCTGCAGTATCCATGATCGAAGGCAGCGGCACAGTAATCCTCGGGATTAGTTCTGAAAATACTGTCAAGTTGAATGACGTGCTCCATGTTCCAGACATATGTCATCTCTGGTGCACTACTATCGAAGAAAGGATTTAAAATAGTGCTTGAGTCAGACAAGATGGTTCTGTCCAAAGCTGGAATATATAAAGGAAGGGGATATTTGTGTGATGGCCTATCTAAGGCAAATGTATCCGTTATCGGCAATAAAATTATGTACTCTGATTGTGCGATTAATAAATTTGAAGTTTCTTACTTGCTTGAGCACGAATTTTACTATGGCATGATAGATTGGGACACATAAATTTCCAAAAAATCAAAATGTTATCAAACTTGGAATTAATTCCGAAATTCCAAGTAGATAAGAACTACAAATGTGAGACATGTGTAGAATCAAAAATGGTTAAAAAAACCATTTCAATCTGTTGATAGAAGCACCGAACCACTAGGTTTGGTTCATACAGATTTATGTGATTTTAAATCGTTACCTACAAGAGGTGGGAAGAAGTACTTTATCACGTTTATTGACGATTATACGCGATATTGTTATGTATATCTTTTGAATAGTAAAGATGAAGCAATTACATCATTTATAAAGTACAAGGCTGAGGTAGAAAATCAGTTAAATAAAAAGATCAAGATATTGAGATATGATCGAGGTGGAGAATATGAATCACCATTTGAACAGTTCTATTTCGAAAATGGTATAATTCATCAAACAATAGCTCCATGTTCACCACAACAAAATGGTGTAGCCGAGAGGAAGGACAGAATGTTAAAAGACATGATTAATGCCATCCCTTTACCTTCTGGTCTACTGACGAACTTGTTGGGGGAAGCCTTAAATATGTCTAATCACATATTAAACAAAAGTCTCTCACAATAAAACAGGAACAATTCAATATGAGTTATGGAATGGACACAAACCAAGTTTTAAACACCTCAAAGTGTGGGGGTGCTTGGCAAAAGTTCCAGTTCCGCCTCTCAAGAAAGTCAAACTTGGACCAAAAATAGTAGATTGTTACTATTTAGGGCCAGCCCAAAATAGTAGCCTACATATTTTTGGTATTCAAGTCTGATATAGCTGATAGTCATGCAAATACAATAATGGAATCTAAAGATGCCTCATTCTTTGAAGACGTGTTTCCGCACAAAACGAATGAAGGGAATAATGTCCCTAAAAGGACAAGAGAAGAATCAAGCAATTCCCATGAAGATGAAACTCATCATGATATTAAGGAAGCTGAACCAAGAAGAAGCGTAAGGGCTAGGACTTCCAAGACATTTGGTTCGGATTTTTTCACATATGTGTTAGAATACGAACCTCAAACGTACAAGGAAGCAATGTCATCTTTTGAATTTTCATGTTGGAAAGAAGCAATCCAAAGTGAGATTGATTCAATTCTAAGTAATAAAACTTGGGAAATTGTTGATATTACACCTGGAATAAAACCAATTGGCTGTAAATGGATTTTCAAGAAGAAAATGAAAGCAGATGGCTCTATCGACAAGTATAAAGCCAGATTAATAGCCAAAGGATTTTGTCAAAAAGGAGTAGACTTCTTTGATACATATTCACCGGTAACACGAATAACCTCTATAAGAATGCTAATAGCAATTGCGTCAATCTATAATATGGAAATTCATCAAATGGATGTAAAGACAGCATTCTTAAATGGAGATCTCGATGAGGAGATCTACATGGAGCAATCTGAAGGTTTTGTTTTCAAGGAAATGAAAACAAAGTCTGTAGATTAGTAAAATCATTATACGGATTAAAACAAGCTCCAAAACAATGGCACGCAAAATTTGATAGTGTCATGATGAGAAATGGTTTTCGTACAAATGAATGCGATAAGTGTGTTTACTATAAACAAATTGGACAATCATATGTGATGATTTGCTTATATGTAGACGATATGTTAATATTTGGTCCAAATACTCAGGTAATAGAGACCATAAAGAAGATGTTAATTAGCAATTTCGATATGAAAGACATAGGAGTTGTCAAACGTTATTTTGGGAATCAAAATAACAAGAACACCTAATGGAATTGAATTATCTCAATCACACTATGTAGACAAAGTGATTGAAATTTTTTAAAATTTTGAAATTAAAGGAGTAAGAACACCTTTTAATCGAACAGAAATACTGCATAAAAACACTAAAGAGAGTGTAATGCAATTGGAATACTCTCGTGTAATAGGATGTCTTATGTATCTCATGAATTGCACAAGACCAGATATAGCTTATTCAGTAAGTCAACTGAGCAGGTATACAAGAAATACAGGAAAGGAACACTGGAAAGCACTAATGAGAGTGCTTGTATATTTAAAAAATACCACAAATTATTCCTTACATTGTGGAAATATCCTGCCATCTTAGAAGTATATAGTGATGCAAACTGGATCGCTGATTCAGAGGAGTCAAAATCAACGAGTGGTTATGTCTTTACCTTAGCAATGACAGCAGTGTCATGGAAATCTACTAAACAAACATGCATAGCTCGATCCACTATGGAATCGAAGTTCATCGCTTTAGATAAAACAGGCGAAGAAGCAGAATGACATCGTTATTTTTTAGAAGATATTTCATTTTGGCCTAAACTTGTACCGGCCATATGCGTACACTGTGATAACCAAGTTGCGCTAAGCAGAGCATACAACTTTGTATACAATGGAAAGTCACGACACATTCGTCGACGTCATAACAAAGTTAGGCAATTACTCTCAAATGGGACTATTTCCATAGATTATGTGAGAACAAATGATAAGCTAGCGGATCCATTTACTAAAGGTTTGTCAAGAGAGAAAATTGACAGCGCATCGAGGGGAATGGGTTTAAAAGCCTAAACCACCAAGAGTTGTCTTAAACGGAAACCTATCCTAGCAACTGGAGATCCCACGGACTAGGATCAATAGGCGAACCGGTTCTGAGTAACTCAAGACATAATGCATTTGCTTGGACATAGTCCAACTCCATTCCTATGGTGCACAATATAAATGCATGCCTACAGAAGTATTTAAAGGTTAAAACTATGTTGTTTAATGATGACCATATCTTGAATATAACAAATGGGGTATATGTAGGATACTCTTAACGGTTGCGATCACCTATGTTAGTGTGAGCTGGGCCGGCTCTATGAGAATATTAAAGGCTTATATTTTTTATTAAACACTTGCAGAACCAAAAATTGTTCAAGACCAAAATGAACACAACCAAGAGATTGGATGAGAAGGAAATCAATGCTTCGTAAAGCTTATTGTCTGGATATACAATAAAGGCTGACGGTTAAAGATGAAATAATTCACCGATTAACCAAGTAGATCCGATAAGTTTTAACTAGAGAAATTTCAAAGTGAAATTTCTACTTATCCATGATAAAGCATGATTCCATATGTACTATGTGATATTTGTCTTTGTGTGGGGGAAAAGTATATTATCATTTATGTGGGGGATTGTTGGAATTCCTAATAGAAATGTAAATGAAATACACTTGTCCCACATCGCCAAAACTAATCAAAAGCTAAGTAATGAATAGCTTTTTCATGAGGAGGTTGGGGCCTTGGGGCTCTTAAATGTGTGCTTTGTTGTGAGGAGGAAAGTCATGCTTCACCACACGCGCGCGCCGTCGCCGCCGTCCGTCCGAACGAACCGGGCCGGGCCGGGCCTGGCCGGGTTCGTGTTTGGGTTTGGGTCGAATATATCCTATTTTTATTTCAAACTGGGCCGGGTTTTTAAAACAATATCAGGCTGCGCAAACGGGTGTAGATCTGTTGTAAAGATACAGACATGGTTTTTGACTGAGGAGGTGCGACTTCTGAAGCGGGCGTGGGATTTTTGGCGAACCGATGCATCCGTTAGCAGACGGAAGCACGTGCAGCCCGTTAGATGCGAGCGGGTGCGACATATGGCAGTAGTAGGTGCGAACGCGAAACCAGTAGCGAACGGGTGCGATCCGTTAACGAATAGCAGCAATGAAAGGCAACACGTGTAACCCGTCAGGCGGACTATTGAAATTTATGATTTTAGAAATTGTTAATTTAAGAAAATTTGATAATATACAATATAAATTGTCTATATAAATAAAATGTGAGCGCGTATAATCAATGTTATTCGCTTAAATTTAAAATTATAAAATGTTTATGGAGATAAATAGAATAATAAGTTAGATAAATAATAGGTGTGATTAATAGAAGAAGATTTGTTTCGAAAGTTAGTAAATTGAATTAAATAAACTTAATGAGATATCTTGAATAAATTGAATTTAAATTAAATTTCATTTGAAAGAAACCTTTGTATCTAACATTAAAAATGAGAAATTAAATAAATTTAAGAAATCTTGAATTTAAAAACAAATTGTTGAATATAAATTTATTTAAATTGAAATTTATATGGTTTAAATAAATTGTTTATAATGTAATTCAAGTTTATTTTCTTTTGGTTGTTTCTATTCTCCTACTTTCTTCCTTTTTAGGGACGAAAAGTTTTGAGTGGGGAAGAGTGTAACAACCAGTAAATTTAACCGATTTTAATAGCGTTACTAATTGAAATTTTGTGGAATTTTAAACGATAAAATTTTGAAATATAAATTGATATTTGGAATGCGTCTAGTTAAACATAGCAACTGGTAAATTTTCGTCCGAAAATATGAAAGTTTATTTCGTGCGTAAATTTACTTCAATTTAATCAGTTAAAAAGTGATGAAAATAAAATGTTTTCGTAACCTAAATATTTTTACATAGAAAAATTCTAAACCATCTTCTGAGCAAGATGTCAGTTTGTCATTTTTTAAAATTCGGACATCTTTGGCTCCGTCGATCTTATTTTTCTACGTTTTTCATGCATTTTTCGTTATTATAAAATTCGAATTTTTATAATTTAATCATACCACTGATATTTGTGTACCGTTTTGACCATCTCATCGTGTTGATCTCTACGATATATTCAATACTGTGTTTTGAAGTTCGGTTCGCAACGGAATCCGTGAAAGCAGTAACCGTATCAGTATTGGTTTTGTATCTTCTGGTTCTTGTGATTTTTCATTTTCATCTAACAGCCGTTTGCATTTATATCACTTATATTCTCGTGCTTGACCTTTTGTTTTCCACGGTTCCAATGCTTTATTTATGGTTCTTTTATTTCCTTTCTGTCCTTTCTGTTCTTTCATCTACATTTATATTTCCTAGATCTAACGTAATGACCTTTTCTATTCCCTGCATTTCGATATATTTGTTGTTTTGTTTCATTCCTTGCTCTGTCTTCCTCAATTGAAAGAAAATGATAACAGTAAATACTTTGTTTTGTATACTGGAAATATTGCTTCTCTATTCGCGTCCTTTTTTTTGCTTGAAGCTGTTGCTACGAATGCACTCACCCGTCACTTCATCGCGGTGACCTCCCCGTCATCCCTCACCACTTGCAGCAGCCATCATCCAATCTCCGACCGCCCATAGCCTCCTGACCATTGCTTGCCCATCGCCCTTGCACCACCAAGCTTGCTTCAATAACCACACCTACCACAGCTCGCATCTCCGCCATGGCTCATCAACACGTCAGCCACCATAGGCTCATCAGCCGAGCACCCCTTTTCTGGAAGTGCCTTTCCCTTAGCTCGGCCTTAAGCACCACACCAGCTTCTTTCCTCTCCGCAAGCATCACCCACCCCACAGCCTATGACCGAAATCCATCATCTATTCTCCCCACCTGAGCTACTCAAACCGACCACCCCGACTCCTTGAATCCGTGCCCAGATCCATCACAAACAACAGAAGCTGTCGCATGCCTAAATCTTCTGTTATCTCGCCATAGTCCCGTGCTCTTCTCCTCTCCGTGAAACCAACGGCAGCCACTCCTCTGCCCACAACCTCCCGACCACAACACAGTAGCTAGCTCATGCCTCACCAGAACTCGCCACCCTCCCCTTCGCCCTCTTTGAAACCGCCTACCATCTAAACGAGTAGCTGAGCACGCCAGCAGCTTCCGAGCCCACCCTGTCACTGTTCCGACCACCCACCTTCCTCCACGCAACCCAAACTCTTGTTCGCTCATTCTTGGATCTGTTGCTTTTGGGAAATAGGTGATGAAGGTAGATCCATATATATATTATTCTTGTTCTTGTTTTACTGATTTTAGTAATAATATTGTATATATATAATACTGTGGAAGGTGATATTTTTTTTCTAAATAGTGATTTAAAGTTTGTTATATTTATACTGCATGAAAGTATTAAAATATATGAGTTGGGTTTTTTTATGTGATGTTTTGTATGGATATGTTTTAAAGCATCAGTTTACAATGTTTCCAACGTGTTTAAATTTTATGGTTTACATATCAAAATATATTAAGTTCTTCTTTTCAATAGTGCGGTTAGATAGTATGTTGGGTATGCTAGTTATATTTAGTCGTAGAGCATTGCAACTTTGTTGCGTATGTTGAGATTTTTCTTTTGTAGTGTCTGCATTTTTTATTTAGTATTATATTGTACATTATGTTCTATCCATATGTAGGCAAGTTAAATAAATATTACATGGGTTATAAACCAATTTATATATATAAGTATGGAACTATTGTTATATATATACAGATTTTATGAGTATATACAGACTGTATTTTATTTATGTGTTTAAAAAAATGTCATTTTAATAATTGTTTTAAATTTAATATTGATTTCATAATAATAATAATAATAATATAGATATTTGCCGTTTCTATCAACTAATTCAAAGTATGCATTAATTCTTATTTATCAGCTTCGATCGTCGAACTCGTCCATCGTGCTTTGTTCCAAAATTCGTGCTTGGACTTCGTAACTCATCTCAGTCTCGTTCATCTCTAACCTCGAAAGGTGAGCAATCACTCACGATATTCTTTTATTTATTTTCAATTGAAACGATAATTGAAATATACTTGTTGTTAGTTATGTACACTGTTAAATATATGTTATTACATGTATCAGTTCACCTGTGACATCTGACACCATTATCTGCTAGTTATAAAATGATAATCCCGTATGGTTGATAATTGATTGATTGTTTGTTGTTTATATCAGATGTTAAATTGTAATGTATAAAGTGATAAATATTATGCAATTGAATTTGACGTAGGATAGTTAAAAAAATTGAATCGACATATGCGTTGAATTTGATTAGTTAAATTTGTAAATTATGACCCCTTAAATGTTTAATTATTTGACACGTAGAAAAATAGTTAATTACCTTGAACCATTTGAATTTATTAATTAATGTAGTATGAAATTGACTAATAAATGACAAGTGCAGAACCGTAATGTAATAATCTTTAATCTACATGAAATGATAGTGTAGATTCGAGAAATAATTATATTAATTTGCACAAACAATAATGTGAATTAATACGATTATTTCGGGATTATCTGAACTAATTATTGGATTGTTTTGATTGTTGTTATTGCTTGTTTAATTACTTTGACACCATCTCAGTTATCACACTGCAAGTTCCCTTTTATTATGATTGATCTTGAATTGAAATTGGAATCGGGTTAAAATGATATATACCCAAATGAATTTGACCTAGGATAGAGAATTAAATTAAATCCGATTGTTCAATAATTTGATTTAAAAATAAAATAACGATTTTATTCGAGCAAAGAATAAGTTCGAAATGACGTTGGAATTTGAATTTTGATGAAAGGAAAATGTAAAGATTGAAATCTGAAACAAATATTAACGTAGTGATTGATGAAAGAATGTTGTTTGAATTTTGATTATTTAATAAATAATTTGGAATTAGTAATAATTGAGTTTTGAAATTATTAAGTTGAAATCATTTAATAATTGAATTTTGCAATTATAATTAAGTTTGAAATTATAATTAAGTTTGAAAATATTTGAAAATATTAAGTTGAATTTATAAGTAAGTTGAAATGATTTGATGATTAAGTTTGAATTCATAATTAAGTGGAAATGATTTAATAATTAAGTTTGAATTGATAATCAAGTTGTAATTATTAAGTTTTGAAATTATTAATAATTAAAGATTGAAATTATTTAATAATTGAATGAGATTTAATTATTTGATAATTAAATAAAAATTGAATTCTTTGATAAGATAAATTGAACTTTTGAATAAGTGAATTTGAACTTCGTTAATAAATGAAATTGAGTTTCTTTATTTATTAAAGTTTGGAAAATTATTTAAGTAAGGTAATAAGTGAAATTGAACTTTTTGAATATGAGAAATTTAGTTTCTTTATTAATTGAGTTTCGAAATTTGTAACTAAGTAACTAAATAAGTGAAATCGAATTTCTTTAACAAGAAATAAAAATGTGATTTATTGAAATTAATGTAAGACTTGAAATTTAGAGAATTTGATTTGATGAAATTAATTTAATTCAATTTGAAGTTTTGACATAATGAAGTTGAACGTAAGTAATTGATTCAATATATTGGAAATTAAATGAAAATTGTTTTAAATGATAAATTGGCTTAGCGAATATTGAATGAAATCAATAAATGAATTTAAATTGATTTGAATGAAAATTAAACAATTTAAATGATTTCGAAATGAGACTTATATACAAACTTAAATCAATATTTGAATTGTTTTAAATAAAACTTGAAATTGAATTGTAAGATTTTGAATTGGTAATTTGGAAGTTTTGAATCGTAAATTATGGAAATTGACACAGAAAGACGAACGGAATATTGGTTTATAAATTCTAATTGAAACTGAAATTGATTTGGTTTTGAAATTTATTAAACGGCCAATCGGTGTAATAATTACGAAAGTTATTAAAGAAACCGGAATCAATTATGGACATACTCTCTGTCTAAACCGAAAACCACTTTAATAATTATGCATGGAGTGATGATCCAGAATGAAGTGGTTGGAATGATGTACGTGATGATTGAAGAAAGAGAACGATAATGGATAGCCTTGACATTTGTGTCAAATTGGAAATGACTAAAATCAGGAGCCGTGCCGGGCCAAATGATGTTAGCCACCTCGAGCGGATACACTTCTTCGTAACTACTACTCATTACTTGTGATTGATTGGTGCACCCACGGAATTTCAGGAGTGCTGTTTCGCGGTGTTGCGATCGTTGCGGTGATGCGTTTTCACCAGTCCAGATCAGGCAAACGGTAGTTTCACTACCTTGAGTATTGCCTCATGTACCTTGTCATACATCTATCCCTATATACGCGACCACTACGAATTTGTTTTGTGTTATATCTATGGAGTACTCCCTAATATCCCACTAGTTTACGGTGGAGTTACAGTGCTGTATAGACTATAACGCTTATATCAAATGTGTTAAGGGGGATAATGGTAACGCCTTAACACTATTTTGATATTTTATATTACTGATAGACATTTTCTATTTACCGTACACTACTACCTAGTAGATAGTTTAACGGATCCTTAGAGGATGGTGATTCCAACATCCTTTGAGTTACTTGTATTTCGGTTGCTATTTCACTTGAGTTGGATTTATTGATATGAGAATATTAATCCTGACTCGAGTGTTTTGTGTTTTGCTTTACGCTCGGGTCAGACTGAGTGTACCAATATTCAAGACTCACCTTTAGAGTTGGAGCTTCGCTTGGAGATCTAGCCATCTATCCAGCTTTCAGTATTCGATTATTCCAGTGATGTATTCTGATTTGTACCTGATGTATCGTATTACTCTTCTCTTGTATATGGTTTAACTCTGATGTATCATATATATATATATATATATATATATATATATATTTATATAGTAGCTTCATGAACTACTATCTCTTTTACTTCCGCTGCATATTATTACTCCGTGTCTGTGATTATTTATTTACTGTATATCTCAGTTTTGCAAAATTTAATTTAACAATTCGGTATTTTGGATTTTTCAAATCTGACATGTGCGGATGCGAATAGTCCAAAATAGCGGGTCGTTACAGTTGGTATCAGAGCTTTGGTAGCTCTAGGCAAAACTTAGTATATATGGTAAATGTATTTACAGAATCACTCTCATTCGAGTTTCAGCCTCTTCCTTTTGACTCAATTCCTTTGAATTTTGAAACGTTCCCTGCGGTTCTAAAATTCATTCGTATCCCTCACTATTCGTCTTCTTTCAATTCTGGAGCATCCCATAACTCCACTTCGAATGACCCTTATAATAAATCGACGGTCTCGCCAAACTTAGAATGATTTGTAAATGGGTGAAACTCCTTTACAATAGACATCGATTTACCGGAGATTTCTGTATCCTCGGTTTACGATGCTACCTATCTCCTGATATGACCATATTCTATTCCTCGATATCGAATGTCGATTTGCCTCAGAATTCTGCATCGATCTTGTTCTTTAAGTTACGGTCGACCCGGTTAAGGTGGCCCGTGAATTTAATAAGCTCATCCATCTTCCGATTCTGTTAATTGAATTATCTTATCTTCTGTTCGAACGTATTATCGAATCAAAATTCTCTTTGATTTGATTTCCATCAAGTTTGAATCTCTATACTTATTTTGAAATCCATTATTGTATCGTTGAGCGAGAAAGGTTATTTGTAAATTAATGTTAAAATGTTTTATATATTGTGTTGTTTGAGTTGTTGATGTTGATTTGGGTTTCCGATCGATTCGTCTGATCAACGCTATCGATGGGATTTCCAAAACACTTGAGCGGAGCAAACTGACACAATATTGTTTTCGAATTTGGTAAATAAAATAATTTTGCATGACTATATTATATATAAGTATAAATTTCTCTGAAACTAAATTGTTAATGAATTTGTTGGCCAAAAAAAAATGATGATAATATTTGATTTTAATTTATTGTTTCGTAAACCGTTGTCTATTGCATAATATAATGAATTTGTAAAACTTAGTTATAATTCGATTCGGAATTTGAAGTGAAATAAGAATTTGAGAATTTAATTTTCAATAATTTCGAGTTATGGTTTTAAAGTTTAAAACATATATTATTTAAAGTATTTTTCGAATAGAAATGGTATTCAAAGAATTTTAAATGATTAAATTAGAGCTCTTCTCTTTTGTCGCTGGAAAATAATTTCGGTGATGACGGCCTTATCATCGACATTCATTTTCGAGTTTCGAAGTGAAGAGACTATTTTGTGGCTCCGCTACACCTTTGTTTGAAAAATGTATTGATTTGAATTTCAAAACATGATTTGATTTATAATATATATTGAAGATTTTTAAATTTGATTTGATATATTTTGTATATATTTCATCTATAAAATGGTTTGAAGTTAACTGAAAATTAATTCTTAAAATTTTGATTTAAGGATTATTTCCAATGAAGCCAAAATATTAACAAATACCTAACCTGAAATAACTGAATTGTAAAATTTTATTTGGATAATACTCAATTGCATTATATATAACTTACCTAAATTTTCAAAAGTTAACTATGTAATTGAATATTATACAGTAGAAAATGATATCAAAGGAATTTTTAAATAAATTTTAGTAGTTATATTAAATGTAAATATACTTAATATATGTGATAAGATATATTAAGTAGAATAAATTAAATAATTAGGAATAAAGAAGAATTAAATTTGTCAAATAAAGTATGATTTTAATAAATGACTATTCAAATTTATGATTTTAGAAATTGTTAATTTAAGAAAATTTGATAATATACCATATAAATTGTCTTTATAAATAAAATGTGAGCGCGAATAATAAATGTTATTCACTTAAATTTAAAATTATAAAATGTTTATGGAGATAAATAGAATAATAAGTTAGATAAATATTAGGTGTGATTAATAGAAGAAGATTTGTTTTGAAAGTTAATAAATTGAATCAACTTAATGAGATATCTTGAATTAATTGAATTTAAATTAAATTTCATTTGAAAGAAACCTTTGTATCTAACATTAAAAATGAGAAATTAAATAAATTTAATGGAAATCTTGAATTTAAAAACAAATTGTTGAATATAAATTTATTTAAATTGAAATTTATATGGTTTAAATAAATTGTTTATAATGTAATTCAAGTTTATTTTCTTTTGGTTGTTTCTATTCTCCTACTTTCTTCCTTTTCGGGGACGAAAAGTTTTGAGTGGGGGAGAGTGTAACAACCAGTAAATTTAACCGATTTTAATAGCGTTATTAATTGAAATTTTGTGGAATTTTAAACGATAAAATTTTGAAATATAAATTGATATTTGGAATGCGTCTAGTTAAACATAGCAACTGGTAAATTTTCGTCCCAAAATATGAAAGTTTATTTCGTGCGTAAATTTACTTCAATTTAATCAGTTAAAAAGCGATGAAAATAAAATGTTTTCGTAACCTAAATATTTTTACATAGAAAAATTCTAAACCATCTTCTGAGCAAGATGTCAGTTTGTCGTTTTTCAAAATTCGGACATCTTTGGCTCCGTCGATCTTATTTTTCTACGTTTTTCATGCATTTTTCGTTATTATAAAATTCGAATTTTTATAATTTAATCATACCACTGATATCTGTGTACCGTTTTGACCGTCTCATCGTGTTGATCTCTACGATATATTCAATACTGTGTTTTGAAGTTCGGTTCGCAACGGAATCCGTGAAATCGGTAACCGTATCGGTATTGTTTTTGTATCTTCTGGTTCTTGTGATTTTTCATTTTCATCTAACAGCCGTTTGCATTTATATCACTTATATTCTTGTGCTTGACTTTTTGTTTTCCACGGTTCCAATGTTTTATTTATGGTTCTTTTATTTCCTTTCTGTCCTTTCTGTTCTTTCAACTACATTTATATTGCCTAGATCTAACGTAATGACCTTTTCTATTCCCTGCATTTCAATATATTTGTTGTTTTGTTTCATTCTCTGCTCTGTCTTCCTCAATTGAAAGAAAATGATAACAGTAAATACTTTGTTTTGTATACTGGAAAACTTGCTTCTCTATTCGCGTCCTTTTTTTTTGCTTGAAGCTGTTGCTACGAACGCACTCACCCGTCACTTCATCGCGGTGACCTCCCCGTCATCCCTCACCACTTGCAGCAGCCATCATCCAATCTCCGACCGCCCATAGCCTCCTGACCATTGCTTGCCCATCACCCTTGCACCACCAAGCTTGCTTCAATAACCATACCTACCACAGCTCGCATCTCCGCCATGGCTCATCAACACGTCAGCCACCACAGGCTCATCAGCCGAGCATCCCTTTTTTGGAAGTGCCTTTCCCCTTAGCTTGGCCTTAAGCACCACACCAGCTTCTCTCCCCTCCGCAAGCATCACCCACCCCATAGCCTATGACCGAAATCCATCATCTGTTCTCCCCACCTGAGCTACTCAAACCGACCACCCTGACTCCTTGAATCCGCGCCCAGATCCATCACCAACAACAGAAGCTGCCGCATGCCTACATCTTCCGTTATCTCGCCATAGTCCCGTGCTCTTCTCCTCCCCGTGAAACCAACGGCAGCCACTCCTCCACCCACAACCTCCCAACTACAACACAGTAGCTAGCTCATGCCTCACCAGAACTCGCCACCCTCCCCTTCGCCCTATTTGAAACCGCCTACCATCCAAACGAGTAGCTGAGCACGCAAGCAGCTTCCGAGCCCACCCTGTCACCGTTCCGACCACCCACCTTCCTCCACGCAACCCAAACTCTTGTTCGTTCATTCTTGGATCTGTTGCTTTTGGGAAATAGGTGATGAAGGTAGATCCATATATATTATTCTTGTTCTTGTTTTACTGATTTTAGTAATAATATTGTATAAATATAATACCGTGGAAGGTGATATTTTTTTCTTTTCTAAATAGTGATTTAAAGTTTGTTGTATTTATACTTTATGAAAGTATTAAAATATATGAGTTGGGTTTTTTTTATGTGATGTTTTGTATGGATATGTTTTAAAGCATCAGTTTACAATGTTTCCAACGTGTTTTAATTTTATGGTTTACATATCAAAATATATAAAGTTCTTCTTTTCAATAGTGCGGTTAGATAGTATGTTGGGTATGCTAGTTATATTTAGTCGTAGAGCATTGCAACTTCGTTGCGTATGTTGAGATTTTTCTTTTGTAGTGTCTGCATTTTTTATTTAGTATTATATTGTACATTCTGTTCTATCCATATGTAGGCAAGTTAAATAAATATTACATTGTTATATGCCAATTTATATATATAAGTATGGAACTATTGTTATATATATACAGATTTTATGAGTATATACAGACTGTATTTTATTTATGTGTTTAAAAAAATGTCATTTTAATAATTGTTTTAAATTTAATATTGATTTCATAATAATAATAATAATAATATAGATATTTGCCGTTTCTATCAACTAATTCAAAGTGTGCATTAATTCTTATTTATCAGCTTCGATCGTCGAACTCGTCCATCGTGCTTTGTTCCAAAATTCGTGCTTGGACTTCGTAACTCATCTCAGTCTCGTTCATCTCTAACCTCGAAAGGTGAGCAATCACTCACGATATTCTTTTATTTATTAAATTTGATTTCAATTGAAATGACAATTGAAATATACCTGTTGTTAGTTATGTACACTGTTAAATATATGTTATTACATGAATCAGTTCACCTGTGACATCTGACACCATTATCTGCTAGTTATAAAATGATAATCCCGTATGGTTGATAATTGATTGATTGTTTGTTGTTTATATTGGATGTTAAATTGTAATGTATAAAGTGATAAATATTATGCAATTGAATTTGACGTAGGATAGTTAAAAAATTTGAATCGACATATGCGTTGAATATGATTAGTTAAATTTGTAAATTATGACCCCTTAAATGTTTAATTATTTGACACATAGAAAAATAGTTAATTACCTTGAACCATTTGAATTTATTAATTGATGTAGTACGAAATTGAATAATAAATGACAAGTGTAGAACCATAATGTAATAATCTTTAATCTACATGAAATGATAGTGTAGATTCTAGAAATTATTATATTAATTTGCACAAACAATAATGTGAATTAATACGATTATTTCGGGATTACCTGAATTAATTATTGGATTGTTTTGATTGTTGTTATTACTTGTTATTTACTTTGACACCATCCCAGTTATCACACTGCAAGTTCCCTTTTATTATGATTGATCTTGAATTGAAATTGGAATCGGGTTGAAATGATATATACCCAAATGAATTTGACCTAGGATAGAGAATTTAATTAAATCTGATTGGTCAATAATTTGATTTAAAAATAAAATAATAATTTTATTCGATCAAAGAATAAGATCGAAATGAAGTTGGAATTTGAATTTTGATGAAAGGAAATCTGAAACAAATATTAACGTGGTGATTGATGAAAGAACGTTGTTTGAAATTTAATTATTTAATAAATAATTTGGAATTAGTAATAATTTAGTTTTGAAATTATTAAGTTGAAATCATTTAATAATTGAATTTTGCAATTATAATTAAGTTTGAAATTATAATTAAGTTTGAAAATATTAAGTTGAATTTATAAGTATGTTGAAATGATTTGATGATTAAGTTTGAATTAATAATTAAGTGGAAATTGTTTAATAATTAAGTTTGAATTGATAATCAAGTTGTAATTATTAAGTTTTGAAATTATTAATAATTAAAGATTGAAATTATTTAATAATTGAATGAGATTTAATTATTTGATAATTAAATAAAAATTGAATCCTTTGATAAGAGAAATTGGACTTTTGAATAAGTGAATTTGAACTTCGTTAATAAATGAAATTGAGTTTCTTTATTTATTAAAGTTTGGAAAATTATTTAAGTAAGGTAATAAGTGAAATTGAACTTTTTGAATATGAGAAATTTAGTTTCTTTACTAATTGAGTTTCGAAATTTGTAACTATGTAACTAAATAAGTGAAATCGAATTTCTTTAACAAGAAATAAAAATGTGATTTATTGGAATTAATGTAAGACTTGAAATTTAGAGAATTTGATATGATGAAATTAATTTAATTCAATTTGAAGTTTTGACATAATGAAGTTGAACGTAAGTAATTGATTTTATAAATTGGAAATTAAATGAAAATTGTTTGAACCGATAAATTGGCTTAGCGAATATTGAATGAAATCGATAAATGAATTTAAATTGATTTGAATGAAAATTAAACAATTAAATAATTTCGGAATGAAACTTATATGCGAACTTGAATCAATATTTGAATTGTTTTAAATAAAAGGTGAAATTGAATTGTAAGATTTTGAATTGGTAATTTGGAAGTTTTGAATCGTAAATTATGGAAATTGATATAGAAAGACGAACGAAATATTGGTTTATAAATTCTAATTGAAATTGATTTGGTTTTGAAATTTATTAAACGACCAATCGGTGTAATAATTACAAAAGTTATTAAAGAAACCGGAATGGGTTATAGACATACTCTCTGTCTAAACCGAAAACCACTTTAATAATTATACGCGGAGTGATGATCCAGAATGAAGTGGTTGGAATGATGTACGTGATGACTGAAGAAAGAGAACAATACTGGATAGCCTTAACACTTGTGTCAAATTGGAAATGACTAAAATCAGGAGCCGTGTCGGGCCAAATGAGGTTGACCCCCTCGAGCGGACACACTTCTTCGTAACTACTACTCATTACTTGTGATTGATTGGTGCACCCTCAGAATTTCAGGAGTGTTGTTTCGCGGTGTTGCGATCGTTGCGGCGATGCGTTTTCACCAGTCCGGATCAAGCAAATGGTAGTTTCACTACCTTGGGTATTGCCTAATGTGCCTTGTCATACATCTATCCCTATATACGCGACCACTACGAATTTGTTTTGTGTTATACCTATGGAGTACTCCCTGATATCCCACTAGTTTACGGTGGAGTTACGGTGCTGTATAGACTATAACGCTTATATAAAATGTGTTAAGGGGGATAATGGTAATGCCTTAACACTATTTTGATATTTTATATTACTGATAGACATTATCTATTTAGCGTACACTACTACCTAGTAGATAGTTTAACGGATCCTTAGAGGATGGTGATTCCAACATCCTTTGAGTTACTTGTATTTCGATTGCTATTTCACTTGAGTTGGATTTATTGATATGAGAATATTAATCCTGACTCGAGTGTTTTGTGTTTTGCTTTACGCTCGGGTCGGACTGAGTGTACCAGTATTCAAGGCTCACCTTTGGAGTTGGAGCTTCGCTTAGAGATCCAGCCATCTATCCAGCTCTCAGTATTCGATGATTCTAGTGATGTATTCTGATTTGTACCTGATGTATCGTATTACTCTTCTCTTGTATATGGTTTAACTCTGATGTATCATATATATTTATATAGTAGCTTCATGAACTACTATCTCTTTTACTTCCGCTGCATATTATTACTCTGTGTCTGTGATTCTGTGATTATTTATTTACTGTATATCTCAGTTTTGCCAAATTTAAATTAACAATTCGGTATTTTGGATTTTTTGAGTCCGACATGTGCGGATGCGAATAGTCCAAAACAACGGGTCATTATAATTGTACTATTTCTTTAAACAGTATAACCTTTGATTTAGAACTACTATAGTTGTTACTTTGTTGTTGTAATCAATTACAACATACTTGGTGTTAAAATAACTAATACAGAATTCCAAAGTAGTGGAAATCTGAGTTGTAAACTTGTGAGACAAGTTTATTATTGACTCGTCTCTGTTTTGGTATACAAAAAGTATAGCATCTTAAGACTTTTTTGTTTTCGCTAAAACAGAGATTGCAACAGTTGAACTATCAACAAAGGCTACGACTCACAACAGGCCTGATCCGTTCAAAGGAGATGGTTATGACTTCATAACATGGCAAAATCAAATGCTATTTTATCTCACCACACTCGATCTGCAACAGTGTCTCGAGGAGGAGGAACCGATTCTTGCACCAGGCAAGGAATCAAATGTTGATATGCGAAAGCATTTCGATTTTCTACGCAGCAACTATATTCTGAATTGTCTCGATAAGGTGCTATACAAAGTACATCAGCCTCTAAAGACAGAAAAAGCACTTTGGAATGCACTTGCCACGAAGTACAAGACGTAGAATATCAGTCTTAAGAAATACATTGTAGACAAATTCATGGACTACAAGATGGTTGACTCCAAACCGGTGGCTGCTCAACTACATGAACTGCAAATCATTATTCATGAACTCGAAGCAGAAGGTCATAAGGTTGGAGAATCATTTTTGGTTGAAGCTATCACAGGAAAACTGCCGCCGTCATGAAGAGATTACCGCAACTATCTAAAGCATAAGAAAAAGAAAATCTCTTTACAGGATCTCAAAGTCCGACTAAAAATTGAGGCAGATAACCGTGGAGTTATAAAACCAAGCGAGAAGGCATTTGTGGCTGAAGGGTCAAAGACCAAAAACAAAAAGAAGAATTTCCAAAAGAAAAGGAAAGCTCTAGACAACAAACCAAAAGACAACAAAAAGACAATAAACGAACCAAAAAGTTTAATGGTGAGTGTTGGGTTTGTGGAAAGGTTGGACCTGCCGCTAAAGATTGCAGACACAAAAAGGAACGCAACAAAGAGGAAAATATAGTAGACAATATGGAAGTAGACGAGTCCAAATTATCGGCAGTTGTATCCGAATGCAGTTTGGTTCAGAATGCTAACTAATGGTGGGTAGACACATGCGCTACTTGTCATGTCTGCTCTGACAAATCCATGTTTTCTACATACCAGAAATTCGATCACGAAGAAAAATTCTACATGGGCAATTCTGCAGTATTCATGATCGAAGGCAGTGGCACAGTAATCCTCGGGTTTAGTTCTGAAAAAACTGTCAAGTTGAATGACGTGCTTCACGATCCAGACATATGCAAGAATCTCATCTCTAATGCAGTACTACCGAAGAAAGGATTTCAAATAGTGCTTGAGTCAGACAAGATGGTTCTGTCCAAAGCTAGAATATATATCGGAAGGGGCTATTTGTGTGATGGCCTATCTAAGGCGAATGTAGCCGTTATCGGCAAGAAAATTATGTACTCTGATTGTGCTGTTAATAAATTTGAAGTTTCTTACTTGCTTGAGCACGAATTTATTATGGCATGATAGATTGGGACACATAAATTTCCAAAAAATCAAAATGTTATCAAACTTGGGATTAATTCCGAAATTCCAAGTAGATAAGAACTACAAATATAATACATGTGTAGAAGCAAAAATGGTTAAAAAACCATTTCAATTTGTTGATAGAAGCACTGAACCACTAGGTTTGGTTCATACAGATTTATGTGATTTTAAATCGTTACCTACAAGAGGTGGGAAAAAGTACTTTATCACGTTTATTGACGATTATACGCGATATTGTTATGTATATCTTTTGAATAGTAAAGATGAAGCAATTACATCATTTATAAAGTACAAGGCTGAGGTAGAAAATCAGTTAAATAAAAAGATCAAGATATTGAGATATGATCGAGGTGGAGAATATGAATCACCATTTGAACAGTTCTATTCCGAAAATGGTATAATTCATCAAACAATAGCTCCATATTCACCACAACAAAATGGTGTAGCCGAGAGGAAGGACAGAATGTTAAAAGACATGATTAATGCCATCCCTTTACCTACCAGTCTATTGACGAACTTGTTGGGGGAAGCCTTAAATATGTCTAATCACATATTAAACAAAAGTCCCTCACAATAAAACAGGAACAATTCAATATGAGTTATGGAATGGACACAAACCAAGTTTTAAACACCTCAAAGTGTGGGGGTGCTTGGCGAAAGTTCCAGTTCCGCCTCCCAAGAAAGTCAAACTTGGACCAAAAATAGTAGATTGTTACTATTTAGGGCCAGCCCAAAATAGTAGCCTACATATTTTTGGTATTCAAGTCTGATATAGCTGATAGTCATGCAAATACAATCATGGAATCTAGAGATGCCTCATTCTTTGAAGACGTGTTTCCGCACAAATCGAATGAAGGGAATAATGTCCCTAAAAGGACAAGAGAAGAACCAAGCAATTCCCATGAAGATGAAATTCATCATGATATTAAGGAAGCTGAACCAAGAAGAAGCGTAAGGGCTAGAACTTCCAAGACATTTGGTTCGGATTTTTTCACATATGTGTTAGAACACGAACCTCAAACGTACAAGGAAGCAATGTCATCTTCTGAAAATTTTCATGTTGGAAAGAAGCAATCCAAAGTGAGATTGATTCAATTCTAAGTAATAAAACTTGGGAAATTGTTGATATTACACCTGGGATAAAACCAATTGGCTGTAAATGGATTTTCAAGAAGAAAATGAAAGCAGATGGCTCTATCGACAAGTATAAAGCCAGATTAATTGCCAAAGGATTTCGTCAAAAAGAAGGAGTAGACTTCTTTGATACATATTCACCGGTAACACGAATAACCTCTATAAGAATGCTAATAGCAATTGCGTCGATCTATGTCTGGAAATTCATCAAATGGATGTAAAGGCAACATTCTTAAATGGAGATCTTGATGAGGAGATCTACATGGAGCAATCTGAAGGTTTTGTTTTCAAGAAAATGAAAACAAAGTCTGTAGATTAGTAAAATCATTATACGGATTAAAACAAGCTTCAAAATAATGGCACGCAAAATTTGATAGTGTCATGATGAGAAATGGTTTTCGTACAAATGAATGCGATAAGTGTGTTTACTATAAACAAATTGGACAATCATATGTGATGATTTGCTTATATGTAGACGATATGTTAATATTTGGTCCAAATACTCAGGTAATAGAGACCATAAAGAAGATGTTAATTAGCAACTTCGATATGAAAGACATAGGAGTTGTCAGACGTTATTTTGGGAATCAAAATAACAAGAACACCTAATGGAATTGAATTATCTCAATCACACTATGTAGACAAAGTGATTGAAAATTTTCAAAATTTTGAAATTAAAGGAGTAAGAACACCTTTTAATCGAACAGAAATACTGCATAAAAACACTAATGAGAGTGTAATGCAATTGGAATACTCTCGTGTAATAGGATTTCTCATGTATCTCATGAATTGCACAAGACCAGATATAGCTTATTCAGTAAGTCAACTGAGCAGGTATACGAGCAATCCAGGAAAGGAACACAGGAAAGCACTAATGAGTGCTTGTATATTTAAAAAATACCACAAATTATTCCTTACATTGTGGAAATATCCTACCATCTTAGAAGTATATAGTGATTCAAACTGGATCGCTGATTCAGAGGAATCAAAATCAACGAGTGGTTATGTCTTTACCTTAGCAATGGCAGCAGTGTCATGGAAATTTACTAAACAAACATGCATAGCTCGATCCACTATGGAATCGAAGTTCATCGCTTTAGATAAAGTAGGCGAAGGAGCAAAATGGCATCGTTATTTTTTAGAAGATATTTCATCTTGGCCTAAACTTGTACCGGCCATATGCGTACACTATGATAACCAAGTTGCGCTAAGCAGAGCGTACAACTTTGTGTATAATGAAAAGTCACGACACATTCATCGACGCCATAACAAAGTTAGGCAGTTACTCTCAAATGGGACTATTTCCATAGATTATGTGAGAACAAATGATAACCTAGCAGATCAATTTACTAAAGGTTTGTCAAGAGAGAAAATTGACTGCGCATCGAGGGGAATGGGTTTAAAAGCCTAAACCACCAAGAGTTATCTTATACGGAAACCTATCCTAGCGATTGGAGATCCCACGGACTAGGATCAATAGGCGAACCAGTTCTGAGTAACTCAAGACGTAATGCATTTGCTTGGACATAGTCCAACTCCATTCCTATGGTGCACAATATAAATGCATGCCTACAGAAGTATTTAAAGGTTAAAACTATGTTGTTTAATGATGACCATATCTTGAATATAACAAGTGAGGTATATTTAGGATACTCTTAACGGTTGCGATCACCTATGTTAGTGTGAGCTGGGCCGGCTCTATGAGAATATTAAAGGCTTATATTTTTTATTAAACACTTGCAGAACCAAAAATTGTTCAAAACCAAAATGAACACAACTAAGAGATTGGATGAGAAGGAAATCAATGCTTCATAAAGCTTATTGTCTGGATATACAATAAAGGCTGACGGTTCAAGATGAAATAATTCACCGATTAGCCAAGTAGATCCGATAAGTTTTAACTAGAGAAATTTCAAAGTGAAATATCTACTTATCCATGATAAAGCATGATTCCATATGTGCTATGTGATATTTGTCTTTGTGTGGGGGAAAAGTATATTATCATTTATGTGGGGGATTGTTGGAATTCCTAATAAAAATGTAAATGAAATACACTTGTCCCATATCGCCAAAACTAAAAAAAGCTAAGTAATGAATAGCTTTCTCATGAGGAGGTTGGGGCCTTGGGGCTCTTAAATGTGTGCTTTGTTGTGAGGAGGGAAGTCATGCTTCATCACACGCGCGCGCCGTCGCTGTTGTCCGTCCGAACGAACCGGGACGGGCCGGGCCTGGCTGGGTTCGGGTTTGGGTTTGGGTCTAATATATCCTATTTTTATTTCAAACTGGGCCGGGTTTTTAAAATAATATCAGGCTGTGCAAACGGGTGTAGATCTGTTGTGAGGATACAGACATGGTTTTTGACTGAGGAGGTGCGACTTCTGAAGCGGGCGTGAGATTTTTGGGAAACCGATGCTCCGTTAGCGGACGGAAGCACGTGCAACCCGTTAGATGCTAGCGGGTGCGACTTATGGCAGCAGCGGGTGCGAACGCGAAAGCAGCAGCGAACAGGTGCGGTCCGTTAACGAACAACAGCAATGAATGGCAACAGGTGCAACCCGTTAGGCGGACGCGACTTTTCAAAGCGGTGCAGACGAAAATATAAATAGGAAAGAATATTTATCACATTCTCATTCCATTCGAAATTTATTCTGCTTCTTCTTCTCTACTTCTCTATACAATAAATCATAGAGTTGACATACTCATTACAATCTCGAGCAGATCACGTCTGTTGTATCTTGAGAGATTTTGAATAAAGTCTTAAGGAAATTGTTACGACAAGCCTCATACGTAATTTCCTTCTTCAACTGGTTAGATTTCTGTAGATATATATATACATATATTTATATATATATATATATATCGTTTTCTTTCTGTGTTGTACTATTTCTTCAAATAGTATAACGTTTGATTTAGCACTATAGTTATTATTGCTATAGTTGTTACTTTGTTGTTGTAATTAATTATAACATACTTGGTGTTAAAATAACTAATACAGATTTCAGGACTAGTGGAAATCTGAGTTGTAAACTTGTGAGACAAGTTTATTATTGACTCGTCTCTGCTTTGGTATACTAGAAGTATAACACTTCTTTGAAGAGAAAGTAATAGCGAGCTTCAACATTGAATCTGCACAGTTCAATGGATAAAGTTAACACTAAAAGATATAAACAAATGAAAAATAATGAAGGATATACCATATGGAGTAGAGATATCAAGATCATAAATAAAAATGGATCTACAGAAGAGATGGTATGGGCGTAGGAAATTATGTCTGAGCGGTAGAATGTTGGTAAAAAAAAATGCAAGCCCTTTCGAGCTTCATTTGCAAGCTTCAACGCATCCACCCTACACTA
Source organism: Allium cepa (assembly GCA_030765085.1). Classification (NCBI taxonomy): domain Eukaryota; kingdom Viridiplantae; phylum Streptophyta; class Magnoliopsida; order Asparagales; family Amaryllidaceae; genus Allium; species Allium cepa. The sequence goes on along the minus strand of CM060940.1, from coordinate 417,086,928 downwards.
TGCAAATCACTCATTCTCATCTTTAGTAAACTCAGAGCAGTTAGCTAAAAGAGAAGAGGATGCTGGTCAATGTAAGGAAGAAAGTTATAAAAATTAGAATAAGAAGAGAAGCGAGAGTAGTACTAGGCTCTTAGTGGGAGAAACAAAACCATCCAGGTAAGAAATGAAAAAGAACTTATCTACCCATCGATAAGTTTCAAGAGGAGTAGAAGAAAAAAGGGACTTCATAGCCTAGACAAAATAAAATTAAGTGCGGACCAAAGAATGGTTCTATCATACAAAGAATAAAATGGATGATTCTCGACAGGAGAGGGAGTCAAATGCTCAGCGCACATAATATAGGTGTATATCAGGAGAAGATAAGAAGCCTAGGCTAACTGGATAGGAGATAAGCCAGATGTTGTAAGCCATTCCTTTAGAAGGGGATGGGGAGGCAAGTGAAGGTCACGTTTGATATGCTCAAATAATGCAGAAACGTATCCTTTAAGTGGTAAATAATGTGACCGGAGGGCGAGGGAACCCTAAATTTGTAACAATTAAACCCAAAGATGGATAAAATCCACTCCACCTGACTTCAATCATGAATTGTCAAAGATAATTCAATGAAGGATAAAACATGGTCAGAGGAACAAGGACAATCATCGGTAGCCATTAATAACTAAAATAAATAAAAGAGATAAAATACATGCAAAATTACATAAAACAACTTTAAATTAAAAGAGAATAGAATTTTATTATGTTATAAGTAAACTAATTAAGAATTCAGAATCAAAGATTTTATCAAACAACCTGAAAGAAAGATAACATAAATTATCACCCATGCTTTAAAATGAAAAAGCAAATTAAACCAAAAATCATTTTGACAAAAGAAAAATCTTAAACAATAAGCAGATAAATTTAACTTATAAATGAATTTAAGCTTTGACTTAAAAGGAAAATGGGATTGAGACTTTTTGTATGGGTTTCCTTTCCCAAACTAGTAAAAGAGGAGATGAAGGAGAAGGGAAAATATTTACCGATTAAATCCTAACCTTAAAATCCCAAAGAATATGAAAAACCACAACTATTAGATATTATACTTTCGACTTTCATTCATAAGAAACTAAATATATTTACTTAAGATACGTAACTATATGTGTATCAATGGTCAGAAAAGGTAACCAATCATGATGGGACACGTGTATAGAACACTTAATGCGAAATGATTGATGAGACAATTTGGTAAACAGGGCATAAAGTGACAAGTCCGCCCTAATACACACTAGAGTAGACTTGGGGGGAAAGTGTTATACTTAGTTTTCGAGTCATCCAGTGTGATACATAGGCTAGATGACTAAAGGAATGCATAATGAAGTTAGACGATTAAGCCAAAAACGTAGTAAACCACTAAAGAAATAAACTAGCTAAACCATGGAATGAACCATGCAGAACAAAAGCGCTTAGCCTAATCAATACACCACAGCTCTTAAAAAAGAGCAGATTACATATCCTTAAGATGTACTTGCACCAATATGTTGCAATAAAATGCAGGAATAGTGAATCCAATGAAATTGGCTTGTTTAATGAAGAAGTCAACTCAGTTGGACTAAACGCAAGCCTTAACACAATGATAGAAACTGCACATCACTGCAAGCCTACTGCACTTTCGGTTGTAAAATCATTATACCATACAAGCTAAATGCACTATATAGATAAAGGTATCATGTCACATTAAACAAGTTAAGTAGATTAACTATACCAACAAAATCATTATAATATGGGTTAAGACCTAACTAGATCAATATACACAGTAGTAAGTTAGCTTAGCCAAATAAAGCTAAACTGCATATTTAAGTGTCACGATCCAATTGATCACCCAACATTACATGCAGATTGTGGCCACCGTGATATGATAATTTGCAGATCGCTAATATCAATTCACAAAAACTAAGGCAAGCCAACCAAAGGAACTGTGCTGTAAGGAAATTGGATCACAACATTCAAATCAGGTTTGAATTTTGCCAACACAACGACCTTAGACTATGCCTCAATTTTGTATTTGAAAAAACCAATCCAAATAGTTGGAACCGATCCACAGCCTTAATACTCTCCTTAGTAAGTGGGAACTGTGTCACATCCCATTAAGTGACTATATACAAATGGGGATGCACCGCAGTCTTAAACTAACATCTAAAGTTGCAGGTCTGCATCGCAATCCTATATCAATGTTAAAGTGATAAGGATATACCGAACTCTAGATATGACAAAACGGCCCTGCAATTTAAAAGAACACTTACCACAATCATAAAAGCACAGGGGATGAGGTGATGGAGTGAAACTAGTTGTAACCAAAAGCCGAGCTTCATTCCTCAAAGATAAACAAGATGTCCTAGCTACATCCTTAAAATCACTGAATCAAGCTCAATGACAAGGACAACAGTGCAGTCTCTCCTTGTAGTTTCATCTACACATATACACAATCTACAAACCTGTTACTTTGCATAATCAAGGAAGACATGATCCATTCAATTAAGGAGGAAAACTCCATCAATTCAACAAAAAGCTCAACTATAAATAAAGAGGTGCTGTAGCAATCTCGGATGAGGATTTTTGATTCTATAAACTCTATTGATTAATTCTTTGATGTAAATCTGGAAAAAGAACTTATGAGCAAGAAGAAGGAAAAGTTTACTAATGGATATAGGATTCCTCAAAATTTGAACCGCGTCATCTTTATTTCTCTTTGTCTTACTTAAATTTTTTGTTTTATTCGCATATTTAATTTCATTAAAGTTGGATGAAGTCTAATCAATACTGACATTTTAACCAACAGTTAAAGTGCACCTATATGATTGTGCAAGCTATAACAACACGATTATTTCACAAAAGAAATTTTCAATATCCAATTAAGTTGTTAAATTCTCAATGACAGAAGCGTCCTGCATCGTAATCGCTACAAACACTCAATTGGTGTTCTGTGATGAAATAATCTCACCAATAGTTACACAATTTAGATATGTAAGATTAGAGATAATTTTATGTTTCTTTATTAATTCATTTATTAAATGTATCATTTCCTAGGGTTTTTGCCAAATTACTTCAATTCACAAATTTAGAGCACAAAATAGATCAAGAAGAGAAATCATGTTTGTATTACTAAGAAGGTATATAATTGAAAATAAATTACTTGTTTCCAATGTATGCATTTCATAGATAGAATCCACTCATCTTCTTAGCTTTCCCTTTTCTCTTTTCTCTTTTCTATGGATTCTCCCCTAGCTTAAATTGTTGTGTTCTTCTTTCTCTGCTTCTCTTTTTATACTATTTGATTTGCTTTTATTTTGTTTGGAATTAGTTTTAGTAAGGAAGAAGAAATGTTTAGGTAGCGGAGGCTAGGGTTTCTAAATGAGAAAAGTGGAGTCTCGTCCCGTTAATTATAGTTGAGAATTAGGATTTCTAGTCTAATTTTTTAAATCAATAATTACAAAATTTCCACTAGCTATACATGTCACTATTTTCTCTCCTTTTTATCAAACTTATCAAGTTTTATATATTTTTTCTAACTGCAAATGACATCTCAGACGCAATGGAATAGGTCACGAGGCTCATTCAAACTTCTATAAAAATTTATTATTTTGTCCTTTTACGTAAAGTTATGTTATTGCCACTATTCATATTTTAATTTATTTTAAAAAAAAATTCGGGGTGTTATATGCTACTTGATTAACCAAACCCAAAATATACAGTAATTTTAGACACCCTACTAAACAAGTAAGCTTAATTAGTTAGCCTTAACTGATTAATGTAGATGTCATATGCTATTTGATTCTGATACCATTGAAATAATTGGGCTAGCATACAACAGGTAAAATGCATGAATTTCAATTATTTTTTTACCATTTTGGATCTTGTTAAGTCTATGGAGTTTAAATTTATTTATAACGTATCTAAACTAATTTTAGATAAAAACACTATTTTAATAAATTTGTAGTTGATTTTTTTATGTTGTTTGTGAATTATATCATGTAAACATGTGTATTATATGCACATCTGTGTGTATAAGCATATGCAACATTTACAGTGTATATGGTTTAATAGATAGATGGTAAGATTTACACTGCAATGGACAAGTTAACCCCTTCATATGCATATGTGTTGTCTACTACACACATACATCTATATGTTTATAAGATTGCAAAACATTAAGCGCAGAAATTAAAAATATAAAAAACTCTAAAATCAAAATTCTAACTTGAATTTCAAACTTTTAATTCCACATAAAATGATTATGTAATGAATTATATTTAGTAAATAAATAAAAACAAAGATATTCACAAAATAATATTTTTTTTGAATATGAAAAAACATTTGTTCAAATATGCATATGTGTCTGCGCACACGCGCATGTATACATATCCATGAAGCTTTTTATTTATAATTCACGTAAAAATAACTTCATATGTTTAAAACTATAAATGTGTAAAATATATACATGCATACATATACATTTGGTTATAAAATATTTTTAATAGAAAGACTTTTTTTATTTTTTTGAAAGCTCACAGTTTTAAAACAATTATTTAATTTTATTTTATCAATTTCCATAAGGAAATTATAAAATATTTTCATTTTGAAAAACAATTTCACAATGTATGTATAGTAATTTTACATTTATAAATAAATACTTATATAAGTGTGTATTTCTTTTGGCATACATACATATTAAAATAATATATTATAACATATATATTTATTTAAAATATTGATGTATATTTATATTCTTGAAATTGTAATTCTATTTTCTCAAAAATACTTACATACACACACATACAAAAGATTTAAAATATACAATATAATATATGCTTTGTCCATGTGCAAATAAAAAACAATTTTGTTTAAAGCCTCTTCCAAACATCGTTTTTATTTTGAAAATTAAACGAAACCTTTATTTTTAATTCCCTGGAAAAAATCATATGTACAAATATACATACATACATAAGTAAATTTTAACCGTGACATATATACATGTTTATATATTCATATATTATGTTGACAATACATATATATAGGGATTCGGGATAATAGAACTAATCTAACTGTGGACAAAACATATGATGATCAAATACACATCTATATAAATTGTAAGTATGAATAATACATTGCAATTGCTGAAAAAATAAAGCTCGAATATTGAGTCTAAGAACTCTACTTGGATCTCTATTCTACACTTCCAAAAGGTGTATCACGGTTGAGATAGATACACATCATTATCTAGATTATAATTGCATTTTTGGTTTTGTTGCTTGAATCAATGGAGAGAGGTAGGGGGATTTTCAGCCAGATCTATAGGAGGGAGATGGCGCCTCAAAACCCAGAGTATAATAAGAGAAGAGAGTGGATAAAGGTTTTTAAATAGCATAGAAAGAAGGTTTAAAGATGGAAGCGTATCTTTTCTTTACTTTGCCGTTACACACCCTTTGGAATCAAATTCCAAAGCCTTCACCCAAGTAATAACCGGCCATGCATGCCTCATTTTTGGCCCTTAAACCATGTCTAGATCAGATAATTTTCAATTAAATCAAATTTGAATGTACATCGATATCGTGTATCAGTAAGTGTGTATACAACTTTTATATATGCGCTATTTTCAATAATGATCAACACAAATAAAATAAATTTTATAATTAATAGTTTAGAAATATTAATTAATTTATAATAATTATAATTTAATTAAATCAGGCGGTAGGTGGAGGATACAACATTGTGGTTATTTTGACTATTTAGGTGTAAATTTAGTTTGCAAATAATGTCGAACAATTCAAATATCAAGGTTCACACTTACCTTAGCTAGTGGTGTAATATTATGACCAAATTTATCACATATAAAGCTTTGGTTAAATCCAATTTTACTTATTTTGAAATATTACCCAATAGTAGCAGTTATTTATGCCAATTCTTACTGTTAAAACTATATCACATTAGGATTTATTGAATTTGGTAATTGTCAAAATTTCAACATTGTCTACATTCAACTTTATAATCCAAACAAAACATCTTTGGTTTAATAATAACACTAATTATTAACCAAACCGCTCTGGATAGGGACTTTGACTTTAAGTTTACTTACGTTGACCTATGATACTAACCCCATACAACCGAGGAAGCGAATTCTCCATTGAATAATGTTTCACTTCCATTTCTTCCACTCAACCCAATTATAGTCATTCGATGGACACATGCCATAATTCAACTACAATTAAAATGGAGTTTCCATATTGAAGCTCGATAGTGTTCTCAAGTCAAGGGAATTGTGTAATATTGTTACTTCATTATTCTCTTTTTGATCTTAGTTATATTAACCAATAGAAAAAATCGAGTGAGTCATTCCAAAGTTATCTAATAACTATTAGTGTGTAACCCCTTCGTACCCCCAGCAACGATAAGTAATACATTACTCAACATTTGGATAGTGCTACGTACTCTAGTCTCAATAGATGTATCAGTATCCAGTCTCGATACATCTTAACTAGGAATTTTTCAAATAATGTGATTTTTATGCTATGATAAATTGCTCATGATTATAATAACTTTTAATTACTATTACAAAACCCATCAATTATTGAATTTCTATTAAATATACCTAAATTGAATTATTGATTATTTATAACACATTATAATAAGTTTATAATAGAAAGAAAATACATTTTATTTCGAAACAAATTTTATTGCAAAGTTAATAATTTGTAATAAATTATAGAATTGCCCTATAGCATACACTCTTAACTCTATCAAATATGACGTTGCGAGAAAACATACTTAAATTAGTTGATCTTCCTACTCGATTCGAAACTATCAAGGATCTATTAGCTTTATCATGTCTCGACTCTAACATATAAACTAGGTCATTAGAAATAAATGAATTTAGCGACCCATATCAAATAAAACATGAACAGAAATATCATAAATGGGAAGTATATATACCTGAAACGGTGATGTCCTTCTTATTTTCCATAATTGATGATACATTCAATGATTGAGGAGTAACATTCACTATATATGCCTTTACAATTTTCTTATCCTTAGCTGGTTCTGGAAAATCCTTCCTTAGAACCCTAGGCCTATCACAGTTGAAGTAATTCTTCATAACTCGAAAATCTCTTAAGAGATTCCCCCTCACTTTGTGGTTGTAGCAAGTTGTTTCAAACTTTCCTTTCTTTTGCCTCTTTCTTGCATTGCAGTTGTTTCTCTCCCGTATTTTTCATCGGGAACTTTCTCTTTACTTACCTACTAACTTACGTCTTCGCTTTCTACTTAGGAACCATGACTTTTATCAGCATTTGGTACAAGCTCTAGTGCCTCAAAGCCATATCTACTATCTTCTCGAACCCCTCGTCAATGTTGTTCACCAAGCACTATTCAAGTAGTAGTTTAATGTAATAATGAACTTCTTGTTCTTTTTCAGTGGAAAGTCAATAAAGAACATCCCATACTTTAAAGAAGAATCAAACTTAGACAAATACTTCAATATAGACTTATTGTCTTGCTTTAAGTCACCAAACTTCATAAACAAGATGGATTTCTAAGCAGTAGGAATGAAATTTACCTAAGGATTTCTGAGTAGATGAAATGAACTTCACCTTAAAACGAGCCTTAAACAAGACACAAGTGAACCAATCCTTACGAAAAGCAACTTTGATTGCATTCCACTAACACTTTACTCTATCTCAAAGTTGTCGCGAGGCTAGCTTCCTATTTCGAGCATCATTTAGCTCTACGCCGTCAAATATATGCTCACAAATGTATATCCAATCTTGTACTTCTTTAACAGATTCTGTCTCCATGAATAGTATTCCTCTAAGGCTAGAATAGTCCTTGTTCAACTTAGAAAAATCAATTCTAGGCGCTTGCACTTATGTGCCACCACCCTCCATTGCACGAAGGTCTCCTCTTACGGCATTCTATATTATGTTCATCATTATCTGAGTGAAGATAGATTGGACGTGGGGTTAATAATTGTTTACTGCTTTCTTCTCTTTCTACTCTAAATGCTAGGTTTTTGGTTATGTTCCTTATTTTCCGACTCAGTCTTATTATTTGTACTAAGAGGGATCGATCTCTCATAGAAGGGTAACAACATATAGTGATGTGTGTGCAATTCATCTTACTATATATACATAGTTTGCAATTCTAAATTCACAATTATGCTCCCTCACACCTATTTCAATCCATTTCAAGGTCTATGTAACAACCCACCCTTTGCAATACTAAAACTCAACATCTTACATCATCGCACGACTTTCGATTACAACAAAGGACAGATTATCGGTGTAAAATTAGAACGAAACGCTAAACCAAGACATCGATGAGATCTCACAATGAAATGACAATATATAATATACTGAATATACATGGACAAAATAGAATAACAATATATAAGAGACCACACTAGCAGAAGAAACCGGAAAATAAATATCAGTACATAATAGTCATAATACATCAACTCCAAAGGAATACAGAGTTCTGAATAAATATTTTATAAAACAATCTCATATGAAAATAATAGGTCTGTCATGTAAAAATGAAATAACAAGTATATGTATCTCAAAGCATTGATGCCATGCCACCAAAATGCTCCACTACATTGTATTGACCTGGGTTTTCAAACCAGTCAAAATCATCGAAAACCCATCTGTTCAAAAACTACAAATGAAAATTACCATTTTAATACGTAATATCATTTGATAAATATTCAACACTGGTAAATGTATATGATCTAGCTTTAAATAATACAACCTATCATAGTAATCATTTATTCTAGGTATGCTTTAATATAAAGAAAACTCAAATAAAAATATCTAGCACTGCATAACTCTGATGAGAGAGACAATAAGTCATTCTTGCAAACTCAATAAACAAGTCAAATGCAGAAGAAAATAGTAAGCAGAAAGAAATATCAACATATGATAAACATCAAACAACAAACATGAAAATGTTCTGTTATTATTGGGGTTGCATCACTACCACTTGTGATTGCCTATGTATCCCTATCTAATTGGGTATAGGATCAAACTAAAGTGGTTCTCCTACTGTAAATCAGAGACTCATGGAGCCTATGATGCACAAACACAAATGCAATTCCCGAACTACATAGCATATAGCATGCAAATGTCGCTTCCAGTCTACTCACTTAGACTTAATCCTTACATTTAGATTTCTTAAAACTAATTAACATTATTATTTTCAAAATATAATATTTTTCAAAAAATAAGCTCTTTGAACTAAATTCCCAGTTTCATTTCAAACCTTTGAAATAATAATATGTACATCCTTTGCATCAAATTATACTTTACTTCGGGATTTAAAAAAATCACTTTTGAAAATCCCAAATGCTCTATTATAAAGATATCAAAACATATGCAACTAGATCAGGAGGTTTCTCCCAATAGCAAGGCAACTAGGTCCCAGTCTCTCTAGAATAAATAAACAAAGTATATCTCTCGAGTAGGATTTACTGAGGGTTACCAAAACCTTTTGCCCACTTCGTGGGTTACCCAAATTATTGGTAACATAACAAATAATTTTTGTTCCCAGAAGGGACAAATCATTTTGCACTAATAATCACAAATAGTTTCAAACACAATATTATTTGTTTCCTAAAATAATTTCAAATCCATTTCAAAACCACCGAGATTTAAGTTCTCGAAATAATAGCTTTTTAAATCCTTGTTGATCTAAAACATTTAAAACCAATGTGTATTCCCAAAATATCTTTTGTATCAAATATGGTAAAACACTTTTACAAATATTTATTTCTAAAATATCTATATATCTCTTTGGAAAAAAAATTCTTCCAAAAGATAAATATATTTTTATAAATTAAAATAAACTCATTTTATTATAATTAATTCCTTAACCAATATTACACCAAAAATCTTGTAGCCAATTATGATATTCTAATCACAAGGTGTTCATCCTCAATTCATATGCAATTAAGGTCTACTCAACCTATGCAGTAAAAAAGTAATTGCTCATAAAATGGCTAAGCACAATTCAAACAACCAAACCAATAGTAAATTACAACACGTTATTATGAACTATTCAACAATTTGAATAATGACATAAAAGTCAGAATTAACTAGTAAATATAAATTAATGTCCAAATTTACATAATAGTAGACAGTGATTTATTCTGCTAAATAGATGTCACAAATGAAGTATAATAATTTAACTACGTTATTTGTAATTAAATACGATGATCAATATTTTATAATTCACTAAATGTAACAATAACATATACTAATATGTTTTTAGTTCATACAAACCTAGTGTCCAAGACTGCGGATGAAACAGAGTTCGTATAGAGGAGCTATTAATTTTCAAAGTCTAACGATTTTAATTAGCTAATTAATTAACTAAATATGCTTCACTATTTGATAAATTAAATTAAATAAACTTCTCACCCCCATTGCCCATGCCATACCAAACCCGAAACTTCCTTGCAAAAAGACCATAAGCATGCGCGACTGTCCACATTATAGTAAACTAAACCACAAAACCTTCAATCCCTTCATAATCTCATAAGCTCCCAGGTTTCCTTCCTTTCCATGTGTGTTTAATTAATAACATTGCCTAAACAAATCCTTGCCCAATCCCCAAAATTTGCGCCTTCTCCCCTCCATTAATGTAGACGTCATGACCACCTACCCTCCTTCCCCTCCTTCCATGCACTCCTACACCCGTATGTATCTCGTGGCTAGAACCTTCCTCCACCTCTCTCTTCTCCCTCATACACATCATACTTGCACTCACACAAGCACGAACGCACTTTCCAAGGCTATTCCCAAAAATGAAAATGTGTGCATACTTTTGTTTTATCGCTCTACAAAAATGTCCAACCTCCTTTTCTTTCTTCACATCAGCACTTATGACAACTACGACCTTCATAAGCCACCATTTCGAGTGCAACTAAAATGAAAAATGTTGATCTTTTCACCCCTACAACTTCCATTTTGGAAATTTTTGCAAATGCTTACTGTAGAGAAGTTACTATAATTATTAAATGGATAGGAGAATGTGATAATATGGTTCTATTCATTTGCAGGCAAGAAATATCAAAAGTGAATTTGTGTCCCTTCTTTTTTTTGAGATAGAATTTGGTTTGAAGTTTAGGAGGTGATTTAGGAAAGAAGAAGAAGAAGAATGGAAAAACAAAATTGTGTGCTCTCTTCCTTATGTGTGTAGATATGCATTTATAGGTTAATAAGGCTTCCAAGAGAAACCAAAACCAAGCTTCTAAGAGAAGCCAAAAGAAGCTTATTAAGATAAAGCTTCCATGAGAAGCTACTAAAACAAACCTTTCTAGAGGTCTATGAGAAGCTTATTAAGATAGAGATTCCATGAGAAGCTAAACAACATGAAGGGTATACAAGAGGCCAGGGAAAGATTGCTTCTCCGAGAAGATAACCAAGCTTCCAAGCGAAGCTGTTAAAATAAGACAAGTTAGGTCATTACATTCTTCCCTCTTTAAAGGAATTTCATCCTCGAAATTTCAAGTATCGAAAAATATAATGAAGCCAAACAATTAGAAAAAGTTAAGCACATTCAAAAATAATATCATCCATAACCCGGTCGGAGTTACCGTGCCTTGTCCTAACAATTTTTATTTATAAAATTAAGTTAGTTTCATTTAAAATTCCTAGATTTATTTATTAAACTTAGGAATATTTTACTTAAGCAGCTAACCAAGTTCTAATACCATTAACTGTAACACCCCTCTCCGGCAACCTTGGCAAGAGCCGAGGATGCTACATACAAAACGTGGTGCTATTAATAGTATCACAACTTAACTAGAGTATATCGGAAAGTAAAATCATTCAAGGTACATGATTTTAATAGGAAGCAGAATTATACATTCGCATTACCATACAACATAATTACATAAGATCTGAAAGTCTAGCCATCACAAACAATACATATAAATACACTAAAAAGACATTACACATAATATAAATCTTCACTTCAATGCATTCTTCTAACATTCAGGGTCGAACAATTAACCATGTAAACCTGAAATGTTTAAGTGTAGCATCATGAGCAACACAGAGCCAGTGAGAAGGATATCCCATCTATAGTTTTCAAGTCATGTTTTAATAGGTTTATAATAAGAATTTTCAAGTTTATCATCAAGTAATTTCATCAGAATAATGGTATATTAAAATTCAAAATGATATTCAAGATAGACTTCCAAGTAATATCAGTGAATAAATAAGACAAGTTTGCAATAGTAATTTCATTATGAAATTCTTTTGTAAAACCAGGATCATATTCATCTAAATACTCAATCATGAATCTAAACCACACACCCATTTTAGATAAGATCCTAGGATATTTTATCCTATTGCGATTGGCATCCAAGCACCAAGTATGGACGTACTCTACAAGTTGCAACACCAATAGGTATCATGGAGAAATAGTGCACTACCCAAGATCTAATGTCTTATATCGTACATCCATCATCCAAAGCTAACCATCAATAATGAAATAATCCATAAAAATTTCGTAATTATAGGAAAAGTATTCTCTCAAAATACTTTTATACTCTGTAAATCATTTTCCAACACAGATAATTCTTTTCTTTTTTAAAAGCCTGAACGTTCGTTTTATAAATAATTTAGAAGGTATTAACTATGATAATTTCATCCGACAAAATATCTTTTCAAAACATTTGATGGATATCAAAAATATGACACGAATCAAAAGTTATGGTGTTTGCATTGGAAGTGTTAAATTTTAAATTTTAGCTTATGTCCAAAACATAGGTCATTTTACAATAGGTTTTTGGGGTTGTAAATGTTTGAAATTTGAAATATATATAATATGATTATTGTAGATAATTAAACTAGCTTTTCAACAAGATAAATTTCGACCAAATCCATTCACACAGTCAAATATTATGATCCATATACAACAACGTGTTTTTGGATGGTCCTTCTAATCACTTCAGCCTAGGTATAACTCGACATTGCACCTCGATTTCAGCTACTAAGATGTTTGAATTTGATAATGGCATAAACATTAAAATTGTATCTCTTTGAGTTATCTTCCATAACATTAAATAAATCCAAATTTTGATAAGATTTGCAAAAACTATACTCGAATTACTAAAAGGTGTTTTAACCGTTTCGAACCAATATTATAAATGCTAAACAATCTAAGTATCACATTATGGAATGACGTAACTGCATATATTTAAATAGCTTTTCGCACCCCAAATATTTTTTAGACTTTGATTCAATCCCCTTGATGCTCCTTAATTCTATTGGCTTTGTATGCCTTTACTAGAGTATTCTTTGAGATAGAATTTTGTTTGAAGTTTAGGAGGTGATTTAGGAAAGAAAAAGAAGAAGAAGGGAAGAAAACAAAATTATGCATTCTCTTCCTTGTGTGTGTAGACATGTATTTATAGGTTAATAAGGCTTTCAAGAGAAGCAAAACGAAGCATCTAAGAGAAGAAAAAAGAAGCTTATTAAGATGAAGCTTCCATGAGAAGCTACAAAGACAAGCCTTTCTAGAGAAGCTAAGAGATTTTTTATTAAGATAAAGCTTCCATGAGAAGATAAACATCGTGAAGGGTATATAAGAGCCTTGTAACATCCCCCTACTTGGAGATCCAAAACTAATGGCTATGGATGTTGCAGTCATCCATAGTTATTAATCCTCGACGACCAAATATGGTGATAGATTCATTGATACACAGAAACACATGAATATGGAAAAAAATTAAACTTCAAACAGAATCACATTTCATTTAAAAATATTTCCAATTTATTACATTATCCCAATATTCGCAAGCTACTGTCAGAGAAAATATATTTATTACAGCATACGCCTAAGAGCGACATATGAAGATGCCTCCTTGGATGATCAGAGTATATATAGACAATATAACAACTCCGACATTACAAAAAACATAGCGGAATCAAAAGATAAGAGAACTATAAATAGCTATCATGCCTCCTACATATCTCCAGAAGCTTATTCGTCTTAAGAGGTACCTAAAACCTCAACTCTCAAACTACTCAAAATCAATTGAGTGCCTGAAAGTTTAAGGGGAAAACATAAACTTCGAGTCAGACATAAAGCCTAGTATGAATAATAATCTACAATCTCAAATCATTTAGATATCTAGTGAGATCACACCGCTTAGCGGAATGAGTTTCCCCTCACTGGTATCTCAAAACCTTTATAAAACATATGCTCATGCATCTATAATGGTTAAAACAATTCAAAGCAGTATAATATGATGATATGAAAAATAAATGAATTAATTATTGATTACCCATCCCCAGTCATTTTAGACTATCTATCTCAATAATAGTTTCAAGGATTACTATTAAACTAATAGTTTTCATGGGCTGACTAATAATCGGTTAAACATTTAAGGACTCTGTATCCAATTACATTGTTTTCATGGGATCACTATGAACCTATGGGTAACTCCAATATCTTGCTCCTATCCTAGCTTTCATCGGTTGACTAGGAACCTATTGGTAACTCCAATATCCTTTCCTCTTACCCTAGTTTTCATAGGTTGACTAGGAACTTATCGACATATGTTGATATTTCATACGGATATAGTTTTCATGGGATAACTACAAACCTACTAGCCCCTACCAGTATCCAATCATAGTTTTTATGGGCTTACTATGAACCTGTTTATCTGACATCTTCTTTTACACATAATTTTCATGGATTAATTATGAACTTATTGGCCCCTGCCAATATCTTTTCCCATACACAATTTTCTTGGGATTACTGTGGACTTGTTGGCATCTGCCAACATCTTTCTTTTATATTTTAGCATCCTATATTCGGGTCTTACCGATCTCCTGGATGCAATTCTACTCATCCAAGAGTTTATTCAATTTATAATCACTATTGGTTTAACCTAACTGGTTCTCCAACCATTTATCCCCAAAATGGAGTTATGGGTCTATTATAAAGTGAATATGTCAATATTAGTAGAAGCGATATAACAACATAGCAATACCTCTCTTATAGGTTTAATATGAAATATGATTAATTCCTTTAACCTATTTCTTTATCAAAGATAGCTTCTTCTTAAAACCATTATAAAAATTCCTTAATATTGCCATGAGTTTTTCCTTTAAAAATAGAGTTTGGACCACAAAACCTCTCGATACCTTCGAAACCTAGCTTTCGACTTCATAGGATGGCCTTTTTCGAAAGCCTTAAAAATCTATCTTCTAAATAGTAGGCTCCTGCCTTTCAATACTTTAAAATCTACCTTTCGCCACCTTTTGAATACATTAAAAAATTAATATTTAACCTCTAGAAGTTTAGCTTCGAAACCAGTTGAAAGTACCCCTTTCGACACTATTGGAAGTAACAATTTCGAAACCATTGAGAATACCCCTTTCAAAAGCATAAGGTTTATACTTAAAACATTATTTGTGTCAAACTGAATATAGGTGAAAGCATCTTTTTCAAAACCATCCTTTATCATATAAGAATATTGGGAGAAAACTTGATGGCATTGGCACCATCCCTTTCGAAATCATTTAACATCTGGGTAAAACATTGGAAGGTTGGTGTCGAAACCCTTTTCGAAACCATCACCTTCGAAACCCTTAACCCCTTTCGAAAGCTATAAGAAGTAGCTTGATCTTATAAAACAAAATACCTTTCGATAGCATTGATATCTTCAATACCATTGAAAGGTTATAAAACAGCAGTAGGGTTCCGGCTAGGTTGGAACTCCTTCTTTCAAATCATTTTTTCCTAAGTAACGGAACCTAGTCGAAAGTAATTATAATTTAATGGCAAATCTTTCAAAACCTTTTTAAATCTTCTTTCAAAACCAAATGCTTTGAATCTATCGAAGGCTTAAAGCAAAATAAAGGCAGACGCTTTTCATTTTAAAAACAAACCAAGGTTTCGACTCCTTCGTATGCTATGCTTTTGATGCCTTACCATCTACCTTCCTCCAATCCATTGTGTACCATCTTTATGATATGGTGTATTGGGCTCAACATAGTAGGTTTTGACTAATATAAAGGCGGAGGCATCGGTGTCGAAAGGTGCTTTCCTAAGTAGGCAAAACCAATTTTCCGTTGTGGACTAGGTTTTATACCACTTTAAGCAAACTTTTCTCTAACTAACCTACCACGTGTCAGCATCTAATTGGTTGCCTTAAATTTATCTAATTCTTTTTCAAAAATAACTGCCGCTAATCCAGATCTAAACCATGGTTAAGTTAATCAATCAACCCTTCCAATTTTTGCAAAGAAGTCCTTCGTATAAAATAATTTATTTTGCATAGCAAATCACTTTGAAAAAATCCCAAAAAATTCCAAAATTCACATTAATCATGTTATCTAACATATCAAAATTCCAGACCTAAATTCTTGTATTTTCCAAAATAAATTTATAAACCCAAATGTCCATATTTTCCTTTGAAAATTCATAATAATCTTTCCATAGCTTGGAAATTCTCAAAATTGAAACCCAACTCCAAAATCATGTTTCTCATAACATAAATTTCCCATGGAATTTAAATAACATTAAATCTAAGTTTTGACCTAAAACTGTTCAATTTTTTTTTTAAACAACCTTGTTTAAATCAAATAAATCATGAATCAAGCATATCATCATCCAATATATCAAAAAAAAATGAATTTACCCTTAAATCCTTAAATATATGATTTAAAAAAAATAGAGATGGAATTATTATTCACCTTGATATAGATATGGAGATTAGATTGAGATTGATTTCCCCTAAGTTTGATTTTCTAGCTTTAATTTTGAATTCTTCTTCCTCTTAATAGTCGACCATTCCTTTCTCTTTTAATTTGCACTTTCAAATGACATGAATAAAGGGGTGAAATGGAAGGAACGAAATATATATAAGCGTATGGGTCATTGGGCGGAAAATTCCTAATATACTCTTATGTAATTTTATTACCACAAAACCATTCTCAAGCCCATTAGTTAGTTTATTAGGCATGGCCTTAATTAATTAATTCAAGTCTCAATCCACTTATCACATAACATTTACATTATCCTATATAATTTATCTAATTAAATCTGCTGAATAATGTTATCAAAACTTAGGGGTGTTATAGGCCCAAGGTAAGATTGTCTTCTCCAAGAAGATGACAAAGCTTCCAAGCAAAGATGTTAAAACAAGATCCACTAATGTAAGTACTTTGCTACATAAATTCATGTTTGCGCATGAACCACATAAAGAAACAAAAAAGTATGAGTACCGTAAAAATTTCTAGAAACTTCTCTTGCCCGACTCTGTTGGCATATCCCTAAAACCACCTAACTTCTAACTACCTAATCGAATACCTGAGAGTTGTCATGACATAAACAGAAAAAGACAAAATATGTGTCAGACATAAAGTCTGGTGTGATGGGAACTGTTTCAAAATACTGTATATTAAAACTATACACAAATAAATAGGAATAACAAGTTCACAACTAGCCCTCTCTACAAATGTAGCTCAAGGGTAATCCGAACTGCTTATAAACAAGTATAGTAAAATCATCTCAAAAGTAGGGGATCATACCATAACCTCCATTTCTTCTATAATAACAAGTTTGCACAATATCTTTCATTGCACTATACATAGCCCAAAACTACAATTAATATGGTAAAATATACCATGATCAAACTGTGATCCCAAAACAACGATCACTAAGATCGATAAGATACACCCCAATGCATATGCTCACAACTACTAAGACCAAACATTCCTTCAACTACAAACATATGACCCTAAAACGTCCAAGTGATCACAATAACAAAAAACTATTCTTGGTCTCAAAAGACCATGTTGAGTGTGTCATGGTCATCAACAAACATCTTGGTACAACATAAGAAGGTCGATACCTGGGTAGGTCACATAAGTCCATACACACCCTTAATGTATCACAACAAGTCGCCACCAAAAAAATCATATTTTACTCTAAGGTCAAAATCTTGGAGTACGGACACATTCATTAGTGTGTCACGATAAGTCAACACTAAACAAATCGTATATTACTCTAAGGTCAAGTCTTAGAGTACACTCTATATATAACGTATGGAATCAACATGCACGACTCCATTCGCCATACAAAAACCTATAGGACAGCTCTAATAAAACCACATACTAACCTGTATCGCATTTCAAATGGATGCAAGACCTCAGTGTCGTAATAATCCTCCGGTATACCCTCCCGGTCTACCTCAAAATTTGAGGTTTTCAAATACGTGGTGGGTGGGTCCCACATTGGCCTGGAAATCAAAGTACTCCAAAGCATGCCAAAATTTCATAGGTTGTAACCAAAAAAATGGTGAACGATGGTTCAAAACTCACCTCAATCCAGCTTCATATGCAAAAGTTATCGCGTTATTAAAAATAAGAAAAACATAATTTTAGCTAATTAATCGAGGGGATTCAGTTGACAGGACAAGGGTAGAGATTGATTATTTCCTCTTAACCAATCGACTCAATAGACCTATTCATTTGACTGAACTAATAGGTTCCAGGTAATGGGCCTAGACAGGAGCAACCCCCGCCAAACGATCGCCGATTTGCATGTCGTTTCTGCCGACGTTTCGCCCAATGAGGGGCCCTGCTACTATAGCCTGCATCCATCCCCTAGGATATCTATTGGGGTTTGTTTGTTGATGTGTTGGAAGTGGTTTTCTATGTATATGGAAACAAATTTCGATACCGAAATCTACTCATTGCACGAGTAGAGTTCAGCGGGCAATTATAGCAATCTAGCTTCCTCTAACACGCCAAAATGACATACCTAGCCTCCATGCCTTGTCCATAGCCTATACATGTGTCGATACACTCATTCATTCATGCTTATGCACACACACTCACACAATGCACAACTAAACACAAATCATATTTCAGACTTCACCGGGATGATTGCTCGGCCCAGTATACTCTCACACAACTTAGTGCACGGGAAAGTCGCTACGGCTATACGAAATGCCTGTAGTGGACTTGTAATCAATTATATTTTTGTATAATCAAACAATTGCAAATATATAAAAACAATAAACACACAAGAATTGTAACTATGATAAAATATTGGTTTTACTTGTCGCTTAGCTCCAAATGCATGTACCGTACACCCGCCCGTTCATGTATACACACACATACATTCAAATGAGTAATTCAATCATTACTCGATCAAATATTACTTTTATTTACAAAACTTCTTCGATAAAAGTCTAATATGGTCTTATACCCTTTTATAGAATCTTGCTTCTATTTTATAAAATGTATCATTGGCTTATATAAGAACTTTAAGCTTTTAAATACTTAATACCTATCTTGAGTTATGTATACTTCATATTACTATTTTATAAAATCCCATATCTATTTCATAAATTTAATCTTCATTCATAAAATCTTCAAACCATTTTATAAATACGTAAGCTTCATCAGTCTCTAATCACTTTAATAATAAGTGTAGAGTTTACAAGCCACTTACCTTAGCTTACTAACATTTTTTAAAATCAATTCAAATGGATTAATGAATATGTTCCAAGGACGTGCACATCATTGCACCAATTAATTAACCCTAAATCAAATAATAACATCACAAAAAATCACCCAACTAACCTAAATCAAATCTAGGGTTACTAACTACTTTCAAAATATAGTATTAGGGTCTTAAACAATTAAATTGCTAAGGGAAACATGTTCATAACATGAATACAAGCCTAACCATAGCATAGAAGTCTCCAAATCATTCTATTATGCTTCATAATTATAAGTGAACGAATTAATGAAGTATAATACTCAAATTAAATAGGAGAATCATCCCACTCACCTTCTCTTTCACTAATTAGTTTAAATTACTAAGACTCATCTCCATGCTCTCTTAAAATCAAGACGAAACTCCACATTCCAAGTCAAGCTAATTCCTTCCCGAGTTTTGTAGAGAATCATATGAGAGGAATTAGGGTTATTTTATTTGAATTTATTGGATTTTATTTGGAAATGGATCAATGGATCTACGATTAAAGGATTAAGACGTAATTATGAAAGTAATTAGGAAAGTGGAGAAGAATGAAACGTGAAGATGAAATGAAATGAAAGTGGGAATAGATTAGCTATTTATAGGCTAGCTTATGGGCTAAGCCCAAGTTCACTTCATTCTCCAAAGATCACTGTTCACTCTGAAAATCCAAACAAATTAATTTTATACTCATTTTACTCGATTCGAAAAAACTAACTCATCTACAGGTATATCGGGTGCTAATTCGATTGTTCGTAAAAATCAACTATTAGAGCTGTTATGTTGCTTAATGATTAAATACTTAAATTAGCCATTTAAATATTCGATCGTTATAATTACAGGGTGTTATATTCTCCCTTTCTTAAAAGAATTTCGTCCCCGAAAGTCACAAGGGTACGAAAAAGTAACTGGACCGACGAAACTTTCCAAATCTCAGTTTTGGAAAGTTCCAATAGTACCTTCCTTTGTGTTTTTAGCACTGTGGAACTCCCAAATTAGAATGCATCACACGCTATGAAATATGCGATGACCCACGTAATCCCATATTTGCCTAAAATTCAAACTTCCATTAAGAAAGCTTTTCACTACTTAAACGCCAGTCTAAGCAAATAAGCATTTAAAAAGCTATGCATTACCTCTTAAGTACCTAATTATACTATACAAAGAGGATTGTGCATTAACACAAAATTCAAACATGTATAACCTTAGTGTAGTAACCGATACTATTATAGTCATACATTAAAACCAATTAGAGAGTACGCTTAAGTGAGTCGGTATCAAAATATACCACTGACATTGAATCGCATCAAAAGGTAGAGGGCTCATATAGATCACATCTCTCCTCGTAGTGGGCATGGATGATAGGCGATCTATTTCAGATAGCTAAGGAACACAAATCGATACCCATCATTACTGACGTATAGAATAAACAATGGACACTTATCACGATCCAGTGGTTCCAAATAAATAGGACTAGCATACTAACATACTCAGACATTTGTCACAATTCAATTATAAATAGATTCAACATACTAACGTACCCAGACATCTATCATGATTGAATAATAAATAGAGCCAGCACACTAACATACCCATACACCTATCAGGATTCAATAATAGGCATGGCCACTAATTTAAGGTCAATGATCTATAAAGCCATTTATATAAGGCCAATACAATGTATGATCACTAAAATAAGATCAATACTATGTATGATCACTAATATAAGAAAAATATAATGTACGGTCACTACTATAAGAGCGATACAATGTATCTAACTATATGTCTCAGCACATTTCATCAAAATCATAAATAACTTGATATAAGGAATCTGTCTTAGCCTACTGTCATCAAACCATAAGTGACTCGTAACTGAGAAACACAATGTCTCAGTCCACTATCGCCAAAATTGCGACTACCATAAAGGTAATCAAACACACACTCCAAGTAGCAATCAATCAATGACAATAAGCGACAAGAAATCATCAAATAATAGCCAATAATGATAAGCGACAATAAGTAGCATTCAAACTATCAAACATGCAAGCAAGCAATAAAAAAATCAACAATAAAAAATCATCCAACACGATGTCAAATAACAACAATAAAAAAACAAGATCAAAAGGTAACAATAACAGTAAGCAACAAGCAATAACAAACAACAAACAATGCCAAGCACAAACAATAACAAGCAACAAACAATCGCAAGCAAAAAATACAAAAATACAAACAATGAAATATTTAAAAGATTCTACACCAACATGCTCAGTAACCATCAAGATTCAAAAGTGCATGCTGGACCATAAGCTCCAATGAGTTCGTTCGACATTCAAAAGGAATAAAAGCCTAAGTGGTGCAACTTCTTTCATGAATATAACACATGAACGACTACTACACCTCTCGATTACAAAGAGGAAAACCTATAACAACACATAAATTTATCACTTTTATAAATTATAATTATTTTTAAAATATTCAAATATAAGATTTTTTAACATAGATTATAATGTTTTGAACAATAATATTGGTATCTTATTTTCGAGTAAGTATTTACAAAAATATATCTTCTTTGGAAAAATATTGATAAAATGGCCGAAAGCCATTTTTCAGTAAATAGCTCTAAAATCATAAAACATCGTGCGTAGAGTTGGATATATACACTTATTTATCTATTTAAACAAGATTATGAAATAAAATAATCTTTTTATTCTGGGAATAAAATGTATTTATGACATCATTGATAATAGCATAATATCTAATAATTGATTTATGATTTTAAATTAAGATTTAAGGATTTAATAATTGTTTTAATTATTCTAATAGTTCCTTTAAATTATAATAATCCATTTTAAATAGTTATAAATTGATAATAAGTCATTTATAATAACTTTATAAAGATATATGCTTGATTTCAGAAAAAATGAAAATTCGTATCCCTTTATCGATATAACATCACTTTTTGTTAACAAATGTTTAATATGTTTTTATAAGGTTTTATAATTCAAATGAGTTTTAATTTATTAATAATGGTAAGAAGTTATTTTTCAAATTTTTGTTTACAATTATATGTACTTTATTTAATGAGTGAAAATGTAAACGGGAATCGGTTTCTCGATTTTCAACAGTTTAACGAAAGGAAATTGTTCAAAGATGGTGCGATGTTGTTTATTCTCTTGTGCACATACATGTACATATATATACATGTCATATGCACACATAAACGTATATAAACATACAAATGTACATGTATACATATACATATATGTTAAAAATATCTATGATATTTTAAGAAACTTGATACTAAGCATCCATAAGTCAATGACGATGGCTTGGGTGTGAAATGAAGTGATGGTGGCACATGGGAGGGGGTTTAGGCTATGTAAGGCAATGGGAAATGAAGGGTTTGGGTTAATGGTAGGTATGTAAATGCACCTGTACATATTTGTTTTCAGTCTTTGGCTATAAATACCCACCTTCACAACTCCTTTCTCCATCTTATTAATTCTATTGTAACTTCTTCAATAGCAAACCAAATGGAGATTTTTTTTCAACTCGTGTAAAATTCCAATGGCAACAACTTTCATGTGTGCCGCTTCTACTAGTTTTGAGCTTAAAGCGCCAAATTCTCACTTCTTCGCATGGCCTTTTTTGGCCTAAATTTTAGGTTCGAGAATGCCCCGTTTCCTTTTGAACATATATCCCACAAAAATAATCGAAATTAAGTGTTTCTTTTATTGTAATTGTAGAAAAAAGAATTTTTAGAACTTTTCCTCTGTCAAATTTTAAAAATTCCTTAAGCACCATGTTCAAAACTCAGTTAGAAGATGATGCATTTTCGAGTTTGATTTTTGTGAATCTGAGAATACCACCTCTTCTTTTGACCATGTCACTTTCAAAAAAACTTGGAATTAACTAATTATTTTTTAAATCGAATAGGAGAGAATTTCAAAGAATTTACAGTTAACATGTCCAAATTTTTAGTGCAACATAGTCAAAAAGCCGAGAGAAGATGACCTATTTTTTGGTCTAGTTTTATGAATTCATGGTTAATGCTCCACCACTTCTCTTCCATACTTTTGGCCACCTTCCATCTCATGATCAAGGATGAACCTCCACCTCTTTCAGGCATAGGTCGTGCCTTCCCTAAGGTCCTAGGCTAGGATCCATAAGATCCAAAGCAATCGTAGCGAAGCTACAGTCATTTTGAAATTAGTTCGATTCAAATCAAAGATGAGAAACTCTATGTTTGTGTGTGTGTGTGTATGATATGATATTATTTCTATGGATGTTTACTATGCATTGATCAAATTTGAATGTTGATTATATGTTTATTTTGATACTGAAACAAATCACGTTTAATACATGTCGAATTTCACAAAAGAAATCACTTTCCTTTGATAATTGAAATGGTTTATACGAGATTATTAAACCTCAAGAGAATGGTTTAAATGGTTTATAAATGTTTATAAGCAATAAAATCCAATTTGGTGAAGTTTTGACAAATTATGAAAATTGAGTCAAAAATAGATGCGTCGCGTAACGGTAGTTTGTGATTTCACGTCGTAGAAAGTTAAATCCATGTATACGATGAATTCGAAGTCGGAATTCATTGTAATAATCATTTTAAAAACTTTTACTGTCATAGTTTTGAAATAAAAGAAAATTATTAAGATTATGTTTAGTAGATTTTGAAATATGAGCAAAACAAGTTTTCAAAATAGTCGCGCTTTGGCAATTGGAAAAACGAAAAATTCTTTAAAAATAATATTTTAAATTCTTTAAAAATATGAAATAAATTTTATAAATCTTTCAAATTTTTTAAAAAGAGATTTGAGTTATAAAAATGAATTTCTAAATGATCGAAAAGTTGTTTTGATCAAATAAACCTTAAATGCGCTATTTGCAGCACTATTTACAGCACTTTTGTAGGACTTTTTGCAGCATTTTTTAATAAAGTTTGAAATATGATCCTAAACTTAAGAATTCTTTCCAAATATTTTATAAATGTTTTGAAATAAATAATTAAGTAAATTAAAGATGATTTGAAGGTTTTATAAATTATTTTAAAAAGTATAAATAAATGATTTAAAGAAAAGCTGTTAAAATCAAGCGGTTTAATCTTGGCTCTAAAAACCAACGTGTAGATTGGATATTTATATTCATGAGATCGGAATGTGAGTTCCTTAAACTAAGGAAATTTTCAGAAAAACCAATGCCATGGCTCACCTAGCCTCATTTTTGGGTGAGGAATAGATAAGGTCAAAATGTCGAAAACGAGGCAAGTATAAAAGAATCAAATTTACAAATTTAATTTAATACAACTCGGATTATATAGATATAATATTCTTACAATTGGTATTAAATTCCAAGGAGGGAACCCTACTATTTTTGTGAATTTTAAAGGTGATTTCACTATTTTTCGACGGATAGTAAAGGTTGAATACGGAAATTAATTTGAGACAAATTAGTATGATTTCTATCGACCCTTTTTAACTCAATAATGTTTTCTATTATGACTTATGACAATGATTGGTATTTCTGAAGTTAAATAGACGTTTAATAATTCCATATATACTAGAAAGAAATGTTTTAAAGTTATATATCTCTAGAAGATATTTTTGATAAAAAGAAAGTAATTAATCAAATGATAAACACCTATTTACTTAATATATTTTTTATGTTGATCGGTTCGAAGGAACCAGGGTCGGGTTTGAGTGATTCATCCGAAAACCACTTCGAACCAATTTACATATTCAAAGTGAAGACATGGAATGATAATAAATGGAATGAAGGTTTGCTTGTCACTGACCCTATAGGAAAATTTCCCATATGATATATATATGGAAATATTATCTTCATTTGATTTTCGTATGCAAGGACTTACTCGCTACTAATCCTAGAGGTGATGCCCGATAGAATGTGTAGGATAGTGCCATCGGTTTGTTCATTGCATGGACAACTCGTATGGACGAATGTCTGACATTACATTTTGAGATCACATGGATTGATCTCTATAAACATATCATCTGTTTGGTGGCGAAGAAGGCAACTGCTCTTAGCTTAACACCTTTTTCCGAGACATTCAAGCTCAGGAGTTTTACATTGCAGAAAACATTATGTGATTTCGGAACGACAATGTGGCATTCAAAGTGAAATGTGTGTTATGAAAGGTAAACGTTGCCTTATGCCTCGCTCCCCGAAAAAGACAATAACAGTGTAGAAACAATATGGCTATGTGGGTCACACCTATTTGGAGATGTCGTCGCCTTTCTAGATACCCTCTAAAATTTAAGTTCTTATGTATGTATCGGAATCTCGATAAAGGTCGGGAACGACTGGGCTAAGGATATAATTGATACTATCAAGGAGGTGGTAGGTCGGTCCTTTGTTGCTTTATGTGCCCAGTATCTGGACCCTACGTACATCCCTCTTGAGGTGTACTATACAAAAGGTAGTCCCTTACCTTGTTTTTGTATGGAAATCATTCTCTAATTAGTGCCTTTGGACTTAGTTGTAGACCTATTATGCTATCAAATTTAACCAATGTAACAATTTTGACTATTTTAATATATTTATTTAAAAAATGTTCTTTAAAGAAAGTCATTAGAAATAATATCAATGAATTTCATGTAGAAATGTTTTGGTTATCATTAGGTAAATTCCCGTTCCATGTTTGTGTGCAGATTGGCCTTATGAGGTACCCTTTTGTTTTCAAAACCCATATTTTGAGTTCTCATACCAGTCTCATGACTGCTCCGAAGTTTATTTCTTTTTCCTTAAACTCTAGGTGCCTTATTTTTCGGGCAGCCTAGTCAACAGGTTTTATTAGAGCAATTTGGAAGAGCTTGAAGCATGGAGATAGAAGATTCTTTAATAGACTGTTACCTCTTTTTCACTATACTTGTGTACTATTGTATTTCGCATTTGTAAGGATACATATTTATAACTGTCCATGTTTAACTCTGATAAACGTGTTTAGAATTTCCACTATATAGACTACATATTGAAATAATATATGTTATTCCATTCGTGTAAGGTTATGTTCTGTCTTTATTTTCTTTCTACCCTTAATAGTCGCGTTTTCCAACATTTCAATTTGCAACATGTGAATACCGAAGATGTATTAGTGTTGATTTTTTAGGGTCGAAAATCCTGTTTGTTACATTTGGCATCAGAGCTTATGATTGAGCGAATACCAGAGCCTGATAGGGGTAAAAGTCTCATCAAAGATTGGGTTAGTAACACATTAGGATGAGTTACCCATTAAAGATTGGGTAAGTGACACCCTAGAATGAGTGAGTATATTATATATGAGCGCATATTTGTCAATGATATATGAATGGTTTTTATTCTAGGAAAATATGGTAAATGAAATAATTTTACCTGGGGTTATATTTTAAAAATAAAGTAATATCGTTCAAATGATAGAGTTATTTATGTAGTGATTAGTTGTTTGATTTAAAATTTTAAATATAAACAACTTTTGAATGAAGTTTCATGATTTGATTATAAAGTGTTTGATAATAAAATCTGGTTAAGCTTAATGAGTTTATAAGATAATAAATAAGCATGTTGTATAGAATTGTGTTTCATAAGAAAATCAGATGATTTTGTGAAAGATGAATTTGGAAGATATGTTTTATAAAGGGGATTTTGAGAATTTACATAGTGGTGTTTAGAAAAAATTTGAAAGTTTAAAGAAATTGGAGAAAACCAATATTATATAAAGAAATTAAACGTTTTACACAAAGTGATACATACATACATACATACATACATACATACATATACATACATACATACATACATACATATATATATATATATATATATATATATTAAGAGCAAAACTTGTAAATGTGATATTTTATCCATAAAGTAATAGATTTGTAAATAGTTTTTTATGAATATTTAAAATGGATTTGTAATTGATATTTTATAAATGGATATATAAATTGGATTTTATAAATAGCCGAATCCTTATACCATTGTTTTGGATTGTCGTAATGATGTTTTATGCAACATTCATTTTGACCCAATAAAGTGTGTATTGGAAAAATATGAGGCTTTCGTTAAATATTAGTAAATATACTAATTACATATTTAAGTATATAGATATATTTTCTAAGTATTAAAATTGAAATAGTTTCTTTGGAAAGAAGAAATAAACTTTTGGCAAATAATTTTTTTTAAGGTAATTATACATAAATAAGCATCTTTATAGAAATGTCTGAATAAAAGTTTTATGAAATGTTTTCATAATTTTTTTTGGAAAGGTTAATAAGTACATATAAGGCACACAAATTGTTTCGTCGCACGATTTTGATCTAAGATTGGACTACGGACCTTTATGGTGTTTACACCTATTTGAAAAAGGATTTATCACTCAATTATTAACATCGAACATTGATGAGGGTTTGTGGTTGGATACTTGAGTTCTCTATCATAGTTGAGAGCTATGCAAGGAAAACTAAAATTCTAATCAGAAAACTAGATCAGAGTCTGCACTAGCGGATCGGGGGATTAATAATAGTTCGAAAGTAATGTAACGACCCGTAAACTTTTGCTAATTTTTAATGGTTTTATTTAGCATATTTAATTTGATTTTTGAGAAATTTTAAATAATAATATTTTGAAATAAAAATTTACATTTGGATTACGTATAGTTAAATGTGGCAAGTGATAAATTTTCATCAAAAATTTAAGAAAGTATATTTTAGGGTGTGATTCTGTTCAATTTAAGTCGGTAATAATTGATGTTCGTAAAATAATTTATTTTGGGAAATTCAAGGCATAGCTGTTTTATCTGCCATCATTTCTTTTATTTATTTTCAAACGGTTCATTTGCCTTTATAACGCGTCCTTCCATATTTATTCTTACTGTCCAATCAAGCTATTAATTGCTTTGATTGTTTCTAAAACAGTGTATAGCTGTCACTTTTTCTACCGTTAAAATTTCAATTGCTTAATAATTTTTCCAATTCACAGATAGACTTCCCCATTCCTAGCTATTAATAAACTTTGAAATCATCGTCCTTGCCTTTCGTTATTCCCTGTTTTATAATAATAATTGAAATTTATAGCCGTTTCAGTATTTAACTTTTACACGTTTTATACTCATTTAGTTTCAGCAGTCCATTGCCTTTACTTTTTAAACTGTTCCATTTTCTTCCCAGGCAACAACTCACATTCCATTTCGCTTATAAATCAGTTTCCACTTTTACTCACCTGCTCACCTTTTCTTACATCTATCCGTTTAATAGTTTTATATAAGTTATAATACGTTTCCCTGATTCATCTCCTTTCCTTTTTCACTAACATGTTAATTCTGGGAAGTGATTAATTTAAAAACCCATCTTCCCCTCATTTCTTTAAAATTTCAGCTAAATTTCAGCTCGTGGAGTTGCTGTACATTTCATTAAAGAGGTATGTCACCTTATTAATCTCCGGAATTTAAGGGTGAAAATTTTATTTTTCTAACCTTTCCTTTCCTACGCTCCCTGTTTCCACTTCTTTCATTATGACCGTTCATTATATATACACTACAGCTGGAAAGTTATAAATGTATAAACTTAGATACGTTTTGTATTTATTAAAAATTTAAAGCTCACCTTAATTTATGCAAAGCGTTTTTCCTCTGCCTTTATGACTTTGGGTTTACACATACTATTGCTTCCACTTCCTCCCTGAAGCCTATTTTCTTTCTTCCCTAAGTTGTTACAGCGCCTCTTCAAGGTCATAACCGCATACCCACGCCACATCTCACCACGTGCTTCCAGTCCAGGCGACAGCCGCCATGATGGCCGAGCACAGTGCTTCCTTCTCTCCTGTTCCATTTTGCCTTCCCTAGGCACAGCCGATACCCCTATCGCCATCGCCCATCAAACACTCGTCACCACTAGCTTGCATACGTTCCATATATTAGGTATAGTACTTCTGTCTGTTAGCATATATATATATATATATATATATATATCGGTGAATTTGTTACATGGGTTATATTATCTTGGGTTTCCCTGTTTCCAGTTTAATAATATATTATACAAATTTTGCAGCGTCTATTATATGGTTCATATATATATATATATATATATATATATATGTCAAAGTTATTCTTTTATATATATAAATGTATTTGTGCATATATGTATATATGCTGTTATATTAGTTTATAAAATAAAATTATCCTTTTTCGGCTGCTGTATGTAAAGATGCTTTTTGATCTAATTTGTTTAAGCTTAGTATTTTGTTTTTTTATATATATAATATTTTAAAGGTGAATTTTATTTATGTGAAGCTTTTCGTATCATGTTATTAAATGAAATAATATAAGGTGATTTAAAAATATATGTACTTTTTTTGAATCTTTTTGGGGTTTTATAGGTTTTGTTATATATTACTCTTTCTTAATGCAATCTACTGGAAACAACAAAATAGGTGAGTAAGAAAAAGAACGAAAACCGTATGTATATCTAAGCATTCGAGTTTATACATTTGGTCGGTAAGTATATGGTATTTATAACGGTTTTGAAAGTAAATTTTAAGCATGTCTAAGCGGTTTATGTCGTAGTGGTTATATTATTATTTAAATATAAGTATCTTATGCGCAGGTTTTAAGTGTATATAGTATATTTATAATATAAAGTTTATTAAGTTATAAAAGTTTATACAGTTCATATTTTATAAGATAAAGTTTAAAAGTTATATACGCGGTAGTTGATATGTTGCAATGAACATACATTATATACAAGTTTTTATTTTAATAAGTATTATTTCAACATATATATTGCATATATGTTTGATTTTTTTTATTGTATATGTGTTTGGTTTAAAAACAATGATTTGAAATGTATGTATATTAAATTTAGAATATGTTTTATATATGTAAATAGTTATATATAATTATATATATAATTGTAAGTTCACTTGTATCATTCATCTTCATCGATCTAGTTCTAATTTGAATTCGATTTTTTTTCTCTTCCATTTATTAGCTTTGTTCGTCGTGTCTGTTTTCTTCGTCGAATCGTGTCTATCTAGCGTTGCTTTGGAATTCGTAACTAAACTTCATTGTCTATTCTATTTAGCCTCGAAGGTGAGCAATCACTCACGATTAACGTTCTTATATTTATTAAATTTGATTTCAATTGAAACAACAATTGAAGTATGCTGCTGTAGTTATTTAAATTATTATATTTATGCTATTATCTATAACTGTTCACTTGTGGGATATGACACCATATCCTATTGTTTATATTATACTGTTATTGATGATATATGCATGTTGTTATATTATTATCATATCTGTTATCACTCTGCAAGTGCCCTGTTAGTATAGTATTCATTATGGGTTGAAATGATACATACCCGAACGGACTTTAGGATAGGAGAAAATCGTTATGGGTTGAAATGATAAACCCAAGCGATTTTCATTTAATTGAATTTGGGATTACGGGTTGAAATGATATCCATCCGTATATATTTAGTGGACGGATTTAAATGATAAATATCCGTAGCACTTGACTATATGATAGAAAATATATACAGACACCGTTGGTCCATATATAAATATTTTGAAATAATTTCTATGATTTTGGAAAGAAATATATGGTTTAATAAATATTGATTCTTAAGATGGAAATTTTATCTATAGATTTAGTAGCAATATTTGATTTAAATTAGAACTGATTTAATACAGATATTATGGTTAAGTATTTGTGTAAATCTATATTTCAAAAAGATTTTCTTGTAATAAATTGAATAATTAAGATTGGGAGGTAAATTTGGATTCGTTAAAAATGGTATTTAAATAAGGATTTATTTAATTAAATCGATTTGAAATTATTAAATGGGAAACCTAAAGGTATTATTTTTATAACTGGATTTTTGATTTAAGTGATTTAATGAATATTTCACGTTTAAATAAATTAAAATAAAATATTGAGTAAAATGTAATTTAAGATTACTTAAATGATATTGAATCAAATGAGGGAGCATTTCAAAACTAAATAATAATGAGGTTAATCGAGATCTTTATGAAACTGTTAAATTGAACATTTAAATATTAAAGCTTTGAACTATATTGGAATTTAAATGGGTTACTTTGAGATTCAGATATTTACTTGAAATCAATATAGTTGAATTGTTATTTAGAAACTAAATTGAATAAAAATGAAAATTTAGGTTGAACTAAAATTTGAAATTATTATTTAGAAAACTAAATTGAATAAAATTTAGTTTGAAATGTTGAATATTTAAAGTTTGAAATATATTGAAATATGAAGGGGTATTTTGTGATTACAAATTCGAATTTTGAGATCGATAAAATTGAAATGGTTATTTAGGAATTGAGTTGAATTTTAAATTGATAAATTGAGATTTGACTAGATTTAAATTTTTGATTGGAGTAGATCTGAATCATAACTGTGAAAGTGATCAAATTTGAAAAGAAATATATTTGAAGTGAAATGATATTTTGTTTTTGAATAATAAATAAAATTGAGATGGCCACGGTGACATAGTGTATATTTCTACCCTATAGATAGTTCCAGGGATCCTTAGAGGATGGTTATCCCAAACATCCTCTAAGTTGATTTTACTTCAGTTGATATTTCACTTGCGTTGGATTTATTGATATAAGAATGTTAATCCTGACTCGAGTGTTTTGTGTTTTGCTTTACGTTCGAGTCAGACTGAGTGATACAGCATTGAGACTCACCTTTGGAGTTTGGAGCTTCGCTTGGAGATCCGACTATCTCTTAGCTTTCAACACTTCCAGTTGATTCGTTAAGAGAAGTCATCTATTGCATTGGAGACGTCACTGTATCTAGGATATTCTGATGCATTTTATTTCTAACTTTGTTATATAGTAGCTTCATGAACTACCATTCATTTATTCCGCTGTGTATTATTGTACTACTCTGTATCTGTGATTCTGTGATTGATTTATTTACTGTACAAGTTTTTGCCAAATTTAAATAAACAATTCGGTATTTTGAATTATTCAAGTCGGACATGTGTAGTATTATTGTCGATTTGAGTGGTCCAAAATAGCGAGTCGTCATAGTTGGTATCAGAGCGAGGCTCTAGGCAAAACTTAGCATATATGGTAAATTTATTTACAGAATCACTTTCATTCGAGTTGAATCACTTCCTTTTTGACTCGATTTTCTTTGAATTTTGGAATGTCCCTCGGTTCCGAAATTCATTCTTGTTTCTTCTATTTATATTCGTTTGATTTATGGAGTATTCCATAACTCCACTGAATGTTTTGTAAAGGGGGTGAAAACTCCTTTACAATCGGTATTGATTCACCGAAGATTTATATATCCTCGGTTTAGATGCTGTTATCCTGGTTATGTCGAGTTCTATAACTGGCGATCGAATGTCGATTTGCCTTGGAATTCCGTGTCGATCATATTCATGAAGTCACAGTTGACCCGGTTAAGGTCTCCCGCGATTTATATCCATAATCTATTTTGTAATTCAATTATCTCATCTTCGATCGAGTCTATCTTCGAATCAGGGTTCTATTGATTAGAGTTCCTCTAATTTAAATCTCTATCTTTATTTCAAAGTCCATTCTTGAATCATCCTTTGTAAATCGGATTTTGTTTACATTTTGATATTGTTTTATATACCGAAATTTTTATTTGGGCGACTATGATTTTATTCTATATATAAAAGTGAAAATATTTTGGATGAGGATTATATATCTTTTATAAACGAAAGTCTAAAATTTTGGAAGGATTTGAAATTTTGAAAATTTATAAGGAATTCGATTATATAAAGGATTTATAACTGAAGGATTTTGAATTTTAATTTCGAGGAATTGAGCTCTGGTATTTTGAAATTTGGTTTTGAGATTTCTAAAATATATAATAATAATACGATTTAAAAGTATTTTCCGGATAAGAAATATATCAAAAGAGTTCAAAAGAATTACAACGATTTAGAAGAAATTTCAATAAAGTTTTCAAGAAAATAGAAGTCCGTAACTCACTATGTCGCTGGAGAATAATTTCGGTGAAGAGTGCACGCATCATCGACATTGATTTTCGAGTTTCAAAGTGGGGGAGAGGCCACTCTAATAGCTTTGCTATGCGGGTGATTTTGGGAAACCAAATTTTGATTTCAAGTGCCAAGTACGACTTGATATTCGAAAGATATATGTATTTGTATTTGAAATGATTTGAAGTGAACCGGTGTTCAGTCCTCGAGTTTCGGATTTAATTTGGTATAGTCCTACCTATTGAAATTGATTTATTGATTTATTGTTAATTTTCAACTCTTAAATTGGAAATTTGATTTCCCTAACTATTTTGAATGTTCGAACACTTCCAAATCGAGGTTAAATTTTCAAAGCTAAGAAATTTCGAAGAGGATAAAATATTTGATAAAGCATATAAGTTTAGTTTTGTATGTTTAAGTTTGGAACCTTTTGTTAAGTAAATGAATATGAATATTTTGAATTATACTAATATGGAATTTGGTTCTGAAATGTTTTGAAAAAAAATTAGTTTTAAATAATGGTTTTCAGAAAGGTAAATTGAATATTTCAAACAGAAATAAATAGTTTAAGGGTTTTAAAGGGATAATTATAATTTGGAAACCATTTTGAGTATAACTGATTTAGAGAAAAATATTTGGATTTGAAATTTGATTGGAATTAAAACCAGTACTTATATGGTGATTTGGGAAATGAATTCGTTTGACCTAAATTTTGTTGATTTGGAAATTTGGATTATTTTCTAAACCTATTGTTTAAGAAACTTTGAAACTAAATTTATATTGAAATGATTTGAAATTGAGAACCTTATATTATTAAGTACTTGATTTGGGAGTGGTCGAACTTATATAAAATGGATTTTATAAGTATGAAGGTGATTTGAAATCTATTGATTTGAAAGATACTCAATTTGGAAAGAGAATTTTTTTATAATCGAAGTCTATATAAATATGATTTGATATACTATTGATTTGGAAAGTATTCGATTTGGAGAAGGAATCCAATATATAATGGACTTCATATAAGTATGATATTTGAAAGTATTTGGAAAGGTACTATATGATATATATATTTTTCGAAGTAAAGATATGGAAAGTGCCTTCTGCTTGATATCCGCTTTGTGGCCACCTTGTGGATTCATTCTATCGATATTATTCTCTCTGATTTTTGGTTTTCCAGATGTGATACTCGAGTGTCCCACCGTGGCCTAACCCATGGTTTGTTTTCTTGCGAATGCATAGCGCAACTGCCTGGCTGAGACTGGCCTAGGGGTACGTATTGTTTCCTGGGGTACCCAGGCGTAACCATTGTGTATCCTACAATCTGTGTAGGTCGCATTAGTAGTGAAACTGCCTGGCTGAGACAGCCTAGGGGTACGGATTGTTTCCTGGGGGACCCAGGCATAACCATTGTTTATCGTGCACCCTACTAGTCATCATGGTGTAACTCGCAGGGCTGAGAAAGCTTACGGATACAGATTGTTTCCTGGGGAATCCAGGCGTGGCCATTGTGTATCTGCGAACCATGGTTGGACAAAGGTTTTGATTTGATTGTTTTGTTTGGATTATACTTTCCATATCTGTTTTTTAAGGTTTTTCAAGTATTTTCACTGGGTGTTGAAACAGGTCTACTAAGTACTTGAAGAATTCTAGTTTTGCGCCTGATCAACGCATGGCCAGAGTCTGCAAGAACGAGGATAAACTTGTTGAAACATCGAGTTATAAAAGTATTTTTGAAAGGAAAAATTCGTTTCAGTATAAAAGTATTTAATGTTGTCAAATAACTTCCTTGAAAATATAACCAAGGATGTGAATAACTGTTTCTAGATAGTTTTCATATATATTTATAAAGGTGTTATTTAAATATATAAATGTTATGTATAAGGGAAGCAGGAAATTTTGCAAATGGGTTTTGAAAAGTTTTAAAGTGTTAAAGATAATTGAACTGCAAATGAAGTTTTCAAATGAATATTTCTAGAAAAAATTATATGGCCTTAAATTAATTGTTTATCCTTGTCTTTCAATCTATTTGTCTTTCTAGTTGTTTTTGTTCTCCTACCTTCTTCCTTTTACGGGGACGAAAAGTGTTGAGTGGGGGAGAGTGTAACAACCCGTAAAATTTTGATAATTTTTAATGGTTTTATTTAGCGTATTTAATTTGATTTTTGAGAAATTTTAAATAACAAAATTTTAAAATAAAATTTTACATTTGGATTACGTTTACTTAAATGTGGCAAGTGATAAATTTTCATCAAAAATTAAGAAAGTATATTTTAAGGTGTGATTCTGTTCAATCTAAGTCAGTAATAATTGATGTTCATAAAATATTTTATTTTTGGAAATTCAAGGCACAACTGTTTTATTTTCCATCATTTCTTTTATTTATTTTCAAACGGTTCATTTTCCTTTATAACGTGTCCTTACATATTTATTCTTGCTGTCCAATCAAGCTATTAATTGCTTTGATTGTTTCTAAAACAGTGTGTAGCTGTTACTTTTTCTACCGTTAAAATTTCAATTGCTTAATAATTTTTCCAATTCACAGATAGACTTCCCCATTCCTAGCCATTAATAAACTTCGAAATCATTGTCCTTGCCTTTCGTTATTCCCCGTTTTATAATAATAATTGAAATTTATAGCCGTTTCAGTATATAACTTTTACACGTTTTACACTCATTTAATTTCAGCAGTCCATTGCCTTTAATTTTTAAACTGTTCAATTTTCTTCCTAGGAAACAACTCACATTCCATTTCGCTTATAAATCAGTTTCCACTTTTACTCACCTGCTCACCTTTTCTTACATCTATCCGTTTAATAGTTTTATATAAGTTATAATACGTTTCCCTGATTCATCTCCTTTCCTTTTTCACTGACATGTTAATTCTGGGAAGTGATTAATTTAAAAACCCATCTTCCCCTCATTTCTTTAAACTTTCAGCTAAATTTTAGCTCGTGGCCGTTGCTGTACATTTCATTAAAGAGGTATGTCACCTTGTTAATCTCCGGAATTTAAGGTTGAAAATTTTATTTTTCTATCCTTTCCTTTCCTACGCTCTATGTTTCCACTTCTTTCATTATGACCGTTCATTATATATATACACTACAGCTGGAAAGTTATGAACGTATAAACTTAGATACGTTTTGTATTTATTAAAAATTTAAAGCTCACCTTAATTTGTCCAAAGCGTTATTCCTCTGCCTTTATAACTTTGGGTTTATACCTAATTTTGCTTACACTTCCTCCCCGAAGCCTATTTTCTTTCTTTTCCAAGTTGTTACAGCGCCTCTTCAAGGCCATAACCGCATACCCACGCCACATCTCACCACGTGCTTCCAGTCCAGGCGACAGCCGCCATGTGTGCCGAGCACAGTGCTTCCTTCTCTCCTGTTCCATTTTGCCTTCCCCAGGCACAGCCGATACCCCTATCGCCATCGCCCATCAAACACTCGTCACCACTAGCTTGCATACGTTCGCATATATTAGGTATAGTACTTCTGTCTGCTAGCATATATATATATATATATATATATATATATCAGTGAATTTGTTACATGGGTTATATTATCTTGGGTTTCCCTATTTCCTGTTTAATAATAAATTATACAAATTTTGCAGCGTCTATTATATGGTTTATATATATATAAATATATGTCAAAGTTATTCTTTTATATATATAAATGTATTTGTGTATATATGTATACATGTTGTTATATTAGTTTATAAAATAAAATTTTCCTTTTTCGGCTGCTATATGTAAAGATGCTTTCTGATCTAATTTGTTTAAGCTTAGTATTTTGTTTTTGTATATATATAATATTTTAAACATGAATTTGATTCAAGTGAAGCTTTTCATATCATGTTATTAAATGAAATAATATAAGGTGATTTAAAAAAATATATACTTTTTTTTTGAATCTTTTTGGGGTTTTATTGGTTTTATTATATATTACTCTTTCTTAATGCAATGTACTGGAAACAACAAAATAGGTGAGTGAGAAAAAGAATGAAAACCATATATATATATGTGTGTGTGTGTATATATATATATATCTAAGCATTCGAGTTTATACATTTGGTCGGTAAGTATATGGTATTTATAACGGTTTTGAAAGTAAATTTTAAGCATGTCTAAGCAGTTTATGTCGTAGTTGTTATATTATTATTTAAATATAAGTATCACATGCATAGGTTTTAAGTGTATATACTATATTTATAATATAAAGTTTATTAAGTTATAAAAGTTTATACAGTTTATATTTTATAAGATAAAGTTTAAAAGTTATATACGCGGCAGTTGACATGTTGCAATGAACATACATTATATATAAGTTTTTATTTTAATTAGTATTATTTCAACATATATATTGCATATATGTTTGATTTTTTTATTGTATATGTGTTTGGTTTAAAAACAATGATTTGAAATGTATGTATATTAAATTTAGAATATGTTTTATATAAGTAAATAGTTATATATAATTATATATATAATTGTAAGTTCACTTGTATCATTCATCTTTATCGATCTAGTTCTAATTTGAATTCGATTTTTTTTCTCTTCCATTTATCAGCTTTGTTCGTCGTGTCTGTTTTCTTCGTCGAATCGTGTCTATCTAGCGTTGCTTTGGAATTCGTAACTAAACTTCATTGTCTATTCTCTTTGGCCTCGAAGGTGAGCAATCACTCATGATTAACGTTCTTATATTTATTAAGTTTGATTTCAATTGAAACAACAATTGAAGTATGCTGCTGTAGTTATTTAAATTGTTATATTTATGCTATTATCTATAACTGTTCACTTTTGGGATATGACACCATATCCTATTGTTTATATTATACTGTTATTGATGATATATCCTATTATTATCATATCTGTTATCACTCTACAAGTGCCCTGTTAGTATAGTATTCACTATGGGTTGAAATGATACATACCCGAACGGACTTTAGGATAGGAGAAAATCATTATGGGTTGAAATGATAAACCCAAGCGATTTTCATTTAATTGAATTTGGGATTACGGGTTGAAATGATATGCATCCGTATATATTTAATGGACGGATTTAAATGATAAATATCCGTAGCACTTGACCATATGATAGAAAATATATACAGACACCGTTGGTCCATATATAAATATTTTGAAATAATTTCTATGATTTTGGAAAGAAATACATGGTTTAATAAATATTGATTCTTAAGATGGAAATTTTATATATAGATTTAGTAGCAATATTTGATTTAAATTAGAATTGATTTAATACACATATTATGGTTAAGTATTTGTGTAAATCTATATTTCAAAAAGATTTTCTTGTAATAAATTGAATAATTAAGATTGGGAGATAAATTTGGATTCGTTAAAAATGGTATTTAAATAAGGATTTATTTAATTAAATCGATTTGAAATTATTAAATGGGAAACCTAAAGGTATTATTTTTATAACTGGATTTTTGATTTAAGTGATTTAATGAATATTTCACGTTTAAATAAATTAAAATAAAATATTGAGTAAAATGTAATTTAAGATTACTTAAATGATATTAAATCAAATGAGGGAGCATTTCAAGACTAAATAATAATGAGGTTAATCGAGATCTTTATGAAACTGTTAAATTGAACATTTAAATATTAAAGCTTTGAACTATATTGGAATTTAAATGGGTTGCTTTG
Source organism: Allium cepa (assembly GCA_030765085.1). Classification (NCBI taxonomy): domain Eukaryota; kingdom Viridiplantae; phylum Streptophyta; class Magnoliopsida; order Asparagales; family Amaryllidaceae; genus Allium; species Allium cepa. The sequence continues at coordinate 417,047,711 of CM060940.1, read as the reverse complement.
AGATTCAGATCTGTACTTGAAATCAATATAGTTGAATTGTTATTTAGAAACTAAATTGAATAAAAATGAAAATTTAGGTTGAACTAAAATTTGAAATTGTTATTTAGAAAACTAAATTGAATAAAATTTAGTTTGAAACGTTGAATACTTAAAGTTTGAAATATATTGAAATATGGAGGGGTATTTTGTGATTAGAAATTCGAATTTTGAGATCGATAAAATTGAAATGGTTATTTAGGAATTGAGTTGAATTTTAAATTGATAAATTGAGATTTGACTAGATTTGAATTTTTGATTTGAATCGTAACTGTGAAAGTGATCAAATTTGAAAACAAATATATTTGAAGTGAAATGATATTTTGTTTTTGAATAATAAATAAAATTGAGATGACCACGGTGACATAGTGTATATTTCTACCCTATAGATAGTTCCAGGGATCCTTAGAGGAAGGTTATCCCAAACATCCTCTAAGTTAATTTTACTTCAGTTGATATTTCACTTGAGTTGGATTTATTGATATAAGAATGTTAATCCTGACTCGAGTGTTTTGTGTTTTGCTTTACGTTCGGGTCAGACTGAGTGATACAGCATTGAGACTCACCTTTGGAGTTTGGAGCTGCGCTTGGAGATCCAACTATCTCTTAGCTTTCAGCACTTCCACTTGATTCGTTAAGAGAAGTCATCTATTGCATTGGAGACTTCACTATATCTAGGATATTCTAATGTATTTTATTTCTAACTTTGTTATATAGTAGCTTCATGAACTACCATTCATTTATTCCGCCGTGTATTATTGTACTACTCTGTATCTGTGATTTTGTGATTGATTTATTTACTGTATATGTTTTTGCCAAATTTAAATTAACAATTCGGTATGTTGAATTATTCAAGTCGGACATGTGTAGTATATTGTCGATTTGAATGGTCCAAAATAGCGAGTCGTCACAGTTGGTATCAGAGCAAGGCTCTAGGCAAAACTTAGCATATATGGTAAATTTATTTACAGAATTACTTTCGTTCGAGTTGAATCTCTTCCTTTTTGACTCGATTTTCTTTGAATTTTGGAATGTCCCTCGGTTTCGAAATTCATTCTTGTCTCTTCTATTTATATTCGTTTGATTCTGGAGTATTCCATAACTCCACTGAATGTTTTGTAAAGGGGGTGAAAACTCCTTTACAATCGGTATTGATTCACCGAAGATTTATATATCCTCGGTTTAGATGCTGTTATCCCGGTTATGTCGAGTTCTATAACTGGCGATCGAATGTCGATTTGCCTTGGAATTCCGCATCGATCATATTCATGAAGTCACGGTTGACCCGGTTAAGGTCTCCCGCGATTTATATCCATATCTATTTTGTAATTCAATTATCTCATCTTCGATCGAATCTATCTTCGAATCAGGGTTCTGTTGATTAGAGTTCCTCTAATTTAAATCTCTATCTTTATTTCAAAGTCCATACTTGAATCATCCTTTGTAAATCGGATTTTGTTTATATTTTGATATATTATTTTATATACCGAAATTTTTATTTGGGCGACTATGATTTTATTCTATATATAAAAGTGAAAATATTTTGGATGAGGATTATATATCTTTTATAAACGAAAGTCTAAAATTTTGGAGGATTTGAAATTTTGAAAATTTATAAGGAATTCGATTATATAAAGGATTTATAACTGAAGGATTTTGAATTTTAATTTCGAGGAATTGAGCTCCGGTATTTTGAAATTTGGTTTTGAAATTTCTAAAATATATAACAATAATACGATTTAAAAGTATTTTCCGGATAAGAAATATATCAAAAGAGTTCAAAAGAATTACAACGATTTAGAAGAAATTACAGTAAAGTTTTCAAGAAAATAGAAGTCCGTAACTCACTATGTCGCTGGAGAATAATTTCGGTGATGAGTGCACATATCATCGACATTGATTTTCGAGTTTCAGAGTGGGGGAGAGGCCACTCTAATAGCTTTGCTATGCGGGTGATTTTGGGAAACCAAATTTTGATTTCAAGTGCCAAGTACGACTTGATATTCGAAAGATATATGTATTTGTATTTGAAATGATTTGAAGTGAACCGGTGTTCAGTCCTCGAGTTTCGGATTTAATTTGGTATAATCCTACCTATTGAAATTGATTTATTGATTTATTGTTAATTTTCAACTCGTAAATTGGAAATTTGATTTCCCTAACTATTTTGAAAGTTCGAACACTTCCAAATCGAGGTTAAATTTTCAAAGCTAAGAAATTTCGAAGAGTATAAAATATTTGATAAAGCATATAAGTTTAGTTTTGTATGTTTAAGTTTGAAACCTTTTGTTAAGTAAATGAATATGAATATTTTGAATTATACTAATATGGAATTTGGTTTTGAAATGTTTTGAAAAAAAAATTAGTTTTAAATAATGGTTTTCAGAAAGGTAAATTGAATATTTCAAACAGAAATAAATAGTTTAAGGGTTTTAAAGGGATAATTATAATTTGGAAACCATTTTGAGTATACCTGATTTAGAGAAAAATATTTGGTTTTTAAATTTGATTGGAATTAAAACCAGTACTTATATGGTGATTTTGGAAATGAATTCGTTTGACCTAAATTTTGTTGATTTGGAAATTTGGATTATTTTCTAAACCTATTGTTTAAGAAACTTTGAAACTAAATTGATATTGAAATGATTTGAAATTGAGAACCTTATATTATTAAGTACTTGATTTGGGAGTGGTCGAACTTATATAAAATGGATTTGTATAAGTATGAAGTTGATTTGAAATCTATTGATTTGAAAATACTCAATTTGGAAAGAGAATTTTTTTATAATCGAAGTCTATATAAATATGATTTGATATACTATTGATTTGGAAAGTATTCAATTTGGGGAAGGAATCCTATATATAATGGACTTTATATAAGTATGATATTTGAAAGTATTTGGAAAGGTACTATATGATATATATTTTTCGAAGTAAAGATATGGAAAGTGCCTTCTGCTTGATATCCGCTTTGTGGCCACCTTGTGGATTCATTCTATCGATATTATTCTCTCTGATTTTTGGTTTTCCAGATGTGATACTCGAGTGTCCCACCGTGGCCTAACCCATGGTTTGTTTTCTTGCGACTGCATAGCGCAACTGCCTGGCTGAGACTGGCCTAGGGGTACGTATTGTTTCCTGGGGGACCCAGGCGTAACCATTGTGTATCCTACAATCTGTGTAGGTCGCATTAGTAGCGAAACTGCCTGGCTGAGACAGCCTAGGGGTACGGATTGTTTCCTGGGGGACCCAGGCATAACCATTGTGTATCCTGCACCCTACTAGTCATCATGGTGTAACTCGCAGGGCTGAGAAAGCTTACGGATACAGATTGTTTCCTGGGGAATCCAGGCGTGGCCATTGTGTATCTGCGAACCATGGTTGGACAAAGGTTTTGGTTTGATTTTTTGTTTGGACTGTACTTTCCATATCTGTTTTTTTAAGGTTTTTCAAGTATTTTCACTGGGTGTTGAAACAGGTCTACTAAGTACTTGAAGAATTCTAGCTTTGCGCCTGATCAACGCATGGCCAGAGTCTGCAAGAACGAGGATAAACTTGTTGAAACATCGAGTTATAAAAGTATTTTTGAAAGGAAAAATTCGTTTCAATATAAAAGTATTTAATGTTGTCAAATAACTTCCTTGAAAATATAACCAAGGATGTGAATAACTGTTTCTAAATAGTTTTCATATATATTTATAAAGGTGTTATTTAAACATATAAATGTAATTTATAAGGGAAGCAGGAAATTTTACAAATGGGTTTTGAAAAGTTTTAAAGTGTTAAAGATAATTGAACTGCAAATGAAGTTTTCAAACGAATATTTCTAGAAAAAATTATATGGTCTTAAATTAATTGTTTATCCTTGTCTTTCAATCTGTTTGTCTTTCTAGTTGTTTCTATTCTCCGACCTTCTTCCTTTTACGGGGACGAAAAGTGTTGAGTGGGGGAGAGGGTAACAACCCGTAAAATTTTGATAATTTTTAATGGTTTTATTTAGCGTATTTAATTTGATTTTTGAGAAATTTTAAATAATAATATTTTGAAATATAATTTTACATTTGGATTACGTTTATTTAAATGTGGCAAGTGATAAATTTTCATCAAAAATTAAGAAAGTATATTTTAAGGTGTGATTCTGTTCAATTTAAGTCAGTAATAATTGATGTTCATAAAATAATTTATTTTGGGAAATTCAAGGCACAACTGTTTTATTTTCCATCATTTCTTTTATTTATTTTCAAACGGTTCATTTTGCCTTTATAACGTGTCCTCCATATTTATTCTTGTTGTCCAATCAAGCTATTAATTGCTTTGATTGTTTCTAAAACAGTGTGTAGCTGTTACTTTTTCTACCTTTAGAATTTCAATTGCTTAATAATTTTTCCGATTCACAGATAGACTTCCCCATTCCTAGCCATTAATAAACTTCGAAATCATCGTCCTTGCCTTTAGTTATTCCCCGTTTTATAATAATAATTGAAATTTATAGTCGTTTCAGTATATAACTTTTACACGTTTTACACTCATTTAATTTCAGCAGTCCATTGCCTTTAATTTTTAAACTGTTCAATTTTCTTCCCAGGAAACAGCTCACATTCCATTTCGCTTATAAATCAGTTTCCACTTTTACTCACCTGCTCACCTTTTCTTACATCTATCCGTTTAATAGTTATATATAAGTTATAATACGTTTCCCTGATTCATCTCCTTTCCTTTTTCACTGACATGTTAATTCTGGGAAGTGATTAATTTAAAAATCCATCTTCCCCTCATTTCTTTAAACTTTCAGCTAAATTTTAGCTCGTGGCCGTTGCTGTACATTTCATTGAAGAGGTATGTCACCTTATTAATCTCCGAAATTTAAGGGTGAAAAATTTATTTTTCTAACCTTTCCTTTCCTACGCTCCCTGTTTCCACTTCTTTCATTACGACCGTTCATTATATATATACACTACAGCTGCAAAGTTATAAACGTATAAACTTAGATACGTTTTGTATTTATTAAAAATTAAAAGCTCACCTTAATTTGTGCAAAGCGTTTTTCCTCTGCCTTTATAACTTTGGGTTTACACCTACTGTTGCTTCCACTTCCTCTCCGAAGCCTATTTTCTTTCTTTCCCAAGTTGTTACAGCGCCTCTTCAAGGCCATAACCGCATACCCACGCCACATCTCACCACGTGCTTCCAGTCCAGGCGACAGCCGCCATGATGGCCGAGCACAGTGCTTCCTTCTCTCCTGTTCCATTTTGCCTTCCCTAGGCACAGCCGATACCCCTATCGCCATCGCCCATCAAACACTCGTCACCACTAGCTTGCATACGTTCGCATATATTAGGTATAGTACTTCTGTCTGTTAGCATATATATATATATATCAGTGCCAACAGGGTTGGAGAAGTTGGTTGATGGTCCGGACTGTGTGATCGAAGGTCACGAGTTCGAGCCCCGAAACTGACAACCCTGTAACAAGTACCCGAAGTATGTGTTTGGCAGGCACATACTTCCCTAGAGTTTACAAGCGAAGCTTGGTTCTCTAGGTAATTCAAAAAAAAAATATATATATATCAGTGAATTTGTTACATGGGTTATATTATCTTGGGTTTCCCTGTTTCCTGTTTAATAATATATTATACAAATTTTGCAGCGTCTATTGTATGGCTTATATATATATATGTCAAAGTTATTCTTTTATATATATAAATGTATTTGTGTATATATGTATATATGCTGTTATATTAGTTTATAAAATAAAATTTTCCTTTTTCGGCTGCTGTATGTAAAGATGCTTTTTGATCTAATTTGTTTAAGCTTAGTATTTTGTTTTTTTTATATATAATATTTTAAACGTGAATTTGATTCAAGTGAAGCTTTTCGTATCATGTTATTAAATGAAATAATATAAGGTGATTTAAAAATATATATACTTTTTTTTTGAATCTTTTTGGGGTTTTATTGGTTTTGTTATATATTACTCTTTCTTAATGCAATGTACTGGAAACAACAAAATAGGTGAGTGAGAAAAAGAATGAAAACCATATATATATATCTATGCATTCGAGTTTATACATTTGGTCGATAAGTATATGGTATTTATAACGGTTTTGAAAGTAAATTTTAAGCATGTCTAAGCAGTTTATGTCGTAATGGTTATATTATTATTTAAATATAAGTATCACATGCACAGGTTTTAAGTGTATATAGTATATTTATAATATAAAGTTTATTAAGTTATAAAAGTTTATGCGGTTTATATTTTATAAGATAAAGTTTAAAAGTTATATACGCGGCAGTTGACATGTTGCAATGAACATACCTTATATATAAGTTTTTATTTTAATTAGTATTATTTCAACATATATATTGCATATATGTTTGATTTTTTTATTGTATATGTGTTTGGTTTAAAAACAATGATTTGAAATGTATGTATATTAAATTTAGAATATGTTTTATATATGTAAATAGTTATATATAATTATATATATAATTGTAAGTTCACTTGTATCATTCATCTTCATCGATCTAGTTCTAATTTGAATTCGATTTTTTTTCTCTTCCATTTATCAGCTATGTTCGTCGTGTCTGTTTTCTTCGTCGAATCGTGTCTATCTAGCGTTGCTTTGGAATTCGTAACTAAACTTCATTGTCTACTCTCTTTAGCCTCGAAGGTGAGCAATCACTCACGATTAACGTTCTTATATTTATTAAATTTGATTTCAATTGAAACAACAATTGAAGTATGCTGTTGTAGTTATTTAAATTGTTATATTTATGCTATTATCTATAACTGTTCACTTTTAGGATATGGCACCATATCCTATTGTTTATATTATACTGTTATTGATGATATATGCATGTTGTTATATTATTATCATATCTGTTATCACTCTGCAAGTGCCCTGTTAGTATAGTATTCACTATGGGTTGAAATGATACATACCCGAACGGACTTTAGGATAGAAGAAAATCGTTATGGGTTGAAATGATAAACCCAAGCGATTTTCATTTAATTGAATTTGGGATTACGGGTTGAAATGATATCCATCCGTATATATTTAGTGGACGGATTTAAATGATAAATATCCATAGCACTTGACCATATGATACAAAATATATACAAACACCGTTGGTCCATATATAAATATTTTGAAATAATTTCTATGATTTTGGAAAGAAATATATGGTTTAATAAATATTGATTCTTAAGATGGAAATTTTATATATAGATTTAGTAGCAATATTTGATTTAAATTAGAATTGATTTAATACACATATTATGGTTAAGTATTTGTGTAAATCTATATTTCAAAAAGATTTTCTTGTAATAAATTGAATAATTAAGATTGGAAGATAAATTTGGATTCGTTAAAAATGGTATTTAAATAAGGATTTATTTAATTAAATCGATTTGAAATTATTAAATGGGAAACCTAAAGGTATTATTTTTATAACTGGATTTTTGATTTAAGTGATTTAATGAATATTTCACGTTTAAATAAATTAAAATAAAATATTGAGTAAAATATAATTTAAGATTACTTAAATGATATTGAATCAAATGAGGGAGAATTTCAAGACTAAATAATAATGAGGTTAATCGAGATCTTTATGAAACTGTTAAATTGAACATTTAAATATTAAAGCTTTGAACTATATTGGAATTTAAATGGGTTACTTTGAGATTCAGATTTGTACTTGAAATCAATATAGTTGAATTGTTATTTAGAAACTAAATTGAATAAAAATGAAAATTAAGGTTGAACTAAAATTTGAAATTGTTATTCAGAAAACTAAATTGAATAAAATTTAGTTTGAAACGCTGAATACTTAAAGTTTGAAATATATTGAAATATGAAGGGGTATTTTGTGATTACAAATTCGAATTTTGAGATCGATAAAATTGAAATGGTTATTTAGGAATTGAGTTGAATTTTAAATTGATAAATTGAGATTTGACTAGATTTGAATTTTTGATTGGAGTAGATTTGAATCGTAACTGTGAAAGTGATCAAATTTGAAAACAAATATATTTGAAGTGAAATGATATTTTGTTTTTGAATAATAAATAAAATTGAGATGACCACGGTGACATAGTGTATATTTCTACCCTATAGATAGTTCCAGGGATCCTTAGAGGATGGTTATCCCAAACATCCTCTAAGTTAATTTTACTTCAGTTGATATTTCACTTGAGTCGGATTTATTGATATAAGAATGTTAATCCTGACTCGAGTGTTTTGTGTTTTGCTTTACGTTCGGGTTAGACTGAGTGATACAGCATTGAGACTCACCTTTGGAGTTTGGAGCTTCGCTTGGAGATCCAACTATCTCTTAGCTTTCAGCACTTCCACTTGATTCGTTAAGAGAAGTCATCTATTACATTGGAGACTTCACTGTATCTAGGATATTCCGATGTATTTTATTTCTAACTTTGTTATATAGTAGCTTCATGAACTACCATTCATTTATTCCGCTGTGTATTATTGTACTACTCTGTATCTGTGATTCTGTGATTGATTTATTTACTGTATATGTTTTTGCCGAATTTAAATTAACAATTCGGTATTTTGAATTATTCAAGTCGGACATGTGTAGTATTATTGTCGATTTGAATGGTCCAAAATAGCGAGTCGTCACAGTTGGTATCAGAGCGAGGCTCTAGGAAAAACTTAGCATATAAGGTAAATTTATTTACATAATCACTTTCGTTCGAGTTGAGTCTCTTCCTTTTTGACTCGATTTTCTTTGAATTTTGGAATGTCCCTTGGTTCCGAAATTCATTCTTGTCTCTTCTATTTATATTCGTTTGATTCTGGAGTATTCCAGAACTCCACTGAATGTTTTGTAAAGGGAGTGAAAACTCCTTTACAATCGGTATTGATTCACCGAAGATTTATATATCCTCGGTTTAAATGCTGTTATCTTGGTTATGTCGAATTTCTATAACTGGCGTTCGAATGTCGATTTGCCTTGGAATTCCGCATTGATCATATTCATGAAGTCACGGTTGATCCGGTTAAGGTCTCCCGCGATTTATATCCATAATCTATTTTTTAATTCAATTATCTCATCTTCGATCGAGTCTATCTTCGAATCAGGGTTCTATTGATTAGAGTTCCTCTAATTTAAACCTCTATCTTTATTTCGAAGTCCATTCTTGAATCATCCTTTGTAAATCGGATTTTGTTTGTATTTTGATATTGTTTTATATACCGAAATTTTTATTTGGGCGGCTATGATTTTATTCTATATATAAAAGTGAAAATATTTTCGATGAGGATTATATATCTTTTATAAACGAAAGTCTAAAATTTTGGAAGGATTTGAAATTTTGAAAATTTATAAGGAATTCAATTATATAAAGGATTTATAACTGAAGGATTTTGAATTTTAATTTAGAGGAATTGAGCTCTGGTATTTTGAAATTTGGTTTTGAGATTTCTAAAATATATAATAATAATACGATTTAAAAGTATTTTTCGGATAAGAAATATTTCAAAAGTATTACAACGATTTAGAAGAAATTTCAATAAAGTTTTCAAGAAAATAGAAGTCCGTAACTCACTATGTCGCTGGAGAATAATTTCGGTGATGAGTGCACGCATCATCTACATTGATTTTCGAGTTTCAGAGTGGGGGAGAGGCCACTCTAATAGCTTTGCTATGCGGGTGATTTTGGGAAACCAAAATTTGATTTCAAGTGCCAAGTACGACTTGATATTCGAAAGATATATGTATTTGTATTTGAAATGATTTGAAGTGAACCGGTGTTCAGTCCTCGAGTTTCGGATTTAATTTGGTATAACCCTACCTATTGAAATTGATTTATTGATTTATTGTTAATTTTCAACTCTTAAATTGGAAATTTGATTTCCCTAACTATTTTGAATGTTCGAACACTTCCAAATCGAGGTTAAATTTTCAAAGCTAAGAAATTTCGAAGAGGATAAAATATTTGATAAAGCATATAAGTTTGGTTTTGTATGTTTAAATTTGAAACCTTTTGTTAAGTAAATGAATATGAATATTTTGAATTATACTAATAAGGAATTTGGTTTTGAAATGTTTAAAAAAAAAAATTAATTTTAAATAATGGTTTTCAGAGAGGTAAATTGAATATTTCAAACAGAAATAAATAGTTTAAGGGTTTTAAAGGGATAATTATAATTTGGAAACCATTTTGAGTATAAATGATTTAGAGAAAAATATTTGGTTTTGAAATTTGATTGGAATTAAAACCAGTACTTATATGGTGATTTTGGAAATGAATTCGTTTGACCTAAATTTTGTCGATTTGGAAATTTGGATTATTTTCTAAACCTATTGTTTAAGAAACTTTGAAACTAAATTGATATTGAAATGATTTGAAATTGAGAACCTTATATTATTAAGTACTTGATTTGGAAGTGGTCGAACTTATATGAAATGGATTTGTATAAGTATGAAGTAGATTTGAAATCTATTGATTTGAAAGATACTCAATTTGGAAAGAGAATTTTTTTTATAATCGAAGTCTATATAAATATGATTTGATATACTATTGATTTGGAAAGTATTCGATTTGGAGAAAGAATCCTATATATAATGGACTTTATATAAGTACGATATTTGAAAGTATTTGGAAAGGTACTATATGATATATATTTTTCGAAGTAAAGATATGGAAAGTGCCTTCTGCTTGTTATCCGCTTTGTGGCCACCTTGTGGATTCATTCTATCGATATTATTCTCTCTGATTTTTGGTTTTCCAGATGTGATACTCGAGTGTCCCATCGTGGCCTAACCCATGGTTTGTTTTCTTGCGACTGCATAGCGTAACTGCCTGGCTGAGACTGGCCTAGGGGTACATATTGTTTCCTGGGGGACCCAGGCGTAATCATTGTGTATCCTACAATCTGTGTAGGTCGCATTAGTAGCGAAACTACCTGGCTGAGACAGCCTAGGGGTACGGATTGTTTCCTGGGGGACCCAGGCATAACCATTGTGTATCCTGCACCCTACTAGTCATCATGGTGTAACTCGCAGGGCTGAGAAAGCTTATGGATACGGATTGTTTTCTGGGGGATTCAGGCGTGGCAATTGTGTATCTCGAACCATGGTTGGACAAAGGTTTTGGTTTGATTGTTTTGTTTGGATTGTACTTTCCATATCTGTTTTTTAAGGTTTTTCAAGTATTTTCACTGGGTGTTGAAACAGGTCTACTAAGTACTTGAAAAATTCTAGCTTTGCGCCTGATCAACGCATAGCCAGTGTCTGCAAGAACGAGGATAAACTTGTTGAAACATCGAGTTATAAAAGTATTTTTGAAAGGAAAAATTCGTTTCAATATAAAAGTATTTAATGTTGTCAAATAACTTCCTTGAAAATATAACCAAGGATGTGAATAACTGTTTCTAAATAGTTTTCATATATATTTATAAAGGTGTTATTTAAACATATAAATGTTATTTATAAGGGAAGCAGGAAATTTTACAAATGGGTTTTGGAAAGTTTTAAAGTGTTAAAGATAATTGAACTGCAAATGAAGTTTTCAATTGAATATTTCTAGAAAAAATTATATGGTCTTAAATTAATTGTTTATCCTTGTCTTTCAATCTATTTGTCTTTCTAGTTGTTTCTATTCTCCTACCTTCTTCCTTTTACGGGGACGAAAAGTGTTGAGCGGGGAGAGTGCAACAACCCGTAAAATTTTGATAATTTTTAATGGTTTTATTTAGCGTATTTAATTTGATTTTTGAGAAATTTTAAATAATAATATTTTGAAATAAAATTTTACATTTGGATTACGTTTATTTAAATGTGGCAAGTGATAAATTTTCATCAAAAATTAAGAAAGTATATTTTAAGGTGTGATTCTGTTCAATTTAAGTCAGTAATAATTGATGTTCATAAATTAATTTATTTTGGGAAATTCAAGGCACAACTGTTTTATTTTCCATCATTTCTTTTATTTATTTTCAAACGGTTCATTTTGCCTTTATAACGTGTCCTTCCATATTTATTCTTGCTGTCCAATCAAGCTATTAATTGCTTTGATTGTTCCTAAAATAGTGTGTAGCAGTTACTTTTTCTACCGTTAAAATTTCAATTGCTTAATAATTTTTCCAATTCACAGATAGACTTCCCCATTCTTAGCCATTAATAAACTTCGAAATCATCGTCCTTGCCTTTCGTTATTCCCCATTTTATAATAATAATTGAAATTTATAGCCGTTTCAGTATATAACTTTTACACGTTTTACGCTCATTTAATTTCAGCAGTCCATTGCCTTTAATTTTTAAACTGTTCAGTTTTATTCCCAGGAAACAGCTCACATTCTATTTCGCTTATAAATCAGTTTCCACTTTTACTCACCTGCTCACCTTTTCTTTCATCTATCCGTTTAATAGTTATATATAAGTTATAATACGTTTCCCTGATTCATCTCCTCTCCTTTTTCACTGACATGTTAATTCTGGGAAGTGATTAATTTAAAAACCCATCTTCCCCTCATTTCTTTAAACTTTCAGCTAAATTTTAGCTCGTGGCCGTTGCTGTACATTTCATTAAAGAGGTATGTCACCTTATTAATCTCCGAAATTTGAGGGTGAAAATTTTATTTTTCTAACCTTTCCTTTCCTACGCTCCCCGTTTCCACTTCTTTCATTATGACCGTTCATTATATATATACACTACAGCTGGAAAGTTATTGACGCATAAACTTAGATACGTTTGGTATTTATTAAAAATTTAAAGCTCACCTTAATTTGTGCAAAGCGTTTTTCCTCTGCCTTTATAACTTTGGGTTTATACCTACTGTTGCTTCCACTTCCTCCCCGAAGCCTATTTTCTTTCTTTCCCGAGTTGATACAGCGCCTCTTCAAGGCCATAACCGCATACCCACGCCACATCTCACCACGTGCTTCCAGTCCAGGCGACAGCCGCCATGATGGCCGAGCACAGTGCTTCCTTCTCTCCTGTTCCATTTTGCCTTCCCTAGGCACAGCCGATACCCCTATCGCCATCGCCCATCAAACACTCGTCACCACTAGCTTGCATACGTTCGCATATATTAGGTATAGTACTTCTGTCTGTTAGCATATATATATATATCAGTGAATTTGTTACATGGGTTATATTATCTTGGGTTTCCCTGTTTAATAATATATTATACAAATTTTGAAGCGTCTATTATATGGTTTATATATATATATATGTCAAAGTTATTCTTTTATATATATAAATGTATTTGTGTATATATGTATATATGCTGTTATATTAGTTTATAAAATAAAAATTTGCTTTTTCGGCTGCTGTATGTAAAGATGCTTTTTGATCTAATTTGTTTAAGCTTAGTATTTCGTTTTTATATATATATAATATTTTAAACGTGAATTTGATTCAAGTGAAGCGTTTCGTATCATGTTATTAAATGAAATAATATAAGGTGATTTAAAAATATATATACTTTTTTTTTGAATCTTTTTGGGGTTTTATTGGTTTTGTTATATATTACTCTTTCTTAATGCAATGTACTGGAAACAACAAAATAGGTGAGTGAGAAAAGAAATGAAAACCATATATATATATCTAAGCATTCGAGTTTATACATTTGGTCGGTAAGTATATGGTATTTATAACGGTTTTGAAAGTAAATTTTAAGCATGTCTAAGCCGTTTATGTCGTAATGGTTATATTATTATTTAAATATAAGTATCACATGCACAGGTTTTAAGTGTATATAGTATATTTATAATATAAAGTTTATTAAGTTATAAAAGTTTATGCAGTTTATATTTTATAAGATAAAGTTTAAAAGTTATATACGCGGCAGTTGACATGTTGCAATGAACATACATTATATATAAGTTTTTATTTTAATTAGTATTATTTCAACATATATATTGCATATATGTTTGATTTTTTTTATTGTATATGTGTTTGGTTTAAAAACAATGATTTGAAATGTATGTATATTAAATTTAGAATATGTTTTATATATGTAAATAGTTATATATAATTATATATATAATTGTAAGTTCACTTGTATCATTCATCTTCATCGATCTAGTTCTAATTTGAATTCGATTTTTTTTCTCTTCCATTTATCAGCTTTGTTCGTCGTGTCTGTTTTCTTCGTCGAATCGTGTCTATCTAGCGTTGCTTTGGAATTCGTAACTAAACTTCATTGTCTATTCTCTTTAGCCTCGAAGGTGAGCAATCACTCACGATTAACGTTCTTATATTTATTAAATTTGATTTCAATTGAAACAACAATTGAAGTATGCTGTTGTAGTTATTTAAATTGTTATATTTATGCTATTATCTATAACTGTTCACTTGTAGGATATGGCACCATATCCTATTGTTTATATTATACTGTTATTGATGATATATGCATGTTGTTATATCTGAATTTAAAAGGGTTACTTTGAGATTCAGATCTGTACTTGAAATCAATATAGTTGAATTGTTATTTAGAAACTAAATTGAATAAAAATGGAAATTTAGGTTGAACTAAAATTTGAAATTATTATTTAGAAAACTAAATTGATTACAATTTAGTTTGAAATGTTGAATCCTTAAAGTTTGAAATATAAAGGGGTATTTTGTGATTACAAATCCGAATTTTGAGATCGATAAAATTGAAGTGGTTATTTAGGAATTGAGTTGAATTTTAAATTGATAAATTGAGATTTGACTAGATTTCAATTTTTGATTGGAGTAGATTTGAATTGTAACCGCGAAAGTGATCAAATTTGAAAACAAATATATTTGAAGTGAAATGATATTTTGTTTTTGAATAATAAATAAAATTGAGATGACCACGGTGACATAGTGTATATTTCTACCCTATGGATAGTTCCAAGGATCCTTAGAGGATGGTTATCCCAAACATCCTCTAAGTTAATTTTATTTCAGTTGATATTTCACTTGAGTTGGATTTATTGATATAAGAATGTTAATCCTAACTCGAGTGTTTTGTGTCTTGCTTTACGTTCGGGTCAGACTGAGTGATACAACATTGAGACTCACCTATGGAGTTTGGATCTTCGCTTGGAGATCCAACTATCGCTTAGCTTTCAACACTTCCAATTGATTCGTTAAGAGAAGTCATCTGTTGCATTGGAGACTTCACTGTATCTGGGATATTCTAATGTATTTTATTTCTAACTTTGTTATATAGTAGCTTCATGAACTACTATTCATTTATTCCGCTGCGTATTATTGTACTACTCCGTATCTGTGATTCTGTGATTGATTTATTTACCGTATAGGTTTTTGCCAAATTTAAATTAACAATTCGGTATTTTGAATTATTCAAGTCGGATATGTATAGTATTATTGTCGATTTGAATGGTCCAAAATAGCGAGTCGTTATAAGTAAAGTCATGAATTTGAATAGTAGATCGAATTGGATATCGCATATGGATTATCTATAGACATTGTACGATTGTAAGTTTAAAAATAATTATTTCATGCAATTAGATTTGTTTTTGTGTCTAAATTTGAAGGAAAAAATTCTATTAAAGGGGGAAGTATGTAATAGAGCTATTATGGTAATGGTTAACGTTACTATTTTATAAATACCGTTACCGTACCATGTTTACCGATAAACAAAAATTGTTTACCATTACTATTACCGATTGACTGGTACACCGATGACTGGTATACCAATAAACTACTGTCCATTACTGTGGTAATGGTAAATTACCGTTTGTCTAGAAAAATAATAAGTTGATATATTTTTACACCGAATAATGCTTTATTATATATCTCATTGGGTAATTTAATATAGGACATAGAAACGCAATGTATTTATCATCATTTGAGTTGAATTGCAGCAATAAACTGAACTATTTTCTTGCTACTAAATGCCCCTAATATAACATCTTACATGAATATCAATGTATAATGAATGGACTGGTAAATTACCATTGTTGCTGGTTTTGAAAAAAATGATATCCATGTTTTACGGTAAAAAATGGTAAATTTACTGTTACCATACCGATTACACTGGTATACCAACTTTACCTTAAAATGGTACCAATTGACTGGTAATTGTATGGTAATGGTAAATTTACCGTTACCATAACAACTTTAGTATGTAACGAACCACAAATTTATCACATTGATAAATTAAACTTATTTTTGAAATATTCAAAAATAAGATTTTTTAACATAGATTATGATGTTTTGAACAATTATATTGGTAATCTTGTTTTGAATAAGTATTTACGAAAATATATTTCCTTCAAAAAATTACGATAAAATGGCAGAAAATCGTTTCTCCAATAAACAGCTCTAAAATCATAAAACATCATGCATGGAGCTAGATATGTACACTTGTTTATCCATTTAAACAAGAATATGAAATAAAATAAATGTTTTATTATTGGGAATAAAATGTATTTATGACATCATCGATAATGGCATCATATTTAATAATTTATTTATGATTTTAAATTAAAATTTAAGGATTTAATAATCATTTTAATTATTCTAATCCTTATTTTAAATGCTATTAATTCATTTTAAATAGTTATAAAGTGATAATAAATCATTTATAATAATTTCACAAAGATATATGCTTAATTTGAAATATAAGAAAATTCGCATTGCTTTATCGATTTAACAACACTTTTTTTAAACAATTCTTTAATATTTATTTATGTGCTTTATAATTCAAATGAGATCATTTTAATTTATTAATAATGATAAAAAAAATAGTTTTCAATTTTTTTTTAATATATGTACTTTAATTAATAAGTGTAAATGTGACTGGGATCGGTTTTCCAATTTTCAACAATTTAACGAACAGAAATTGTTCAAAGTCGGTGCAACATTGTTCATTCTCTTGTGCACATACATGTACACATATTTACATGTCACATGCACATATGAACATATATAAAAATACAAATGTATATGTACACACATATACACACACACACAAATGTTAAAAATATATGGGATATTTAGAAAACTTAATACTTAAACATCTGTAAGTCAATGCACATGGCTTGGGAGTGAAATGAAGTGATGGTTGGGAGAGGAGTTAGGCTATGTAAGGTAATGGAAAAGGAGGGGTGTGGGTTATTCGTAGGAAGGTAAATGCACTTGTAGATATTTGTTTCCAATCTTTGGCTATAAATACCCACCTTCACAATGCATTTTTCCATCTTCTTAATTCTATCATAACTTCTTCAATAGTGAACCAAATGGGGAAATTATTATTGTCAAATCATGTAAAATTCCAGTGGCTACAACTTTCATGTGTACCACTTCTTCCATTTTTGAGCTTAAATGTGTCAAATACTCACTTCTTTGCTGTGTATTTTTGGGCCGAGATTTTAGGTCCAAGAATACCTAATTTTATTTCAATCATAATCCCTCAAAACAAACCGAAATCAAATGTTTGTTTTTTTTAAATTGTATAAAACTAATTTTCAGGAATGCTTCCTTTGACATATTTTCAAAATTCCTTGAGAAACTGTCCAAAAGTCCGTTAGAAGATGACCCATTTTGGGTTTGATTTTTGTGAATGCGAGAATACCTCTTCTTATTTTGACCATATCTCCTTCGAAAAATATCGAAACTAAGTAATTATTTTTTCTTAACTAAAGAGGAGAGAATTTCAAAGAACTTTTTAGTTGACAATATTTCCAAATTTTGACTGCAGCATAATTAATAAGCGAAGAGATCATAAACTATTTTCCGATCTAGTTTTATGAATTCAAGGTCGAAGCTCTACCACTTCTATTACACACTTTAGACCACCTTCTATCTCAAGGTTAAGGCTAAGCCTCCACCTCTTTCAAGCATAGGTCGTGCCTTCCATAGGGTCCCAGGCTAGGATCCATAAGTTCCAAAGCGATTGTAGCGAAGCAATACCGTTTTGAAATTAGTTCGATTCAAATCAAAGGTAAGAAACTCTATGTGTGTGTGTATGTGTGTAATATGATGATGTGATGTGATCACTATGGATGTTTACTATGCTTTGATCATCATGTTTGGATGTTGATTATATAATTATTTTGATATTGAAATAAGTCGCATTTAATACACGTCGAATATCACAAAGAAAATCACTTTCCTTTAATAAATGAAATGTTGTATATGAGAATGTTAAACGTCTTGAAAATAGTTTAAAATTATTTATTAATGCTTTATAGACACTAAAATCCAATTTGATGAGGTTTTGACAAGATACGAAAATTGAGTCAAAAATGGGCGCGTCGCATAACGGCAGTCCGCGATTTCGTGCCATAGAAAGTTAAATCCATGTATGCGACGGATTTAGAGTCGGAATTCTTTGTAATAAGAATTTTCCGAACTCTTGTAATCATCATTTTAAAACAAAATAAAACGATTGATATGTCTTTAGTAGATTTTGAAAAATGAGCAAAATAATTTTTTAAAATAGTTGCGCCTTGGCAGATCGGAAACCAAAGCGAAAAATTCTTTAAAAATGATATTTTTAATTCTTCAAATATATGGAGTAAACTATAAATATTTTAAAATGTTTTAAAAGAATTTTGAGTTATAAAAATGGATTTCTAACTAGTTGAAAAGTTGTTTTGATCAATAAGCCTTAAAAGCGCTATTCGCAGCACTTTTTAATAACTTTTGAAATATGAATTTAAACCTTTTTCCTTATGTTTTATAAATGTTTATAGATAAATATTTAAGTATTTTAAAGTTGATTTGAAGGTTATATGATTTATTTTAAAAGTATAAATAAATGATTTAAAGAAAAGCTTTTAAAATAAAGTGATTTAATTTTGGCTCTTATAGCTGACGAATAGACTGAATTTTTCTATTCATGAGATCCATATGTGAAGTGCTTAAACTAAGGAGATGTTCAGCAGCAACCAGTGCACGGGATCACCTGGCATTTTTCTAAGTGAGGAATGGATAAGGTCGAAATGTCGGAAACGAGGCAAGTATAAAAGATTCAAATTTACAAATTTAATTTAATACAACTTGGATTGTACAGACATAATCTTCTTACATTTGGTATTAAATTTTAAGGAGTGAATCCTTACTATCTGTGTGTATTTATAATGTGATTTCACTATTATTTGACAGATAGTAAAGGTTGAATACGGAAATTGATGTTGAGTAGAATTAGTGTAATTTATATCGACCCTTTTAACTCAATAATGTTTTCCAATATAACTTATGAAAATAATTTGGTATTTCCATAGTTAAAGAGGTTTAATGATTCTATATATATAAAAAAGAAATGTTTTAATGATACATATCTATAGAAGATAATTTTGATAAAAAGAAAGCAATAAATCAAACGATAAGCTCATGTTTACTTAATATATTTTTATCGATGATCGATTTTATAGGAACTAGGGTCGGGTCTAAGTGATTCTTATTTGAAGTCCACCTCGAACCAATTTATTATTCAAAGTGAAGACATGGAATGATAATAAATGGAATGAACGGCTGCCTGGCACTAACCCTCGTGGGAAACTTCCTATGCCATGTATATGCGGTATTAGTACCTTCATTAGATCTTCATATGCAAGGTTTAACTTGCTACTAATCCTATGGGTAATGTCTGAAAGGATGTGGTAGGATAGTGCCTTCGGTTTATCATGTTCTTGGGAAACTCGTATGGATAAATGTCCGACGTTGTATTTCGAGATCACATTAATTGATTTCTAATAAGTGCCTTACCTTGTCCTTGCATGGAATCCATGTAGGATCCATTTTACACTAGAGGGAGGGTGAATAAGGTGATACTAAAAATAACAAAAATTAAGTTGAAAATGTATAAAATAATTGCGGCACGGATAATTGCAGAATAATAAAAGCAGAAATAGAACAACACAGATTTACCCAGCTTTGGCAAAACCCTGCCTATGTGCTGCACCCAAGATTTCTACTAGAAATCAAGTAGTCAGATGCTTACCCATGTAAACTTGCGATACCCATTAACGACTAACCTAACTCTACGCTCAAAACCCTACCACAACTCAGCCACCGAGTTGCGAATTCTCGAACTACAAAACCATATTTTGTAAACAGCTTAAAAACTAGAGTTTTAAAACAATATAAGTAATTTAAAAACAAATAACAATTTAAACTCTAGCCCAAAATAAGTCGGCTCAAATTATAGCTTGAGAAAATAAAAATCGTCTTCCCTTTTGATGTTTTCTTCAACCTAGTACTCTTTTAGTCCATGCTGCTCCTTTTTGCTATCCAGGGTTTGTGATTTGAAGCGTCAACTCAAATCAATTGCCTTAGTTAGCTTCGATGCTCCTTGTTGTGTGTTCTTCAATTTTCTTGCGGTCGCTTCAATTGGATCGAGTTCCAAATGAGTAATTATGGTATGCGATTTTCTTTTTCTTTCTCTGTTTGATATGCTTGAATTCGAATCCATACTTCTACCAATGATGAATTGGGTGTATTTATAGGGATGAAAACCCTATAATTTCATTCATATAATTTTGGTTTGAATTTTTCTTAATTCTTGCATGGCCGTTCGATTTTGCTTAAATACATGTGATTTGATTAGATTGGTTCAATTCGAATATTTTTCTGATATGCTTTGCTTGATTACCACGGCTTGCGTTTGGTTTTAGAATCTGTGATGCTTTTTCATCACGCTATTTCTATTTTCAAATATATTTTACTTTTGTTGAATTTTTTTCATCTCGGCCTTGACTTGGTTTGAAACTGCTACCTTAATGTTTGTTCGAACTACATAACTTGTTCATCTGATTGGTTTCACTTGATTTTTGTTCGAACTGTTGCCTTGTTCATCATATTAAATTGTGACTTATGCAACTGCTTCACAATTTTATGATTTTTGAACATATATATAAATTCGCATTGAAGTTCACATGTATGCTACCACTGTTTTGACCATATCATTTGAACATTCTTCCGTATTAGATTTGAACCACTTGTGTTTGTATATGTGTCACCATGTATATATATAAATGCATATGTATGTGTGTGTGCTTATATGTGTTTTGGTGACCCTGTTTAAGCTTGCTGACCCATGAATGCATTTGCAACTTGATCACTTGTTTTTTTTCTGGTCTTTAGTTCATGTTTTACTTATCTGTGCAGTTTTACGGTTGGCCTTGCACTTGAGGTCTTTTTTTTAGCAGTCTTGTTGTCATTTTGAATGTTGGTCATCTCCATTTGGATGCATACATACGTTTATGTATGTACACATGTGTGTGTCCATGTAACTGGTTTCATGTGGAGCTGCTGTCAACATTCATGCCTAAACTGATTTTGAAGATCATGTACATATTTATGTTGTATGTTGCCGTCTTGAGTCTTTTGTATAATCAGGCTGCATATGTATATGTGTTTTCCTGCTCCTTCTGGTTTGTATGCCTCATTTTGCCTTTGACATTGCGGCCTTCATTGTTATGTGTGTTCATGCATGTATGATGGTGCCTTGTTGAGTGTACTTGTATTTAAACCTATCTTATAGTCTGGTTTCATTTTGTATTCATGTGTACTGATGTGGATGTACTGGATTGTTGGATTTGTTCACTTGTGTTGAGTCTTCATTTCATATGTATGCATACATCTCTAGTTCAAGTGTGTTCGAGCTTGTTCCAGCCATTGAAATTTGTACTTGACCATTCTATTTTTTTATTCATATTGCACCTGAGTTGAATCCAGCTTTGGCTCTGGTTTGACCTTGTGCCCACCTATCCTTGCAATTTTATCAAGTGTATATCGTTGTGCATGTCACAATTGTTCTTGTAAGATGAATTCAAAATAATTATGATGATGAACAACCTAAATAACTGAGGCAAATAATATTTTCAAATACACATTTTATTTTACACTGCAAAAATAATTCTTTTCCAATTTTACCGCGTTAGTGTTTATTTTGCAGATAGCACAGATGCTGGATTCAAGCTGGAATAGAGTTGAAGATAAATACGAGTGTTTGAGTGATATGTAGTGAGAGCTGAAGTTTTTACTATTTAAATCTGTAATAAAATATTTGTTTGAATAAAATATTTGTTTGAATTTAAATTATGTGTTATTATTTTATTCAACAAATATTTATTTAATTATTTGAAAAATAAAATAGTATAATAACAAATACATATAGATGAATATATATATATATATATATATATTATCATCAAACAAAAATCATATACTAGCATATTCAACAATCTCCTCCTTTTGATGATATCAAACATATATTAAGATTTTTAATTTATTAAATGTATTTGGTCATTCATGAACTCTATTTCTCCCCCTACTCGAATGCTCCCTCTCCACAACAAAGCTCCCCTTCATATATGCATGAAATAAATAAAAATATGCAAATGAACCTATATGAGAATTTGCAAATAAAAAAATAAAATATTTGAATTTTATTTGCCAAAATCTTAACTTTTCTCTCCCCTTTTTGTTATCAGCAAAAGAGTAGTGGTGTTAGAAAATTAGAGATAAAGTGATAAACATTAATACAACATCAATACCAATCGAGTATAAATATTAAATTTCAAAAAAAAAAAAATCATAAATACTACGTTAGGCGCATATTCCAGATAGGGGTGATGTCGGCATATAAAACCATATAGTTATGTCTATTTGTTGTAACGACCTACAATTTTAACACTTTAAAAATGGGATATTTAATTATTTTAAATATTCAAATGTAGAATTTTCAAACTTAAACAATCGAATTTTATATGACAAATAAGGACGGTAAACTTATTTTTCATATTGAATAAAGGTTTTGGATTTCCATTATAAAATTGACAAAAGTCGAATTCCAATAAAGTAGGATAAATATTCGTGAAATTTGTTTAAAAGATAAAAAATTCCTTTTAAATGCATATATAATTGATATCAAACTTATTTAATAATAATAGTAATTTAATTTATAATGGTTCCATAAATATATAAAACTTGTTTTATGAAAGTTGACAATTTCGTTGCATATCGATAAATCGATGACGTATTTTTATAAGAAGATTTGAATATTGTTTCATATTATTTTATAAGTCAAATATACTTGTTTTAATTATTTATATATAATAATAGATTAATTTTGAATTTTTTTTTACATAGATAAACAGTTTGACAAAAACGTCAAAATGTGACCGCAAAACGTTTTGTCAAAATCAACATATTTTTCAAAATAAGTTGCCGCAACATTATCGCACCTTCGTTAACATGTTTTAACATATATATTATACATTTTAATAACTAAACATGTTTACTTTTACTAAATAAGATTAGGAAACTTGTATAAGTCATTAGTAAAGTAAGTAAGAATTAACAAAAGTTAGAAAAAGTAAACATCAAATCACATCAAATCAAAACCAACATAATTATGATATTCTTTACTTAATCTTTAAGTGAAAAAGATATAAATTAAGGATGTGAAAGAAGATGTTAAGTATTGAAAAAGTAGAGATTGATTTAGGTTGAATTAAGGTTAATTTGAAAATTTGGTAAGAGGTTATTTTTGTAAATTTACCACTTCTTTTTTCTATAAATACCCACCCCCTTCTCACGTTCATTCACGTTTCTTCTTCTTCTTTTCTCAAGCTTCGTCATTTTCTTCCCCTTCTCTTTAATGGGTTCCAAACCATATGAAAAATTTAGAAATAAATAATGTCAAAATATTTACAAAATATTCAAAGGAGATAAATGTTCATTCTCTTCAAATCAAACACCTTTTTTCTCCATATTTTACATCTTCTTCTCTCGACTATAACTTCTTCAAAATAGATCCTAAGTACAAATTTATTTTTTTTCAAATTATGTATTTTTCCAGTGGCTACAACTTTCATGTTGACCACTTTGTCTCAGTCAAAAGTTAACTATTCAAAAATACACTTATTTCAAGTGTATTTTCTAGCCTAGTTTTTAAGCCAGAAAATATGTCATTTTGTTTTGATCATAACATAATCATAACCATCCAAATTAAGAAATTCTTTTCATCAAACCATATGAAATTCTAGTGGATAAAATTTACATGTTGATCACTTTTTCCAATTTTGAGGTTTGCTATACCTTAAACTCAATTCTTTGAAGTGCATTTTCGGGCTTTATTTTTGTGAATCCGAGAATAGCTCCTTTTCTTTTGACCGTATCATCCTCTAAATTAACCAAAATCAAGTGATAATTTTTTTAAATTCAAGTGAAAAGAATTTTCAACAACTTTTCCATTAACAAAAATTTCCAATTTTGAGAGTAATAGAGTCAAAAATATGAGAGAAGATGACCTATTTTTTTGGTCTAATTTTGAGAATTCAAGTTCAAAGCTCTACTGTTTCTTCTCTATATTTTCGACCAACCTCCATCTCAAGCCTCGGTCAATCTATTTAAAGGGATAGGATGTTGTTTGCTAATGTTTAATGGAGTAGGAATTAATTAGTAAAGTGTTGGTTGATTAGAATGTTGGTAGGAAGTTAATTACTTTGGTTTATGGTGAGAAACTCTATTTAACATCTCTATTTACATATATACATGTTTGATGTTGTGTTCTAATTGCTATGGATACTTATACATACTTTGATCATCAAGTATTGATTGTTTGATATGATTTTTAAATTGTTTTACCAAGTCACGTTAATACTCGTCGATAAGCGCAAAGGGAAGCAATTTCCTTTCAAGAAAATCCAGATTTCGTCCTGTATATTTTAAACATATCCAAAACAATTTTCCAGAAAAATCGCGCTTTTGGAGTAAAGTGATCAAAGTTTATAATTGATGTTCTAAATATCATAAAAATATGAAATAAATCCTAAAAAAAATTTAAAATGTATTAAAAGAAATCTAAATTGAAAATATGGATTTCTAAATAATATAAGTCATTTTGAAGAATATAATTTTTAAAACGCTATTTGCAACACATTTCCTAACGCTTTTGCAGCAGTTTGAAATAACTTTTGAAATGTAGTTTTGAACTTAACAATTCTTTCCTAAGCCTTTTGTGAAAGATTTTAAAAGAATAATTAAGTAATTTAAAGGTGAAGTTTTAATAAGAGTTTGAATAAATGGTTAAGACGAATTGCTTATACCACTTAAACAAAAGGGGAAGAATATTGAATGTAATAACAAACTGAGTATGCGGAAATGACTAGTACATTTGTCCTGCTTGTGAGATCTAGAAAGATAAAACAAGGTGTTTAACTAAGGTTAGGGATGGAGAACAAGTGTCCTGAACTTACTTGGCATATGTTTTCTCTTTTTAGGCGAACGGACGAATATATCGAAAGGAAAGGCCGGATGCTCTAAAAGATCATATTTAAGTTTTTTCAAAAATAAAAGAAAAGAAACAAATTATTTGAATATTAATTAACCACTTAACATCTTTTATCAATAATTGGTACGAAGGAACCAGGATTAGATTTGGATGATTCCTATCCAAAGAACCGGGATCGAATTTGGGTGATTCATATCCGAAAACTCCTTCAAACTAATTTTCAAAATAAAACATATTGCAGACACAGATCGTTGAAGATAAAGATATTCATAATGTAGGATTACTTTCCATTAGTCCCTGTAGGTGAAATTTACCGTATCTAAAGTGGTAGTAGTGCTTTGTTATAATTTGCAAGAATATGTTTTGAAGTTAAGAAAGAAATCTTTAATTAATATTTAATGAATGATTTGGGAATATTTTTCCTAAGTTAGAAGTTATAACTTGAATATAAGTAATCTTTGATTAAGATTTAACGAATGATTTGGAAATGTTTTCCTAAGTAAAAGAGAAAATGATTGGAATTGTTCCAGGATGTAGAAAGGTTTAAACAAATCAAATGATTTAATAAATGAGGCTTAATGATTCCATAAACTCTGGAAAAGAAAATGGAATAAATTGAAGAGAATATATCTAAGAAAGACATTTGATTTAAATAAAAGATGAAGTAATTGATTGATATCCACATATGAACTTAATATCTTTTAAAGCGATGATTGGTTTCGAAGGAACTGGAGTTGGATTTGGGTGATTCTTATCCCAAAACCACTTCGAAGCAGTTTACGTGTTCATAAAATGAAGATGTTTGAAGACAAAGACATTGAGACGAATAATAACGTAGGACTACTTGTTGATTAATTGGGGATAAACTCCAGATTCACTATATTGTAGCAGTGGTCTCTTCGTTATGAAAAACCTCAAAAAAACCACAAGGGCTTCCCGCCTAGTAATGGCCGAGGAAAGTTCCTTCGGTTTTGTTCAGTTCTAGAAAGAACTTGTATGGATGAATGTCTAACATTGCATTTCTGAGACGCAATGTTTGATTTTTACAAATGTACATCTACTTGGTGCCGGAGAAGGCAACTTCTCTTAGCTTAACACCCTTCTTTGAGATATACAAGCTCAGAGGTTGTGTGCTTGTGGGAGTTAAATAGTAATCAAAGGAATGGCAGTGTTGCATTCAAAGTGAAAGAAGATATGTCGTGTGAAAAGGTAATCGTAAGCTCAAGCCTCATCAAACTGAAAATGACCAAAAAAGGATTAGATGTGGCAAGGCTACGTGGGTCATTCCCAAGAAGGGTATGGTCATCCCCTTTTAGATATATTTCTTCCCGCTGTGACGTTTGGGATGTAAATTAATGGGTGTATGGAAACGAGCACTTGGTTAAAGGTCGGTAAAGACCGGAGGATGACATATTCGGTACTATCTAGTTATAGAGGTAGGTCGGACTTATGTTGGCAGAGGAGCTTTGTGATGGTTCCTCGGGACATCCATCTAGAGGTGCAACCATTCGGAAGGTAGATTCTTCACCTGGTAATTTGTATGGAAATCCATTCTCCAGTAAGAACCTACGGTTTTGTTTGTAGAGCCTAATATGCTGGAATTTAATAATGGTAACAATTTCGGCTAAGATTAGTAAGTTTATTCGAAAATGTTTCAAAGAATGTCATTAGAAATAATATCAAACATTTTGATATATAAAAGAGTTTTAGTTATCATAAGGTAAAATCCCATGTGTGTTTATGTGTGGGCGTGGTCTTACGAGATACTCTTTATTTTCAAAGGATTTTATTCAAAGGATAATAGTTTATCAAGCCTTATTTGGGTATTTTCAATACTCGGGTTAGATTCGAATAGTTTCAGGTTTAGCTGAAGATGCTTAGAGTTTCCGAAGGAGAGCTGGAGATCTTCATCATCGTATGGATGTATTCTATTATCCACTGAGATTTGTTAGTTTTAGTTTGATGTTCGTCAGTAATTGAAGGAAAGGTACTTATAACCATCCATGTTGAATCTAGGTTAGACTCTGATATTGTATTTTAAAATTTTCCACTATAAAAATTATTATTGAAATAATATATGTTATTCCATTCATGTGAGATTCTGCTCTGCCTTTATTTTCTTTCTACCCTTAATGATCCGTCTTTTCGTGAAATTTGAGTTAGACACGTGTGGTTTATTGTCGATTCAAATGGTACAGGAAAAACAGGCCATTAAATATATGATATATTTATATCAGGAATTTGAATACTTACTTACCATACATAACCGTTAGGACTTTTAAATGAGATTAGTAGTATTCCCAATTTTTATAAAAAAATGAATTTCAAGCATCTTCTTACCACACATAACAATGAGGACTTTTAAATGGGATTAGAATCAACTTGTCTATTTAATAATCAATTTTGACATGTGTTCTATACACGTATAACCGTGAGGACTTTTAAATGAGAATGAAAGCAGATAAACAAATATTCCAAGTAGTGCACACATGCATAACCGTGAGGACTTTTAAATGACAGTGAATACTTTGGACGTTTCTATTGCTAAAAATAAAATAATATAAAATAAAAACGAATAATTTCCCGTTTAAAATACCACATTTTCACATACTATATTGGATTTTAATGAGTGATGGACTTAGAAATATGATAGAAATAGAGATGATCATGGAATTTTTACCAACAAAAGTTAATATAAATCTTATTTAAATTTTTAAAGAAATTTACTAATGTACTGTCTCGAGTCATAATGTATTTTAAATATTAGCATTCATCACTATTTCAATCACTATTTATCTTTTCAATGATTAGTGGGGAGTCAGATTAGTTAATGTAGTAATTTAAGATAAAATCCAAAAATAATTATGAAATCAAATTTTCTAAATGCCTAAACTGAATTGAAGTCAACAAATACTATTTTTTGGAAGGATTTTTTTCAATAAAAATGTCTGCTAATTGAAAATCAGTTGAAATGATAAATATGCAGATATTTTCTTTGAAAATGTGATGCAACTAATGAATGTCTCGACATAAAACACGTTCCACTGGTAATTTTTCTATCAATTAGGTTACCTATGCAATCTGCATCTGAATTTCTCTTTGACTCAAGATTATCATTAGTTGGATATCATAGACTAAACCGTGGAGTGTGCAACAACTACCTTAAAATCCTTTTTACAACTTTTAAATGAAATTCTTTAGAATTTGAATTGAAACCGTCCAAATAAACAAACAGTGAACATAGTGTCAGATCTAAAAGCAATAAGATAAACAAATATATCCACGTGTATCTTGAGTAATCATCAATCAATACAAGACAATATCTCCTGAAATATAGTTCATCCAAGCAAATCTATATGAAATAGTTCAAGGATGAAAGGATAATTAGTCAACATTTTTTGCACAAATCAGAATCAAAATCAATGTTTATTTCCTTATCACATAACTGGCTGAATTAAATCAGATTATGGCGCAGGCTTTCACACTTAATATATTGTTCAAGATAAATATACTGTTACCTATTTTACGTTCACCGATAATTTTTCGTTGTTACCTGTTATGATTCTTCCATCTTTGTACTATGCTAAGGAACTTTGATTTGTCGCCCGACGTATGCCCAGAACAGCCAAAATCCAGATAACACTGTTGCTGTTCCTTTGCCTACTACCTCACCTACACAAGAAATGATTTTTATAACCTATTTATTTTTATAGGTCCATGATTGTTATTCACAAATGATTTTAATAAATATGTTTGAGTAGATCCAAGACAATTAACATTTGTTCCTTTTGGCATCTACATTTGTTTGAATTTAAGAGATTTTATATTCGAGCCTTTTGTAACCCAAATTGATATGGTTTTCACGTGTTTGGGTCTATACCAACAATTATTGTAATTGTGTCTATTTTTTCCACAAATTGTACACTTGGAATTGACTTGATTAATTTCACTTCTAACACGTCCAGATTGAGTGTACCCATGTCTTTGCCTAACAGTGTTAACAGTTTGATTAGCGATATTTCTCCTGAAATTTTTTCTAAGGTTATAGACAATTGTTGGACTTGTATTTTGAGAGATTCATTTTCTTTCAATAATAGAGTGCACTTTTTAATAGAATTTTCTCTCCTGGTATTTTCACTTTCTTTCAAAATTAGAATTTCATTTTCAAGCGATTTAATATTAATTTCTGATTTTTTAATTTCTTCTTCGAATGTTGGACACTTGTCACATTTAGAGCTTTAACTTGAATAGTTTTTAACTAATTGGTCGAGTTGCTTATTTAGTTATATCGAACTATCACTTTGTTATTCAATTTTAGCGTACTTCTCCCTAAGTTTTTCAAAACTGTCATTTACATCATGAAAAATATACAAGTAATTCCGAATGAGCAAGTTTTGATACCTCGTTTGGCTCATCGGCATCGCTGTTAGTTGTTTCTCCTTGAAGGCACAGATTTCCTTTTTCACCCTCACTACTAGTACTTTTATCATCTTCATCGGTTTCATCCTAAGTAGCTACAAAACTTCTCCTTTATGGTTTCTTTCCGTGGCTATGTCGATTCTGAAGACAATTAGGCTTGATATGACTGGGTTTATTGCACTTGTGAAAAATGATCTCCTGCTCTTCTGAGTTGTCTAGTACTTTCATTATTCTGCTTTTCAATTGTTGATTTAGAGCTGGATTTCCGTATTTGTGGTTTGACCATTTGAATCTCTTTATTAACAGCGCCAGTTCAGCTGCTCCATCGTTGTTGTCGTCACCATCTTCACTTTCAGTTGTTCCTTTATGAGCTATTGATTTCTTTCGAGTATCACCTCCTTCATGTTCTTTCTTGAATTTTATTTCTAGCTCATAAGTGGTGAGATTTTCTATGAGTTCTTCAATTTTGATTTGTTTTAGATTATTTTAATTCTTGAATGGCAGTAAATTTTGCTTCAAAATTTCGAGGAAGGACTCTGAGGATTTTTCAGACTATTTCCAATTTTGTGTATGGTTTTCCAAGAGCTTTTGATTTGCATGCGAGATTAGAAAGTTGTCGATACATCTCTTTGACATTCTCATCCTTGGCCATTGTAAAGTTCTCGTATTCGCTACTAAGATGGCAAGGCGAGATTATTTGACTTGGGAGGTTCCTTCATGAGTTAATTCAAGTGTGTGCTAAATTTCCTGTGCAGTTAGACAATGTGAGACACAACTAAACTCAATTTGACCCAATGAACAAATAATAGAATTCATAGCTTTGGAATTAGGATTCTGCAGTTTATTATCAGGATCTGTCTATTGGACCATTAGTTTTTCAATTTCTTGATTATCTACCACTATAGTTGGTGTTCTATATCCTATCTCAATAATATCCATGCATCTATTGTTTTCAAAAAAAAAAATCATTCTATTTTTCCAGTAAGAATATTCACCATTGAACATGGGCAGTCTAACTATGGAATGACCCTCGGCAAAAGCATTATTGAAAGAGGCTATTTAAAAAATCAAAATTTTAAAACAAAAATTGGTTTTGAAAAATCAAAATTTTGAAACAAAAATGGTTTTTGTTCCTAGCTCTGATTCCACTTGTAGGATCGATTTCACCCTAGAGGGAAGGTGAATAGGGTGATACTAATAATAATAAAAATTAATGCGAATATATATAAAATAATTGCAGCACAAATAATAGCAGAATAATAAAAGTCGAAATAAAACTACACAGGTTTACCCAGCTTCGGCAAAACCATGTTTACGTGCTACCCCCAAGGTTCCTACTAGAAATTAAGTAGTCAAACGCTTACACACATAAACTTACGACGCCCGCTAACGGCTAACCTAACTCTACGCTCAAAACCCTAGCATAACTTAGCCACTAAGTTGCGAATTCTCGAACTACAAAACCGTAGTTTGTAAGCAGCTCAAAAACTAGAGTTTCAAAATAATATAAGTAATATAAAAGCAAATAACAATTTAAACCCTAGCCCAAAAATAAGCCGGCCCAAATTATAGCTTGAGAAAATAAAAAATCATCTTCCATTTTGATGTTTTCTTCAGCCCGGTACGATTTTAGTCCATTTCTTTCCTTTTCGCAATCTAGGGTTTGTGATTTGAAGCGCCGATTCAAATTAATTGCCTCAACTAGCTTCGATGCTCCTTGTTGTATGTTCTTCAATTTTCTTGCGGTCGCTTCAATTGGATCGAGTTCGAATTGAGTAATTATGGTATGCGATTTAGTTTTCTTTCTCCGTTTGATATGCTTGAGTTCGAATCGATACTTCTGTCGATCATGAATTGGGTGTATCTATAAGGATGAAAACCATATAATTTCATTCGTATAATTTTGGTTTGAATTTTTCTTAATTCTTACTTGGTCGTTCGATTTTCCTTGAATAAATATGATTTGTTTACACTGGTTCAATTCGAATATTTTTCTGATTTGCTTTGCTTAATTACCACGGCTTGCGTTTGGTTTAAGAATCTATGATTCTTGTTCATCACGCTCTTTCCATTTTAAAATATTTTTGACTTTTGTTTAAAAAAAAATTCATCTCAGCCTTGACGTGGTTTGAAACTGCTACCTTCATATTTGTTGGAACTGCATCACTTGTTCATCTGATTGATTTCACTTGATTTTTGTTCGAACTATTGCCTTGTTCATCATGTTGAATAATGACTCATGCAACTGCTACACTGTTTTATGATTTTTGAACATATGTATAAATTCGCGTAGAGCTTCACATGTATGCCACTACTGTTTTGACCATATCATTTGAACATTCTTCTATATTTGACTGCAACCACTTGTATCTGTATGTATATCACCATGTATATACATACATATGTATGTGTGTATATATGTGTTTTGGTGACCCTGTTTAAGCTTACTGACCCATGCATGCATTTGCAACTTGATCACTTGTTTGACTCTTGTCTTTGGTTCATGTTTACTTATCTGTGCTGTTTTGTGGTTGGCCTTGCACTTGAGGTCTGTTTTGTTATAGTCTTGTTGTCATTTTGAATGTTGGTTATCTCTATTTGGATACATACATACATTTATGTATATACATATGTGTGTGTCCATGTAACTAGTTTCATGTGGAGCTGATGTTGTCATGGTCATGTTCACTGCCCTGGTCGGCATTTGCTCATTCGAGCTGCTGTGCACATTTATGCATGAACTGCTTTATTAGATCATGTACATATTTATGTTATATGTTGCGGTCTTCAGTCTTGTGTACGATCAGGTTGCATATGTATATGTGTTTTCCTGCGTCTTCTGGTTGGTGTGCCTCTTTTTTCCTTTGATGTTGTTGTCTTCATTGTTATGCGTGTTCATGCATGTATGCTGGTGCCTTGTTTAGTGTACTTATATTTGAACATATCTTATAGTCTGGTTTCATTTTATATTCATGTGTAATGATATGGATATACTGGTTTGTGGGATTGGGTTCACTTGTGTTGAATCTTAATTTCATATGTATGCATACATCTCTGGTTCAAGTGTGTTCGAGCTTTTTCCAGCCATTGAGACTTGTACTTGCCATTCTATTTTTGTTTTCGTAATGCACCTGAGTTGAATCCAGCTTTGGCTCGGGTTTGACCTTGTGCTCACATGTCCGTGTAATTTTATCAAGTATATATTTGTGTGCACGACCTTTTGGCATGTACGTTGATACACTGTGCATGTCACAGGTTATTCGTGTAAGATGAATTCAAAATAAATATAATGACGAACAGCCGAAATAACCGAGGCAAAGAATATTTTCAAACACACATTTTATTTTTCATTGCAAAAATATTTGTTTTTCAATTATACTACGTCAGTGTTTATTTTGCAGATAGCTCAGATGCTGAATTCTAGCTGGAATAGAGTTGAAGATAAATACAAGTGTTTGAGTGATATTTAGTGAGGTCAAAATTGTAAATTGAAATTTTTGATGTAATCGAAATAGAATTGTAACTGAAATTGTGTATATGTAGTGAGAGCTGAAGTTTGTACTATTTAAATTTGTAATAAAATATTTGTTTGAATAGGATATAAATTCTGTGTTATTTTTTTATTCAATAAATATTTATTTAATTATGTGAAAAATAAAATAGCACAAAAACAAACGCATTTAAATGAATATATATATTTATTATCATCAAATAAAAATCATATACTAGCATATTCAACAATCCATTCTCTAATAAGTGCCTTCGAACTTAGTTGTAAACCTATTATGCCGTCAAATTTAACCGATATAACAATTTTGGCTATATTAATATGTTTATTTGGAAAAACATTTTTCAAACAAAGTAAAAGAAATAAAATCAATGATTGAAATATTTTGGTTATCATAAGGTAAAAACTCGTTCCATGTTTATGTGTGAGGTGGTTTTATAAGATACCCTTTTATTTTTCAAAAACCGCATTTTGAGTTCTTACACTAGTCAGATAACTAATTCGGAGTTTATTTCCTTTTCCTTAAACTCTGGGTGCCCTATTTTTTCGAGTAGCCAAGTAGTCAGGTGTTTTAGAGCAATCTCGAAGAGCTCGAAGCATGGAGATAGAAGATTCTTCAGTAGACTATTACCTCTTTTTCACCAACACTTGTGTACTATTGTATTCCACATTTGTAAGGATAGATATTTATAACTATCAATATTTAACTCTGGTAAATGTATTTTAAATTTCTACTGTAATGATTATATATTAAAATAATATATGTTATTCCATTCGTGTAAGATTATGTTCTATCTTTATTTCTTTCTACCCTTAACGATCGAGTTATTCGACACTTGAATTTGCGGCACCTGAATACCGAGGATGTATCAGTGTTGATTTTTAAGGGTCGAAAATCCCGTTCGTTACAAAACCAATATGACATGCAAGATCATCGATCTCTAAACTCTCGACTAAATTCGACAATCAACGCCTTTACTTTCTTTTTCTTCCTAACAGAACTCATTCTCCAATGGAGAAAATTATGCTAATTAAATCATCATTAAAAATGAAGATTTACAATTGTCTCGGTTTACTTGGGTTCAAACTCTCCTCGATCACACAATGTTAATAAGGATAATATACTAATTTCACTAGGGCGCTCGCTAGGAAAGTACTATTTCGTCACTTAGGAGATTACATAAATCGCCATAAAATTAGCCTATAAATCCTTCCCCCAACTATCGCATGCAATAATTATACTACACTAAAATTTCATAATTTCTAAAGATTATTCTAAATGGCACGATACCAGTTCCAATCCTTAATTTACTCGTAAGATTTCTTCATTAAATTAAGGTCAGCCACTTGACTCTATCCATGCAAACACCGATCCGACTACAAAAATCTTCTTGCACAACCAAAGTGGTGCTTCGAAAATCTCTCAATCACCCCATGAATCCAACTTAAGTGCTTGTCTATCAAAATCAAGTGAAAAACCCTATCCTAACTGATGCAAATCACCTAGAAAATCTACACTCGAACTAAGGGTTAAGAAATGGTAAATGAATGGACCAATCTTTAGAAAATATCCATTTCAGCACATGGGATTACTCCCATCATTTAAGGTTTACTGGCATAAAGGAAAATAATTATAACACGATTGGCTCTAGAAAAACAACTTAAGTCATCTGCTCGGTCTCTGCTCATTGCTGGCATCTACCAAACCCTACCTTGATATAAATCCAAGCCACACTTCATCGACCGAACCCACTCAACTTGAAACCTTGTGCATCAAGTTCGAATGAT
Organism: Allium cepa; assembly: GCA_030765085.1. Lineage (NCBI taxonomy): Eukaryota > Viridiplantae > Streptophyta > Magnoliopsida > Asparagales > Amaryllidaceae > Allium > Allium cepa. The sequence continues at coordinate 417,012,750 of CM060940.1, read as the reverse complement.
AAAAGTTTGGTAGCTTCACCTCAACTTACCAACTAAGGTGACTCATGCAAGGTTTATCTTTACCGAAGAATTTACATATTATGAAAGGTGTCAAGTTTAGCCTATCTACTTAATAAGTAGAAACAAATAAAATATACCGCTTAAGTGTTGGAAGGAGAGAAAGTGAGTTCCCAAAAATAGAGCATACCTCACTACATATGCTCCTTTCGATTTTTCCTAAGCCATAAGCTTGCTAGGTACGGGTAATGCTTGAAAGGCACAGCCATAATCACTTACTCACCATTCGAAAGTGCAAGACAATTCTTTATCAAGTGACCAAGCCAATCGCAATTGAAGCAATTATGCTTCTCTTTAGTTGGACGAAATTCCATAGCGAAATGCCTCCTATATGCCACGGGAGTGACATACTAGGTCGGCTTTTCTGTTTCAAACAAGCTCGATCTTCCTTGTATCATGGTCGTTTCACCTCGTTTGGAGCTTCGTTCGCTTTCCACTTTTTCCACTTATAATGGTATCTCTTTGACATTCTTACGAAGGGGAACCATCCTAATGAGATATTCAAAATTGAACCCTAACTGGGATTAGGCTAGCAATGAGCCCCTCCAACCAATATTTAAGACCTAAAGAAAAAATTATGATAAGAAAATTTCAGATAACCAATATTTAAGACCACCTCCACACCAAAAACAAAAGGTTGAATCGATCAACACTCCTTCACTGATAAGTTATCCTACACATCGTGGATGGAATGCTCAAGCAACATGCTCTTCTCGCTCTTAGAAGTGAACTGAGAACTTAAAGGGAAACCTGAATAAATTTTGAATCACTGGTCTCCTTATCAACCGCACAAACACTGCATCCTACCAAGCCAAAGTCTCATATCCCCAAATGTTGAGGAATAATCTTCCCAACATTCCTTAGACATATAACAATGGAAGCCTTCTCTTGTATGTACAACACCGCGCCTCTGCAACATTCTTATGACCAAGATTTGGTTCCCCTCCAAGGCTAAGAAAATTCTGACACTGCTTCGAAGAGTCTAAAGCTGGTGGAGCAAGAAATATTGATGCCCAAAGGGCCACACCACTTCTAGTGCTAACCGCAATCAACTGGAAATTTTCGTGGGTGACTAAACATCTTTAGCGGTAGCTAAATAGTCTCTAAACTAATCAAGCACCTCTAACTGCCTATCCTTAGTTGCTCATGTATTCCATTTGCTTATACGGATAGCCTGACAACAACTATCGGTAGAAATAAATCAAATCCAAAAGATAAGCGGTGTATACGGTATTTTATAGTATAAAAATACAAGTATGCCCTCTTGACGTATCTCCTTTTTTTTGAGGAAGACGAGTGTGTAGCGTGGCACTACACAGCCGGTTACTAAATAAATATATGTATATATAGGCCGGTCAACACGTCTGACCGGTGGCGATACATACTAGTTTGAAGATCACCAAAACCATACAACAGAGAAGTAAAGGAAGATTAACCAGCAACAAGTAGCATAAGCAATAATACACGAAAGATAAAGCAGCTAACTAAGAGAGAAGAAGCTACATTAGGAGCCAACAGCTGCGAATGACTAACTAAGCTAGAGATGAGGCGGGAACGCCGAGCTGCTGCCCGCAGATTCTGTAGGGGAAGAATCACCATGTGGTAGGCGTTGTCTGAATGGGGCCGAGTGACTGTAACCTGAAATAGAGGTGAATAGATTAATAATACGACGACAAACTCCTTCAAAACGAGAACACGGTTTGTTAAACACCAGAGCGTTGCACTCCTTCCAAAGGTACCAACAGAATATTGCAATAAGTACATCTAGAGGGCGAATCGGGGGGTTATACTACCAGCGGTCAAAAATGATGGGCGGGTCTGGGATGCGACCGAGAAGGTGAGCACAGGTCGCGGCCCAGATCGAGAAGACGAAGTCGCAGTCGCGAAATAGGTGAGTGATATCTTCTACTTGATCGGAGCAAAAAACGCAGGATGGATCGACCTGATACCAAAGACGAAGGACCCCTGATTTGGTGTTGATTCTATCGTGTGCAAGACACCACTGAAAGAAGGCTATGCAGGGCGGAATAGGGTATTTCCAGAGTCTGGGGAAGGTAAAGAGACGGCCAGGATTAAGGAGATAGGGGTAGCATGAAGCAACGGTGAAGCCTTTATCTGGCGCCGGAGCCCAGATAACACGATCCGGTCTGGAGGTGAGGTGAAGAGAGAGAAGCAGGTTGGAAGCAGAGATAAGGTTGGAGAAAACCTCGGATTCGAGAAGGGCTGGGGGACAGAGGAATTCTGGACTAAGGCGGACACAGTCGCTGACTGAAATCAAGGGGGAATGAGAGAAGGAGAAGAGATGAGACAGAGATTTAGAAAGTGAAACTGTTTGTGCCAAATGTCTAACAAAAAAATACAATTTTTGCCATCTTCAAGAGCAATATGAAAAAGGGATTTGACACAGGGAAGGGAATGAAGCACTCCAGCCCAAAACGGAGAAGGTCTGGAATGCGGAGGGAGGTGAAGGACAAAGTGGCTATTAGAATAGTAATGAAGTGAAAGGATCTACTCTTTCCATATGAAGTTGCCTGGGGAGAGAATTTTCCAGATCCACTTGGAGAGGAGCGTGGTATTAAACGAACTGAGATTGGCGATGCCAAGACCACCTTGATTTAGCGGTAGACAGGCAGTGTACCAACTGACTAATCTTTTAGCACCGCTACCATTCCAGAGAAAAGAACTTCTAATTTTATCAATACGGTTGATGACCCAAGATGGGAGTTTATGAAAAGACATCCAATATGATGGGATTGCTGATAGAACGGATTTGACTAAGACGAGACGACCAGCCGCTGAGAGGGATTGAGCTTTCCAACTAAGGAGCCTTGATTCAATCCTGGATATTAAAGGGGTCCAATCAGATCTATGAAACTTGGATGGACGGAGAGGAATACCAAGATAGGAAAGAGGAAAATCAGAGAGACTACAGTTAAGAAAAGATGAAACCATGGGTCCTAGATGGTCAGAGTTACCCAGCACGATGACCGAGCTTTTGTTAAAGTTGATGGAGAGGCCGGAAATAAGCTCGAAGGAGTAAAGGGCCACTTTTAAACAGTGCAAATGCTCAATCTGGGGGGATGCGAATATCAATGTGTCGTCTACAAACTGGAGGTTGGAAACCAAAGAAGAGGAATTCAGGAGTTTAATGCCAGAGAAAAAGAAGTTAGCTGAGGCTAATTTGATCATTCTGTTGAACACATTTGCAACCAAGACGAAAATAAGAGGGGAGAGGGGATCACCCTGTCTAAGACCCCGTGCTGACTTGATGTGACCCTCAGAAGCACTTTTGATCGATCTAGAAGATAGACTGGAGTGGAGAATGTGCGAAATCCAATTGCACCATTTGGAGGCAAAGCCTCTATTTCTCATGAGGTCAATAATGAAGTTCCAATTAACCGAATCAAAAGCTTTAGAGAAGTCGAGCTTCAGCAGGACTCCGGGGGTCGACGACTGATGGCAATAAGAAATGATTTCCTAAGCGGATGCAACACAGTCCATGATATTTCTGCCAAGAATAAAGGCTGACTGCTCGATTCCGACCAGCGGGGCAATTACAGATTGAAGACGGTTGGCTAGAACTTTTGTGATAATTTTAAAAGTAGTGTTGAGAAGGCTGATGGGACGGAAGGAGGAAAGGGAGTTGGCACTAGGAGATTTGGGGAGGAGGATAATACTGGCATAGTTTATTCTGGAGATGGAAGCAGGATCAGATTGGAATTCAGCGCATAATTCAAGTATATCAGATTTGACCGTATCCCAGAAGTGCTTGAAAAAGAGTGGCCCAAAACCATCTGGGACCGGTGCTTTGTCGTCTGACATTCCTTCTAAGGCGACCCAAATCTCTTCTTCGGAGAATGGATGATCGATGGAGATGGGGGAGGGGGCTGGGAAAAGGAGGGACCAATCAATAGCAGGGAGAGGAGGGGAAGGCTTGCCAAGAATGTTCCTGAAGTGATTAGTGAACAATCGGAGGTAATCTAAGAGATCTGTATAGGCGACGTTGTTGTGGATAATCTCAGGAATTAGGGTGGATCTGCGGCGGCCACTAGCAAGGCGGTGAAAGAAAGAGGTATTTCTGTCTCCCTCTTTAAACCACAAGGCTTTAAAGCGCTGTTTCCAGCCAATCTACTCCTGCTTAACGAATCTATCTAAATCTGATTCCAGAGAAGTCAGACGAGACCGCTCGGCGTCAGTCAGCGGTCGAGACTCCTCCAGGATATTAAGGGCTAAAATTTCGTCTTGTGTTGCTGAGATACGAGCACGGAGAGTTCCCCACACAGATTTGGCCCAAGGCCTAATGATTTTCCTAAGGGACCGAAGCTTGAAAACAATTCTGGCCGAAGGCGATTGAATCTGCAAGGGCTGAGCCCAGACCTGTTTGATGAAATTATCAAAAGAGTGTTCCAAAAGCCAAAGTCGTTCGAACCTAAAGGGGCGTTGGAAATCAGGGAGGGAACCAGTGTCTAAAATAATGGGACAATGATCTGAAATGACAGAGGCAAGCCCAGAGACCGAGGAAAGGGGGTGAAGATCCTCCCAGGCTAGGTTAAAGAGGAATCTATCCAGCTTAGCTAGGGTAGGGTTGGCTCTACGATTCGACCAGGGGAATTGGCGGTTATTGATAGGCGGGTCTATGAGGGAACAATCATCAATGAAGGAGTTAAACGATTCAGAGTCAAGGGAATTCAGTCCAGAGTTGCGTTCATCAGGGAATCGGGTGGTGTTGAATTCCCCTCCAACAATCCAAGGACCATTAAGATAGGATGCGAAGGAGAGACAGTTGGCCCAAAGCCCATTCCTCTCCAGAATATTGTGAGGCCCATATATATTTGTAAAGAAGTAGATTGTGCCCAATTGAATATGGCGGAGAGTAACATGTAATGCAAAAGGGTGAGCAAAAGTATGACAATGGGACCAGACAGCTTCATTCCACGCGGTGATAATACCTCCTCTGGACCCATCTGCATTAATGTGGGCATGTCTCTTTAAGGATTGCGGTGGGTCAGACAGTTTAGTTTCTTGCAGGAAAAGAACGTTTGCTTTATGAGGGGATAGAGTAAGACTGACGGCATGTCTCTTTGATGGATCCCACAAACCCGGTACATTCCAGGAGATAATTTTCATTGGGAAAGAGACAATCTCTCCGATTCTAGGGCTTGCATAGCGGCGTAGTGACTATCACTTAAATTAACACCCATGCAGCGTGCCATTTTTTTTATTTAGTCTTTTATTAGTTGAAGCAAAAAATAACAGTTTTATAGAAACTAACGGGGAGAGTGGCCGCTCTATTGATTCTGTAACTCCGTCGTACTGAAGCTGGGGTGAACAGGGAAGGCCGAGAGCGCTGTTGCTGGCGCGGAGGAGAGGTTGCCTGGACAATAACAAGGGTGGGTTGAACATTTGGTGGAGCGGAAAGGTCGATGCCAACTGGGGAGTCAACATGCTGGTCTATAGGCCAGGCTTGCCAACGATGGGGGCCAGCCTCCCCCCGAGGAGGGCTATGAACATGGGCTCCAATAGGATGCGACGGAGAAATATCTGGATCAAAAAGCATGGCATCAAATCTCGCGTAATCCGAATTTTTCGAGAGGGGTGGCTCATCCAAGCATCTGAAGTCTTTGTCGTAGTCAACACCTAGGAACATAGTTTCCGGCCTACGGGTAGGGTGGGCATGTTCCCATTTTTCTACAGTAAGGAGATGGTCTTCACTGTTTAAGCGTGCTACAAAGGAACTGGGTGAGCTCACTCCCGTGTAAAACTGCATTTTGACATACAAGTATCGGTGATCGAAATTGGCCCAAACGCAGTCGTCGAAAGCAATGAACCGGCCTAAGGGACTAAGAGCGCTCCCAACTGCTTGTGAATTGTTTCTGAGGAATTCTGGGAAGCCATGCACTCGAGCCCAAACTGCAGGTTCGAGAGCAACTGTTTGGTGCTTAAATTCGGACCATTGTTGTAGAAGGATCGAACTTCTAGGCTTTGATAACAATCTCTTCTGAAGGGCCTGCTCCAGGATAGCGATGGAGGGACAACAAACTATAAAACTGTTTTCGAAAAAAATCCAGATTGGCCATTCACGGTGGTTAAAATTCAGCGAGAGGGCCAGATGAAGGGATTCGATGGACCAAAAGCCATCGATGATAGTTGCGATGAGGTAGTGGGTAGAGTTAGCCATGGAGAAAATTTGAGAAGAAGAGAGTTCAGAATGTGGGGGAAATAATTTGGAATGAGAAGAAGGAGAGGGGGAAGAACGAGGCGACTTTTGACGTGGATCTTTCTGAGTAGTGTCTCGATTCGCGGGAAGGAAAGATGATGATGGGGATTTGTCCACGTGGGAAAGACTGTTTTTGGATTTATTCGAAGTGGGAGGTGCAGTGACTTTTGTTTGTGCAGAAGAATAATAATTAGCTTTCTCGGAACAATGCGTGTGTGCATGCCCAAAAAATCCACACGGAAAGCAAATCTTAGGGTCCCTACAGTTTTTTGCCACGTGTCCCAGGCCAGCGCACCTGAGACAATGTCTCTTTGATTTCAGAAATTCAATGGTAGTTCGAGCGTTTGCAAATGCAGGCAGAGTGCGATGACGACGATGAGAGCTAGAGGGAATAGGAAGGATAGAGGAAGAGGAATTTAGCACTTGCGCGTAAGATTTTTTGGAGACAGATGGGTCAACTAAGGGGAGCTTGGTGGTAATAGATACACCAACGCTGTTGGGTTTTGAGTGGATGAGAGGGTGTGGAGGCTGGGATAAGGAGGAGCTCATTGGGTATGGCACAGTCTTGTAGATGCTGGGGACAAAAGCAATGGGCGGAGGAGGAGGAGAAACCGGTTTTGAGATGGGATGATGGGAGGGGAACATATGATGATGAGAAGCTTTGACGGAAGAAGACGTCATTAATTATAAAATTTGTTTTTATTTAATATTCGACGTATCTCCTTTGGCCAGATTGATTAATTCAAACTGGTCTACTTGGTCTGATGTTGAGCTTACGCTTCGATACCGAATGCAGCAACGCCTCCTTCGCAATAACCAAAAATAAGCACCTTACATCATTGCATGACTTTCGAATACCACAAAGGACAGGTCATCAGGGTAAATTAGAACAAAACAGTAAACTAAGACGTTGATGAGTCCTCATAATGGAATGAAAACATATAATATACTGATTATACATAAACAAAATAGAATAATAATATATAAGAGACTGCACTAGCGAAGGCAATCGACAAATAAATATCAGTAAAGAATAGTCAGAATACATCAACTCAAAAGGAACATGGAGTTTGGAATAAATATCTAAAACAACAATCTAGTATATAAATAATAGGTCTATCATGTACAAGTGAAATAACAAATATATATATCTTAAAACGTTGATGCTACACCTCCAAAATGCTCCAGCTGTGCACTCTGCTAGCGTATCCCAACAGTACTGACTTTTGAACTACTCAATTGAGTACTTGGATTGTCATGACATAAGCAGACGAAGAAAAAATGTTGGTCAGACATAAAGTCTAGGGTGAGGGGAACTATCTCAAAATACTTTATATTAAACTACATACAAATAGAAAGGAATAGCAAAATATCCCTCTACTGCTAAATCGATAAGATACGCCCCAACACGTATAGTCACTACTGCTAAAGCCAAACTTTCGTACAACTACAAATATAGGACCCAAAAACATCCAAGCGATCACAACAAGATAAAGCTATCCATGATCACAAAAGAGCATGTTGAGTTCATCATGGACATCAAAAACATTCTAGGTATATCACAAAAAGGTCAAAACTTGTGCTGGTCATATATATCCATACCCTTGGTGTGTCACAACAGGTCAACACCAAACAAATCGTGTATTACTCTAAGGTCAAAATCTTAGAGTATGGACTCACTCATTGGTGTATTGTAATAATTCAACACCAAATAAATCGTATTTACTCTATCATCGAAATCTTAGAGTACGGACTCACTTTATATATAATGTATGGAATTGCCATGAACGGCTCCAATCGCTATAGCCTAAAACCCATCGAAAAACTCTAACAAAATCGCATACTAACCCGAATCAGATTCCAAATAGAGCACATGACCTTAATGTCCAAATACTCCTCTGGTATACCCTCCCAAGCTACATCAAAATTTATGATTTCGAAATATGTGGCGAAGAGGGTCCCAAGTGAACCCCGAAAGCACAGTACTTTAAAACTTACCAAAAGCTGATGGGTTCTTACCTTTGAAAAATGGTGAACAATGCTCTAAACCTCGCCTTCGTATATGAAAGTTACTGCGTTTTTAAAAATAAGAAAACACGGTTTCGACGAACTAATCGAGAGGATACAATCAATAGAACAAGGTTGGAGATGGATTGTTTCCTCTCAACGAGTCAACTAAATGGACTTATTATGTAGATTGAACTGAAAGGTTCCAGGAAATGAGCCTGGATAGGGGCAAACCCTACCAAATGATCGCTAATTCGCATGACGTTTCCTCCGACACTTCGCCTGTTGAGTCACCTTGGTATTAGAGCCTACCTCCATCCTATTGGATATCTACCGAAGTTCATTTGTTGACGTTTTTGAAGTGGCTTCCTAAGTATACAAAAACCTGTTTGGATACCAAAATCCACTCTTTGCACGAGTAGAATTCAATGGATAATTATAGAAACCCGGCTTCTTCTAACACGCCAAAATGACATACCCAGCCTCCACGCCTTGCGTATAGCCTATACATGTGCTTATACACTCATTTGTGCACGCTTATGCATACACACTCATGAAATTCATAACCAAACACAAATCACATTTCGGACTTCGTCGGGATGATTGCTCGATTCGGTATAATCTCATGCAACTTGGCGCATGCTATAGTTGCTATGGCTATGTGAAATGCCAGCAATGGACTTGTAATCAATTATATTTCTATATAATTGTACCATAGAAAACAAGGACAACCAAACACACAACAATTATAACTACATTACAATATTGGTTTTAATTGTCACTAGCTCCAAATGCACGTATACGTATACCTGCTCGTACACATACACACATATGTACATGAAAATGAGCAATTAAAGCATTACTAGATAAAATATTACTTTTATTTACAAAAATTCTTGGATAAAAGTGTAGTATGGTATTATACCCTTTTATATAATCTTGCTTATATTTTATAAAATGTATCTTTAGCTTATATATCAACTATAAGCTTTTAAATACTTAATTGTCTAACTTAAAATTTAATATACTTCATATTACTATTTTATAAAATCTCATATCTAAATCTTCATTTATAAAATCTTTAAATAATTTTATAAATACAAATTAAGCTTCATTTGTTTCTAATCGCTTTAATAATAAGTGTAGATTTCAAAAACAACTTAAATTAGCTTCTAACATTTTTCTAATCAATTCAAATGGATTATTAATATTTTCTAATGACGTGTATATCATTACACTACTTAATTAATCCCAAATCAAATAATAACGTCATAAAAAAATCGCCCAGTTAGCCCAAATCAATTCTAGGGCTTACTAACTATTTTCAAAACATAACATTGGGGTCTTATACAATTAATTAGCTAAGGGAAACATGTTTATATCATGAATACAAGCCTAACTAATAGCATAGAAGTCTCCAAATCAATTTGTAATATTTCATAATTATGAATGAATGTATTAATAAAATATAATACTCAAATTAAATAGGAGAATCATCTCACTCGTCTTCTCTTTCACAAAAACAAGATTCACTCACCAAAACCGATCTCCATGCTCCCTTGAAATCCAAACGAAATTCCAAATCCGAGTCAAGCCAGTTCCTTTATAGGTTTTGTGAAGAATCCTATGAAAGGAATTACGATTATTTTATTGGAATTTAGTGGATTTTGTTTGGGCATGGATTAGTGAATCTAGGGTCAGGGGATTAGGAAGTAATTACGAAAGTGATTAGGAAAGTGGAGAAGAATGAAACATGAATGCGGAAATGAAATAAAAGTGAGAAGAGATTAGTCGGTTATAGGTTAGCGTAACGACCCAAATTTTGATTAACATTATTTAAGACATTTAATTAGTTAAATTAAATGAAATGATGAAATGGTTAAGGGGTTGAGGTTTGTGTAATTATAAGGATAGTCATGCCAATCAAACCAATGAACTAAGGGAAATTAAATAAAAATAGGTCACGGTGGATAAGGGGCAAAGTGCGAATAAGACCTGTTAAATACCCTTAACCCTTCAGCCATATTCTCACATTCATTATTCACATTCTCGTACTAAAACAAAGGTTATAGAGGTCGGCCACCATTAAGGAAAATCAAGTGGAAGAAAAGCAAGAATCAAAGGAAGCTTAATCAACTTAATCCAAGATCAAATCTCAACTCCTTAACCACAGAGTCAAAGGTGAATAATTACCACATCTCATATTTTTGATTGTTTATGGTTTTAGGTTAAATTCAAAATAGTTTGCAAGGTTTTGCCATGTTTTTTATTGTTAAATTGGATATATATGTATCTTGTTTGATGATTTATGCCAATTCACATGAATTTTATGATATGTTTTAATGTGCAAACCGTATTAAACGAAATCCAAATGCCTTGCAATTTTAGAATAAGGTCTGAAATGATATTTTAGAGATGGGCTTCAATTTTCCTAATTTTATGAAAAATTAATATTAATTTTCTAGTGAATAAAATGATTATTTGGGTGTAAAATTAATTACGGAAAATATATTTACATTGTGGGTCAGAATTCAATATATATCAAAAAACATACTAAAATGATTTGTATGAGTTTTTATAGATTTTTCCTAAGTGTTTCAACAAGTATATAAAATTATTTAAGGTATGGGACTTAAATGTTTTATATATTTATAAAAGGAGAAGGGGCATTTTGTAAATAATTTAGTTTGTTTATTTTAGAAATTTTGGTAGTACTTTTAGAAAATAAATTAGCAACCAATCATGTTTTGACAAACAATGCACGCTAGTTGAAACGAATTACTTTAAAAGGTTAAACACCATTTTTTACATGCTTTTTACATGTTTCGTTACTTTTGGCACCTACCCTTTTACAACTAGCTTCCGCCTCCATCACTATTGAAACGAATGCACATGGTATCAAAGACTTGGGACGTAGCGAATTGGACTAAGGCGAAAGGTATGTAGTCAAAACAACTAGTTTCGAAGGGCTCGAAGCCTTGCTTTGTTTTTAAAAGAAAATGCGCCTGCTTTGCTTTTGAAAAGGATTATTTTGACTTAGGTAGCTTTTGACTTGGCTAAATGATTTTAAGGAATGGTTCCGAAAGAGGTTGCATCTATTTTTTATTAAGAAGTTTGCGACGGAGTCGAAACCCCTTGTTGCTGCATCTTACCTTTCAAAGCGATGCCTTTGGAAGGATTTCTTTATTTTAAAACCCAAGCCTTTTCTCCAATGCTTTTGTAGGGTTGGTTTCGACACCATCACTTCTTCATTTAGGAAATAGCTTTCGGAAGAGTCCTTTCGACTTAGTTGCTTTATGACCCTTTGTGCTATTGAAATTTAAAACCAACTGGTTTCGAAAGCAAAAGGTTTTAAATGGTTTCGAAAGGTTATTCCACATGTTTTACTTGAACCCAAATGCTTTCAAAAGGTTTGATTTTATGAAAAGGATTTAATTCTTTCGAAAGGCTTAAGTGAAAGGTTTCAAAGGGGTGGTTCCCAATGTTTTCGAAAGGTCATAAATGGAAGGTTTCCAAAGGTTTTCGAAAGGCATATTTAAAATGTTTTGAAAAGAGGATGTTTAAGGTTTTAAAAGGCTTTCGAAAGAGAGGTTTTGACTGTTTTCGAAAGGACTTTGTAAATGGTTTCTAAAGGTATGTTTTGGCCTTTTGGCCTAAGATTTTACTTGTATCGAAAGGGGTACTTTCAAGAGGTACTTTCAATGGTTTCGAAAGATAATGTTTAAATGTTTCAAAAGGTTTAGATTCTTTCATCAACAATGTTTTAGAAAAATATATATAACATGGCAAGATGATTTGAGTAAAGCATATAGTATATTTTCCTTGTTTTAAAGTATGGTTTAAAGGTTTAAATCGGTTTGAAATAAAATGTTTTCAGGGAAAATTTTATGGGTAGATAACCGTAGGAAAAATGATTCAGATACTAGAATACTAGATGGAACTGGTATAGGGTCGCGCCCTATACATTAGTTATTAGCTGCTAGCTAATTTTGTCAGAAATTCTAATGTGTCGGGCTTTGTCATAGGTAAGACTAAAATGATGTTACACATAGAAAGAAATATACAGAGTGAGGTTAGGTTATTGGTAAGCCCGTAAAACCATTAGGATCAGTTGACCTTGGGAAAAAAGTTAGGGACAAACCATCCAAAAGAGGAGTATCTAACAGAAGTTAGATTATTTGCTTATTTTTTCTGTTGGCCCGAGTCAGCCAAAGGTTAGTAATTAGCCAAAGTTTATAGTGTTCGGACAAATAGTTCATTTGTTACCTATTCTGTATGTATAAATGATATCGCTTTATTATTTTAACAATTTTTGGTTGCAGGATTAAGATTTACAAAAAATGCTTTAAAACGTTATTAGTGAGGGGAAACCCGTTCCATTAAGCAGCGTGGTCTTACTTAATATCAAATAATCGTGATGTATAGTATTATTCACACCAGGCTTTATGTCTGACTTGAAGTTTATATTTTTCCCCTTAAACTCTTGGGTGCTCAAAATTGATTTGATTAGGCCAAGGTTGAGGATTTTCAAGTTTTAGTAGGTGGACGAATAAAGCTTCCGAAGACGAGTAGGAGGTTGATTCTAGCTATATTTAGAAGTTGTTTATTTTTTGTTTCTGCTATGTTGTATTAAGTCTGTAATGACTATTTAATAATCTTATCAACCTTGGGGGCATCTTCATGTGTCGCTTTTGGCGTATTTATGTAATAATTATATTTGATCTGAACTTGGTAAATGTTCAAGATTATTAACTTTAAATATGAAATATTGTTTGAAATTTAATCAGAAAAGTGTTTTAATCTGTGATGTTTTTAATTCATATTCAAGTGCTTCTGATATTATGGATACCATTAACATTACCATATCTGATCACCGGAAGTTAATACTATGAATGACTGCAGCATCTGTAGCGCTTAGCTTCGGGCCTCTGGATAGGGGATGTTACAGCTATCTTATAAGCTAAGCCAAAAGCACTTCATTCTCCAAAAATCACTATTCACTCCGAAAATCCATCGACTCCAACAAATCAAGTTTATACTCATTTTACTCGCATCGAAAAAGTGAATTCAACTACGGGTTATCGAGTCCTAATTCATTCATTTGTAAAAATTGAATATAAGAGGCGTTTTGTCTCTTAACGATTAAATATTCAAATTAATCATTTAAATACTTGTTCATTATAATTACAGGGTGTTACGTTCTACCTCTTACCCTATCTCTATCGGACAGACCCTAGAGACCTCAATATTCTCTCAAGCTCACCATAATACTAAATGCGAAGACCTCCATCAACCTTCACTATCCAAAATACCAATGGTAATAGGAACACATCCTGTGGCACTGTAATGGAACCTTCTTGATGGAGGAAACAGTCGAGAGGAAAGCAAAAATAATATAATTAATAACTTTTCATATTACTCACAATGCATAGAAAAAAAATATAATATAGAACACATATAAAACAATTGAGACAGTAGCATCATCAAATGAACCCGGACTAATCATGAGAAGCAGCTTGGTACATAAGATTAAACATAATAGAACATAATGAGTCAATACACTATAAGTCCATTATAGACTGCACAATATGAAAGCCATATCTGATATATACACTAAAGTGTTGGTAGCTTTGTAACACTACATAACTAAACAAGTGGTAGATCTATAGAAAGTTATATAAGAATGACGTTAGCTGTGCAGTCATCCTTTCCATAGCTCCATATGCTATCAACATAACTGTAACAACGCGCTTTGAGACAGGCCTAAATTCCGACCCAGAAAAGTCCCATCGAAACTTAGACCCATTCTAAAGCTCGTTGTTAATTGGTAAAAATAACAAAACACCACATTCTATCTATTCTTTCAGAACTCGTAACGAAAGGAATAAAATATAATAACACAAATAGTACCCATTTATTTCTAATCATTTCAATCGTCATAAAACAGTACATAATATCAAATGTTACAACATTTTGTTCAAAAGTACATTTCATGGGTACAATAGAAAATAACACAAAAGGATAGGTAGTAACTACGACAAGATTCACTCTCGCCATCTTCAAGCATCACCAACTCCTTCTCTAACCAACGTTGTAATGAGGAGGGAGTCTAAACAAGAAGTATCTGGTGAATAGAACTCTCGAGCCTTACTATTTCAGTACTTGGACAGTATAATTTAAATAACACTATGTTTTATATAACCGAATCATTTAAAATTTAGAATAAGGAAAGGTGGGGGGTCCTTAAATATCCATTTAATACCTTCTATTCCTGAAGTGGTTTCCTAATCCCATGACCCATAACCGACGCCATAAATATTTAGCAATGGGAGAGATAGAACCCAAGCCACTCAATACCTTTTTAAGGGAAATAGGCAGACTCTGACCATTTAAGACCTCAACTGAGGTTGGTCCCCATCATTTAATACCTAATCTCAAGGCGGACTCGACATAGGTACCTATGTAGCTAACATTGCATGGAAATCTCTTCGGATAATTAATACTTTCTATTGACGCAGACCTTCCAAAGATATCCTTAACCATGCCTAAATCAAATCCCGACAATTTAATACTTGATTTGGGAAAAGGAGATGAGCACGCAAACAACCACTTAATACCTCAAGACCCCGAAGCAGACCCTTCGTATTATGACCTATAGTTATTATGAACTCCGATTATTCATTGGAACTAGTAGCATGATTAGCTAGGCAAATTTACCCTATAGAATTTGGGGCTAGCCTCTCGTTATCATAAAAATTTATCATAGGAGATGTCTCACATCAATAGGAAGTGTACACAACTGCTAGTAGCCTCAAAGTGAAGGGCAGTCTTTTGTCATGCAACTATATTGACCTTACATCTTTATGACTTAGCCATAATTTAAAAACTCTCTTTATACATCATACTTATCTCATCATTCCAAAATTAAGGTCTTACAGGGAATTTTCCTTATTTCGCTTAAACATCAGTTACATTCCTAGGCGAGATTTAATGATAATCCTTATCTAATTAACTACGCAACCATATGTTATAATACTTATTGCGCTACTTAATATATAAATAAATATGCATTTATTATTCAATGCATGCAGAGATTACGCCCCAACTAACATCAAATGTTAATTTCTTTTTAACCATGATAATACAAGTCTTCCAATTTTCTATTTTACCAACAAGGATTCAATACTCATATCCAGAATTGCAATAGATAGATTTGTATATAGAGTCTAAATCCAATTATATCATATTAAAATAATGGAACAAATAAAAAATGGAAACTTACAATTTAATCAATTTTATGCTCTGTTCAACTTCTTTTACATAAATTAAGATAAGGGAATGTCTATTTAATTTTATAGAAATAAGCGGTGCAAATAACGAATAAAGATTCGTTTTTTACACACTATTTCCCAAAAAAATCCCTTAATCAGATCTGGAGAAGAAGAATAAGAAGTGGAATAGAAGGTTGAATACATAAACTGCAAAATCTACGAAACACCATTATTTTAACACAAAACAATTTAGATTTCAAATCCTAAGAGTTGACCTTTCGTTTTGGGAGAATTTTAGGGATGTTTAATATGATGTTTTTGTAATCCAAAACTTCCTATGGCATATATCAGATCCATACTATACTACTCAACTACAAAAACTGAAAAACTAAGTTTTCCACTCATAGTGGGCCCTTAGCTTTTCTTCTCTTTGGATTTGCAATGCCCCGCATTATCTCCTTCAGATCTCTTTTTTTGATATATACAACAAGGGATTTGCATAAATATTAGATTCAGAAATGTTGGAGGAGAAGAGGTTTCGAATTAAATGATAAACAAAGATAGGTATGTAGGATTTCTTACCAATAACCCTAATTAAGTACTTTGAATCTAAGAAGAGATGAACTCACGTGCTTTTCTGATGTTCCCAAAATATTTATGAATGAAAGTGGAGTGGGTAGGGTTCTATTTATAGGGGTTGAAGCATATCAGAACTGTAGGATGAAATTAGTTTGAAAACGGATTGATCTGGAGCGTTTAACCATTAAAAACCCTAGTCACCACCATATGTAGCGGTCGACAACCCTCAAAGGCCGGTCGATCGTTAAGGGTCGATTGGTTGGGTCGCACTGGTCGACCGCTCCATTATTTTAGGAGTGTTTTGTTTGTTTCTATTGCGTATTATATTATTCCTTAATTAACTTTTAACATTAATTATTATCTCTAATGTTTAATCAATCCCTAGGCCTAATCCTAGTACTTTAAATTTAAATACTTATTTGGATTTGAAATCAAACTAAATTAATATAAATTTGAAAACTTCAAATGCTCATAATTTCTTCATTTGAGCTCTGTTTTTAGCATATTGCATGGAAATAGATCAGAATTTCACCATGAATGCAATGAAATAACTTTCATGGTCAAATTCCAACTTATATAAAATTTCCTTTTTATTCCTACCTTTTTAATTGAATTTCTCTTAACTTACTTATTTAATTAGGGTTGATTTAACAGGGTGTTACATTCTCCCCCCTTTAAAAACGATTTCGTCTCGAAATCTTTCAAAGGGCAAATGGAATAACATGCAATAACGTCATGTTATACAAAAGTTATCTACACAACCATCTACTTAATGTAAAGTGCAATGTGATTGTTGTTATCCGACTTTGTAGCCCGGCTATATTGAACTAATTGCATGGGTTAGATTCGACTACCGTTAAGGCCGATGATTTCAGAGTGAACATTGTGGGGTCCAAAAGTCAAATACAGATGGCAATATGAAGTTAGTTGAATGGAATTGATAGATTCACAACGTAGAATGTCCTAAGTATGGGATATGGTTCAATGCATATGAGGGATCGGCATATTTGGCTCCAACAAGAGGGATCGGCATATATCAAAGTACACAAAGCATTCTTGTAAAAAACAATTAATATCTTGAGATCTACATGTCCAATGCATATGAAATTTGAGGAGCAAGATATAAGGACACTAGGGAACCTAAACCAGGGATCGTACATCAAATGGAAAAAATTAGAGGGATCCGTAAACATCCCCTTGGGGAATCAGCAGAAGGCAGCATGCATGTCATGTTGAATCAAAGATCAAGCAACAACTTGAGTTCCAATGATCCAAATGATATGAAAATTGGAGGCTTAACATATTTAAGCATAATGGAGCCACCATAGGTATCAATTCCCGAAATTCGACTAAGGAAGGGATCGGTAAAGAACCCCGCTTTTTGGGAATTGGGCCCAGCGATTCCTCTAGTGGACCCATATGGTTTAGAAGGTCCTTCAGCCGAGATTTCAGAGAGATATTTGGTCGTCTTCACCTGTAAATACTGGCCTGGTGGGTCATTCTAAGGATCTTTGTGCTGCTTGATACTCTAGACTCCATTGTAATTAAGTACTTGTTACAACTATAATCAGATTTAAAAGTTGTTAATACAGGGTAATCTTCGAAGTGGATGTAGGCATACAATACTGAACCTCTATAAATTTCTGTCTCTCTGATTATAGCTTATTCTCTATTGCTTACTAATTCGTAGGCATACAATACTGAACCTCTATGAATTTCCGTCTCTCTGATTATAGCTTATTCTCTATTGCTTACTAATTCATTTACTCGGTTTAGTTTTGTTTTTCTTTGCTTACTTCCACACAAAAATATTCTTGGGTGTTTGTGACCAATTTAGTTGCAAACATTTTGGTGCTTTCACTGAAAACCATGATTCTCAGCTTAATAGGATACCTTTGTTACTATTGGGTTTGATAAATCCCCGAAGGAAATCCGTAGTTGTCTTCACGAAGTTACTCATCTACTCATATTTTCATAAATCTAAGTAGAGCTATCAATAATGGTGAGGAATACTAGATCGACTTCATAGAACATGGAAGGAAATGAGAACACTAGCATCCAGCAAGAAGACCCAAGCAATCAACCAATGGATTTGAATGTTGAACTAGTTAAAGTTCAGAATCCCACTGATTTTATTACAAGAGCTGAATTTCATAATTTAATGAAAGAGCAGATGGAGAGCTATCCACAATTAAGCCAATAGATTCAGACCATTATCAACTTGATGAAACAACTCGATCTGCAGCAATGGGGGAAAGCTAGGAGAGAACCCACTCCTTACTCGGCATTAGAGAGTTCTAGCTCATCAGACGAGTATCATAGGCATAGGCATCACAGAACAGACGAATATCACATAGAAACTTCATGACACTAACTGATAGGCCATCTTGGTCTGCCAGGATCAATCAATGTCAATCCCTCCATAGGGATTGGTACTTATCCCTCCACCAGAAGGGGGAATCCACCTATGCATCACGGCAATCAAGTTGGAGCTGCTTCAGTTGGTTTGGATGCTGGAGTTCAATTAAATGTTGACCAAGTCCTTCCCTGGAATGATGATGAAGTGAATTTACAAGATACACATCGAAAGATGGTGAACTAAGAAGGCATGAAATAGCTTGCACACATCCAGACCATTCATGTGAGGTGGAACACGATCTCCACTTGGTACTAGCCATCCAAACGCCAAACTTATCGACATTGGTCGAACAGTTAGTGAAAGAGGGTCAGGGCTCGACTAATGATGATTGGGAAATCTCAAGAAGCCACACCCTATTCACTAGTAATGTTCTACATGCGGAGTATCCAAGGAGGTTCAGCATGCCATTAATGCCCTCATACGAGGGAAAAACCGAACCCAGGCAGCATATCATGAGATATGAATGGTTGGTTGATTCTGCACGAGCGGATGATGCAATCAAATGTAGATGCTTTCCTATAACTCACTGGAATAGCAACAATGTGATTCACAAGATTACCCCCACAATCGATTGCTAGATTCAATGATTTTGCAATAAAGTTTTGGGAGCAGTTCTGATGCATGCAGCTCATCCCATGGATGTGATGCCTCTGTCCAGCATGACTTAGGCTCCAGCAGAATTGTTCAAAGATTACTTGGAGATATTTCATATAGCTATTATGGAAATGGGTAATCCAAATGACCATGCGATTTTGATGGCCGAGACGAGAGGGGTAGATCGAGAATCTGATTTCGGCGATTGGTTAGCTAGCAAGTCGCCTACAACATTGGAGTGCTTTTATAAAAAGGCGGCTCAGTATTTGAGAAAGGAGGAAGCTAGGTCCTCTAGGAAAAAGAATGTTGTAGAACCGAGCGGAGAGGGAGTACAAAGTAATATTATAGTAAAGCAGTTGGATGATAGCTCAGGAAAAGTTCAAGTGAACGTCCAAAACAAGTAGAATCAGCAAAATAAAGGCGGAGATAGGGGCTGAGAATGAAAGTGGGATTCTATAAGAGGGAAGCCTAGGATTTCGATGTACGATACTTACGCACTATTGAATACATCCTTAGAGAATATCTATTTGTCTACATAAAATACCATGCAATACAGGAAGCCTCCTCTAAAATAATCAACTGAGAAGAAGAAGCAAACCGGCAAATAGTATCGGTTCCACGAATGCTATAGACATGGCATGAACAAATTCAGGCATCTCCAGGACAATATCGAAAAGATGATTCGAGAATAGAAGTTGCGGCAATTTGTAGAAACCCTACAGAATGGTGGATAAGGGACATATGAATCCAATCGAGGAAAAGTACTGTGCAGGTTTGAGGAGCCTGCATGAACTGGGCTAAGATTGGTGATAAATGCAATAGTCGGAGGACCATACCCAGCAGATAAGAGTTGGCAAGAGATGAAGCGCTATGCTAGTGCGATTAGGCATGTGGATTTTAGATGTCATTCGAATACAGAAGAAGGAGCTCCTGCAAAATAGCAACATACAATGATAGATGCTATCGTGTTTAGAAACAGAGATGTAGACAAAGCAGAGGCATGGACGATCGACCCAATGGTCATTTCGGCCATGATCGGCCCCGCTTTGGTGAGAAGGATATTGATTAATTGTGAAAGTTCAGTAAATATAATTTTCAAAAAAGCCTATGATCAGATGAAAATGGAAGCTTAGGACTTAAAGCCGTCTAAAGCCCGCATACACGGTATGAACGGTGTTGTAACTGATGTCGTTGGTTATGTTGAATTACCTGTATAGTTAGGAGAAGGTGACCATAGGAGATGATTGATGTCAAAACTGATTGATGGAGCTCCTACTTCGCGCTTCTTCCACGTTAAGAAACTGATTAATGTCGATATGTCCGAACAGATTTCCAAAGTCTGTAATTAATCACGCTGGTTCCTAATGGAACAAAACAAGTTAGGCATGGTTTGACCATTCATTTGATAACTCACATTCATAACTCGATGGACGGGATACATTATGAGGAATGGTTGTGACTCAACCATCATATAGATCCCGCCGAACGATGGGACTGAAATAAAACAAGAGCGATTGTGACATGACCATCGCTCACTAAATCAAAACCTGGATCTTGGGGGGAAATTAATAAATTAAGGAAAGTAAGATCAGACTGCTCTCCATAATAAATCTAAGTCCCCAGAGTGCGGACTGGAGTATAAACATAAATCGAATGTGAATTGACCACCTGCGAAATAACTCTAAGTCCCCGAAGTGCGAACTAGAGTATAAACATAAATCAAGTGTGAGTCGACCACCTATTAAATAACTCTTATCACCGAATGGATATAAGTATAAACGAATAGATAAGTTCGGTTCGACTATTCACTATTCCATGAACTCTGGCCTGAAACTGATAGGAGGAGTATAAATTCGCTAAGGATGGAGTTCGACCATCTGATGTCTAACCCTGCTAACCTAAGCCTAGGGGCATGAGTATAATTACTCAAACCGCTGAATTCGATGATGTAACGTTATGGCTCGAGTCTAGTATTTGATGCGAGTCAAGGCCACAACCACATGGAGGCCTTGGGATAGAGCTAGTGGATTGTTATCAGAATTAATGAACAACAAATTACAAGTACAATAAATGGAAAGTAATAGTTCAACTACTTAAATAATAGTTCACACGAGAGCTCAACAGAAAATAAAAACTTTTATTCACATGATATGTTTCAAAATTATGGTACAAACTTATTTAAAAAACGGAGGGTCGTACCCGTACAACCATGATTAATAAAAGAAAAACAATGAAAAAACTACTATGCAAACTATGTACACACCGAGCCAAAACGACGGCTACTTCTCTGGTCTTCTCTCCTCTTTGGATTTTTTAGGAGTGGCTATAACATCCCCTATCTAGAGACCCTAAACTAAGCGCTACAGATGTTGTAGTCATCTATAGTATTAACTTCCAACGAATAAATACGGCTATGTTAATGGTATCTATAGTACCAAAAGCACTAGAATATGGAACCAATCATTGATTTCAAATTAGAATTTTCCATTACATTTCAAAACATACGTTCCATATTCAAATTACACAATCCCATAATGTTTCCCATGCAAAGAAAAATATAATTGTTACAAATTATACCAAGAGCGAAACATGAAGATTCCTCCTTGGTTGATCAGATTCATAACTAACTTAATACATGGTAGAAATAAACACAAAACAAAGAACTACAACTCTTAAATAGCTATCTGTTAGCCTCCTGCTTGCCACCGGTAGCTTTATTCGTCATACTACTAAAAACCTGAAAAGCCTTAACCCTTAGCCTACTCAAAATCAATTTTGACCACTTAAGAGTTTAATGGGAAAAACATAAACTTCGAGTCATATATAAAGCATGGTGTGAATAATACTATACATCTCAGTTATTTAATGTTAAGTGAGATGATGTGGCTCAGTGGATCGGGTTTCCCCTTATTAACATCCTTTTAAAAAATATCCTCTGCAAATCATAATCCTGCAACCAAAGCTGATTAAAACTATAAGCATTACACATACATATCAAGTAACAAATGGACTCTCTACCCAAACACTTTAGTTTTATTTGGCTTACTATTATCCTTTGGCTAACTCGGGCTTACCAGACAAAATAAAAAATAATCTAACATCTATTAGAAACCTCTTCTGGACGGTCTATCCTTAAATGTCTGTTAAGTACTTCTCTTTTGGATGGTCCATCCTTAACTTAACATCTTCTAGGGTTACCTGATCTTAATGGTTTTGAGGACTCGCCAATAACCTATATGTATAAAAACATTTATTACCTTCTGTGTGTAATCATAATTTTAGTATTACCTGTGACAAAGTACCACGGACTGAAATTTTGGACCAAATTAGTTGGCGTCAATAGGTAATGTATTGGGCGTGACCCTATGCCAATCCCATATGGTATTCTATTATCTGAGTCATTTTACTTAAGGATACCTTTCCAAAATTTTCCTTGAAAACCTCTTTCATCTGAAATTCATTTAAACCCCTTTTAAACCTAACTTAAACAAGGAAAACATTTATACTCTATGCTTTACTCAAAATTACCTTGCCATGTTATATATGTACTTTACTCTAACCTTTTGTTGTTGAAAACATTTTAATTTTTGAAAGTACCCCTTCCGAATACAATGAAAACACCTCTTTCGAAAACCAAATAAAACCCTTTATTTCATCTAAACCGAAAGGCCAAAACCTTCCTTTCAAAACCATACTCAAAACCCTTTCCAAACCCTTGAAACACCTTTCTTTTGAAAGCTATAAAATCTTAGACATCATATCTTAGAACACTTCAAAACATAACCCTTACAAACCCTTGGAAAAACCTATCTCTTCAACCCTTTCAAAACAATTAGAAAAATGTGTCCGTTCGACACCTTCGAAACCCTCGAGGAAACACCCCTTCAAAATCATTTTAAAGCCTATCGTAATCATCAAACCTTTAGCAACTCAAACATTTTGAAAGCACTTGGGTTCAATTTAAAAGATGCGGAAAAACACCTTTTGTAGCCATTTAAACCTTCTCTTTCGAACCATTGTTTTATACTTCAACAGAACAAAAAGGTTCTATAAAATCATTTAAGTCGAAAGCCTACCTTTCGAAAGCATTCCTAAGTGAAGAAGTGATGGTGTCGAAACCACCCGTTCAAAATCATCGGAGAAGTTACTGATTTTAAAAGCCAAGTATACCTTTCAAAACCATTAACTTCGAAAGGTAGAAAAGCGGTAGCTAGGGGTTTTGACCCCTTTGAAAGCATTACTTAAAATAAAAAAGTGCAACGCATTCGAAACATTTTCTCTAAAAACATTTGACACAGTCGCAAGCCAACCATGTTGAAAACTATCCCCTCAAAAGCAAAAGCAGACGCTATTTTAATTTAAAATAAAGGCCTACTCCAACCCCTTTGGAACCCAGCGTTTTGACTATGTTCCTTTCGCCTTTATCCAATACGCCATGTACCAAGTAACTTGATACTGTGCGCATTGATTTCGAAAGCATAGCGGCAAAATGTCCTAGTCGGAACCTCTGATGCCGAAAGTGGCAGAACATACTGAAAACATGTTATTTTTGTTTTTAACTTAAAAGAGAAACACTTTTCAACTAACCTGCTATTATTTGTCAAATTTTCATTGGTTTCTAATTACCTTTTTCAAAAGTGCTGCCAGTATTTTTAGAAGTAAACGATAATTTTATTTTACAAAATACCCTTTCTCCTTAACAAAATATACAAAACATTTAAGTCCCATACCTTAGGTAATTTTATACAAAACATATATAAATTTCAAACCCAAATAATTAATTATTTAGCCGTAAATAATTTATAACCCAATAAATCATTTTCTTCACTAGAAAATTAATATAAAATCCACGTTAGTTCAAAAAATTATGAAAATTGAAACACATCTCTAAAATATCATTTCTGATCTAAATCTAAATTTTCAAAGCATTTGAATGTCATTAAATAGGGTTTTCACATCATAACATATCATAAAATCTATATGAATAAGATCAAATCATCAACAAGAATATATCTCATTTAACATTCAAAGACATGGCATAATCTTACAAATAATTATGATTTCACCTTAAAATCAAAAATCATTAAGAAAAATGAGATGTAGTCATTATTCACCTTAGCTTTGTGATTAAGAATATGAGATTTGATCTTGATTATTTGATTTGATTCTTCTCTTGAATCCTAGCTTTATCTTCTCTTCAGATTGCTAATGGTGGCCGGCCTTAGTGGTGTTTTTGTTTTGAGAAAATATGAAATAAACGTGTGTTTTAGCTTCATAAGGATTTAGGTATAAGTTTAATCATTTTCTTTTTTTTCCCTTCCTTATTTCCTAACACCTTATTTTTTTCTAACGCCATTTTATTCATGCTATCCCATTTTGATTTACACACTAACATGGCATGGCTACCATTGATTATAATCAGATCTGAATCCATTAATCATCTTACATTATTTTATTTTACTTAGTTTACTAAATATCCTAAATAACGCAACTAAAAATATGGGGTGTTACAATCTCACTCCTTATAGAATTCCATCCTCGATATTACGATACGGTACACATCAAACAATCAAAGGTAAAACATACCATCAAACAAATCAGGATAAGTGTCACTAATCCTGCTCTCAGTCTCTTAAGTACAATCTCTAGCATCGTCATTCCACTGGACATTCACTAGTTTGGCTGTCTTGCACCTCAACTTCTTCTCATCTCTCGCCGCTATCCAGATAGACTTTCTAACTATAGTCATGTCTGGTTCCACTACTAAATCTTCTAACACGGTCGGTGCAACAGTAGTATCTGGATCCCTTCATACTTCCTCGGATGAGATATATGGAAAACATTATGGAATCCTGCCAAACTACTCGATAACTCTACTCTATATGCGAGTTTCTCGATCCTTTCTAATATAGGAAATGATCCTATGAACCTCGATGCTAACTTCCTTGTCTTCTCGAACATGATAACACCTTTCATCGGCAATACTTTAATGAAAACATGATCTCCAATAGAGAACTATCTTCTATCTGCATAGCTTTTCTTCCTGGACCAAGCCTCCCTTATTCTCGCCCTTTTAAGCTCAATCTTTTATGCTACTTCTTTTACCAAATCAAGGCCAAGGACTAATATACCTCTTGTCTCTAATCAACATGCAGGGGATTTACATGGTCTTCCATACAAAGCCTCAAATGGTGCTAACCCTATACTAGTCTGATAACTATTTTTATACAAAAACTTGACTAGGGTAGGTGGTCTTCCCATGATCCCCCAAAGTCTAATACACAAGCTCGTAACAAGTCCTCCAAGATCTTGTTAACCCTTTCTGTTTGCCCATCTGTCTGTGGATGGTAAGTGGTACTCATCTTGAGCTTGGTTCCTAAACTTTCCCATAGACTCTTCCAGAACTCACTAGCGAATAAGGAATCTCTGTCACTAATAATACTAATAGGAATTCTGTGAAGTATAACTACATTCTTTATAAACAAATCTCGGCAACTCGTCTATGAAGTCCATAGAAATAGAATCCCACTTCCATATTGGAATATCCAATGTCTGAAGCAACCCACTTGGCTTCTGATGCTCGGTTTTCACTTACTGACAGTTCAAACACTTTTCACCCATACGCCAACATCCCTCTTCATGCCTTCCCAAAGAAACTTCTCTTCATGTCCTGATACATCTTCGTTCCTCCTAGATGAATAGTGAGCTTCGAACGATGGCATTCCTCCAAAACTTCTTTCTTGTATCTTCCACATTTAGAACACATAATCTACCATTCTTCCTCAAACATCCACTTTGGTTGAGACTGAAATCTTTCAAGTCATCGCTCTCCATTCCATTCTTTAATTTCTTGATCCTTTCAACTAAACTGGATCCTCTTTCTGCTTAGAAGAAATCTTCTCAATTATACCGGACAGACTTTTGAACAAGATAATGTAGCAAATCCTCCATTAGACCCAGATGCGGATCTCCACTGCACTCTGCAAGATGCCAATGCTTCAAAATCTTTCCATTCAGCTATCATAGCTAACATTACATTCTGACACTTCCTACTAAGCGCATCTGCAACCTTATTGACTTTACTTGGTGTGTACTCAATTTCGAAATCATAAGCAGCTAAATACTCTAACCACCCCTGTTGTCTCATGTTCGGCTCCTTTTGAGAGAACAAGTACTTCAACGACTTATGATTCGTTTAAAGCTCAAACATTTCTCCTAAAAGGTAATGCCTCCATACCTTCAAAGCAAAAATAAATGCAGCTAACTCCAGGTCATGCGTTGGATATCTCACCTCATGCGGTCTAAACTTCCTAGAAGCGTAGGCAATCACTTTATCCCTCTAGATTAGTACAGCTTCCAATCCAGTGCCACATGCATCTGCATAAACTACCAAATCCCAATTCCTCTCCAGAATCACAAACACAGGTGCATGGTTCAACAAGTGTTTCAAGCTCTGGAATGCTTTCTCACACATATCGGTCCACACAAACTTTACATCCTTTCGCGTTAGCTTGGTCATCGGTGTTGCAATCCATGAAAAATATTTAATAAACCTCCAATAATATCCAGCCAATCCAAGGATACTCAAAGTTGATGCTTTTGGTCTTTTCCAGTTACTAATAGCTTCGATCTTATCTGGATCAACTGACAATCCTTTCTCTATAATCACGTGACCAAGAAACTTTACTTCCTTCTTTCAAAAATGGCACTTTAAAAACTTTGCCTTTAGCTGATGTTGCATCAGCGTCTCAAGCATAACTCTAAGATGAATTTCATGCTCCTTCTCATCTTTAGAATATATCAAGATATCATCCATGAAAACTAATATGAACCTATCCATGTGCTCTCGGAAAATATGGTTCATCAAATCCACAAAGATTGTAGGTGCATTTGTGTGTCCAAATGTTATAACTAACCATTCGTATGACCCATACCTTGTTCTAAATGCCGTCAAAGGTATACTATCTTCTCCTACTATGAGCTGATGAAAACCTGTCACCAAATCTAACTAGGAAAATATATTGGCTCCACTCAATTGGTCGAACAAATCGTCAATCCTTGGCAATGGGTATCGATTCTTTATCGTCCCCTCATTCAACTTACGATACTCGATACATAGCCCCAATGATCTGTCCGGCTTCTTAGCAAAGACTGCTGCTGCTTCACAAGGTGAACTACTTGGTCTGATAAAACTCTTGCCTTCCAAATCTACCAACCGAGCCATCAACTCCTTCATTTCTATGGGTGACATCTGACTTGGTGTCTACTTACCGGTCTTCCCCAAGCATCAAATCTATCTAAAACTCACTGGCTCATTTCGGTGTCAATCCTACTACCGGCTCGAAGACGTTTGCGAATTATCTAACCATGAAAACGTGATTCAACCCATCTTCTAACTCCATAACACCCAACAAAGCATTCACCTCACATCTAAGGTTTTCTATGCTGTAAACTATCTGATCATTATAATCCGGGTGTCTAAGTGATATTTTCCTATCCTAGCAAAATATCCTAGCATCATATTTACTTAACCAATCCATTCCCAATATAATTGCGAACCCTACAAAGTCAAATACATGCAAATTGCAAACAAAGGTGTAACATATCAGGTCAAACTCTAAATGGTCACACTTTATCCCAAGCATCCAATACCTTCTTATTGGATTTGCAACTCTTAATGAAGTAACTAAATATGTGGGTTCTAGGTTAAGATTATCTACCAAACATAGAGATCTAAAATAATGAGATGCATTAGTATCAAACAAAACGCTAACACATATATCATGGATCTAAAGCATACCTCCCAATACTTATTTTCCTTTCTCCTGCACTGTCAGCTTGGAAGTAGTAGGCTCCAATGCAAATACTTGGCCTTTATCTCCTTTAGCTGGCTCTTTACATTGGTTCTTGTAGTGCCCAATTTGATCACATTTGAAGCATCTAACTCCTTTCTTCTCAGCAGCCTTCTTTTCTTTGCATGTTCGACACTCATGAACATAACGGCCTTTTTTATCACACTTGTAACAGACCACTTCAAACTTTCCCTTCTTCGCTCCGCCACCTTTCTGAGCACTTTTTGGTAGAAGAACTTTCTCTTTTGACTTTGCCCAACTTGGACCTCTTTCTCCTTCTTCTTCTCTAAACAAGCAAGCATCTCTTCATGTCTTAATGCCATCTCCACTACCACATCATAGGGATCTCTGATATGCCGCAAGGTAGCCCTAAACCAACTCAAGCTTCAATCCTCTGATGAACTTTTCATTCCTTTTCATCACTGTGTCAATAGTGGCGTACCCATATCTAGCCAATTCTTCAAACCTACTAGCATACTCTAGAACTGACATCTCTCCTTGTTTTAGCTTAGCAAACTTTCTGATCAGAACCGACAGCGTCATTACTGACATGAACCTCTCCTAGAACCTTCTTATAAACTCCACCTATGTTATTTCCTCTTCGTTTACTCCATCTGTCACACTATTCCACCAAAATAGGGTTGCCCCTTGAAGCTGTCTTGAGGAAAGTCTCCTCTTATGCTCGTCATTGAGCCCTACATCAGCAAATATCCTTTCACGGTGCAACAACTAGTTCTCCACTTCTATAGCATCTTCGGTTCGATAAATGGCTTCCCTCCAATCCTAGCACAGTCCCTACTCAAGATAGCATAATGGTTGATCACTTAAGCTTCCTACACTCCTCCTATAGCATTTCCTCCAACAAACCTAGCGGCAATCCCAACTTGCATCATGTTTACGAAAAACTGATACATATCCCGCATATCTACTTGTGAGACTCCAGCATATACGTTTTCAGCTTGAGCCTGACCTTGAGTCCTCCTTGTATTGGGTCGGGTATTTCCATTGGTGGTGGTGTTGTCCCCTCCTAGGTTAACTCTACCTCTTCTACCATCCATATCTTTATTCAAACATCATAAGATATGGAAGAATAACCTAACAATGATAGGAGACTAGAGACAAAGCATATACTTATATATATATAGTAAATATAAGTATGTTACTATAGTGTAATCCCATACCCCGATCTTAACTCTAACTCCTAGGGATCATGCTTTCAAAAAATATTTTTAGTTAAAGTATTTCATAAACCTATGCTCTGATACCAAGTAGTAACATCCCCTATCTACAGGCCCAAAGCTAAGTGCTACAGATGTTGTAGTCATCTATAGTATCGATTTCCGATGACTAAAATGGCTATATTAATAGTATCTATAATACCAGAAGCACTTGAACATGAAACAAATCACAGATTTCAAAAAAAAATCTCATTACATTTCAAAACATATGTTCCATATTCAAATTACACAATCCCATAACGTTTCCCAAGCAAAGATCAAATATGATTATTACAAAAATATGCCAAAAGCGACATATGAAGATGCCACCTTGGTTGATCAGAGTCATAACTAACTTACGCAGCAGAAATTAACACAATACAAAGAACTAAATCTCCGAAATATATATCCTTTAGCCTCTTATTCTCTTTCGGTAGCTTTATTCGTCATCCTACTAAATACATGAAAAGCCTCAACCCTTAGCCTACTAAATACCAAGTCGCAAGTTATCCCCTCAAAATCAAAGCATGTGCTATTTTAATTTAAAACTAAGGCATACTCCAAAACCTTCGAAACCCGGTGTTTCGACTATGTTCCTTCTGCCTTTATCCAATATGCTATGTACTAAGTAACTTGATACCATGCGCAATAGTTCCGAAAGCATGGTGGCGAAATGTCCTAGTCGGAACCTCTGATGCCGATAGTGGCGGAACATACTAAAAACGTGTTTTTTTTTTTGATTTTTAACTTAAAAGAGAAGCACTTTTCAACTAACCTGCTATTATTTGTCAAATTTTCATTGGTTGCTAAATACCTTTTTCAAAAGTGCTGCCGGTATTTTTAGAAGTAAACGATAATTTTATTTTACAAAATACCCTTTCTCCTTAACAAAATATACAAAACATTTAAGTCTCATACCTTAAGTAATTTTATATATTCATCAAAACAGTTAGGAAAATCCTATTTAATATAATTTCTAACATATATAAATTTAAGACCCAAATAACTAATTATTAGCCATAAATAATTTATAACCCAATAAATCATTTTCTTTATTAGAAAATTAATATAAAATCCACATTAATTTGGAAAATTATGAAAATTGAAACCCATCTCTTAAATATCATTTTTAATCTAAATATAAATTTGCAAGGTATTTGGATGTCAATAAATAGGATTTTCACATAAAAACATATCATTAAAATCTATACTAATAAGCATAAATCATCAACAATCATATATCTCATTTAACCATTCAAAAACATGGCATAAACTTGCAAATAATTCAGATTTTACTCCAAAACTGAAAATCATTAAGAAAAATGAGATGTAGTCATTATTCACCTTAGCTTTTTGATTAAGGATATGAGATTTGATATTGATTATTTGATTTGATTCTTCTCTTGAATCCTAGCTTTATCTTCTCTTGAGATTGCTAATGGTTGCTAGTCCTAGAGGTGTTTTTGTTTGAGAAAATATGAAATGAATGTGCGTATTGGTTTCCTAAGGGTTTAGGGTACAATTTTAATCATTTTTCTATTTTGCCCTCCTATATTTACTAACACCTTATTTTTCCTAATACATTTTATTCATGCTATCTCATTTTGATTTACACACTAACATGGCATGACTGCCCTTGATTATAATCAAATCTCATTCCATTAATCATCTTAAAATATTTTATTTTATTTTATTAATTAAATATCCTAAATAATGATACTAAAAATAGGGGTGTTACAGTGGCACTATCGGAACTTCGCTTGTTCTCTTCCTTGATCCCTTACCACCTTTGACAAGAGAGCAGTCGAAGCTTGCAGAGAGTTCTCTAGGAATCCACCCAACGGGCAGAATGACTTGCAGTGGGATAAGCTGTGGATCATCAATGTCCACCTTAGTAGGCTCAGCTTTGGCCTTTCACTTCAGTAACTCCCCCTTCTCAATGTCTCCTTCAAGCTGATCTCATCAGTGCGTTCGGAGGTGCCGGTAATCACAACATCATCAGATTCATCCACTGTTAGTGGATCTTCATCCTTACCATTGTCGAATGCTCTGATGACTTGAGCATCGGGCCACGAAACATTGACGACCATTGAAATCTCTTTTGATTTCTCTTGTTGCTCCATGGCAGCGTCACTCTTAGGAGTTCGGCCAGGACTGATAAGACCTATAGATTTGTCAAAACAAGGAGGTAAGCCTAAAACCATTGGGCACGAAGAATAAAACCTCTCGTAGAGTAGAGAGTAAAGTGGAATACCTTCATCCGACTAGCTCTTAGTTGTTGCTGCAGTACCCCTTTCAAATTAGGGGTCAGCACTTTGGATTCGTAACTGGGCTTATCATAATCGTAGCTCAAGTTTTTCCCATTGCCAATAGAAACCAATGCTCCAGCCGCTTGGAAAGAAGAGGCCCTTAGGATCAGATTTCGAGGATTCAGTAATATTTTTCCCTTTACCAAAAGGCGCTAAAATGTGGAAATAGCGAAGTCTCATGGTGGCAAGGTCCAGGGGTTCATTTCCATGGAAGATCTCTCGCACCAATTTCTCTTCATCTAACTTAGTTACGCCTAGCTCCCTCTTTTTCATCGCGACGATGTACTCTTAGGCTTCAATGAGTGACTCAATATAACCTTTGCCAAGAAAACTCAAGTCGTGGTGGATGAGGAATTTGCGTTTTATTCAATGGTTAGTGGATTAAACATGTCATTAATTTCATTTCGACCGGACTCTTTAGCACCTTCCACTTGGGTTTCAATTTGTTCCATCGTCTCCTTGCGGCCTTCTTCTCGTGCCTCTTCTTTAATGGCTTCTATTTTAGTGAATTGCTTATCAAGTTTGATTTTCAGACTCTCGGCTTCAACAGCCTCTTCGCAGTACCTTTAATCCTAAGCCTCAATCCTCTCTTCCCTTTCTTTCCATAGAAGCTCTTCAAGCTCTTCAATGCAGCGGGCTAAGATATCTTTCTCCTTTTGCAAGGAATCCTTTTCCAGAGCAAGTGTGCCGCTGTAATTGAGGGTGGCATCGAGTTATTTCTTATGAGCAGCTTCTTAACGACTCACTGCCTCTGACATTTCCTTAGTACTCTTTTCACCTCAGCAAGTTTGGTTGTCAACTCGATAGCTCATTATCTTAGTGTTTGATTATGTCTTTATCGTGGATCGCGTCTAACTTGAGACAATCTATTTCATATTGTCACTCGATTGACACATTGAAGATATTTTCCACTAAGTGCTTGGACGAGTCATGCTACATGAAAAAATTGTTAACACATGCGAGAGAGGTTTCTTTGGATTGCCCTGGGATCATATCAATTGTGGAAAGAAATTTAAGCCTGTCAAAATAAATTTTTGGGAAAGTGGCCTTAAGTTCGACCAATTTCTCCATTGTAGAAGTGTTAGGAGCAGCGGTCGTCAAGGATAGATCGAAAGTGGCAATTGGATGCTTGCTCGATCTACGTCCTGAGATTTCCTAGAGTTAGAAAAACAGAGTGCTGCTCGTGTGAAATGACAATTTAAGGTCCACGGAAGGAAGTCTGATCTCCACTATAAACAGGAAGATTGGGCTGGTCTCCCTGGTGGGATGACTAAGACTGGTACTTATGCTTGGAAGAAGAAGATTCCCTTAAACGATAGATTTTATCCCATCTATCGTCTCTTTCCCTACGCCTGCTAGATTCTGAGTCGCGGCTAGATCCATAATGCATCGAAGAGCCCCTTAGGCGATGAAAAGCCCGAGACTGAGTCGTTGCACCTACAAAAACCAACTGGGAACATATAAGTAACTATTATGCAAAAGAATGATGAAGAGTTTGTAGTGAAGTGCACATGATTGTGAGTGTCCGAGTGTTCCCCCCTGACAGACCAGTAGTTGTAGCCTTGTTTATAGGCAATTTCTCTCCACTGTCGATAGAAAGAATGCCTTTACCACTCCACGTAGGAGAGTTGAGCTTCTCGATATTGATGTTTGGGAAGTTATAGGTCATAATGTCATCAGGAATCTAGAGATATGAAAATTCTTGCAGTGAACTTTCTAAATGTTGGGAAGATGATTCTTCGCCAACAAAAGTGATGACAATTTCTGGATCTATAGCAGTTTTTCCTCTACGAAGTTTATACGCCATCTTTTTCCTTCTCTTGGTTAGCATTTGGAATTTGTGTGCCTTATGACGGTTCTATCATAGGCACCTTTCTTGGGCCTGCATCAGCTTCTCCAGGCTCATTGGTCTGGGCATCCTTAATCTTGCCTTCTTCAATGTCATCCTGAGTCCCCTCATGGGGGGCGCAATAGGATCGTTAATATCCCTATCTTGCTCTACGACATTTCTCGGTAATGCTACACCTTTGGGGAGCCTGATGTAACTACCCTCTTCCACCAGCCTGAATAGGGATGGTGACTTATCGTTTATGAGAAGTTTGTTATCCCTATCTTCGACAGGAGTAGCGCGACTAGCAGAGATCGCCCTTGAAAAATTAATGCCCTCAGGACATGGGCAGACATCGATATAAACTTAGGATGTCAGTGGATAGAAAAATATTAATTGTATCGACAGACTTAATAACGAACTGAAGACAACACTTACGTCCTTCCAACCATTGCCTTGAGAAGCCATACGGACATCAAACGTAGAATCACTTGTGTTTGAAAAGAGAATGTTTATGCCAAGCACTCGTTAAGACTTTGCAGTTGGGTAAAGGTTCAAAGAGAACATAGGAAGGACTTCCTGACCTCGTTTAAAGTTATAAATGAACCTTATGTCCTCAGGAGTTGGCGGGTGAAATAGAATGCTCATGAACAGTAGAAAAGTTCCATAGAGGAAGCCGTAGTTGTGCAGAAGTAGTTGAGGAGAACTGCTCCAAGATATTATAGCATTTCTTAAATAAACGAATTGAAGGGTGGCATGCATCCATCCTAGCACATGAATTGATTACACGCTGTGTACCCCTCCAGGGGCAAGTGAGGCCTGTCATTTATTGAAGGAACCAGGACATCTTTAAATGGAATGGTCTGTGTATGGAACATAGCCCGTGAAGCGCAGCCACACCAATTCGGGAGCTTGAGAACATATCAGGTTATCTAAGAGAATGGCGCCTCCTACTACGTCGGGCACATGACTTACATCTTCCACTATGAGGACAGGACATTAGAAAAAAGATTGACTGGTGGGCCAGAAACTTCCATTTGTTCAATCCGATGACCAGGAGAAAGCGTGCCAGATATAGTAGCGTAGCTTGATTTTGCTTCAGGATCGCTATGTTGCATGGCAGTTCAGAAGACGTTGTGGATAAACATTCTGAGTGTCAAACTCCATATTAACTATACTCAGTAGACAATCGAGATTAGGAAAAACTAAATGTCCCCCCATTGTTAGGTGTGAACTGGTGATATGTAGTGTAGTGTACAACAGACATAAATAACTTTAAGTAAGAGAATGAAGTTAAATGACAAGACTTTGGATTCTAACCAGAGTAACCGTCATCGCTGACCATCTCAACTAGCAAGGAGATTGATCGGTTATGAATGCTTGGGGATCGACTATCAACATAACAAAGTGCAAAATCCATCATTCAAGTCCATATGCTAAGTTTAAGTTCATGTTGAAAGTTCTAGGGATTTGATTGTTCGAACCTCAAGTTCGGTAGCGAATATGCAAGTTCTATTGTTCATTTTCTTCATATATTTAAGTTCATTGAGGTGAATTGGTAGTAATTATTCAAATAAGTCAGTTTGGACTAAGTTTCAAATTCAGAGAGCATGTGTGCCAACCCTTATACGTCGAACCCTTTATACTGGTCCCTATCCCAAAACATTTCAACCAATCCCTCTCCTTAACCTAATTGTACTAATCCCTTCCCTTCTACAAATCATACCGATCCTCCCATAAAGTTTCCACACCAATCTCTCTCCTGCTTCACCAAGTGAGGGATCAGTATATCCACGCTTCCTAGCAAGTTTCCACCAATCCATCCTCCATCCAACCTATTACCTTATCTTTCTACACAACTGAATCTTGTGTCGAGCGCTCCTTTCATCTTCCTCTTATCCTTTGCTCTACCAAACCCTACCTATTCTACTTCTCCCATCTTCCAAGCAATCTTAGTCATCCATCTAATAATAGAAATTGCATAGAGGGATTTGGGAAATTGGCGGACGTTAAAATCCAACATATCATCATAAAGATAAAATTTAGAGACAAATAACCTACTTATATGCGTTAAAGATAGGTGATTCGATGAAAAGTATGGCTCAAATGAAAGACGAGATGATGGAAGCTAAATCAAGAGATAAATGATTGGAAGAAGGTAGTTGTTGAATAAGGAAGGAAGGGTTTGGGTTTCTTGGAGTAAAGGAGGGCTCGGAGTAGGGGATATGAATAGAGAATAGTTAGAAATGTTGGATGTGTGGAGGATGGAAAGAAAGAAATGTGGGGTGTGTAGAGGATACAAAGGAAGAAGTGTTAGCTTATATATGGGAACTAGGGGTCGGCATGTGCCTTCAAGGTCAAATGAACTCGGGAGGAATCGGTAAAAAGATATGCTGACCCTTACGAACCTTAAAAGAAAGAGGAGGGATCGGTTAAACCTATACCATTCCCTACAATTTTTTTTTTTTTAAAGAGTGGAGAAGAAAGAGGAGGATCGATGACGAGGATGTCGACCCTTATGAGTAGGTGCTTAGGCGTATAAGGAGAGAGAGGGATCGGCTAGGGGTATGTCAATCCTTGTAGATATAAGAAATAGAATGGAGGGATCGGCTCAACATATGCCGATCCCTACAAACACTTTAAAAAAAGAATGATTGGGATCGGCTATAAATATGTACGTAAATAAATATGGGAATAGAAATCAATGAAAGCATGTACACACAAATCGCCATGAAAATTGGCAATGATCGTGAGTGTACAAACACCTCCGCGAACGCGCAGCAAAAAACCTATATATAAGCATGCACGTGTATAACCGAAAAGTTCAATTTTTGAAATCGATAGAGATTGAAATCAAATCTAAAACCTTCGAGTTCGAGGATGTAGGACCTAAAAGTTCAATTTTTGTAATTGATAGAAATTGAAATCAAATCTGAAACCTTCAAGTTCGAGGCTGGACCAGACAGCAAAGGCTTATTATTCTCATGGAACCGGATTTATATATCAATTGACTTAACATAACTTGGGTTTATACCAAGGGAAATAAACCGAGCGTTATGATGATCAATGAGAAATTTACCACCTTGATAAAACAGTTTGACAAATGAATGGCAATCATTCATAAATCTAGATGGATCTCTTCTTAATAATTCAAAGCACATCATGTTCATTACAAGACATACTTTAAGGGGCAAGTGCTATTCGGCATTCTAGCCCAGCAATATTGAAATGATTGCATGAGTTAGATTCGATTGCTATTAAGGGCGATGATTCCAAAGTGATGATTGTGGGGCCCAAAAGTCAAGTACAGATGGTAGTATGAAGTTAGGACTGAATAGATTTGTTATATACGCAACGTAGAATGTTCAAAGTATGGGATATGGTTCAATGCATAGGACGGATCGACATAGTTTGGCTCCAACAAAAGGAATCGGCATACATCAAAATACAAAAGAATTCTTGTAGAAAACAATCAATATCTCGAGATCTTCAAGTGTACGGCATATGAAATTTGAGGAGCAAGATATAAGGACATTGGGTAGCCTATCCTAGGGATCTCACATCAAAAGGACAAAATCGGAGGGATCAGTATACTAGAACGGATCGACAGAAGGCAACATGTAAGTCATGTTGAGTCAAAATCAAGTAACAACTCGAGTTCTAACGATCTAAATGACATGAAAATTGGAGGCTAAACATATTTAACCACAAGGGAGCCACCATAGGGACCGCTTCTCAAATTTCGACCAACGAAGGGATCGTTATCGATCTCTACACTTTGGGAATTAGGCACAGCGATCCCTCTAGCGGGCCCATATAGTTTAAAAGGTCCTTCTGCGGAGATTATAGAGAGATACTTGCTTGTCTTCATCTATAAATACTAGCCTGATGGGTCGTTCTGAAGATCTTTACGCTGCATATTACTATAGACTCCGTTGTAATCAAGTATTTGCTATTTTCTACTGCTATAATAGATTTAAAAGTGATTAATAAAGGTAATCTTCAAAGTAGATGTAAGTATGCAATGCCGAACCACTATAAATTTCTATGTCTCTTATTATAGCCTAGTGAATATTAGGCTCAGGTCCTTAAAATCAAACTTAGTACAAGAAATCTCCTCCCTAAAAAACGGCTGTAAATTAGATCCCTAGAATTAAGCTACTAAATAATTGCATATAATTGCATACATTTATGCAATTATGTCCAAAAATTGAATAAATGTCTACAATTATTCAGTGAATAGTTGCAGAAATTTCCGCAATTTTTTTGGCGAATAATTGCAAAAGTTTCTGCATTTTTTTGGTGAATAATTGCTAAAATGTCTGCAATTTTTGAATATAATTGCATATATGTTTGAAATTATTCACTGAATAATTGCATAAATGTATGCAATTACTGAGTAACTTGGTTCTAATGACCTAATTTACAATCCTTTTTTGGGCAAGGATGTTTGGTGTATTTTGAAACTTAACAGGGACTTTAGCCAAACTGTCCATATAGCTTAATTTTTGTTACTTACTAGTTCATTTACTCAGTTTAATTTTGTGTAATGACCCAGAATTTTGGTCATTAGTTTTGAATATTTTATTTATTTAAATGTTAAAATTGAATTATTAGTTAATTTTGAATATGGAAGAATCGGTGAAATGGGTTTAAAATTCCAAATATAGCAATAAATTGGATTTGGCTAAGTATAAATTAACAATTGAAAATCGGGATAATACGGGAATTTGGAAATAAATGTATATGAAAATGATTCTAAAATTTATTTAAATTATATTTGGATTTGAATTATAATTTTGGACTTTGGATGAAACCAAAAGTCGATAAATTAGAATTTTGAAATTTATATATTAATTTAGTAGTGAGAATTAATATATGGGAATAATGTAAATAATCAAATTTTGACTTAAAATGAATCAGAATGATTTCAGGTATGAATATAAATTCATTGTGATTTATAATGGAGTTAGTAGGTTTTAAAAATTAAAATTTTAAATGATTTTGAAATACGCTCGATTTAATCAACGAGTTAAAAATAGCCTTCCACGGCACAGTCTTGGAATTTGACGAAACAAGTTCCATTGGATCCGTGATAGTGTATTATTATCGCATTTCAAATTTTGTAGCATTTGGAGTTACCGTTTGGTCGTACGGGAGAGAAACGCATTGAAATAAATATCGAAAATTTAATATTTTAAATCGATTTAAAAAGCTATCTTCCACATACGATTGAATTAGTCCCCGAAACATGTTCCAATGTGTTCGGAAGGCAGATAAAACGTTATAAACCCCAGACGGCATGTTTCATTTGGAGTTTGTTTGAGAAAGCACGAAATTTTGGAAATAATAATAAAATATGTTTATAAACATATATATATATAACATCAAAACAGTGAAACCCTAGTTTATCATAGAGCCGCCATTATTGTTTTAATGGTCGAAAAACACTTTCTCTCCCCCTCTATTATCTCAAAATCCATCGATTATTAGCAAAATCTTCTCGCTAATAAATCGTTGTGGGCTTCGAGATCTACGAAGTGAACGTTCATGATCGAGTTTGGCGTGGTGGATCACCGTGATTTGGGCCGTGTTCATCACCAATTCAATCGATTTTTTCCGTGACGATGGAGTGGCCAAGCTCGTTGAAATCTTGGCCGTGGGTGGGGTCAGGGAAGGCGCGTTGACTAGTGGTGGTGGATCGGGTTCAACGACGACATGGTAGAAGCGGCTTTCGGTCAACGTTTGAATGTGATGGATTAATCATCTCGTACCTGTACGAAGAGGGAAGAAAGGGGAGCGGTTGTGATTGCATGATCAAATGTACGAGCCCGATTTCTCTGATTATAAAAAAAGAGTTTTTATTATATAAATTGATATTGAAACTTAAAAAATTCATATTTTTTCTTACGAAGTCGAAATCAGACGAAATAAGCAGTGCCGAAATCACAGCAAGGAGCACTATGTTGTGGTGTAGATCTAAAGTCGATCGGAGCTAGCGAAAATTTTAGGTTAAATCGAACAAGTTTGATTTAATTTAAAATTTGAGCGTTCGGCGAATTAAAACTCAAGGTGAGTTAATCTCACTCAATTTTGGACTTCTAGTAGTTAATTTTAAATGGTTAAAATTAATAAATGTTTAATTTGTTAAATTGACGTAATTTTATCAGTTGGATGTGATATAATATATAGTAGTATATATATTAGAGTGGTTGATATTCCCGCATTTATATAGCGGATGAAACCCTATGCGCCTCGCATAATAGCGGATGACCATATATACCCCGATATTCCACCTCAAAGTGGAATTGGTATTTTTATGTTGTGTTAACATCTATGGATGCAGGTAAACAAGTTGGAGGGATCCAACTGGATTCCTAAGTGTTGAATTTAATTTCATGTATAATGATATATGTATTATGGAATAAGCTGTGGTAATTGTTGTGTG
Source organism: Allium cepa (assembly GCA_030765085.1). Taxonomy (NCBI): domain Eukaryota; kingdom Viridiplantae; phylum Streptophyta; class Magnoliopsida; order Asparagales; family Amaryllidaceae; genus Allium; species Allium cepa. The sequence continues at coordinate 416,972,952 of CM060940.1, read as the reverse complement.
GTTTGAATTGATTTGATGCTATGACAGGTTTTGACCTAGGTTTTGATACTTTTAAAAAATATTAGGAATATATGTTTAAATTGGAAAAGAATTTAAAAGGGATTTTTGAAGTAAAATGTTTATAAAGTATTTTGGGTTAATTAATGGGATAAAATAAATGGTTTGAAATTCGTACTTAACTAAATCGGGATATTGTGGAGAGGATTTCGGAATAAAAGTATATTATAAAGGATTTTTCAATAATAAAATACGTAAATGGCACTTGTTAAAATAAAAAGGTTTCAAAATTGAGATTCTAAATATCTAAAAGGATAAAGGTGAATTTTGGAAATAACTATAAATGGGTTATACTGGATCAAGTAAGATTCCTATAATTTGCGAAATGAAACTAGAATCTGGAAATGAGACTTGTTTTAAAAGAGGATTTTAATCATTAATTTCGGAAAATTAGAAGTGTTAGAACATTCTGGAAAGTTAGTTATTAAATTATTTTAAAATTGTTTAAGCATATTTAATTATTAAATAGTTACTTTATAATGATTTTAAAGATGTTATTATTAGTTAAGAACTAATCATCATTTGTTTTTAAAAGGATAAATTATTAAATATTAATATGGTTTTGTATAATAACTTTTATTTAAGTATATTTGACTATATTTAACTTGAAAATTTATTTTTTAACTTATAAGCATTATTTTGAGATAATTATTAAATAAACTTGGGAAGTAATGGTATGCTCGCGTGGCTTAAATCGGAGGCAGTGAGTGCATGCAGCTAAGTCTTGAATTTCTATGGGATAGAGACGTAATCATTGAGCTGTGATCTATGGTTTGATACCTCGGTGGTACTTTCCACATTATTTTAAGATGGTTTTCAAATATTTTTGAAAGATATTATTTAAATTTACTGAATTCGATAAGATAAGTATATATTTTTGGATAAAGAGATTTAATTTTAAAAAAAATTTAATTTAAATACGACTTGGTGTTTTTCAGTGAAATTGAAGTATTTGATTGAATTGAATGTTTTTTTAAAGTTAAATAACCGATTATCAAATCTGGACCCAAATATAACTTTGGGAATATCTAGAAGAAGTATGGGAATTATACGGTAAAGTTACCGTTCGTGGTGCTATACTGTACGTATAAACTTGTTTCATTCTTCTAGGATGTTTATAAAGAAATCCGTCCACAAACAGTTAGGAGGTGATCTCCAATTTTTTCTTCATCTGTTTATTTCCTAAAGAAACGGGGTTGAGTTTACCGAATAATATCAAACGTTGTTTCGAAGAGACCAGGATCGGATTTGTGATCCGAAAACTCCTTCGATCGGACGGTGTGTTTTTGTAATGAAGATAATAGCATGGAGTCAAAGACGGAGTAGTGAAGTGCAAGGGAAAATCGCTATTAATCTTGAGGATGGTTCCAAAATGGATGTAGCAGGAATAGTGTATTCGGTGCCATTCGGACCGAGAATGGACTTATATGGATGAATGCTATCAGTACATTGTCATTGGAGGACAATGAGCATTCTAAGTGAAAATTTCTAAAAAGGTAATCGTAGCTACTAGCCTCATCAACTGCAAATGACTGAAAATCAGAGGAGATGCAGCAAGGCTAAATGGGTCGCACCCAAGTACGTTAAAGTTACCCCTATCTATAGTCCCTTTTATTCGGATGTGTAGCGGTTATTGATCCCAACCGCGAGGTAAACTTATTCGGACAATCCAGGTTAGGGGTAGTCCGGTCTTGTGTAGCAGGGGATCCCGGTGTGGTCCTCGGTTTCTAGATGTGTACTATGACAGGTGGTACCATAGTGCCTAGTCATTCGGTTGGAATCCATCCTTCAATATGTGCCTTTATGGTTTTGATTGTAGAGCCTAGTATTGCTGGAATTTAATTGATGTAACAATTTCAGCTATTTGACTAAGTATTTGTACTTAGACACTATTATAGTATCAGAGGATTTTGATATGAAATGTTTTGGTTACCGTGAGGTAAAAACCCATCGTGTTTATTTGTGGCATGGTCTAACGAGATACCTTTGATTTTCAAGGGATTTTGAAAACATTAATATTTAATTGAGTGTGTTTTCTCAGGCTGGTTTTCCAGACTGACTCAGTTGTTATTTTATTATAATGCTCGGGTCAACCGAGTATTTTAGGTTCAGATTAGGATACTATGGAACAGGAGACGACCTAAAGACTGAGACGTATTCTCGTACTTGTTTTATTCCGCTGCAGGGTTTGTTTGAAATTACCGGCAATTGTGAGGGCAGGTTGTTATAACTGTCCAGGCTGGTAAATATTGTTTTGTGTACTCTGATGTGAAATATGTATAATACAGTTTTGATTTGTGTAAAGGGCTATTGATATTATATATTGTTCTGTCCACTGCAAGATCTGTTTTCTAAGTTTTCTTTTTCTTCCACCTCCTTTCTTTCTCCTCAACAATCTATATTTCCGCACTCGATCGACCGGCATGATATACAATGTGCGTATTTCTGTCGATTTTTGGGGGTTGTAAGGGCGGGTCGTGACATTTTGCTTTTCTTCACTTACTTTTATACAAAACTATTCTTAGGTGTTTGTGGCCAATTTAGTAGCAAACAATTATGTACTACAAACATCTAAATGAGCTCAATCCTAACATGAGCGTGTGATCGTTCTATGCAAATATATATATATATATATATATATATATATATATATATATGAAAATACCTTAAATATGCATAAACTACTATATGAGTGTAAAGTATGATGAAAAAGTGTGTAGAGACCATCTTCTATCATCCAATCTAGCAACCATGATGCAACCAAAATCCTAATTTTGGAGAGAAAATTTATCAGAGAAAGGCTTAGGGCAAGAAGTCGTTATGCCTTCCATTTGATTTTCTCCCCATTGTACTAGGACCAATCTAATTTGTTTATTGTGGGGCTTCCTAATCCCGTGCTCCATATTTCATGCAGTGGCAGAGGATGCTATTGACTCCATCCAAAAATCCCCCAATTGATTATGCTCTATCATAATTGTTATTCTATGAAGGTATGTCCTCAAATGCAAATGTGAAAAACGTCATAGGCTCTAGCCGACATAAAAGTTTTCTTGTTTTTCCCCAATATTGGGAAAGGCCCAATAAATTTGGTGCTAAATTTTCCAACAATCCAAATCCTATGACTTGACACGCTTCCCAATCGACTTTGACTTTCCAAAGTCTCGCAATCCAAATCTGCTCCAATTAAAATTTGTCTGTAGTTTCCCACCCACTATTTGACGATTTGTATAGCCTCCCAAAAAGTGCTTCAAGGGTTCCATACCAATCATTTATTGGTGACTACTAATATATGCGAATTCTACTATGGGCAACTGCTGCTCTTAGTGTCTTCCAAAGTGCATGATGCAAGCTCTCATCAAATCCTCCAGGTTTCTATTCATTCAGTCATCTTGTTCGTCGGTCTTTAGCTGATAAGCGATGCTTAGATTTAACGATGTTCCTAAAGCTACCAGCAAACTCCAAAATTTACGAGTGACTAAGGGTCCCTATCACTAAAGATGCAAACCGTAACTCCATGAAGCTGTGTTGGAGACACTGTAGTTTCATTACTTCTTACCGAAAATTTTGCCACCCTCTTCTTTATCCTTGACCGGCAAAAAATTCTCTTTACATTCCTATATATCTCATCTTTTCCCCAAATGGTGACAATATGTGAGCTAAATTTTATTTTTCCCAAAATTCTAAAGTTTTGGAATTTAAACATTTATTCGCTCTAGGCTGTTAACCTAATTTTCTCATTCACTTCTAGTCTTACCTATGGTTTATTGCTAGTTAAGTGTCCTAATAAAATTTCCCTGTTTTGCTAGAAGCTACCATTTATTATCAAGTGGTATAAATGGTGTTGAGGTCCTAACATTTCTTATTAAATTAAGATGGGTATTTCCCAATATTTCATTACATTATTACCCATTTCCCTTAATTCTCCTTTTTGATTTCTAATAAATCTTGTCCATCCATTTCCTCAGTTAATATATCCATAGCAGTTGATCATTACTGTCAAAATTGGCCCATTCCTAACTAATCCTTCGTTAATCCATTTAACCTTCTTTAGGATACCAAAATCCATTCTTCACTAAAATTTCTTCTATGAATGCGATTTAAGTTTCCTTAATCAGTCCCCATTTAATTCCTTTTTCCCCTTATTAATTACAAATTTATTGTCCATTAAATTTGTAATTCATGTCCACGAATATTAATCCGTAACTTACAGACTAATATGCATATAGTCATAATTTATGCCATATATATATATATATATATATATTATAGTCGTTAAGCATGGTCATACGCATATTTATTTTTTAATTACTAATTTCTACAACTAGAATGCTCATTTCCATAAGTTAATTTATCAAAGCTATTCTTTTAAAAAAATTACCGTCATGCTTTCTCATGAATTAATAATATGTGAGATTTTTTCTTTACTTGAAATTACAAGAAATTTTTTCTTTTCTATTCATTGAAATAGATAGTGTAAACTAAGAAAAAGAACATCCTTCTCTTGCACATCTCTTTCTTTTTTAGTTCATTCATTGTTACTTCAAATAGTGCACTTTTATACATTGTAATTGGATAATTTATGAATATTACATGAAACCTGCTCCAAAATTAAAATATACAACCTAACTACAGATTTGGAATATCTTTACACTTTACCAACTTCTTCAAATAGGGATTCAGGACTGATTTCAAATTTCTAGATCAGGTTGAACTTTCTATTTTATTCATATCCTAAAACCTTAGTTTGTCCTACCTAGGTTATAATCTCTATCTACTGAAAAAAAAAATTCACTATAAAACCATAATTTTAGTAACAATACAAAATAGTTTTAAATAAACTATTTTCATACAAATAAACTTATTTCAAAATCAGCATTTATTACCTCATTTCTTGTAAACCTTAAAATTTCACAAACATGAAGTACCAACTCAAAATATCCTTCTTTGAAAATATGAACTTAGAAACTTTTACCAAGAATTTAAAATTTCTTAGTTCCAAATAGGAGCAAAATAATTTCCCTTTTTGTAACTTTCTTCATTAACGAATTCTCCCTTTAAAAATTAGACTTTCAACTCGTAGAGTTTAAAGACTGGTTGGTTTTTAGAAATTGAACCATGCTAAACTTTCCTTTTCGATGACTTACCAAAATAAAGGCTTTCTCCCTTTTAAAAAAAAGATTTTTAACAAAAACATTCGAAACTGAATTATCATTCTAAAATAATAAATTAGACCAAAGAGTTTCTAGTTACATGAATTATCATTTCCAAAATAATAGTTATATCTAAAATATAGATAAATATTTATTGCCTTATTACTCAATATATACTGTTATTTGACAAAATATTTTTTTAACTTTGTTCAATAAAATCCTTTTCTTATCAATTCAAATAATATTCTTATTCAAACAAGTTCTAAATTTAAATTAAGAAATATGCACATATGAAATTCTCATCTTTACAGAGATGCATTTCCAAGAATACCTGTAATATCCCGGAATTTTTGACAATATCAATTTAATAATTTGCATTAAAAATTAAATTAATATTGATAATCTTGTTAATAATAATTCAAATTGATTTTATAATATTCCTTAATAAATATTAAATTGGTAGATTTTATCTTTTAAAGCTAAAAAATTGTTTCTATTTATAATATAAATATATGGTTTATATTGTAAATAGATTAGCTTTGTTTTAAAATTTAATAAATAAAGCATATTTTCTAATTCTAATATTTTTATTAATTTGGAAATTTGTATAAAGCTTTTCAAAGTTATTGAATAAATAAATCTTGGTTTAAATTTAATAAATGAATCATGATTTAAAATTCTAATTTGGAAATTTTGATTTAATTTAATATTAAGTTTTTCAAAACTATTTAATAAATAAGTATATGATTTTAAATTGATAAGATGGATGTTTAAATGTTTAGAATGATTTTGGCTTGAGTCTTAAATTTAAAATTTGTTAACAAAAAGTTAGTTTTGTTTTCTTTTTAAAACATAGCTTAATAGAATAAGTAATTTATTAATAAAGACATAATTTTTTTTATAATTATTTTAATTTAATAATGTGTCATTTCTAAAAACAATATTAATAATGTATTGTTTTACAATTAGATTTTGAATAAAAATAGCAATTGTAATTTCAAATTTAATTTGTATTTATAATTTAATATTAGATTTTAGAATTTGATTTAAATTTAAATATAAAGTTTTAAAATCCAAAGTATAGATTTTTAATTGTTTTGATTTTTATATGCATGAGCTTTTATTTATAAGTATAATTTGTTTTTATTTCTTTTAAAAATTTATATGCATATAAAATACTAATTAACAAATTAATTAGGCATAACTATTATATATAATTAAAGTACAAATTATTTTAAATAGGACAAGTGTTGTTTTCTTAAGCCTCTTATAACAAATGTTAAAAGATAAACACCCTAAATTGACAAATGTTGAAATTTATACAAGTGTCACATTTTGTTTTAATTTTCTTTATTTTATAAATCTGAAAATAAACCTATATAAGTAATCATCTTTCATTCCTATCCTTTTTCTTATTTCCTAATCAAAAAAATTTCAACTTGTTCATTTCTCAAAATCCCTGAAAAATCACTTCCTCTAAAAAAAACCTATAGTTCATGATCAAATGCAGATCTGTAAACAAATCTAACACATGAAAACCCAAATTCAAACTCTTCATATCAAAATCCAATCCTTGCAATTAATTTCAGCATGCAAAGTCTGCATCTTCAAATCAAACCTGCATTTTCAAAACCCTGCACCTGCCATTTACAAACTCCTCTTCAATTATGTAGCCTGCAAACAGTTTTAAAATCAAGCAAATTTGAAGATCTATTCTAAAGTTTGGAAGCATGCAAGCAGCTTTTAAAATCTAAGAGGCAAAAATAATGTCTTCAGCAAATTCAAAAGCCTTTTCAAAATGTGGGAAGATCTGTCATTTTCAAAAAAATAGGTGAGTAACTTTTAAGTCTTAAATTATAACTTAGGCTGCATGCTAGTATGGTTGGATATAAATAAGTTTTGCATGTGCATAGGTAAAAATCTGTTGTGAATAATATTTGTATGCATACTGTATATACATATGATGCTCTGTCTTGTTTACAGGCTCAGATTTTACTTAAAAATCCTTATTTCATGATCTAATGTTTGATAGGATCTGATAATTAAACAAATTTTGTTTGATTTAACTTAAATTATAGTTTAAAAATTTAATCAAGTCAAATTAAACTTGAAGGTCTCTGGATATATTTAAACATCAATGCATGTTGATATTAATCAAAATTTCATACTGTATAATTTACAAATTCAGTATTATAGATTGAATACACCCACTAAAACATGATTTTTAAATCAAGAATCATAGTTTTTAGGAATAGGATAAGGGTGCAGTTTGGTATTGAACTGAAATGGGACTAATTGAATTTTCTGGTGATCTATGAATTGTGGAAGGCTCGGGGTTCTTCCAGGTGATGGAGGAGGGTTAGTAGTTGCTAGGAAAAATCATCGTTGGCGACGGAAATCGTTGTGGAAGTTGCGGTAATGGTTTTTCTTTTTAAACCCTAGTTTTTACTGTGACTTAATAATTGATCACCACGGCACGTGTGGTTGACCGAGTGTTATGATATTTTGGGGATTTGTAGCTGGGTAGTAGAAAAAGTCGAGGCCGGAGTTACAAACCTTCAGGTGGTCGGAGCGATGAGGTTGTGGTGTTGACAGGTTTTGAAGGGGAACCTGATTGTGTTTCCAGGTTTGGAAATTGGTACTCGAATTTGATTTCAAGGATTTGGGTTCGATCTGATGATCGCGTTGAGGTGATGGAATGATTTTGGATGTGGGACGATCATCTCTGGTGATCGGAGATGATGATCGACATCGTGCATATGCACGGTGGAGAAATTGTACTGGTGCTGTTGGGTTGGCCATTGTTTGTACTCAAGTAAATCTCTGAGTTGCTCGAAGTTGTGGGAAAGATTGCTCGGGGAGGTAGGGTATTAGACTTGAAGCCAACTGGGGTTGTCTCGGGTTTAAAGAAAGTTACAGGTTTTGACTAAACCTGTACCCTGCTTGTTTAAAAAAATTTAAACCTGAAGCCTGTAAATGTGAAGAAAATTTTAAACCTTGTTTTAAATTCAAGTTTCGAATTTTAGAATTTAAGTTTAAATTCAAAATCTCAGTTTTAAATAATAATAAAGTTTTAAACTTGAACTTATTTAACTATTTTATATTGGTAAGTAGTTTGAACTTTTAAAAATAAAGTTTTAAAAATATGAGTAAGTTTTTAAAATTAAGTTTAAAACTGGAAATCAAAGGTTTAAAAATGTATTTCAGTTTATGAAATTAAAAAAAAATTGAAAGATTTAAACAACTTTGTATTTTAAAGTTTTAATTTAAATTATTAAATTTAAAAATGAATTTAGTTTAAACTCTTATGAATTTCTTTTATAAGACAAGCATTTGTTTGCCTTGTAATTTAAAAAGGTTTAAATTGTTTAAAATTTATTAAGTTAAATTATATTCATCTTAAATCTTGTATTTGAATGAAATTTAAAAGTAAGTTCAAAAGTAAATTGTTTTCAAATAAATTTGTTAGTGACAATTTAAACATAATTAAGAAATGTTTTATCTTAAAATTTAATTAAGATTTAATGTTTTGAAATTTATTAAATTAATGGAGTAATTAAGGAATAATTAGTTAATTTAATTAATTGATTAGGGATTAATAAGTATTTGATTAAGGGCTAAACAATTTGTAACTAAGGATCACTAATCTATATTATCAATTAATGATTAAAGATTTATTAATTAAGCAATTAAGTTATAATTAAGGTTGATTAATTAAATAATTAAGGATTAATTAAGTTACAACTAAAACTTAATTAATTAAATAATTAAAGATTAATTAGTGGTTAATTAAATATTAATTAATTTGTGATTAACAATGGTTAATCTGAGTTTATTACCTAATGAAAGTAATTAAAGAATGGTTAATAAAGGTCATTAATTAGAATTACTTAATAATTATTTAATGTGGTTAATTTTTAATAATTAATTAGATTAATTAATTTAATGATAATCATTTGTGTATTGTTTAAGTGTAATCACTTAATTGAAGTAATTAAGAAATTAATTACTTAATGTAATTAATTTAGTTAATGTGATTGTTTAAATTGATTAATTAAGTTTAATTAATTTTAAACACTGAATGATTTGATAATTACTTAATGTAATTAATGGATTGGAATTACTTAGTGAAGTAATTAATGGTAATTACAGGATGTAATTAATAGAAGATGTTTTTAAGAATGAAGTAATTTGGAGTATAATTACTTTGTAATTAATCAAGGGATTAATTTAGAAATTAATTAAGAAATAATTAATTTATTTTAATGAAGTAACTAATGTTAGTTGATTATTGAATGTGATTAATCTGGAATGATTAATAATTATGATTAATTAATTAATGTAATTAATTTTAAATAAAGTAAGTAATTAAAATATAATTAAGGATCATTAATTAATTCAATTAATGGTGTAATTAAGATTAATTAATTAATTAATCAATGATAAGTAATTAATTAATGTAATTAGTTAAGGATTAATGTAATTAATTATAGTTAATTAATTAATGAAGTAATTAAGAGTTAATTACTGAGTTGGTTAAGAATAATTAATTTGTGAAATTAACTAAAGAACGAGTACTTGAATGTAATTAAGGATAATTAATTAAGGTGAATAATTTGAAAGATTAATTAATTGATTTGTAATCGATTAAATGGTTAAGTAAGCAGGATTTAATGATGAAGTAATTGATTTAATTTATTTTAAATTAATCAAAGGTGAAGTAATTAATTTAATTCACTTTAAATCAATTAGAGATGGAGGTAATTAATTTAATTCATTTTAAATTAATTATATTGTGATTAAGTAAATCTTTGCTTGTGTATGAATGGGTGATATTGATTGCCTTGAATGCTTTATGATCTCAGAAATGAGATAGGTAATGCTGTGTGGTAAGAATGCTTTGGTTGCACTGTGATGATAATATAGATTATCTATTTTGATGATAGTATGGATTATCTATTTTGATGATACTGTGGATCATCTGTTTATTTTGATAATGTTGATTATCAATTGTGATTTGTGAGTTATCTATCTGTGTGTATATAGATACTGAATTGAATTGTTTTAAACTTTAAAACAACTTGGCCTTAAAAGACACGTTTTGGATTCCGATGAGACCGGGATCGGGTTTCCATATTTGGATATCCAAAAACCACATCGATCCAAACTAACGATAGGTCGTCAATCTCAAGTGAAGATGAAGATTCAGAGTGCAAGGGTTATCGTCGTTAACTCTGAGGGTGATTTCAAAATGAGTGTAACGAGATAATGCCTTCGGTTTCGTTCGAACCCGGAACGAACTTGTATGGATTGAATGCTATCAGAACATAGTCTGGTGGACGATGAGCATTCTAAGAGATATGTTCTATAAAGGTAATCGTAGCCTCAAGCCTCATCAACCGGGAATGGCTAAAACATGGGAGGTGCAACAAGGCTAAGTGGGTCATGCCCAAGTAGGACGAGATTTTCCCCTGTCTAGAAGTCCCTTTTATTTCGACTGTGAGGACGGTTGTGAGCTCCAACTGTCGGGGTTGTCTTGTTCGGGATTGTCCAGTAAGGGATGGTTCCGGCCTTGTGTTGCAAGGGATTGGGAGTGATCCTCGGTACGCTGATCTAGGCCACGTACTGCGACGGGCGATACCCCGGTAGCCCTGCCATTGTATGGAATCCAAAATCTAATAAGTGCCCTCGGTTTTGATTGTATTACCCACTTTTGTAGCTAGTAGCTGGAATTTAATGAATGTAACAATTTCGGCTATTTTCTATTTACTTGAAAACCCTAGACCTATTATAATATCACCGGATTTCCTATCAAATGTTATGGTTGGCGTAAGGTAAAAAGTTCTCCATGTTTATGTGTGGGAAGTCTTACGTGATACCTTTCTTTTCAAAAGGATTTTGAAAGTTAAGCAACCTTAACCTGTTACTCACACCAGACCATGTCTGACCCGGAGTTTATCTTCTATTTTCTTAAACACTTGGGTACTCAAATTTGTACGAGTAGCCATGGGAATCAGGTTAGCTTTAACGAATTGTGGAGGAGCAATGGAGCAGGAGGCTTCTGCGTTGTAGTTATATAGTATTCCGCTGTGTTGGTTTCTCTGAGTAGTTTCCTTGTACTGTATTGAGTTGTATAACTAGACAGGTGTTTATAACTGTCTAGTATGTGATGTGTAATCTGTGTAACTCTGATAATGATTGTGTGTAACTCTGATAATGATTGTAAACTATGTAATATTTATGTTATTAATATAATTTATTCGTTCCGCTGTTGAGATTTTGATGTTGTTTCTTCTTTCTTCTCTTTCTTTCCTCTTTTCTATCCCTTTCTTTCTTCAAGGTGATACGATTTTCTATGGTGAGAAAGTCGGATCGTCTCAATACCCAACTCATTTACTAACATCATTCAAATCCTTTTAATTATCAAAGATAACTTTTATGACTTTAAACAATGGAGAAATGTAGCAGACAAAAATAACTCCTATCTTATTCCTATTACTCCTCTTCTAATCCATTTATTTACAATTCTCAATTCTATCACTAGCTAAATGCAACTATCATTCTCCGTATTTCCTTATACGAGAATGTTCCTCCTATCTACCTTGTCGGACATTCCTATCCTTCTATTTTCTCTATCCTATGCTACTCAAGTGCCTTTTCCATATGTATACCCTTTTAAAAGAAATTTAAGGAAAAGAACCTCTAATTTTATAAAGTAGGAAAAATCATGCATTTCACACACGAAAATTTCCTTATTAAAAATCTTTGGACCAAAAACCTTTGGCTCAATAAGTTTAAACTAAGAACTTTAAGAATGCAAAATCCCTTTGAGTTAATACTTTCTAACTCAACTATTTATAAATTACAAAATCACTAAATTACTTTGCTCTTTTCAAAATAAAAACTTCTGAAACATTCCATACCCCTTAGTATACCCAAAAAGGACATACTAAAAGATATGGTGCATTGTAGGTATAGCTAAAACTTTATAGAAACTAAGATTCATAAGATAATTAAAAAAAGTGAAAACATTTAAACAATAACTCATTCAAATATTAAACTTCATAAAATAAGTCATAACCAAAATATGTCTCAAAATACCAAATACATATGTCTCATGAAAATACCATTTCTGTCACAATATCAGAGTACAAAATCATCCCCCTCAAATAGTACCAGCATATAAAAATCCAAGTGAAAAATGAAAAGAAGAAGAATACATGAAGAAGAACTCCACAGCTGAATCTCCAAGAAAGTCTGAAATCTACTGTCCCTGCCTCTGCTAGCCTATGGGGAAAAAGGAGGAAATAGAGGAGTGGGTCAGACTAAAAGTCTGGTGAGTGGAAGTAATTACCAGTATTTTTAAGCAAGATAAAGATAATAGACTTAGCAACATTTCTAGTACAAAAGTAAATAAATGAAAAGATAAAGCTGGAATAAAATACGGTTTAACTATTTGCTTTGCTTAGATAGTTCGATTGGATTATTTGCACTTTTCTAAAACTGTTTTCATTTGGCTGAAATCCCAATCCACGTTTAATTAGGCTGAAGTCATGATTCTCCCTTTTGATCGGCTTTCTATCTCTGTTGTGCCACTGTGAGCTAGTCCTATCCTATAAGTCCTACAGCAAAAGACAACTGTTTAGCGCTTTGGAACTCAATAGCAACTTATCTCCCTGCACCGAGACCACACGCTTGGCCACCGTTAGGCTTGCACTATCTGCCTCTTACCTATCCTAAACTACATAAGCGCTCCCCAGCCTCACCTGATTTGTTGTGAGACTGTTAGTCCTAATCTAAAAGGGTCCTACCCAGCCTCACCTACGTGTGTTGTGTGACCATCAGTCCTAGTCTAAAAGAGGAATGGTGCCAATACAGGTCCTAATAAAAAATTCTAGTTGCGTCCCTTGCCCGAATCCCCTGATTTGAGCTTCTATCTATTGTCCCCTTAGTTACCTAGTTAGCATAAGTGTGTCCCATCCTCACTTAATCTGTTGTAAGACCATTAGTTCCTAACTGAAAGGCAATGCTATTGGTTATGGGTCCTACTTCTATCTTTGCTTATTAACTTAGTATGAGTCTTTTAATAAGCCTCTTCTGTTATTTCTTCTCTATTTGCTTATTAACTTATTTCAAGCCTTTAAAATAAGCCTCTTCTATATCTATACTATATTTGCTTATTAACTTAGTGCAAGTATTTAAAATAAGTCTTTTCTATTATTTCTGTTATGCTTGCATATTAACTTAAATATAAGTTCTAAAATAAGCCTTTTCTGTTGTCTCTAATTGTAACCTGTGTGTTATAATTCTTCTTATTAACTTAACCCAAGGTCTAAGTTTAAAAATAAACTTCTTCTACTATTTCTTCTATTTTTTCTTATTACTTATAATTACATGTTATATCTATGCTTGAAAATGTCTTGAATTTGCATATTTCAGTGTATGTCCAGTTTATTACAGTTCTTCTTACTTTATATCTAATTTTCTGTAAATTCAGTGTTCTTATATTTTAGTCCATGTTAGAGAATTATTCTCTTCTATTTATTCTATTCGCATAAAAAGAGAACTAAAAAGAAACTAACATTTACAGAATAAATCCCAACGTAGAATAGATGTAAATAAAATGTAAATAACAGTAAATACTTGTAAATAATTGGAAAAGCTATAATTAACAGTAAATAATTGCAAATAACTGAAATAGAATAGATAAAAGAAAATAGACTGGAAAGCAAGTCAAAAGTTTACTTAAAATTAAGCTGTAAATACACTTGCATAAAGGTTATCCCAAATTGTAGAAAACTACAACTATTAGAAACCCTGTTATTTCAAAATTACTTAAAAATCTAAAAGAATTACTTAAACACCCACCTGTGGTCCTAAGCTCTTTTCCTTTACCTTTCCAGATCCACTTCTAGGGTATAAAATATTTTAATTAAAAAGATCTTCTCCTTGGAAAAATATTCCTTTTAGGGTCCAGCCTCAGGCAATGAATCCACATGGAGAAAATCTGAATGAGAAAAATAGCTAGGCCTAGAGTCTTATTTATAATATCACATATGGATATCAGACCATTGGATTTGAAGATTAAATCTAGCTCAACCACATCATAGGTTCGATGGGAACCATCGGATGGAAGCACGAATGCACAAGATCAAATTAAAATAGAAAAACATGTCATTTTGCATCTGGACGAATTAACATCCAAAATACTAAGATGGGTCGACCTGGATGTCGACCCTTGTAGGAGTTAGGTTAACCTATAGGTCAACCTAGCTAATGGGCAGGTCGACCCTAGGGTCGACCTAGCACTATACATACATACATACATACATATACATACATACATACATACATACATACACATATATATATATATATATATTTCCTCCTTATTTTTTGATTCCTTCTTTCTTTTGTAACTTCTTCGTTCTAGCTCGGATTCTGGCAATCTATATATGGAAATTGATCATAAAATTACCACAAACACAATGGTGTAACTCACATGGCTTAATTCTAATAATTTCACAAAATTGTTTTATTATTCAATTAATTCGTTAATTAATTATCATAGCTTAAATTTTTGGTTGTTACAGCTTCTAAATTTATAAAGCAGAAGAAATCATAAAAATAGAAGAATCCAAAACTAGAGAATCCAAAAGTAACTTTTAATTCAACAAATTTTAAATTGAGAAGTTTAACAAATGGGAACATTCACTTTTTCTCTACCTTATGAGTAATTAAAAATCATCCACCATTTTGTTTCTAAAATGTTTCACCTCTTTTTTCTTAACCTTTTACAAATGGTAGTATATTTTTAAAACCGTCAAAAATCACTTTCTATTAAAAAATTCAACTTACAACACGTTAGATTTTTACGTAATAATCTTTTGAAAAGCTCGTTCAAAACTTTCAAGGAATTTTCAAAAACATTTTTACCACTTTTTTCCTCAGTGGTAGGATTAAAAATTGGCTTTGGTTGTCTTGCCTTTCCCTACTCAATCATCTTAAAAATCTAGTTATCTCCTTGTGGTGATCAATGTGCACCTTCTTACGGAAGCTTGTTTCACTACTATATTTGTTACTTCTATAGGAATACTATGTCTTATAACATCTAGCTATTACCTAACATTTATATTTACCACTATCATAAATGTCACTTTGTCTGTATTAAATGTTTATTATTTTAGTGGATGTTTCGTAAAGACATTTATTTGCCTATTTAACGTAACATAGTTAACTCATTCCTTATCTTCCTAAGATTACCTTGATTGCCTCCCTAATCAATTTAATTTCTTGCCACTCCTCATTTATTGCACAATCGGTACTTACTATATTTTTCGAGTTACTATCTTTCCTTCTACGATTCCTATCCCTATTATTTAAAATGCTCATAGGATCCACAATGATAAGGAAGTCTGGAGCTAACAAAGAAGTATAAATTTAACTCCATTTATCTTTCCAACTCATAGTTGCTTTGTCCACCCTTTTGGAATATGGTAGCAACAACTTTTATAGTCGGAATTTATAGAGTCAAGCATAAATTCAAAATAACTATATATAAAAAAAGGTTTCTTAAAAAAATCAAAAATAACAAATATGCCACTCATACTTATACTTTTCTCCGTTGATTGAGTAACTTAAGCTTTGATGACAAATGTAACAACCCACTCCAGAACAAGCCTGAATTCTCATCTAGAAAAGGCCCATCGAAACTTAGACTCATTCTAAAGCAGGCTGTCGGTTGGTAAAAAAAAAAAGCTGTCTATCTATTATTTCATAACTCACAGTAGAAGGAATAAAACAACAAAATAAAGTTGTCCATCAAATAACCACTTAATACCTTCCATTCCCGAAGCTGGTCTCCTCATCCCATAACCCATAACTAACGTTATAAATATCTAACGGTGCGAGAGATAGAACCCAAGCCACTTAATACCTTTTAAGGTAAAATAGGCGGACTTTGACCATTTAAGACCTCAATTTGGGTAGGTCCCCAGCATTTAATACCTATTCCCAAGGTGGACTTTATATAGGTATTTATCTAGCAGACATTGCATGAAAATCTCTTCTGACGCTAAATACTTCCTATTGAAGTGGACCTTCCCGAGGTATCCTTAACCGTGCATAATCCAAATCCCGACCAATCAATACTTCATTTGGGAAAAGTGATGAGCGCTAAAATAACCACTTAATATCTTAAGACCCCGAAGTAGGCCCATCCTATTATGACACATATTCATAATGAAGTCTGACTATCCATAGGAATTAGTGGCAAGATTTACTAGGCAGATTTACCCTACAGAATCTAGGACTAACCTCGTATCATCGCAAAAAATCATCACAGGAGATGTCACTCATCAATAGGAAGTGTACACAACTACTAGTAGCCTCAAAGTGAAGGGCAGTCTTCTGTCTTGCAACTCTACTATCCTCACATCCCTATGACTTAGCAATAGTTTAAATACTCTCGTATATTGTATACTTATCTCGCTATTCCATAATCAAGATCTTATAAGCAATCTTCCTTATTATGCCTTAAACATCAATTACTTTCCTAAGGGGGATTTAATGACAATCACTATCTAATTAACTACGCAATTATACATTATAACTATATGTTTATCACGTTAATTAATTATAAATAAATACGCATTTACTATTCTTTGTGTGCAAAGATTATGTGCTAACTAACGTTAAATGTCAATTTTTGTAACCATAATAATACAAGTCTTTCATTTTTTTTCATTTTACCAATAATGTCCAAACTACAATATCCATAACACTAGATTCTAATATCTATAACAATGATTCAATACTCATATCCAAAATTGCAATAGGTACATTTGATATAGAATCTAAACAACTTATTATATATTAAAACAATGGAATAAACCAAAAATGGAACTTATAATTTAGTCAATTCTACGCTCTGTGCAACTTGCTTTACATGAATTTAGATAAGGGAATTTCTATTAAATTTTATAGAATAAGCAGTTTAAACTATGAATAAAGATCCGTCCTTCACAAAACATTTCCCAAATAAATCCCTTAATCAGATCTGGAGAAGAAGAATAAGAAGTGGAATTGAAGGTTTAATACATAAACTGCAAAATCCACAAAAACTCCATTATTTTAACACAAAACAATTTAGATTCCAATCCTATGAACTGACATTTTGCTTTGGGTGAATTTTGATGATTTTTAATATTATGTTTTTGTAATCCAAAACTCCCCAAGGCATATATCAAATCCAAACTATACTATTCAACAATTAAAATAGAAAAACTAAGATTTCCACTCACGGTTGGTCCTTAGCTTTTCTTCTCTTTGGATTTGTAATGCCCGGTATAGCATCCTTCAGATTACTTCTTTTTGATATACATAACAAGCGATTTTTATATACATTAGATTCAAAAAGGTTGAAGGAAAAGGTTTAGAAATTAAATGATAAACGAAGATAGGTATATAGGCTTTCTTACCTAAAACCCTAATGGAGTTCTCTGAATCTAAGAAGAGGTGAATTGACAAAGCTTCAGCGATGTTCCCAAAATATTTGTGAATGAAAGTGGGGAAGGTAGGGTTCTAATTATGGGGGTTGAAACATACTAGAACTGTAATGACTCAGAATTTCAGTCATTTGAAATTCGTATATCTAATTAATTTTAAATATTTAAAAGTTAAGTTTATAAGCTGAATAAATGATATTTCGAATATAGTGATTTACTTGGATAATTAAATTGTTAATTTAATATTTGAAATCGTGTAAATAACTGAAAATTGGATTTAATGTGAATAAAAATGTTGCATAAAGTTGAATTAAATCATATTTGAATTAGAATGATGTTAGAGAACTTTTAAAATCGAATTAAAAGTTACTTTGTAGAAATTGAATATTTTAATATTTAATTTACGTGTAAAAATAGTCATTTTTCAAATAGTCTCGGATTTCGAGGAAACTAGTTTCATTGGATCCATAATGTTATATTATTGTAAGATTTCAAATTTCATGTCAATCGGATTAACGGTTTGTCCGGGGCAAGCTAAAACGCGTAGAAATCTATTTAAGTGAAATTTAAATTTAAAATAGTCGATTCGAAAACCTATCCTATAAATACGATCGAATTGGCTCCCGGTATATATTTCACTGCATTCGGAATGGGGGTAAAATAATATAAACTCCAGGCGGCACGCTTCGTTTGGAGTTCGGAAAAATTTCAGGTGAGTGGTGTCGATAAATTTTCAATAAAAGGTCACCTTTTTCTTCATTTTGCACAAACCTTAACAACCCTAGGGCAAGCCGCCATTACATTTCCATGGCCAGAATTTCGCTACCTTTCTCTCTCAAAATCTTCCAATCCATCGATTTTCATCGGAAACTTTCTACTGTAAAGTTGTAGAGGCCAACGTGATCTTCATATCCATACGGATGGGTTGTCGTAAAACGCAATGTAGCGGGAGGAATCAGGCCGTGTTCGTTCGTCATTTGCACGCATTTTGTGGTACAATGGCATGACCAAGAGTGACCGGTCATGGGCCAATGGTGGAGGCGAGCACGAGCATTTGAACAGTGGTGGTCGATCGTCGTATCGATCGAAGATGGTGAAGTATAATTCGTGAAATACACGGCGGCTTGGGGTTCTTTGATCGTGATTTTAACCTGGGGGAGAAGAAAGAAGTAGCGGCCCAGGTTCTCAAAGCAAAATCGATGGCCTGTATGAAGTGAGGGTTTTAAAAATAAAATATAAAATGAAATTGATTGTATATAGTATTCGTACGATATTTAAAATGCTGTAACTTGTTCATACGAGATCGAAAATTGACGAAACAAATTGCGTTGGATTCGTATTGTCGAATATTACGCGATGGAGCTGGTTTGGAGCTGGTTGGAGCTAGTGTGAATTTTGGTTGAAATTAAACGCCTATTTAATTTTAATCAGAATTTATCGCTAACGCGATGACTGCAAGAAAAGTGAGTACAACTCACTCTTTCTGACTCACCGACATTTTATATAAGTGAGAATAAATATTATTATATGACGATTGATGATTGTTTGGATGATATATGATAGATTGATTGGTATTTGGATATGTATACCTTCCTAGTGGAGCAAATGACCCTATACGTTCCCGTGTATGAGCGGAAGACCCTTTGTACGTGCGTCTACCTTGAAGTGAACATTGTACACATATTCTAATACGTATATTTGTTGCAGGTGAAAGGTTGGAGGGATCCAACTGGATTCCTCAATGGTATTGATTTATTTACAGATATTGCTATATATGTTGATATCATATGATATATGATGTTTTGGATGCCGTGATTGTTGTATTTAGTGATGTTGCAGCATTGGGCCTTTTTTGGAATTTTAAAATGTTGAAGTGACGATTTCTAAATCTAAAAAGATTTTAAAGTGATTTTTGAAAGTATACATTTTATTGAATTTTTGAATCGTTAAGAATTGATTTATTTTGAATAAATAAATGTGATAATTTTTATGTTATAAAAATTATGATGTTTTGGGAAATATAATTGAAATTATGATTTTTGTGAAATAAAACCATAATATGATTTTTGGAATGTGAATTAACTATTTTGTAAAATGGTTTAAATTGAGGTTTTTGATTTATTATAAATGGTTTATATAGAAGATTTATAAAATTGGTATTTTATAATTAAAATATTGGAATTATAAAAAGAGTTTTATAGGTGTTCAAAATGGAGTTCTTAATGGATTTTATAAGTAAATAAGATTTATAGGTTTATAAATTGATGAAGTTATAAAATAAAGGATTTCATAAATAAGAGATTTATAAGTAAATAACTTATAAATTGGATTTTGGCATTCAAATGAGATACAAATAGAAGTTGTTAATTAAGGGATTTTATAAGTTGAAGTTCTTATAAAATAAAAAATGGAACTTGTTAATAAAAAGGATTTTAGAAACTAGAAGTTTTTATAAAATATAAATGGAATTTATAAACATTGTTTTATAAATCCGAAATCTATTAAATTGGATAAGTTAATTATTATAGGTTATTAAAGGAATTATATCCATGATTTTGGACAGTGAATAATATATTAAAGGAATGTTTTGGAAAGTGAATATTTTAAATGGATTTAAAACGGTTTAAAGATGTTTTAAAATGTATTAAGTATCGAAACTATAGATTTCGACATTCATTGTTGAAATAGACGTTTTCGAAAAGTATAAGGAAATGATGGACTATAACACTGTTGTCATAATAAATGATTTTCGAAGGGAAATGTTTTTGTATAGTGTTTGGGATTTATATATCTATCTTATTTTCGAATCTCTGTACTAGTGATTTTGGGTTGTCGTAACGATATTTTACGTAACGTTCGTTTTGACCCAAATAAATGTGTTTAAAGAGAATCTTTTCCTTAAAGAATAAAATATATACTTAATCCTGATTTAAGTATATGAAATATTTTCTAAGTGTTGAAAATAAATAGATTTATGAATTACTTATTATTAAATGAGTATTTAAAAATGTTTTCCAAAGTTGAAATGGTTGAATATATATATATTTTAAAGATAAATTGAAGTGAATATATGGCAAGTGATTTAATTAATGAGATTATTTAAAAAGGCCTAGTGATTGTTATGGTGTTGAATATTTGTTTGTTTGTTTTGATAGTTAAATAACCAACTATCGGCTTGGCCAAATTTTAGTTCCTCGACTTGATGTGGGAACTATTTAGTCGTACACTTAGTACGTAGCATTCTTCGTAGGATTGATTATCGTTTGGGTTGAGGATGATGATTCGTATAGTGCGGAGTATTACTCCAGTCTATCAAGCTTCCTTCTTGGCCTGAAGGGTAGCAAGTTGAAAGTTGGAGACGTGATAAGTCTATGAGACTTAAGTGCCGTGTGAGGTTGAGAAGCGCTTTTGCGTTGTTGGTGCGAAGAGATCGGGATCAGATTTATCTGAAAACCACTTCGGACCAACATATATGCGAGATTGTGCAGGTTTCTTGTGATGATATTGATATTCCGGAGTTTCATAGTGGGTGACTGCTTGTTGATCGTTTGGGGTTAAAATCCCAATATACATCCAGGACAAGTGGTCTCTTAATTATGAAATATCCAATGCAAGGACTATACGCTACCAATCCTGGGGATTTCCCGCAGGATGTGGTAGGAAAGTACCTTCGGTTTGTCCTGTTCCTGGACAACTTGTATGGATGTTTGTCTGACATTGTATTTCTAAAGATTATGTACATTGGTTTTTACAAACGTGCATCAGTGGTGGCGGAGAAGGAAACTTCTCTTAGCTTAACACCCTCCTTGAGACGTATGAGCTTAAGGGTTGTATTTTTGTGGAAGGCAATTAGTAGTCAATGGAAACGGCCGTGTGGCATTCAAAGTGATGTGGTATGTGATTGTGAAAAGTAATCATTACCTCATCAGGCTCATCAACCGAAAATGACTAAAACAAGGTTAGATGCAGCAAGGCTAAGTGGGTCATTCCCATTAGGATATGATCATCCTCTTCTAGATATATCTTTACATGCTATGACGCTATGTATCTGATTATTGTGGTTTGTATGCTATGAGGGCCCTAGGTAAAGGTCGGTAATGACTGGAGGATGATATATTCGATACCATCTAGTTATAGAGGTGGGTCGGTCTTAAGTTGGTAGAGGATCCTTTGTGATGGTCCTCGGTACATTCTTCTACAGATGTACTGCCGGAAAGTAGTCCCTTCACCTGATCATTTGTATGGAAATCCAAACCCCACTACGTGTTTGCCATTTTGATTGTATTACCCAATTGGGCTATATACTGGAATTTAATCAATGTAACAATTTCGACTACGATTAATATTATTTGTATATAGTAGGCACTACTATAATATAAGAGGATTTGATATGATATGTTTTAGTTATCGTAAGGTAAAAACATGTTCGTGTTTATGTGTGGGCTTGTCTTACGAGATACTTTTATTTTGATAAAATAAAGGTTTTGATAACTTAATAAATTCAGTTGAGTGTGTTTCTCACGTTGGTTTACCAGACTGATCAGGGCGTTCTTCCCTTTCAATGCTCGGGTTAGACCAAGTATATTTACAGGTTCAGATTTTGTGCTTTTGGAGCTTCACCAGGAGAGATCTCCTGTACTTGTTTTAATTATCCACTGTGCTTTGTTTGTTGTTGTTGTTGTATACTATCGGCAATTGTGAGGATAGGTTAATATAACTATTCAAGCTGATAACTATTGATTGATTGTTGAACTCTAATTGATGTGTGTATATATACAGTTTCTGTTTTGTAAATATCATTGATATGATATTATATGTTTTCCGCTGCAATATGAGATTCTGTATTGTTCTGTTTTGTTCTATCTTCTCTCTTTCTTCTCTTCTCTTCTTCTCTCTTCTTTTCTTTCTCTTGACTTTCCGTCAGTTTGTGCTTTTTGGGTCGGACATGTGTGGATTATTGTCGATTCAAATGGTACAGATTTTCGGGTCATCACATCTGGTATAAGATCTTAGATTTTGTGTATTTTGAAGCTTTGATTTGTACTCATTATAGATAGGGACAGTAGCACCCTAGATTGAGTTTGAGTGTATTATATTTATGAGCACGTATTTTTTAGTGAATATAAAATATTTTATATTGTGTTTGCTTATCCGTTGAGCTATTTGTGAATTTTGGTCGGTATGTGGGATGCCATGCTACCGATAGGGATTTCCAAACAATTAAACGAGGCAAGTCGACATGGTATTATTTTAAATTGGGTACATGAAATAATTTTACCTTGATTATATTTTATGTATAAAGGAATAATTTTTCAGAACATTTAAGGTGTATATAAATTGAATTGTTTCATTGTTTGAAGATGTAAATAAATATAAGTTAATAAAAGATGTTTGAATAATCTAAATGGAAACAACAGTAGTGAAAGAATAAATTATATGAGCAAAAGAATTATGTAGTATGAAATTATAATTAAAATGACTTAAATTGTTAAATAATCTTATATATAGGAAAGGAAACAAAATGAGTATATTTATAAAAATGAGTTATAAATAAAAAATGAATTGAAATTGAAAATTTGAATCCCGTTTATTTTGGAAGTTGTTTTTCAAAGTTAAAGAGGTTATTTTATTATAAATAGAAAATAAGTAAAATTATATAAGTAAAGATTTATAAAAGGATTTTAAAAAAAAGAATATAAAGCACTGAATTCACTGCTGTTACTGCGAAATAATAAGGGTGATGACTGCAGCATCATTAGTATCATTTTCGAGTTTCTATGTGATGGATTTGCTACCAATAGTAAATTGAAAATTCGAAGTTTTGTTATGATAAACAAATTTGAATTTAAAATCCAAGTTAAAATTGATAAAAATAAGTGAAACGAGTTTTGGACTTATAATGTGAAGTAAAAATTTAACTTGGTAAAGTTGAAATAAATTTGAGTTAGCATATTAGATATATGATTTGAAATTTAACTAAAGGGAAGTTAAATATAATTGAATTGGATTTTAACTAGATTATATAAGCTATTGAAATGGTAATTTAAACTTAAGTGATAAGTGATTATATAATATGAATTTGAAGGTTTAAATAATAATTAGTTGAATAACTTATAAAATGAGAAATTGTAAGTAAAACCAATTGTTAAAATGGTTAAACTATTTTGTTAAGTAAAACAAGATATGAATTTGAATAGTGAGATGAAATTTGGCTTTAGTAAAAGGTTAATGGAATAAACTAGATAATGAACTTAAGTTGTATAAGTGAAAGTAAATGCAAGTGAGAAAGAAATGAAATATAACATAAGTGATGTTGAATGAAGTTGATTTCGGCATCTAAGTAAATAATAAAAGTGAATTAGGGAATAAAATGGATTAGAAAATGTTGTTGTTAATAATTGAATAAAATTTATGTTAGGAAGTTGGAATCAATAATAATATTGGAAGTGTTGTATAGAAATGTGAATATTGTGAATACTAGAATTCAATCCAAATTGACTATTAAACGAATTGAATAATTGAATGAAAGTCAAATGAATGTTAAACCAATTTAAAATTAAAAGTGTGGAACCAGATTCAATGTAAGCAAAGTAAATAAATTATATGTTGGTTATACATTGGTATGTTAATTGATTGTGTAGAAATTCATATGAAATTGAATTAATGAAATTGAAAGCTATGTAATTGAATTTGATTTGATTTGGAAGTGAACAAGTTGGAATATGAATTAGTGAATGTAAACTAATTGAAAATGAATAAATGTTAGTAAATCCAATGTTAATGAATTAAATGTGATTAAATTGAAAATCAATTCAATGAATATTAATAGGAAGTGAATGTATATTGATTTGGTTATGGATGGACTGGATAGATTTGGATTGTTGGATGATAGTTATTTGATGGTTGGATTTGTTGCTTTTGATGGCATTTGCTATATTGACATATATAGTTGTATTGGTATATGTTGTATATTGATATTACTTTCATATATACATGTTTCTCGTTTGTTTTTTGAGCGTTTAGTAGGTGTGTATGGCGCTTGCTTCGCTTTTCGAGCTCGCTTTCGCACTATATTTGCCGTATATGCTCATTAATAATATACAAGGTACATATCTCGGAACACATATCGTACTTTTACATTTTTTCCTTCGGGATGCCTCATCCTCGATGATGAGATGTATATGTATGATATATATTATTATTATTCCGGACCGAACCGCGCAAAGGAGACTATGGCGAATTTTTTTGAAAATTTGAGGCGTCAGAAAATTTTGAGAAATTTTTGGAAAATTTGTGATAACTAAAATTTTGATATTGAGATATAAAGTTAAACGATATTAGTTGGTTTTGAAAAGATAACTAAATATGGATTTGAAAAGTTGGAAAAGTTTTTATAAGAAGTTTAACTATTGGATTTTGGGAAAGTTAAACACTTAGAGATTTGATAAATCTAAACTGAATGATTTTTTTGAAAAGTTAATTGATTTTGTGACTTTTTCTTACTTGGTAATTTCGAGGACGAAATTCTTTTAAGTAGAGGAGAATGTAACGACCCAGAATTTCAGTCATTTGAAATTCGTATATTTAATTAATTTTAAATATTTAAAAGTTAAGTTTATAAGCTGAATAAATAATATTCCGAATATAGTGATTTAATTGGATAATTAAATTATTAATTTAATATTTGAAATCGTGTAAATAATTGAAAATTGGATTTAATGTGAATAAAAATGTTGTATAAAGTTGAATTAAATCATATTTGAATTAGAATGATGTTAGAGAACTTTTAAAATCGAATTAAAAGTTAATTTGTAGAAATTGAATATTTTAATATTTAATTTACGTGTAAAAATAGTCATTTTTAAAATAGTCTCGGATTTCGACGAAATCAGTTCATTGGATCGGTAGTGTTGTATTATTGTAAGATTTCAAATTTTGTGTCAATCGGAGTAACGGTTTTTCCGGGGCAAGCTAAAACGCGCAGAAATCTACTTAAGTGAATTTTAAATTTAAAATAGTCGATTTCGAAAACCTATCTTTCAAATACGATCAAATTGGCTCCCGATATATATTTCATTGCATTCAGAATGTGGGTAAAACATTATAAACGCCAGGCGACACTCTTTGTTTGGAGTTTGGAAAAATTTCGAGTGAATAGTGTCGATAAATTTTCTATAAAAGGCCACATTTTTCTTCATTTTGCACTAACCCTAACAACCCTAGGGCAATCTGCCATTACATTTCCACGGCCTGAATTTTGCAACCTTTCTCCCTCAAAATCTTCCAATCCATCAACTTTCATCGGAAACTTTCTAGTGCAAAGTTGCAGAGGCCAACGAGATCTTCATATCCATACGGATGGGTTGTCGTAAAACGCAACGTAGGGGGAGGAATCAGGCCATGTTCATTCATCGTTTGCATGCATTTTCTGGCGCGATGGCACGACCGAGCGTGACCGGTCATGGGCCAATGGTGAAGGCGAGCACGAGCATTTGAACAGCGGTGGTTGATCGTCGTATCGATCGAAGATGGTGGAGTATAATTCGTGAAATACACGGTGGCTTTGGGTTCTTTGATCGTGATTTTTGACCTGGGGGAGAAGAAAGAAGTAGCGGCCCAGGTTCTCGAAGAAAAATCGATGGCCTGTATGAAGTGAGGGTTTTAAAAATAAAATATAAAATGAAATTGATTGTATATAGTATTCGTACGATATTTAAAATGCTGTAACTTGTTCATACGAGATCGAAAATTGACGAAAAAAATTGCGTTGGGTTCGTATTATCGAATACTACGCGATGGAATTGGTATGGAGCTGGTTGGAGCTAGTGTGAATTTTGGTTGAAATTAAACGCGTGTTTAATTTTAATTGGAATTTATCGCTAACGCGACGACTGCAAGCAAAGTGAGTACAATCACTCTTTCTGACTCATTGAAATGTTATATAAGTGAGAATAAATATTATTATATGATAATTGATGATTGTTTGGACGGTATATGATAGATTGATAGGTATTTGGATATATATACCTGCGTAGTGGAGCAGATGACCCAATACGTTACCGTGTATTAGCGGATGACCCTTTGTACGCGCGTCTGCCTTGAAGTGGACATTGTACACATATTCTAATATGTATATTTGTTGCAGGTGACAGGTTGGAGGGTTCCAACTGGATTCTTCAACAATGTTGGTTTATTTGTAGATATTGTTATATATGCTGTTATCATATGACATATGATGTTTTGGATGCCGTGATTGTTGTATTTAGTGTTGTTGCAGCATTGGGCCTATTTTTGGAATTTTAAAATATTGAAGTGATGATTTCCAAATTTAAAAAGATTTTAATGTGATTGTTGAAAGTATAAATTTTATTGAATTTTTGAATCGTTAAGAATTGATTTATTTTGAATAAATAAATGTGATAATTTTTATGTTATAAAAATTATGATGTTTTTGGAAATATAATTGAAAATTATGATTTTTGTGAAATAAAACCAGAATATGATTTTTGGAATGTAAAGTTAACTCTTTTGTGAAATGGTTTAAATTGAGATCTTTGATTTATTGTAAATGGTTTATATAGAAGATTTACAAAATTGGTATTCTATAAATTAAAATATTGGAATTATAAAACGAGTTTTATAAGTGTTCAAAATGGAGTTCTTAATGGATTTTATAAATAAATAAGATTTATAGATTTATAAATAGATGAAGTTATAAAAGGAAGGATTTTGTAAATAAGAGATTTATAAGTAATTAACTTATGAATTGGATTTTGGTATTTAAATGAGATATAAATCGAAGTTGTTAATTAAGGGATTTTATAAGTCGAAGTTCTTATAAAATAAAAAATGGAACTTGTTAATAAAAAGGATTTTAGAAAATAGAAGTTTTTATAAAATATAAATGGAATTTATAAACATTGTTTTATAAATCCGAAATCGATTGAATTTGATAAGTTAATTATTATAGGTTATTAAAGGAATTATATCCACGATTTTGGACAGTGGATTATCCTTAATATAAATGTGTAGAAATATTGGATTTGGTAAATGAACTATATTCATGATTTTGGACAATGAATAATATATTAAAGAAATGTTTTGGAAAGTGAATATTTTAAATGGATTTAAAACGGTTTAAAGATGTTTTAAAATGTATTAAGTATCGAAACCATAGATTTCAACATTTATTGTTGAAATAGATGTTTTCGGAAAGTACAACGAAATGATGGACTATAACACTGTTGTTATAGTAAATGATTTTCGAAAAGAAATGTTTTTGTATAGTATTTGGGATTTATATATCTATCTTATTTTCGAATCCCAATACTAGTGATTTTGGGTTGTCATAACGATGTTTTATGTAACATTCGTTTTGACCCAAATAAATGTGTTTAAGGATAATCTTTTCCTTAAAGAATAAAATATATACTTAATCCTGATTTAAGTATGAAATATTTTCTAAGTGTTGAAAATAAATAGATTATGAATTACTTATTATTAAATGAGTATTTGGAAATGTTTTCCAAAGTTGAAATGGTTGAAAATATATCTTTTTTAAAGATAAATTGAAGTGAATATATGGCAAGTAATTTAATTAATGAAAGACTGTTTGAAAAGGCCTAGTGATTGTTATGGTGCTGAATATTTGTTTGTTTGTTTTGATAGTTAAGTAACGAACTATCAGACTTGGTCAAATTTTAGTTCCTCAACTTGATGTGGGAAATATTTAGTCGTACACTTACTACGTAGCCTTCTGTGTAGGCTTGATTATCATTTGTGTTGAAGATGATGATTCGTATAGTGCGGAGTATTACTCCAATCTATCGAGCTTCCTTCTTGGACCAAAGGATAGCAAGTTGAAAATTGGAGACGTGATAAGTCTATGACACTTAGTTGCTGTGTGAGGTTGAGAAACGATTTTGCGTTGTTGGTGCGAAGAGACCAGGATTAGATTTATCTGAAAACCACTTCGGACCAATGTATATGCGACGATTGTGCAAGTTGCTTGTGATGATATTGATATTCCGGAGTTTCATAGTGGGGGACTGCTTGTTGATCGTTTGGGGTTAAAATCCCAATACACATCCAGTATCAATAGTCTCTTCATTATGAAATACCCAACAAGGACTATTCGCTACTGATCCTAGGGATTTCCCGATAGGATGTGGTAGGAAAGTACCTTCGGTTTGTCATGTTCCTGGACAACTTGTATGGATGTTTGTCTGACATTGCATTTCTAAAGATTACGTACATTGGTTTTTACAAACGTACATCAGTGGTGGCAGAGAAGGCAACTTCTCTTCGCTTAACACCCTCCTTGAGACGTATGAGCTTAAGGGTTGTATTTTTGTGGAAGGCAATTAGTAGTCAATGGAAATGGCTGCGTGGCATTCAAAATGATGTGATATGTGATTGTGAAAGGTAATCGTTACCTCATCAGGCCCCATCAACCGGAAATGGCCAAAACAGGGTTAGATGCAGCATGACTAAGTGGATCATTCCCATTAGGATATGATCATCCTCTTCTAGATATATCTTTACATGCTATGACGTCGTGTATCTGATTATTGTGGTTTGTATGCTATGAGGGCCCTCGGTAAAGGTCGGTAAAGACCGGAGGATGATATATTCGGTACCATCTAGTTATAGAGGTGGACCGGTCTTGTGTTGGTAGAGGATCCTTTGTGATGGTCCTCGGTATATTCTTCTAGATGTACCACCGGAAGGTAGTCCCTTCACCTGGTCATTTGTATAGAAATCCAAACCCCACTGCGTGTTTTCCATTTTGATTGTATTACCCAATTGGGCTGTATGCTAGAATTTAATCAATGTAACAATTTCGGCTACCATTAATATTATTTGTATATAGTAGACACTACTATAATATAAGAGGGTTTGATATGATATGTTTTAGTTATCGTAAGGTAAAAACATGTCCGTGTTTATGTGTAGGCCTGTCTTATGAGACACTTTTGTTTTGATAAAGAAAAAGTTTTGGTAACTTAATAAATTTAGTTGAGTGTGTTTCTCACGCTGGTTTACCAGACTGATCTGGGCGTTCTTCCCTTTCAATGCTCGGGTCAGACCGAGTATATTTACAGGTTCATATTTTGTGCTTTTGGAGCTTCAGCTGAAGAGCTGGAGATATTCATTTTCGTATACACGTACTTGTTTTGATTATCTGTTGTGCTTTGTTTGTTGTTGTTGTATATTATCGGCAATTGTGAGGGCAGGTTATTATAACTGTTCAAGCTGCTAACTATTGATTGGTTGTTGAACTCTAATTGATGTGTGTATATATACAGTTTCTGTTCTGTAAAGATCATTGATATGATATTATATGTTTTCCGCTGCGATGTGAGATTTTATATTGTTCTGTTTTGTTCTATCTTCTCTCTTTCTTCTCTTCTCTTCTCTCTTCTTTTCTTTCTCTTGACTTTCCGTCAGTTTGTGCTTTTTGGGTCGGACATGTGTGGATTATTGTCGATTCAAAGGGTACGGATTTTCGGGTTGTCAAAGAACGCTGGATGAAACTAGATTGAAAAAGGATAGACCTTGAGTGTTTAACCATTGAAAAACCCTAGCTGCCACCATATGTTGAGGGAGGCCGTACCCCACACGCAGATTGACCGCTAAGGTATGACAAGTTGGGTTGCACTAGTCGATCGCCCCATTATTTTGGGTGGACTTTGTTTATTTCCGTTGCGTATTATTTTATTCCTTAATTAACATTCAATACTAATTGTTAACATTTACTTTACTCTCAGACTTAATCATGGTTATTTTTGAAATTCAAACATTAAATTTATATACTCATTTGAATTTGAATTCAAACTATATTAATATGAATCTAAAAACTTCAAACGCTCATAACTTCTTTGTTTGAGCTCTGTTTTCAGCACATTATATATGGAAACAGGTTAGAATTTCACCACAAATTCAGTAGAATAACTTTCACGGTCATATTCCAGCTTTTATAAAAATTTTATTTTTATCCTTACCTTATTTAATTGAATTTCTCTAAATTTACTTATTTAATTAGGGTTGATTTTACAGGGTGTTACAATATCCGACTCTCAGTATATCCTTTTAAGAGTACCTAAGAGTTATAAGAAGCAAATGTGAATAACCTTGGGTCAGACAATAGTCTGGTATAAGTGATCTATAAGCCAAATACATTAGGTACATACTCGTTATATTGTAAAATAAGAATAATACGATATGGAAAGTCATGCCTCACCTCCTTCTACATCCAATAAGTTAGCACATATAAACATCATATGCTAAGGGTATGCCATTCTATCTTAAAATATACTAAGGTATCGAGGTATTAGATTTGATAATACCTATTGTCAGTAATGACAACAGTATCAATCATAATTCAAACTCCTATTACTACTATAGTGACTTAAGGATTTGATGGCCCTTGTCGATTAATGGAAATACCACTCAGATGACTTCATTAGTCAACATACTCTTACGTGTCACTAGCAGCCACTCATGATAAGCGTCCTTAACTAGTAAAAGTTGGGTCAATCCAACTGATGACATATTCAGTCATGCCACTAGTGGCCTCTCGCTATTGAGCATCCTTACTTGGTAAAAGGTTCCCTTCAGGTAATCCTACTCTAGGACCTATACATAAACAACTTGATTATGATAATACCACGCATATGTTATTTCCCCTTAAATTCACCCTTAGTCAGAACTTTCTACCAGAAAAACATCAACCTCTTTCCATAGCCAACTCTCTCTATTCTCAACTTTAACTATGGGTCGATGCCAATCTATCATGGATCGATAACGGTAGATCCATTAAAACAAATCTTGCATCTCTAACCCATGTATCTCTTTCTCTCTCTCTTTTATCCTTCCAAGCTAATTATGGTTTTGATCCATAAACTTGGTCATTTTTCTTGCTCTTTGTGCACTTGACCCTCTCTTCCTTTTTAGTTCCAAATTTCCATTATAATTTCCCAATAATTCATAAGGTTCAGCACCGAAAGATATGGATTGGTACCGTTCTATGGTGGAATTTCCATTAAATTCTTCTACTTTGTCTTTTGGCATTGATCCAACCATTTCCTTCGTGCATCAGTGTTCATGTACACTTCAATACACCGTCGATTAACTTAATCTCTAGGATGATCGATTGAGTTGCGTTATGTTTCGAAATTCATAATTCTCAAGATTCTGCCATTTACAGAACCAACTCTCATCATCCAAAATCTATTGATTCCCATATGATCATTTCATTCAAACATACATGCAATCATAACATACAAGAAACACTAACAAATCAAGCATTACAAGTCATTTAAGCATTTCAACATATACCTACACTATACACACGAGCTCATATAATTCAAACACATGTTTAAATAATTACAACACATTACAAATCTCATTTATAGATCAGACTGGATAACCAATATTGGTTTTTAGGATGAAACGGATTCAAAACATTTTAAAAAATACTATAACTTATATAAGAAAATGGTTATAAATTATGGACCAAATGTTGTTTAAATCATAAAAATAAAATCTGAATGAATGAAAAATTAAAATTGACAATAAATTAAATGAATTTTCTTCCGAAAATGTTGGTTAGTCGATCTCTAATGATATCTCTAGGCTTAGCCCACTTATTCTATTGATTTACTTGAAAATAGTAAGATTTTAGGTTGATATCTAACGAAGAAATGTTAATAGAGGTTTGGGAATGTTTTTCAATCTTAAATAAGTGATATAATGGCTTCTTTATCTCTCTTTACCCATAAAACCCGAATTTAATAAACAAGCTTACCATTGAGCTTTGGCCCAAAACATAAAAACTATCCAACTAGGTTGAAAACTTAAAATTGTCATAACTGTTAAATAGCTAGGTCAATCTTTACCATGACCATTAACAAAATCATGATACGCTAATTCTTTCATTTGAAATAAGAATTTGACCAAAATTTGGCTCATATGGAAAGTTATGGCCTCGACAAGTTTTTGGTCATGAAAATATACATATTTTAGCTTAATGTCCAAAAATATCAAATTACAATATATTCACATTTTTCTCTCATTCGAAGGTCATTTAGTTGTGTAATCATGTTTTACCAGCGTAATTTATGTAAAAGTGTGAGTCGTTACAATGTTCTTCTTGTGGTTGCGTGGGTAATTACCACGTGTATAAGTTATATGATTTATTTTAAATGCACTTGGCTCTAGGTAATTGCTGATGATTGGTTATCACATAACATAAATTAGGAGGAATGTTAAGCATACTCTTCTTTAGGGAGAGTGTGCTTGTACCTACCACCTAATTGGTGAAGAGTGTGGGCTCATCAATATTATGTTATCAATGATTACCCACTATTTTCCACCAATCAAGTAGAATGTACAAACATACTCTCCCTAAAAGAGAGTGTACCTTTGACGACCCAGACCCTAATGGGTTCCAATTTTTGCTAAATCAAAAACCCAAGTTCACCAAAGTATGGGTCATTGGTTTGGTATCCTGCAAATAAATAAATGCATATCAGAGCGCTATCAATATAAACTCACGGTGAAATAATAAAGTATAATAAGACATATAAGTACTGACCAAGGTTGACACTTCTGTGGTCAAGTGTCCTTATCAGTGGCGAGCATGCATAAGGAAACTTTTCCTTCTACCGCACCCGCCTTGTAACATTATCTGTTTCTCTAAAACTAACCTATGCGTTGTGATAAGGAGAGGTCAGAACAACATTCTAGTGACTGGTATATTACACACTTTATACATAATACTAGTTTATTTCAGTTGTCTTCCATTACATGTCATGCCTCTTATTTTACTTTTACTTAGTCATCTATCTACCCTAGGTAGACACTAACTACATACGTGTGTGTGTGTGTGTATGCATATATATAAGTACTACAGTCCTCCTTTGGATGAAGATAGTATCCCCGCTAGTATCCATAACCCAGCACCTCACTAGGATCCATCATCATCGTAGTATCACGTCCTCGTGCTCGTTCATACCAAGAAACTCCTGTAGTGCCTAATGAAGGCATCACAATAGTTATCTATATTATATCTGTTTTGAAAGACTTCCATAAAAGGATATCTAACCTTGCTCCTAAAAAAAAGTCTAGCAAACAACTGTGGCGATACA
The DNA here is from genome assembly GCA_030765085.1 of Allium cepa. Classification (NCBI taxonomy): domain Eukaryota; kingdom Viridiplantae; phylum Streptophyta; class Magnoliopsida; order Asparagales; family Amaryllidaceae; genus Allium; species Allium cepa. The sequence continues at coordinate 416,939,088 of CM060940.1, read as the reverse complement.
TGACTCAAAACGTGATCTACACTAGTAGGAGGCGTAGCCATTTAGGCGTAACTCTTATCTTTTCCCTGACCACTCTAAACAGATGACGTTCTCGACCTATGTACAACTCCTACTCACTAAGATGGTACCAAACATACACATTGACATATGGTCGAGCCTTTCTTATTGTCCCATTTACATTGCCTAACGCAACCACGGTGATACCAAATTGACACTTAATATCACTAAAAGGTTGAAGCGGACTCTACTCGCTCTTTAACACTTCGACCGAGGCGAACCTTTTTACTGGGGTATTCCTTACCTATTGACCTCGCACTCCAACCCATTTAATAACCCTTCCATTCTTATCTGATTCAAGTTATTTATTAACTTAAATAATTCATACTCGTCACAAACACATACTTGAGGCTACATACATGTATGTACACACAAACATATATATTTCCGTACTTATTTAATTATTATGCCTCCAATGTTCAACTATTAATAGTATTCCTTTACTTTTTTATTTGTTTATTTCATATTCAATTTATTTCAATCTAATTTCATTTATCGCTTTCTCTAAAAGTTTCAAATATCTTTTCCTATTTAATTTTCAAGCCTTATTGAATTTCTATTTCTATTGCTTTTTAACCCTTACTACCCTCCTTTGTTTACTGGACTTTCCATACAATTTTATTTAAATTATGCTTGCCTACATTTTTATTGATTATTATTTGATTTATGTCTTGCCTCTGTTGCATATATATTATTTTTTTCACTTAAACCTTTGTTATTATAACACTTGCAATTTTTTTGATTCATCGTTAAGGATTTTTATACTTTAATACATTGGAATTTCATCTCACCTAAAAGGAAAGGTTAACATTATAAATCTCTATGTCTTATCTAAAAGAGGAATTAGTATTATGTTTGGAATTACAAAGAATTATATTTATAGTTATTGAAATAGACGGTACAATGTACGGTGAATACCCTTATTTTATGCATCTCTTTCCTTTAGGAATATTTCTTCTTATTTCAAATAATGCGCTTTTATTTATGAATTCGAACTTGATAATTTGTAGAAATTTACATTGCAACACCTAACATTCCAATGAATTAAAATACTACTTAAATCATGATAATTTATTGTGATAACTTTCAATTTTACATTTACTTGCATAATTCATTCAATTTACAAATCTGGAACTTTCACAAAATTTATCAAATTCAAAGACTATTATCATCCAATACTTTCTAGATTTAGGTACATGCAATACTAAATTTAATTTATCAATCATAGAATACATAGGCACGATCAATAAATTCACTACATATATACAATTTTAGCCTATAACTCTACATTTACATTTAGGCATATAGGGAAATATTTAAAATGACATAAATCCAATATTATTTAAAAATATATAATTCCCCGCTCACCTTTATGCTTTCCAAATCTCCAGATCTAATTCTTGTTATTCTAGTTTGACTCCTCTTGTTTCTCCTGTTTGAATACATATGCCACAAGCATACCTATATCTATAAGAAATCTCGATCAGAGAAGAGGTTTGAACTTAATTTAGATTTTAGATCTGCATTTATAATTTAACTTGGCTTTGACAGTTTGATTCGACCTTTCCTTCTCAATTATCGTCTGCTATTCTCTACCTATATATAGATATATAAACTATAATTACTTTTAGAACCAAATTTTTTATGGAGAATAGAAAATGGCAGAGCTTCGCTGTTGCTTTAGAAAATATGAGAAGAAATGTGAGGGGTTAAGCCCGTATTTATAAGGATTCGAATCAACTTCAGCCGTTAGATTAAATTATTTAAAATCCAAGCTGTTCAGCCGCGTCAAAATTTCATATTCGACAATTCAACCAGTCGGCCATCGCTCCATACCGGTCAACCGCTAGCGGTCGATGGACCCAAGCTAGGGGTTGACCAGTCGATATTAATTATTTAAATTAATTATCGTCATTTAATTTAGTTGATTTCTTTCCTTCTCTAACCAATCGAGACTATTTCTTTCTGCATTCACTTACTTAAACATTAAGCAAACATTATCATCAATTAACGTCAATTTATTTTAGTTAATCACATTTTAATCCCTTAATTACACATATAATTATTTCCAATTCAAAAACTTCAAATGTTAATAACTTTTCGTTTGAGCTCCTATCGGAAAACTTTATGTATCAAAATTGATCAGAATATCGCCATGAATCCAAATTGCAATTTTTCTAGCCAAATTCTAACGTCGATAAAAATTCTAATTTTTCAGCATAATTTTTTGTAATTATTATCATAAAAATTACAGGGTATTACATTCTCCCCTATTAAAGAATTTCATCCTCAAAAAAATCCTCAAGGATTGAATCATGTTACATAAGCGCAACCATACTAAACTAACCAACCAATTAGTGAGCAACCAATTTTGCAACCAATAGTGTACATATGCATGGTGTATCCTAATAAGTATGATGTATGCAGTATAATTCTAATCGGCACCTACCATATGAATGCAATATTTTAAAATAATTTTGAAAATATAGTGCAAACAACCTATATATATTGCTTGTTCTATATGTGTGCAAATTTTGAAAAATAAGAAAAACTTTGTTTTTGCATCCAAAATTCCCACATTTCTACGAATAGAAGTACAGCTCAACCAATTTTTCATCCAATCCCTACCATCCAAAAATCCTAAGACACTACATCTAACATCTAAAATTTTGACCAATTCCATTTTCTAAATTTATATTCTTTATGTCGAAAAAAAGGTTTAGATGGAAGATTTCATATTTCCATCCTTCTCTCGTATACCGTTCTTCCACTGTACCTTGAAATATTCTCTAACGCCCAGATATCTCTTTTCAAGTAATGTTCGCATAGGTAAGTTTTATTAAAACTTTTAAAATTTTATTATTTTAAAACAAGTTTTTTTCACCAGTCAATAATGTATGGAAAAAGGAATCCCACAAATAAAATGGCTTTTCCCCACATCACTTACTACATTTTATTTTACTATCACTTCTGCTGCATAGTAAAATTCATACTTGCAAACCCATTGACTTTTTCCCTATGCTAAGAATACGACATTTCAAAAATAAAAAATTCCCTCTTTTCCATTCAAAATCATTTCCAATTAAATTTTAAAAATGGTTAGAAAAATAAAAAATAAAACTTACTCTTTTTTTCAAAACTTTTATGAAAAAAATTTCTATTAAAAATCCAAGATTTTTGAATTTTTTTTCAAAAGTATTTGTTTATATCTTTTCAAAACAAACTAAGCCATATCCTACACAGTCAGAATTTAGTCAATGAGTCAACATCCATGATTGTCTCTTTTCTACTATATGGCAAATTTCAAATTTTGAGAACTTTTTCATTTTAGAACAACAATCAACACATGTTTATTTATAAATTCTAGATTTTAAGGCATAGAGATAGTGACTGTGATTTCACAAAACCTTTTTATGTCCTTCGCTTGCCAAATTTATCTTCCACAAATTTAACACTTTTTGGGACTTAAATTTATTTTTACTTTTAGCAGCTAATAAATTCCCTAATTTATTTTATAAACTTTGAATCTTACTTTTCATTAGTTAAGTGACCACATGAGATTTCCTTATTTACATAGTTTCCCAATAAATATGGCGGTCAATCTAGAAAACAATTTAGGAGGAACTTTTCTCATAATATCATATGTGCTTTATACGATAGAAACAAGTAATGCTTACAACCCAAACCTAAAAGAAACATTATTAGAAGCTACCCTTCAACATCAGCTGACATTATGATGTTATGGCCCTTCTTAAATTAGATGGACCTTTCTAACATGCCATTCTACTGTACCCACATATCTTAACTTCTTTTTGGCTTCTAATAATTACGGTTCATCCATTACTTCCATTATCATAGAAAATTATGGTATAAACTGTGCATTCACATACCGTAATGGGTTAGAAATATAAATTATGCACATTTAGAATAACTCATTTGCAAATTGACTTGCCGGAATGACTTTCGCACTATCTACCTTACCTTCCTTAACCTTGAGTCTACCAACATCCTTTATCTGTGTTTGTTATCTTATTACCCTCTGTTACTATCTTCTCTAAATCCAAATCTCTTGATAATATTCTATAAACTTTTTGGCATTTACTTACTTTATCCTTGACCTTTCTTGCGAGCTTGTTTTATAACTAGCAGAAGTTACTTTGATACCATTCATTGTTCCATTATAGGTTTTTCTTATAGCTTGCACATATGTCTAATAAGACATTCATAGGTTCTTACTAAATTTTTGGTTTGGTTTTCTGTAACATCCCCTATCTGGAGGCCCGAAGCAAAGCGCTACAAATACTACAGTCATCCATAGTATTAACTTCCGGTAACCAAATAAGGTAATGTTAATGTTATCCGTAATATCAGAAACATATGAATATGAAACAAAATTGCAGATTTTAAAAACAACTTTTCTGATTACATTTCACAAAACATGTTTCATGTTCCATTACATAATCTCAATCATTTCGCAGGTTCAGATTAAATTTAATTATTGCAAAATACGCCAAGAGCGACAGATGAAGATGCCTCCTTGAATGATCAGAGTACTATATAGACATAACCCTTTTAAATACAACACAAAGGAATAAAACAAAAAACTATAAATCCTAAATATGGCTAACATCAGCCTCCTACTAGTCTTCGAAAGCTTTATTCGCCAACCTACTAAACCTGTAGAACCTCAACCCTCAATCCACTCAAATCAATTTTGAGCACCCGAGAGTTTAAGGGAAAAATCATAAATTTCGAGCTAGACATAAAGCCTGGTGTGAATAATACTATACAACTCAGTTATCTGATATTAAGTGAGACCACGCCACTTAGCAAAACGGGTTTCCCCTTACTAATATCTCTTTAAAACATATATTTTTCAAATCACAATCATGCGTCCAAATCGGTTAATCAAACTGGTTAAATCAATAATAACAATATTATATACGCTAAAAATAGGTATTTATTGGACTTGCTGTCCAAAAAAAATATAGGTTTGTTTGGCTAACTATTAACCTTTGGATGACTTGGGCCTACCAAACGAAATAATAGATATGATCTTACAACTATTGATAAGTCTTTTGGATGATCTGTCGCTAACTTACTTCTCTAAGGGTCTCATAATGCTAATGGTTATGCGGGCTCACCAATAACCTGTCTTCTTTTCTGTACATATATAGCCTTTCTGTGTGTAACCATCTTTTAAGTCTACCTATGACAAAGCCCTACACATTGGAATTTTAGATTAAATTAGCTAGGGGCTAATAGCTAATGAGTAGGGCGCGACCCTACACCAATCCCTTCTGGTCTTCTAATCCGAGTCATTTTCTTAAGATTAACTACCCTTTAAAAGTTTCCTTGAAAACCTTTTCAAAATGATTTAAACCTTTAAAATCGTACTTGTATAAGGAAAATACATTCTTTGCTTTACTCCAAGCTATTTGCCTAGTTATATATAGTTTACCCAAAATAAGGTTGACGTAATATAATGAGGATTACCTATCTCTCCAAAATAAGTTAAAACCCTTTTTAACATAAAACTCTTAGGCTATATTTACAAGGTAGATCATTCGAAACCTTTTTTTAAATCTTTAAATAACCCATTCGAAACCATTAAAAAGTATCCCTTTCGTGACCATTGAAAGTACCCCCTTTCGACATAAGTAAACTACTTTACTTTATAACCTTAGGCCTAAAGGCCAACATACCTTTCAAAACCATTGAAAATATCTTCTTCGAAAGCTTTATAACCTTAGACATCCGCTTTTCAAAACATCAAACTTACCTTTCGAAGGAAATCGTAAACCTTCCATTTAAAATGCTTTAAGAACCTTTCGAAACCATTAGGGAACCTCCCTTTTGAAACCATAGTTTAAACCTTTCGAAAATACTAGAGAACCTCCTCTTCGAAACCTATATCGGTTACCTTTCGAAAATATTAAAGTATACTACTTAAAACAAACCATTCAAAAGCATTGGGTTTAAGTAAAAGCTTGTGGAATACTATTGAAACATTTGAAACCATTCCTTTCGAAACCTTTGTGTTTAACTTTCAAATATCAAAAAGGGTCATAAACAACCAAGTCGAATGCAACTCTTTTGGAAGCAATTCCTAAGTAAAAGAAGTGGATGGTGTCGAAATCTATCCCTTCGAAAGCATTGGAGAAGCAGCTAAGTTTTAAAAACAAAGTAACCCTTTTGAAACCAATCTGGGTCAAAAGGTAAAAAGGCGGTAGTTAGTGATTTCGGCCCCTTCAAAAGAATGTACTTAAAACAAAGGTGCAACCTCTTTCGAAACCATTCCTTTAAAACAATTTGACCAGTCAGAAGCCAATCAAGTCGAAAGCATTACTATCAAAAGCAAAGTAGGTGCATTTTCATTTAAAAGAAAAGTAGTGCTTCAACTCCATCAAAACCCCTTCTTTCGACTGCATACCTTCCGCCTATATCCAATTCGTTGCGCACCAATCTTTGATGCCTTGCGCATTGGTTTCGATGGTGATGGAAGCAGAGGAACATGGTCGAAAACTAGGTGCTGAAAGTGGTGAAACGTGTAAAAAGCATGTTTAAACTGAATTTTAACCCTTTTAAGTGATCTTTTTAACTAACCTACCTTGTTTATCAAAATACTATTGGTTGCTAATTTTCTTTTCAAAAGTACTACCGAAATTTCATAATTAAACTAATTAAATTATTTATAAAATGCCCCTTTTCCTTTTATAAATATACAAACATTTAAGTCCCATACCTTAAATAATTTTATATATCAGTTATAACACTTAGGAAATTTCTACAAAAATTCACATAAATCTCTTTTAATATGTTTTCTAACATATTTAAATTTCAGACCCAAAACACATACATAATTGCCGAAATTAATTTTAAACCCAAATAACATTTTTCTTCACTAGAAAATTAATATTCGTTCCATAATAATTTAGAAAATTATGAAATTTGAAACTCATTTCCAAAATAATATTTCTAGATTAAAATTGCAAGTCTATTGGATGTCAACTAATAGGTTTTCTAAATCAATGCTTATCATAAAAATCTATATGAAATAGCCAAAATCATCAACAAGCATATATGTCCATTTTAATCAATCAAAACATGGAAAAATAATTCGGGATCTCAATCTAGTAACCGAAAACAAAAACATGAGAAGTAACCTATTATTCACCTTTGCTTTGATGTTAAGGAGTTGAGATTTGATCTTAGATTAAGTTGATTTGGATTCTCCCTCTTGATTTAGCTAATCTTCCCGTTACTTCTTAATGATTGCCGGCCTCTAGCTTTGTTTTTTTTAGTTTGTGAAATGAACATGTAAAATGAAATGGTATGAAGGCTTAGGGTATATGAATATGGATCATTCCTATTTTACCCTTCTCTAATTCATTTTGTTTATCCTTAGTTCATTAATTCAATTAAGCACGGCTACACCCTTATTATACAGATCTCAATTCCCTTAACCAATTAATCTTTTCATTATTCTATTTGATTTAGCTAATTATATCTCTTAAATAATGTTATCAAAAATTAAGGGTGTTACATTTTTGTCACTTTTTTTCAAAAATTAAAACTTCAAAATTTTGAATCACTAATCCCCAAAACTTTTATCTTTAAAAGTACAAATTTAAAAACTTTTTATTTGAATTCAAAAATATCTTGGTGTCTTAACTTGTAAAACTATAGTTTAGGATTTTTGAATTATACTTATTCATCAAGTCTAAATAAAATTGTTAGCAATTTAATTTTTAAAAAGTTTATTTCCATTTCCTTCAAACCAACCTTTTCTTTTAAAGCCCCTTTTCAACAATAAGGATTTTTAACTCAGGCCGTTTATTAAGTTTTTCTTTTAAAAACTCAATTCTTACACCAAGTATTTCTTTAAAAATTCACATTACAATGTTTTCAAAACATCTTTTACAATTTTAAACAATAAAAACTAGAGTAGACAAGGACTATTTCATCACATTGTTTTTCTACTACCCATTCTATCTCCACTTTCAATCCTTAGCGGAGTCTCTAATAACATGCAAGTGGAACTTTTTAGCAGATATGTGCAGTCAATGCTCACCACCAAAGTAAATATCCATTTTCCTTTGGTTTGACATTAATTTCCTATCTTGCTTCTAATTAGATTACTAACATTATTTCTCTTAACGTTATTTCTAATTACTAACATTATTTTATATAAATATCCAATAATGTTACTACTATTTTACTGTCTTCTACCTAAACTGCTCTTATTTAAATTGCTTCTATCCATGTAGCTTTCCTCTTATTTTAGTATCTTCTTTGTTAAACCACTATAGTGCATTCGTCTACTGCTTCATTTTTGGGTTTTAATCTTCTTTCTATTCTCTTTACCCCATTTAAAATTTTGTACCACTTTCTATTGGCCGCCTCTAAAAAGGATTTTACAACCTATTTTTCTTACGATTGTCCATATCTAAAAAGAATTTTACAACCTTACTTTTTCCCCTTCATTTAAAAAAATCAATGAGCTACATACACTTTACTTTTATTCCAAAGGAATTAACCTTTTATTAAAGCCCATCTACTGAAATTTCTAATTTAACTAATTTTAATTTCTACTAAAATTTTTTATTTAAATAAAATATAAATACTCTATTTTTCAAAAAAATTAATATTTACTTACTTTTTAGAAATAGAATTTTTTTTCTACATTCAAATAATTCCTTTGAAAATCATTTCAAATATATTATTTACATATTTTTCTCAACTCTTATATTCTATTCATTTCAACTTTTATATTAAATTCTTTCATATGAGGTTAGACTTAGAGTGGATTTTTATTTGTCCGTTCTTCGGACTTTTCTCATTTTCCACTTACTTTCTGACTTATCTTCCTTCAAAATATATTTAAAATCTGGTTAGCAAATTAGAGTGATTACTATACACCTCTTTTAGGAATTTATTTCTTACAAATATCTGCAACATATAGATTCTTACTTTTCTATTTATCTAAACTGCAATATATCATCAGTTGACAATCCTATGGGGATCTACAACCATAAAGCAATTTGTGCTCTACAAAGGAGTCAACTATTATCCGGCTTCACGGACCCTTCTATATGTCACACTCATGTTGTTCTTCAGTCAACACCTTCTAATGCATCCTACTTCCCGTGGGGTAAACAGAATAAGCATATACCTCCAACTTCATATATTGTTCCAACCCATAGTCACATTATCCATCTTTTCAAAATATGGTTGCAACTAATTTTATAGTTGGAATTTGTAGGATTTGGCGTACAATATGTATAATTATAGTAAAAACTACAAATACGTTCACCCAATGTTTCCTAGTTTTTAAGGTCGACTAACCTAAGCTCTAATACCAAACATGACAACCTATACCCCAATGAGCTCGAATTTCGTTCAAATCAAAAACCCAAGTCCAACAAAATACACATCGTTGGTTTGATATCCTGCAAATAAATAAATGCATATCAAAGCACTATCGATATAAACTTATAGCGAATAATAAAGTATAATAAAACATATGGTTACTAACCAAGGTTGACACTTCTAAGGTCAAGTGTTCTAGTCAGCATCAAGAATACATAAGGAAACCCATCCTTCCACTAGTCTCGCATTGTACCAGTACATATTTCTTTAAAAGCTATCTTATAGGTTGTGATGAGGAGGGGGTCAAAATAATGTCCTGGTGGATGATAATTTACACACTTTATATATAACATCGGTTTATGCCGAATGTCTTTCATTATTTAATAATAATTTTTCTTGACACATTACTAATTCCCAATGGCATAGACCTACTTGTTGCTAAAAGATCGGCAAGAGTATTGTTTCGATAGATATATTTTATTTCTTAGCCATCTTGACTCTGCATACGCGTGTGTATGTATAATAAATACAGTACCATAGTACGCCCTATATACCCTAGGTAGATAATAAATACATGTGTATGTATAAGTACCACAGTCCTTATTTGGACCAAGATACTATCCTCACTGGTATCTGTAACACAGCACCTCATCAGGATCCATCATCAATGCAGTATCGCGTCCTTATCGTCGTGCATACCAAGGGACTCCAACTATTAAAAAAATAGTAAATAGCGACGAAAGCTTTTGACAGCCATCGACAGATATTTTCGACGGCTATAGATAGTTGATGATATCTATGGCATTTTCGTAAATAAAATACAATGGTCGTGGTAAACTATCAAAAATCGACGTAAATTAATCTTTGGTGGCCGTCGTAAGCCATCGGGAAAAAGCGTGTATACAGGCTTCTGGCCAAGAACAGATTCATTACCCCCTTTCCCCCTAAATTCACCAAATCCCTAACTCTGTCACATCCTCCCCGTCGTCCGCCAGTCTTTGCGCCTCCCCGATCATCTTCAACTTCATCATTCTCCGCTCTCAACAAGCCTAGGAACTTCATCAATCTCCGATAAGGTTTTGTTCCTAAACCCTAATTAATTTTGATTTATTAAATTAGGGTTGTTTTGTTATTCTAATTGTTTATGATACCCCATTGATTATTTACTATTCCCCATTGAATGCTAATAAAATTTATTAACATCTAAATGTCGAAAATATTAATTTGTTTAATGTGTGTTAGTGTATATACTTTGATTAATTAATGCATATGCGCATTAGAGCTAGCCTATGTTAATTAGGGGAAGATGTGCATGATTTAATGTATGTGTTTTCTAAAATGTCGAACACAATAATTAGTGCTTTGTTTTTTATAAATCCCTTAGAGAGTTTTTGGTCATTTCTGACAAGTATTGTATATGATCGTTGTATGGATATTCATTTTTATCACAGAAGGGACATTTATATTCATTTGATACAATATTTGTCGGATTTGTCCCAGTATTGGATAATTTACAAACACAATAAAGTAATTATATTTTTCAAATCATTTCATTTTAAACCGTTCAAAAATTTCAACAACACTTTTCTTTTGTTCTTTGTATACACGCATATGTGTACGATACAAGGAACAAAGGGGAAGTGCTGTCGAAATTTTCTTGAAACATTTAAAAGGAAATGATTTACAAAATATGAGTACTGCTGTGTTTGTAAAAAGAAGTAGGATGACCAACGATCAAAGTTTAAAACAATAACCTAAAAATTGTTGATTATATCCATATAATAATCTGTGTAAACCCGTCTGAAAACAAAATTAAATAGAATAATATTATATACTTGTGAAAATTTAAATGTGTGATTTAATTGAAAATTAAAATGTCAAAACATAAATGATTAATATGTTTTTATGTTTTAAAGTAGGAAAAATGGGCAATTATTTTATCGATCGGAGATGGATGTACCAATAAAGAAGAGAAATTTGAGGCTTAATAAGTGGACACTTTCAAAATGGCGTAAACATCTTTATTGAATTCGCTTTTAGTAATAATAGAAACAACGAAGAAATTCATTGTCATGTGTAGGTGCAAATTATTGAAGCATTTGATATCGGATATGATAATAGTTCATTTGCGTCAATATGGTTTCATGCTAAATTATATGGTGTGAGATTGTCATGGATAACCTATAGCACCTAATCCCGTACATTCGAAGGAAGAGGTGGATACTGAAATTGTTCTGACAAATCTCATAGAAGACATGGTTGAAGATGCAGCACGTTCAATGTTCTCTACCGTTGAAGTTGATGGTAACGATGTTAATATCAAAGAAGAACCAAGTATTGGAGCAAAAAAATTATGATTTATTGGATGCTGCTAAGAAACCCCTTTGAGATGGTTGTACAAGCGGTACTCAACTTTTGGTAATGGTTGAATACATTGCGATGAAATCAAAATAGAACTTCATAGAAGCCCAGTTTACGGCTATAGTACAAGCTGCCAAATGGCATATGTCATTCGATAATCTAATGTGCGAAAATCATCATGAAGTGAAAAAATTTATGTTTGCGTTTGATTTGCCGTATCGAAAAATAGATACATGTTTAAATGTATGCATGTAATTTTGGAAAGAAGACATCAATCTTAAGAATTGTAAAATATGTAATCAAGAAAGATACAAACAAGAAAAAAGAAGGGAAAGGAAGTTTCGCATAAGCATATTCATTACTTACCCATCACTCTTAGGCATCAAAGGTTATACGCATCTTATGTAACTGCGCATCTTATGTGATGGCATTGTGTCAGAACATAGGAAGAAGATACGTAACATACCCAACTGAAGGAGAATCATGGAAGCATTTTGATAAGACATACCCCACTTGTGCAGCGGAGAGCCGTAATGTTATAATTGGTTTATATACAGATGAATTTTCATCATTCTCTCAATATGGTTTAAAATATTCATCTTGGCCTATAATCATTACACCTTACAATTTACCATGTAGCCCACACATATGTTCTTCTTAAATGTGCAGAAGTTGCGCCATTCGTTAGGTATTATTAAATAACGCATCTAAAATTATTTACTTGAATAATACATGTGTGTATTGATTATAATGTAGTATATTATCTATATATGCTGTATTTATGAATCACATTATCCAAGCGGTGATATCAGCAAAAAAATTTGCAACTTGGTTTTCGAACCATGCATATGATCCGGTAAATTATGTGGTTGACGAAGGGTTGAAACATCTTGCGATGGGACTAAAAAGAAGAGTCAAGACATATCCAATATTCTTTGTCAATGGATACAAATTCAACACCAAAGAATATGGGGAAGAAAAATTAAATAACAATACCGGTGTATAAGTTAAAGGTGGTGATGATACAAATGATCACAAAAATAATTTTTACGGCCTGTTAACTCTGGTTTTGCAATTAACATATTTCACCAAACCTGTGGAAGAAATTTATATTTTTAAATGCAACTGGTTCAGTAATTTCCAAGCTCTGGAATCAACTTGCACCAAAAATATAATATTATTGAAATAAATCATACATCACGTTATCATAAGTACGATCCGTTAATACTAGCAAAATAAGCCCTACAAGTTTATTATGCTCCTTATCCATATCTAAAAAGAGATAAAGCAGATTGGTCGGCAGTTTTCAAAACGAAGGCAAGATTTACGTTGATGGAAAGAATATTCTAAATGAACAAGCGTACTAAGCGGATATCGAGGAAAATGGCGAAATTACAATAATAGACGATCAAACCAATTTTGGACCTCTAAATGATGAATCAAATGTATCAGCAGAAGCATTTGAGATCATAGAGGAAAACAACATAGAGTACGACACTGAATTTGAATCATAAAACTATGAGAACTGATTTAATGGTATACATGTTGGAAAAAGTTAATTTGTAGGAGTATTAATGTTACCTTTTTTTGTATGTTATATGCGATTATTGATGTTAAATCTTGATATGTTTACTCATAATTGAAAGATATGTTCTGTCATAATAAAATAATATGTATATAATAGGTATTACAGAAGCCTTTCATTAGGCGTTGGAGTTCCTCGCGGTCCGGTTCCCCCTCCTTGTCTCAGAGAGGGACCGTTCGCAGCGAAGGTGGTGCCAGCGGCCCGTCGCAGGAGGCTCCACGTACGGTGGTTAGATTGCTACCGAAAGAAGATGGCTCGTAAGTATTAAATTTACTTCAGCATTATAAATAATTTCTATGATATACTAGTCATGATTTGTCGATATCATATTTAATGCACGGGTTTTAAGCTTGAGCCTTCAAATATATTTCTCAGCGCATTTAAGCAGGCATACATGAGCCATGACTGCGTGTTGGCTGAAATGAAATAGGATCCTAGAGCATGTCCGAGAGAACATCTAGCAGGACTTCCTACTAAGTATAAAATTATATATATATATATATATATATATAATCACTTTACAATTTGCCGGCTAAGTATAAATACATGGCTTAAATTTTTTCAGTATACATACAGGGGCCGATAGACCTAAAAGAGGAGGATGTTTCTCATTGCCAGCGCTACTGTAACGATCCCTTTTTTAAACCAAATTAATTAAGTAATTAATATAGTTTTTAGAATTAAATTGTGAACTAATTTGAATTTTTCCAAAAACAAATAAGATATGTGTTTGTTTTATGTATATATATTAATAGATTGTAAATGGAATTTTGATTTGAAATTCAAAAATAAATATCTTAAAAATAAATTGGATTTAAAAGCTCTACATTTTAAAAAAACTAATAAAATTTGTTTTCTAATTATAAAAAATATATATGTTTATTTATGTATGACTAGATTTTAAATCATTTTCTTTAAAATATTGTATAAATATTAATAAAAGGAAATGTATTAATAAAATACTAAATATAATATAAAATTATATAAAAACATATATAAATATACAAACACTATAGATAAATATTTATTAATTTAAGATATAATAGCTTAAGTTTAAAAATAAGATTTAATAAAAGATTTAATACACTTTCTATTAAAATTAAATATATAACACAAATTTTAAAAAAAAGATAAAACATATATTAATAAAACATAAGAAATTATTAAATATAAGTTTAAGACATTTGTAAGCTTTGTATAACATGCATTAAACATTAGCAAGTTGATTGTAACATGCAATTACAAGTGTGATTAGTTTCTTTTTATTTTTAAAATAATAAATAAAAGGTAAACAAGATTATATACACATCTATACTTCTTGTCTTTTTCTTTCTATTCAAAATCAAACCTAAAGAAAACTAAACCAAAAAATAAAAACAACAAACAATCCTTTACAATTTCAACCTGAAGCATAGATTCAACAAAGATCGTCTCAAACGTCAAGCGGATCAAAAATAAAAATAAAGTTTTCCAGTGTTCAAGGCCAAAAGCAATTCCAGGCTTCTCTGTTTCAAAAACCTGTGAATAAACTAACTTGAATCTGTTTATATATCTTGATGTGTGGATTGATACTTGAAGTATGTTGTGAATTTTTTTTTAAAAATATGTCTGCATGTATATATATGTATTTATGTATGTATGGTGTGTGTTTGTGTAGATTGATGTGTGCATGTTTGTGTACATGCATATATCTCCCTGTTCAAAATTTACAGGCTAAAAGCAAGTTCAAAATTCAAATTCTCTTTCCCCGATCTATTTTAGGATATCATCTCTAAATGAAATATGTTAGAATTAACCAGATTTGATTTTTAAAAATAGTTTCAAGTGAATATATTGAGAATTTATTTCAAAAACAAGATATAACAGTGATGAACAATAATAGTCAGAAAATCAATTGTCTAGATTTCATGTTTTGATCATATATTTGGGTTCGTTCTTGGAAATGCTGAATTTGGTGGTAATATCATAATTTTTAAGCTTGAATTCATGGAGAATTTATGGGTTGAACAGAAATTGGGTTTTCCTTTGGCGATCGGCGGAGGGCTGAGCGTCGAGATCAACGCTGGAGGTAGCTCGTGTGACGAGGACCATGAGAAAAATACTCGGTGGATTTCTCAACCACCATGGTGGCCGGACGATGAGGATATAGGGTTTAAGAACCTGATTTAGTCGATGTTGGTATTTGAGCTGCTGCGCCGTCAACGATGCAACGGGATTGATCGCAGGTGGGGGAATAGAAAGGTAGGCGAGTGGTGGAGGTCTGGTCGTGATCACGAGGCCTCAGGCGATCGTAGGCGGCGGCACAAGACGTTTTTCTTTGATCAGGTTGGGTTCCAGTAGCGTTCGACATACTCAATTTTGATTTCCATCGTAATTGTTTGTGCTGGGTGGTCGGGAGGTTCGAGTAAGTCATCGGCGACCTATGGGCGATGGCGAAGTTAAACGGAGGCATGGCGATGATGTGTGCACGTGCGTGAGTATTTGCGTGTCAGAGAGTTTGAGGAGAAGGAGAGGAGTCGGGTTTGATCTCGGGGAAGTAATGTTGTGGCTTGAGTATTTTATCGAGTAGGTACGTGAGAGTTCGCATGTTTCAGGGTTTCAAAAATTTAAATCAAAAAAACACAGAAAAAAAGGAATGGCTCGGTTTGGACTCGGGTTGATACTGGGTTTGACTCGGGTTTATGTTGTTGCAGTTTTAGATTTTAAATAAACATGTTTTTAAAGTTAAAGTAAATCAAGTTTAAAACTATTTTCTTAAACAAATTTCTATTTATATGTTTGGATAGACAAAAGTTGTATAATTTATTTTAACTTGAATTAATTAAGTTAATTCTTAAGTTTATTTAAAATAAATTAAATGGTGTAATTAAGTAGTTGATTAAGAAAGTAAAATGTTTTAATTATTTATTAACTTAAAAGTCTTAAGTTAATTAACATGTTAATAATAATTTATTTCAAAGGTTTATTAAATAATGTTTAAATGATAATTAAGTAATTAATTAAGATAATGGTTTATCTTAGATTAATTAAGGACTTAAGTAATTAACTTAAGTAATTATAGGATAATTAATTAATGTAATTAAAGGATAATTACTTAATGAAATTAATTAAAGGATAATTAATTGATTAATGTAATTAAAGGATCATTAATTAGTAATTGGATGATAATTACTTAATGTAATTAATTAAAGGATGATTAATTAATGTAAGTAATTAAAGGATAATTACATAATGAAATTAGTTAAAGGATAATTAATTAATGTAATTAAAGGTCATTAATTAATGTGATTAATTAAAGGATCACTAATTAATGTAATTAATTAAAGATAATTAATATAATTAATTAAAAGATAATTAATGTAATTAATTAAAGGTAAATTAATGTAATCAATTAAGGGATAATTAATTAATGTAAGTAATTAAGGATAATTAATTAAGATGAATAATTAAATATGATTAATTAATTTCATTAATTAATTAAAATAATAGCAAATGTTTTGTAATTAATTAATGTTAATTAAGAAGGGTTAGGTAATTAATTCATAAGTAATTAATTTATTTGGTTTAAATTAAATTAATTATAAATTATGTGATTAATTAATCTTGCTTATAAATGATTAATTATATTGAATACTTGGATTGATTAATTTTTCTAGTATGTTAATCTGTAATATTCTGTGATACGAATGGCTTTGGATTGAGCTGTGATAAATATCTGTGGTGAAATGCCGTGTGAATATAGTGTTCTGCATTGAATTATAAAAGGTGGATCTTTTGTTTAAAAGATTAAAAATGATTTTTTTTAAACCATTCCAAAGGAAAGGTTTTGGGAAATAAGGGTTAAAAATTTGGGACTTCACTAAGATCTACATGTTTTAAATAAGCGCTCATTATTCGAAAAAGCTAGGGAGGACGTTAAGTCGTAAAACCCATTTCGAATGATGATACGACGGAATGAAATTG
Source organism: Allium cepa (assembly GCA_030765085.1). NCBI lineage: Eukaryota > Viridiplantae > Streptophyta > Magnoliopsida > Asparagales > Amaryllidaceae > Allium > Allium cepa. Next base: position 416,921,750 of record CM060940.1, on the reverse strand, counting down.
CATTTGAAGACGGTGGTTAAAGACCGGGTATTTTCGAAAACGAAAGGATTGCCTATTGATTGTCTCTGCACTGAGTTGCTTCGGTATAGAGATTACCCTATGTGACGGGGAATTCGGACGAGATTGGGGATAATGAGATTTACAAGGACTTCTTTCTTTAATTGGACGAAGTGCCTTTGGTTCCATTCAGACCCAGGATGGACTTGTATGGATGTATGACATTACACTTTGAGATATAAAGCTGGTTCTATCAAATACATTTCTGTTTAGCGGCGAAGAATTTATTCTCTTAGCTTAACCCCCTTCTTTGAGACGTACGAGCTTAGAGGTTATGTAGTTAATAGTTATTAGTGATATATTCTCAATTTGGTAATGTGGCATGCTAAGTGATGGGCATTGGTTGATCGAAGCATGGCTTTTGTATAAAGCATAGCTTTATGGGATGAGACTTCATCGAACCTCACACCCCGGGAAATGATCGAAACAGGAAGGATGTGGCAAGGTTATGGGGTTCGCGACCCTAAGGGTATTACATTTCCTTCTGGATAAAAAGTGGTATTCTGGTATGGAGCCCAAATATTTTACTTGTTTGGTTGTTGGAATTTGAGGCGCCACAATAAAGGTCGGTTACGACTGGGGGATGGCATACTCGTGACAGCTAGTTACCTAGTTACAGAGGTAACCCGACCTTGAGTTGGCAGAGATCCGGTTAGGTTCTCGGGACGTCCTTCCCGAGGCGTACCCATTCGGATAAAGAATGTTCCTTAGCGTTGGCCATTTGTTGGAAATCCAAACAAAATAATACGAGCCGTTTACAGTTTTAGTTGTAGAACCTTCTATTTAACATGGTAGTTATAGTAGGCATACTATAATGGTACGTATACTGGCTAAGATTAATATTATATTTGCAAAATGTTTTTCCAAACTACGCACCAATAATAATATCAAAAGTATTTTCGCGTACCAAGCATGTTTGACTACTATAAGGAGAAACCTCCCCCATGTGTGTGATTGAATTTGAGTGTGTGCTGGGAGACCTTATGGTAGTTTCATTTTCCAAAAAGCATGAACGAATTTCTTTTTATACAAATAACTATTTTTATGTTTCTCACACCAGTCACATGACTGACTCGGAGTTTATTGTTTCCTTTTCTAAACTCTGGGTGCCCTTAATTTTCCACATGGGAAGCCTGGAGTCAGGTTATCAGTAGGTTCTAAAGCTAAGTTGGAAAGTAGATTTGGAAGTCTTTGGTTTGTAAGCTTTTGGTTTTGAGCTTTTTGCTTTGGAGCTTTGGAAATGAAGATGCAGTACGTTGAACTCTCTCTTGGAAGACCACGTTGATGTTATATTTCTCCGTTGTTATGTTGTATTCCGCTGTTGTGTTATATATAGGCTCTGATGTCTTTGATCATTTGTTGTAGAATGTTGTAATCCATGTGGTGTTTGAATGAAAGTCATTTTGTTTCCATTGTGTTGTTATCATCTAATGTGTTATGACTCCAGCAAACCGGACTCCAACGTTTGAATCTTCGGTAAATGAATACGGGTGATGTATTAGATGCCGATTTTCGAAGGTTAAAGTGCAGGTCGTCACATTTTGATATCAGAGCTAAAGGTTGAGTGAGAATTTTAGCTTTGGAGTATAAATCATTAGGTGACTCATTAGAGATAGGGTTAGAAATGCCCTAGAATGAGTATGTTTCCTAAGATATCTTGTCTATATACCTCGATCAATTTTCTTACTATTTACTGATAGTGAGAATGAGTGCAAGAAGATGACGAGGTATGGGAAGGGGGAGTACCACTACAAATGGTCTAAACCCTGCAACAAGAGTAATGGAAGGAGTAGCTCTTCCCACCTGATGTGCACGTATTAGTGCATATATTTACATCCATATTTTATCTCTTTTTATTTAAATAATCATCATATTTGGGCATTTTAACATGTTTAAAACCAAAATTCAATTATTTCCAAACCATCATATTTTCATCATCATTCAAGGGCAAAACGGTCATTTTTGTGCATGTGTCAATGTAAGAATTTTTACTTGGACATTTTTTGATTATTTTTATAGGAATTTGGATGCATATGGAAGAGGCTTATATGAAGATACATGCATTCACAAGGAAATACAAAGGAATGAAGAGGAAATAATTCAAGTTCAAGATCATGGAGGACCCCACCCACTTACCTAACTTCCAATTAGAAGCTAAGCACATGCTAAAAGGACTTAAAGCTTCATGTACATATTAAGTGGGGGATTAGTGAATGTTAATGATTACTTGGAGGCTAAACCACCTCAAGGGTATTTTGGAAAGCTCCCTAAAAAGAGAATTAGGGTTTTATGCATGTATAAATAGCCCTCTTATGTACATGAAGATCATCTTCTACTCTTTCATTTACTTAGGAAATTAAGAAATCAAGTGTAAGCTCAATGTTCTATGAAATAAAAATGGCTTTCAAGCCTCTTTCTTCTCTCTTTTCTACATGTTTTTCTTTATTTTATTGTTAATGTTTATTTTTATGCTCTCTTTCTCTTTATGCTCATAGCTTAGATTTACATTTATGCAAGTAGTTAGTAGCTAATCTCTTTGCTTTCTTTGCTTATTTTCTATTCTCTTTTCTTTTTAATGTTGAAACTTACATGTGTTGCTTTAATGCCACAAATGAGTAGCTAAACTCCTTCAATTTAGGGGTGATGAAGCTCTCTAACTTTATGTAATATCAACATTTTATGATTTATGATCTCTTTTGGTCTATGCTTCATGAAGTAAGTTTTGATGCAAGTTTATACAAGTGGGTTTGATAGCTTATATTGTTTATGCAAATGAGCTATTCTTATTCAACATAAACACAATTTGCATCATCATTTGCTAATCCATTTTTGATTTTGAAATGAAAGTAAAAATGAAATTTGATGATCTATGTTACTAATTACAATAGTAAATAGATCATACTTAAATTAGCTTTTGCTTTGGCTTCATTTTCATTAGAATAGATAAGTGGTTTATGTGTTGTATTATAGTTTGATGGTTTGAGTTATGTTAATTAATAACATAAACAAACCATACTTATGATAAATACAACAATATTTCACTTAATGTCAAAACTAGAGATCATAAATTATTGTTTGTTGATTTACAAAAATATGGGAGTGGATTTATCCCTAAATTGTTCTCTAGTTCAATAGTTCTTAAATCAAACTTTAACTCTAGCTTTAGCTTCATTTTATTTCTAGTTAACAACTTCTCCTCCATTTGGTCTAATTTGATTGAATAGATTTTTAAACTCTAACAATTCCCTGCGGATCGACCCGTATTCGCCGCGTGCTACATTCGTACACCGTGCGCTTGCGGTTATTTTTAATTTCAATTCGTTCGACGGTTTTCTAAATCGATAGAATTTCCGTCGACGAACACACCCTACCCCAGCCAAATCTGGCAGAGTTATATTGGAATTTCTCAAGACTTGGAGGGAAACCATTCAAAGGTACGGAGACTATTATATGAGCGTAAGCTTGGATTCGATCTTGTGAGAGGAATTTTAAAGGAATGAAATTGGATGATGATCAAAAGAGGTTGATGGCTTCCTGGCAGCTCCAGGAAGAAGCTTTAGCATGGTGGAAGACCATTACTTTGGTCGAATCGGAGGATGAGTTTACGTGGGATAGATTCAAGCAAGTATTTGAGCAGCATTATATGCCTTCCGTTGGTATTTCCAGGATGTATCAAGAGTTTACCGATTTGAAGCAAGGAAGTCTATCTTTTGAAGAATACTTAAATAAGTTTAATGAGTTATCCCGATTTGGACCTGAATTGGTGAATACCCCTCTTAAGAAGAATGAGAAATTTATTAAAGGGATGAACAAAAAGTTTCATGAAAGGATGACAGGCCATGTGAAGGAGTCTTTTGCTAATTTGGTAGACATGGGATATAGATATGCCACCTTAGATAAACATGAGATTCCAGAAGAAAAAGGAAGCGGAAGTAAACCAAAAAGTTTGGAGGAAAGAAGCCTTGGCAAGGTAAAGAAAAGAAGGATACTCAGGAGAACAAGGCGAAGAATGTTAACTGTTTCAATTGTTTGGAGAGAGGTCATTACTCAAATAGTTGCAAGAAGCCCAAGAAGCAAGCGAAGAAGGATCAACATAATAAGTCAGGATAAGAAGCCAAGGAATGTTACTATTGCCATAAACCAGGACACATGGTTAAAGAATGCCCGTTAATGAAGCAGGCCCAAGTAGCAAATGTATATGCAATCAAGGGTGAACCTTAAACCTCAGGAGCTGATAAAGGGAAAGGAGTTTTGGAAGGTAATCTTCTTATTTATCAAAAAATTGTTAGAGTTCTACTTGACACTAGAGCAACACATAGATTTATTTCCCAGCAAACCGTAGAGAGTTAAATCTTGAACCCAAATTCGTAGACGAACCTATTTGTGTAAAGAATCCGGTAGGAGGCCATGCGAATCTTTGTTACGTTGTAGAAAGATTCCTATTTCGTATTCTCATCATCAATTTCCTATCAGCCTTTTCGTTCTTGACTTTAATGAATTTGATATTTTACCTAGAATGAATTGGTTAACAAAATATGAAGCTAAATTAGATTATACCAATAGAATGATTTCGGTCAAAAACCAAACTTGGGAATTTTGTTGTGATTTCTTGTGAGGATCCAAGTCCGAAGAGGGATAAGCTAATGTATACTTTAGGGTATTCTGACTCAAGTTTGGAATCCATACCTGTTGTTCAAGAATTTCCTGACGTATTTGAAGAAGTTAAGTATTTACCCCTACATAGGGAAATCGAATTTAGAATCAACTTGGTTCCCAAAGCCCGTCCAGTTGTGCATGCAAGTCGGAGGATGGCACCAAGGGAAAGAGTAAAGCTAGTTAAGCAAATCCAAGATTTATAAGAGAAAGGATTTATACGACCTAGTCGTTCCAGTTGGGGTTCAGCTGTAGTATTTGTAGCCAAGTCCGATGGATCTTTGAGCTTATGCGTAGATTATTGTGATCTTAATAAGTTAATCCTTAAGAATAAATTTCCTTTGCCCCGAATCGACGATCTGTTCGATTAATTGCATGGTGCCCGATTCTTTTCCAAAATGGACCTAGCCTAAGGATTCCATCGATTGAGGATCGCGAAAGATTGTATCCATTTGACTGCTTTTAGGGGTCCCGATACAATCTACGAATAGTTAATTATGCCCTTCTGATGAACCAAACCCCTGCATATTTCGTAAACCTGATAAGCCGAGTATTTTGTGAAGTATTGAATAAGTTCGTTCTCGTATTTATTGATGATATTCTGATTTATTCCAAAACTAAAGGAGAGCATGCCGCACGCTTAAAAAATAGTTTTGGAAATATTGAGGAGGAATATTTTTTTTCCAAGTTTTCTATATGTCATTTTTGGGTAAAAGAAATGTAGAATAGATATTTCGGCTTGTTTTGGTAAGTCATTTCTCTATCTTTTTATGTGTTTATATGTTCTTTGTTTGTCTCCTCGTCTATCAAATTTCGAGGACGAAATTTTCTTGAGGGGGGAATTTGCAACGATCCCGTTTTTAAACCAAATTTAATTTAGTAATTAATATAATTTTTAGAATTAAATTGTGAACTAATTCGAATTTTTCCGAAAAAAATAAGAAATGTGTTTGTTTTATGCATATATATTAATAGATTATAAATAGAATTTTGATTTGAAATTCAAAAATAAATATCTTAAAAATAAATTGGATTTAAAAGCTCCACACTTAAAAAAAACTAATAAAAATTTGTTTTCTAATTATAATATATATATATATATATATGTATATGTTTATTTATTAATGTATAACTAAATTTTAAATAATTTTCTTTAAAAGATTATATAAATATTAATAAAAGGAAATGTATTAATAAAATAGTAAATATAATATAAAATTATATAAAAACATATATAAATATAAAAACACTATAGATAAATATTTATTAATTTAAGATATAATATCTTAAGTTCAAAAATAAGATTTAATACACTTTCTTTTAAAATTAAATATATAACATAAATTTTAAAAAACATAAAAAATATATTAATAAAACATAAGAAATTATTAAATATAGGTTTAAGGCATTTGTAAGCTTTGTATAACATGCATTAAACATTTGTAAGTTAATTGTAACTTGCAATTACAAGTGTCATTAGTTCTTTCTATTTTTAAAATAATAAATAAAAGGAAAACAAGATTATATACACATCTATACTTCTCTTTTTCTTTCTATTCAAAATCAAACCTAAAGAAAACTAACCAGAAAATAAAAACAACAAACAATCCTTTACAATTTCAACATGAAGCATAGATTCAACAAAGATCGTCTCAAACATCAAGCGGATCAAAAATCAAAATCAAGCTTTCCAGTTTTCAAGTTCAAAAGCAATTCCATGATTCTCTGTTTCAAAAACCTGTGAGTAAACTAACTTGAATCTGTTAATATATCTTGATTTTTGGATTGATACTTGAAGTATGTTGTGAAAAAATGTTTAAAATATGTCTGCATGTATATGTATATATATGTAGATTGATGTACGCACGTCTATGTATAGGCATATATCCCCCTGTTCAAAAATTTACAGGTTAAAAACAAGTTCAAAATTCAAATTCTCTTTCCCTGGTCTATTTTAGAAAATCAATTGCCTAGATTTCATATTTTGATCGTATATTTGGATTTGTTCTCCGAAATGCTGAATTTTGGTGGTAATATCATAATTTTTAAGCTTGAATCCATGGAGAATTCATGGGTTGAACGGAAATTGGGTTTTTCTTGATTTTTGGCAATCAACGAAGGGCTGGGCGTCGAGATCAACGTTGGAGGTAGCTCGTGTGGCGAGGACCACAAGAAAAATACTCGGTGGATTTCTCAACCACCGTGGTGGCTGGACGACGAGGATATATGGTTTAAGGACCTGATTTGGTCGATGTTGGTATCCGAGCTGCTGCGCCGTCAACGATGTATCGGGATTGAACTTAGGTGGGGATTAGAAATGTAGGCGAATAGCGGAGGTCTAGTCATGATTGCGAGGCCTCAAGCGATCATAGGCGGCGGCACGAGACGTTTTTCGTTGATCAGGTTGGGTTCCAGTAGCGTTCGACATACTCGATTTTGATTTCCAGCGTAATTGTTTGTGTTGGGTGGTCGGGAAGTTCGAGTAAGTCAACAGCGACCTGTGGGCGACGACGAAGTTGAACGGAGGTGAAACGATGATTTGTGCATGTGCATGGGTATTTGTGTGTTAGAGAGTTTGAGGAGAAGGAGAGGACTCGGGTTTGATGTCGGGGAAGTAATGTTGTTGCTCGAGTATTTTATTGGGTAGGTACGTGAGAGTTAGCATGTTACAGGGTTTTAAAAATTTAAATCAAAAAAACAAAGTTTTAAAAAAGAAAAAGAAAAAAAAGGAATGGCTCGGGTTTGGACTCGGCTTTATACTGGGTTTTACTCGGGTTTATGTTGTTGTAGTTTTAGATTTTAAATAAAACAAGTTTTTAAAGTTGAAGTAAATCAAGTTTTAAAAAAATTTCTTAAATAAATTTCTGTTTAAATCTTTGGATAGATAAAAGTCATATAATTTATTTTAAATTGAATTAATTAAGTTAATTCTTAAGTTTATTTAAAATAAATTAAATGGTGTAATTAAGTAGTTGATTAAGAAAGTAAAATGTTTTAATTGTTTATTAACTTAAAAGTCTTAAGTTAATTCACATGTTAATAATAAATTTATTTCAAAGGTTTATTAAATAAGGTTTAAATGATAATTAAGTAATTAATTAAGATAATGGTTTATCTTAGATTAATTAAGGACTTAAGTAATTATCTTAAGTAATTATAGGATAATTAATTAATGTAATTAAAGGATAATTACTTAATGAAATTAATCAAAGGATAATTAATTAATATAATTAAAGGATCGTTAATTAGTAATTTAATGATAATTACTTAATGTAATTAATTAAAGGATGATTAATTAATGTAAGTAATTAAAGGATAATTACTTAATGAAATTAATTAACAGATAATTAATTAATGTAATTAAAGGACATTAATTAATATGATTAATTAAAGGATCGCTAATTAAAGATAATTAATGTAATTAATTAAAGGATAATTAATCAATGTAATTAATTAAAGGTAAACTAATTAATGTAATTAATTAAGGGATAATTAATTAATGTAAGTAATTAAGGATAATTAATTAAGATGGATGATTAAGGATGATTAATTAATTTCATTAATTAATTAAATAATAACAAATGGTTTGTAATTAATTAATGTTAATAAAGCAAGGTTAGGTAATTAATTCATAAGTAATTAATTTATTTGGTTTAAATTAAATTAATTATAAATTATGTGATTAATTAATCTTGCTTATGGATGATTAATTATATTAAATGCTTTGATTGATTAATTTCTCTAGCATGTTAGTCTACAATATTCTGTGATATGAATTGCTTTGGATTGAGCTGTGATAAATATCTGTGATGAATTGTTGTGTGAATATAATGTTCTGCATTGAGTTATAAAAGGTGGATCTTTTGTTTAAAAGATTAAAAATGAAATTTGTTTAAACCATTACAAAGGAAAGGTTTTGGGAAATAAGGATTAAAAAGTTATGACTTCACTAAGACACACATGTTTTAAATAAGCGCTCATTATTCGAAAAAGCCGAGGGAGGACATTAAGTCGTAAAACTCATTCCGAATGATGATATGACGGAATGGAATTGCATTTGAAGACGGTGGTTGAAGACTGGGTATTTTCGAAAATGAAAGGATTGCTGTTGATTGTCTCTGCACCGAGTTGCTCCAGTATAGAGATTACCCTATGTGTTGGGGAATCCGAACGAGATTGGAGATATCCAGATTTGCAAGGACTTCTTTCCTTAATTGGACGAAGTGCCTTCGGTTCCATTCAGACCCAGGATGGACTTGTATGGATATATGTCTGACATTACACTTTGAGATATAAAGCTGATTCTATCAAATACATTTCTGTTTGGTGGCGGTGAATTTATTCTCTTAGCTTAACACCCTTCTCTGAGATGTACGAGCTCAGAGGTTATGTAGTTGATAGTTATTAGTGACATATTCCTAATTTGGTAATGTGGCATGCTAAATGCTGAGCATTGGTTGATCGAAACATGGCTTTTGTGTAAAGTGTAGCTTTGTGGGACGAGACTTCATCGAACCTCACACCCCGAGAAATGGTCGAAACAAAAAGGATGCGGCAAGGTTATGGGGTTTATGACCCTAAGGGTGTGTAAATTTCCTTCTGGATAAAAAGTGGTATTCTGGTATAGAGCCCAGATACTTTACTTGTGTGGTTGTTGAAATTTGAGGCGCCTCGATAAAGGTCGGTTATGACCGGGCATGGCATACTCATGACAGTTAGTTACCTAGTTACAGAGGTAACCCGGCCTTCTGTTGGTAGAGATCCGGTTAGGTTCTCGGGACATCCTTCCAGAGGCGCACCCATTCAGATAAAGGAAGTTCCTTAGCCTTGGCCATTTGTTGGAAATCCAAACAAAATAATATGAGCCCTTTACGGTTTTAGTTGTAGAACCTTCCATTTAACATGGTAGCTATAGTAAGCATACTATAATGGTACATATGCTGGCTAAGATTAATATTATACTTGCAAAATGTTTTTCCACACTATGCACTAATAATAATATCAAAAGGATTTTCACGTATCAAGCATGTTTGACTACTATAAGGAGAAACCTCCCCCATGTGTGCAATTGCATTTGAGTGTGTGCCGGGAAACCTTATGGTAGTTTCATCTTCCAAAAAGCATGAACGGATTTCTTTTTGTACAAATAACTGTTTTTATGTTTCTCATACCAGTCGCATGACTGACTCGAAGTTTATCATTCCCTTTTCTAAACTCTGGGTGTCCCTAATTTTCCATACGGGCAGCCTAGAGTCAGGTTATCAGTAGGTTCTGAAGCTAAGTTGGAAAGTAGATTTGGAAGTCTTTGGTTTGGAAGCTTTTGGTTTGGAGCTTTTTGCTTTGGAGCTTTGGAAATGAAGATGTAGTACGTTGAACTCTCTCTCGGAAGACCCTGTTGATGTTATATTTCTCCACTGTTATGTTGTATTCCGTTGTTGTGTTATATATGGGCTCTAATGTTGTTGATCACTTGTTGTAGAATGTTGTAATCCATGTGGTGTTTGAATGAAAGTCATTTTGTTTCCATTGTGTTGTTATCATCTAATGTGTCATGACTCCAGCGAACCGGACTCCAACGTTTGAATCTCCGGCATTTGAATACGAGTGATGTATTGGATGCCGATTTTCGAAGGTTGAAGTGTGGGTGATCACAGCCACTGAAACTCTATCTGCAAAGAATTAGCGGGATATGATGTCTACCTTCAGAAAATCTAGGAAGAAGCCAAGCTGGATTGGTGCCAGCATATGGGATGCTTGGGTCGCATGATGGAGTAGCGATGGATTCAGGGTAAGTCTATTAGATATCACCTTAATTTGTTCAATAGAGAATACATAATTTATACATGTAACATATAATCTTAATTTTTAGTTTGCAGCCAGAACCAGACAGGAACTCGGTAAATAGGCAGAAAAATCAAGTCACACACCATGGTGGCTCGAAATCATTTCAGCATCATCGCGAGGACTTGGTAACATTTTTTGTTTAAATTTGTATGAACAACAATAATATACACCAATTATTGCAGGAATGAGCGTGTAAAGCTCCTGTCTCATATATGGACGTATTTGCGCATACCCATGCCGTCAAGCAGACTGACGACGAGGGATCGGTGACGTATGCTTGGTATGAGGATGATAAAGCATACGCCATGCATGTAATTATATTTTAAGCTATAAGTTATTAATAATGATCATTTAATTAATTAGTTAAAAAATATTATAATAATGTCATGTAATATTTAAATGTATTTAATTTTATGTTGCAGAAAAGATTTATACAAGCATGTGCGCCGATGCTTGAGCATTCAGGATGGGAGCAATTGACCACTGATGAGGTTCGACTCCGTTATGGAGCCGACACGAAGAAATAGGCGCTATGTCTACGTCAATCAATTGGTAATGTATAAATATTAACTAAGTTGTAAAAATTGCTTAATTTTTATAAAAGTTACGCAATAACTTAAACATATTTCAACTTGTTTGTAGGCTTGGGCCTCACAAAAGGCTTATCAAATGGCTTAGGAAAATGCTGAGATTAATGAGCTTCAACATCAGACTGCAGGAGCAAGACTGCCTCCGAGCAGTTCAAATGAAGCAATTGAACCAGCATTTGGCCGAGTATATGGAGTTCATGGAGCATTCCCTTTGTCTGGTGGTTCGGAGCCAATGAAGAGTCATAAGGTACATTTTGCCATTTTTGTTTTTAGAACTTGTGTATATATAAAACAAGAGATGGTGAAGTTGATTTATGGACTATCAAAACACAAGTACTAGCAGTGAGAGTGAGAAAGCAGATATGTGCCTTCAAGGTAATATAACCGATAGCGACGATGACGAGCGAAGCGAGGTATCGAAACCCACTCACTCAGAATTACTTATATATTTCCACGAAGTAAATGGCTGTTTTGAATGACTTTGGGAGAAGTATGCCAAACTTGAATCACAAAGAGATAGTTGATAGAAGTAAATGAATAGCTTGAACAATTAGTTAAAAACTATCAAAACAAGTGCCCTAAGTGTGATAAGTGTCCAACATTCGAAGAAGAAATTAAAAAATCAGAAATTAAAATTAAATCGCTTGAAAACGAAATTCTGATTTTAAAGGAAAGTGAAAATACTAGGAGAGAGAACTCTATTAAAAGATACACACAATTGTTAAACGAAAATGAATCTCTCAAAACACAAGTCCAGCAACTATTTATTACAATTTTGAATAATACAAATTCGAGCTCTCACTATACATACACAATTTTGATTACAATATAAATTCAGTTACATCACAATATTTCTAATTTACAAATGCATCTCACTACAATTCACTCATTCACTCGTATTTTATCTTCAACTTGAATCCAGCATCTGAGCAATCTGCAAAAATAAATACTGACGCGGTAAAATTGAAAAGAAAATATTTTTGCAGTATAAAATAAAATGTAATTTTGAAACTATTATTTGCCTCAGTTATTTGGGTTGTTCGTCATCGTTTAATTCGAATTCATCATACACGAACATCTTGTGACATGCACAGTGTATCACTATACATGTCACAAGGCCGTGCACACGGATATATACACTTGATAAAATTACAGGGACAGGTGAGCACAGGTCAAACCTAAAATGCCAGGTTCAACTCAAGTGCAACAAAAATAATGTCACAATATTAGCACAAGGTCAAACCCGAGTTTTAAGCTGGATTCAACTCAGGTGCAATACAAAACTATGGGTAAAGATACATACAACTCAAGCTCGACCAAAAATTAGGATGTACACTTGAATTCAAACTGTGAATCAAGTCATGGTTCGAACCAGATGAATGGCAACACCAAGTTTACATGTACACAGTAAAACAACATGTACATAATGTCAACTGGTGACGGTGATCAAGTATCAAGTCGAGCCAAAGGCAGAGCTACCGAACATACAAATAGTTTGATATGTCAAGGCTGAAATTGAACAAAGACAAAGAGGAATAATTCAAGTTTAAATATACAAGTACAGCTAGCAAAACCAAAATGGACAGCAGCTACAACACAAATGCAAACTGCCTCGATGCATCACTGAGACACGAATACATGGAGCAAATGCAACAGTGCAATGAAGACTTGAGCAAAGGCAATACTCGAGTACAAATAATGAAAATATACAGGTGCACACAACAACTCTAATGAGCAACTGCAAAGATAGGTTAACTTGAAAGTAATATCAAAGGCAACAAAGATCAGTTCAACATGACATCAACCCATGAACAAGACTGCATCATGGAACCAAAACTAGGCTACACAATGAACCATATGTCCATACTAAACTACAAATACACTTGCAACTGAAACCGTCTCGAAGTAAATGAAAACAAATGCAAAGACCAGTGATGCAACTCGATACAACATAGACCAGAGAAAAAAAATAAGTATGCACATGAATATGTCCAAGACACAGAAGAATGAAAGTGTACAAACAGTGGTGAATGCAGATACAACATGCACCAGATCATGTCAAAGTAAACCAGATAATCAGATGTCCAGAGACTAAACCCAAATCAACTCGAGCTAGCTAATTGAACCAGCTCTCAAGTCCAGATGACATAAAGTATGAAAACAATGAACCAATACAAGGTGAACTAGCTCGAATGAAAGTGCAGACCATACATATATACAGAGTTGACACAATAAAAACATAAAAACTGCAATATACCCAAATGGACATGACTGAAAACATCATTGTTGAAGACGAGAAGAATCAAATGGAGACAGTACAAAACCAAGTAAAGCAGACTACCATGAGCAACTGAGACATCACATACATATATGTGTACAAATGAAGACACGGTGGAAGTTCAATGCAGACAACAGTTTTATTTTAACAAAGTCAAGGCATGGTGAAAATGAAAACTACTGACTTCAAATTATGGAACAGAAAAGAATATCACATTTGAACAAAGCATCAAGCAACAACAAGTATACATGTCCATGAAGATTCAGTGAAGCCAATAGCAACAGTGTTTCAAACGAAGTCAAAAATATCAACACAAAATTACCATGACCGAAGTCAACAAAGTGCCAGAAAACAAAAGCAGTGACAAGTCAGTGCCGAAGTTGAACAAGTCAAAAATCGACACCGTGGTGGCCAAGCAAAATCAAAATCGAAGCCGTGTTAACCAAGCCAAAAATATACGAATTGAAAATGTCAGAAACCATCACAATCATCAATGCAAAATCGAACGGCAAGCCAAAAAATTATCAGACGAACTCGTATGAAATATACGAATGAAAAATAAGGAATTTGATTCCTATATAAGCCCTAAAACATAATCGACAAAATGCATCGAGTTCAAGTATTCAAACCAGAGAGCAAAAAGCAAAAAATTACATACCAGAGTCAAAGTGAACTCGATCAAATCGAGGAGCCGTGCTCGAATTGAAGAAGGAGTCGATTGCCGAAGCAAGACAGAGAAATAGCAATTGTAATCGACCAACAACCCATCGGCTTCATCGAAATTCTCCAAAGCCCTAATTACAGAATGAAGAGGAAAGAACGAGCCGCCATCATACATAACAAAGAGGAAAGAACGGGCCAACATAATAAAAAGAAGAAAAGGGCCGACATATTTTATTGATAATTATTTTGGGCTGGTTTTATTAAGAGCTTTTGGGCTTAACCTTTTAAATTAGGGTTTTGTTTTATTTAAATTGTTTTTAAATTGTAATTATCTTCTGAAAATTGTGTATTTACTAGTCGCGTGACTAGGGGACAAATTATGTGGCGTAGTTTGAGAATTCGCAACTCAAAGGCTGAGTTGTGGCAGGGTTTTGAGCGTAGAGTTAAGGCTAGTTGATAGCGGGTGTCGCGAGTTTACGTGTGTAAGCGTTTGACTGCTTAATTTCTAGTAGAAACCTTGGGGGCAGCACGTAGGCAGAGTTTTACCGAAGCTGGGTAAATTCTGTGTCGTTCTATTTCTGCATTTATTATTCTGCTATTATCTGTGCTGCTATTATTTTGATATATCTGTGTTGAAATAATTTTATAAGCTTCCGCAATAATTTTTATAATTAATAGCATCACCCTACTCACCCTCCCTCTAGGGTGAAATCGATCCTACGCCTACGTGTTCACTTGTTATTGGTTTCCTTAACTTTTCCCATGCTTTTCAAAGATAACCGCCTTTTTATTTTGATAAGTATCAAACTTAAACTTTTGCAAATAAAACCTTTCACTTTATTTACACATAAATCATTTTGATCCTCTTCTCAAAATAATTCATTTTGTATATCAAATCACTTAGGAAAAATTCCCAAAATTCAAAAAATATTACTTTGATCATATTATCTAACATATCAAAATTTCAAATCCAAATTCTTAATATATTATCTGAAATAAATAAGTAAACCCAATGTGCTATATATTCATTCAAAAATTCATAATAATCTTTCCAAAGCTTAGAAAATTATCAAACTTAAAATCCAACACTAAAATTATGTTTTACATAACATATAATTTTTCCATGGTATTTAAACATCAATAACACATGATTTTGATCTAAAATCGTATGAATAATTATTTAAACAATCTTGTTTAAATTTAAACAAACTATTCAAGCGTGTCATCATCAACTATCATATATACGAATTTAAACTTAAATCCGAAACATGTATTTAACAAATAGAGGTGAAAATTATCATTGACCTTAATCTTTGATAAGGAAAGTGGATTGAGATGAGTTTGATTTCCCTTTCTTTAATTCTTTTTCTTTTCTTTGAATTTCCTCTTCTTCTTTTACTGTTAATGGTCGGCCTTCTTTCTTTTACTTACGTTTCTTATTTTTATGAATATGATTATGAGCCTCAATGGCTTAAGAAGTAAACATATATATAAGGGTGTAGCTAAATCCCATTATACCCTTACATAAGTTAATTAATCTTTAAACCATTTTTTAGCCCAATTAAATTAATAAAGACGACCACTTAAATTTATTCAAATCTCAATCTCCTTATCACTTAATATTTTATTAATCTATTTAATTTACTAATTAAATATTCCAAATAATGTTATTCAAAATTAGGGGTGTTACATCTATGCCATAAGGAAAGGCATGCCAAAGACAAGTCCTCGAACAGGTTTGAGATGTCGCTTTCCAAGCATAATGCAAGCATGGATTTGGGATGCGAGCAATCATTGATTTTTTTCGTGATGCGGGTTTTGATGGTGAACTCCTTTTATATTCACATGTCATCGTCCAACGCCTACAGATCGTTGATGTTGGGCATCTTTAATTTGTATTTCTACTAAATTTATGCATGGGCATGCATTACATTTTCTTAATTGTCTTTAGGAGTTCTAAACCCTAAGATGAAATATAATGTAACAATATGCACATGTTTAGTTAATTAATGCTGAAATATAACATCAGTTTACTGATACTACGACATTTGAACAGCTGTTTAATCTATAAAATATATATCAAATTAACAAAAAACAGTTGTATATACGTTAATTTAACATACTTCTATTCGTATACATAAACTTGGTTATTTTGTCTTTTTATCTTTAGCGGAGTTGATTCAAGTTTAATATAGATTATGGACAAATCTTTCATTATTAATCTATGAATATAAATGGCTCTAAAGAAGGTGGAAAATAAAAAATTATAGAATATTATATACGTACGAACAAGACTCTAAAAAAGATGGAAAAACAGAAACTAAAGATTGGCTTTTGGCTAACACATCTAAATATAAGATCGGTCATGTCTTTACTAACGCTTTATGCAGAAAAAGATGGTTACATAAGAAAAAAATAGAACCGTTTGCGTTTGATTAACAACAGAGAAGGTTTTTTTTTTTTTTTGGCCTCTTCATCGTTTCTTTTTTTTTTTCAAATTTTTTTTTTCTTAATTTTTATTTTGGCTAGCTAACGACCGCCGAGATGTTAAGGTTTGAACACCAAAGTTGAACCTCATTAGTCATTACGTGGCAAAAAACAAAACGGCAAACGGGCCTTAAATGATCATGGTCACCCAACATTTTAACATGCTTTATTAAGAAATAAAAACTAATATCCTTTAGGGCATCATCAAAACTAAAAATACGTGATAACCATAATAATTAGGGATGGGTCATTGTCGGTCCTGCAAATTGCAAATGCCTCATCCTTTGTCTTCTAGTCCTCCTTTCTTCTCCTCCTTTTTAATTCCAACCCCTTAAACACTCCTTTCTTATCTTATCACTAGTATATTTATTTAAAAAATTGAAAAACCTAAAATCTAATTTCATCATAGATAGACCCACCAATTTATTTCTTTCCCCTTTTTAATTCATCCCTATACAGATTGCTGGTGGGAAACCAAACCTAGATACTTATTATTTCATTATTTCTCATGCTTCTCCCCATTCCAATTACATTTATTTCGTAATTGTTTTATTTCTCTAATTTCTAACTGAAAAGCTGAAATCTTTTAAAATCGAGCAATGGATAATTTCAGCAGAAGCCAAGAAGAGGGCATATCCATGCCGGTTCCATTATCGAACTTCAACCCGCAAAACCCTCAAAACCCGATTCGGGTTTCGGCCTTCTCCAGACCCGGAACCGACTTCGGGGACAACCACGATCTGCATCTGGGCAGCGCTCCTCCTGCCCCAGCGGCGCCCAGTCCGGCGTCTAATGTGAGGTACAAGGAGTGTCTGAGAAACCACGCAGCAAGCAATGGAGGTCATGTTCTGGACGGCTGCTGCGAGTTCATGCCCAGCAGCAGCGACGCCCTCAAATGCGCTGCATGCGAGTGCCACCGCAGCTTCCACCGCAAGCACTCCGACGCCGATTCCGGCTCCAGCTCCTACTATCGCTCCAGAGATCGGGTCTCCGTCCCTCTCCTCCTCCCACCTCCTCATCCCGTTCACCACCATCTCCACTCCCATCACCACCAAAAGCAGTTTCCTCCCAGCCCATCCGGTAAGAATGACAAAATTAAACTAATTGATACAGTTTTATTTAATTTAACTCGCTTCTTCTTAATAAAGGCGCTGTATTGGGGTCGTCGTCGATGATGGCGTTCGGAGGAGGGGGGAACAACAGCGGGAGCGGAGCTACAACGGAGTCGTCGAGCGAGGAAGGGTTGAATGCCGGAGGGTGCGAGCCGTTGAGCAGTAGCCACGAGGCAACGCCAATGAGCAGTGCGATGTCGTCGAAGAAGAGGTTCAGGACGAAGTTTTCAGCTGAGCAGAAGGAGAAAATGATGGCATTGGCCGATAAGTTGGGGTGGAGGTTCCAGAGGCAGGATGCAGCTGTGGTGGAGCAGTTTTGCAAAGAAACGGGAATAAGAAGGCAAGTGCTTAAAGTGTGGATGCATAATAACAAGCATTCTATGAGGAAGCAGCAGCAGGAGCAGCTGCAGCATATTATAATTCAGCAGCAGCAGCAGCAGCCGCCGCAGCCGCAGCCACAGCCGCAGCAGGTGATTCCACAGCAACAGTCGCCGGTAGGTGAGCAGGTGCAGCAACAAACGCCAACGGCGGCAGCACTATTTGGGCATGCAAGAACTTAATTTGGTATTCTTAATAAGTAGGTATTATTTATGTTAAATTAGCTTTTATGTGTAATTTTTAGCTTCATTTCTCCTGTTAGTTGTTGATTAAGATGTTGAAAAAATTGTGGCTAGTTTATGATTTAGGACACCTATGATTTTAAGGGTTTATTGAATTGAGACATTACATGTTTTTGTCTTTTGGTTGAATTTACCTTTTCTTTGTTTTTTTCTCACTTTTAGGTTTTGTTTACGCAAAATTCTGATTAGGAATTAACAAACCCTACCTTCTTCTAATTATGTTATGTTTTGTTGCTTGTCAACATTTTATTTTTGGATACAAACAAAATGTTAATTCACATCCGTACTGATTGCATTTTTGTGCAAAATGCGTGCATCATCGGTTTTGAAATCTACAATGTTCTAGGTTTGTAAACCTTCCTGCTGATTAATATACTCCCAATAATTATATATTAAAAAAAAAAATTCCAATTTTAATAAGAATCGTGGAGTTTCCTTTTTCATTTAGTCGACTATTGACCTTTGAAATTGTATAAAATTTGCACCAGCTGATATCCAGCTCTTAGCAATACAAAGCATGAATTAGAGATTGTTAAACAAAGAATTCTCCTAATTAAATTGAATTATACGTTATTAAACGAAGATAAATTCCCTAAATAAATTATTCACTTATAGTCCGCAAGTAAATAGAAGTTTAGTTATGCAGCAAGTGAATGAAGTCTGCGTGATCTGAATTGAATGTTGACGCTTTAATTTTGGAAGCGTTATTCATGAAATAATTGATACTAAGACGTAGTTAAAACAAAATTAATACGTAATTGATTAATATACGATTAGTTCATTTTTTGTTGATGGGCATTGATTAGTAAGAGGAGTTAATTGAATATATTTTTCTATGTTGCTCAAGCTAAAGAAAAATGTTGGTAATGCATTCTCTAATTACTTTAGATTCAAATTTAAAAAATTAATTATTTTGGTAATAATATTTTAATTAATTGGTCTTATCGCAATCAGGAAATGCTCTACTTAATCACCATCATCTCAACTTGGATAAATCAACAGTATGCACATAAACAACACGGCACTAGTCTTTCAACTGCGAACGTACATGGAACTAAATCTGTTTTAATAGTTAGCATTAAATAGAATTGTTTGATTGTTTAATTTTGGCTGAATTCATAAAAGGAGTTACTTGTGGTTAATTCTGTGATTAATTCTGTGATTAATTTGAATACAAATGCAATGAACATTAATTAATAGTTTGAATGAAAAATGAAATAATTTCGCATTCATTAATTCCTTTTTTATGATGCATCTACAAATGTAAATTATGGTATTTTTTTTTCTTTCTCGGTAGTTATGTTCAATCTATATTTTGGTTTAGCGTCTGCATCAGAGGAAGAAGGTAAAAAACATGCTATATGAGGTTTAGTTGTTTTGAATAATTGTTTTGTTTTTGTTTTTATAAATAAATCAAACCTTTTGGCCCAAGGCCCAACAACTAGTTCGGGTAAGTATAGAGAATACCCGATTACATATATATAACTCCTCACTAGGGTTTCATTACAACAACTGTCGACTTATTCCATTTCTCTTTTATCACGGCTACTACATTTAGCTCCTTAGTCGTCTTCTTCAACATCGCGTCTTCTACTCGATTAACGTCTTCCCATCAAGAGAGCATTCATTAACTCCACTTCGCATCCCGTAAATTTGCTTGCAAACGTTGTGTGACGCCCCACCTCTATACTCACACTAACCAATGACGCTATTGGGTAATGCCGTCAATTAGTACGAAGAATAAGGCTGTTAAGAGAATAAGGCTGTTAAGGTGCGATCATCTGTGTAATGGCTTTGTACGATATGTCAGATGATATGTCGTGCATTTCATTTCAAGAGGAAATCTGACATATCAAATACAAACTCAAAGCTACTACACAGTGGCTGTAAGGCCTTCGGAAACAAATATAAAATAAGTATAACATAAATCAGTCATAGATATTCATATCACTAAGGCGGAAATAGATATAAACATAACACATAAAAGTGTATACCAAAGTAGTGGTCATACAAGATCCACTACATCACAAAAAAATAAGTACAAGCAAAAGAATATGTATACATCAAGAAGTCTCTTTCTCGAATGTATAAAAACAAAAAAACTACTAAGCTAAAGTAGTTAGCCAAAAGTCAGAAGCTAGTCATTGCTAAGAAGTCAAGTGGAAGCACCTGAAAGACGTCGGTCTGACCCGAGTATTATATAAGAAGAAAAATAGTAAACAGACCAGTTTAGCTATAAATATCATATAAAATGAGATATGATAAGAGATGTGACAAAAAAAATATGATAACAACAAACATCATACAATATCTCAAATTTTCTCAAAAACACCAAAAAGAATGTCATATTCTTTTGCTTATTCACCATACCTCAAATATTGATGAACAATACAAATCACAAAAATAGGCAAAACACAAAAATTCCTGAAATCAATAATTAGAAATCCAGAAAACATAAAGGGAGGAGACCTATAACAAATGGGAGCATGAAAACTCACCAACACGTGTATCACAAATGAGATGCTATCACATGGGTCGCTAACCCATAAAGCTCGTGCAACGACGTAGTACAGCGATGCGTCCGAGGAACCTGAAAATCAAATAATCTGGAACAACGACGTAGTACAGCGATACGTTCGATGAACCTGAAACTCAAATAAGTCGGAACAATGACGTAATACAGCGATACGCTCGATGAACCAAATTCCATAAAAAAGTTAAATATCATGGGCCGTTAGCACATAAAAACGAGGTGAAGCTCTACAGAACTGGGTATAGTCCCCCACGCAGACAAAGAGACATCGCACATCGCTAGTCCAAACCATAAAATGATCATCATTGATCAATATGAAGTGTAAATTACCCCAAGCTAGTAAATAGATGAGTTTAGCTTCATGTCCCATAACCACTAGCTTAACTTAAATATTTACGAACAAATTGTAGATTTTCACTCGAAAATTATTACAAGATTTTAATCGAACAAGTCTAAAAATTAACCGACGAAGTAAACGCAAGCGTCCCATACTACTTATTTTGCTAAGTCGTTTAATTAGATTTCTCATACGAATGAGGTAAAGATTTGTATACACTAATAGATTAGAAAATTGTTTTAAAAACGAGCTTTGTATTAGAAGTAACGTTGAAATCGTTTTTTTGAAAGAGTTTGAGTATTTACTAGCAGTATATAAACCTTTGTATTTAAAAGTGACAAATCACGAAAATGATTGTAAAAATAACTTTTCACCAAAAATGCACATTCGACAACGTGAATTCAAAAAAATAAAAATCGATATCAAATTCAATCAAATGGATATTCCCAAAATGCATAAAAGAAGTCATCAATGTCGATAATAATTGACAACAACTAACCGGAGCAACAAAAATTGAAAATCCACTCAAAAACAGGCAAAATTGCACAGGACCAGACGTCTGGTTGGATTGGCCAGACGTCTGACCCGGGACTCGGGAAATTTATTTTCCTTTTCCCCATTTTCTTTTTAATTTCAGAAGCCTCCCAGACGTTTGGATGGTTTGGACCAGACTTCCGGTCCTAGTCTCTGCCATTTTTCTTTTTCTGCAATCTTTCTTTTTTTTCTTCTGGTGCCCTAACCAAACGTCTGGGCTCTCAAACCAGATGTCCAGTTGCCTATACTGGGCAACAGTTTGCCTAGGCCATTGATGGTCAAATCGATTCGGAAGCTATCAGACTAGCGATGGAGGCTGGGGAATTATGCCATGCGACAACCCAGCTTTATATGCTCTTCGATACACCCTAAATAACATGTCCAAACATCCAAGATAGAATCTTTGAAGATTTTGACTTCAAAATACCAAAATTGAAAAATTCACCAAATCAATTCAATTCAAAAGCTAATGAACATGAAATAGATGTTATGAATTCATACCTAACCACAATGAAAGCTATAGACATAGATATGAGTTCAAGAACCCACCTTTAAACCCAAATATAGAAACGAGAAGATCTAGAACAAGCTAAGATTGATTTGTCTTCAACAACACCTCTAGAATCTTCAATCTATTATCAAATGAAATGAATTTCCTAAGTTATATAGGAATTTCTTAAAATTGAAGAGATATAGAGATGGAGAAGATAAAGAGGAATCTTACCTAAGCTTCTCTTTGATTTTGGAACTTGAATTTCCTAAGAGAACTAGAGCTTAGGAATTTCTAATCTCCTCTTTCCTCCATTTTCATTTAGCTTGAGTGTTAGAAAATTATAAGTGGAATGAATGAATGAAGCGGAATAGAGTGGGAGTTATTAGGTACAAGAGTTTGGATTCTCTTGTTGGGTTAGCGGACTAGAACACAAGCCAAAGCCCAAACAAAACATCAAAATCCTAATCAACTTCAAACATATCGATGTTTATGCTCAAACAAGTTGTAAACGTCGTTTTAAAATCAATGGAAGTGATCACGAGTCCAAATTCGACTGTTTACAAAAAGTCATACATTGGAATTTATTCCAACTAACGATGCTATATTTAAATAAAATATTTAAATATAAAATCGTAAGATATGCGGGTTGTTACACATTGCCAACTTTTCGTGCTCCACCATTCTCCTCAAATCGAGACTTATACAGGGTGAAACTGCTAGATCCGGAGTCATTACGACCCGGATCTATCAATTATATCGTCATCGCTGATTTCCGGTGGCTCTCAACTCTATTGAGGCTTTATCATCTTCGCTATTTAATATAATTTGGGCTTCTTCAAAACACACTTTAGTTCCAGATCAGTGTCGGCATTATCATCATGCTCCTTGTTTAGTACATTAAATCTGGAATTGCATAGATGGTACTCCAAACTCCTGTTACCTACTTCATGAGTCCATTATTCAGATAAGTTTTTGGAGGCAATTTGATTCTTGATCCTTCTTTTAATTTTTTTTTCTAGTAAAATATTTCATTTTTTCCATGAATGCCCATTTTTGCTCTTGCTTGTTTGGTTTTCCACTGTGCACTCTGAAATTACGCTCTTTCCAAATATGGTATATTGTAGTAGTTAGTAAAATATGTATTAATTCCTCTTTAGGATTTAGATCTGAATTTTGACATAATTAGCTATACTACATCCTTTAATTTCATACACATGCCTTGTTTAAATCCCAATTTACCCATTATTGCATTCCACACATAGTATGAGTAATTGCATTCAAAGAAAAGATGCTCGCATGTTTTTGGTTCCAATCACATATAATGAATTTTATGTTGTCTAGTCTTCCCCATTTGTTTGTTCTTACTCTAGTTGGTAGCTTGTTATTGATTGCAAAAGAGGCTTAGAATGACATTTTAGGGCAATTTGCTTTGTTTCAAGTGCATTTATACCACTACTTCTGGTTGTTTGCCACTGATAAACGCTCATGTCTTCTTAAAAGAGAATTTGCCTTTTCAGCTAGCAGACCACATTAAAAAATCACTATCGACACTACCCTTTATAGGTTGTTTACTGATATCTTCCTTTCAAGGATTTGTGACTAGATGCATATTTGATTGCTATTGATTACCTTTAATAATTGTAGATACTGCAACATTAGTTTCTCCCATGATTAGCAAGTTATTCCATCATAGTTTGTTAATAAAAGATTCATGCTTAAACCAGAGATCAAAATCATAAGTTTATTTCGCTTCCGCATTTAAAATTTATGACCATAGGTAAATTTTCTTTTCTCTGCACTTTAAAATGTTTTTCCATGTACTTAGATTGACTATTTTTTGGTAAGACACTCCAAAAATTGCGTGTTTTCAAGTATTTCCTTTTCATCCACTTTGATCACATAGATTCAGCTTTTATAAATCTCCAAAATATTTTTAAACGATAAGTTTGGCTCTCATTTATATTTCTTAATCCAAGATCTCCTTCCTTTTCTGGCATGCATGGTTTTTCCCAACCGATTTTGTGATATCCCCTTTCCATGAAAAGTCAGCACATCTCCTTTTCAATTTATGAATCGATGCTGCAGGAATTCCAAATGCTTGTAGATAATATAAAATTATTCCATATATTACTAATTTAATTAGTTTCACTCTTCCTGCAATTGAAAATAGTTTGCTTTGACTATTTTTCTGTTCTTTCTTGTATTTTCTATACCATTATTGCCTAGTCATTATACTATACCAGATTCACTAATAATGGCAGCCCCAAATGCTTTATAGGTAAATGACCTTCTAGTATGTTTAATTCATCCAACATTGCCTGTTTGTACTTGTAATGCTTGCTAAAGTATGCTTTGCTTTTAAATACATTTTCTTCAAGCCTGTATACTTGTATAAACAAACACACAAAAATACATTTAGTAGCAACTATATTATAGTAATTTTCCTTAACAGATAACATTAGATCATCTGCACAGATTAAATGAGTTATACAAGGTTATATTTTGTGTATTGGCCATATATTTTCTTTAATTACTTCCATTTCTATCAATATAGAAAAACATTCCATTACCGTAGTAAACAAATATGATGATAATGGATCACCTTGTCTAGTACCCATGTTATTATGAAATTATCCTACCGGTTTACCCTGAATCATTATAGAAAATTTTGGAGGTATTAATACACTCATATACTTGTCTATAGACTTTAGCTGGAAAACCCATACTTTCCATTATATGACACTAGTATAAATCGCACGTACATACATCTAATAGTTAGAGATACTACCTTTTATTTATTGATGGATGTACTATAAGTGCAAAATCTTTTGTGGTTGCAAACTTATTTCAAATAGTTTATTGGTGGTGATGATTGCAAGTTGATAGTGAAATTCTATTGTTGGGTAATTGGGAAGGGGATGGTGGTGGAGGAGACGATAAGATTCCTTGTAGGTTTAGAATTTCAAAAAACATCGTGAAAAACATATTTACTGAATTCTCTTTATTAATAGTAGGGACATGAATTTTTGTTCACTCTATCATATGCTTTCTGTAAATCTATTTTTAAGCATGTGTTATCACAAAACTTGGTATTAATATTCCTAACTATCTCATGCGCTAAGAAAGAGTTTTCATAAATTAGTCTACTCGATGTAAGCACACTCTGGTTTTCTGAAATTAAGAAAGGCAGAGAATTTTTATTCTAGTACTAGTCACTGTTCTAGTTATTTTATAAATAAAGTTACAACTTGAAATAGGCCTATAATCTTATAAGCCCGAAGGAGTTTTATTCTTTGGTACTAGGGTTATAAAATAATGATTTATACTTTTTAATAACTTTCCCTTATTAAAAAAACTCCTTTACTATATTTACTATTTTCCTTTTGATTTTCTCCTAATGTATTTTATAAATTTTGGCATTAAAACCATTTGGCTCTGGACTTTTATTTTCTTCAGCATTAAAAGTTGTATGTTTAATCTCTGCCTCCTCAATCAGTGCCAATAATATTTCCTCTACATTCGAGTTTAACTTGGTTTTACATATTATTTTAGCATCTATATTTCTGAATCATTTGAATTGTAAAGTTTAGTAAAATATTTGACTGTCTCCCTACAAAATTTTCAAATTCATTAACAAAATCAACCTTTCCTTTTGTTTCAGGATAACTGAATTTATATAGAGTTCTTTACACAGATTATTTTGATTTGAATTTTTTTTTGACATTTTCTACATAAAGAGGGTTTTCATCAATTACATCCTGCAAAAAAGTTTCTTCCCTCTTTTAGTCTTCACACCTTCTTGATTAGACTTTTCCCTCTATTCCAGTTTTTCAAACACTGTTTGTATTTTTTTAAACATATGAAACTGAAATTTCTCAGTATCAAAGCATGCAAATTTTAAGCACTTTTCCAATATTTTTATATATTCCTTATCATAAACCCACCCATTCTTCTAGCTGAATGAAGCACTTATGAAACTACTATCATTTGTTATATTATATATTAATTTAATGAGTGAGGTGTATGGTCACTTGTGTTTTGTGCTAGAGTACTACATACAAGTTCTAGAAAAGATGAACTAAATTCTTTATTGATAAGTACTCTATCTAATTTACAATGTATATTTTTACTTGTCCTTGATCTCCAGGTAAATTTATTGCCATTAGTTATAGGTTCAATCAATCTAGTTTCCAACATAAACCTGCTAATTGTATAAAATTTATTTTGCGGAATAGCGTTGCCCCTGCATTTTTTCTTTTGCACATATTACTATATTAATATCCCCCATAATTAGCCAGGGTGATTTATATTTATTGCTCATAGGTTTAGGTTTATCTCATAAATCATTTTTTTTCATTCTCAAAATTACTTCCACATATGCTAGTTATTTGAATCTTCAAAAACCTGCTATATTTATTAAAGTACAATTTACATACTGGAAGTTCTTTTTCATATTTATAATTTCCTAATGATTAGAATCCCAAATTAATAAAATTCGACCTTCACCCTACATTCATTATTAGTTATATACTTCCAGTTAGAATCTAGCCTATAACAAAAAAATTTTATACATTCAAATCATTGATTTTATGTCCTAATTAAAGCAATTATTATTGGCTTTTACCCCCTTAATATATCTAGTATGTCTGTTTGTTTAGCAAGGGAATTCATTCAGCTAACATTTCAAGCGATTATAAACATTAACCTAATTAATATTAAATAGATGTTTTAGTTATTCTTTTCATCTCCCAATGTCGTGTTCTATTGCATTTCTGATACATTTTCATTCTGTAGATCTATGATTACTTGATCATCCATGAGCATGACCTGAACATCTAGTTTAGCGAGTTGCAATATATAGCTTGTTTCTTGATTCTTGATATTTTCATTTTGTCTTTTGCAACTTCTGTTAATGACATGTTCTTGATAGAAATGACATCTTACTTCAAGTGCACAATTATTCTTATCACCTTCTTAACCTGCCTAGGAATTGCTCAAATTTATTCTAGTGTTTTTTGGTTCCCCTACGTGTTTTCTTGGCTTTCTTAATTGTGATTTTTCGCAACCCATGATTTTTAGTGCCGCGTTTCTCTTTTGTGTGCCCAAAGCATTTACGAACATCGCATTTTGGAGGCATCCATTCATACTCCACTTTCGTATAACATTTTCGCCATTATAAAGTATTAGACGAATTACGTTTGGTAATTCTGCATCTACAGTAACTTCTACAAGAATGTAAGCATAATTTAATCTCGTTTTCATGACAGTTGCTGCGTTTAGTTTCATGGGTTTTCCTTTAATGCTTGCAACGACACTAAATGTCTCATTGTCCTAAAATTTTAAATTAATCCTCGATGACCTGGTCCAAATTGGTATGATGTTAACAAATCTCTAACAAGTTCAATTCTTTTGACCATGTCCTCATGATGATGAGTCCACTGCCATAAAATGGTCCACTTTTAAAAATATTTTCACATTATTTTGAATATATGAACTAAAAAGAAACTATTTTCTTTGGAATATACATCAAATTATCCAATTGATTTCCAAACTCTATGAACATACAATTTGAAATAGACAAAATATGGCTTTTCTCCCATAACATAGGCTAGAACGGAGTTGTTCCAGCACTCCTTTGTTCTCTTTCATACCGCCTCTTTAACGATGTCATACTTCTTATTATCTATTTTATTGGAGAGATCAACTCAACATTACATTCTTTTATGGCTGGCTCTTCAAAAACGATGTCAGCCCATGATTATGGCCCTTGTGCTCTGTTTAGTGAGATGATATCTGATTTCTTGTTAATAGAGAAATCATACTTTTTATTGCCATCATTTGTTACATTCAGGGTTCTTTGATCTCTCCTTCATGATATATTTTCTCCATTACCCTTGATCGGTGCAAATTCCGAACAACTCTTGATTTCGCTCCTTCTACTAGCCTTAATTTGGACAAATTGAAAGCCATCATTATTGTCAATAAATCCTTCTTTGTGGATATATGACGTGAGGAGGTTGAACGAGATCAAGTGGCCAACCTAAAATTGAATTTTTGGGAATTTTTGTATTATTTTGCTGAGTTTTGATTTTCTTCCATAGTTGAAGTAGGGCCTGAATTTTTATATATTCCAATTTTCTTAAATAATTCTTGACTTACAACATCTCCAACAACACCAATTTAGCCTTTATATTAAGCATCAATTCACATGAAACTCTCAAATGATGTGATTCAATTAAGGGACTAGTTTAGAATTTAGAATTTGCCTTTGCAACGACCGACCTTTCTGACCCTCAAAAGTCAGTACTAATACATCCATGGCATTTACATATCAAACATCTAAGTGCCTAAAAGATAGATTGTTGGGGTGAAAGAAAATAAAAGACAAAAAATAATCTTACATCATGATGAATAATATATCATATCAAAATGATCTTTACAAAAGAAAACTTTACAACAATCATAGTCTAACCTATCATCAGCCTGGATAGTTATAACAACCTGTCCTTAAAAGCACTAATAAATACATAATAAGAAATTTAGTGAAAAATAAAATACATCAGGTCTTGAAGGCATCCAGTTCATCTCTTGAAGCTTCAAAGCATCCAAAGCTAACTTTAGAAAAATAACAGGGTCTGATGCAAGTATTATAAGAAAATAACACCTAGATCAGTTTGGTAAACCAGCATGAGAAACTCAAATAAAATGGATTGTTATATTTATAAAACCCTTTCAAACATAAAAGGTATCTCGTAAGACCAGAGCGCACATAAACACAGACCGGTTTTTAACGTAAGATAACTAAATCACTTCAAATAGGAAATCAGGTGAAATTATAATGATGTCTAGGATTTAAAATAAATATTGAATGATAGCCGAAATGGTTACATTAATTACATTCTAGCATACATAGTATACAACTAAGTCTATAAAAGCACATATTAGAAAATGGATTCCATACAATAAGAAGGTATCGGGGTACCACCTGTCACAGTACACCTTTAGAAAATGTACTGAGGACCACATGGATCTCTCTGTTGACACAGAACCGGCCTACCCCTTCTTAGATAGTAAGGAATATGTCATTAGCCCGACTGTTTTGCAAATTTTTCCCTAAGAGCTCTCATGCATATACTAAATCCGTAAATAGTGATCTAGAAGGGTGACGACCATGCACTAATGGATACGATCCACATAGTCCCGCTGCATCTCTCCTGATTTTAGTCATTTCCAAGTGTGAGGTTCAAGGCTACGTTTCATCTTTTACTTTAGCAAATCCCACTTGAAATGCTAACACCGTCCTTTAGGCAACAATGCAACGCCAGCATTCATCCATACGAGTTGTTCAGGATATGAAAAAACCGAAGGTACTACTTCTATTATATCCTTTTGGAATCACCTTCAAGATTAGTAGCAAGTAGCCCTTGTAGTTCAAAGAACTCCGATTTCAATTCCATCACCTTCAAGTTGTCCTAATTTGGATGGTTATGCTGGTTCGAAGTTCTTTTCGGATAACTCATACTTATCCAATCCTAATCTTTTCGATCCAAAAATCGATAGCCTTTTGATTAACTCAATACCCGTTCTTTCAGAAGTAAGTGGGCTATATAAGAGTCCCAAGGAGATATCTATTATATCCCTTAAAGCGAGAGATGTTTCATCGGAATGAGTTCTCCCAAGGAAATCTCAAACCATATGAAATCGCAAAGCATTCATATACTTCCTAAGTCAAAATAGGTCAAGTTATCGATAGTGGACAAACCACTATCTAGTGTAAGAATAGTTTGCTTATGAAAATCAGACATTTTATCCTTATCACCACTTTTCCATTTCAAACAGTACCATCCTCTACTAGTAATAAAGTCAGACAAGTTAGAAAACTATCATTGCCACTACATACATTCTTAATTCTGAAGATAGTGACAAGTTTCCATGCCTAAGGATTTGGTGCCAAGTATAAGATGAAGTATCTCCAATATACTTAACTAATCATGGCCTATTTATCAAAATTATCCTCTCATACGTATCATATTTTCAACATTCCGACTTCTTTATCCCTCGTCGAAAATCGAAGTCAGGTAAGCTAGAGTACTGGTAGCACCAGGGTCTTACCTAGTTAAAGCACTTTATACTAGATCTCATAGATAAAGGAAAGTTTACTCATCTGCTTTTAGTGCTAAATACATGACAGCTTACTTTCCATAAATGTGTCAACAGTTAATCACTACTTTATTATATTTTTTTGTTATTTAATGGCACTAACAGAGAAATCCTTGCACAAAACAAAGTTTATTTAAAAAAAAATCTTAAAATGAATTCCTAAAACTTATTTCCATATCTCGAAGTCTAGAAAATTGAATCTAAGAGTTCCACATACTTATTATCAATTTTTTCTTCAAAAATCACTTATTTAAACCAAAGTTTGATTTCTTTCCATTTTAAAATTATCCCCCTTTTTAATCGATAATTCGAAACAATTTTAAAACATATTCCCATTTATAAAAGTAAACAACTCATTTAATAATAACATAGTGTTATAAATTAACTTCCTTAATTTCCAATTTTCAGAAATCATTTACTATAACAAAAAATGCTATAGTCCATAATCTCTTTCCTTTTCTTTAAAACATTTATTACAGTAATGGTGTACTCCACGATTCCTTCCTCTTTCCAATTTAAAATAAGTTTGAAACTTGTATTTAAACATCCCTTTGAAAGATAGCCGCTTTTAAATAAACTTGACTTCTGAAAACAAAGGCGTACTCTTTCTTAAATAACTAAATAAATTCCTACAAACATATTTAAAACATTAAACTTCCTTTCAAATACTCATAAACACATTTGAAAAAACTATTCAAAATATTTCAAATAGATAACTCATTTTGTAAATCAAAAAACTACTTAAAATATGGACAATGACCTTTAAAAATTGTTTTTGTAAATCAAATAACATTTGAACACATTTCTTTCTATATTTGAAGCACTTTAATACCTTTGTAAGGTTTGAAAACAAAAGACGAGTTTGTAAATCATTTCAAAACACATTAGAAAATAAGTAATGAATCGCTAAAATCGAGCATGTGATTTTAAAGTCGCAATAAATCCAACAACAAGTATGTTAACTATAATTAAGCAACATTCACTTTTCGCCACCACAAGTACTTACATAACTAATAACATATGAAAATAAAAGTAAATAAAGCAAAGAATCTTTTAGGATTTCTATATAACATTTTATTCTTCGTAGTGCTTTCGTAGCAACCTATTCGCTACGAGGGTACTTCGACCTCCTTTTTCTTTTGTCCCTTGTAAAACAATGGACTATTTATGCCATCCGCTTTTAAACGGGAATAAAAACCAAACAAGCAATATATATATATATATATATATATATCTGAAATAGTACTTAGATACAACATGTTACCGTGATAACTGATCACAAACCACATGTCAATAAATGTTTGAATCACGCGACGGAAGTTTCAAACTTATTACCTCTCGCACCAAAGCCGAATCACTTAACCACTAGGACAATGGGTGCTTGTCAACAATATATATATATATATATATATATATATATATATATATATATATATATATATTACATACACCATAAGCAAACAACTACCAAATTATTGCAACATTTTTTCAATTTAAAGCTAATTTAAAGTGAGAAATCTCATTTTAAATTTGACAAAACTCCTTCCAATTACCAAAACAACACAAAGCCATCTCTCCTCCCCTTCCCACATGCAACCCCTCCCTATTCTCCAATTTCTTATGGCTATAAGCATATTTGGGTTTTTGCTTCAAAAGTTTGCAACTTTCTGGTGGTAGATAAGTTTGCAAAATTATTACGAACTTGTTTATGGATTTAAAAGAAGAAATAAAAGTAATTCTGAAACACTTCATTTAGGAAACAAAGATAAGAAAGTAGAGAAGAAAGTGGCAAGGAAAAGAGTAAGAAAATGGAAATGAAATAATGTGAGAAATGGAAAATGAAACAAAGTGAGAAATGGAAAGGGTGTGTTCTTTTTATAAAAAATATAAAATGGAAAATTACCAAACTAACCCTAAGCCAAATTACACAATTACCTCACCTTAATTCTTGCTACACCTTCATTCTTCCTAAACTAATACCCTTCCTTCTTTCCAAAGTAAACACATGCAAACCCATGTGCACATCATTTCCATGCACAAAAATTTATGTACTTTTATCTTCGATTTTGTGTTTTGTTAATCTTAAATTAGAAAAGAAAAGTCTACTTTAACTTTAATAACTTGAGTAGATTTTTAGATTTGTTTTAATTAAATAATACAATCAGTCAAAGTATTTGTTATTTGTATATATGTTACAAGTATAAAGTATGTTATCCCGCCTTTTGGCAAGGCCGCGATACCAAGAAATTGACTAGAAATCAAAGATAATTCGTCCCGAAGATTGGTTATACACAGGTTCACTATGGGTATCGAGGAATTTTTTTTCCTGAGTCTAGATCGAGCTACAATTGACAAGACACGACAGTCAAAGCTATAAAAGCCAACGTTCCAAATTTCAAGTCAATCCGAGTTCGTATGCTCAAGATATGATCGATGCAAAATTGAACATTGTTCTCATTTGTATCCATCGGGTTTAGTGCATTTCGTATCCATCGATTCGCGGGCCTTGTTCATATCCACAAAACATACACTATTCGTACCCATCAAGTATGCCCACTTCATATCAGTTCGAGCTCATCCCACTTCGCATCCATCCCTACTGGCTAATTCATATCCATGGGAAATTGTCGCTTCTTGTCGATCATTCCGTGTACTTCGTATCGATCCACCAATCCATGTACTTCGTATCGGCCGGCCATTGATCGATACGAAAAGCACATAATGGATCGATATGAATGTCACCTCTTTTTGATCGATATGAGAAGGCTATTGAATCATCGATACAAAATAAGCATCCTAGGATCGATACGAATAATGGAGTCCATTAGGTCGATACGAACGAGGCGTAAACATTGGATGGACTCGATCGATTCAGCATAGAGAGTGGATCAATCTTTAAAACAAGTGCCACGTCAACTCGTAGACATGTGCCCAGATCCATACGAACAAGTGCGACGTGAAGGGGATGGATATGAATCGTACAGACTACCGAAAACCCTAAATTGCATCGATCATAACTCGCAATTTACAGGTCCAAATCCTACCAAATTTTCGCAGAAGCTTACGTACGACCTAAGGAATGTTCATGCCAAGTTTCAACTTGATTGTATCAAATCTTGATCGATACGAATTTCGTTCGTATCAATCACGGATCGAGTCGAAATCAAATGGGATCGATCGCGTGGGCCCACTCACATGCCAAAAGAGGTCTCCCGAGATCCGAGTGAGATAGTTGCAACCTACACCTATAAATAGCATCCCATGATCTACAGAAAATGTGACTTTTGATTGTTCTACATCCAGACTCTATCGAATTCATTTTTTGCACTTCAAGTCTACTGTTGTACGGGAAATTCATCATTGTAATCCGCCGTAATCAATTTTAATCGGCAAGAAAGCATCAATAAAGTGATCAACTTCAAAGTGGACGTAGGCTGGATTGTCGAACCACTATAAATTCTGTGTTATTTACTGCTTTCCTACTAATTTTCTGAGTGTTCTTCATTTTTAATTCACTACATACTTGTTATCTGTGATTATGAACTGGTGCTCTCATCGACAATTGGGTGTTTGTGACCAATTTTGACGCAAACATTTTGGTGCTTTCCCCGAGAAGGATAGCATTCAAGGATTCTACAACTTGGACTTTGAATTTGAAGATTTAAAGACTTGGATCTAGAAGGTTATGGCCAGAAAATTAACAAGAAGACAGAGGACTGAAAGAAGTCAGCATGAAGGGAATCAGGGGGCTTCCTTAGGAGCGAATCATGCTTCAGTCTTCATCACCCAAGACGAGATGGAGATGATGATAGGAGCTATGCATGAAGAGCTTCTGAAAAGACAAGAGGAGATGATGTAGAATTTTCTTCGACAAACTGGACAAACTGGAGTGCAGAATCAAGCTAACGCAGCTACAAGAGATGCTAGAGATAGGAGCATAAGCATGGAGCAATCAGGGCCCAGAACAGAGCGGGACCATCAGGAGCAGCCCCAGAGATAGGGGGCACTCATCAGGAGCGTGTTGATCCAACCTCAGGCAGGATACCATGTGACTCCCCACTCCGAGAGCCTCGTTAACAAAGAGTATTACATAGATAATACTGTCGGCTAACGCGGACAATAGAGTATAATGGAAGCGACCATGTGCAATCTTACCTTAACTATTCACTAAATATGTCGAAAAGTAGAACACATTAAAATTCGACCTATTCAATAAAATTTAAAGCAAAACTACAATGGCTATAGGATCTATCAGAAGAAAATATGACAACTCAAATGTAATATACATCACAGAACTGTCGATCATAATATACACATACACAGGTACACCACAGAGTATACAAAATAATACATGTCAAGTGGTACAGGAGACCACCATATACAGACGAGACGAAAGAGTATAAATTAGAGTTATAACAGATAAGGACTACAAAAGACGCTATAACAAAATGAAGCTAGCGAATAGTCCATGCGGAAGCAAAATAGGCTAAGTCCCCAAAAGCACCTAACCTGAAACATCTCGGTCTGACCCGAGTATAAAATACACGGGTTAGTCTAGATAACAAATCAGTTAGATAAACTGAACACTAATAAACCTGCAAGGTCATACAGTATAATAAATATCTCTAGGGGAGATAACACAATCATCAACAAGAGATGAATCATATAGAACAAGCCTCATAT
Source organism: Allium cepa (assembly GCA_030765085.1). Taxonomy (NCBI): domain Eukaryota; kingdom Viridiplantae; phylum Streptophyta; class Magnoliopsida; order Asparagales; family Amaryllidaceae; genus Allium; species Allium cepa. The sequence continues at coordinate 416,886,706 of CM060940.1, read as the reverse complement.
CATCAGCAACATATAGAAACAAAGGATACAAATATCCCAAAACAAGCCAATAGGCAAACAACAAATACCAATAAGGTATACAAGTTCCACAAGGTAAACGCTATACTCCATGCGGCTCAAAAAGACCAATACCGAAGGGCGATACCAAGGGAATATACATATCAATGAAACATCATAAAATTTGCTCGAGCTCAGTACTGTACAAACAAGGATCCATGAGCCCGAAGACTCCAAACCCAAGTATCACCCATGCGGCACATAAGGCCAACATCAGAGCGAAACTATATAGGGCAACAAACCCGAAGGCACACACCCGAAGGCAACATACCCGAAGGCAACAAACCTAGGGAGACAGTCCGAAGACACTATCCCAGAGGCAAAAAACCGTAATGGTGAAGGTCGAAGACCCAGTACTGGACACCACTAACTGGCGGAATGTGTCACAACTCTCGAAAAGGAATCCGAAAAGTGTTAACGTATGTCCCATAACCACTCGTTCGCACTAAACGGTTTACTATCCGTCAGTCCCTTTCACACTCAAAGCAGTACAAAGTTTACCTCATATCATCGATAAACCAAACCCAAAGGTCAAAACAATCAATCGAATAGGTCGAGGATTAATCGGAAAGATAAATGCACAGATTCATGGTCCGTGTTTTGCCCAACCATTTAATCACCCTTCCACTTCGTTCGAAGTGCGAAAGTGTGTGTGTGTTTTAAATAGAATTTATAAATTAGAGAAACGAACTTTTAAATGCGATTCGAGAGATTATTTTATAAAAACCCGTGGATTAAAATTAAAAGGAACCATCAAAGTCAAAACAATTGATAATCATATATAGGATCATCATGAATCGATTCAAATTGAAAATTCAATCCAAAAAGGCAAAGTGGGCTGAAACAGCAGGTTCAGTCGACTGAACAGAGTTTTCAGTCGACTGACCCTATACCTGGAAAATTTTCCAGGTTCAGGAAACTTTCTGTTTCCAGGTTCAGTCGACTGTGCAGAGTTTTTCAGTCGACTGAATCATGCCTGGAAACTCTCGGGTTTCAGGTTCAGTCGACTGAACAGAGTTTTCAGTCGACTGAATCATGCCTGGGCTGTTTTTCTGCCTTACTCAAATGAAGAGCAAACTCTCCCAAAATGCAATCGGACGAACATTGGCTCTAAGGGCTTATGCCAATCGACAACCCGGCCCTATATGTTGCTCGATGCATCACCAAAACATGATTAAAACATCAAAGTTAGGATTTCAAAGATTTGAACCCAAAACACTAAAAATTGGAATATTCCCCAATTCAACCCAAACCAATTACAAGTACATATGAACAAGGTGTTAGGAATTCATACCTAACATCAATGAAATCAAGAGAAGTAGATGTGAGTTCAAAACTCACCTTTTTACACAAAACAAAGAAGATGAAGAAGCACAATTGCAAGGAATCAACCAACTACACTCCACTTCAACACTACAAGCTTCAATCTAGAATCAAAGCAAGTATTTCCTAAGTTAGGGTTAGGAAAATTACAGAAATTGAAGAGGAGAAAAGATGGAGAAGGTGGAGATGAACTTACCAATGGATTCTCTTTGATTTTGGAGCAAGAATCAAGTTACAAAGGAGAAACTAGGGCTTGCTAATATCTATTTCTCTTTCCTTTCCCCCATTTCAGTTTTTAGTTTGAGAAATAAAATGAAATGAAGATGAAATGAAGAGAAGGGTTGAGCTAGGGGTTAAGTGAGCTAGTGGGCTGAATCCAACCCCAAACCCAATAGGAAAAGTAGCCAAAATTTCACAAACTCCAAACATATCAAAGATTATACTCAAAAAGATCGCAAACGCCATTTTGGACTCAATGGAAATGGTTTCGAGCTCCAATTCGGCCATTTGCAGAAAGTAACATTTTGGACCCCAAAATCCGAATAACGACGCTATATTTAAATCAAACATTTAAATATAAAATCGTTAAATATGTGGGTTGTTACAGATCTCCCCTCCTTACAAAATTGCGTCCCCGCAATTCCTAGAGACGATATTTGTAACAACTACATACATACAACATACAAAAGAAAGAATAAACTTTAGACACAGAAATAGACTTACCATTACGAAGCAAGGATAGAAAACCTGGATAAGATCGCTCGATATACTCTCTGGTTTCCCAAGTACAGTCATTGGGATTAGCGGACCATTGAACTTTAACGAGCGGCACGTCCTTGTTCCGAAGGTGTCGCACCTCCGTGTCAGGCACGCGAATAGGTTGCTGTACAATTGATAAGTCCGGAGAGATCTCAAGCTCTTGCAAATCAGGAGAATCAATTACAGAATCCGATTCTCGAAGACACTTCCGAAGTTGCGAGACGTGAAACACGTCATGAATGCCAGATAAATGAGCTGGAAGTGAAACTCTATAAGCCACAGGGCCAATACGTTCAGTAATAGAAAACGGTCCTATATAACGAGGAGCCAATTTTCCAGTCGCACTGAAACGCATAACCCCTTTCAAAGGAGAAACACGAATAAAAACAAGATCGCCGATCGAGAACTCGAGAGGCTTCCTACGGTTGTCCGCGTAGGATTTCTGGCGACTCTGTGCCTCTTTCATCCTCAATCGAATAAGATCAATCTTCTCAGAAGAATGACGAACAAAGTCCGGGCCAAGAATAAGCTTCTCCCCATATTCCAACCAACAAGAAGGTGATCGACATGGCCTTCCGTATAAGGCTTCGAAAGGAGCCATACCGATACTAGACTGAAAACTATTGTTGTAGGAGAACTCTACAAGAGGTAGGTGATCCTCCCAACAACCACCGAAATCAAAAATACAAATACGGAGAAGATCTTCCAAAATACGATTCACCCGTTCAGTCTGTCCGTCAGACTGCGGATGATATGCTGTAGAAAAATTAAGCTTTGTTCCCAAAGCTTGCTGAAGACTCTTCCAAAAATGACTCGTGAATAAAGGATCGCGATCACTCACAATAGAACTAGGAACACCGTGAAGTCTCACGATTTCCTTGACATACAACTTGGCCAAATGCGAAGCTGTCCTATTAGACTTAATAGGGATAAAATGAGCAGACTTGGTGAGACGATCAACAATAACCCAAACACTAGAATGACCTGATCTCGAACGAGGTAGGCCGTCAATAAAATCCATAGAAATTTGATCCCACTTCCATAATGGAATCTCAAGAGGTTGAAGAAGTCCAGAAGGACGCTGATGTTCGGCCTTCACACGTTGACATGTCATGCAGTTGCTCACATAACTCGCCACATCGCGCTTCATGCCTTCCCAATAATAAAGACGACGCATATCGGCATACATCTTACCACTACCGGGATGAATGGTATACTTAGAACGATGGCAATCATCAAGAATGTCATGCCTAAGTGCAAAATCAGAAGGCACAAAAAGACGGTTCTTCTTACGAAGACACCTATGAGAATCAATGCTAAAATCTTGCAACGCCTCATCACAAGATCCAGACTCACAAAGCTGAATAAAATGCAACAAATCAGGATCACGCCGCTGAGCATCGGCAATACGATCCAATAAAATAGGTCGAGCTCCCAAACTAAACAATAGAATAGGAGAATCAGAAGATGAACCTCGATCACGAATTTCACAAAAAGATAGATTCTCAAGAATATTCCATTCGGCAAGCATCATAGAAATAACAGCCGAATGTTTACGACTAAGCGCATCTGCAACACGATTACCCTTACCAGGGGTAAACTGGATATCAAAGTCATAGGAAGCAAGAAACTCGAGCCAACGTTGTTGTCTCATATCGAGTTCCTTCTGAGTAAACAAATACTTTAAAGATTTATGATCGGTATAGAGAATGAAGCGCTCGCCCAATAAATAATGTCGCCAAATCTTCAAGGCAAAGACAATGGCGGCTAACTCAAGATCATGAGTGGCATAGCGAACTTCATTCGGACGCAGTTGCCTAGAAGCATAAGCAACTACCCGATCTCTCTGCATAAGCACAACACCGAGACCACTACCACACGCATCGGTGTAGACAACAAGATCATGATTCCCTTCGGGAACCACAAGAATAGGAGCATTAGTGAGAAGTTCTTTCAATGTCTGAAAGGAAGCTTCACACTTGTCGGACCAAATAAAACGAATGCCTTTTCGAGTAAGGCTTGTGAGAGGAAGCACAACACGGGAAAAGTTCTTAATGAACCGCCGGTAATAACCCGCCAATCCAAGGAAACTACGAATCTCATGCACATTCTCAGGCCTCTTCCAATACTGGATGGCTTCGATCTTTGAGGGATCGACAGAAATGCCATCGGAAGATACAACATGGCCTAAGAACTTAACCTTATTCTCCCAAAAGTAGCACTTGGAGAATTTGGCTTTAAGCAGATGACAACGAAGAGTACTCAAGACAATTCTCAAGTGATTAGCATGCTCAGCTTCAGACTTAGAATAAATAAGGATATCATCAATTTCAGCTACAAGAAGCTCATACCAGTCAAGAGCACGCTCTTGTAATAAGCTAGAAGTTACAAGAACTCTATCATGGTCAGAAAGATCCATGCGAGAGAAAATACGCTCGCACGTGCGAAGCCAAGCTTGGACTTCAAGAACATTGGAAGGCTATTAATTCACCTCTTCTCGATCGATATGAGAAGGCTATTAATTCATCCATACGAAATAAGCATCCTAGAACCGATACGAAGAATGGAGTCCATTAGGTCGATACAAACGAGGCGTAAACATTGGAAGGACTCGGTCAATTCGGCGTTGAGAGTGGATCCATCTTAAAAGCAAGTGCCACGTCAACTCACAGACATATGCCCTGATCGATACGAATTGTAAAGACTACCGAAAACCCTAAATTTCATCGACCATAACTCGCATTCTACATGTCTAAATGCTACCGCATTTTCACAGGAGCTTACGTACGACCTAAGGAATGTTCGTGCCAAGTTTTGACTCGATTGGATCGAATCTTGATCGATATGAATTTCATTCGTATCGATCACGGATCGAGTCAAAGTCACGTGGGATCGATCGTGTAGGCCCACTCACGTGCCAGAAGAGGTCTCCGTAGATCTAAGCTAGATAATTGCAACCTACACCTATAAAAAGCATCCCAAGGTCTATAGAAAAGGGACTTTTGATTCTTCTACGTCCAGACTCTACCGAATTCATTTTTTGCACTTCAAGGCTATTGTTGTACTCAAAATTCATCACTGTAATCAATTATAATCGGCAAGAAAACATCAATAAATTAATCAACTTCAAAGTGGACGTAAGCCAGATTGCCGAACCACTATAAATTCTGTGTTATTTACTGCTTTCCTACTAATTTTCTTAGTGTTATTCATTTTTAATACTCTACATACTTGTTATCTGTGATCTGTGATTGTGAACCGGTGCTTTTATTAACAATTGGGTGTTTGTGACCAATTTTGGTGCAAGCACAATATCATGCACAACACATTCCAGCAACCTTTAGTCGATGAAAGTCAAAATTCTGAAAGACAATTTTCGGTCACATTTTCAATTTTTCATTGAATTATTTATTTTTATAAACAAATTTTTAAAATAAGTTTACCATCATTATTTACCAATTAAAAGAGGGTTATTTCATCATTAAATCATTAATTGAATATTTACAATTTATCAAATGTTCATAAATCAAAGTGACAAAATTTCGAATCGTTATATTCTTTCCCTCTTAAAAGAATTTTGATCCCGAAGTTTCACCACAAACAAATAACCTGAAAAACAAGTCATATTAATACTTAACATTCCCCAAGATGTCAAATAACTAACAAGCAAACTTAAAGTTTGTCCAAGTTTACAACCTTCTCATCACACAAGGGTAATAAACGATCTACCGAGCATACCTCATGCTTAACAACCATAGGTTATTACTCAATCGGTTATTCACACTACCTCATGAAAAATCGAAGAGTCAATTACCCAAATCCTCCCAACCCATTAAATATTAAAGGCAAATATACTTAATCTTGTACGATGTATATAAACCGTCCATACACAATATCTGATTTGATTACTTACTCGAATACATAAGCATTTCTTCTGAACTAGTATCACTCATCCAACTTCCATAATGTAGATTCCAATTAGGCTGCTTGATTAGAAACCTCTATTCTCTTTACATAGCCATATACTATCATAAAGATCATTGGTACCATATCAAAAACCCTCACCAAGTATTGTCGTCAAGAATCTAGTGAAAAATCCTAATTCGGATCAGTGTGAATTATCTTAAAGTCATATACTCGAATCTTGGATCAAGAACCGTGTGAAGAAATGATCTACGTACAATTTACATACTTATTCTTATCGGTTCTTACTTATATCAGTTCCTTTTTAATTCTAAAATTATTTATGAAAACATTTTATAAAATACAACTAAGTTTTAAACTTGTATAATATTTTACAATATTCTGAGAGTATATAACTATCTAATTTAATCTTTTATCTTTTCTTAAATTCAGATGCATGCCCAAAATACATTTGGGTCTTAGAACTGGCCTCTTAAACCTCTCTTCCTATCCGGTCTGGCAAGTAACTAAGAAGAGTAAGATGATAGATACAAACTCAGTTATAGAGTCTACTTTTTCTTAGAGACTTCAAAGGTAAAGATGTTTGTTAGCCAACCCAATAACATCATATAGTTTATATAACTTAGATGTTAAAACAAAAGGCGTGGTTTTAATAAAACAAAGTTTAGTAAAACCTTCTTATTAAATTCAACCCATTTAGAAACTTTATCTACCAACACATTCTTTTATAAAATATCGTTTTATTTTGTATCCATTTTCTTTTAAGAAAATCTAGGAAATAATTATCTGGTTTTTAATTCAAAGCCTCTTTGAAATAATACGGTATATTTTAATTCATAGAAAATATACATATTGATCGAGTAACACTAAAATGGTACCAAGGAACTGAATCCTATTAAATAGTATTATACTTCCCCTTACCAAGGAGGGTAACATTTAAGAGAAGTGCTTACCATTCGAACACATCCTTTGCACATTTTTAGTCATTTTTGAGCCACTTGAACTAATTAACATAAAATACTTCTTTTTTTCCGAATCCCATTTTGAATCAATCCTACATATATTTCTTATTTATATAATAGCTTTAACACTGTATTTGCTAAAAATTTCTTTCGGTTGGTTCAGATTCGATCTCGTTTCGATCGTATAATGATAAAGAGAATAATTTACTAAGTGCACTATAAGGTTTGCCTTAGCAAATATCCAATCGTCACTTAAAAGATTATTCAAATTTCCATAAAACAAATCTGAGACTAATTTCCTAAACTATCAAAGAAAATATACCTTATAATTTTCTGTGAAAATACTTGTACTTGTAAATACTTTCAAGCAATACTATTACTACTTTATCCAAAATCATTTGCAACCTTTTTCAAAGATATCGGGATTTAAATTCTCAAAAATCCTTGTAACATTCCCCTACTTTGAGGCCCAAAATTAACGACTACGGATGTTGCATTCATCCATAATTATTAATCTTCATTGACCAAATACGGCGGTGCTAGATACATTGATACACAAATCACATAAATATGGAAAAAAAATTAAAAATTCAAAAACATATTTCCACATTCAATCCAAACCTTTCATGTTCATTACATAATCCTAAATTACATAACCCATGTTCAGCAAAATATAATCATTACAATTACGCCAAGAGCGACATACGAAGATGCCCCCTTGGTTGATCAGAGTATATGGTAATGCTAATAAATCTACTTTTACAAACAAACACATGGCTTAGAGAAAATCTTTAAATGTCTAACTGCCTCCTACACGTCTCCGAAAGCTTTACTTATCTAAGAAGAGAACCAGAAAACCTTAAATCTCAAACTACTCAAAATTAATTGAGTACCCGAGAGTGAAAGAGGAAAACATAAACTTCGAGTCGGACATAAAGCCTGGTATGAATAATAATCTAACATCTCAATCCTTTTAGAAATCTAATGAGACCATGCCACTTGGAGAAACGGGTTTTTCCCTCTCTAGTATCCTAAAACCATTGTAAAACCATATTCCATGCTCCTACATCCACAATGGTTAAAACATGCATTTTCAAAATATTATGATGATATGCATACTTAAAACAATTAGGATTACCCATCCCCAGTTTAATCTGACACGCTGTCATAATCATAATTTTAGGGCCACTATCAACCTATTAGTTTTCATGGGTGTACTAATAACCTATTTAATGTTCATGGACTCCCTGTCCAGTTTCATAATTTTCATGGGCTAACTTTAACCTATATTTAGCTTACAGACTCCCTGTCCGGTTTCATAGTTTTCATGGGATTACTAATTACCTATTGGCCCCTGCCAATTAACTAAAACATTTCATAGGTTCTCCAATAACCTATTGGTTATTCCAATAACTTCTTTCTTATGTAGTTTTCATGGGTTGACTAGGAACCTATTGACATCTGTCAATATTACATTCAGATATAGTTTTCATGGGATAATTACAAACCTACTGGCCCGTTCCAGTGTTCAATCATAGTTTTTGTGAACCTATTGACCCCTACCAATATCATATAGTTTCATGGGTTTACTGTGAACCTATTGGCCCCTGCCAATATCTTTCCTTAATATTTTAGAATCCTATATTCTGGCCTTCCTAACCTCCTGGATGCTATTCTATTCATTCAAGAGTTTAATCCATTTACATTCACTACTAGGTTAACCTTGGTGGTTCTTCTACCCATTATCCCCAAAATATAGTTATGGGTCCATTAGACAGTGAATATATTCATATTTGAAGAAGCAAAATTAACATTAGCACTCCTGTGGGTTTACGGTCTTTGAAATCATTCCATATAAAACATAAATTTCGAGTCAAACATAAATCCTGGTATGAATAATAATCTAACATCTCAATCCTTTTATATATCTAGTGAGACCACGCCGCTTAGCAAAACGAGTTTTGACCTCACTAGTATCCTAAAACATTTATAAAACCATATAATGTGCTCCTGCATCCACAATGGTTAGAAAATACATTTTCAAAATATTATGATAATATGCATACTTCAAATAGTTAGGATTACTCATCCCCAATTTAATCGAACACCCCATCATAATCATAGTTTTAGGGTCACTATCAACCTATTAGTTTTCATAGGATATTTATGGACTTCCTTTCATAGGCTAATTATTAACCTATTTTTAACTTACGGACTCCCTGTCTGGTTTTATAGCTTTCATGGGATCACTAAGAACTTACTGGCCCCTGCCAATTAACAAAATCATTTCATGGGTTCTCCCTGAACCTATTGGTTATTCCAATAACTTCTTTCTTATCATAGTTTTCATGGGTTAACTAGGAACCTATTAATATCTGTCAAAATTACATCCGGATATAGTTTTCATGGGCTAACTACAAAACCTACTAGCCCCTACCAGTATTCAATCATAGTTCTCCTAGGCTTACTATGAACCTGCCCATCTGACATCTCCCTATACACCTAGTTTTCATAGGCTAACTATGAACATGTTGGCCCCTGTGAATATCATAGTGTTTTCATGGGTATACTGTGAACCTATTGGCCCCAGCCAATACCTTTCCTTAATATTTTAGCATCCTATATTTCCGGTCTTCCTAACCTCTTGGTTGCAATTCTTTCCATTCAGGAGTTTAATCAATTTACATACATTACTAGGTTAACCTAGCTAGTTCTTCTATCCTTTGTCCCCAAAATACAGTTATGCGTCCATATACAGTGAATATATTCATATTTGAAGAAGCAACATTAACATTACCACTCCCGTGGGTTTAAGGTCTTTGAAATACATTTCATATAAAACATAGTTAACTTCTTTAACTTATATTTTATCAAGGCAATACTTCTTCAAAATTACATACTTATAGTCATTACAAAACTCCTTTATTTATGTCATGGGTTTTTCCTTCAAAATTTTGATTTTTGGTTTTAAAACCTTTCGACAACATCAAAACCTTTTCTTTCAACCCCTTTGAAAGCATAAAACTTATTTTCAAAACAATAGGCACCAGCTTTTTAATCCTTTAAAACACTTCTTTCGAAACCTTTCGACCATGTTAAAGTATTATTATATAAGAACAGAAGCATAGCTTTGAAACCACTTGAACCTTTCAAAACCAATGAAGGTTACCCTTCGAAACCATTGAAAGGTCATCCTTTTGAAAGCATTGGGTTTATACTTAAAAATATTACTTTGGGTCATAGGTGAAAATTTTCAAAACCACCCTCTACTTTATAAAACATTAGGGAAGACATTTAAACCTTTCGAATGGGTCGAGAGCTCTTGCTTTCGACCACTTCGGAAGGTTGGGAAGCGGCTTGTAATTACAAAACCAGTAAACCTTTCGATCAAGTCGAAAGTTCCTACTTTTGATCCCTTTGGAAGGTTGAATAAAAATAAAGGCGGTAGTTCTTTTCAAAATTCCTTTGAAACAACCTTTCGAAACCAAACCTTTCGACTATGTCGAAAGGTCTCTTAAATTTATTTAAACCCTAAACTTTCGACCTTGTTGAAAGGTCTTATATAACAATATATAAAAGCCATACATTTTGACCTAGTCGAAAGGTCTTCTAAAACAAACTTTTGAAAACCAAACATCTCAACTGTGTCGGAAGGTCTTTAATAAACATGCAAGTCATTTCCCTTTTCAAATCAAAATAAACTAAGGATCTATCTCCTTCGGAAGCAACCCTTCGAATACAACCCTTTAAATACAACCCTTTAACACCATACCTTTCGACTTAGATCAATTCACTACATACCACCTGAATGATATCATGTGCATTGCTTTCAACCTTGTTAGTCATTGAAGTTGAAAGGTCTTGTTGGAGAGGTCTGAGGCGAAAGGTTCGCTAAAGAAGGCGGAACCAACTTTTTCTGGGTAAAGGCTATTTTTTCCAAAAAAAGTAAACTTTTTGCAACTAACTTGCCTACTTGTAAACGTTTGATTGGCTTTCATAATTTTTTAAATATTTTGGATAATATTTGCCGCAAATTTCCCAGATCTAAACCGATTTAACATTTAACAAATAAGCCCTTCCTCTTATAAAACAATTAAATTATTTAGGTCCCCCTTTCGTAAGAATTTAATTTTCATACTAAATCACTTAGTAAAAATCCAAAAAAATTATAGAAATTTACTTTAATTTTTTATCTAACATATTAAAATTTTAGTCCCAAATTCCTTATATATTCTCCAAAATAATTTATAAACCCAAATAACCTTATCTTCCTTTGAAAATTCATAATGATTTCTCCATGGCTTGGAAAATTATAAAAATTGAAAGCCAACTCCAAAATCATAATTTTTTTACAACATATAATTTTTCCATGGCATTTAAAATCATTTCCTCTAAGTTTTACCCTAAAACTGTATATATCCCTTGTTAAATAACCTTATTTAAACATATATAAATCAAAATCAAGCATATCATCATTCTACATGTCATAAAATCTGATTTATCATTAAATATGAAACTAAATGATATAAAAATCAAAAAAAGATGTAGAAATTATTATTCACCTCTCTTGATATAAGGAGATTAGAGATTGTCTAAGATTGGTTTTCCTCTAGCTTGAATCCTAAGCTTTCCTTAAATTGTCTTCTTTTCTTCTTTCTCCTAATGGCCGACCTTGTTTCTCACGGTTGTTGTTATTTTTGTTTGAGATAAAAATGAATGTAATCCTAATGGGAATGGTATAAGGGTGGGAAGTGTGGTTGTTTACCCTAATGCCCTTATGTTTAATATCCCAACCATTTATATATATGTTCATTAGACTAAATAAGTACCGCCACCTAGTTCATTAATCAACCTCACTCTTCTTATCTACATTATTCTATTTAATTTATTCTTATTAAACCTCCCAAATAATGTCAATAAAATTAAGGGTGTTACATTCTCCCCTCTTTAAAAAATTACGTCCTCAAAATTTAGTAAGGACTAACTAGCAAACATAGCAATCATCTGTAACATCTCCTAACAACCATACTAGCCTATCTGACTAGCAACCAATATGTATAAATCTAATATAGACATACCATCAAAATAGATCAAGATAAGCCTCTCGAATCATATCCTCTGTCTCCTAAGTACAGTCTTTCTTGTTATTGCTCCACTGAATTTTCACCGACTCGACCATCTTGGTCCTTAATCTCTTCTCATCTCTCACTACAGCCCGATCTGGTTGTCTAACAAAAGTCAAATTAAACTCTATTACCAAATCCTCGAACTCAGTTCGAGGGATGGTAGACTTTGGATCATGCACATACTTACGAAGATGAGACACATGGAATACATTATGGACATCTGCCAAATTGCTCGGCAACTCTACTCTGCATATGAGCTTTCCAATCTTTTCTATAATCTGAAAGGGACCAACATACCCGGGGCTAACTTTTCCGACTTACCAAATCATACCACACCCTTCATTGGTGATGCTTTAATGAAAATTTTATCTCCTACAGAGAACTGCAAGTCTTTACGCCTTTTATTTGTGTAACTCTTCTACCTGGATTGAGCTTCCTTTATCCGTCCTCAGATTAACTCAACCTTTTCCGACGCCTCTCTAACCAAATCCGAACCTAAGACCAATATTCCTCCAGTCTCTAACCAACATGCCGGTGATTTGCATGGTCTTCCATACAAAGCTTCAAAATGCGTCATTCCTATACTAGTTTGATAACTATTATTACATAAAAATTCAATTATATGTAGATGATCTTCCCGTGATCCACCAAAATCCAATGCACAAGCTCTCAACAAATCCTCGAGTACATTATTGACTCTCTTTATCTTCCCGTCCGTCTGTGGGTGATAAACTATACTCATCTTGAGCTTGGTGCCTAATACCCATTGTAGACTCCTACAAAATTCGATAGTGAATAATGCATCTCTGTCGCTCACCATGCTACTAGAAATCTCATGAAGTCTAACTATGCTCTTTATGAACAATTTGACCAAAACAGGTGCCATCCTGATTGACTTTACTGGAATGAAATGGGCATTCTTGGTCAACATGTCCACTATAACCCATATACTTTCATTTCCTCTACTTGACCTTGACAACCCGTCTCTAAAATCCGTCAATATCTAATCCCACTTTCAAACTGGAATATCTAAAGGCTGAAGTAACCCACTTGAATTTTGATGTTCGGATTTCACTTGTTGATAGTTAATACACTGCCTAACCCATAAGCCAACATCTCTCTTCATGCCTTCCCGATAAAAGTTCTTCTTCATGTCTTGATGCATCTTGGTCCCTCTAAGATGAATCGTAAACTTTTGATCTATGAAATTCCTGTAGAACTTCCTTCTTTATGTTCTCTACGTCTGGAACACATAACCGTCCCTTCTACCTCAACCATCCTCTTTGGTCAATAGTAAAATCCTTTAGATCATTAACCTCTACTCCTTCCTCAAGACTTCTAATCCTCTCGGCTAAAACTGGATCCTCTCTTTACTTAGAAGCTATCCTTTAAATTAGCACTGGTCAAAATTCCAAACAAGACAACATGGCAGTACTCTGACTAGAACTAACAATAGATCTCAACTGCACACCACAGCTGGCTAAAGCTTCTAGATCCTTCCATTCTGCCAACATTGTTGACACCACACTCAATGTTTTATACTTAGAGCATCAGCTATTTTATTTCCTTTTCTTGGAGTATACTCTATACCTAAATCATAAGCAGCTAAAAAATCCTGCCGTCTTTGCTTCCTCGTATTCAACTCCTTCTGAGAGAATATATACTTTAATGACTTATGATCGACATATAATTCAAATCTCTCTCCTAATAGATAATGTCTCCAAATCTTCAAGGAAAAAGACATGGAAACTAACTCCAAGTGATGAGTAGGATATCTAACTTTGTGCGGTCTAAGATCCTAGATGCATAAGCAATGACTTCACCCTTCTACATCAATACTGCTCCTAATCTAGTGCCACATGCATCAGTGTATATTACCAACCCTCGATTACCATCCGAAACTACTAACACTGGAGCATTAGTCAAAAAACGCTTTAACTTAAGCAATGCTTCCTCACATTTGTCGGACCAAACAAACTTTACTTCCTTCCTAGTCACTTAGTCAAAGGCGCTACTACCTGCAAGAAATCCTTGGTGAATCTCTGGTAATAGCCAGCAAGTCCAAGAAAACTCCTGATCTCGGTTATCGACTCTGGTCTCTTCCAACTATTAATTGGCTCGATCTTAACTGGATCAACTAACAATCCTTTCCTTGAAACCAAATGACCAAGATACTTGACTTCTCTCTTTCAGAAATGACATTTGGAAAATTTTACTTTTAGCTGATTATGCCTCAGCGTCTTCAACACTACTCTAAGATGAATCTCATGCTCTCTTTCATCTTTTGAGTACACCAAAATGTCATCTATAAACACAAATCTATCCAAGGGCTCTCTGAAAATCCAGTTCATCAAATCAACAAAGACAGCAGGCGCATTTGTCAATTCGAATGGCATTACTAACCACTTATACGAACCATATCTAGTCTGAAATGCTATCAATGAAATGCTATCCTCTGCCACTCTCAACTGATGGAATTCCATCGCCAAATCCAACTTAAAATATACTTTGGTTCCACTCTACTGATCAACCAGATCATCTATCCTAGGCAGAGGGTGCCTATTCTTGATCATCCTGTTTAACTTACGATAGTCGATGCACATTCTTAACGACCTATACGGTTTCTTCACAAATACCGCAACTGCTCAGTAAGGCTAAGTACTTGGTCCAATAAAATTCCTTTCTTCAAGATCCACCAGTTGCACCTGAAATTCCTTCATCTCTATCGATGACATCATGCATGGCGGTTTATTGACAGGTTCAACTCTCGGTACAAGGTCTATCCAAAACTCAATAGCTCATTTCGAAGATAATCCAGCAACCGACTCAAAGAAATCTGCAAGCTCTCTAGCTACATGAATCTGATTAAGCTCTTCTCCAACCTCCATGGCATTCAACAAAGCACAAACACGCTTACTAGAATTCTCCATCAGTAAAATGATTCGGTTATGACTATTTGGGTGCCTCAATGATGTTTCCCCATCCTGGTAAAATATCCTAGCCTCGTACTTACCCAACTAATCCATACTTAAGATGAACCCGAAATCTACGAAATTAAAGACATATAAACTGCATGCAAACTTATGACCTAACAAATCAAGTTCTAACTGGTCACATCTCATCCCAAGAGTTGCATACCCTTTTATTGGATCCACAACCCTTAAGGAAGTAACAAGGTATGTGGGTTCTACGCATAACCTATCAACCAAATACTGAGATATAAATGAATGTGATGCATCGGTATCAAAAAGTACCCTAGCTAGTATACTCTGCATCAAAAGCGTACCTTCCATCACACTCTTTCCTTTCTCTGCTGCGGTAGGTCTAGAGGAAGACGGTGGTCCAATAGCAAACACTTTCCCTCTGTCCATCCTAACTAGCTATAGACACTAGTTCTTATAATGCCCAACTTGGTCACAGTTGAAGCATTTCTAATTCTTCTTCTCCATAGGCTTCTTACATTTATCAGTTCTGCATTCATAGGCATAATGGCCCTTCTTGTCACAATTATAACACACTAAACCAGCCTTTATCTTCTTAGCTGCATCCCCTTTCTAGGCTCCCATCTTCTTTAAGAATTTCCTTTTCCTTCCTTGTGAACCCTGGGACTCTATCGGCTTCTCTCTAGGTGAAACAACAAACATCTTTTATGTCGGACGGTCATCTCTACCATCACATGATAAGGCTCCCTTATATGAGTCATAGCCATCCTTCTTTACTCTAGCCTCAAACCCCTAATGAATCTCTCATTCCTCCTGACATCCTTGTCAAACAAAGCATATCCATATCGAGATAGCTCATCAAACTTAGCAACGTATTCGATCACAAACATCTATCCTTGGACAAGATCTATAAACTTCCTCATCAATGCCGACTTGGCAAACTCTGACAAGAACCTCTTCTCAAACCTCCTCCTGAAGTCAACCCATGTCAACTCTTCCTCCGGCACTCCTACCGTCACATTGTTCCACCAATGAAGCGTTAACCCTTGTAACTGTCTAGAGGTTTGCCTTCTCTTATCTCCATCATTCAAGCCTAAGTCTGTAAAGATCCTTTCACAGTTCAACAATCAATTCTCTACTTCAATAGCATCTTTTATTCCAGCAAACAGCTTTCCTCCCAAACTAACATAGTCTCTACTCAGCTTAGCATAATTATAACTAATTGGAACTACATGATTAGCTCTACCAACATTCCCAGTAGCTCCTGCTTGCAATAGATTAGCCAACAATTGATACACCATCCCAGCATCTATTAGCAGATTTCCAACACCAACATTGCCTTCAGCATTTTAATTAGCATTAGCCTGTAGACCTTGGTTTCTTCGAGTATTAGGTCGAGCATTTTCATTGGTTGTGGTGCTTCCTCCATCCATATTTCCTCTTCCGTTTCTTGCCTCCATATCTTCTTTCCCATATATCAACATATGAGCCTTAGTAAGATACAGAAGAACAGTATAAGAGAGGGGAACATGTACTTAGATATATACCTATATATCAAATACAAGTACTTTACTATAGCGTTAATCCAAAACCCGAACTAAATTTCTAAATTCATTGGATTATGTTTGAATAAGCTTTTAGGTTTAACTTTGCTTTTAAAGTTTCATAAACCTATGCTCTGTTACCAACTTGTAACATCCCCTTACTTGGTGGCCTAAAAATATTGGCTACGGATGCTATAGTCATCCATAGTTATTAATCTTCGACGACCAAATACGGCAGTGCTAAATACATTGATACACAGGTCACAAAAATATGGAATTTTTTTAACAATTAAACAAAATATTTCCACATTCAATCAAAACCTCTCATGTTCATTACATAATCCCAAATTATGTTACCCACGTTCAACAAAATATAATTATTACAATTACGCCAAGAGTGACATATGAAGATGCCCCTTTGGTTGATCAGAGTATATGGTAATGCTAATAAATCTGCCTTTATAAACAAACACACAATGGAAAGAAAAAATTTAAATATCTAACTGCCTTCTGCACGTCTTTGGAAGCTTTATTCGTCTAAGAAGAGAACCTGAAAACCTTAAATCTCATACTACTCAAATTCAATTAAGTACCCGAGAGTTTAAGGGAAAAACATAAACTTCCAATCAAACATAAAGCCTGGTATGAATAATAATCTAACATCTTAATCCTTTTAGATATCTAGTGAGACCACGCCACTTAGTGGAACGGGTTTTTCCTCACTAGTATCCTAAAATCTTTATAAAACCTTTTACTGTGCTCCTGCATCCACAATGGTTAAAACATACATTTTCAAAATATTATGATGATATGCATAATTAAAAAAAATTAGGATTACCTATCCCCAGTTTAATCTGACACCCCGTCATAATCATAGTTTTAGGGTCACTATCAACCTATTAGTTTTCATGGGTTTACTAATAACCTGTTTAATGTTTATAGACTCCCCCTCCAGTTTCATAGTTTTCATGGGCTAATTATTAATCTATTTTTAACTTGCGGACTTCCTGTCCGGTTTCATAATTTTCATGCGATCACTAAGAACCTATTGGCCCCTCCAATTAACTAAATTGTTTCATGGGTTCTCCCTGAACTTTTATTCCAATAACTTCTTTCTTATCCTTGTTTTCATGGTTAACTAGGAACCTATTGACATCTATCAATATTACATCCGGATATAGTTTTCATGGGCTAACTACAAACATATTGACCCCCACCAGTATTCAATCTTAGTTTTCCTAGGATTACTATGAATCTGTCTATCTGACATCTTCCTATACACCTAGTTTTCATGGGCTAACTACGAACCTATTGGCCCCTGCGAATATTATACACTTTTCATGGGTTTACTATGAACCTATTGACCCCTGCTAATATCTTCCCTTAATATTTTAGCATCCTATATTTTGTCTTCCTGACCTCTTGGTTGCAATTCTATCCATTCAGGATTTTAATCATTTTACATTCACTATTGGGTTAACCTAGCTGGTTCTTCTACTCTTTACCCCCAAAATACAGCTATGGGTCCATTATACATTGAATATATTCATATTTGAAGAAGCAACACTAACAATACCACCCTGTGGGTATAAGGTCCTTGAAATACATTTCATATAAAACATAATTAATCCTTTAACTTATATCAAGAAAATACTTCTTCAAAATTACATACTTATAGTCATTATAAAACTTCTATATTTATGCTGTGGGTTTTTCCTTCAAAAATTTGAGTTTGGGTTTTAAAACCTTTCGACAACATCGAAACCTTTGCTTTCGACCCCTTCGAAAGCATAAAACTTATATTTAAAACAATAGGCACCATCCTTTTTAATCCTTTAAAACACTTCTTTCGACAGCTTTTGACCATGTTAAAGTACTATTACTTAAGAGTAGAAGCATAGCTTCAAAACCACTTGAACCTTTCGAAACCAACGAAGGTTACCCTTCGAAATCATTGAAAGTTCATCCTTTACAAAGAAATGGTTTTATATTTAAAAATATTACTTTGGGTCATAGGTGAAAGTTTTCAAAACCACTATATACTTTATACAACATTGGGGAAAACATTTAAAATTTTGACTGTGTCGAGAGCTCCTGCTTTCGACCCCTTTGGAAGGTTGGGAAGCGGCTTGTATTTATAAAACCAATAAACCTTTCGAACAAGTTGAAAGCTCTTGCTTTCGACCCCTTCGGAAGGTTGAATAAAAGTAAAGGCGATAGTTCTTTTTAAAATACCTTTGAAACAACCTTTCAAAACCAAACCTTTCGACTATGTCGAAAGGTCTCTTAAATCCATTCTAAACCTAACCTTTCGACCTTGTCGAAAGGTGTTATAATACAACTTATAAAAGCCATACCATTTGACCTAGTCGAAAGGTCTTCTAAAACAACCTTTTGAAAACCAAACCTTTCTATTGTGTCGAAAGGTCTTTAGAAAATAGGCAAGTGAATTTTCTTTTCAAATCAAAATAAACTAAGGATCCATCTCCTTCGGAAGTAATCCTTCGAATGCGATACTTCGACACCATACCTTTCGACTTATATCAATTCACTATATATCACATGAATGATATCATGTGCATTGCTTTCAACCTTATTGGTCATTGAAGTCGAAAGGTCTTGTTCGAGAGATCTGAGGCGAAAGGATCGCCAAAGAAGGCGGAACCAACTTTTTATGGGTAAAAGTTGACTTTTCCAAATAAGTAAACTTTTTGAAACTAACTCTCCTACTTGTAAACGTTTGATTGGCTTTTATAAATTTCTAAATATTTTGGGTAATATTTGCCATAGTTTTATCAGAACTAAACCAATTTAACATTTAACAAATAAGCCATTTCTCTTATAAAACAATTAAATCATTTAGGTCCTCCTTTCACAATAATTTAATTTTCATACTAAATCACTTCGTAAATATCACCAGAAATTCTAGAAATTTACTTTAATTATGTTATCTAACATTTAAAATTTTAGACCCAAATTCTTAATATATTCTCCAAAATAATTTATAAACCCAAATAACCTTATCTTTCTTTGAAAATTCATAATAAATTCTCCACGGCTTGGAAAATTATAAAAATTGAAACCCAACTCCAAAATCATATTTTCTATAACATATAATTTTCCCATGGTATTTAAAATCATTTCCTCTTGGTTTTACCCTAAAACCATGCATATCCCTTATTAAACAACCTTGTTCAAACATACATAAATCAAAATCAAGCATATTATCATTCTACATACCATAAAAACAGATTTATCATTAAATCCAAAACTATATGATGTAAAAATTAATGTAGAGATGTATAAATTATTAATCACCTTGCTTGAAATAAGGAGATTAGAGATTGTTTGAGATTGATTTTCCTTTAGCCTGAATCCTAAGATTTCCCTAAATTTTCTTCTTTTCTTCTTTCTCCTAATAGCCGACCTTGTTTCTCACAGTTATTACTATTTTTGTTTGAGATAGAAATGAATATGCAAAACCTAATGGAAAGGGTGAGATGTGTGGTTATTTATCCTAATACCCTTATGTTTAATATCCTAACCATTTATATATATGTTCATTAGATTAAATAAGCAAGACCACGTAGTTCATTGACCAACCTCAATCTCCTTATCTACATTATTCTATTTAATTTATTCTAATTAAATCTCCTAAATAATGTTACTAAAATTAGGAATGTTACATTCCTTTTCATTTTATAAGACACGTCTTATAAACCAAATTTATACAAAATTATCTTTAGACATTAACTTCCTTTATTTTAGTAAGCCTTTTAACCATGTAAACTTGTTAAACGTACATTATTAATGAATGCCTTATAGTAAAATCGTGAAACTGAATTCACAAAGCATTCATATTTAATTTAATCAAACCACAAATGTTAATAAACTGGTTGAGCATAAATAATCAGTTAAAAAATGATGATAAATAAATATCATCATTTCCTAACAAACAATCACCAAAAATAATAATTGTATCACTTTCGAAAATTATTCTTTTATATGTAAAATATAATCCTAGGTAAAATTATTTCATTTACCTATTCCGAAACAATATAAAACATTTTTCTAGCATTAAAAAATACGCACTCTCATATATAATATACTCATTCTATGGGTGTCGCTTACCATATCACTAATGAGTTTACCCCATTAGCGCCAAGATTCTCGCTTAACCTTCAGCTCTAATACCAAATGTAATCACTAGCCTTTCCGACCCTCAAAAGTCAACAATAATACATCCATGATATTCACATGCCGAACATTCAAGTGCTAGAGAGGCATATTGTTAGGGTGAAAAAAAGAAAAGACAGAACATAATCTTACAATGTGACAAGTAATATATAATATCCAAACGGTCTTTACAAAAGAAAACTTTACAACAATCAGAGTCTAACCTATCATCAGATTGGACAGTTGTACCAGCCTGTCCGTACAGTTGATGATAAATACAAAACAAGAAATATAGCAGAAAATAAAATACGTCAGCTCTCGGAGGCATCCAGCTTGTCACCTGAAGCTCCAAAGCGTCCATAGCTAACTCTAGAAAAAAATACTCAAGTCAGACCCGAGTATTATAAGAAAATATCGCCCGGATAGTTTGGCAAACCAGCATGAGAAACTCAAATCAAATGGATTGTTACATTATTAAACCATTTCAAAATTGAAGGTATCTCGTAAGACCACGCCGCACATAAACATGGACAATTTTTTACCTTACTATTACCAAACCACTTCAAATAGAAAATCCGATGATATTATAATAATGCCTAGTGTTCAAAATATTTATTGAATCATAGCCAAAATTATTACATTAATTACACTCCAACATATGTACTATACAACTAAGTCCATAAAGGCACATATTAGAAAATGGATTCCATACAATAACATGGCAATTGGGCACCATCTATCACAGTACACCTCTAGAAGATGTTCCGAGGGCCAAACATGGATCCCCACCGACACACAACCGACCTACCCCCTTCCTAGATAGTACTAAATATGTCATCACATCCTTTTCCTTGAGAGCTCTCATGCACATACCAAATCCATAAATAATGGTATAGAAGGGCGATTATCATACCCTAATGAGTGCGACCCACACAGCCTTGACATACCTCCTTTGATTTTGGTCATCCTAGGGTGTGAAGCTAGAGGCTATGTTTTACTTTAGCAAATCCTACCTGGAATGCTAACACTGCCCACCAAGTAACAATGCAATGCCAGCATTCATCCATATAAGTTGTTTAAGCTATGAACATACCGAGGACACTACTTCTACTACATCCTTTTTGGAATCATCTTCAGGATTAGCAGCAAGTTCCCATCACTTCAAAGAACTCCATCTTTGATTCCATCATCGTCAAGATGTCCAAATTCGAACGCATATGCTGGTTCGAAGTGTTTTTCATACTTATTCAATTTTGGTCTCTCTGAACCAAAATTCGAAAGCTTTTCGATTGAATCAATCCCCTTTCATAAGTAAGCAGATTATAAGAGTCCCAAGGGGTTCTCTAATATACCCCTTAAAGCGAAAGACATTCATCGGAATGAGTTCTCCTAAGGGAATCTCAAACCAATGACATCGCGAAGCTTTCATATACTTCTTAAGTCAAAATAGATCAAGTTATCGATAATGGACAAAGCACTATCTGGTGTAAGTATAGTTTGCATATAAAAAATCGGACATCATGTATTTATCACCACTTTCCGATTTCAAAGAGTATTATCCCTCGACTAACAATAAAGTCAGACAAGTCTTAATTCTCACGATAGAGATGAGTTTCCATACCTCGGAATTTGTTGTCGAGTATAAGATAGTATCTTGGACATACTTAATAATCATGACCTATTTATCGAAATTGACCCTCTCATACTTATTACATTTTCGACATTTCAACTTCTCTATCCCTTTCCCAGAATCAAAGTCATATAAGTTAAGGTACTGGTTGCACTATGGCCTTACCTTAGTTAAAGCACTTCAATTCTAATTCTCACAGATAAAGGAAAGTCTATTTATTGGCTTTTAGTGTTAAATACAAGACAAATTACTTTCCATAAATGTGTCAAATTTGAGCAGTACTTTATCTTATTTGTTTTGCAACTTAATGGCATCGACAAAGAAATCCCTTGAATAAATCAAAACCATTTTAGAAAAATATGAAAATCAATTCCAAAAATTTATTTCCATGTCTCGAAGTCTAGAAAAAAGGATCCAAGAGTTCCACATACTTGGTATCAAAAACATTTTTAAAAAATCACTTGCATAAACCCAAGTTTGATTTAAAAGCTAACCTCTTTCCATTATAGAAATAACCACATTTTTGGTCAATGAATTCCAAAGCACTTTTGAACATCGTCCCTTTATAAAAGTAAATAACTTATTTCATAATAACATAGTGTTATAAATTAACTTCTTTTTCAATTTTGTGAAATCATTTACCATAACATAAAATGTTATAGTTCATAATCTCTTTCCTTTTCTTGAAAACATTTGTTACAATAATAATATTGTAATCCATGATTCTTTCCTCTTTTAAAATACTTCTAAAATCCTTTTAAAACAAGTTTGAAACTTGTATTTGAACATCCCCATCAAAGGCAGCTGCTTTTAAGTAAACTTGACTTTTGAAAACCAAGGCGTAAAATTCAAACTCTTGTTTAAAGAAGTAAATAAATTCTTAAAAATATGTTTGGATCTTCAAACTTCCTTTTAAATTCTCATAAAAAAATTTGAAAATACTTTTCAAAATATGTCAAATAGACAACTCTTTTTTCTTAACAAAAATCAAAATTTTAAAACTACGTCCGTAGCAACTATCACTATATGGACCATGACCTTTAAAAAATTGTTTTGTAAATAAAATAACTTTTAAACCACTTTAATACCTTTGTCAAAGGTTTGAAAAAAATTTAGAATTCGGAAATTATTTTAAAAACATATTAGAAAACAAGTATAAATTGCTAAAAATAAGCACGAGATTTCAGTGTCGCAATAAAAACAACAATAAGTTATAATTAAGGAAGTTCATTTTTTACCACCACAAGTATTTACATAGCTAATAACATATGTAAATAAAAATAAATAAAGCAAAGAATCTTTTAGGACTTCCCTACAATATTTTATTCTTCGAAGTGCTTCCGTAGTGACCTACTAGCTACGAAGATACTTTGACTTCATTTTGCTTTTGTCCCCTATAAAATAATGGATTATTTATGCCATCCACTTTCGAGCGAAAACTAAAACCAAACAAGCAATATAAATATGGCATATAACACAGGCAAACAACTACCAAATTATTACAACATTTTGTCTATTTAAAGCTAATTTAAAGTGAGAAATCTCACTTTAAATTTGACAAAGCTCCTTCCAACTACCAAAATAACATAAAACCACCTCTCCTCCCCTCCCCTCCCCATGCTCTAATAGCTCATAGCCATAGGCCTATTTGTGTTTGGCTTCAAAAGTTTGAAACTTTGTAGTGTGGAAAGGTCTGCAAAATTATTATGTACGTGTTTATGAATTTAAAGAAGAAAAAGAAGTAATATATAAAAACGTTCTTTAGGAAACAAGGATAAGAAAGTAGAGAAGGAAGCGAAAAGAAAAGGTGTAAGAAATGGAAAATGAAACAAAGTGAGAAATGGAAAATGAAACAAAGTGAGAATGAAAATGGTTTGTTCTTTTCTAAGAAAATAAAAAATGACAAATTACTAGACTAACCCTATACCAAATTACACAATTAACCCTCCTTAATTCATACTACACCCTTCCTTTTTTCCTAAACTAATACCCTTACTTCTTTCCAAAGCTAACACATGCCAATATATGTGCTCATCATTTCCATGCACACAAATTTCTGTAATTTTGTCATAGATTTTGTGTTTTGTTAATTTATATTAGAAAAGAAAAGTCTTCTTTCACTTTATTAACTTAAGTATATTTTAAATTTATTTTAACTAAACTATACCATTAGTATAAATATTTATTATTTGCATATATCTGTACATATATACCTAATGTGCACAACACATTTCGACAACTTTTAGTCGATTAAAATTTGAAATGCTAAAAAATGATTTTCGATCACATTTTCAATTTTGATCGAATTATTTATCTTTGTAAGAAAAATTTAAAAAAAAGTTTACCATCATTATTAATTAATTAAAGAGGGTTATTTTTCCATTAAAATTCATTAATTAAATATTTACAATTTGTCAAATATTCAAAAATCAAGCGACAAAAGTTCGTGTTGTTACAGTCTTAGATGCCTATTTAATAGGTGTAGCATTTGTGTGCATGTGATTATCGTCGAATATTTAATTGGCATGTGCAACCTATTAAATAAGCATAACTAACCTATTCATATTAAATAAGCATCGAAAACCTAACGGCCATAAAATGACTGCTTTCTCCTTTAACGGTTACTTCTATTCAAACATCCATAAATACCCACTTTCAATCTTCAAAATACATCACATTCTACACTACTTCTAATAGATCGGTTACATTTTATAATAACCCTTCTCGAAATGGGTCTAATTTTTCACTCAACATAATCCCATCGAACCTTAGGCCCATTCCAAAGTTGGTTGTTGGCTGGTAAAACTGATATCATGAACAATATATATAGCTATCTATTTATGCTACCAGAATGTCACAATGGAATGAATAATATATAATATCAAAAATAAATACTCGTTTCATAAAAATTCAAATCTTAGAAGTACAATATATCATCTCGAACATCTAAAATATAGTATCCTAAAATAATAACATGTTTGAGCTGGATACATTAAAATATTATAAAAACATAAATAAATAGATAACTGCCATAAGTCCTCACCTCCGCCTTCATCCACTTAATCAGTGTCATCTCCCCTGACCTCTATGTTATAAAGAGGAGGGGGTTTGAACAAAAATATCCAATGAATGAAAATTTTGAGTCTTACTATAATAATATTTGGGCGATATCATTTTAGATAAGTCATATGTCTTACTCATTCTTTGCTATATCCTCCATAAGATACCTCCAACTGTAACCTCGAAAGCTATTCTAGTACAATTCTACATCTTACACTCTTCCATTCTATCTCTATAACTTACCTTCAACTGTTGGCCAAATGCCTTTTCTACTCCCATGCTAGTACCATCAGTCATGTCCTAATAGTGAGAGAAAGTACATAGGCCACTTAATACCTCTTTATTGGGAATTAGACAGACTCTGACCATTTAATATCTGTCATTTAGGAAGATCCCCATCATTTAATACCTAACCCAAGGCATAACTCTCTTTGGTACTCCCTAACTAACATCGCACAAAATCTCATTAGGCCAATTAATACTTCTTTGAGGTGTTAAGAACCTCTGGGTCAAGTGGCTAGGGGATGACGCTTTAGACAAAGATTCTAAATGTCATGGGTTCGAGCCTCCAAGATATCTAAAAGAGTGCTCTGCTTTGATGAAATATCACTTATGTTATCAAAAAATACTTCTTTATGGGAAAAGGCGACCCCTAAAATAGCCATTTAATACCTCAACCCTTAAGCGGACCCCTCACGAGATTCCTACCATCACTTTTAAACGATTATCTCGACCAATTAGTACTTCTTAATTAGGATGGATGCGGACCCTACAACAACCACTTAGTACCCTCGATCTAGAAGCAGGTCCTACGTATTATGGCCCATAACTCAAACTGTGATATCTCACATTAGTCTAACTATTCGTAGGCACTGGTAGCTAGATTAACTGGGCAGAATTACCTTACGGAGTTGAGACTATTCTTGCGTCCAACGTAGGTACTTAATATATGCAATGTCTCACTCACACTATTGGTAGCCATATTAGCTGGGCAGACCTCCGTGTGCTTTTGACCGACCTCACATTCTTTAACTTAGTCATAATTCCACTCTCCTAATATACTTCCCTATCTATACCTCACAAGAATTTGCATTAAGGCTATACAAGGAAAAGTCTTATTCGCCTTTAATTATGGATTATTCTCCATAGTTATCCTTAACTTCCTCCTTATTTAATGATATTTACTAACCTATTTATTCTATTGTATTGTTACATTATTAGTTATATGCTAATATTATAATTATATTTACGCTTTAATTCAACTAACTAATATATATTCCTAAATCGTGCACAAAATAGTCACGTCCTATACTAATTGTTAAAATGTCAAAACTTCCAAATTTATACAAGTTTAGCTCCATACAAAAAATAAATTAGCTAGTATCCTTGGTCCAACAATAGAATTGTGTTAATAAAATAAAATCAAATACCAAATTTATTTTTTATTAATCTAGTAGAATCTGCATTCCTATTTCAAGGAATAATGCTTACAATTTAAACCCTTTATATTCTATTTTACTTTTTCATATATGAACTTGAAGTGAAAAAGGGATTTATATTTAAATTACTGAAATGGGCACTGCGAACTACGAATGAGAGAATCTGTACTTTACATACCATTTTTTGACTTAATTTCAATTTTTAGAACCCTTTAACATACCAATAGAGAAGAGTTGGAAGTGGAATAAAATATAAAATATTCAAATTGTGATAACAAAACGAATTCTACTATTTTAATATAAAATAATTGAGATTCCAATAAACATAATAACTAACATTTTGTTTTGGGGGAATTTTGGGTTTTAGTTTAACGTTTTCATGAACAAATTTCCCGAAGCATATAACAAATCCAAATTTCTACTATACGAATACTAAAATGTGAAAAACTAAGATTTCTACTCATGAAGAATTTGCCAACCTCCTTTTGGATTTCATTCATGCTTGCTCCTAATTTCTTTTTGGAGTATACAACAATTGGATTGTGTTAACTAGGTTTTTTAACCAAGTAGAAATCAATAGGAGTTAGAACGTAGGTATGAAGATAGAATGACTTGAAACTTGGTAGAAATACTCAGAAGGACAAGAGAAAAGGCTCTATAAAGTATGGACCCAAAATAGGTTGTCCTTAACTCGACCTGAGTTAAGCTCCTTGAGTCGGTACCAAGTTTAAATGCCTCTTTATGGCATCTCCACATTTTTTCCAAGTGATCCCTTAGTCTTCCTAAGCATTTCTAAGAAGTTTCATAGAAATCGGATGTGTCGATCGTCAAGAATAAAGATGTGACAGTTTAAACGGTAGGATAATCCAAGTCATAAAAGAATGATAATCAAAACTTATCACCAGTCAGCCAAATTACATAGAGGATATCTAAACTAACAAAGGAGAACAATACAAGAAGGGGTTGGCTAAGGATCAAACATGGCACTGAGTTAAGGCCTTAATTCATTACCATCTTTAGCCCTTAAATCGTCTCGTCATGATTTTTATGCAATCTTGGGTTACTCTCTAAGCTTCTGTAGTAGTGGGCTTTTGATCCAATGTGACTGCTACGTCTATAAATACAAAACTTATTGCAACCAAGAGAGGATTTGGATTCTTCTATCACTACGCAAGACCTCCATATATTCTCCAACTCTTTTCTCTATACCATAGTCACCAAGGCAGCTATTCCAGGAAATTTTAGGACTTAGAATCAGTCTAACCCCAATACTTGTGCCTAATTCTTTCTTAATAACCTTGTAATCTCATTTAAGCTGGATTAAACCAATAATAAAAGATATAAAGTGGGCATAAGCTTAGTAAACAACCGAATCACTATAAAAATCCATGCGTCTCATTTATTTTTCTACTATTTTCTATTATATTTGCTCTTTTCTAATAGGGCTAGTGCTTTCACATCATACTCCAAGATATTAATCCATTTTTTGGGTTATCATTTTGGTGCTTTCACTAAGAACAAAGAAGCCAGGTTCAAATCTAGCTATCTACTTTGGACTGGATAGATCCAGAGGTTGGATCAAGAAAGTTTGCTTGAAGAAGATTAGAGATTTGCTATTCTAATAACTCCTAGAAAGAAAATAACATCTGGAAGATCAGTTGGAATAACACTTGTTATTGATGAAACCAATCTCAAATAAATGAAAGTGAATAACGGTAACAGTCATTGAAAAGAGATTAATGCTGGAAACCTAGAACCAAGCGCTTTTGCTCAACATGAGGTTGTAACCAGAGAGAAGCTTAACTATATGGTTAGTCAACTTAACTAGAAGATAATTGATAGTTAAAAGGCTTTTATGTACAAGATTGATGCTTTGCTAGCGCTACAACCATCAACTGCCCCAAGGACTAAGTCGAAAACTGCAGAGGCTATGGAATAGAGAATTCTTTCGTCTCAGGATTGAATAGAAGGGATGGAAAGTAAAAGGCAAAAGGAGATTGTTGGTGAAGAAATTGAAATTGTTATTAATCGTAATGAAAATACCTCTCCATTCAGAGGACAACCTGCCTCAAACCCTAACCTTGGAGGAAAAACTCCACAAGGGGATATTGCAATGCTTCTGTCTGATTCGTAAGATGACATGCAACTTGAGGATAAAGGACTGGAATTGATTGCTGATGTAGGCATAAAGCCAACCATGCACCAATGGAACTTTACAGGAGAGGTTCTCGCGTAGAGTGGAGAACCTAGACTTTAGTTAGCAAACCAAGGTCGTTTTCAAAGTTAAACGATCGACTTAGTCCGTGACAGTAGACCTATGGACTACCGAATCGATGAGGCATTCATTGCAGAAATGGTTAAACGCTTGATGGAAAAAGTAAGGGCAAGAAAGATGATATTTGAGCTCTAGAAAAAGCCAAACTTCATTGACTGAAAAAGTTTTTAAGAGAAGAGCAACCTCAGAAGTTTACAATGCCCATGTGCCATCTTACAGCAGGACGATGAACCCCAAACAACATTGGTATAAGTACAATTGGCATATGGATGGGGTTAGGGCAACGAATGTTGTCTGCTGCAGTTGTTTCGCTACCATCTTGGAAGGTATTACTTCTACATGGTTTATTGAACTCCCACCAAGATCCATTTCTACATTTGATGAGTTGGCAAGGAAATTCTTGGAATAGTTCAGGCGTCACAGGGCACAACCAAATGATGTAATGTCTCTGTCTGGCCTTTTCTAGGGACCAAATGAGTCATTAAAAACCTTTAGGAGCTGTGCAATGCTATGGTTATTGATGAGCAATCCTAATGAAGATATGTTAATCATGGCTTTAGTCCGAGTTATCCATTCGAACATAGACTCTGGAAGATGGATTAAGATGAAACAACCAACCACCATGAAGGAGTTCAACCAAAAGGCAAGTCAATATTTGAGATTGGAAGAGGTACATGCATCGGAGGCAAGACTACCAGTATGCAACTAAAGGAGATAGTTCAGAGCAATCTAACGATTAATCAGGATGGAAACAATTCCGGAGCCATGATAAGAAATGTAGGGGAAGATGGAAATCAGAAAAGGAAAAACTAGAATACTAGTAAGCGTGATGGGAATGGAAAGCAAATTAGGAACCTGAGTCTCGAGGAGTATATGCCAATGAATGACAGCCTGAAGAACATCTACCTTTCAACTCAGGGAACTGAACGAGACAACAAGCCTCCTAGGATGGAAAAATATGAATGACAGAAGAAATCAAGGAAGTTCTGCAGCTTTTATGAGACTTACGAGAATAATACGAATGAGTGCCGACATCTAAAAGATTAGATTAAGGAATTAATTAGGAACCACAGGCTCCAGCGGTACGTGAAGAAATCACAAAACTATGACCAGCTTATTGGACCCCAAGTTCCAAGTACTCAAGGAAACCAATCTGGACCCAAGGGAGAAGGATTCAAATAGACGGAGCAGAGACTAGTTATCGGCATTATTTCCAATGGACCTCACCCATCATAGATGAGCTGGGGAAAGACGGAGCAATACGCGAGTTCACTAAAGCATGTCCGGAAAGAAACTTGATTTTGCTAGTGTGGATGGTGCCCCAGCCAAGCAACAAAGAATGCTCAATGATGACATAGTATTTCTAAACCGAGACACTGAAAAAGTTGCATGTGGATTTGGAAGACCCGCCAGGTATATTTGTTTTCTATAGTTGTTGTTTAAGAGGAATTAGGATAACACTGGATGCTCCATATTATTTGATTCTAAAGTTTTATCATGCGTCGGTAGTAGAAGCCCCCCTTCATAATTAATTTTGATTTTGATTTATTTCCCATTGGAGAAATCCTAAAATATATTTTGAATATAAAATTCTAGGTAATAAGTTCTGAATTTATCTTTTGAAATAATTGGACGCATATTACATTATTGCATGATATCCTCTGTGTTTTGTTGCATATGGTCGATATCTTTCTTTGGTTCCATGTGATTTTATACCACCTTGAAGTTGCATGTAGATTTATGTCGGGCTAGTTTTTGCATGTAGAGTTCCAACAATATTATCTATTACATTATATTGCTCTTTTATCAGCCTGACTCTATTT
This sequence comes from Allium cepa, assembly GCA_030765085.1. Taxonomy (NCBI): domain Eukaryota; kingdom Viridiplantae; phylum Streptophyta; class Magnoliopsida; order Asparagales; family Amaryllidaceae; genus Allium; species Allium cepa. The sequence goes on along the minus strand of CM060940.1, from coordinate 416,855,666 downwards.
TGGATTGTGTAAGTACAGGTAAGCAAATGTTTGCTATTTGATTTCTTGTGCACCTACATTAGCTGATAAGTTACTTGCAAAAGTTTAAAATTTTAACATAACATAATAAATTAAGAAATTAGAAATTAGTTGACGATTTTATACCCCAGATATGTGTAGCCACTTGGCTTCTATTTTTTTGGTTGGTTTGGGGCCAATAGAGGCAATTTGTAGTTGTTTCGATTGAGTCGCGCAAAGGAGTCGCAGTCGAAATTTTTCTAACACTTGAGAATTAATTTAATAATAAGTTTAATAACTCATTTAATTAATAAATTTTAAACTAAAGGGTTTGGGGACTTTTTATTCATTTCAAATTTCGGGGCGAAATTCTTTTAAGGGGGAATATTACAACCCAAAATTTTGGTCATTGAATTTTAAATGTTTAATTAATTTAGAATATTTAAAATTATTGGATTTTAGAATTTAATAACTTGAATTGAAATATAATGATCATTTAATTATTTGAATTATGAATTAAATATTAATTAAATGGATTTAATAAAATAATTTAACTCCTTTTAATTAATATATGATATTGGTGAATTTAATTTGTAAATTTATCTGCAATGATAAATAGATTGGGTAAATATCGACAGCTGGATCGAAGATATTAAAAAATATTTAAAATGTGTACAATTAGCATTCTAGGGCACTGTCTTGTATTTTGACAAAAATTATGCCATTGATCAGGAATAATAAATTGTTGTATACCAACGAGTTTCGTAACTACTGGATGTACTGTATGGTCATGCAAGCTCAAAACGCATAGCGGTTAATTTTAGAGAATTAAAATAATATTATTTGATTTTAAAAGCTAACTTCTGTATAGATTGAAATTGGGTCCCAAAACTAGTTCCATTGAGTTTGGAATAGGGGAATTTAGCTAGGAACATCAATGGGCACGCTTTGTTTGGAGTTCGTGTGTTTTGGGGCATGAATAGCGCCGGTTTGAGAATTCTATATAAGGACCTCCATCCCTCTCTATTTGCTCAAGCCCTAATTTTGTAACCCCAGCGACCATTTTTTGTTTCGTATTATCTAGGGACCAATGTCATTCAGGCCGCTAGGGGCATTTTGGTCGAAGGTATCAATTGGGATATTGTTTATTGTGGCGAGGGGTGAAGTTGACCGATGCAAATTACATGCGGTGGCTCGTGGCGGTGGCCATTTGGGGTTGAACATGGTAGCGTTTTTGGCTTGGCGATGGCGATTTTGGTGTCGTGAGGTATCAAAGTAGGTGTTATTGGGGAGCTGATGGTCGGGGCTCCATTCTGGTGTAGTGAGGTGGTTTTGGGTGGTCTATGGCAATAGCAGTGAGAAAAAAAAGTGGAATGGTCGACTTCGAAGGTTAGTGGCCGAAGAATTGAACGAGGAAGATGATTACGGTTTGTTAATTAGGGCTAATGATATAATTATTTAAATTAATTATATTATTTAACTTGAAAATATTATTAAATCCATTATTAATTCATACGAGGTCGGAATCGAGCGTGGGGAGTTGCTTGGACTCGTAGGAATGTCTTCTTCATTATGGAATTGGATTGATTGAATTTGGAGATAATGGAATTTTATGCTAAAAATCAAAAGCCTTGTTCAATTTTAGTTTAAACTGAAATGCTTCAGCGATAACTGAAATTTCAATGAGTTAAACTCATATTTTTGGTTAATCAGTATATTATATAATAGATAAAACTTATTTATTGCCTACTTGGATGTTAGTTTATATTGTTGTTTGATGGACTGTTCAGATTGGATTTCGATTTTATAAATTCATATAAGTATACATATTGTTGTTTGTTCCTACCTAGTAGCGGATGGAATAAATAACCATTTCGTTGCAAGGGACAAAAAAAGAAGTCGGAGTGTTATCATAACGAACAGGTCGCTACGAAACACTTCGAAAAATACATATACATATGTATAATTTACAGAAGACATTTGTAGAGAGACCCAAATGGGTTTCTCGCCATTATTTATTTATTGTTATTTGCATTATATTTATATAATCCCATTGCTTATATTAATGTTTAGTTGAAATAATCGTGGTAGTCTACTTGAATTGTTTAAGTGTCATTGTAGCGATTTTTCACTATATCGTCAGTTATTGAATATCACCTCCTTAAAACTTTATGTGTTGAACTTGAGCTTCTTTTTTCACAAAATAGACAAATAAAATTCATTAATAATTTTGATTAATGGTATTTTTATTTAATCAATCATTTTAATTTATGATGTTTGAATTTAGTAAATCATTTTAATTAATGATATTTAAAATTAATTAATCATTTTAATTAATGGAATTTTAATTAATAGAATTTTAATTCAATCAAGTATATTAATTAATGATGTTTTAAATTTAGTTAATCATTTTAGTTAATGATGATTAAATATAATTAATCATTTTTAATTAATGATACTTGGATTTAATTACCAATTTTAATTAATGATGTTTGAATGTTATTAATCAATTTAGTTAATAATATTTGGATTTAATTAAGATTTTAATTAACGGTGTTGTTAAAAATTAATTGACAAATTTAATAAAAGAGTTTAAAGTAAATCGACTGATTTAATAATAGTGTTCTAAAGCTACTTAATTGATTTATTAAAAATGTTTTAAAGTTAATCAATTAATTTGACAAAAGTGTTTAAAGATAATTGAATAATTTATTAAAAAAATTATAAATTTGTATATAAATTATCCTTTAGGACAAAATAACATTATTTTAAATTTATAAAGGTGTTTGAATTGATTTATTATCCTTTAGGATAATAAGTGTTGCTTAAACTTTTTAAATGCTGGTTTATAAATGAGAAAATCTTTTAACAAAAATTGTTTAAATATAAAGCTAAGGGTAAATTATTTGTGGTTTACAGCAAATAATGTTTTAATTACATTTGTTTTTTATCCTTATTTTGATACACTTAGTGTTTTCCCTCGAAATGGAATATTTCAAAGAGTATTGTAATAACCCGCAAATCCGTACCCCTTGAGTCAACACTATTCTACCAAAAATCCGCTCAAGTTGTACAGAAATACGAACCATTTGGATTGAAGAAGAAGCGGTAGAAGAAGAAAATAGAAAACAATATAAGAATCTAATCATCGCAGCGGAATAAAATATAATAGATAATAAATAATCTTTACTCAAAAATCAAATATCTCTGTTTGTATATTACATCATCAAAGTACATCAATCACAGCTCAACATCAACAACATACAAATGGATACACAGCAACTTAACATAGCGGAATATATATATATATATATATATATATATATATATATATATATAAACAAGTACGGAAGTACGTATCGTCATCCAGCTCGTCTCCTGAGCTCCACAGCATCAAATCCTGTATCCTATAATACTCGGTCTGACCCGAGCATTACAGTTAAATAACACCCGAGTCAATCTGGAATACCATCGTGAGAAAATCACACTCAGTTGATTATTAAAGTTTCAAAAATCCTTTGAAAACAAAAGCATCTCGTAAGACCACGCCACAAATTGTCGAGTTTTTACCTTATGATAGCTAAAACAATTTTTATAGAAATCCTCTGATATTATAATAGGGTCGATATACAAATACGTATAAAATAGCCAAAATTGTTACATCTATTAAATTCCAGCTACTAGCCACAGAGTGGGTAATACAAACAAAACTCGTACAAGGCTCGTAGGGAGAATGGATTTCCAACTAATCACTAGGCATTGGGGTACCACCTGTCACAGTACGTGGCGTAGATCACAGTACCGAGGAGTACGTCCGCTTCCCTGCAACACAAGATCGGGACTACCCCTTACTGGATAATCTCGAGTGAGATCACCCCGCGGTTGGGATCAGCAACCGTCCACTAAGCCGAAGTAAAAAGGGACATCTAGGCAGGGATGACCTCACCCTGCTTGGGTGCTACCCACCTAGCCTTGCTGCATAACCCCTGATTTTCGGTCATTCCTATTTGATGAGGCTTGAGGCTAAGCGTTACCTTTTTATAATATATTCCTTAGAATGCCCATCGTCCACCTGACGATGTTTCGCAAGCATTCATCCATACAAGTCCGTCCCGGGTTCGAACGGAACCGAAAGCACTATTCCTACTACATCCATTTTGAAAATATCCTCAGGATTAGTAGCGACTAGCCCTTGCACTTCACTGCTCCATCTTCGAATCCAAACTCGTTTCCACGAAACGTACAAACCGGATCGAAGTGGTTTTCGAGAAATAAATCTCGATCCCGGTCTCTTCGAAACGATCAACGTATTTGGCCAATATTGATAGTCGGTTATTTAACTATCAATTAATATTTAGAAACAACCATCAAACAATAAATAATTTCTCAAATTATTTATTACTCTCAAAAATATCTTCACAAGGTATATTTCTATTTTCATCCCTTTGAAAATAGTTTCAAATCATCCTCCTTTTCTCAGAATAAATTCCGAGTATTTCCATTTCCACTGGAATCACCAAGCACAAAACTTTAGATTTTTAAAATAATTTAAAAACACTTTATTGTAAAATATATTTAACATTTAATTTAGAAAAATTTACTTTAATGCTTAATTTATATAATACTTTAAACAAAATACCAAATCATTCTTTAAATAATTATTACGATAATAGATTAAACAAAAATACTTACTTTGGAATTTACTTTTAAACACTTAAGTTAAAACTACTTTAATAATTTACTAAAAATACATACTATATAAACATTTGAAAATAAAGTTACTTAATGAAATACAAAACTGGGTTTATATTATAAAAAAACCTAAGTTATTTCTTAACAATTACTGCTAAATAGATTAAAGGGAAAATACTTATTTTAGACTTTAAATATTAGAAATAATAAATTTTACAAAACTTGCTTTCTTTAAAACAACTCTAAAACATTTAATTTATATTTAAAAATTTACTTTTAAAAACATGTACTTGGCTATCCAGAAAAAATTCCAACTTCAATCACTTAAATCAATTTTTCCTAAATTGATTTCCAATTTATTTTATTTGAAATAAGTTTCTTTAATTACTTAATTCATTAGTTATGGACTTATTATTATTGTTATTATTTTCTGTTTGATTTTAAACCTTTTAACTGAAATATACAAATTTCAGGCTTTTCCCAATTTCTTCTTTATTTCTTTCAATAATTTAAATATTAAGTATTAAATAAATGTTTTGTTCTATTAAATAATATCATTGAAGTTTCAAACTTCATTAACTTTCTGTTTATTCAAAAATTCCTTTCTGTATACAGAATTTTATTTATTAGCATTTTGAAACCAATAATATTCTGATCCAATTCACTTTAATTTATATACATTCTTTATAATTATTTCTTAAGAGTTCACTTCTTTTATTTCCATTCAAAGTCCAAACCTATATATTTGGATAAACAGAGTACCTAAATATTCAAGCAGACTATAACATTCAATATTCTAATATAATTCATCACAGAATATCAATTAATCGCAGCTGTGTGTATTTAATAATTTTGAATAAATGTTGAGGGATCCAATTGGATCCCTCCAACCTGTTTTCCCTGCATCCATAGACGTTAGCACAATATAATGCATCAATTCCAAAATATATCATACAATAGCACATCAATCAATTCAACCATTCAAACAATTATTTAAATTTAATCATTTAAATTTAACTTAGTGAGATTAACTCATCTTTGATTATATTTGCAACCATTTCCATTTCGACCTGTTTTTCCATGATTTTCAGACCTTGTATAAATAATTTCATGATTTAATAAATATTCGAACAATTTGAATAATTAATTTCCATTTGGTAAATTTAAATTTGATTACTAATAGTTTATTTTCACCTCTAAGTTTCCTTTGAAAATCTTTTAGCACTAAAATGATTCAATGGGTTACTTTAAACCAAACAAGTACATTTATCTCTCTTTTGAAACTACATATATACTTATAAAAATTCCCATATAGGTTTAAAAATCAATTTTTATATCAACTTTACACATTTTAAAATTCATATATATAATTAAATTAAGATAGGCATGCGGATATATATAAATATATATAGTCATATTTTACTGTTTCTTTATTGTCCTATCCAATTTAAAACAAATGTATATGTATATATATTCCTAAAATCTTGTGTGTGTATATATATATATATATTAAACTCAAGTGGAATAGTATTATATAGTTTGCTGCAAAATTATATTTTTCTAACATATATATATATAGAAATAAATCTAAAATAGGAATGTACCTTACTGTTAACAAAAATTATGTTAACAAAATTAATTTAAACAAACGACGAGGAAGGAATCATACCCAAAAATCGAGCTCGACCTACTAGCTGCAGATGTCGTCTTTCCCCAAAACGCGAATTCCCTTGTCCGCGTGCGCCAACGCGCTTCCCAACTGCATTGGGACTCCCCTGAGTAATAGCGTTACCCTCTCTAACGATGTGCGCCTCGAGACAGCCTCTCCCAACATTCGCGAGTCGTCATCTCCAGATCGATAACCCTAGCGCTCACCCAGAACAAAGTCGCTGCTACCCTAACCCTCACGCACAATTCCTTCCAGAAGTTCTTCGAAGCCGCCGCGACCCAAAGACGAGATCGACCTTGCGGCCATCAAACTACTGACCCAAGCCTCGCGCAAGCGTGATTGCGCCTCCCTCCAAAACTTCGAGTTGCCAAAAACGGCAGCGGCCGTAACATGATTGGAGCGAATCGATTCCCCCCTTTTATCGTTCGCCGTATTTTTTTATTATGATTCGCTCGGCCAAGAAAGAACTGCAGACGAATTGATTTGGGAAAATTATAGCGGCCATTAAAAAAAAGAATATAGTCGGGGTCTATTTTCGTTACTCTCTGAGGCTTGCGACAACGAAAAGAACGAAGACATGATATAAAGTTGAAAGAAGCGTGTTGCAGAAGAGAAACTACAGGGCTTCTGAAGTGAAAGAAAATGACGATGTGAAATAATTGCGGCTGAAAGTTTGACTAATATAAATATTCAAATTAAATTCAAATTCAGACTGTTCCGATAAATGCAACTTACAATTTCGAATTCCTATCGAGGCGTGCCGCTTGGCGTTTATAAAGTTATACCCATATTTAGAACGCAAAGGAAAAGGTTTCGAGTCCAAATTCGATCGTATGGAGAAGATAGCTTTACGAATCGAATTTAAATATTAAATTTCGATAAAAATCTCAGCGCGTTTATGTAGCGTATGCTCACATGATAACTCCAAACACAACGAAAATTGAAATCCGACCATAATACAATATTACGGATCCAATGGAACTGATTTCGTTGAATTCCGAGACTGTGCCTCGGAAGGCTATTTTTAAATTCAGTTTAAATGATATAAAATTTCAAAACTGAACAAACCACTGCTAATTTCAACTTTACAACTTGTATTACCCTCTGTACTATCAATATAAATTTTACAAGCCTTCAAATTATTTTTAGCAGGCTTAAAATTCTAGATTCAACAATTTACCCAACTTCTAATTATTAAATTATATTATTTAATTATCAAATAAATAGCGATATTTGTAATTCAAGTTAAAATTGCTCTATTGAATATTTAAAATCAATTAAATATTCCGATTTTAAATGCTCGAAAATTCCGGGTCGTCACAAGTATTATAAAAATGTTTTACAATATTTGAAATATGAAAATCAAGTCCAAGTGTGGATCAAATATTTTAAGAGTTTGATTTATTTATTGGTGGTAAGCGTATGCCATTTAACTCCAATACACAAATCACTTTATTATTCTCGATAGTTGATTTATTAACTCTCGATTTTGATTCTGTTACCTTCTTCGTACATTCTAAGACGATGTTGCTCTTTTGGAGTTTTGATATCCTTTGTCGAAAATGACTGAAACTAAAGTGCGTGTAAAATGGGCACACTCCTAGTCATTATAGTGCTTCATCATTCTAAGATGATTTGTTACTCATTTTGAGCATTGGTATCCAATACCGTAAAAACTAAATCCAAAGCACGAGTGGGAGCCAAGCCAGTGGTCACACCCATTAGCATATATTCACATTAATCTAGAGAAATCAATAGCATGCATGCATTGTTGTGAGTGTATTCGGATGCCTGTGGATTTAATAGGGTCCAGCATGGAAGTTCCTGAGAGTGACACATGTGCTCTTAAGTATATTTTTTCTAGAGGTATACTTATGTTGAAGGAGGGAGCACCCTCCTAGTTATGTTGGATAAATTTATTTTCCTTGTTTCTATCTCGAACCTTGGAATTGATATGTTCATCTTTTGTGTTACGTCAATTTAAGACAATTTGTTACTTGTTTGAGTGTTGCTATCCTTTGCTGGAAATGGCTCAAAACAAAGCGCGAGCGGAAGCCAAGTTATGTGGATTTTTTCCATTAGGGTATCTTCACATCAACTCTAGATTATATTCGGTGGTATGCATTCGAAGATGTGAAATACGCGAATTCTCGGTAACCGTTGGCGGAGTCTAGTTTGGGATTGTCCGAGGGTAGTCGTAGCTCTCAAGTATATTTTTATAGGTATGCTTTCTTCAAGGGGGACGCTCTCTCCAGTCATTTGTCGAAAAATATCCCTTCCATTATTTATTTCAAACTTTGAATTGTGTTACATGATTTGCATCGAGAAGTGTTTGAAGCTCTTCTCGATGTTTAGTTATATTTGTCCATTCTATAAGTTTGGATTTTTGTTGTTATCTATGCACATCCTTTTTTATTTGGATTGTTATTCTGATTGTTTCTCATTTCTTAATATATAGATGTTGTTCTTGTGAGATAAAATCCCGTTCCGTGTTTAGCGGCGTGGTCTCATAAAATTATTAAATGTTAGCCTTACCACTTGAGTTTTCTCACGCTGGTTTTCCAGACTAGTACTGGTGTTATTTTATTATAATGCTTGGGGTAGACAAAGCATTTTTCTAGGTTTTAGTTGGTGAGACATGGAGCACATAAGAGTAGTACTGGATGTTCATCCATCGTAATATTTTACATTCCGCTGTATTATAAATACTTATTAGTAAATTGTAAGTTAGGAAATTTATAACCATCGAGATGATGGAATTTGTTTTAACTCTAATATATCTTGTATGTTGGAGAGATAATTTATACTATCATTATTATATTATATGTTGTCGATTCCGCGGTGAGATTCTGTTTTTCCCTGTTCTTTCTTTATTGTTCTTTTATTTACCCTAACAATCTTCTTTTTCGAATATTGGATGTTCTATATTAGAATACCGTAGATGTATTGGGTGTCGACTTTCGATGGTTAAAAAGATGGGACGTTACATTCTCATAATCACATGAACTTTACAACAATGGCACCAAAGAAGAAATGAGGTTTCCTTATTACTTAGTTAGATAGATAAGAGAACATGAAAAATAATGGAGATTGATCTGTCATAGAATGAAAAAAATAAGTGAAAGTAGGATTTCGTAATTGAAAAAAACTAAAGAATTATTTTTATTTAACTATGGGAAACAGTTGATGGGAGGTGGAAGTATAATGGGAAGGTAAGTTAAAAAACATATGTGAATCTGTTAGTATTTCTTTTAAGAAAGCAATATAAAAAAGTAAAGAAAAGTTTAGAATAATTAAAGTGGAAATTATGGTGACATCCCTATTTTGAAACGTTATATAAGTTTGCCCCTCCAAATTTCCCCCTCCTTTTCATGTCCTTATTTCTTCATCTCTTCTTTCTTCATTAAAATCGATTTCGTAATTTCGATTGAAATCGTCAAAATCATTTCTATAATTAAGATTGTCTTCGTACTCCATCAAGATTAACATCACAGAACCATACTAACAAGATTGTGTTCGATCTGATTCATCAAATTGTTGATATTATCTTCATCAATTATGTACAAGAGTCTTTCTTCATTTCCAGATCGTGTTTAGCAAATTGATTGTGATCAAACAATTGTTTCAATGTTCATTGTTTGTGTTTCTATATATGATTGTTGATTTTTTTATAACATCTTGCTGAATTGAATCATGTAATCCTTCTTTATTATTGGTGTCATATCTGTTTGACAACAGTTGTGCGAACAAGTATTTCTAAACTGAATATAGCATCTTGCCGAACTGTTGTAATTTATTAGTCATTGTTGTGCAAACAAGTAATTCTGTATTGATAGCGCCAGGTTTATTTTTCATTGTTGTAATTTGTATTTAGCATTTTGCTGAATTAGATTTTGAATAGGACAGAATGTTATGTATTTTTTTTAGCGATCTGTCATGCAATTTAATAATTGATAGTTAAATATATATCAGGCAAATATTTCCATGGTAAATATTACCCGACAAATATTTGCTCAATATTTCGGTTTTGTTTTCTTTTTTGTTCTTTTGTTTTAATATATTGTATTTTTATTTGTGCAGATCTTCTTCTATTGATGTTCTTGTTGTTTTTATGTTGGGTAATTATATTTATAGCAGGAGGCTTAGTTTAAGCGATTTCGTGTTGAGATTGAGAGGTGATATATGTGAACATTGGCCTGAATTAACGTCTAGTTCTATTGAATTGGTTTATGAAAGAGATGATAGAAAAAAGGTAATTGAAACTAATTTTGATTTGCATCGTATAATATTGCTTATTGGTCATAGTCGTGAAGTTTATCTACCTATATTTATTTTTTGAAGATTATTAATGTACTATTGTATTTTATTTGACTGGATTAAACATGTGTTCTTTTTTGTCTTACTAATTTATTTATTTCCCTCTTTTCGACTATAAGTTATTCTAATAAATTTGTATGAATCGGGAGTATCAGAGGGAAAATATTTGCCCTACTTATATTTGTTATTATGGAGATAGAGACTGTTTTCTTAATGAGTTTGAAGTGACAAGGCCAATAAAGATATCCTTCTGGTTGATATTATGGACATAATAGAATGAGATAAAAAAAGAAGAAGATAGTGTTGTGGGTGATGGCATTGATAGAGTTTTTGTGCGGGTATTATTTGTGGTCTTTGGATAAAAATTAAAGAATATAACAAAATGTTATGAATGAAAAAGACTCATTAGATGTTGGAAACAAATCTTGCACAATCAGTTCCGCATCATTTCAAACAAAACATTTCACGATTGTTGTTACTGAATTAGTAATCTGATATTTTGTAGAATAGAAAATATTAAAGGAAAATATTTTCTCTGCTTATATTTTCCATATGAATATTTAGTAAGTTTGATTTCAAGTTTCAGCAGTTACTCCTTTTGGTTTTCTTTGTAAATATCGCACAATCAGTTTTGCACATTTCAAACAAAACAATCCATTATTGATGTCAATGAATAAGAAGTCTAATATTTTGAAGAATAGCAAATATCAAGGGGCAAATATTCTCCCTGCTTATATTTTTCATATAAATATTTGTACCATTAAGTTTGATTTCATGTCGTAATCTTGCATATTCTTCACAATAGCCATCTACTGTGGTGATCCAGTGTAAGCTACTTCTTCTTCTACAAATTTACAACTCACGACCATTTTTTTTGGGATTCTAGGATTTTGAATTCGATTTCGATTGGTTTCAATTCACATCGATGATTATTTATTGATCAAACGAGGGTTTGATTGAAGAAAATGAAATCGATTAATGTTCGACGAGTTTTTTAATCTCGACTAAATGTGACGATTGAGTTTTGTAGATGGATTTGTAATTTGTTTAAAAATAGGGATGCAATTTGAATTTTGAAGTTTGGAATGATGTGAGTTTAATTTATTCAAAAGAGAGGGATGTTAGCCAAAATTCTCCATAATTAAACTACTCGGGCATGTGGCAGCACATGATATTTTTGAGAAAACTAAAAACGAAGGGACATACATATTTAAACCAAGCTTTCATATGAGATAAATACATAGATAGATAATAGATACCAAATATATAATCATACCATGTTTATTACACACACATGTATATATGTATGTATGTATGTATGTATATCCTAATAACTTTCTGTGTGTATTTTATGCATAGATATTAAATACTAAATATATAATACATACAATGTTTGTTATTACCACACATTTATATAGTTAAATAGCATAATAACTATGTGTGTATATTATACACTACAACAAAATACCTGTTTCAACTGCCAAAAATTGCTCCAATGGGGCTAAGACGACATTTATGGCCATCGCAAAGAATGGATGCAATAAAGACGTTTTAAACATGTTCATAGCTCTTGTGATATAAAATTTTATAACTGCTCATAGCAGTTCTAAATATGCAATATATATTGGAAAAGCTTCATGTTACAACATTTATAAATAGTTGTAAGAAATATTTTACAACTTCCCAGAGTAGCTTTACTAATATCTACTACAACTGGTAGAAATAGTTGTCATAACCCCGTTGACAGTTGTTTTTGACTATTCTGAAAAAAAATTCAAAAATAAAAAATAAAAATCTAAGCACTAATGCAGCATGCATGGATTTAACATCATTTTGCAACTAAATCCAACATTTAATAATAACAACCCAAATCATTCACATTTACTCAAGATAACGTGAAAGTTTCACATTAGTAAAAGACAAATGATTTACATTTTCATCATCAATGAAGTCTTAACATAGTTTACCAAACATATAAAAAAAAAAATCCAGCCCTTAACAGACACAAAAAAGAAGTATGATACATAACCCACAAATATGTAGCAACTTAAAGAGGTGGTCCTTGTGCTTGGCAAAAATGTTCCAAAAGATGTTATAGAAGAAACGAAAATATTCTTACAACTGGGTTTCCAGGATCATTTTCAAGAATAATCCTTTCAACCTTGCCAACAAGATCAACACCAACATCTCCTGCCGTAAGTATACATACCACCGGCCACTCCTCCAAAAAAAGCCACAAAGGATCCACCAAGACCATAACCACCGCCTAAATGACTACCACATAGCCAATAAATAGCATGTAATTTGTCATGGCACAGTATGCAAATGCAGAATACCAAAATGACCAAATAATGCCTAAAGAAATGTAGCAATACTCAAAAAGAAGAAGAAAGAAATAAGATAACAAAACAAATTTGTAATAGATTTTTTACACTACAGTCTATGTACGATCATAGTGTGGCTAGTCTAAACGATGATACCATAAAACATGTGGCTCATGTTCACATGACAATATTAAGGTAAGATGAAATGCTTCATGCTGGTACTGGAATGATTATAAAGTAACAATATAAAGGTAACACTATTAGAAAAAAAAACTGTTATCCACGATACGACCTTCCTATTAATCGATAATAGGGGGCCATTTTGTTTGTCTAGTGCATTATAAAAAAAGTTACGCTATCAGCTTACAGGAGAAAATGTACTAATTTTACCCTCCTTGGGGAGTTTGAGATTAACAATTTAGCATCGTATGGGACTGCGGTCCGGATGGGATGGCGGTCCGTTCTCTATTCTTAAGGCCTGTAACTCTTCTAGAAACCCCACTCCAGTCCTTCCAATCTTTTCCTTCATTTGGGACGTTCGAATCCCTCCTAAAGTTTCTCTTCTCATGTGGCGATCCCTTCATAATGGGTTACCGGTTGATAAGAACCTTCAGCAGATTGACATTCCTTTTGTTTCCCGTTGTAGATGCTGCGGCAACGGGGAAACAGAATCGGTGGATCATCTGCTTTTCTCTGGCTGTTATGCCAGATCCTGCTGGAATTACTTCGGTAATTTAGTGGGTGTCCGTGGTACCATCACCTCGCCGAATGATTTACTGACCTCTTGGTGGATTGGTAGATCTGGTAAATCTCTTCGATCTATCATCTTTCGCTTGATTCAATGTCTGATTTGCTGGCACATCTGGTGTGCGCGGAATAAGGCAATTTTTGAGGAGACTCCTATGGATCCCTTCTCCACTATTCGGCCGGTTAGAAATGATGTGTACTTGACGTTTCGTGATAGACCTTTCAGAGGAGAGGTCAATGCTCGTTCATGACGCCTTGCGGATCTGTTATCTATCTCCTACTCTCAATCTTCTTATAGAGCGGGAATTGGATGATTCCCGATCCGGAGACTGGTGGTTCTGGCTATCTCGTCTCCTTCTTGACCGTCTTCCCCCCCGTTTTGTTTTCTTACTGTGGCTATTGCTTTCAGGATCTGGTATTTCTGAATTGGATATTGTTTTTCATTCCTCCTTTTGTTTGGAGTTTGCCTAGAGGAATTTCGTTTCTCTTTATCGGCTGTCGGCTGTCGGCCTTTCAGCTATAGGGATGTTGGCCGCTTTTCTTCTATTTTGATGGTTCGTCTGATGGGATTGCTCTTACTTTGCACGGTTGTCACTCGACATCGTCATCGGGCGGTGGCCTTGCCGGAGCTCGATTACGATGTTGGATGGGCGTGGATTTTCCGGAGCTCATCCAGATTGATCTGTGCCTGGTCGCAGAGGTCCTTTGCATCTCCTTCTCGCCAGAGTCTATTGCTTTTCCCATTTTGGTTGTACCGTTGTATTACTTATGTGTTTCCTCGGTTTTGTATTCCACTTTTTGGTACTTTGGTTATCTGTCAGGCTTGTTGACAGCTTTTGTTTTGGGTTTATATATACGTCAATTTTTTTTAAAAAAAATAGTTTAGCATCGTAGTACAGTTTAGCATTCCTCACAAGGGTTCCAACTTATGGTATGTGTTTTCATTATGTGACTGGCTTGATCAACATTTTCTTTCATGCATTCCATATTTATAATATTTAGTTTACAATTCATAAAATAAGACGTCAAATATATAGTTTGTTTTGTTAGGGTTGTCTCGCATGTTTAATGGAGAAACGACGGTTTGGATTGGAAAAAAAGTCCCACGTCGCTAAATAACATGGAGAAGTGGTGTATAAATATGGGTTGATACGCACGTAACATTGGGGATTTCTTTTGTTACAACAAATTGTGTGTCAACTCATATGCGTACACCATGTGCTGGAGATGAGGACCTTGTTCCGACCGTCGTTACACAACATGTTTTTTACAACCTTGCACGATTACGTTACGCCTGTTTTCTACTTCTACTACTACTTTTGCCAACCCGTTGTTATAGGTGGATCTAACCTAAAATGATTTTTGAACACTTTAAAACCAAAGTAAACTAATTATCTACCATGATTTAGTTATCCTTCGGCTCAAATTTTGTACTCTTCGGTTCAAACTAGGCCCAGCCCAATCAATTCATTGTCCCAGCCCGGAAAATATATTCAAGAAATGGAAATTTAGTGCAAATTATTGTTGCCCCTAATTGAATTTGAACCCAGCACACTTGGATGGTAACAAAATAGGTTACCACAGCAACAAAACATCTCCTCTGGAAAACTTATAACTAGTCGTCCCCTATTTAGTTAGTTTAACTCAAATTTGAATAAATTTTGGCCCAGCCCATGGGTTACCCCAACCCACGAGTGTGATGGGCTACCCTCTAAACTGGCACTGATTCTAACTCATACCACTAAATAGAAAAATTTAAATGATGTGTGTAGATGATGCAAAAATTAACCTGTCTGGTTTTCTTTTACTTCAAACCAACAAAATTAATCTCAACTTTAACCACTATAAAAGGAAAACTCATTGTAAAATTACAACCATCAACTACAAATATTATTCATAATAATCTAGGTAGCTCTAAGTTAATGAATGTTATGGATTACAAACCTGACATGTCTTTGGTGTTTTTTTAGCTAGTTCATCAACCGCTTCAGCAAGATTCTAGACTACAACATTCTTCTTTTTCTTCTTTTTTGGACTGAAAAAGGGAGTAATCTACATTTCAAAGTTAATAGCAAATTACTTAAGCTACTGAGATCATGTACAACATTATATTTGAGGCTAAGAAAAATGGTTAATTAAAACAACTAGAGGAAACAACATTATAGATGTTCTAGTCCATGTTGCAAAAACTAGTACTCTCAAAGTAGCCATTCCTACGATATAAAAGTATTATAGAAAATAAACATAAATAAAAAAGATTGTTTTTAGTTATTAATTTTAACCGATTTCATTTAATTAACATGTATAGGAAATGCGTGCACACAAACACATATACAAAATGTTTTCCAATTGAAGTAAAGGACTTCATCAATAATAGTTAAATAATATAGAATAAGAAAATTTAAATGGGTATTTATGTTACTTTAGATGATGGTTGAAATGGTAAACACGGTTCAAATTGTATGCAATCTGGTGGTGTAAATTTCCGGATTTATGGTGATACGTTGCTCTCCTTAAGATGTTCGTCACCACCACACATTTGAATAAACAAATGAGTACCGTAAGTTAAAGCAAATCATATTCAAGATGTAATGGAGCTCGAATGATGAATATCTTCAACGAATTGCGATAACACTGTCAAAATCAAATCAAACTATCTTTTAAATTGACTGCATGACAAGAATATCGAGCTTGTGATCTGCAGTATCACAAACCTAAAATAGTATTGAAAGAAATAAAAGAGGAGAAGAGAAGGAATCTGAAAATTTGATAATTTTTCAGATGTTTATATTTTCAAAAAATAAAAAAATTAGTCTAAGAAGCTTTTTAGGCGTTCCTATTTATAATTGCGATGAGGTGTCTTTTCGTTTGAAACATTGCATTTTCTGCCATTTACATTCTTTCAAACAGTTGCATCCTTTCATTTGAGATCAAACGTCTCGCCGTTATTTTATATTCAAATTTGAATTCTAGGCTTGTTAATAGGCATAGATCTGGCCTATTTTAACTGAAATAATTCCGTCCAAAATTATAATTTGGATCCAAACTCATACCCGCTCCGGTCGGACGGACGGACGATGGCGGCGCGTGCGTATGCTTGTAATGCATGGTCTTCCTCCTTATAAAAGAGTGAGCATTGAGTGTCCAAAATGCTCTTTCCTTAAGGAAACTATATTTAAAAAATACATTTCCTAATATTCTAGAATGTGAGACAATTCTAATTTCTCATTCTTTCTCTTCTTCCCATGTTAAAACAAATATACTCACACAAATATTTTGTATAATTTACACTAACAATCTTCCATCAAATTTTAATAAAATTTCTCTTGTCATTTGCTGTAGAAAAATTTGTGCATAAGTATAAATTTCTTGTGGACTTGAATCTATAAATAGTGATCACCTATTAAAGCACATCAAGATGGAATGGTTGACTAAGCATTGAACCAAATATCCTATGCAACATACCGGATGCTTTTTACACACTTGTTTTCCTTCCTTCAGATAGTTTATAAGTCAAGACGTAGATTGGGCCTTGTGTCTATATCTTTTTGGAGCTTAAGCGGGGTAGGTGGTCCCCTACCACTTTATTGAATAATAAATAAGAGAAAGAAAATTACCAAACATGAAGAAAAGAAAAACATAACAGAGAAGCATAAAAACGAAAGAAAAATAAAAACCAGATGAAATATTGATCTCAATCATCATGGAGGTACAGGATTGAGAGCACTATTAAATCTCATAAAGAAAACGAATTTTCGAATGCCATTAAAAACAATATGGAAAAGGTGCTCATCAGAAGAAGAATTACGTTCTAACGGCCTTTGATTTCTCTCATGCCAAATACAATATATGATTTTACGTAAGATGAGAAGAAGCATACATCCTTGTTAGCTTTCCATCTAGTGTTCATGAAAATCCAGTGCCACTGTGAAGCAAAGGAACTGGTACTTGTAACATAGCCATAAACGGCAAGGATTCTTTGCCAGAGTTTCGGAACAAAAGGACATTCGAAGAATAGACGTTCTTTGGCCTCAAGGTTTGCATTGCAGAAATTGCAGTTAGCATCAATACAGAGGCCATGAGCAATCAATTTTTTTAGTTAGGCAAGCATCATGAATCACCTTCCACATGAGCAGGTTGTGCCTATGACTCCGAATGCAATTCCATATGCACTTGTCCTAAGGGTCTACGGTAGGTTGTAAGTTCATGATGAAGAACTTATGCACCTTTCCAATGTTATGTGGTTAAGAGAGGTTCCCCAGGCAACATCAGCCTTAAAAGTTCTACGTTGATCATCAGATAAGACAGACCATAAATTCCTGACTTCCCGATTGCTATAATATGGTAAACTGATAATTCCATTGATAATATAATTTCTAGAGAGAGCATTATCAGGGATAGCAGTGCTAGCTTTCTGATTGTAAGTTAATAAATTATTAAGGATGACACCATTTTTTACCCAAGGAGTGTGCCAGAACTTATGGTTGCTTAGAGGAGTAACTTTGTATTTGATCATAGGAAGAAAATCATTTCTAAGCTTGAGCAGAGTTCTAAACGACCAACTAGACGAGTAATTGCAGCACATGGTCCAAAAATTTCTATTTTTGATCCGATAATTCATCATTCAAGCTCCCCACAGAGAGTGATCTAGAATTAAAAGGTTATTAAAGTGCCAGGAGGCTGCAACTTTGTTCTATAGTGATAGGTTTAGAATTTCCAAACCACCAGCAAATTTTGGCTTGTTAATTTTGTGATACCCATAGGGAATAGGTTTTTTAGAAAAACAATCATCGTGCCACAAGAAGTGATTGAAAGCCTTGTTTAACATGAATACAAGCTTCTTAGGGAGTATGAAGGTTCTGGAGATGTATGACACCATGGAAACATCAATGGATTTTATGATAGTCAGTCGACTAGCTTGAGAGAGGAGTTGAGTAGGCCATTTATTATGTTTATACGTGATAGACTCAAAAAGCGGTAAGCACTGGTTGGTTGAAAGTTTTGTTGTGGAGAGGGGTATTCCAAAGTAAACCGAGTTTGTTGGCATATATTGCAGTTCAGATAGTTGTGTTATATTAAGGGAATCCTGTTCAGAAAGGCCACCAATCAATATATGGGATTTATCTTGATTCACAGTAAGGTCAGTAGCACATTTGAGGACATGCAAATAGGTCTTGATAGATGCAATGGAGCTCTGGTTAGGTTTGGAGAAGATGATCAAGTCATCAACAAACATGAGAGATACAATTGTGGGCATTTTACATTTTGGATGAAGTTTGATGGATTTATCATAGACTCTTTGAAGAAGTAGCTGTTTAAAGTGTTCCATCACAATGATGAAGAGGGAAGAGGATATAGGATCTCCCTGTCTCACACCATGACCAGAGCCAAAAAACCAAGGGAACTATATCTTGGTTTCATGAAATGCTCTTAAAGACTTAAATCGTAGTCTCACATAAGGCTACACCAGGTTCGGGCACTCATATGGATGTGTTTATTGTAAGTTCCCAATAACTATACACTATAACAGTACTTCTGTTATAAACCTATTAAGTACTAAGTAGTACAACTTTCATCATATCATTATAGGTACTAAGCACTCTTCTTTGAATTGGTATAATATTAGTTGTTCAAACTAATATTATAGTGCTTCGACCAACATCATTGTCCCAGTGGTTAAGCGCTTAGATTTTGGTGTGAGAGGTCACAGGTTCGAAAATTACATAGCATAATATGAACATATAATGATATGTAGTATGTTGTGCACTACCTAAGACTTGTAGCACTAATATGTACTTCCATCAAAGTACCCAATTTGAAAAAAATTATAGTACTTCAAAACACATGCAATGTACTTTTGCTCATTAAACTCAAGATACATTATGTTGAGTTGAGTTTCCATCATAGATGACTTCTATGTTTGCTTATAACTTGTTCCTTTTGATTTTTTCAACACCAAATCTCTTGTAAGTCCTTTGTTAAATGGATCGGCCAAATTTTAGCCAGATCTCACGAAATCTATGGTAATTACCCCATCAACGAACATTTTCCTCATTACACTGTGCCTTAGGCCAATATGCCTAGATTTGCCATTATATACTTGGCTATATGCTCTTGATAGTGTTGCTTGACTACCACAATGCACAGATATCGAATGCATTGATTTTGGCCATATAGGAATTTATAATAGCGGATTTCTTAACCATTCTGCTTCTTTACCACAAGAAGCCAGTACTATAAATTTTGCAGCCGCGGTAGAATCTAAAATACACATTAGTTCTTTGAGGCCTAGTATATTGCTCCCTCACCAAGAGTGAATATCCATCCACTAGTTGGTTTATTATTATCTTCTCTCCTAGTGTTCCAACTGATATCTGTATATCCTTCTATTACACTTGGATACCAACTGTACAATATACCATAGTCCATTTTTTCTTTCAAACATTTAAAAAAATTGTATAGCTAACCAATGAATATTAGTAGGGTTACTGATATATCTACTTATTTTTCCAACAGCGTAGGCAATATTAGCACTTGTGCATGTCACGACACATATTAGACTAAAAATAACTTTAGCATATTCTACTTGATCTTTTGATATACTAGTATTAGAATATAGTTGCATATTTTGATAAAATGAGGTGCTTATAGGTTTGCAATCAAATTGATTAACCCTTTTAGAACCTTTCCTATGTAGTGAGATTGGGCAATGACCAACCCTTTTGCTATTTTGTATTATTTTGATTCCTAGAATCACTTTAGCTTCTCATGTATCTTTCATGTCAAACATGAAGATAGATATCTTTTTATTTCTTCAATACTCAAGGTACCAATCCCAAATATCAACATATCATCAATAGAAAGGCATATAATTACACATTTATCATCACGAAATTTTCTATATGCACTTTGTCTAATTTGCAATCCTAAAACTATTTGATACCGTGGTTTTATAAAATTTCTAATGCTACTATTTTGGCACTTGTTTAAGACGGTAAAGCGATTTAAGAAGTTTACATAATTTACATTCTTGTCCAGTCATTAGAAAACCTTTTGGTTGAGACATATACATCTCTTCATTAAATTCTTCATTTAAGAATGTAGTCTTAAGGTCCATTTGATGTATTTCAAATTTATAAATAGACATTAATGCAATTAATGTCCTAATTGTTGAAATTCTAGCTATAGGTGCATAGGTGTCAAAATAATATTTTCCTTCTTTTTGAGTATACCTCTTAGCAACTAGTCCAGCCTTAAAATTTTCTATTCTACCATCTGTTGTTAATTTCTTTTTAAATATCCACTTACATCCTATTGGTTTAGAACCAAAAGGTAAGTCTACTAGTTTCCAGGTTTGGTTTTCCTAATATAATCGATTTCATCATTTATGGCTTCTTGCCAAAAAGCTAAATCATGAGATTTTATGGCGTTAGTATATGTTAAAGTATCAGAACCATGGATGTAAAAAGCATGACTTAATGTCTAATATAATCTCTTGATCCTCAAACCAAATAAGTGATAAGACCTAGTCCAAATGACCCTTTATCCTTATTCTTTTGCTTCTCCTAAGAGTTTCACCGGTTCATCATTATTTTCTTGAGTGTTCTCAAATTCGTGAATAATATTAATGGCTTCCACCATTTCACTTATAGGTGTATTAACCTCCACCATTTCTCCAATAGATGGATTAGGTGAAATAGATAATCTGTTTCCATTGAACACCCATCTCTAGATTCTATTATTGTGTTTACCTCAATCGAATTATCACGGTATATAAGAAACCTCTAACACTTGCTGTTATACCACCTTTTAGCCAGACTGTATACCAAATGGATTCCGTCATCATTAATGCAGGAAGCTTAAAGGGATGATTATTAGGCTCAGACACAGTTATAAACAAGGCTATGGACGATGGTCAAGTGGATTTGAATGGTTGACACCTTGGAGTTGGCTAAATACGGAATTGACACTTTCCCTAGGCAAGAGATCAGATCAGATTAATATGGCTATGGGTCACTTGGATAGGCAGCGCCACTCAACGATGATCGCTTAATAACTCAATGAATGACGCATTAACTTGGGAAACGACTTTGGAAACATGAAGTTGAGGAGTATGGAGACCCACACAAGGTATCGTGGGGCCCCACCATGTATGGAAGAGGGGATGGTGCCGACCCCTCTTAGGGGTAAGCGATCGGCCTGATTCTTTTTTGGTTCGGGTTATTTTGGGTTGGAGATTTCATATATGAATTTTGAGTAAGGTATTTGCACATCTTCTCCTAAACATACAACAGGCTTGGCATTCATTAAGGGATCTTTTGGTTGGCTATTACTCATCACTCTTTTCTCCTCCTTCATTAATTTTCTAAGGTAATAACAATTGTACTTGTAATCTTACAATATAAATAATAAGACTATTGGAATGGATGTAGGCTAGAGTTTACCAAGCCACTATAAAATTCGTGTATTCATTTACTTTTCTACACTAAATCTACGATCTGTGAACTTATGTTATTCTCTGATTGGTATTATTGGATTGATGGTGCTTTCACATTACTTCGATGTTGGTGGTCTTTTTTTCGGCCAACGTTTTCGTGCCTTCACTGATAATACTTGCACCCGCTGATTAAGAGAGGATTTGGAGCTTGGATTTGGATCAATGGTTAGGTAATCTTCAAAGGGAGTGCTAGTAGAAAGGAGTCTCCATGGATGTAGTCAGAAGGCATCCTCAGAAGTTGGAACTAGTCAAACCTCTGCCTATATCACTAGGGAGGAGATGGAAACAATGGTGAACACTACATAGGAACGGATAATGAAGAGGCAAGAGGAGATGATGCATAATTTCCTCAGGCAAGGTTGACAGGCTGGAGTAGTAGGAGCTATTGGAGTACAAAACCAATGGAGCTAATAGCAATTTGGATCAAGTAGTTGGAGCAGCAGGAGATGTGGAAATCAGAACCAGGATTATGGAAATTAAGCAAATAGGAAGGAGAATGGAGTGAAGCATTTGGGGGAAATCCTAGGTCAACATTATGGGATCAGTGTTGGTCCCTCTAAAGGGGTTGACACCGATCTCAAAGGGCTCAGGGGAATACCCTGGGTCTAGTCAGTCAGGATGCTAGTGGGCCTACGGTCAAACCTATGGATTTTAGTGTGAACCGAAATTTGGATGTTCATCCGAAGGAGTATGTTCCAAAGTACCCTTGTGAAGTCAAGATGGGGGCAGACTGTTAATTTGGATTGGAGGCCACTTATTGATGAGAATAAAAGGATGGAAGCACTGGTACAGCAGAGAATGAGAGGTGGATTTCCCAACATGAGTCTGGAGGATGTAAGTTGGAGACTGTTTACTCTATCAAGCAGGCTAGAAACTCATCGGAATTCAAACTACCTGCACTACACTTGTATGACAGAAAGTTGGATCCTACAATGCACATGATGAGACATATCCGGCACATAGAAGTGTTGGGTGCATTGGAGGAGGTCATGGCAAGGTGTATTCCACTTGATTAACGGAGTTAGATGTGCTTTAGTTTAGGCAGCTGGAGAATTGTTCAGTCGGGACACAGAGCGAGTTGGTAGATTTGTCCATGAGGTAGTTACAGGTCCACATCACGGGATCTAAGAATGTTATGAATTAACAACACTGAAATAGCGAATAGGAAAGTTTTTGAGGAATTTTTTGAAATGGTTTAATGCGATAATTGCTTCGGTAGATCGATCAGATCCATTGATGCTTTTGATGGCGGTAATATATGGAATCGCCGACGACGTGGATTTTAAGGTTGCATTTGAATAGGATCCACCAATGGATCTTGGGGAATTTTACCATGAGGCCGAGAGGTTCTTACATAGGAGGACGCCCGAACCGATAAACCGTAAGTGAATGCTGTGAGAGGTGAAGGACCATCTAGAGCAGGTCTGAGTAAGGATAAGGGTAAACGGAAAATGGATAATGGATATGATGAATCAAAAAGGAAAGGAAAGAGCAAGGTCCAAGTTCTCTTCTTATTCGAAATTGATGGAAGGTTTGGAGCGGATTTATCCTGATACAAGACGGCAACTCCTCTATCGAAAACCTGCCAGGAGGGATCATACGAAGCGGGAACATAGGTCTAGAAAGTACTGCCCATCCTATGAACTGGACGGGCATACTACAGATGAGTATATGCATCTCTAGGATATGATTAATGAGCATGTCAGGGATGGCAGGATACCACAATGTGTAAGGACTCAGGTTGCGGAGGTGGAATATGAGCGTCCACCATCCGCATCAAATGGAAACGGCCTTAGATCGTGGCATCAGATTGTCATCACTTAATTGAGATGACATGAAATAAATAATAAAATAGGTCATGGTTATCGTTACAACCGAAGCGACAGAGCAATAACCACAAGGTGCAAGTACCTTCATCGGAGAGCAGTAGGATGGACTCATACATAGATTAAGCCATCGACCGAAGAGTCAAGGTCGAAGAAAATAAGTTAGTATGGAATTGATCGCTTTATGTCCATGACAGTAGAGTAAGTGACTAGAATGTAATAAGTGAGTTGCTTTGCCAGAGAGCAACATGTTCGACTCACTTGTCTCTATTCCCCCTTTCGTCAAAGAGCAACTGGACGAGGCCTACAAGAGCCTGGAGAGGCTATGATTGGCATAGGAAGGCCAGGATATCACTTAATGTTCAGGGACACTGAACCAGAGTGCAAAAAGTAATGCTGCTTCATTGGAGTGCAATAGAATCGGCTTACTTGTTGTTGTTCCCCCTTCACCGGAGAGTGATAGAATGGGGTCCAGAAAGAGCTCGGAGAGTCTATGATTGGTCCACGAGGATCATCACATCGCTATGTCTCAAAAGGGCCACAGTGTAAGGCGTGAGTTGCTTTTCCAAAGAATGATAGGATCGGCTTACTCGTTATTTAGTTTAGATTGAGCTAAGCAAGGATCTAGAGAGACCATTGATTGGTCCGGAGAAACCATGAACTTGGATAATGATCCAGAGAGATCTTGGACTGCAATATTGACTTCTAGGATTTCAAACGGTTGTGTATTTGGATAATGACCTGAAGAGGTCGCTAACTTGGATATTGACCCAGACAGGTCACAGACTTAGATATCAGTCCGGAGAGGCCACGATTTTGGCTAATGATACGGAGAGATCGAGGACGTGGGATGATGATCCGAAGAGATCAAGGCTTTGGGCTTGGCGAACGATCTGATGAGGTCGTGGATTTAATTGATGGCTTTGGATGGATGTGTATTCAGTAAAGGTTTCGGAATGGATTCAGAATTGGTTATCGTCTCGGAACAGTCATGGGTTTCATTAACTGATTCTTTGGCGGACACAGGACATCTCACTGCAATTTGGTTTGGCAATGGGTCGAATTCTAGATTGGAACTTTGACTATCGATAGATTCTGGACTTTGCACTTGTGGCAATTTAAAACACACCTTCCAACTGCAAGGCATGTTTTGGGGGTTAGATATTATACCTCCTTTTGTCAGGCAGTATACCAATGGATTTGGGCAAATGGATTTCGTGATCAACAAGGCAGGAAGCCAGAAGAAATGATTTTCTGGCTTGATGATTTGTTATAAGCAAAGCTATAGACGATGGTCGAGCGGATTCGGATGGATGACACTCTAGAATTGGCTATGTATGGAATTTCCACTACTCTAGGCAAGGGATCGGATTGGAATAATATGGTTGTGGATTGCTCGGATTGGAAGCGCCACTTTGTGATGATTGCTCAATAACTCAACGAACGATGCATCAACTTGGGAAATGACTTTGGAAACGTGAAGTAGAGGAGTAGGGGGACCTACACAAGGTATCGTTGGGCCTCACCAAGCGTGGAAAAGGGGTCGACGTCGGTCCCTCTTAGACGTGAGCGATCGACTTGAATTTTTTTGGGTCAGTAGTCTTAGCTTAAAGATTCAAGATCCAAATTTTGAGCGAGATATTTATACGTCTTCTCCAATAAATACAGCAGACTTGGCATTCATTAAGGGATCTTCTAACTGGCTATTCTTCATCACTCTTTTCTCCTCCTTCATTATTTCAAGGTAAGAACAACTGTACTTGTAATCTTATATAGTATAAAAATTAGACTATTGGAGTAGACGTAGGACAGAGTTTACCATGCCACTATAAAATTCGCTTGTTCATTTACTTTTATGCACCGAATCTGTGATCTGTGAACTTATATCATTCTCCGATCGATATTGTTACTAGATTGGCGGCGCTTTCACGTTACTTGGATGTTGGTGGCTATTTTTCCCGCCAACACTTGTTGTGTTGAGCATATCCTAAGAAAATACTCTCAATGACCTTTTGTTTTAATTTCATGATTTTTTGTTCAGGCAATCTAACAATGGTTCTACAACCCCAAACTCAATAATAATAAAGATTTGGTTTGCGTTTCATCCAAAGTTCATAAGTTGATACTTTAGTCTTCTTATAAGGTATTTTGTTAAGATGTAATATGTGGTGAGTAAAGCCTCACCCTAGAAACTAGTATTGAGACTAGAATTACATAACATAGCACTAACCATTTCAGCAGGCTCCTATTTTTACGTTTTTCTACTCCATTTTGTTGTGGAGTATAAGCTACAAATGTCTCATGTATAATTCATATAGATTCATAAAATGCAGGAAAATGATATCCACCTCCCTCATCAGATCTAGTGGTCTTAATTTTAAAATCACATTGGTTTTCTGCTTCAGTCTTACAGGTCATAAATGAATTTAATATCTCTTGTTGCATTAAATAAACATAGCAACATTTTGAATAGTCATCTATAAATGTAATAAAATATTTCTTTCCTACTCTAGTAGGACTATGCATATCATAGACATCACTATGAATTTGTCGTAGATTAGTGGTACCAACAGGTTTCAACGGAAACGGTTTTCTAGCTATTTTAGTTAAAGAGCATATCCTATACTTATCATCAAATTTATTATCATATTTAGGGATTATTTTAATGACATTGTATTAACCATACTTCTAATGTTAACTTGTCATATTCTACTATTCCACAAAGAAAAAGAGTCAACAATATAAGCAGAAGCGACCATTTTATAAATATTCAATTTGAATATTTCATCATACATGGCCCTTTTCCAACAAGCATTCCGCCTTTGGTCAACACATATTTATCTTATTCAAAAGCTTGTTTAAAGGAAAATTTATTTAATAAACTAGAAAAAGGTTTTTTTCTAACCTCGGGTATATAATATACATCATTTAATGCCAAAAATTTCTCGGACGTGAAATCCAAATCTACTATCCCCTTCCCTTAACCACTACTTTCGCTGAGTTTCCCATCTAGAGATAATTTTCATTCAAATGGTTCAATTTTCTTGAATAAGCTCCCATCGTTGCATATAACCCTGTCTTTCAATCATGTGGATTTCATATATTATGGTTGCCAAGTTTTCTTTTGTCAATTGAGGTTTCTTTTTAAGAAAATGGCAATCTCTTTTAAAGTGACCAGGTTTTCCACGATTGTAGCATCCATTCACTTTCTTGGCCTTCTTGTTATCGAAGTTTTTCTTATTGTAAAATTTCTTCTCTGATTAAAAGAGTTCTTAGAGGTTTTATTTTCCTCTTTTTTCTACACCACATGGATATTTGGGGAAACGCTGTTGGTTCAGTATTTTTTTCCGCTTTAGTTGTTCTTCCACTTGCAAATGTTGTGCAAGATCATCCAAACTCCTACCCTCCTTCTTATGTTTAAGGATTTTACTTTAATCTTTCCAAGAGGGGGAGGAAATTTTCTATTATGGATGAGACTTCTATCCCCACATCCATATTCATATTATGCATGTTGAATTTCTTTATGATATGCATAATATCGTTGAATTGCTATACTACTAGCCTTGCTTCAGTCATTTTATAATTACAAAATTCAGTAGCCAAATATTTCTTACTTTTTGCTTCACCTATTAGATACTTGGCCTCTAGCGCATCTCATACTTCTTTAGCGGTTGATTTATTTAGGTACAAATCGAACAGAGTATCCATCAATGCATTGCATATGTGCCCTTTGCATATGTAATCATATTGCTTCCATTTTAGACTTGATCATGCTTGTTCAATAGTATCTTTTTTGTTTCATCTGGCTTTGGCGTCGTAAGAACATAAACTACTTTTAGTCCCGCTAACAAGAAATGCATCTTCTTCTCCTAATGCACAGAAATAACTCCATCGAACCTTTTCAATTTGATGAAATCAGAAGTAAACTCACTTAAACTGTGTGTTTCCATTATCAACTAACGTCTTAAGATTATTGATGTGAATTCCTTGGTTTCTGTGAAGTGGCGCAGCAGTGGTAAAATCAAATCCATAGAGATGGCTCCAAGGCACGTCTATGATGCTCTCCTTAAGATATTATTTGCCATCGCCACTCGTTTGAACAAACAAATGGATGCTATGAGTTAAAGCAAATCATTATTCAGGATATAATGTAGCCGAGATGATGAATCTCTTCAATTGATTGAGATAGCACTGTCGAAATCGAATCCTATTTATAGTTGTCAAAAGCTATCTTTTTGTTTGAATAGTTTTGTCTCCCACCATTTACATCCTTTCAAACTGTAGTGTCCTTTTATTTGAAATCAAACGTCCCCCCATTTCAAACAGTCACATCTCCTGCCATTTTTGTCTATTCAAATTTTAATTCTAGGCTTGTTAACTGGTTTAGTTCTGGCCTGTTTTAACTAAAATAATTCTATTTAAAATTATAATTTAGACCCAAATCCATACCTAACGTAGTCAACTGGCAGCGGCACGTGCTGTGGTTATGATGCATGGCCTCCCTCTTCACAAAAGAGCAAGCATTAGATGCCCAAAAGGACCAACCTTCTCTTGATGAACCTATATTAAAAAAATTATAGTTCTTAATATTCTAAGATGTGTGACTATTCTAATCCCTCATTCTTCCTCTTCACCTCCCCTTTTTCCCATTTTAAAACAAATTTACTAAGACAGCTCCCTTTCTTATCATTCACTTTACTTATAGTATAGTTACTTGTTGGTAGCTAAGATCAATAATTTTCTTCACTTAAACCAAAACTTTGAAAATATGATATGCAAATTGATTCCTTTTGGCATAAGGAGTTGTCAACACAATCCTACCAAAACACCATGTAGTAAGCACATTAACTAAAGAGCAATAAAGTGCTTATGTACTCATAAACTCAAAGAAAATATATTGTCATGCATATATACAAACATAATGAATTGATTTGATTAGCTTTTATTATAATTAACTTCAACAAACACAAGCATGGATACAACAGTGAAAAAGCTTATTCCGAGGTCAATAAACATTGATATTGAACATAATGAAATGCGAACCCTAACTACCATTTTTACTAAGTCTTATATCCGCTTTCCTTATATAAATGTACAACTATACAAGATGTACAACATCAAGAAAGGGATAGTGAGTAAAAATGGCATCGTCAAATCGAACATTAAATGAGCTCATATTTATCATCAAACACATCCATACTCAATATTTATTTGGAAAGAACATATTAAACCACACACTATTTCGGGAACTAGATCTTTTACTTTTCATATTTGAGAAAATTGTTAAATTTGAATGGTAAATATGAGGTAAAGGCAGGCGAAGTGAAACAAGATGTTGTATATAATTAGGGAAAATAAAATAGAATTAAGTTTGGTGGATTAATGATTAAATACTTTACTACTGAAATAATCCAAGTTGATCGATAAGGATTGGTCAGTAGACTAGTTATAAATGTCAGTTAACCATTCGTAATAGTCGTTAAGTCAATTGAGTGAACATTAATTACGTCGGCTAAATTGGTAAAATGTCAACCCTTATTTTAAAGTTTGCTTACTAATTTCTTGGAATCTATGAACTAGTGAATTCTTTATTTAAGAAAATTGAAGTCAATGAAATTTTAAAAATAATCCAAAATTTTAAATATTATTCTAAATTTAGAAGTTCCTTTTTATACTTTGTTATGCCTCTTCAATTTTTTGCACGATTGGTTAGAATGAATGTTAATTCTCTAAATTAGAACATTTATTTCTACATATAATTTTCGTTTGGTGTTAACAATGTTTATGATTATGTGGTCACATACAATCAATGAGTAAGAAAACTATAAATAAAGGTTCATATAATTTAATATTAACAATGGTAAAGCACTATAAGCTGTTAAAGGTTTTTACTACAACTACCAATTCAAATAGTTGTTAAAAACAACTTTCTCAAAGGAATAGCCGATAAAATATTTTATTACAACTTTCACTAAGTGAACGTTATAAACGAAAAGTTGTGATAGGATTATTTTATTGTAGGGAAATTATATATGTGTGTGTATGTATGTGTATGTATATGTATATGTATATGTATATGTATATGTATATGTATATGTATATGTATATGTATTTCCATTGTCATTTTGTTATCTATTAAACTCACACAGATGTTAAGGATACACATTAAAAATTAAATTTATTAACTAATAAATTTCCAAATCAAATCAAAATCAAATTTATATTAAATACGATTGAATGCAATTTGCACATTTGTCCATAATAAGACAAATTTAGTATTTGGATAAATTTAATAAAAATCAACATTCTTACTCCACTATGCGACACTCTAGAGCCAGCATATGGTATGTTGGTGGTACATAATAAGTTTTTGCCACTAATATGATTCATTTTTTCTTATGTTGTCTAATAGTAAATTTCTAGACGATGTTTAATCTTGTCTATCATGCTATTTTAATCTACCAACATGTAAAAATAATACACCTTTAAATTTGAACTGAAAAACCACACTTTATGAATATAATATGCTAGAAAGTTGCATATTTGATTACTGTATCTTCTATTTATGTCAAACCCATAGATGCATTCGTAGGAGCGATACTCGAAATGCTATTAATAACTACAAGATTATGGAAATCAATTGAAAAAAACTTCAAGATATTTAGCTGTTAGTATTAATATGCATATGATATAGTATGTTTTCTATCTCTTCTCTTAGTGTCTAACCACTATACTACATGCATGGTTCTACTTTTATACCTTCTTATAATCTTGATTTTACTATAACAGAATATAAGTGAAGCAGCTCATGTCAAGTAACTATAATTTTTTGTTCATTTGATCAAGTATGTGGGAACTAGGCTGGTCTGCAAAAGGTAAATTTGGTAAATTTAAAAAAAATCCCCGATTGGATCTTAATAAGCCGACGAAGTCTAATTGTTGTACTAAACCCAATCTAGTTAGTTTAAATAAACTCATATTTTATTTGATTTTCATGATTTAATTAATTAATGCAGTTTAATTAATTCAGTATTTAATGTTTTGAGTATATCAATATATGTTGATGTGTATATATAAGTGTAATGTGCAACATAACATAGTATACATGGTTAATGTATACTTAAGTAGATATTGGGATTTATTTCCACTATGTATATATTAGCAATTTATACATGTCTTAGCTGTCTCAAAACATTGTTTAACATGTTTGCAAAATATATAAATATAAATATACATATTGAAATTGTTTATATATATATATAATAAAATATATATCTAATTTAATTTTGACTAGTTCAATAAAAAAATTAATTCAAATTATGCGTTAAAAATATCTAAATAAGACTTCGTAAAACATTTTAAAATTCAAAATTAGATCTTAAATTATTTCTTAAAACATATTTAATTAAATCTAAATACTTATATTTATGTAAAATTAATTATTGCGATTACATAATATCCAAACAAACTGATCCAAACTCTACGGTGACTCTCGAACTCACGTCATGCCAAGAAATATAAGCTGTCTTCTTTTTAAGCATTACAGAGACTTGAAGTATAAGGATAAAATCTAAAGACATTCTACACTTTTCGATCTCACATCGAAAGGCAGAAAAATATAAATATCGAAAATAGTCATTTCATAAAATATCTTAGAAAACACAATCTCAAAACAAATACAACATAGTTTTGATAAGTACTAAGTACAATAATTAGTTACATAGTGGGTAAGGAAAAGCAATAAGAGATGTCGACGCCAAGCTTGCCTCTCCATATACTAGATCTGAGCCAATCACCTGCTTCCTTATCTTCCATTAATAGGGGGAGAAGGAAAGGAATGGGTTAGACAATAGTCATGTGAATGAGTTACACACGATCACATGCAATTGACTTCATTAATACTCTATATGACCTTGGGTGTCCTACTTGTGTTTATGATCTACTTACTAAGGTAGGTTTCATTAACCTAAGGGATATAGTTCTAAATACACCTAGACCCAACATCCTATGAAGGTTTACATTTAAGGTCAAACAACTAATCGAACCTCAAAATAAACTATAAATTAGCTAATAACTACTGGAACTATTCCAACATAGGTTCACCTAGGCCAAGAACAAGCAGCCTGGTGGAACCTAGCACCTCGACTTGAACTGGTTTGCAACCCTCTTCACTGAGTCAACAGCCAGCCATTACTGATCAAAGGCAAGCGCTGACCTTCACCAGAACTAGAACCCAATCTCGATTAAGCAAGAAAACAAGCTACGGCTTTCGTGCCTGACGTATCATCCTTAGGACTACATTCCAAAATAACGACTGCCCATATCGTATTTATGCATTGTGATGGAGTCCATAATGCCGACTTATGCTAAAGACATCTTATTGTCCGCTGCATCCGTATCAAATCTTAATGGTAATGTAACATCCCTTATTGCATAGCGTCAAACATCCATCAACAACACAGTATCACGTCCTCATCGCTACGTAGACCAAGGAACCTCCCATTTGTGCCAGGCTATAGACTTCTCTAAGCATCATCATTACTGTTGCGTGTGCACAATAGAACCTTCTATAAGTCCAATTTGCAATAATATCACCCCTAGTCGAATATCAACTAAGAAAAACAAATAGTTTCTAAGCCTCATTGTCAGCGCAAGCATCTATTTAGTCTCGTGTCTTCCTAAAGTTGATATCTTAGGGACTAACTTCCCTACTGTAAAGTTATAAAATTAGGCCTTAGGTTGAGGCTCAATCTCTCATGTAAATTGTTAACTTGTCGACCGATAGTCATTGGAGCTGTCAATCGCTTATTGTTGATCGGCTCTAGTGAGCTTGTCGACTGGTCGGAGTTATTTTAATTTTTTTGGGTTTAATTATCATTCATTCTTTGTTAATTACAAACTATTCATTATAGTAAACTCTACTTTTTAAATCTACAATTTACAGTCGTATCATGATTTATATTTAGTTTTATATACAATTTCATATTCAATATCAATAAACCAAATTAACGTAGGTTCAGAATCAACAGGTTATATCTATTTATATTCAATCTAACAAAAAGGGTATGCTCAACCTAAACCAACTTTATCCAACCAATGTTTCTTTAACCAAGTCTAGACTAAAAAGAAAGGGTTCATATTCATATGGGTTAAATTATTATAAAATTTCTAATCCACTACAGTTATTAGATAAACATTAAATTAAATAGTCATGGATCAGATAGGGTATAAACTTAATTACATGTAAATCATAATATTAATTACAAATCCACTCCCTTCTAAAAAGTTAGCTCCATTTTAATTCATTTGTAATCACCTTCATTTGGTGTGGAACACTTCTTGATTTAATTTGATTTCCCTTCTTCAATATCTTGAACTTAATTTATAGTTTTGTTTTTGGAGAAAAATTAATTCATGGAGAAAGAAGATTGAGTTTCAGAGAGACAGAGTTTTGTTATGACCAGGATACAATTAGGGTTCTCAGTAATAGGCTAGAGTTCTATTTATATAGGTTTAGATTATCCTTAGTCGTTAGGTCGATTTAAATAAAATCAAGGCAGTTTGGCTTACATAAACCCTAATCTGATTGCTTCGATTGGTCGACCGCTTGGTTTAGAGCGGTCGACAGCTAGTGGTCGATCGGCCCAAACTACTATTTCAACCTGTGGATCTTTCCTTTTATAACACATTTTTCCCTTATTTTATTATTTTCGATTTCAAATTTCAAATTTTAAAAACATTTTCCTACTAGCTTTGATTACAAAACTATATATATGAAAATTGTATAGAAAATCGCTACAAACGCAACGGTGCAAGGTTTGTAGTCAAATTTGGTGTTTGTGAAACATTCAATTTTTACTCTTGTTATATCTAAATCAATTCTTCTATTAAATTTTCGGTTAATTTTTGCAGGGTGTTCCATTCTTCCACCTTAAATGGATTTCGGACCCGAAATCTCCAAGGATGGAAATATGTAACTTGTACATATGAAAGTTATTACTTACAACCATCTACTCATCCATCAACCACTGGCAACTATTACCCTTAGTTCAAAATTCTAATGCGATATGGCTATATAGACATGGAATGGATATGAACCTATGCTAATGCAAAAATTAAATAAGGCGGTCTCCCGATCTAATTGACCTCCTAAAATGCAAGTGCTTATGTTATATATCCAAATGTATGCAACATCCTATGTAAATATGTTACTAGTTCTATATGTATGATCAACCACTCAATCCATATGCAATTGCCTTATGCATATAACTTAGCAAAACAAGAAAAGTAATGGCGCGAGCGTGTACTAACTATAGAATATATTTGCCTAAGTGTATAAAGGTCAACCTAATCAATACATCCACTAACAACCATCATCAAAAACATGTCATATTGACACGTTCACAACCATTCCTATCATTTAATTGTCCCAACCTATAGGATATACTATGCTAGAAATTAAACATGTAAGTGGTTTATACTTATTTGACTAAAATGGAGACGTACCAGAAAAGAGTTCTGGATGTGCAGCTTGTTTTTCTCCTCGGGCTCCCATGTACTCTCCACCAAGTCATCTTCCTATTGGAACTTAACAAGCTTGATAACTTTATTACGAAGTCACTTTGTACCTTCTCAAGAATATGCTACAAGGCCTTCAATATAATGCCTCAAATGGTGTAATCCAATACTTTCCTAATACCTATTATGATAACTGTAACAGCCTAGAATTTTGGTCGTTGAATTTTAACTGTTTAATTAATTTTAAATATTTAAAATAATTGGACTTTGGATTTAATAACTTGAATT
The DNA here is from genome assembly GCA_030765085.1 of Allium cepa. Taxonomy (NCBI): domain Eukaryota; kingdom Viridiplantae; phylum Streptophyta; class Magnoliopsida; order Asparagales; family Amaryllidaceae; genus Allium; species Allium cepa. Next base: position 416,820,791 of record CM060940.1, on the reverse strand, counting down.
CAAATATACCGATCGTTTAAATATTTGAATTGTGAATTAAAAATTAACTAAATGGATTTAATAATCTTATTTAACTCCTTTTAATAAATAAATAATATTGGTGAATTTAGTTTGTAAATTTATTTGCAATAATAAATAGATCAAATAAATATCGATAGTTGAATTGAAACTATAAAAAGATATGTAAATTTGTGAAATTTGTATTCTAGGATAATGTCTCAGATTTTGACAAACCTAGTGCAATTAAATCCGAAATAATAAATTGTTGTATGCCGACGAGTTTCATGACGACCGGACGGACTGTGTGGTCAAGCGAATTCAAAATGCATAGTAGTTAATTTTAGATAATTAAAATAATATGATTTGATTTTAAAAGCTAATTGCTATATGTGTTGGAATTGGGTCCCAAAACTAACTCTATTGAGTTTGGAATATAGGTATTGAACTAGAAATCCTAGTATGCATGACTCGTTTGGAGATCATGTGTTTTGGGGGCATGAATACTACTGGTTTGAGAATCCTATATAAGGACCTCAGCATCACACTTTAGTTATCGAACCTAGAAATTAAACCTAACTGCCATTTACGTTTCCTCATAACCCTGGAATTGAATGGCCACCATCACCCGGCACCACCAGGAGCTTTTTTAGGCAGGGGCCTCAACTGAAAAAAATGCTCGATGAGGGGAGATAGACTCGATGAATGGTGTGATTGACCAAAGGTGGCCAGAGACGATGGTATTTGCATTTCAATGGTGTGGCTATTTTGGGTTTCGGCGGTGGTCGATGGCTCGTGTGGCAACAGCGAGCGCAAGAATGTAGGCGGACTGAAGAAAATCGCAAGCCTGGGTTGATCGAGTGATGGGATTAGTTAAGTTAATTAGGGATTAGTAAGTAATGATGTAATTAAAGATTTTATTATATTATTTAATTCATAAATCTTATTACACTCATAACTTGTTCATACAAGGTCCAAAATGAACGCGACAAGTTGCTTGTACTCGTAAAAGAATTACCTATGTTTTGGAATTGGATCGGTAAGAATTGGAGCTTGTAGAATTTCAAGCGTTGTTTGATTTTTGGTGGAATTAGAATGCGGTAGTGATAATTGGAATTTCGGTAAGTTAAACTCATGTTTTTGGTTAATCAATACATTATGTAGTAGGAAAAAAAATTATTTTTTGCTTGCTTCAATGTTAGTTTATATTGTTGTTTGATTGATTGTGTGACAACCCGGAATTTTCTAGCAATATCAATTTAATAATCTGCATTAAATATTAAATTGATTTGATATATCTTTATTAATTAGATCTGAATTGATACTTTTCTTTTAATAAATATTTAATTGGTGAATGATATCTGTTAAAATTAATTGTTTGTTTTCTATTTATATATGTATATATTTGTATACATTGTAAATAGATGAGATTTATTTTAAAGCTTAACTAATAAATTATGTTTCAGACTCTAATATACATTCTAGTGAATTGGAAATTATGTTTTATTTAATATAAACTTTTCAAAGATAAATAAATAAATAAATATAGGATTTTAAATACATAGGATAAATGCTTAAATAGTTTAAAACTTATTTTAGCTTAAGTTAAAATTTAAATTTATTAACAAAAAGATTTGTTTTCTTTTCTTTTAGTATAGCTTGATTAAAATACGGATTTAAAAATATATATGAGTTTTAATATAATTTTGTCAAACGATACTTTAATATATATTATAAAGTATGTAGTTTATAATAAAAAGATAATTTAATTTATATACCATTTCAAATTGATAAATGAGTTACTTTTAAATAATGTTAATAAATAAAAATACAAGACTACAAGATAAATTGGAAAAGAAATATAAGTAAGTACATTGGTTAAATTATAATAACATAACAACTATAAAGTTCATTTAGTTTTCAAACAACAAAACAAAAATGATAACATTCTCATACATTTAAAAAATAATATAATAACAAGTCAATAATAAAACTAGAAACAAGAGAGTCTTCAAGCTTGTAAACTGACTAACCAAAACAAATATATCAGATTGTACAAAGGGAAACAAATAACATCAAGAAGCAAAATCTAAAATATGTGCAGACTGAAAAACAAAAATCAAATAAGTATGAAAGGCAAATATAAGATATGTATTTGAACACATACAAGCATAAAGGACATATACATTAAATGTTTTCACCTCAGCCTCCAACAAATAAAATATCTTTGTTTTGTTGTACAAATATCATGATATTATAACCTGTAGATGCAAGTATATATCAACTTATCTTCATATCAGTTCGAATGAATCTGGAAAGCAAAGATAAAAACAAAATGAAAATAATAATATGTGAAGGCTTGCTAGAGAAGACAGTATTATGCATTCTTAAGCAAACAAACAAAAGTCATTAATGTAAATCTTTCTAGTACACAATGTATTCAATATCAGCCTCCATCTAAAATATCTTTGTTTTAAAATCTGTACAAACAAGATTTTTATTGTTACAATTATATGAAACATAATAATATATCCCTGTCTTCTTTCTCTTCTATAAATCAGTTTCACCTTATTCAGTTCGAACTAAGTAAAAACTAAAATAAACTTCATTAAAAACCTAAACAAAAATTCAACAACAACTTAGCAAACCAGGGGATTAAACAGAAAAGGTTTTCAGTTGCTTCAGGTTTCAAATTTAAAGGCATCTTCAAATTTGTAGCCTCTGTTCTTTCACAAATGCAGGTGAGTAACATTTTCTTATTTATTATTATTCAATATAACTTAAGTTAAAATGGTTGTATGTGTTTTCTGTGATGATATGTAGGGTAAACATCCAAGTATATGCTGCTGTGAATCATCTGAATGTATATATAATATGTATTGAGCATTGCAGAAAAATTTGAGAAACCCTGCTTTTGTTTTCAAGCCCAAACCTGGTTCAAAATTTCATTTGATCTTGTTCCAATCCATGTTAAGCCTTAAGCTTGAATAAAACATATTTGTGACACTGTAAACTTTTGTTTAAAATTTTGTTTTAAGTAAATAAATTTGTGATGTCACTGAAATGGCTTAAAATACAGAACATCTTCAAACATGTAAAAAATTCGAGTTTATTAAATTACAAGTTCATGAGTATAAACTGAATTCATATACAAAAATATGATTTTTAAGGTAGGTTTGGGAATTTTTAATAGGGTATTATGAGAGCAGTTTGTGTTTTTCTGTTTGAGGCTTTTAGAGTCGCCGCAGGTGATCAAATCGATCTGGTGGTTTGAGTTTCGGTCTGGGGGTGGAGGAGGCTACCATGGATCAAGGAAAAATAGTTGGAGGCGGCCACGATGTCGGAGGTAGCGGCGGTGATGATTTTCCTCTGGTAAACCTAGTTTTACTGGAGCTTCTTGTTTTGACCACCGCGACTTCGACATAGCGTCGAGCGAGGCGTGGTCTTGGGAAAAGGAGGCACGGTGGGTGATGATGCCATGGCCGGAAGCGCAAGTCTTCAAGTGGTCGGAGCTGTGCGAACGTGACGTTGACAGGTATTGGGGGGTGTTGAGTATTTTGTGTTTCCAGGTTTTGTGTCTTTTTCAAATTCATTTTCGCGCGCGCCTGGGGAAACTCGAAGCAAGTGGTGGATTTTCACGAGGTAACTCGTATGTTTACTCGAAGTAAACCAGGGGGGTACTCGGGGTGTAGTATTTCAGGTTTTATAACCTGTAGCTGTTTTTTTTACAGTTTTGAAATTTTTGGTTTTAAAATTTAATCAAAGTCAAGCCTTGTTCTAAATCAAAGTTTAAATCGTGAATTTAAGTTAGTTTTGAAATGTAGTTGGAAATAATAAAGTATTCAAAATTTAAATTATTTTAATAACTTAAAAGTACTTAATGCTTAAGTGTATTCAAAAGAGTTGAATTTCAGAAATGAAGTATAAATTGTTAAGAAAAGTTTCAGACAAGTTAACTCCAATTGAAAACCAGAATTTAGATTTGAAATTCTAGATTTGGAACTAAAATAAATTTTTATGATTTATATTGATTCAAATAAGTTTTAATGCTATTAAATATGTAAGTTTAAAGGGGTTTTGAAAAAAAATTAGTTTTAAAACTTTATTAAGGATAAATTGATTAGAAAGTAATTTGAAATAAATGTTTTAAACATATTAGAATTGAAAACATAATCAATAATAAGAATGGTTTACTTTAGGTCATGAAGTTTTAGAATTTATATTCATTAACCTTTAAGTAAATTAAGTATGAATAATTAATGATTGATATTGTTTAAATTAGTAATTATGAATTTAAATGTATTAATCAAAGTTGAATAATATGTTAAGTAACTAATATATGATTAAGAACCATAGATTAGATTTTTATTTAAATTAATAAATTTTAATGGTTAATTAAATTTTAATTAATAATGATTAATACAAGTTAATTATTTTAAAAGAAATAATTAAATAAGTGTTAATGAAGATCATTAACTAGCTTATTTTATAATTAATTAATGTAATTGATTTTTAATAAATTAATTGGATTTATTAATTCAATAATAATCATTGTAATTGTGTAAATTGATTACTTATTAATTGTGTAAATTGATTTATTTTGAGTTAATTAATTTTGTTTAATTAACTGATATTTTGGAAGTAAATTACTTAGTGAAGTAATTGATGAAATCATTGGATGATTGGAAATGGAAGTAATTGGAATATAATTACTTGAAATTAATCAAGGGATTAATTAAGCTTGTTATTGGGAAGTAATTAATTAAGGACGGTTAATTACTGTATGTTATTAATCAAGAAGGTTAATATATGCGATTTGAAGATTTGTATTCTTAATATAAATAACAAATGAAAATGTAATTAGAAATCATTAATTAATATAATTAATGATGGGATTAGAGATAGATTTATTTGGGAATAATAAATCAACAAGATAATTAAATGGTAATAAATCGATATAAATGTAATTAATTAATGGATTTATTCAAGATTAATTTACTGTAAATAAATTAAAGAAAACTTCTGGAAGATAGCAAAGGATATTTAAATCAAAGATGATTGGAATATAAAATTAATTGATCATAAGATTAAATTAAGTTAATTAATTTAAGGAATCATTTGAGGATTTGGTATGTGAAATTACTTAGTGTAATTAATGGAGTATAATTACTTAGAATAGTGATTAGATGATAATTACTTGATGAAATTCATACAAGATGATTTGTAAGTGGTGTAATTTGAGTAATTTCTTTTGTAATTAATCAAAGGATTAATTTATGGAATTAACTAATCATAGATGATTAATGAGTAATTAAAGGTTGTTAATTACTGGTTTGTTATTAACCAAGGGTGATTAATAATTGTGTTTAATTAAAGATTAACCACATAATGTAATTAATTTAAATAAAGCAATTTAATATAAGTTAGAGATCATTGATTAATATAATTAATGATGTAATTAAGAATTGTTAATTAAGGAATAATTAATAGGAAAGTAATTAAATGTTAATTGCTATGAATGATTTAGAATAACTTATTTGAGAAATTAATTAAAGACTAAATTACTTCTTGTAATTAGAGAATGATTAATTAATTTGATTTATAATTAATTAATGGTTGTGAGAGTAGGATTTATGGAATGAGTAATTAATTTAATTTATTTTAAATTAATTAAAGATGGAAGTAGTTAATTTAATTCATTTTAAATTAATTATAGATTGTGATTCATAAATCATTGCTTATGGATGGTATTGATATTTCATTGATTGATTGTGATCTCAGATATGAGATGGATAATATCTATGTGATATGGATGTATGGTTTAAGTATGATAATATTTAATTATCTGTTGGATGATGATATTAATTAACTGTTTATGATGATGTGATTATCTATTATGAGGTGTTAATTATCTGTCTGTGCATATTAATGATATCGAATTCACTGTTAAGACTAAATAGACAACTTGGCCTTAAAAGACACGTTTTGGATTTCGATGAGACCGGGATCGGTTTTCCTTATTTGGAACATCCGAAAACCACATCGATTCCAAATTTACGATAGGTCGTGAATATGAAGTGAAGATGAAGATTCAGAATGCAAGGATTATCGTCGTTAACTCTGAGGGTGATTCCAAAATGAGTGTAACGAGATGATGCCTTCGGTTTCGTTCGAACCCGGAACGAACTTGTATGGATTGAATGCCTTCAGCACATCGTCAGACGGACGATGAGCATTCTAAGAGATATATTCTATAAAGGTAATCGTAACCTCAAGCCTCATCAACCGGGAATGGCTAAAATAGGGGAGGTGCAGCAAGGTTAGGTGGGTCATGCCCAAGCAGGACAAGGATATTCCTCTGTCTAGATGTCCCTTTTTATTCGGCTGTGTGGGAAGTTGGTCTGCAGCCAACTGCGGGGTTTATCTTGTTCGGGACTGTTCAGTAAGGAATGGTTCCGGCCGTGTGTTGCAGGGGGTCGGGAGTGATCCTCGGTACGTAGATCTAGGCCACGTACTGTGACGAGCGGTACCCCAGTAGCCCTGCCATTGTATGGAATCCAAAATCCAATAAGAGCCAAGGTTTTGATTGTATTACCCACTTTTGTGGCTAGTAGCTGGAATTTAATAGATGTAACAATTTCGGCTATTTTCTATTTACTTGAAAACCCTAGACCTATTATAATATCACTGGATTTCCTATCAAATGTTTTGGTTAGCGTAAGGTAAAAACTTTTCCATGTTTATGTGTGGGAAGTCTTACGTGATACCTTTTGTTTTCAAAGGATTTTTCAAAATTAAGAAACTTTAACCTGTTACTCATACCAGACCCATGTCTGACCCGGAGTTTATTTTTGTTTTTCATAAACTCTCCGGTACCCAAATTTTTTACGGGTAGTCAAGGGATTCAGGTTAGCTTTGACGAATTCTAGAGGAGCAATGGAGCAGGAGGCTTCAGCGTTGTAGATATATATATAGTTCCGCTGTGTTGGTATCTTTGAGTCATTTGTTTGAGTTGTGTTGTATTAACTAGACAGGTGTTTATAACTGTCTAGTATGTGATGTACTATGTATATCACTCTGATTGATGTTATATATTATGTAAATACTTGTGTGATTAATATAATTTATTTGTTCCGCTGTGAGATTCTGATGTTGTTGTTCTTTCTTCTCTATCTTTTCTATTTTCTCACCCTTTTCTTTCATAAAAACGATACGACTTCCTGGACGTAGGAAGTCGGGTCGTTACAGATTGTTTGGATTGGACTCCCTTTTTGGAAATTCATGTAACTATATATATTAGCATAAATAACCATTTTGTTGCAGTGGACAAAAAAGAAGTCGAAGTGTTATTGTAGCAAATAGGTCGCTACAGAACACTTTGAAAAATACATATACATATGTATGATTTATAGGGGACATTTGTAGAGAGACCTAAAGGGTTTTATCACCATTATTTATTTACTATTATCTACATCTTATTTATATTCTTTTATTGCTTATATTGATGTTTAGTTAAATAATTTATGACCATCCACTTGAATTGTTTAAGTGTCTTTATAGCTATTTTTCACCATATCATCGCTTATTGAATATCATCTCCCTAAACCTTTGTGTGTTGAACTTGTGCTTGTATTTTCACAAAATTTATGTTTAAAATTTATTAATCATTTTAATTAATGATATTTGAATTTAATTAATAATTTTAATTTATGATGTTTGAATCTAGAAAAATAGTTTGATTAATGATACTTAAAATTAGTTAATCAACTTAATTAATGGGATTTGAATTTAATCAATCATTTTAATTAATGATGTTTTAAATTTAGTTAATCATTATAATTAATGATGACTGAATCTAATTAATCACTTTTAATCGATGACATTTGGATTTAATTACTAATTTTAGTTAATGATGTTTAAATGTAATTAATCCATTTAGTTAATTATATTTAGATTTAATTAATGATTATAATTAATGGTTTTTTTAAAAGTTAAGTAACTAATTTAATAAAAGAGTTTAACGCAAATCAATTGATTTAATAAAAGTGCATTAAAGTTACTTAATTGATTTAATAAAAATGTTTTAAAGTTAATTAATTAATTTGACAAAAATGTTTAATGATAATTGAATAATTTATTAAAAAGAATATAGAGTTGTATACAAATTATCCTTTGAGACAAATTAACATTGTTTTGCATTTATAAAGGTATTTAAATTAATTTAATATCCTTTGGGATAATAAGTGTTTTTTAAATTTATAAATGCTAGTTTATAATTAGGATAATCTTTTAATAGAAATTATTTAAAAATAAAGCTAATTGTAAATTATTTAGGATTTATAGTAAGCAATATTTTAATGACATTTATTTTTTACCCTTGTTTTAATACACTTAGTATTATAATTTTCCCTCTTAAAAGAATATTTCAAAGAGTGTTTTACAAATGTTTTATAGTATTTGAAATGTGAAAATCAAGCTTAAATGTGGATCAAATGTTTTGAAAGTTTGATTCATTTGTTAGTAGTAAGCGTATGCGTCGATAATTGATTTATCTACTCTTGGTTTTGATTCTGCTATCTTCTTAGTATTTCGTCACTCTAAGACGATGTGTTGGTCGTTTTGAGTTTTGATATCCTTTGTCGAAAATGATTAAAACCAAAGCGTGTGTAAAAAAGGGCGCACCCTCCTAGTAATTGTTGTGCTTCGTTATTCTAAGACAATTGTCGATCATTTTGAGCATTGGTATCCAACGCCGGAAAAGCTAAAAAAAAGTACGAGTGGAAGCCAGGCCATGTGGGTCGCGACCATTAGGATATATTCACATTCATCTGGAGAAGTCGATAGCATGCATGCATTGATGTGAGTATATTTGGATGCCTATGGATTTAACGGATTTGAGCTTGGAAAATCCTGAGAGTGACACGTGTGCTCTCAAGTATATTTTATCTAGAGGTATGCATTTGAAGATGTGAAATGCTTGGATTTTCGGTAACCACTGGCAGGGTATGGTTTGGTATTGCTCGAGAGCCATCGTAGAAATCAAGTATATTTCTAGAGATACTTTCGATAAGGAGGTGCGCACCCTCTTAGTCATTCGTTGAAAACTATCCCTTTCCTTATTCATTTAAATCTTTGAATTGTGTTTCGTAATTTACATCGAGAAGTGTCTAAAGCTCTTCCCGATGTCTACTATATTTTTCCATTCTATAAGTTTGGATTTTGTTGTTATATATGTACGTTTCTTGTTTAGATTGTTATTCTGACTATTTCTCATTTCTTAGTATATGGATATTGTTCTGGTGAGATAAAAATCTATTTAGCATTTAGCAGCGTGGTCTCACAGAATTATTAAATGCTAGCCTTATTACTTGGTTTTCTTAAGCTGGTTTTCCAGGCTGATCTGGTTGTTATTTATTATAACGCTTGGGTCAGACCGAGTATTTTCTAAGCTGCCATTCGTGGGATATGGAGCTCATGGAGTAGAGCTGGATGTTCACATGTCGTAGTATTTTACTTTCCATTGTATTATAAATACCTATCAACAAATTGTAAGGTTAGAAATTTAAAACTGTCCAACTGATGGAATTTGTTTTTAACTCTGATGTATCTTTTATATTGGAGTGACGGTTAATATTCTCATTATTATATTATATGTTACCGATTCCATTGTGAGATTTTGTTTCCCTTGTTCTTTCATTGTTTTTCTTTATTTACCCTGACAATCTCCTTTTTTGACAATTGGATGTTCAACAATTGAGTAGATGTACTTAGTGTCGAATTTCGATGGTAAAAAAGGTGGGAATGTTCTAATAAGTAAGTTCCACTAATTGCAACTGATCCTCCAAAGAGGATCTGAAATCTAAAATACACATCTGATGTAAGTCCCCCAGTACCCAATTCACCATCTCCGTCGGTCCATCAGTCTATGGATGATAAGTGGTATTCAAACACAACTCAATGCCTAAAGCCTCCTCCAAAACTCTCTAGTAAAAAGGGAATCTCGGTCGCTAATGATGCTAAAAGGAATTCTATGTAACTTAGCCATCTCCTTTATGTATAGTGTTGCTAAAGTCGCACTAGTCCTTGCCAAAGATGCACTAGTCCTTATACTCCTAACCCGAACAAAGTGAGCGCATTTGGTCAGTCAGTTGACTATGACCCAAATACTCTCATTCTCTATCCTACTCCCTGGTAATTCATCAATAAATTCCATAGAAGCACTCTCCCACTTCCATCATGCAATATCTAATGGTTACAATAATCCTCATGGCTTCTTTGCTCTGCCTTTACCCTTTGGTAAGTTATACATCGAGCCACATACTCTGCCACATGCCTCTTCATACTAGGCTAAAAAAAAGAAACTCTTCATATCATAGTACAATTTATTTCCGCTGGGATAAATGGTCATCCTAAAGCAATGAGATTTGGCTAGTACCATGTTAATCAAATCCATAGTAAGAGGAACACATAACCCACTATCTCTATTTAACCACCCCTTTGAGTCAATGGTATAGCACCTCAAATGACTTGACTGCTCTCCACTAGTCAGCTTTAAAAATATCCAATAACTCCTTATGACGCTTCTGACTTGATCCAATACGGTACATTAGAGTAGGCAGAATGTCCAACGTTTCTAAAAATCCCATAGTGACGTCTGACGATGGTCGAAAATTGAACATAGAAATAAGCTCCAAGTGCATCCACTATAAGAATATAAGACTCAACATCGCATGCTTTCTACTTAAGGCATCGGCTACAACATTGCCCTTGCTTGGAGTGTAGGAGATATTGAATCATGCGATGCCAAAAACTTCATTAATCTATGCTGCCTTAGATTCAAATCATTTTGGAAGAATAAATACTTCAAATATGTATGGTCCTTGTACATCTCAAACCGCTCGCCTAGAAGATATTGTCCTCATGACCTGAATGCAAAGACAATGGCCACCAACTCAAGATCATTGGTAGCATAGTTTTTCTCTTAAACTTTCAACTATTGAGTAGCATATCTCACCACTCTCCCTTCTTGCATCAAGGTCGCACCCAACCTAGTACCGCAAGCGTTGGTATACACTATGAATGCATTCATACTATAAAATATTACTAGAACATGTGCACGAGTCAACGCCTCCTTCAGCTTGATAAAAGCATCCTCACACATTGAGTGTAATGACCCTAATTTTTAGTAACATTATTTAAAACATTTAATTGGATAAATAAAATAAAATAAAATAATGTTAATAGTTAAGGGATTGAGATTTGTCAAATAATAAGGAGTCGTGCCTAAATGAATGTATAAGCAAAAGAGAATTGAGAATAAGTAAGTAGGAGGAATATGGTAAGGGTAAAATGGGAACATCTTTCATTCTAATACCTTAAACCTTTCCATTATCCATTCTTTATTCATTTTAACATTCATTGACAAAATTAGAATCCCTAATAGCTCGTCTGGCCACTATTAAGGAGACTAAAAAAGAAGATAAGCTAGGAATCAAGTAGAAAGCTTGAAGAAATTAATCAAAGGGAAAATCTCAACCTTCTTAACACAAAGCCAATGTGAATAATTAACTTACATCTCACTTTTGATATTGATTTTGGTTTCAAGTTAGATTGGAATTATTTCTGCAAGTTATATGCAGTGCTGTGTTTGTTTAAATGGATACATGCTTGTTAGTGATTTATAATTTTTCATGCAGATCCTATGACAAGTTTAGATTGGAAAACCTACTATATGACATCCATATGATTTGCGTATTTATACATGGTCAAAAACATTATTTAGAAGTGGGTTTCAAGTTTCATAATTTTCTAAATAATTGAGGGCTTATTATGAATTTTCTAAGAGAGAAAACAGTTAATGTTGGGTTTAACTTATTTAAGGTAATTATATAACGATTTCGGGTCTGAAATTTATGTATGTTAGAAAAAAATATTAGAATTGAATTAATGTGATTTTTGGAAAATTTTCCTAAGTATTTATGGTTACAAAATTATTCTAGTCAAGGAACTTAAATATTTTATATGTTTTATCAAGGAGAAGAGCTTATTTTTCTTAAAATGTTTTAAATTGTTAATTGTGAATTCGGCAGCTTTTTTAAAAGGATTTTGATAAAGAAATGTGAACCAATCATATTTTGACATAGTAGGCAAGTTAGGTGAAAAGAAATTACTTTGAAAGGCATAAAATCAATTTTGTTTCGAATTACATCTTTGCCACTTCCTTTGCTTGCATCCGTCACTATGCCAGTTAGCTTTTCAAACCCATTAAAAACTAATGCACATGTTATCAAGCAATTGGTATGTAATGTATTGGAGAAAGGCGGAAGAGTCTGTGTCGAAGGCCTGCTTGCAAATGGGCTGAAGCCACTTTTATAAGCTTTTGATTCCATCAACTTGTCTTTGCTTTTAGAAAGGAGCTTTCAAAAGAGTTGTCGTCTGTTTTTGTCTTAAAAGAAGAATTCAAATGGATAGCCACTTTGAACCTATTTGATACTCTTGTTGCTGCATTCATACCTTTGAAATTACAATGTATTCGAAAAGTGTACTTTCGCGTTTCAACTTTAAAGCAGCCTTCTCATTAGACAGGGTTATATAGTTTCTTTTAAATGGTTTCGGAGGTAATGGTTTCAAAGGGTGGGTTTCGAAGCTTTCCTCTTCCACGACTCTTTTACTTGGATTAAAGCTTTCAAAAAGGAAACTTCGCTTCTGTTTTCTTTGACCCACTAGTTATATTAAAAATTCCAATGGTTTCAAAAGGAACGCCTTTAAATGGTTCTAAACTCTTACTTGAACCCAATGCTTTCAAAAGGTTATAAGTGTTTCCAAAGGTATTTTATAAGTATTTCGAAAGATAAGTTTAAATAGTTTCGAAAGGGGATGTATAAGGTTTTATTTAATGGTTTCGAAAGGGATGCTTTCAATTATATTTGAAAGGGAATTGTTTAAGGTTTTAAACAAGGTTTTGAAAGGTATTGCTTTGGCATTATATCCTAAGGCTTTATAAGTTAAAAAGGGTTTTAACTTATTTTGAAGGGATAGAAAATCCTTTTGGCTTAGATTTCATCAATATTATTTTGTTTAAAGCACATACTATGGCATGAGAAATTTGGGTAAAGCAAAGAGCATATTTTCCTTGTTTAAATAAGATTTAAAAGAGTTAAGAAATGTTTTCAAGGAAAATTAGATGGGTAGTTAACCCTAAGTTTTATGACTTAGATATTAGAAGACTAGATGGGACTAGTGTAAGGTCGTGCCCTATGCTTCCTCTTAGCCCTTAGCTAATGTAAGAAAAAAATTCTAGTGTGTAGGGCTTTATCACAGGTAATACTAAAATTAATTTACACACAGAAAGGAATATAGAAAGAGAAGATAGGTTACTTATGAGCCTGCAAAACCATTAGGATCAGTTGACCCTAGGAGAAGTAAGTTAAGTACTGATAGTCCAGTATTGTGTCTAATAGAAGTTAGATTATTTATTATCACTTGTTGGTCCGAGTCAGCCAATGGTTAATAGTTAGCCAGTTAAAACTATAATGTTGGATAGATAGTCCATTTATTACCTGATTTATATTCATATATGCATTGCTCTAGTTGTTATAATCAGTTTGATTACAGGATTTTCACTCGCCAAAGATACGCTTTTAAAAGAATATTAGTAAGGGGAAACTCGTTCTGTTAAGCAGCATGGTCTCAGTTAATATCAGTAAACCAGGATGTAATAGAATTATTCACACCAGGCTTTCTGTCTAACTCAAATTTTATGTTTTTCCCTTAAACTATCGGGTGATCAAAATTTAATTTGAGTAGATTGAGAGTTAAGGACTTTTCAGGATTAGCAGGTTGGATGAATAAGCCTTCGAAGACATGTAGGAGGCACTATATTGGAGTTATTTAGTGTTATTTCCACTGTGATGTGATCATGACTGATATTTCTATATTAGTACCCTAATCATCCAAGAGGGCATATTCATATGTCGCTATTGGTGCAGTTTGTAATAATTGTACTTAATCAAAACATGGGAATCATTTTGGGATCATGTAATTGAATATGAAATATCAATTTGAAATATAATCAAACAAATTATTTTTAGAAACCTGTGATTTTATTTCATATTCATGTGCTTCTGATATTATGGATACCATTAACATCACCATATTTTATCACCAAAAGTTAATACAATAGATAATTGCAACATCTGTAGCGCTTAGCTTCGAGCCTCAAAATAGAGGATGTTACAACATGGTATCGAAACATAGGTTTATGAAAAATTATAAGAAATTTTAAACTTACGATGATTTTGAAAAACACAATCCTAAGGAAATAGAGAAAAGATTGGGGTATGGGAAAACATTATAGTAACGTACTTGTATTTATTATATAGAAGTATACGTTTTATCTCTATTCTCCCATCTTGCTTAGGCTATTCTTCTATATCTTACATACGCTCGCATGCATCTTTTAAGGAAGTAAGATATGGATGCTTGAAACGGAAGAGTTAATCTTGGTGGAGTAAGCACCATAACTAATGGGAATGCTAGAACAAATACTAGAAGGAATCCAGGTTGGGCATAGGCTGCTAATGTAAGTGCTGAAGTGTCATAAGTTAAAATGGGAGTTATGTCTCAGTTCTTCGCTAACATGATGCAAGCTAGAGTTACTGTGGGATTAGTCGGAGGAAATGTTGAAGGAGGAAATCATGGAGGTCAAGTGGTTAATAACTATGCATTATTGAGTAGAGACTACGCTAGGATTGGAGGAAAGATGTATATCGGGATTAAGGATGTAATTGAAGTGGAGAATTGGTTGCTTCATTATGATAGAATCTTTGCTGATTTGGTGCTTGATGAGCAGAAGAGGAGACTTGCTTCTAGGCAGTTGCAAAAAGCAGCACCGTACTGGTGGAACACATTTACTATGGGAGTAAATGAGGAGACCAAGACTTGGGCGGAGTTCAGAAAGTTCACTGAGTCAACTCTGCTCAGGAAGTTTGCCGTGTTAGTGTAGGAAGACATGACAATGCTTGAGTATACTACCATATTTGAGGAGCTATTATGGTACAGGTATGCTACGGTAGATACAATTTTCAAAAGGAACGAGAAGTTCATCCATGGATTGAAACCCGAGCTTGTGAAAGAAACTTTGCCACACATTTGGGATCCGTGTGAAGTAGTTGTTGAGATGGCTTAAAGGCATGAGGAGATGCTCACTTTTCTTTATAGGAACAAAGAAGGGAAACTTAAGGAGGGCAGAACCAGAAGTGAAAGTTTTCCCATGGGATAGAAAGGAGGAGCATCCATGAAAGGAAAGACGGAAGTTATCTGCTACAACTGTGATAAGAAACGACACTATGTCGCTCAGAAGATTGAAAGAAGGTGACCGGGAAGAAGAATATAAAATGCTTCAACTCTAATCAGATTATACATTATAAGAACCAGTACAAGGAACCAGCCAAAGATGGAAAAGGCAAAATGTTTGCATTGGAACCAGCTACCTCAAGACCAATGGCAGAGGACAAAGGAAAAGCTGTGTTGGGAGGTACACTTCTGATTCATGATGTATCGATTAGAGTTCTATTTGATACCAATGCATCGCATTCTTTTATATCTCATTGTTTGGTAGATAAGCTTAACCAGATCCTTCATACTTAGTTACATCCTTAAGGGTTGCGAATCCGATAGGAAGGATGCTGCACTTGGGATGAGAAGTGACCAGTTAGATTCAAATTGTTAAGTCATATATTTGCTTGTAGTTTGCATGTATTTGATTTCGTAGGGTTCAGAATTATTTTGGGTATGGATTTGTTAAGTAAGTATGATGCTAGGATATTTTTTCATGATAGATAATGATCATTTAGACACCCTAGTTATAGTTATCAGATTATATACTCTATAGAATAACCTAGTTTTGAGGTTAATGCTTTTAGGGTGTTATGGAGGCAGAAGATGAGTTGAATTGGGTTTTCTTTGTTAGAAAATTTGCAAGTTTCTTTGAGCCAATAGTAGGACTACCATTAAAACGAGCTATTGAGTTTCGAATAGATTTAGTACCAGGAACTAAACCTGTGAGTAGGCCACCAAGTAGAATGAAACCTACCAAGATGATGGAGCTATGGTGTATTTGGTAGATTTATAAGGTAAGAAATTTATTAGACCAAGCAGTTCTCCCTACGGAGCAGCCATAATATTTGTTAAGAAACCAGACAGGTCATTGAGGTTTTATATCGATTAACATAAGTTGAATGAGAAGTTGAAAAAGAATCAATATCCGATATCTACTATTGATGATTTGTTCGACCAGTTGAGTGCAGCTAAATTATTTTCTCGGCTTAGATTTTGGCAACAGGGTTCCATCAACTTAGAGTGGCCGAGGATAGTATTCCTTTAATGGCGTTTAGGACTAGATGTAGATCATACAAATGGTTAGTGATCCCGTTTGGATTAACTAATGCTCCAGCATTTTTTGTGGACATAATGAACAGAATCTTTCGAGAACATCTAGATAGATTTGTACTAGTGTTCATAGACAACATATTGATATATTCTAAGAATGCAAGGGATCATTAAGTTCATCTTAAGATAGTGCATAAGACGCTGAGGCAGCATCAGTTGAAGGCAAAATTTTCAACGTGTCATTTCTGGAAGAAGAAAGTAAAGTTTCTTGGTCATGTAGTCTCAAAAAGAGGGTTTTCAGTAGATCCGGCTGAGATCGAGGCAGTAAATCACTGGAAGAGATGGGAGACACTGACTGAGATAAAGAGTTTTCTTGGGTTAGCTAGTTATAACTAGATATTCATTATGGATTTCTCACGGTTAGCACCACCGACGACTAGGCTAACTCAAAAAGATGTCAAGTTTATTTGGACTGATAAGTGTGAGGAGGCTTCTAGAAACTGAAGCATTCGTTGACGACTGCACCTGTGTCAGTCGTTCTAGAGGGGAATCAGGACTTGGTGGTGTTCACGGATTCATGTGGAATAGGATTAGGAGATGTGTTAATGCAGAGAAGTAGTTATTGCCTATGCTTCTCGATAGCTCAGACCTCATAAAGTTAGATATCTGACTCATGATTTGGAATTAGCTGCAGTAATTTTCGCCTTCAAAGTGTTGATACATTACCTTTTGGGAGAATGATTCGAATTGCATATGGATCAAAAGTCACTAAGATATCTATTCTCTCGGATGGAGTTGAGTACAAGATAGCAGAGATGGTCAGAGTTTATAGCCGCATACGACTTTTGTATTGAGTACACAACACGAAAAGGAAATACGGTTGCAGATGCGCTTAGGATAAAACATTGGAATGTAGTATTGGCAATAATAACTGAGTGGAAATATTTAGAAGCATTGATTACATGCGGAATACAATGGTGATCTGAGGCTAGTTCTAGTCGAGAAACCCCCATATTGTCATTTTTGGAAGTTCGATCGATGATGATCGAAAGCATTACTCTAAGCAAGGAGAGGATCCATTATTAGATGAATGGATCAGAAAGCTAAGGAATGGAACAGAGACCGGTAACTTGGAAGGTTTCGGTCTTGACCAGAATGGATGGTTAAGAAAGGAAGGGTGATTGTGTGTTCCAGATGTGCAAAACATTAGGAAGGAGGTTCTTAGAGAATGCCATCATTCGAAGTTCATCATTCATCCTGGAGGAACTAAGATGTATCAAGACATGAAATGGAGTTTCTTCTAGAAAGCTATAAAGAGATATGTTGGCAGATGGATAATGCAGTGTTTGAATTGTCAGTAGGTAAATTTTGAACATCTGAAACAAGGTGGGTTACTTTAGCCTTTAGATATTTCAGTTTGAAAATGGGATTCTATCGCAATGGATTTCATAGACTGGTTGCTACGGTTGAATAAAGGAAATGAGAGTATCTCAGTTATAGTAGATAGATTGACTATGAGTGCACACTTTATACCCGTTAAGTTGACCAAGACTGCACTGGATTTAGCTAAATTATTCATGAAAAATATAGTTAGACCGCATGGAGTTCCTAGTAGTATAGTAAGTGACAGAGATTCCTTATTCACTGATGAGTTCTAGAAGAGTCTACAGGAAACTTTAGGTATCAAGCTCAAGATGAGTACCGTTTACCATCCACAGACAGATGGGTAAACAAAAAGAGTTAACAAAGCCTTAGAGGATTTGTTAAGAGCTTGTGAGCTAGATTTCGAAGGATCATAGGAAGACCTTCTACACATAGTTGAGTTTGCGCAAAACAACAATTACCAAACTAATATAGGGATGGCACTGTTTGAAGCTTTGTATGGAAGGCCATGCAAGTCTCCCGTTTGTTGGTTAGAAACCGGGGATAGATTCATTCTTGGTTTGGATTTGGTTAAAGAAGCTGTAGAAAAAATTGAATTAATTCGGGCTAGAATAAAGGAAGCTCAGTTTAGGAAGAAGAGTTATGCGATAGGAGACAGACTTCTCTATAGTATATCACGTTTTCGTCAAAGTGTCAACGATGAACGGTGTGACCAGATTTGGAAAATTAGCACCAATATTCATTGGATCATTTCCTATTGTAGAAAGAATCGGGAAACCCACGTATGGGTAGAGATACCGAATAGTTTGACAGGAGTCCATAATGTTTTTCATATTGCTCTTCTAAGAAAGGGTACTCAAGATCCAGAGACTACTATCACACAAACTGTGTTAGAGGATCTAGTAGTGGAACCGGACATGACTACAGCTAATTTTTTTTTGTATAGTTGAAGGAGATGAAAATAGACTAAGGAACAAGATAGTCAGATTAGTCAAAGTCCAGTGGAGTGACGATGAGAGAGACTGTACTTAGGAATCGAGAGCAGGATTCGAGATACTTATCCTAACATATTTGATTGTTTGTTTTACCTTAATGTTTGATTGTTGTGAGTAACTTATCGTAATTTTGAGGAAAAATTCTTTAAGGGGGGTCTGTAATGACCCTAATTTTGAGTAACATTATCTTGAATATTTAATTGGATAAATTAAATAAAACAGTGTTAATAGTTGAGGGATTGATATTTGTTAATTAATAAGGGGTCATGCCTTAACGAATGTATAAGCAAAAGAGAATTGATTATAAGTAAGTAGGAGGAATACAATAAGGGTAAAATGGGGACATCCTTCATTCTAATACCTTAACCCTTCCATTCTCCATTACTTACTCATTTTAACATTCACAAATAATATTAGAACCTTTAAGAGCTCGGCCAGCCACCATTCAGGAGATTCAAAAAGAAGATAAGCTAGGAATCACGTAGAAGATTGAAGAAATTAATCAAAGGGCAAATCTCAACTTTTTCAACGTAAAGGCAATGCGAATAATTAACTTACATCTCACTTTTGATATCGATTTCGGTTTCAAGCTAGATTGGAATTATTTTTGCAGGTTATACGCCATGGTGTGTTTGTATAAATGGATACATGCCGGTTGGAGATTTATATTGTTTCATATAGGTTTGATAAAATGTTTAGATTGGAAAACCAATTAGATAACATCCATATGATTTGCGTTTTTGATATATGGTCAAAAATATTATTTTAGAAGTGCATTTCAAGTTTCATAATTTTTTAAATAATTGTGGACTTATCATGAATTTTGTATAATAAAAAATAAATGATGTTGGTTTTAAATTATTTAAGGAAATTATATAATGATTTCGGGTCTAAAAATTATATATGTTAGAAAACATGTTAAAGCCGAAGTATTATGATTTTGGGGAATTTTCCTAAGTATTTTACTATGGTTATAAAATTATTTAAGTTAAGAGACTTAAATGCTTTATTTGTTTTATCAAGGAGAAGGGCTTATTTGCTTAAAATGTTTTAAATTATTAATTGTGAATTTGGTAGCTTTTTTAAAGGATTTTGATAAAGAAATGGCAACCAATCATATTTTGAAAAATTAGGCAAGTTAGGTGAGAAGAATTTACTTTGAAAGGCGTAAAATCAGTTTTGTTTTGAATTACATCTTTTCCACTTCCTTTGCTTGCATCCGTTACCATGGCAGTAAGCCTTTTGAACCCATTAGGAACTAATGAATATGGTATCAAGCAATTGATACGTAGTGTATTGGAGAAAGGTGGAAAGGTCTATGTCGATGGCCTACTTTCAGAGGGATTGAAGCCACTATTATAAGCTTTCGAATCCGACAACTTGTCTTTGCTTTTAGAAAGGATCTTTCAAAAGAGTTGCCATTTGTTTTTTTTTTAAAAGAAGCTTTTGAATAGATAGCCGTTTTGAACCTATTCGATACCGTTACTGCCGCATTCATATGTTTCGAATTACAATGTATTCGAAAGGGGTGCTTTCGCCTTGTAACTTTGAAATCGCCTTCTCAATGCTTTCGAAAGGGTTGTATAGCTGCTTTTAAATGATTTCGGAGGCAATGGTTTTAAAAGGGTGGGTTTCGAAGCTATCTCTTCACTTACTCTTTACTTGGATTCTAGTGTGTAGGGCTTTGTCACAGGTAAGACTAAAATGATGTTACAAATAGAAAGAAATATACAAAGAGAAGATAGGTTATTGGTAAGCCCGCAAAACCAGAATTAGTTGACCCAAGGTGAAGTAAGTTAAGGACAGATCATCCAACATTGTATCTAACAGAAGTTAGATTATTTTTTATGTTTGGTAGGCCCGAGTCAACCAATGGTTAATAGTTAGCCAGTTAAAACTATAAATGTTGGATAGATAGCTCATCGATTGCCTAATTTATAGGTATATATGTTACTACTCTTTTTTTTGGCAAGGCTAGCCAGTTTTTAAAGTGGACCGTCCACTTTTTACAACAAGTAAAAAATACATTGAGTATAGGAGATAAGCCCATAGCTTAGCTGCTAAAATAGAATGACAAATGTATCTTATAGAACTGGAGTTATAAAAATATGCCTAAACTACAGAAACACCACGCAGGGTGTATATGACTTCAAGATGGACAAGGCAGACACAAGAGTAAGAGCACTATCGCTAAACAAGTTGCACAAGGCAATCACGCTCGAGGACCCACAAAACACAAACCAACATAATATAGAACATACGCCCGTTTACAAAAGCACATAACAAACAACAACAATTACATCAACAACTAAAATACCTGCTACCTGGACAACCAATCCACCATCAGCAACACAAGGATATTACTAAAACGAACCAAAATATCACAAAAGCCTATGCTGGCATAATCAGGAGGACAATAACTCACATACCCAATGCTACAGCCACCACCTTGAACATGAGATGAGACAATCAAAGACAAAAATCCATGCTTAAAGCAGTCCCAAAGGAGCAAAATTGAAGGGATGAGAAACCAAAGCAACGGACAAGGGTACACAAACCAAAACCACACAGATCGAGCAACCAAAGCAAAACCCGAAAAGAAAGACATGCCAAACATACATTCCAAAATAACCATGTTGCAAAAACAAAGGGAAAATGCCAAACTAAAACTCCAAACACATAGCAAGAACTAATAAAACCAACGGTACCAAATTATCAGCACAAAGCGACACCGGAGCCCAACCAACAAACCGCCTACCACATAAAACCTCGCTAAGCACCACCTGATAGCACTATACACTTAGAACCCTAGCTTGTTGAGCAAAGCTCATACCAAATCCAAAGACCAACTCAAAAGAAAAGACTGTAAACGTAGTGAAAGGCGATTGGAGAGGCTTGGGAAGCTTAGGAAGGTTACAAGAGAACAGATGGAGTAACGAGAAGGGCAAACTGTAAGCGAGGCTACAGGTAGAAGGAAGAAAGCGGGTTAGGGGCAAGCGAAGCAATAAAAAGGATGAAGCAGCAATGAGGGAAGCTAGGTTAAGTGAGAGGAGAAGATTGAAGCACGAGAGGAAGGGAAAGGTTTGGGCGATTCAAGGAGAAGGAAGATAAAAGAAGGAGGCGGCTGAAGGGGGAAACCTAGTCCCCATTGATGCTTCCCTCTTGTTTTTACCATCAGTTTGATTGAAGAATTTTGATTTTCAAAAGATATGCTTTTACAAGGATATTAGTGTGGGGAAACCCATTCTGCTAAGTAGTATGGTCTCACTAAATACAACAAACCAGGATGTAATAGAATTATTTGCACCAAGATTTATGTATGACTCGAAGTTTATGTTTTCCCCTTATACTCTTGGGTGGTCAAAATTTAATTTGAGTAGATTGAGAGTTAAGGACTTTTGAGGTTTAGTAGGTTGGACGAATAAGCTTTCGAAGATGTGTAGAAGGCAATGCTAGCTATGTAAGAGTTATTTAGTGTTATTTCCGATGTGATGTAATCATGATTGATATATCTATCTATTTAGTACTTTGATCATCCAATAGGGCATCTTCATCTGTGGCTCCTGCCGTAATTTGTAATAATTATACTTGATCAATACCTGGGAATCATTTTAGGGTTATGTAATTGAATATGAAATATTGGTTTGAAATGCAATCAGAAAAGTTATTTTTTGGAAACCTGTGATTTTATTTCATATTCGTATGCTTCTAATATTATGGATACCATTTACATTACCATATTTTATCATCGAAAGTTAATACTATAGATGACTACGGTATTCGTACCGCTTAGCTTCGGACCTTAAAATAGAGGAAGTTACATTGAGCCCCATGAGAAAACCAAATTCTTCCTGGTAAGGCAGGTTTGAGGGATAGAAATTTTGCGAAGTCCATAACGAACTTCTTATAGTATCCCGCTCTTATCCAACCTTTTGACCCGATTATATTTAGACAAGCTGGATAAGTTTAACTCGACAATTATCAAGGCTAGTAGCTCAAAGAGATGACCACAGGGCCCAGGAACCAAGTATAGACAAGAGCACGAGACAACTGTTGAACAAGATTAGAATTGCAATACCCATGAATACGTTAAGTATGGATTGGTGTTCCACCTTACATAAGGTATCAGTACCGATCCCTCGAGGTATGCCAAAAGTGGATCCCCACTCCTATGGCACTTTTCTCTATCTATATAGAACCTGATTCAAGTGCTGTTATAGAATTTTATGCATCGTATTGGTAATCTCCATATATAGTCTACAGCTGTAGTTCAACCTTATGTATATATCTGTCGTTTGGACCAGAAAATATATAGGCGATTATGTAAAACAACCTTGGATTATGGAAGCCAAAAACAAGGTGAGCCAACAAAGAAGTCGTAAGAACCAATATTGCATATAAAAGGATTATCGATCCTCCTATAGGGATCGATACCGACCCCCAACCATAGGTGATATAGAGTTGAGCATTTTTGGGAGACTTGGCCTTGTGGGCGAGGTTCTGTAGGAGAAGTTTTAGCAAGATGTTTGTTCATTTAGCCTTATAAATACAAAAGGCATGGTTCATTCCATAGATCTTTATGCTACCGTTACACTCTTACTCTCTTGTATGGATCTATTCCAATACCACTCTCTTATAATCACAAAAATAAGTGCAAAGGTAATAAAATCATTTAAGTGGATGTAGGCTAAGATTGTTGAACCACTATAAATTTATGTGTGCTTGTTTTTATTTGATTTTCTCTATTTTTTCGTGTACTTTCTTCATTTAATCTCCACTATTTAATTTTCTTAGGTGTTTGTGCCATTTTTGGTTCAAACATTTTGATGGTTTCATTGAGAGTTGAACTCAGCCCATTTGGATCCATCATCTACTGTTGGATTCCTAGATCCAAGAGATAGATCCAACTTCTCTACCTTTTGGTTCTATAATTCAAATTTCCAAAGACCTACTAGAAGAATTTTTCCATGGCGCTGCCAAGGAAAGAAACAGATACCATAACGACGAGAGCTCCTCTCAATGATGCTGAGAATTATAATACCCAATATGGTAATAAAGCTAACAAACTGGAGCAAAAAGAGATACAGACTACAATTGATGTTGTGACTAGAGCAGAGATGGATACGATGATGAAAGAGATGGAAGACAGATTCCAGGATGGTCCGTAAAAGATGAATCAAACAATGTAGCAGAGCTTGAGGCTGCTAAATAAACTGATTCAAAACAGCCATAGATAGAGTAGAAGGGATTCCAGCTCAGAGTTAGAGAGTTCTTCTTCATATGAGCAAAGACATAGGGATAGAAGGTAGAAGTGGACCCAAAATACTGCTAGGACATCATAACAGGGGAAAGCACTAACGTAGGGTGCTAGTTCAGGATCGGTACTTACTTCCGAGGAGGGATCAAACCGAACCCCATTATGGTAGGCATAACACTCAACAGTTGGAAGGTGGCATGGATGTGGTCTCCTAATGTGTTGTTGATGTATAGAGTTTCAAACTACTGTTGACAATACAACTCACGAGAATCAAATAGGGGAGACCACTGGATGAATGGATCCCCCGAATTTTGGGGTGCTTAGGAACCTAATACCTTCTCGAGAATGTTCGTCGGGCCAAACACTCGGGATTGGACCCAGTCACTGCCATTTAGTTGAATCTGTTTACTCGGACTACCTGGAAGGTATGGTTAGGAGATTGGTGAGTGAAAACAAATTCAGAACCAATGATAAATAAGGTACCAATGTAAGCCGAAACATGTTCACAGAGGACATTCTTCGTGCAAGATAACCCCAAAGATTTAATATGCTAATGATGCCGTTGAATGGAGGAACGACAGATCCTAAGCAACATTTATTAAGTTATGAATGACATATGGATTCAACCAATGTTTCAGATGCCGTAAAGAACTGATGTCTTCCAATTTTCCTAGAGGGGCTGGCTATGATGCCCTCGAAGTCCATATCGTCTTTCGCTGAGCTATCGCAAATATTCATGGAGCAGTTCCGCTTACACACTTCATGTCCAAATGATGTGATGTCACTATCCAACATTATCAAGCCAAAGGAGAGTCATTGAGGGCCTTTTTGAATTGGTTCCACCTAGCTATAATAGAAGTAACAGATCCTAAGGAAGACATGGTACTGATGGCACTATGTAGGGGAGTTCATCCTGAATCAAATTTTGGAGACTGGTTGGAAAGGAAGCAACCATTGACAATCGAAGCTTTTTACAGGAAAGCCAACGAATATTTACGTCGAGAGGATGCATGCAAGAGTCTATGAAGGACCGTTGCTAGAAATTTAGATGAGGTAATACAAATTAATGTCGTCATAAAGAAAACTGAAGAATGTTCCGGGGATGTAAACGTGAAGGGTGGATATCAGAATGAAAGTCAAAAATAGAACAATGATGGGCCAAGAAGCATAAGCTAGATTATTAGAAACGTTTCTAGACTCCTAAGTACGATAGTTACACTAAAATGAACAACTCAATAGAGAAAATCTATCTGGCTACTTAGAATAGTGAACCACATAGGAATCCATCTCCTAGGGAATCAACCGAAAAGGATAGGAATTCGGGCAAGTTTTGCAGATTCCATGAGACTCATGGTCATAATACCAATAAGTATAGGCACTTGTGTGACATGACTGAAGATTTGATTAGAAAATTTTGCACCAATATTGAAAGCCCCGCAAGGTGGCGAGTAAGGTACTTCTAACCCCCTTGGGTCGTTTTCCCGATAGAAGCAAGCTCGGCCTAGTGCTAATCCACCGAAATAGGCAGAAAATGTTCGGTAATTAACACAATCATCGGTGGGCTGCATCTTGCCAATAAAAGCTTTACGAAAATGGATAGATACATTGGAGCTATAAAACATGCTGAGAATGAAAGTTTTTATGTTGTTGAGGATGGAGTTCTAGCAAAAAAATTATCAAACCATGACAGACTATATTGTTTTCTAGAATAGAGATGCTGACAAAGAGGAAGCTTCAACGATCGACCCACTCATGAGTTCAGCCACGATTGGTCCTACTGTTGTATGGAAGTGCTTGTTGACTATGGGAGTTCAATCAAAATCTTGTTTAAGAAAGCTTATGATCAAATAATTTTGAAGGAGAAAGATTTAAAGGCTTGTAGGTCTCAAATACAAAGGTTCAATGAGATGGCTACTGAAGCCATTGATTGTTGAATTACCGGTGGTACATGGTGAAGGCGACCGCCAGCGAGTGTGGGTCATGACTTTTGTGGAGTTGGATATATATTTTACTTCTAACGCATTTTTGGACCAACCAACCCTAGCTGAATTTAGAGCGGTCATCAATCCCTGGTGTTTAACTATGAAGTTCCTATAGATAATAGAGAGGGAACCGTGCACAGCAATCAGGTGCCTATCCACGAATGCTACGTCACCGAGCTAAAGTAGGCAAGCAGAAAAGAGAAAGAAAAGAGTATAGAGGGGGCTCTTCGCATAAGGCTTTGGACGCATAACAACTACAGCCTAATCCCTCGCTCAGGAAAACCAGTCGACTCTATGTTGTTATGGACTGAAGAAAAAATCTAGAAGGTGGATGGGAAACTCTTGCCAAGTTGATCGCTATTCCAGTTAGCAGGGTTGATTCAAGGAAAGTCCTGAAGGTTGGATCTTAGCTTGGGGCTAGTGTGATGAAAGAGTTGGTTGGATTCCTTTGGGTGAACCTGAATGTATTTGCCTAGTGTTAGCACCAAAATTGGTCACTAACACCTAAGGAGAGATTTTTGCAGAGAGATTAACGAAGATAAAATTTTTTTAAAAAAGAGGAACGTATGCAAAATTAACTGCAAAAAACTAGAACACCAGATTTATAGTGGCTCGGTGTAACGGCCTACATTCACTTTGAGTTTAATCTTTATTGCCTTTTCAAATAATTGAACACATATACAATCCGTACACCAACAACTTGAACACAAGTTCTAACAGAAAAGAACGAGTCTTGAAAAAGGCAGAGCCTCCCTGGATTTCATGAAAAAAAGGTCCCTTTTCAATACGCCCCCGCCCTTCTATTTATTGGCGAAGATATGCTAGACTTCCTTCACGAGCCAAAGAGCAAGGTATCTTTTCTCATAATAGGTGACTTTAGCGCACCTAGCCAGGCATTCCAAACGAGACAGGTCGATCGAGAAATGCCAACCCATCATAGCTGGTCGATTATTAAGTGACTCCAAGTAAACCCTCAGGAGACCTGAAGCAAGTAGCGGGTTGACTCGAAGTGAGGTCATGCCGATCACCTCACTTTGTTGTAAGCCTTAAAACCTACCAACTTCTCTGGAATACACTGAGCGATGTATGTCGAACCTTCCACACCGAGCGACATGCGCTGACCACCTAAGCCGAGCGACATGTGTCTGTGCTTCCTTGACCGAAACACCCATGCCAAGCCGTCCTTCCCCGTGCATCCAGACTGAACCGTGTCGCCTTTAACTTCACTAGCCGAGCGGTGATTGCCGAACGACGTTTCCGAGCAAGGCTTTTGTCGAGCGGCATACGTACTGAGTTCCTAAAGACACTTTCCGAGTGATGGTGTTTGAATAAAGGATGCCAAGCGATGTACTTAGGTCGAATGGCACTTGCATGCCGAATGACACGTCTAGTCCGAATGGTCACGACCGGGCCGCTTTCGCCACGTGATCCCTCTTCGAAACCGATCAACGAGCAGCCGAACCACCACAGCCGAACCATGTATACAGGCTGGGACATGCAACTAGGCCGGGACAAGCAATCGGGTAACATTTTCCCCCCAAAATGTATTATGATAGTCATCATGATGCGCTTTGAATCAATCCAGGCTTTCCACTTTTCTCCACCTATCAAGTGGGATCTGATTCTCCATTGTACTATTATCTTTGGTGTGGGTCGGTCGACGTAAACACGCCGAATCACTCGTTTGGCATATCCATTGTCGTCCGGTAAGATTGTTCAACGAACCATTGAGTGACTTCAACCAGGTCCACTTGTTAACGCCTGTTCACCTCCTCTTCATCATATAAAAGCTAACACATCTCTTCGTCTTCCCTTTAATTTCATTTCAACTCTACAGGGCTTTTTAACTTACCTTCCTCCTAAACTTCGGCTACCTCTTCCTTTCGAAACTATATCTCCTACCTTGCTACTTTAGACACCCTTGAACCTGAATGAACTCTGGCTCGAAGTCCCATAGTTTCACAAACTTTTAAATTCCATTATAGGTACGAATCCCTTCTTTAACTCAAACCCCTTAGCTCAGAGTCTCATTTGAGGTCTGAACACATGGGTTCCTAGATAGGAGTTAGCGGGAAAAGGTAAATAGAAAGACGATGGAGATAGGAGCGCGTTCTAGGCTATATGTTTGACTCAGTTTTAATGGTAATAGAAGAAGTTATTAGGAGAAGTGGTTGTGGTTCTTACTTCGAGGTCGTGGACATAGAGAAGGAGAAAACTCGATGGTTTGTGGAAGTTGATGCAAGCCTGTAGTATTCAGCTTACCATATGACCGAGGGGGGATAGTCGGTGACCTAATCGTAATGATGTTAGGTTGTTAGGAGTTTAACAAAAGGGTAGGTAAAAATTATGAAAAGGAGTATGGTTCGACATACTGAACGAGGAAGTTGCTCGTATGATAAGCTGAGAATTCACAAAGGGGAGCACGGTCCAGTAGGAATTAGGTTAGTAGGTAAATCCCTGTTGGAAGTAGTGCAAGAGAGGTAGAGGAATAGGGTGTCATTCAGTCTAGAAAGAGGCGTTCGGTGATGTTGTGTGTCAGTCAAAGTCTGACGGAGGGAGTCTGTTTGTTTGTTAGGAAAAGATAGGAAGCGCGTGGGTCGTTCGATGTGAATGGTTTCTGGAGTCAGGGATAGTGGCCCAGTGTGATTTGGTGTTGAGGGAGAGAGTATGGCGTAACTAGTTAGGGTTTTTTTATGGCCCGGCTAGAGGCCATAAGGTGAGTTCGGTACCAAGCGAGTGCGATTCGGTATACCCTTCGAAGACCGTTCGGTGAAGAGAGAGTGTCGGAGAAGAGTGTGAGTGATTCTTTGGTGTCGATCTAGTGAGTCGCTCGGCTTCAGGTCCTAGGGTCGGTGTTAATAATCATTTCTGTCCCAGTTAAGTATAGCTCATATCAACACTACATACTTCCATGCCTCACCACAGAACAACGAACAACGAAAACAATTAAGGAATACAAGCATATTCAACTGATTTTGACTAATAACTCCCTATTTCCAACAACTAAAAACCCAAATTCAACTCAATAAAAACAAATAATGGCTTTAACATATAGTGTTAATGTCCGAGTTCAAAACCAAAACCATCATAAGGCAAGCTCTCGGAGATGGTCAGCAATGACGGTCTTCGAAGATGGAAATTCAATGCTTAATCACACTTCATCAGTCTTTAAGTCTGTTAGTTTATTCACACTCTACTTAAACGACTACACTATTCCACACACCACATGGGGGGAACATTTTTGTTGTTATGTCTAATACTGATCGTCTTTCAAGTATAGTTCAAACAGGTCTTTATCTAAATTCGACGCTCATTGAAATGTCTAGAAAGTCGAGCTCTGCCACAGTCTTAGATAAACCTGAGCCACATTCTCAACATGAAGTAGTGGGAACTTTGAACCCGTCGTCAAATCCTGCATAGAATATCTGGAGTCCGACAACTGTGACTATTGACATGGCTCCTAATGCCATAAATGGAGCAATTATCCTAGAAAATCCGACTGATTCTCAAGCTTCAAGAATCAATGAAAACGCTTTTCGCCAACTATGCTCAATCCACGAAATTCCTTTTGATGATGTACTGGTTCCATCGGGACAAGATCGTCCTTACCTGCCCCAGCCGGATATACTGCCCTGCAACAAATTCATGTGATGGGTCGGTAGCGTGCCACCATTCAACTTCTCCCTTCGTGATGTGTTGTAGTATATTGAGATCGCCCCAGTACAGTTACATCCCAATAGTCTTGCGTTCATATATGGCACGTCTATTCTTTTCACGAGCATTCTATTCAGGCCTCCCACTCTGGGTGATATCCACTATATCTACCATTTCAAGAGACGATCCGACATTCCATCTTTCATATTCCTTGAGCCACATAACAAGTGACAAATCCTGACAAGGGCATGGAGCAAATTCTCCCAATATAAGCAGGAATGGTTTTACATGCACTGTCCCCCTGGCTTTGCGAGGAGAAGGCTAGTAGGGAGTAAGTTTCTTTTCTGGATCAATATTTGTATACGGTTGAAAGTGCATCCTTTCTAAACCTTTTCTCGACTTTTATAGGCGTTAGCCTATGTCCCGAAGGCTCCGGGTACTATGAGGCCATCGAAGCTATTCGAGCTATTCCCACGGGAGATCGGGACATCAGATCTATCATTTCCAATGAATCACTCTAAAAATTTGAGTTGTTGGGGGTAGGTCGTCGAATAAGTCTCCCTCACAGCGCCACTACAACCGGACCTTCCTTGGACAAAGGCAAAAGGAAAGCTGGGCCTTCGATGCCTTTGACACGTGGTGCCCCTGACACACCCGAGGAGGGCGAGATTAGATAAACCGAGGCATCAGAAGCATCGGGTGAGAATGTAACTCCTGCTCCGGAGACGGTGGTTGTGGCACATGGCACTGATGAACCGCCTCCCCTTCAAAGGGAAAAAACTATCTTATAAACTGAGGAAAAAGACAGTGTGCGGAACCTCAAAGATCACAATTACTCCAATGGAGAAAGAGCCATCTCCACAACACTTAGAGGGTTCACTGAAAGGCTTATCTGTCGTCACTATTCTCGATGATTTGCTCAATTATTGCTTCAACGTTACACAAGCCCTAAAACTCCATTCGCTCGCAAGATGCTATGAAGGCGTTCAAGCCCATAATCAAGGAGAAAAAACTCTGATAAGTAAATCTAAAGAAACTAGCCCATCAGGAGGAAACACTAGAACAAACACACTAACACTTACACCTCACCTTGCACTTAAACTTCAGCCATCATGTTATTCCTGCTAGCTTGTGTTCACTTAATTTATGTGCAGGTGATATGGGAAGCTCCCATAGATTTGACCGCCTTTGCAGATCCTCTATTTTCCATCATTCCAACCGGGATTCGGAGTCCCAAAAACGCCAAGATAGTGACAACGACAGCGATAGAGACTATCGCCCTTAAGACCCATCGTCTTGAAGGAAGACCCATAGTCACTCTTCATACCCTCACGATGCTCCCTCTCACCCAGAGCCAAGCAGGGAGAAATCTGCTCATAAGAGGTCCCAGTCTTAGACTCACCACGACCAACACTCTGGTTCATCTAGCACCTAGTAATCCCAGGAACCCCATAAAAAAACTATAGTCTCTGGACAAACTTCTTCTGCTCCCACCCATGATCCGTCGATAGCGGAGAAGCAAGCCGAGCTTAAGGCCACATTCTTGAAAATATGCGGTCCGAAGTTTCTTCCAACGATTCACCATATTCCAAGGCACGTTAAACAAAGTGCTATTGCTTGCAACAATGATATCTACATCCAGCACGATGCATTTGTTCATTTGGCAGAAAAAGTTTCAGAAGTCTCTATCGAATGCCAGCATGAAATCGATCATTTGAAACTTGAAGCCATCCATGACAAATACATTATTAAAGCCCAGGATGAAGAGATTTCCTCATATAAGTCTCAGCTTGAAACTGCTCATAAGAATGCTAAAGACACAGCTGAGGCAGTTAATCGCCTGGAGGCCACACATAAGAAAGAGATCGATGAAGCGGTTCAACGCTGCGATGCCTTAGCTTTAGAGAAAGACTCCGTCCAAAAGGACAAAAATTCACTTCGCTCAACGAGTCAAAGAATTGGAAGAGCTACTCTCCAAAGAAAAAGAAGATCGACTGCCGCTCAAGAGGAGTTACAACTATATTATGACGAGATTGTTGCCACTTGACTCCTAAAAACAAAACTCGACGAGGAGCTCTCAAAGGCTGAAGCGCTACAGAAAGAAGCCTGTGAGGAGGGCAAAAGAGTGGTGCTTTCGAAAATTGACTCTCGCCTCGAAGCGGCTGCTAAGGCTAGTAGGGAGGAGATTAAGTGCATGTTTGATCCATTTATAGCCGAGTACAATGCTCGAGTTCTCATGCATCGCGAGCTAACACTTCTTGGTGAGGGTTGCCTCGAATCTTTGGCCGTAGCATGAGACACTTTACTGAAAATCAAAAAGGTTGAGTCGGGAACCGAAGAGGTTGACGAAGAAGCTTTAGTAGAGGAATTTCTACAAGGGAATGAGCCTTCGAACTTGTCTGCAGCGAAGGCTCTTTATAGCAGAGACTCCTCCTCATCAAAAGGAAAGAATACCACTGCCGGTCCGTTCGAAACCGAGTCTCCAGTTCCTCCCCCATTAAACCGACTGGTCGCTCATCACTTGACCCCTTCGAGCAGCACATTGGCTATGACCCAGAAGATCCTGGCCTTGATATTCATGTTATATCTCCTATTCCTGAGGGTGAAACTCCCTAAACAGTTGAGAGTTATTCGGATAATGATACATAATTTTTCTTCCTTGAGATTAAAGGGCATCATTTTTGGAGAGTAGTAAATCTATTATAGCACTAGTCTCTTATGATTTCATGGAGGTTGTTCTGATCCTGAGCCAACTCCAAGGAGCAATGTTGCCACGGAGAAGGAGAAGAAAATAGGAGAGGCAATTCAAACGGGAGAGAATCCTGAACCTACGCTCAAGTAATTGAGGCGCTTAACGAAGACAAATCTGAAAATCTGTCGCTCATCGAAGAACATGACGAAGTTGAAATTACAGGCGCCTCCGATCATACTTTGAAATTGAGCATGGAGGAGCAACTTATGGAAGAGAAGAAGAAAAAAGCCAAAATCAAGCACGAGCCTCAAGTAGTGGAACTAGATGATCCCTTGAACAGGTCTTTGAAGGCCATTCTCCCCGGTGGGACCTGGCCATTGGAAGTTCTTCTTCCTTTCTCGGACACCACTTCCCTCGCAAGCAAGGCGTCCAAGAGAAAACGCGTGGGGGAGGAGTCGTCTGAGAAAATGAGGAAGGAGAAGAAGTCAAAGAAGTAGCTATCGTGCTCGTTCAATGAGAATCAGCCTGGATTGTGTAATTAATTCTATTTATCTTCATAGCCAATGTACATAGACTTTCAACTCCGAGTTTAGGAGGAATTGTAGTGGAACTTTATTTTGGGATTTGTGAATAAAACTAAGTTTCCTTGTTTTTCGGTGACTTTCGTTTTTCAGTTTATTGTCTAACTTTGCCATAACTCGGAATTTGGTGAGTTACACAAGCTCCAGTTCACCTCTATGTGACTTGGAAATTATTTGAGAATTGTAGATTCTCTGTTCCACGCTTCGGGTACCTAGAATACTTTTAATCCGCATTCTAGGGACTTAAATATTTTTGAGTTGTTTATACTCTAGTCCGCATTTTGGGGACTCAGAGTACTCTAGTCCGCACTCGCGGGACTCAGAGATTTTTGAGTCGTTTATACTCTAGCCTGCACTATGGGGACTCAAAGTACTCCGGTCCGCACTCTGGTGACTTGGAGATTATTGAGTTGTTTATACTCTAGTCCGCACTTTGGGGACTCAGAGTACTCCAGTCTGCTCTCTGGGGACATGGAGATTTTTGATTCATTTATACTCTAGTCCACAATCAGGGGACTCAGAGTACTCCAGTCCGCACTCCGGCGACTTGAAGATTTTTGAGTCATTTATACTCTATTCTACACTCTAGGGACTCGAGTACTCCAGTTTGCACTCTGGGGACGTGAAGATTTTTGAGTCATTTATACTCTATTCCGCACTCTGAGGACTCAAAGTACTCCAATCCGCACTCCGGGGACTTGGGAGATTTTTGAGTCGTTTATACTCTGGTCCGCACTCTGGGGACTCAGAGTACACCAGTCCACACTCTGCGGACTTGGAGATTTTTGAGTCATTTATACTCTTGTCCGCGCTCGAGGGACTCAGAGTACTCAAGTTCGCACTCTGGGGACTTGCAGATTTTTGAGTCGTTTATAATCTAGTCCGCACTCTGGGGACTTAGAGCACTCCAGTCCTCACTCCGGGTACTTGGAGATTTTTGAGTCATTTATGCTCTAGTCCGCACTCTGGGGACTCAGAGTACTCCAGTACGCACTCTGGGGACTTAGAGATTTTGAGTCCTTTATACTATAGTTCGCACTCTGGAGACTCAGAGTACTCCAGTCCGCACTCCGAAGACTTGGAGATTTTTAAGTCATTTATACCATAGTCCGCACTCTAGGGACTCGGAGTACTTCAGTCCGCACTCTGGGGACTTGGGGATTTTTGAGTCATTTATACTCTAGTCCACACTCTGGGGACTCAGAGTACTCCAATCCGCACGCCGAGGACTTGGATATTTTTGAGTCGTTTATACTCTAGCCAGCACTCTGGGGACTTAGAGTACTCCAGTCCGCACTCTGGGGGCCTGGAGATTTTTGAGTCGTTTATACTCTAGTCCGCACTTCGCAGACTTAAAGTACTCCAGTCTGCACTCTGGAGACTTGGAGATTTTTGAGTCGTTTATACTCTTGTCCGCATACTAGAGACTCAGAGTACTCCGGTCCGCACTCTGGGGACTTAGAGTACTCTAGTCCGCACTCCAGGGACTTGGATATTTTTGAGTCTTATACTCTTGTCTGCACCCTGGGGACTCAGAGTACTCCATTCCACACTATGCGGACTTGGAAATTTCTGAGTCGTTTATACTCTAGTCCATATTTCATGGACTCAGAGTATTCCCGTCCGCACTTCGAGGAGTTGGAGATTTTTGTGTCGTTTATGTGAGTGTTCATACGCCAGACAGAATAATGTAAATTTAATTTTTCCCATAGAGTTACAGCACACGGAAACATCAATAGTTCATAGAAAAGATGGCTTCAGGCCTTTATTAATGAACACAAATTGAATTGTCTTATTACATGCCAAAAACTAAGAATCAATGAAATAAAATATACACTGAAAATAATTGCAACTAAAATGCGAAAGAAATAGACTAGCTATAACAACGTCGTAGATGCTCGCTATTCCAATCACGGGGGAGTGTCGTGCCATTAACGGTCGACAGCATGAAAGTTCCCTCTCCAAGCTTCCGTTCAATGACGTAAGGACCTTCCCATGTGGGATTCATATGCGATGGGATCGAAAAAAATCGCTTCAAAACAAGATCGCCCACATCAAAGATTCTCGATCGGATTTTTTCATTATAATATGGAGCGATTCGATGCATATATGCAGCCGCCCTTAAATTAGTTTCTTCATGTTTTTCATCAATAAAGTCCAGTGATTCCAGCAAGAGATCCTAATTCGTCTTAGGGTTATAATGTGTTACTCGATGTGAAGGAACTCCAAGTTCCACGGGTATAACGGCTTTCGTGCCATATGCCAATGTGAATGGAGTGTGGTCAGCCGTGGACTTATGGATGGTTCTGTAGGCCCAAAGTGATGTTGGAAGCTCATTCACCCACTTACCTCTAGCCTATTCCAAATGTTTTTTCAATGTGGACTTAATTATTTTTTTCATGGCTTCTGCTTGTCCATTGGCTTTTGGATGAGCGAATGCTGCAAACCTTTTCTCGATGCCATATTTTTGACAAAATTCTTTGAACTCCCTACTTTCGAACTGAGTTCCATTCTCCAAAATGATAGTTTGTGGGAGGCCAAAACAACATATGATGTTTCGCACAACGAAATTAATGACTTTTTTGGTAGTGATTATAGCTAAGGGCTCTGCTTTTGCCCACTTAGTAAACTAATCGACCACAACTATTGCATATTTTGCACCACCTTTGGATATAGGTAAGGAACCGATTATATCGATTCCCCATATTGCAAATGGCCAGGGACTAACCATTTGTGTGAGTTCGTTGGCGGAGCTCATGGGATTTGCGCGTAATTTGGCAATTGTCACATCTTCTTACGTAGTCTGCATCGTCTTGATTTACAGTTGGTCAATAGTATCCACATCGGAGGATCTTTTTTGCTAGTGTCTGCCCCTATTATGGTCACCACATTCTCCTTCATGAACTTCCTTCAGGACTCGTTTTATCACACCGTGGGCAATGCATCGGAGTAAAGGGACGGAGAATCCCTTTCGATACATTATTCCGTCCTGCATTACATACCACGAAGCTTTGCGAATGACATGTCATCTTTCTCTCTTTCTTTCGGGCAAGACCCTGTGTAGCAGGTATTGCTTGAATGAGTTTATCCATGACTCCTTTTCGATTCCTGTTTCTAATATAAAATCTACCTCCATCTCATTTATACTCGAAGCATGTAAGGTTTCCATGGGAACCAATCCCATTTGATGTGCATCACCAGTACTTGCAAAATTTTCCAATGAATCGACTTCTCTGTTTTGTTCACACGGGACATGCGAAACATCGTAATATTCGAGGTCTGCTAACAGATCTTGAACCCAAGCAAGGTATGAGGCAAGTCTCTGCTACTTTGCTTGATAGTCCCCCCACTCCTGGTACACTACCAATTGTGAGACACAAAAGATCTCAACCGATTTTAATCCAAGTTCCCAGATAAGTTTCAAGCCAGCAATCAATGCTTCATACTCGGCTTCGTTATTTGTAGTTGGAAAATTGAGCTTCAAAGCATAACAAATTGACCGATTTTCGAGAGTCACAAGAATTATACCAGCCCCAGAGCAACGTTTGTTGGATGCCCCGTCGGTATATAGTTTCCATCGAATGAGGGGAATGACATCATGACTGTTTGGTTCGTCTAATACGGTGTAATTCTACAATGAAGTGTGCTAGCGCTTGCCCTTGTATGGGCCTTAGTGGCAGCTTGTTACTATCAAATTGACTCTACTTGATATTCCATTTTAACATCCTTCTAGAGGTTTCTGGTCATTGGAGTACCTGTCGCAAGGGTTGATCGGTAAAAACACTGATCGACTGTGCTTGAAAGTACGGACAAAGCTTGCGTGATGCAACAACCAAGCAATATGCCAGCTTCTCAATTTTAGGATAATTTCTTTCTACCCCCGTTAGACGTTTGCTGACATAGTACACTGGTTTTTGAACCCGTTCCTCCTTGCGAACCAAAGTCGTACTGATGGCAGGTTGAGATACGGCCAAGTATATATACAACACTTCATGGTCTACAGACTTTGACAACACAGGGGGACTTTCCAAATGCCTTACCAGAGCTCAGAATGCAACCTCACAGTTGGGCGTCTATTCAAAATTTCTCTTTCCTTTCTTTATTACATAGAAGAAGGGAATACACTTATCTATGGCTCTGGATATGAATCAACTCAGCGTGGCCACTTTTTCATTCAGGTTTGTGCTTTCTTTATAGTTTTGGGTACTTATATGTCTCGAATAGCCTGAATCTTTTCTGGGTTAGCTTCAATTCCCCGTGCATTACAGTGAAACCCAAAAAATGCCCTAACGCAATGCTAAAGGAACACTTCAGAGGATTGATTTTCGTTCCATAATATCTGAGTATATAAAACATTTCCACCAAGTCTCAAATGTGGTCGTTTAACCGTCGTGACTTCACGAGCATGTCATCTACATAGACTTCCATTGTTCTACCAATTTGGTCTTTAAACATATAATTCACTGGACATTGATAAGTTGCTCCTGTATTTTTCAATCCGAAAGGCATCACTACATGCAATACAACTCAATGTCTTTGACAAAACTAGTGTGTTCTTGGTCTAGAATATGCATCAGGATTTGATTATATTCTTTGTACGGATCCATAAATGACAATAACTCGTGTCCTACCATTGAGTCGACTAACTAGTCAATTCTAGGTAAAGGGAAACTTTCCTTAGGGCATGCTTTGTTCAGATCAGAGTAATTTATGCGAATTCTCCATTTCCCATTTGCTTTTCTCACTAGCATGGGGTTAGACACCCATTCACGGTAGAGGGTGTCGCGGATGAACCCATTGGCTTTGAGTTTATCCACCTCCTTTCTGATAGCAGCAGACCTCTCCGTGTCCATGCCTCTCCTTTTTTTTCTTTTCCGGTATGTACCTCGAGTCTATGATCAACATATGACTCGCAATGGCGGGAGAAATCCCGCACATTTCAGAATGTGTCCAAGCGAAAACATCCAGATTCGCTTGGAGTAAATCAATGAGATCCACGGTCATCGAGGGGTTGAGTTATGATCCAATCTTAAGTACTCACGATGGGTCAGCTTGGTTGACTGGAATGCCAATTGTCAGTTCAGTCGGTGCTGCTTTTGCCACCCGTGGTTCTGCATCATCATCTCTTGGATTTATGTCTCTATAGATCCAATCATGTTGCTCGAGCCAGGTCTTGGGCATTACTTGTCAATTTTCAGTAACTCGGGTACGGACGAAGCTGTCCACAAACTTTCCTTTCTTTCTTCGCTGAGCCTCTCTCAGCTCAACCACATAAGATGCACGACCAGTCGCCTGATCGCCATGCACAACACCAACTCCTTTGTCTGTTGGAAATTTTAAGGTTAAATACCAAGGGGCCAAAGCTGCCCTAAACTCTGCCAGGGCCGGTCGACCCAAAAACACATTGTACGGAGAATCGACATCCAAAACGATGAAAGGTAGGATTCGCACCCTCTTACGTTCACCTTGTCCAAGTTCAACGGGCAATTCAACAAAACCTACTGCATCAGTAGCTCCACCATTAAAAACTTGGATACAGGCTTCAGATCATTTTAAATCCTTTATCTTCATCTTCATTTGGTCATATGTCTTTTTGAAGATAATGTTAACAGAACTTCCACAATCAATCAATATTCTTTTCACGATTGTTGGCCCGATCGTCATGGAGATGACCATCGGGTGATCGGTAGGAGCCTTTACATGATCAGCATCTTTGTTCCTGTACACTATATCGTCCGTCATCATTCGCTGCTTTTTAACCAGGGACCCATCTTCCATATTTGAACAACAATTAAAATCTACATGCTTTAAGGAACTGGCATAACGCTCTATCTCCTGACAATTTTCGTCTACCGAGTGAGGCCCACTGACTATTGTGTTTATGATTAGTCTTCCCACAGTCCAAGTAGGTTCCTCAGGATGGCATGGAGCTAATCCCACAGTCCAAGTAGGTTCCTCAGGATGGCATGGAGCTTGCTTGCGACCGATGTTTGATGCTCCTTGTCCGCCCTCCTACGGATTCTTGACAAACTTCTATAACTTCTTCTGTCAAATCAGCTTTTCTATAGCATCGTGGAGATGCCTACACTCCTTGGTATTGTGCCCGTAAGTCTCATGGAAGCGGCAATTACTTCCCAGTCCACTTTTGTTCCTGAGTGGACTATTTTGGGCGTGCTTTCGGTATTAAAAAGTACTCTAAGTCGATAGGTAAATATTTTCCAGAGATGCATTCATAGGAGTGTGTTCGTTATAACTCGAAATCCTTGGTTTCCATTTTCCTGCTTCCCTCTTCTTTCTGGGATTTCCTCCTTCGAATCCTTTAGATTGCTCTGGCTTGTTCTGGACATTGACCTGGACCTTCCCCGAGTTATCACCGGATTGTTTTATAGCAATATTGCTCTTCACGGTCTCCTTGCTAGGCCCTGGTGCATTGTCT
Source organism: Allium cepa (assembly GCA_030765085.1). Lineage (NCBI taxonomy): Eukaryota > Viridiplantae > Streptophyta > Magnoliopsida > Asparagales > Amaryllidaceae > Allium > Allium cepa. The sequence goes on along the minus strand of CM060940.1, from coordinate 416,781,425 downwards.
CTCCTCGTCCATCTGGCTTTTTCTCTTCTAATGAATTGATGCGCCTTTGAATAAAAAAGTTCTACTGTAGTAGGAGGTTTTCCTGCCAACCAATCGCCAAACTCCGAATCCGGATCTACTCCTCGCATGACAGCCATCAAAATGGCATGGTGGGTTAGTAACTTTTGTAGGCGCAACGTGAAATCTTTTTAATTACTCTTTTAACAACTCCCTTAGAGCCTGAATCACATTGGACAAGGACATCACGTCCTTGGGAAAAGTGGCATGAATCCTAAAATGTGCCATAAATTTCATCGCCAATCCATCAAAGTTGAAGACAGACTGCGAAGGAAGTCGGGTGAACCACATGGTAGCAATTCCAGATAAAGTTATTGGGAAGCATGTACACTTAATTGCATCATTTGCTCTAACAGAGTCCATCATCCATTCATATCTCATCGCATGCTGTCGGGGATCAGTCTTCCCTTTGTAGGTCGGAATAGTAGGCATGTTAAACTTCCTGGGGTACTCAGCCTGTAGAACAGTATCTGTGAATGGAGTATGACTCCTGAATATCCCCTAATCTTCATTAGTAAAGCCTTGATTTTCTCTCATCAGCTGTCTGGCCATAGCCGATAGGTCTGGGGTTTGTATGGAAGATGGCAGATTGGAATATATCCTACGAGACCGTTTTAGTTGATGTCTCCTCTGTTGCGATCAACCAAACGTGTATCCTAGGGACTAGCTTCATTAGGACTGTGGTGAGCCAGACGTCCAGCTTCCACTCATGCTCCAGATCCTAAGTTTCCTATTCTAGCTTGGTTGTGATTTTCTTGATGTAAGTAAGGGGCCATGGCTCTAGGTAGGAAACATGGACCATCCCTGGTTGGTCGATCAGCAACAACCATCTGCGTTGTTTTAGTTCTACGGCGTCTACACCTAGGAGGTTCACCGGACAAAGCAGAGCTGTCGGATGAGGAGTGAGAAGCGGGGCTTCCTTTAGCATTCTGATGCTGTTGTTGAGTAAGTTGAGTCATGAGGTTGGCGTTAGCTTGAATTCGTTAGCTAAGTTGTCTCCGTCTTTCCATGAGTTCCCTCATCAGGTCGTTGAACTTTGTTCTAATGACAACTTCCGTTTGGTTTTGGACGGCGACAGTCCCTACGCCTGGATTAACTTGTTGTTGAACGCTAACAGTCTCATTGACGTTCGCGTTGTGAGAGGCTGATTTGATATGAGGTCTTCCCATTGTAGAGTTTTTGGTAGGAACTCTGAGTAGAGTCAACGGACTTCTTGTGAATGACTTGGATCTCCTTCGGGGGATTTCTTCAATCCAATAGCTACAAAGTAGATCCTAATAACCTAAGAACGGGTTCTCGGCGAAAGCACCAAAATGTTAACACCAAAATTGGTCACTAACACCCAAAGAAAGATTTGTGTAGAGAGATTAATGAAGATAAAAATTAAATTAGAGGACTGTAAAAAACTAGAACACCGGATGTATAGTTGTTCAGCGTAACGGCCTACGTTCACTTTGAGTTTAATCGTTATTGCTATTTCAAATAATTGAATACAGATACAATCCATACACCAACAACTTGAATATAAGTTCTAACAGAAAAAATCGAGTCTTGAACTTGGCAGAGTCTCCCCGGAGTCACGAAAAAAGGTCCCTTTTCACTGCGCCCCTACCCCTCTATTTATAGGCGAAGATAAGCTGGACTTCCTTCACAGGCCCAAGAGAAAGGTATCTTGGCCCATAATAGATGACTTCTACGTACCGAGCCAGACATGCCGAATGAGACAGGCTTATCGAGAAATGTCGGTCAAGAAATGTCGATCCAACATGCCTGGTCGATTATCAAGTGACTCAAAGTAAACCCTCAGGAGACCTGAAGCAAGTAGCAAGTTGACTCGAAGCGTGGTCATGTCGACCGCCTCACTTTGTTTTAAGCCTTATAACCTACCAACTTCTCTAGAATGCACAAACCGATGTATGTCGAACCTTCCACACCGAGCGACATGCGCCGACCACTTAAGCTGAGCGACATGTGTCCACGCTTCCTCGATCGGTCACCCATGCTAAGCCGTCCTTCCCTAAGCATCTAGACCGAACCATGTCACTTTTAACTTCACTAGTCGAATGGTGATCGCGGAATGACGTTGTCGAGCGACATATGTACTGAGTTCCCAAAGACACTTTCTGAGCGATGGCGTTCGAATGAAGGATGACGAGCGATGTACTTAGGCCGAATGGCACTTGCATGCCGAACGACACGTCCAGGCCGAACAGTACACGGCCAGGCCGCTTTTGCCACGTGATCCCTCTTTGAAACTGAGCGGTGAGCGGTCGAACCACCACGGGTAAACCATGTATATAGGTCGGGCTATACAACTAGGCCGGGCCATGCAGCCGGGTAACACCTGGACACTTGGTTATGTGTAGGATCTTGCCTGGGATAGCATGCCATGCATTAAACATTATTCCCAAATGCATTCCTCTAAAACATAAATTGTGTAGCCTAAGATTCGAGAGATCCACTGCACTCAAAGTAGAAGTGGATAAGCTGAAGGAAAATGGCTTCATTCATGATGCGTTATATCCGGATTGTTTATCAAATCCTATTTTGATGAAAAAGGAAAATAGTAAGTTGAGGACATGCATCAACTATTCGGACTTGAATAAGGCATTCCCGAAGGACAGCTTTGCCTTTCCTAGGAAAGATCATCTGGTGGACTCGACCGCTAGACACATGCTAATTTCATTTATGGACGCATACTCCAGATACAATCAAATCTTGATGCATGTCTTAGATCAGGAACATACCAGCTTTATTACCAACCTTGGACTCTATTGCTACTTGGTCGTATCTTTTGGATTAAAGAATGCATGAGCGACTTGCTAGGGACTCGTAAATCGATTGTTTAAAGACCAGATTGGACGATCGATGGAAGTTTACTTGGACGACATGCTTGTTAAGTCACAGCATTTGAAAAACCACGTTGATGATTGGCCAGAGATGTTTGGTGTCCTCCGACAATACGGATGAAACTCAATCCTTTAAAATGCACTTTCGGTGTTGCGCCAGGGAAGTTACTGTGCTTCATTATCAACCCTCATGGGATTGAAGCCAATCCATAAAAGATCAAGGCTTTAAGAGAGATCGAAGCCCCAAAGATGATGAAGGAAGACCAAAGCTTAAAGAGGACCAAAGCTTAAATTGAAAGGTTGCCGCCTTGAGTTGATTCATCTCCAAAGCCACCGACAAATGCATCCCTTTCTTCGAAATGATCAAGAAAGGGAAGAGAAACTTCGAGTAGAATCAAAACTATATAGATGCATTCTGAGCTTTAGTGAATCACTTGGAGAAACCTCATATTCTTTCGAAACTAGTGGATGATCAGGATTTGTTCTTATTCCTAGTGGCGTCGATGCATGCCTGAGCGCTGCACTTGTACGTGAGGAATTTTGCATCCAATGACCAGTCTGCTATATTAACAAGTGGTTGATAGGAGCAGAAATAAACTGCTTGAAAGTAGAAAATATTTCTTATTGCTTATTGATTGCTTCCATAAAACTTTAACCCTACTTCTAGGCTCATCCGATCAATGTCCTCGCTGATCAACCTTTATGATAAGTCTTACAACGAACTGAAACTTCTGGTAGGCTATTGAAATGGAACACTGAACCGAGTCAATACGATATCATCTATCACTCATGGAGAGCAATCTAAAGTCAGGCCCTGGCGAATTTCATGGCTTAATTCACTGCACGAGATTATCCTCCAGAAAGCATTGAAGAAAAAAGTTGGATAGAAGATGTACATGGATGGTATGCATGGTGATCATTGTTCTAGTGCTGGAGACTTATCACTTCTAAAGAACACCCGATCAATTATGCCCTAAAATTCAACTTTTTGGTGATGAACAATGAAGCTGAATATGAGGTCCTGATTGCATGACTCAAAATCACCAAGGAAATGGGAATAAAGACTTTGCACATTTTCTGTGATTCCCACCTAGTGGTATGCCAGGATTTGAAAAAGTGTTAGGAAAAGGGAGCAAGGTTAGCTCCTTATCTAAACCGGGTTCTCAAGATGTTCGTCAACTTTGAATATTGTACGATAACACATATTCCCAAATATCAGAATGAAAAGGCCGATTCATAGGCCAAGCTAGCTAGTTGTGGAGATGTGCAGCTCATGAGCATGGTTTCGGTGGAAGTACTTTCAGCTCCAAGCAATGACCAAATGGACATTGATTAGATTTTGGAGACTGAACCTAAAAGGGAGTCATGGGTGACTCTAATTTGGAATTATTTGTGAAGAGGGATCCTTTCGGAGAGATGGAATGAACAAAGAGAAACTCTTTGCCAAGATTTCAGATACATCATGCAAAAAAGATTACTATACAGGAAGGGTTTCTGTATCCTCATGCTTCGGTGTGTCACTCACGATGAGGCTAAAATCCTAAGAGAAGTTAACGAAGGGGACTATTGTGACCACACTAGCATCCAAACCTTTATGAAGAAGATTCTTCAACATGGATATTTCTAGACAACCATCAATCAAGACATAGTTGATTATACTCGAAGGTGTGACAAGTGCTAGAGATGTACCAAAATTCCAAGAGCCCTGCCAATGGAAATTACTCAAATTGTCAGTCCTTGGTTGTTTATAGTTTAGGGTTTTGATATCATCAGTGTTCTGCCGATATCTAAAGGTGAAGTCATCGTGGCTGTTGATTACTTTACCAAATAGGATGAGACGGAGCCATGGGCCACTATTAGCATAAAGAATGTAATTAATTTTGTAGTTCGTAATATAATCTGTCACTTCGGAGTTCCACAGGCAACCGTTGCCGATAATGGGACTCAATTCTACAACATGGAATTCAAGAATTTCTACCCCCGACATCTCGTCGAGAAGAGATTTGCAGCGGTAGCATAAGCTCAAGTGAATGGATAGGTTGAAGTTGTAAACAAAATTATCAAGTCCATTCTTAAGAATTTATTGGAGAAGGCCAAGAGCAAGTGGGTCGACGAACTTCCACTAACCCTTTGGGCTTATCGAACCACCCACAAGTCAACGACTGGTCACTCACCATTCGCCTTGGCATATGGATCAAAGGCTATGATTCCATTCGAACTGGAAGCACCTTCTCATCTAATTGTGCATTACAATCCATAGATGAACGAGCAGCTCCTTTTGGAATCCCTCGATATGATCGATGAAGAGCAGATCTATGTTGAGATGAGAGCAGCTATGGATATGCACCAAGTCGTTAGATATTACAATACCAAAGTCAAGAGTTGAACCTTTGAAATCGATGATTTGTTTCTCAAACGATTATTCCATTGCCTTGAGAATTTAGACCCTAGTTGGGAAGGTCCATATGTGATACATGTAAAGCTTAGTAATGGAACTTTCAAGCTTGCAACCGTGAACACGATCTCACTCCTGAGGGCATGGAATAGCGAGCACCTACGATTAGGAGCAGGTGCGGTCGGTTACCTAACCACTCGGTTAATTGACCGATTTAACCGCTCAGAAATCACGGTTCATTTAACCGAATCGACATTGTATTTGAACAGCTTCTACCAATCGAAACGCCATAATTTACCCATGTTGACCGTATTAATGTATTAGTTAACCGCTAGCTAAATCGGTTAATTGAAACCGGTTAACTATGATTAACCGAAAATGTGTGCATAGTCAAGGCAACAGATAAAGATTTACAGAGGCATGCATATTACATACACACTGCATACATATTACAAGCTACAAAGCACTCCACACTCATTGTGCACATATACATATTCAATGACATCATTCAATGCTTTAGCATATTACAATGACATAATTCAATACTCAATAGTCAATACCATTACTGCATACATACATATTAGTATATTAGAATAATATAATTATTAAGTTCATAATACAGCAGCAGCCAACTACAGAGTATATAGCCAGAGATAGCCAGTGAGCCACCAAATGCAAGGCTGAAGTGAAGGCAGCATGCCAGCAACAGCAACTAGCAAGTGTGCTTATCTACTTCAAGGAAACTAGAAATTAATTACTTATAAGGCAATGACAATGCTTATGAACTATGAAGATGAGCATCATGCAAGAGACAAACAATTATGCTGTGATATAAGTGTAATATCAAGCATGACAGTGCAGTATCAAACAATTATGCTGTGATATAATTATAAGCTACCATGACAGTGCACTAGTATTGTGATATAAATGTTTGCTTAATATATTGGTTTTTACATGGAATATACTTGAATTGTTAGTATATAGCAGTATATAAATCATTTTCTGAAGATTGTAATATTATCTTCCACATACTAGAGATGTGCTCTTGAAAGAGCTCATATTATATTCAACAATTAACGTATGTTGCAAACAATATTTATCTTCACATAATTACTGAAAACGAAGCATCTAAAAAAATAAAAGCATAAATAAACTTTAGTGTTGGTATTATCAGAGTAACTTATTGCTTCCGTAAAGTACATTCAAATCTTCAAGGACATCAAAATACTTGATTTCTTAAGTAAAGAATAAAAAGCGGAGTTATCTAAACTTGAATACAGTCATATTTTACGATAGTAGAACTCCATATCCAATAATTAGCATTTGGATCCACTAATATAAGTTGAAGAAACTACCAGATAGTAGATTGGTATATTTTTTCTTTTGGGTGAGACCATAAATGCAAACTAGAGAAAATATTCTGACCCAAATCTAAGAAATGAAGCATAATTTTATATGTATAGTCTAAAATGAAAGAGATACAAAAACGATAAAAATTTAACTTACCTCAATGTAGGCTTATGGATGGTGATCAATCCTCCGTTGACACTTCCACAGTTAAAGAAGTTCTCGAACCATGCCCATGTACAAACTCTATAGCCAAACAAGTCAATGATAGGGTGTATTCGGTATGTGATGAATAAATAATCATAATTTACAAACCAAAGAGAAATATTACCTGAAAAACAACATCAAAATAATTCACATCGTCCTAAGGAACCTCAATTCGATGATCTACAAAAATAGGTTTAGACCTTAGCCAATTTTAGGTAGTAACCAATGCCTTAACCATCCTTGGGCTTAAAATACTATGAAATGGATCTATAACTCGTCCTTTGATGCTAAAAGCAGATTCTGAAGCGGCCGTAGACATCGGAATTTCAAGAAGATCTCGTGCAACTAGAGATAAAATACGATACTTTGGACTATTTACCTTCCACCATAGTAAAATATCAAAGTTACTTTCTAGTAATTCAACTGGCTCATTTAAATACCTTTCGAATTCGTTACTTTCATTATCTTGTTGTTGAACTTATTTTAGAAAGTTCCTCATTCTTTTACAATAAACACTGCCACCACTATCGATACTCCATGCAAATAATTAGAAAACATGATTTTAAGATAATCTTTTGTGTCTCCATATAAGTTAAGCACATCCCTACATATTGTTCTACGAGAAGGCACTTCATAACTAGGGCACATGTTTCGACAAAAATCAAGAAACTGTTTACCCTCAACAAAACTAAAAAGAAGCTCATCAATAATTAACATTCGAGCTAGAGACCTTCTACACTCATCTTTGTTAAATGTCCATGTAATAAGGGTGTTACTTGCCTCACTTTCATTATTTTTTGTGAAAGCTAAACTTTTTTTTTCTTATCACTTTCTTGAGGAATTGACCTACAAGCTTGCCTTATATGATAGATTAAATGTGAAGTACCGTTTGCTTTACCATCACAACAAATTGTGCATGATAATAGTTGCAAATACACTTAGGATTTAAAGGATTTAAAAGATTCTCTTTAGTAAAATGTTCCCATATCATAGATGGTTTTCTAGTAGAGGCTTTGAGCTTATGATTTAGTGGAGGCTTTCTTGCATTGTTAGGCTCTACGATCAGTTCTTCTTCGTCATCGTTGTCCTCAAGAATTGTTTCTTCTTCCAACCAACCTTTGTCCAGTGAATCATCAGCAGTGCCAACTTCCATCTAAAAATAATAATATAAACATTGATCAGAACATTGTATTCATATCACATACAAGATGAACTTATTTATTTAAATGAACTCAATTAGTGAAAACAATTGTTACACCTTTAGATTGATGAGTGGAAAATAAGTAGTTATTGAAAACAACTTTATGCCGAGAAGTGACTATCTCAAAAATAACGTCACTAAAATCATGAATAAGGACTTGCTAATGGTACTTGTTTTGCTATACATAAAACTGAAACTGTGCAGTGTGCACTTGACCTCAGGTGCATATACAGGTTCAAATACATGATTTAGATCTCTTAAGCTTGTCTGTTATAGAACAATCTATGTAGATTTTCTAGGTATTTTGGTTATTGAAGTTTAATGACATAAAACAGTACTAATATTCAACAATAATTTATTATATTAAGTCAGTAAACATCTCCTTGCTGATCACAATAACGAATCACTGATTATTGAATAGTTGAACTAGCTGAAATTGAATAACAGGCTAGCATCAATTAAATAGCAGTTATCAACTTAGCAAATTAGCAATCTAAATCTAGCTTAATAAAAAATTGTACCCACATTCTTTCTCTTTCTTGTCGTCGATGGATTCATTGATGTTGCCATGTCTGTCTGCAGTAGCCACTCGACTCAAACTCAAACAGTTGAAGGCTTGGAGCCTGGTAAAAGGGCTGGCGTGGCATTCAAGAGTAGCAACAACCAATAGTAATCATAGCAGCTGTTGTAGATTAGTAGATGCACTCGAGACTTCGACTAACAACGGCGGTAGTGCGCTCAAGTGATTGGAATTTAGGGGAGGCTTCGACTAGCTTCATAGGTCTAGGGTTTTTTTGTCTTCTTTTTTTGAAGTACGAATTTTTTAATTGCTACTACAGCCTTATAGGCAGCCAGGTCACGAGACTACTCAAGTCTCAGGAGACAAAATTTTGTTAACGGTTAGTGATTCAGTAGTGGGCTAGGCTATGAGCTAGGCACAAAACTAAATGGATTAGAAAATAAAATGGTCGGTTAACGTTTAACCGACCGACCTAATTTTTTTTAACCGTTAACCGAAAATATTCGGTTAAGGTCGTTCGGTTAAGTTCGGTTGGTTAACCAACGATGTCGGTTAATCGATTTTAGCAATTAAGTCTGTTCGGTAGTGGTCGGTTCAGTCGGTTATGCCGGTTAAGTCAGTTAAATGCCCAACCCTACCTATAATGCTATTTCACTTAGAAAAAAGTTTGTAAATAATCGGTTAGAGCCATGTAATAAGACAGATCTTGTCATTTTCCGTCTTTTATGAAATAAAACGGCTTTTCCTACTCGAAAATCCATCACTCCATTACTTAAGAGCTATGACTTGACCAACTCTAATGAATCTGCATATGATTAATGCAAGTGTGCATGTACCTGGAGATAGGTGCTGATCAAACTTTTAAGGCCCATGATTGGTCCTATAAAGTCCCTTTTGGTGTTTGAAGATTAATGCCAACCAACTTCTACCTTTAGATTTGGCAGGATTATAAACTTAAGCCCGACATAATGTAATTGTCTGCATGCCAACTCTTGCCTTCAGATTGGGGGTAGGAGTATAAACTAAATGAATGTGACCTGATCATCCATTAGCCAGCTCTTGTCCTCGGACAGGGGGCAAGAGTATAAACCTGAATTGGATGTGACATGACCACCCATGAACTAACTCTTACCTTTAGATTGAGGGCATGTTATAAACTAAACAAGCCACAATATGACCATCTATATGCTAACTCTTGCCTTTGGATTGGGGGTAGGAGTACAAATCGAAGTGGATGTGATTGGACCATCCGACTCTTAACCCCTTACTTGGGTAGGAAAAATGGAAGATCCATACCTGGGGTAAGGTGGGACTCAAGTTACAAGCCTTCAATCGATTCCCATAGCTAGGCACGATTGGGTGTAAACATCTCGAATGAGGATATGTGGACTGTAAACCTAAGTGGTTATTTAAACTAGCACCTGGTGTCTAGTACGATTAAAAATTATTATCCTGAAAAAGGATAACTAAGTTACTAATCATAAGTGACTAACCCTAACTAACGTCCATCATTCAGCATTTTGGTGGTTACTTTCGTTCATTAGGACAGTGGAAGGCCGGTGAACTATGAAACCGGCTAAGGACAGTCTAAAATCAATCGTTGAAAGAAATAAACCGTAAGCACATTAAATGGAAAGCTTATTTATTAACTTAGGAAAATCCGAACAAAGAATTGACGAAGCCAAAAACTTTTATTATTCATATGAAATTCAAAAGCTAAGTATAAGTGTTATTAATGCTAGAAACAAAAAGAAAAGGCAAGGGTCGAACCCGCACTACACTAGCCATACAAAACAAAAGTAGGGAACTAGAAAATCCTAAGTATAGCTGTATGATCGGAAGGAAAAAGAAGACAAGCAATCACTTCTTGAACCTCTTCTTTCTTTCTTTCCTTTCTTTCTTCTCTGTAGAAGAAGGCATGCTATATCCTTCTAGACGTTTTCTTGTTCTTCCCCTACTTTCTTTGCCCATGGGTGGAGTGCTTTAAGATGAACCAGAAGGCACACTTTGAGCATTTTAAAGTAGAGGAACAGAGGCTGGGTTACATTGTGACGATCTAATAGGTATGCTTTGAGCACTCCCGGGAGAGGAATATAAGCCACATTGTAAATGGTTTGCCTGGGCAAAGCAATGGACAAAGGAGGATGAATCACTTCTAGCCTTTCTTGCTTGATCTATGTAGCAAGTAGGATATCCATCTCGAGTTTCTACTCAAGTCCAGCCATGGTGTGGCCCGATGAAGACACAGAAACCTTGGTGATAATAACATCGTCATCAAATTAGGCTCCCTGTAGGTCATCAGCTCCCTCACCAGGTATCGACCGCCCGCTCGTCAAACCGGGAGTCTCTTCAGTAGGAGTGATGGGAATTATTATTGAAGTAGTTACATTTACTGACTTTGTCACAGGTGCCAGTTGCCCCGACCGAGAATCTTTAGGAGGAAGATGAGCGAATACAGGCTGACCTGAAGCTAGAGAAACACAAAATGAGAGACTAGCAACGTTAATCGACAACACATCGACTTTCTAAATATTGGTGAAGTCAAGGAGATACCTTCTTTAGTATGGAGCATAAGCCAGAGTGCCACCTGTGACGACCCAGAATTTGTAGTCATTTGAAATGGGAATATTTAATTAATTTTAAATATTCAAAGGTTAATTATTAAATTGAATTTAAAATATCAATATTTATTGGATAGTTAATTGTAAAATTTAATTATCGAAATTTGGTAAATTTATTGAATCGAGAATTTTAAGCTGGTTAAAAATAATTTGAAAGCCTATAAAATTTATATTGATAATTCTGAAGATAATAAGAGTGTTGAAATTGAATTTGATAGTGGTTTGTTCAGTTTTAAAATTTATATCGTCTACATTGACTAAAAAAAGAGGAGTAGTAGCCTTCAGAGGAACAGTCTTGGAATTTAACTAAACTAGTTCCATTGGATCCATAATAGTGTTTTATTATCGGATTTCAAATTTCGTAGTGTTTGGGGTTGTGGTGTGAGAGTACGATATGTAAACGCGTTGAAAATTTATATAGCGACAAATTGAATTTAAAGGAAGCAATGTTGGTCTACTCAAATTTTCTTTCAGCCGTAATTGCATCCCGTCAATACTTTTTCCTTTCATCTCAAATTACTTTAGCTAACTTTCTCTTACACGCCAACATCTCGTTTCCTTCCTCTTGAAGATAACCTGTTCGTTTCTAATAATAAAAATAAATAAAACCCCACAGCCGAAGAAAAAAATATATCTCATAACCATTTTTTCTCTCTCGTTTATTCGAAATTCATGGCCGAAGCCTCCCAGTCCATTTTAAACTAATCGAGAAAAAAAAATTGAATGGAGACACTCAGGTTTCAAATTAATTCAGATTTATCAGTGTCGAGCTTTGAAAATCAATGTCGTTCCTCCTCCGATTCAAATCGAGCTTCTCTCCTCCATGCTGATTCACGAAGTGTTGTACTCTTGTTCGAATCTCCCTCCTCTTTTCTTTCTATCGAACGACGAAATCATGTTTCCCCTCAACTCCTCCTTTTGGTATGAACCTGTCTACCTCCCTCAAATCTTGCCTCGTCGAATCATGGAGGCTACTCTATCATGCCTCCTGAACCACAACGTCGACTAGAAGTGACGTTGCTCGCCTGAGAAACTCGATGCCGCCGGAGTGCTGTACTCTCGAATCTAAAGTCGCGTTAAAGAATATTCATGTTTCCTGCTTTGTTAAAGATGCTGAGAGAGCGGTGTCGATCTATGATGCAACGCGAGATACAGATAAACAAAATTACCTTAAATCGCGATCGACCATCGCCGTTGCTCTGCGACTCACGACTCAACTTCAACCACGACATACGACTCATTCTCATTCTTCTCCGCGACGCACGACCCAACCTTCCCTATGTCGCGACTCACGACTCAAAACCCCCTATGTCGCGACTCATGATTCAACCTCCACCATAACTCACGAACTCCTTGAGTCGCGGCCGACTCATCCCCTCCACCCTAAATCGCCTCCTTCCCAAATCCCTAAGTCGCGACCCATTTCCACTCCCTAGATCGCGACCTATTCCCATTCCTCTACTATGAGTCGTCACTGAGACACGCGATGGGACCTTCTCCCTCAAATTCCATAAGTCGCAAACTATTGCTTTGAGTCGTACAGAGTTATCCATAAGTCGCGGCCATTTTTCTAAGTCGCGAAGACGCTTAAGTCGAAGACGAGATAGTGTGAGTCGTTACCGAGTTATTTCTTAAGTCGTGGGAGATGCGTGATTTTCCAGTACTTAAGTTGCTCCACCCTTAAGTCATTCACCTATGCCGCTGAAGCCTATGCCGCTGAAGAAGTGTTATCTACTTAGGTCGCTCAAGTTAAGTCGTATTCCTGTGATGTTGTAACTGTTATGTCATATGTCGTAAATCGTTACTACTATAACTTGGATTGTTGTAACTCGTGTATAGTTTATGTTGTGTGTGATGTAAGTCGTTTGTCTGTGAGTTGAAAATCTCTATAAATAGGGACATATAGTCATTGTGAAAGGTTGTTGACATTGGAATAAAATTCTTATTTTGTTAGCTTTGTGCTTTCATACAAATTGGTTGTCGAGTGAAATCTCCTATCTCCACTTACGACGTTCGAGCGCGCTCGGATTATCGTTTGTTGAAGCCGATTCACGGTATCTTGTGCGCAAGATCAACGTTGAAGAATCGTAGATCTCTTTTCGCGGAATCGTGCGCGATCAACGTGATAGAGATAGCTAGAATTCGGTATCTTCGGATCAACGAATTCGGGCATTACAGAATTATCAATTCACCGATTGCTACATTTTCATCGTTATATCGATTTTCTGTTAATCCGCTGCGTCAGTTTGGTATCAGAGCCTGTTTTAGCCAATCATAGCTAAATCGGGTCTTGGAGCCAAGTATTTGAAGTTTGAAGTTGTTCATCGTGTTCATCTTGAAGTTGCAACAAGAGGAAGACTTTCGATCCATTTCATTTTGGATCAAAGTGTTGGAAAGTATTGAAGTTTTTGAAGTTGTTTGTTTGTTTGGGAGATCAGATTTGCATTATTGAGAAGTTGGTGTTCATCGTGTTCATTGAAAAATTGCAACAAGTTTGGAACTTTTGATCCATATTCTTTTGGATCAAAAGTCCGGAAAGTGTTTGAATTTTTTTTGAGAAGGTTGAAGTTTTTGAGCCAGGAATTGAAGCATCACTTTGGTATCATTTGTTGAAGTGAAGGCCGAGCATAGCTTTGTGTTTGAGTTGAGCCGTGCCTTGTTTGAAGTGAGCAAGTTATTGGAGTTTGAAGCAAGCCGAGCTAAGTTAGAGCCGAACTTGTTGAGTTTGTGCAAAGCTTGTTCAAAGTTGAAGAGTGTTTGACTTTGTTGAAGTGAAGTTTGAATTTTTGAAGATTTGTTTGATTCAATTATGCCTCCAAGAAGAGTTAGCATCGAGGAGAGGTTCGATGAAAGTTTTGGTAGATTGGAGAAATTGATGATGGATTTGAATACAAGTCAAAGTAGAAGGTCGCCAATCTCGAACCATGGAGGAAACCGAGTTTCGCCATTGGTTACGGAAGCAAGGAGGGTGTTACCACCATCGAGTCGTGACAGAAGAGAATCATCAGTTTCGATGAGGAGAGATCATCGTGAATATAGAGATGAAGAAAGAAGAGCTTATCGTGGCTACGAGCATGAACCATATGGTGATTATGAAAAAGGAAGTAGAAAGGATGTGCATGTTCATAACAGAAGCAATGTTCAGGATCGACATCGAAGTTCATCTAATTTTGAAGAAGATAGTTATGGTGATAGTGGTAACTTTCGATATCCGGATCAAGGGCAAAGTCGATATAGAAATGTTGAAGAGAATGGTCATACACGGAAATCAAGGATGGACACAGAAATTCCTGAATTCCGAGGTGGTCTACGAGCAGAGGAATTCTTTGATTGGTTGTCAAAGGTTGAAAAGATTTTTGAACTCAACGACGTTCCTGAAGATCGTCAAGTTAAGTTAGTTGCTACAAGCTTGAGAGGAAGAGCTATGGATTGGTGGCAACAAACTAAATCAACCAGGGAGAGAATGAAGAAATCTAAAGTTGTCAAGTGGGATAAGATGAAAAGGATGATGAAAGCAAATTTCTTACCTTACAATTATCAAGCTCGTATTGATCAACAGTTGCAGAAGAGGAATCAAGGGAGTCAAGGAAAAGGTATGGTTACAAGCTCCAGCAATCAGAGTAGAGGTGTTCATTGCAGTAGAGATGTTTCTAAGAGAGTCAACAAATCAGTTGTACCTGGAAACGTTGAGACAAATGTTGATGACCGAATTAAGCGATATCATTATCAGGAGTTTGACCATCGAAGTGTTGAATGTGCGGAGTCCAAGAAGAAAGCATTAGCTGTGGAAGAAAGTGAAAAAGAGGATGTGGATGATTCAACTGAAAGCGAGCCGGAAGAGGAAGAGGAACCGACTAGTCCAATATCATTCAGCGAGAGTGTTGAAGAATCGGAAGGTAGTGTTGAAACATTGGTTAGGTATGAGGCAAGTAAAGAGCTTAAAACTCCTGAGGAGGTTAAAACAATGTTGGAAGAGCTTGAAGAGGTTGGTCCTACAGAATCATTCGCAGCCTTACCACTGAAGTTGGGCAACGAAGATGAAGAGGTCGAGTTAGAGAACGAAGAATGTAATTTGTTGAGGAGGATTGATGTAATTAACTTTTATCAACCACCACAATTTGATGACGATGAAAGTTCTTTGTCAGGGGATGTAGAAGTTTTGTCAAAGGATGAAGGGGGTAATTTTTTAAGGAGGACTGATGAAATTGATTTTTACCAACCGCTGGAATTTGATGTTGATGAAGAAATGGAGTCAAAGTATGTGAATGTAGAAGTCGACTACTCGTCATTGCCAAAGCTTGATGTCAGTAGTATGGAAGAAGAGACTGTGTTCGGAGTTGAGGGAATTCATTTATTGATGGAGAATTTTTTTTTGACACCTGAGCTTATGGATGAGAGTCAGCCAAGTAGCAATTCCTTAGTTTTCGAGGATCCCGAACAAATTGAGAGTGAAACAGAAGAGAAGGCAGATTCAGATAGTTTATTATTTTTGAAAAAATTTAACAATGAAATGGAAGATGATGAGGAGTTATCAATGTTGATTGAATCCGGAAAAAGTTTTAATGTTGAGAATCCTGAAGAGATTGAAGTATTTGAAGAGTGCGAAGATGAGATATCTGAGGAACTGCTTGAAGAAACTAACCCTGTATTTTTGGAAGAGTATGTGGAAATGAGGAATGAAGTGTTTGAATTGACCAAGCAAGGAGCCAGTGAAGATCTTGATGTTTTCAAGGAAGTTGGATCAGAATTCGATGAGTCTAAAGTCGAATATTCTGAGACATTATCCGAAGAGTTACCATCACTCTAGGACATTCAACGTCAAACTGAACTTGTACCAGATGCTCTTTTACTGTCAGGATTATGATCTTATGACTCTGAAAGAACAGGAAGAGTTGAGACGACAGGAGGAAGAGAATGATTGCCAGTTGAAGTTGTCTGATGATGTCCACACTGCTAACATTGCCAATGTCAATTGCTTGGAACCATTTTATGAAAATAACTATGTTGAAGGAGAAGCGAGCGGGAGTTCATTTCAGTCAGGAGAATTTGATGCAACACATCAAGGGAAGATGCTAGATGATGACACATCTGAACGAGTTAGGGAAAGACAAGAATCTGAGCATGAGTCATCACACTTTTTCGGTCAAGACTTCCTAAGTCGTTCCGTGATTTTAAATTTCCTTATAACGTCTCACATATTAGACACGTTGTGGTTCTATATCACGTCTTCCTATTGGCACAAGCAATATGGTATACGACACTATTCTTATGAAGTTCTATGCTACATGAAGTGGATCTGGAATCTAGTGCTTAGTTTATTCCACACTTCTTCATATGTCATCTCCCTCAGATCACTTCCTTATGCCGCCTGCCTGATGCCACATCTGTTTTATTCCATGCATTCTTTATTTCGAACCACATCGTCAAAGAGTCAAGACAAGAAAAATCTAACGAGTGGTTATCACCAGAGCCGCATCAGACCTGATAATGAATGGAAGACAGCGTCTCGAAGAAGAAAGCTTTTAAATTCGAGGACGAATTCTTTTCAACCAGGGGAGGATGATGCAGCACGAGATACAGATAAACAAAATTACCTTAAATCGCGATCGACCATCGCCGTTGCTCTGCGACTCACGACTCAACTTCAACCACAACATACGACTCATTCTCATTCTCCTCCGCGACGCATGACCCAACCTTCCCTATGTCGCGACTCACGACTCAAAACCCCCTATGTCGCGACTCACGATTCAACCTCCACCATAACTCGCGAACTCCTTGAGTCGCGGCCGACTCATCCCCTCCACCCTAAATCGCCTCCTTCCCAAATCCCTAAGTCGCGACCTATTCCCATTCCTCTACTATGAGTCGTCACCGAGACATGCGATGGGACCTTCTCCCTCAAATTCCATAAGTCGCAAACTATTGCTTTGAGTCGTACCGAGTTATCCATAAGTCGCGGCCATTTTTCTAAGTCGCGAAGAAGCTTAAGTCGAAGACGAGATAGTGTGAGTCGTTACCGAGTTATTTCTTAAGTCGTGGGAGATGCGTGATTTTCCAGTACTTAAGTTGCTCCACCCTTAAGTCATTCACCTATGCCGCTGAAGCCTATGCCGCTGAAGAAGTGTTATCTACTTAGGTCGCTCAAGTTAAGTCGTATTCCTGTGATGTTGTAACTGTTATGTCATATGTCGTAAATCGTTACTACTATAACTTGGATTGTTGTAACTCGTGTATAGTTTATGTTGTGTGTGATGTAAGTCGTTTGTCTGTGAGTTGAAAATCTCTATAAATAGGGACATATAGTCATTGTGAAAGGTTGTTGACATTGGAATAAAATTCTTATTTTGTTAGTTTTGTGCTTTCATACAAATTGGTAGTCGAGTGAAATCTCCTATCTCCACTTACGACGTTCGAGCGCGCTCGGATTATCGTTTGTTGAACCCGATTCACGGTATCTTGTGCGCAAGATCAACGTTGAAGAATCGTAGATCTCTTTTCGCGGAATCGTGCGCGATCAACGTGATAGAGATAGCTAGAATTCGGTATCTTCGGATCAACGAATTCGGGCATTACAGAATTATCAATTCACCGATTGCTACATTTTCATCGTTATATCGATTTTCTGTTAAACCGCTGCGTCAATCAAGATCTTGAAACATCGATCTGAACTATAGCTGCCGCGCTCAAGTTTTTGCATCTCGTTTGGGGTTTGGGATGAAGTCGAACTGCTTCGTCATTCGATTTGGAAAAGAACGTTTATTATAACCACCTATTGTCGCTTGAATAGTCGTCTGAAATCACGAAGAATTATCGATATGGAAATGGGTTGCAAACGAAATCAAAGGTCAATAATCGTGGAATCAAATCGAGAATGAAGTGGATTTGCAAATTTAAGGAGCAAAGGCGAGTTAATCTCACTCAGTTTAAAATATTAAATTTAAATGATTAAATTTAAATAATTGTTTGGATGGTTGGAATTGATTGACGGATATGGTATGGAATATTCTGGAATCGATATATTTTTGTGCTAACATCTGTGGATGCAGGGAAACAGGTTGGAGGGATCCAACTGGATTCCTCAACATTTATTTAAATTATTTAATATTCTCTGCTGTGCATGTTGTTATTCTATGATAAGTTATATTGGAATATTAAATGTTATTGTTGATTTGATATTTGGGTGAATGAATTACCATGATTTTATAGATTGGATTTCGAATAGAAAATAAAAGGAAGAAAATTTGTAAAGTAAAATAATTATGGAAATGTGAATAAATTTAAGGATGACATAAAAATAAAATAAAGTGACATAAGAATTCTAATTGATAAATCTTGAATATAGAAAGAAGATTTTTGAATTAATAGAAGGTTAATGAATTTTAAACTCCAATGCTAATATCTCTAAGAACAGAACATTTATTTTAAAATTTAAGATTTTAAAATTTTGAAAGGAACAAAGAAGAAAATGGGAAAAGCCTGAAATTTGTATATTTCAGTTAAAGATTTAAAATCAAATGGAAAATAATAACAATAATAATTAAGTGCATAATTAATGAAATTTGAAATGAATTGAGTAATTTAAGAAAACTTATTTCAAACGGAATAAATCGGGAATCAATTTGGAAAATTGATTTAAGCGATTTAAGCAGGAATTCTCCCTGGATGACCAAGTACGTTTCAAGGTAAATTTTAAATATAAGTTAATAGTTTTAAAATTTGTTTTAAAGGGTATGTTTTGGAAAATTTATTATTTCTAATATTTAAATTTTAAAGTAAGTATTTTCTAAAATCTATTATAGTAGTAATTATTAAAAGAGTGACTTAGTATTTTGTTTCAACGGTGAAAATCTAGTTTTATATTTTATTAAGTAACTTTATTTTCAAATATTCATATAAGATGTATTTTTAACAGATTATTAAAGTAGTTTTAATTTATATGTTTTAAAAGTATATATTTCTAAGTAAAGTGTTTTAGATTATTTTAAATCTAGTTTTGTGCTTGGTAATTTCAGAGGAGATAGAAAATATTTGGGAAAGTTGATTCTGAAAAGAAAGATGGTTTTGAAAACTGTTTTCAAAGGGTTGAAAATAGAAATATATCTTGTGAAGATATTTTTGGAGATTAACAAATAATTTGGAAAATTATTTATTGGTTGATGGTTGTTTTGTGAATATAATTGATAGTTAAATAACCGACTATCAATATTGGACAATGCGTTGATCGTTTCGAAGAGACCGGGATCGAGATTTATTTCTCGAAAACCACTTCGATCCGATTTGTACGTTCGTGTAAACGATTTTAGATTCGAAGATGGAGCAGTGAAATGCAAGGGCTAGTCGCTACTAATCCTGAGGATATTTCTAAAATGGATGTAGTAGGAATAGTGCCTTCGGTTCCGTTCGAACCCGGGACGGACTTGTATGGATGAATGCTTGCGAAACATCGTCAGGTGGACGATGGGAATTCTAAGGGATATGTTCTAAAAAGGTAACGCTTAGCCTCAAGCCTCATCAAATGGGAATGACTGAAAATCAGGGGTTATGCAGCAAGGCTAGGTGGGTAGCACCCAAGTAGGGTGAGGTCATTCCAGTCTAGATGTCCCTTTTTATTTTTCGGCTTAGTGGGCGGTTGCTGATCCCAACCGCGGGGTGATCTCACTCGAGACTGTCCAGTAAGGGATGGTTCCGGCCTTGTGTTGCAGGGGATGAAGGGAGTAATCCTCAGTACGGTGATCTAGGCCCCGTACTGTGACAGGTGGTACCCCAGTGCCTAGACATTGTTGGAAATCCATTCTCCCTACGAGCCTTGTACGAGTTTTGTTTGTATTACCCACTTTGTGGCTAGTAGCTGGAATTTAATAATGTAACAATTTCGGCTATTTTATAAGTATTTGTATATAGACCCTATTATAATATCAGAGGATTTCTATAAAAATCGTTTTAGCTATCGTAAGGTAAAAACCCGACATGTTTATTTGTGGCGTGGTCTTACGAGATGCTTTTGTTTTCAAAGGATTTTGAAACTTTAATAATTAATTGGGTGTGATTTTCTTACGCTGGTATTCCAGACCGACTCGGGTATTATTTAACTGTAATGCTCGGGTCAGACCGAGTATTATAGGATACAGGATTTGATGCTATGGAGCTCAGGAGACGAGCTGGATAACGACACGTACTCTCGTACTTGTTTATATATATTTATATTCCGCTGTATTGAGTTGCTATGTACTCATTTGTATGATATTGATGTTGAGCTGTGATTGATGTACTCTGATGATGTAATATATAAATAGATACATTTGATTTTGAGTAAAGAGTATTTATTATCTATTATATTTTATTCTGCTGCGATAGTTAGATTCTGATGTTGATTTTGTTTTCTCTTCTTCTACCTCTTCTTCTTTAACCAAAATGGTTCGTATTTCTGTGCAACTTGAGTTGATTGTTGTAGAATAGTGTTGACTCAAGGGATCAGATTTGCTACATTACAGCGTGATAGGGGGTTCTCGCTTTGCGTTAGGTGGCGAACGGGAGACTCTTACCCCTACATGCCCCCGGGGATAGTATAAGGTCTTGCGAGGTTGGTTGCGACTCAAGAGGGTGGCCGTAAAAGCAAATCCGAGGTATCACTGTGAGCCACGACGGGGCTGGGATGGTTGAAAAGCCTACCGGTCGTGAGCCGTTGCTGATGGTTGAAAAGCCTAGGACGTCACAGTTGGTATCAGAGCTTAGGTTGGTGATAACCTTGGCTCTGCTGGGAATTACTCCTTTAAAGTATATTCTATAGTACTCTATAATGAGTTTGAGCGTATTAATAAATATGATTGCGTATTTGTTAGTGAATATAAATTATTTTAATATTGGGTTGATTGGTTTTTTGAGTGGCATATGAACCTTCGTCGGCACAGTCTGGACAACTGTATTGAAGGGGTTTCTAAACACTTGAATAGAACAATCGACACGATATTGTTTTAAATATGGGTGAATGAAATAATTTTACCCAAAAATATATTTTTGATATAAAGAAAGTTTTTGGTAAACTATATAGCTATTATATGGTTGTTTGGATGTTAGAAATGATAATATTAAAGTATTATCATTGTTAAGTGAAATATTTAATTAGAAATTATAAATATAATCAAAGATTGAGAAGATAAATCCAATTATGAAATGAAATTTATAAATATGAATTGTAAATGTAATTTATAAATTGAATTAAAATAAAATGGGAATTTGTATAAGCATAAATTGTACAAATGCATTATAGTTAAAATTGGAATTAAAATAAAATTTGAAACGTTAAAACCCCGGAGATTTTGGAAATATTTTAAAGATAAATAGTAATATTGTTGTTTTTGGGGTATTTCTGAAAGGAAATTATTTCAAATAAATTTTGGGAAGTGAGATAGCATTGAATTCACTTCAGTCACTGGAAAATAACTTCGGTGATGACTGCAGCATCATCGATGTTCATTTTCGAGTTTCTAAGTGATGGATTGCTGCCAAATTGATTTGTTCAGAAAGGTTAGTTGTTTTTGGAAATCTCAAAGGAAATTTGTTGGGAATAAAACCAGGATTGGTTTGATTTGTGAGAAATATGATTTGAGATGTTGGAGATTTCAAAACAAGTTGAAACCGAAGCTGGGTGTTTAAAAAAAATCTGGATAAGATAAGTTGAAAGCTTATAAATGGAAATGGTTTGTAAATCAGGAAGAAATTTAAGCTTTGGATAATGGAATATAAATCTAAAGTGAAGAGTTAAAATGAAATTAACTTGGATTGATAAAATAGAAATATAATGGATTGAAATTAATTGGAACTGGGCTGAAATTAATATCCAGTTGTATTCGAAGTAAGTTGAAATCGAATTAAGTTAAATAAATTGGAGTAAAATTAAATTGAATTGGAATAAGAATTCAATTGAACTATAAATGGAATTATATTCTTACTTAAATAAATGAAACAAATAAATTGAATTAGGGTTGGAATTGAAATAAATAAATTAGAATAACTTGTAAGAGAATTAAAAATCCATAGAAATAAAATATGCTTGGGCTATAAATAAATAGAAGGCTTGAGTTAAAAATAAAGGATGAATATATTCAAGCCTAGAATGAGTGTGATTGTATGAAATATAAGTTGTGACTTATAAATTGAAAAATGGGATAGAAAATCCAGAATAAATAGTATTGATGAATTGGAGAATAGAAATAAAATCAAAACTTGAATTATAAACCAAATTGAACTAAGAAAATTTAATGAAGTGATATTTGGAAATAAAATCAAGTATTGTACTATAAATAGGAGAGAACTAATTTGTTAATAAATTAGTTAATGAAATTGAATTGTGAGTTTATGTGAGGTTTGAAAATAAAACTCAAATTATAATTAAATTCGACTTACATTGTCGATGAAGAAAATATAATTAAAAATGGCCTTGAAATTAATTAATTGATTTGTGAATGAAATTGCAATGTACGTTAATAAAATTGGATGGTAATTTAAAAGTGAATGGTAATTTGAAAATGAATAATGGATCCAGAACTTGAGTTATAGATTAAATTTTAACTTGGAATGTTAACAAATTAAATATAATTGAAATGTATTGGATAAAAATGTAAATGGATAAAAAAAGCAATGATTTGAATGTGCAAATAAAATCCATAAGTGAAGATAACTTGGAAATGGCCATGTAATAAATTGGATGAGTTGAATCTAGGAAGTTAAAGTGTATAATAAATAATTAAATAAATTTGTGGTTTGAAATGAAATTGGATTAAAATAGAATCAAGTTAAATTGAAAAGAGAACTTTTTTGCAAAATGGGAATGAGCTTAAGTATAAAATTTGAATAAATTGAACGAAATTGACTTAAGCTAAATGAATGAAGAAGAGTTGAATTGAATTCAACTTAAACAAAGTTTAATATTATTGGATTGGTTTTAAATCAAGTGAAAATAAATTTTTAATCGAAATAAAATTCGATGAGTTATAAATAATATTAATAGAATGAAATTCGAGAAGAAATAATTGTAAACCATTTAAAAAATTATTAAGGAATTGAAAAGTTTGAGACAATAAGGAAAATAGAATGTTTCGAGTTTATTAGAATGGTTTAAGTGAATGTGGATAAACTAATTATATTGAATAAATAAATGGATGGAATAAATAAGTATCATATGAAATGTGATTTAAATAAGTTGAGAAATGGTTATTGAATGAAATAGCTTGGATTGTCTTCGAGCTAAATAAAATAGTTGGAACAAACAAATATGGAATGAAATGTAAATAAATGGATTGTAAATGAAATTTAAATGGAATGTGTCGAGCTAAATAAACGATTGTGAATGAATTAAAATAAAAAGGAAATTTAATTGGTAATGAAGATGGACCTAAGTTGTTAATGGTTTTGAATGAACTAGTTTGATTAATAAAATGAAATGCAAGTGAATGGATTCAGATTTAAAATGCAAGGGAAATGAGAAAATATAGATTGTGAATAAATTTGAAAATGCAATAGAATTAAGTATAAATCGAGTTGAAACCCATTTACATTGATTATAAAACATAAATATTTGTTCGTTCACATAGATTTTGTCAAATTTGCATAAAATAAATATCATCGGATGTAAATGGAGGTAATTAAAATTCTATGAGTTGATAAAAGTAAAATAAATTGATTTTGAAAGCAATTGAATTAAATATGAGTTCAATTTGCTTAAGAATAAATTAATAGTAAGCAATTGAGTTCTAAACCATTCAAATTGATGGAGTTGTATACGAATGAATCGAAAACCATCCGAATTGAGTGAAAATGGTTATAAATAAATTGGAACAGTTGGATTAGCATGGAAACAATATAAATTGCTTACAGGAAAATGTTTGCTATGAGTTTCTTTTAGAATTCATATGTTTTAACTATTATAAGTAAGTGAAATGTGTTAAACTTCTTATATTCGGCACTTACATGTTTAAATTGAGTAAGTACAGGTACCTGGAAGCCGTGAGGCTGAATTGGGTTGTGCTATTTGCTAAAAATAATAAGATGCTTGCTTAAAATGCTAAATAAGGTACGCCTACGCAATAAAAATAGGAAATATGAACTGTTTTTGGTTTTTCCGACCGTGTGGGTCGATGTATATATATTTATCTCTTTTGTCAAACTGCAAAAGCTCCTCCGTACAAAGGAGACTCTGCCAAAAATTTTCGGAAATTTTGGGAGTTAGAAAATTTTTGAAAATTTTGGAAAAAATTTGTTAACGACAAAAGAATTTCAAATTGGAAATTGAAATAAATTAGTAAATGAAACCAATTTAAAATAATGACATGGATTAGTTATAAATGAAAAATAAAATTCAATATTTAGGGTTAAAGATAAATTGAATTCATATAGAAATGGAGATAAACCAATATGGATAGAAATGGATGTAAATTGAAGTGGTAAGATGGAAATAAATAACGAAACATGTAAACTGCTTATGTTAACTTAAGTAAGGAATGATCAGTTCTTACTTAGAAATTGAATATTACAAATATATTCTAAGTTAATATTTGGGATGAATAAATATTAGCATTTGTGAGAAAGTCGATAAAATGTTTTGGAATGTTGTGATTGATTATTATTGCTAAGTAAGATATGCAGGTGTTATAAAGAGAAATGAGAATTGGATTTTATTTCAAAAAGATAAAAGTTGAAATGCTCGACAAAAAGGTATGTATTTAAATTTGGTATGAAAGTTGATTGGGATTTTGGATTGAGCCACTTGGCTTTTGTTTTTTTTTTGGATTTGGGAGGCCGTAGAGCCATTTTGTAGTTGTACCGAGTCAGCCGCGCAAAGGAGACGCTGGCGAAATTTTTCGGGAAATTAGGCAGTTAGAAAAAAAATTTGAGAAATTTTGATAACTTAAAATTTGAATTTAAGTTTAAATTTGAATTGATAAGTAGGCAATATTGTTTGGGACTTATGGATAAGTTTGAAAAGTTAGAAGGGAAGTTGGGGTGTCTTTGATAAAAAGATTGTTTCGGCAAGTTGTTAAAAACTGTTTGGGTTTGGAAGGAAAAAGTTAATGGGTTATGGATCATTCTTCCTAACTAGTAATTTCGGGGATGAAATTCTTTTAAGGGGGAGGATTGTGACGACCCAGAATTTGTAGTCATTTGAAATGGGAATATTTAATTAATTTTAAATATTCAAAGGTTAATTATTAAATTGAATTTAAAATATCAATATTTATTGGATAGTTAATTGTAAAATTTAATTATCGAAATTTGGTAAATTTATTGAATCGGGAATTTTAAGCTGGTTAAAAATAATTTGAAAGCCTATAAAATTTATATTGATAATTCTGAAGATAATAAGAGTGTTGAAATTGAATTTGATAGTGGTTTGTTCAGTTTTAAAATTTATATCGTCTACATTGACTAAAAAAAGGAGTAGTAGCCTTCAGAGGAACAGTCTTGGAATTTAACTAAACTAGTTCCATTGGATCCGTAATAGTGTTTTATTATCGGATTTCAAATTTCGTAGTGTTTGGGGTTGTGGTGTGAGAGTACGATATGTAAACGCGTTGAAAATTTATATAGCGACAAATTGAATTTAAAGGAAGCAATGTTGGTCTACTCAAATTTTCTTTCAGCCGTAATTGCATCCCGTCAATACTTTTTCCTTTCATCTCAAATTACTTTAGCTAACTTTCTCTTACACGCCAACATCTCGTTTCCTTCCTCTTGAAGACAACCTGTTCGTTTCTAATAATAAAAATAAATAAAACCCCACAGCCGAAGGAAAAAAAAATATCTCGTAACCATTTTTTCTCTCTCGTTCATTCTAAATTCATGGCCGAAGCCTCCCAGTCCATTCTAAACTAATCGAGAGAAAAAAATTGAATGGCGACACTCAGGTTTCAAATTAATTCAGATTTATCAGTGTCGAGCTTTGAAAATCAATGTCGTTCCTCCTCCGATTCAAATCGAGCTTCCCTCCTCCATGTTGATTCACGAAGTGTTGTACTCTTGTTCGAATCTCCCTCCTCTTTTCTTTCTATCGAACGACGAAATCATGTTTCCCCTCAACTCCTTCTTTTGGTATGAACCTGTCTACCTCCCTCAAATCTTGCCTCGTCGAATCGTGGAGGCTACTCTGTCGTGCCTCCTGAACCACAACGTTGACTGGAAGTGACGTTGCTCGCCTGAGAAACTCGATGTCGCCGGAGTCCTGTACTCTCGAATCTGAAGTCGCGTTAAAGAATATTCATGTTTCCTTCTTTGTTAAGGATGCTGACAGAGCGGTGTCGATCTAGGTCTTGAAGCATCGATCTGAACTATAGCTGCCGCGCTCAAGTTTTTGCATCTCGTTTGGGGTTTGGGATGAAGCCGAACTGCTTCGTCATTCGATTTGAAAAAGAACGTTTCTTACAACCACCTGTTGCCGCTTGAATAGTCGTCTAAAATCATGAAGAATTATCGATATGGAAATGGGTTGCAAATGAAATCAAAGGTCAATAATCGTGGAATCAAATCGAGAATGAAGTGGATTTGCAAATTTAAGGAGCAAAGGTAAGTTAATCTCACTCAGTTTAAAAATTTAAATTTAAATGATTAAATTTAAATAATTGTTTGGATGGTTGGAATTGATTGACGGATATGGTATGGAATATCCTGGAATCGATATATTTTTGTGCTAACATCTGTGGATGCAGGGAAACAGGTTGGAGGGATCCAACTGGATTCCTCAACATTTATTTAAATTATTTAGTATTCTCTGTTGTGCATGTTGTTATTCTATGATAAGTTATATTGGAATATTAAATGTTATTGTTGATTTGATATTTGGATGAATGAATTACCAAGATTTTATAGATTGGATTTCGAATAGAAAATAAAAGGAAGAAAATTTGTAAAGTAAAATAATTATGGAAATGTGAATAAATTTAAGGATGACATAAAAATAAAATAAAGTGACATAAGAATTCTAATTGATAAATCTTGAATATAGAAAGAAGATTTTTGAATTAATAGAAGGTTAATGAATTTTAAACTCCAATGCTAATATCTCTAAGAACAGAACATTTATTTTAAAATTTAAGATTTTAAAATTTTGAAAGGAACAAAGAAGAAAATGGGAAAAGCCTGAAATTTGTATATTTCAGTTAAAGATTTAAAATCAAATGGAAAATAATAACAATAATAATTAAGTGCATAATTAATGAAATTTGAAATGAATTGAGTAATTTAAGAAAACTTATTTCAAACGGAATAAATCGGGAGTCAATTTGGAAAATTGATTTAAGTGATTTAAGCTGGAATTCTCCCTGGATGACCAAGTACGTTTCAAGGTAAATTTTAAATATAAGTTAATAGTTTTAAAATTTGTTTTAAAGGGTATGTTTTGGAAAATTTATTATTTCTAATATTTAAATTTTAAAGTAAGTATTTTCTCAAATCTATTATAGTAGTAATTATTTAAAGAGTGACTTAGTATTTTGTTTCAACGGTGAAAATCTAGTTTTATATTTTATTAAGTAACTTTATTTTCAAATATTCATATAAGATGTATTTTTAACAAATTATTAAAGTAGTTTTAATTTATATGTTTTAAAAGTATATATTTCTAAGTAAAGTGTTTTAGATTATTTTAAATCTAGTTTTGTGCTTGGTAATTTCAGAGGAGATAGAAAATATTTGGGAAAGTTGATTCTGAAAAGAAAGATGGTTTTGAAAACTGTTTTCAAAGGGTTGAAAATAGAAATATATCTTGTGAAGATATTTTTGGAGATTAATAAATAATTTGGAAAATTATTTATTGGTTGATGGTTGTTTTGTGAATATAATTGATAGTTAAATAACCGACTATTAATATTGGACAATGCGTTGATCGTTTCGAAGAGACCGGGATCGAGATTTATTTCTCGAAAACCACTTCGATCCGATTTGTACGTTCGTGTAAACGATTTTGGATTTGAAGATGGAGCAGTGAATTGCAAGGGCTAGTCGCTACTAATCCTGAGGATATTTCTAAAATGGATGTAGTAGGAATAGTGCCTTCGGTTCCGTTCGAATCCGGGACGGACTTGTATGGATGAATGCTTGCGAAACATCGTCAGGTGGACGATGGGCATTCTAAGGGATGTGTTCTAAAAAGGTAACGCTTATCCTCAAGCCTCATCAAACGGGAATGACTGAAAATCAGGGGTTATGCAGCAAGGCTAGGTGGGTAGCACCCAAGCAGGGTGAGGTCATTCCAGTCTAGATGTCCCTTTTTATTTTTCGGCTTAGTGGGCGGTTGCTGATCCCAACCGTGGGTGATCTCACTCGGGACTGTCCAGTAAGGGATGGTTCCGGCCTTGTGTTGCAGGGGATGAAGGGAGTAATCCTCAGTACGGTGATCTAGGCCCCGTACTGTGACAGGTGGTACCCCAGTGCCTAGTCATTGTTGGAAATCCATTCTCCCTACGAGCCTTGTACGAGTTATGTTTGTATTAGCCACTTTGTGGCTAGTAGCTGGAATTTAATAATGTAACAATTTCGGCTATTTTATAAGTATTTGTATATAGACCCTATTATAATATCAGAGGATTTCTATAAAAATCGTTTTAGCAATCGTAAGGTAAAAACCCGACATGTTTATTTGTGGCGTGGTCTTACGAGATGCTTTTGTTTTCAAAGGATTTTGAAACTTTAATAATTAATTGGGCGTGATTTTCTCACGCTGATATTCCAGACCGACTCGGGTATTATTTAACTGTAATGCTCGGGTCAGACCGAGTATTATAGGATACAGGATTTGATGCTATGGAGCTCAGGAGACGAGCTGGATAACGACACGTACTCTCGTACTTGTTTATATATATTTATATTCCGCTGTATTGAGTTGCTATGTACTCATTTGTATGATATTGATGTTGAGCTGTGATTGATGTACTCTGATGATGTAATATATAAACAGATATATTTGATTTTGAGTAAAGAGTATTTATGATCTATTGTATTTTATTCCGCTGCGATAGTTAGATTCTGATGTTGATTTTGTTTTCTCTTCTTCTACCTCTTCTTCTTTAACCAAAATGGTTCGTATTTCTGTACAACTTGAATTGATTGTTGTAGAATAGTGTTGACTCAAGGGGTACGGATTTGCGGTTCGTTACACCACCGGAGACCCACTATAGAATAGGATAGAGGGCAATAGATTTCTAAATCTAAGGCCTCTCTACATCATACCTAAAATTAGCATGGAGTCGAGAGTAGCTTGAGTCCTAAGGGTTTGACAAGCCAAAGCATCATGTTGCGTTGGTCCATAACCTTCACCTATTTCCTACTGCATGGTTATTGAAAGTTGCAAATGGATAAGGAACATGCTATCGTGTAAAATCCAAGGCTCACTTTCACCATGATCTCCTTCTCTAACTATTCCAGATCCACCTTAATGCCCAGGAGGTATAATTTCTCTTCCTCAATGATCTATTCCTATGCGTGCAAAAGGAGTCTGGGATAATCATCTTTAAGCCACTTCAGGTTTTTGAATTTGATCATATTGGCCTTATATTGGGTAAGCAATGGTTTTAGCCTCTCCTTAACCCACTCCTCTACCTACTACTGCGGTTTTAACTTTCCTCTTCACGATAGCATCAACATCCCTCATTCGGGCGCTTTATTCATCTCTTCCTTCACGGTGGCCAGCTTATTGCATGAGTCTAGAGCAACTTGTTATGCTTCATCTTTTTCATTTGTCTCACGATCGAGCTTGGTCTTCAGATCAACCACATTTATTCTGGTGGCATCTCTTTCGAGTACCAACTCATGATTTTGGTGATGTGCCGACTAGATTTTATTAAGATGCTTGGATTTTTCAGCTTCGAGCACTTTGATAGCCTTCTCTACTTTCTTCTTTTCTTCAACCCAGGATTTTCTCAATTCTCGACCTCATAATCAAGGGAGGCTATGACTCTTTTATTATTGATCTAGATAAGCTTTTGATTTTCGATCTCCTATGGCCTATCTCTCGAGACCATAGAAATCTTCTTAGTAGCTCACTCCCACTAGTTATATTGGTGGTGAATGTTGGTCACGTGGGCTATAGTCCTCTTGTGGACTTTCATTGGAACTCTCTTTAGGTTGGGCATGGACATAAGCCCATCAAAAAAATGTTTGGGAATTGATCCTTAAGTTCAGCCATATGAGGGTTCGCCATAAATTGTTCTGCTATATCGACCGAAGTGACAACGATCTCTTTGCCAGTTCTTTGATTACGAGTTTCAGAACCACCTTTATCATGTCTACACTAGGAGGACTGACTGGAATGGGTTAGCATTGTGGGCTGTATAGGAATAGAGGTAGGAGGTGGAGCTCAAGAAGTCTCCGCCGGTGGAATCTCATCACAGTGATCAGATTGCCTATCGGGACCTCTAAAGAGGAGGTGATTTAGATCTAGGATGGCACTTAGGAGCAGAATCGTGTGAAGAAAAATCCCTATCATAATTACTTCTATCTCGCTCATCCCTGTATTTGCTAGAGTGGTGACTTAAATCATAATCTCGACCACTCGCTTAGTGGTATGAACCCAATTGGGGACTTTATGCATGATATTTTTCCCTATAAAGATCGATATGTATATTTCCTCTTCTCCATAGAACCTATAAAGGAAACATGAATGAGTTATATTTGATAAAAATGGATATACGGCAAGTACAAAACAATGTTGTGAGGTGCATGTGCGCATGAGTGTCCTAATGTCCCTCCAATGAACCATTTACTAGAGCCTTGCTCACAAGATTTATCTCTCTCACACTAATAGGAATGATGTCATCATCAAATCAAAGAAGAGAACACTCTATTCTCATGTTTTCTATATCAAAAGAACCAAACTCAGTAGGAATTGGACCCTTTTTTGAAAATGTATCCACAGAAGGAAGCGATGGAATCTGCTCTGCTGTTATAACTGGTAGAGGCTATTTAAATTTTTCCCATTACAAAGCTTAACTAGGAGCTTCCCTTTGGAAGCAAGTGGTTGCCCATTTGAAGACTACCCAACTACTGGTTTGTGACTTCAATGTACGTCATCATCACCAGCCTCATTACCACCGCCTATAATTTCACCTTTTTTGACATTACCTCGAGCCTCCTCAACAATCTGATAGGGACTGGGTCACATCAGGGCCAATACAAAAATTGTTTCGGTTGAATACGACCATCTACTACAATTTCACCGTCGTCCCTAGCCTGGTCAATGCTACGAACCTGTTCTTTCAAGTCGAAGACCAAGAGACACTCATCGGTGATAAGGGACCTGATCTTCCTATCTTCCACTGGAACGTTTCTAACTATCATGACACCGGTTTGATAAACATCACCACCGGGTCTCGAAGGAACATCTGCATGATTCATAAAATTGTGTTAATTAGAATACGACTTGACTAAATATTTCTTGCTATAGTTTGGAAAAGTACTTGTGTCCTGGTAACCACCATTGTGCAAACCTAGGTAAACAATGCACATAAAATCATTTGCTTTTAAAATAGCCAAGCTTATTCCAAGCACCGATCTAAACTTAACAACTGCTGACTGGCTCAAGATAAGTGAATGATAAACTTCCTTTTTTATCCCTTGAAACTATAAAAAAATCGAACATCTTTTTCGTTCAGGCAAAATTTAAGAATTCAAGAAAAACCAGGTATATGCCCTAGAGAAATGCGTAGCTATTCGAATGCAGTTGAGCTGGAGAAAGTCTCGTAAAATAGAGCATTCGACGGATGAATGGATTGAATGGTTGTACACACTTAGCTAGGCATATATAGCCATTATAAGCAATATACACTTCTGGAGGAAGATGATCCCTTTGGTTACGAGACGGGACCAATACGTTGTCATATGGGATTTTATTCTTAATGCAGATTCGGCAAAAAGATGCCTCATTAAATTTTGAAGTAGTCGATTCCGTTGGATCTTCTAGGAATATGGCATCCTCAAGTGGATTAGGAGCTAGCTCTACAATGTCGGCTACCCCCAGATTTGTAGAGTTAGCTAGAACTTGGTATGAGCTTTCAGGTCGTTCCTATTGTTTACCCAGAGTGTATCGAGTAGAAAGTATCGCTGAATTCGACTCAATGTCTGAGTCAACATGTGTGAAAGCTTATTCACCAGTCATTGCAGCTAATCGCTCGGAGTATCGGGAACCTATAGTCATTAAACTCAGTCGATAAGCATAGTTGGATGGATTAACCTATCCCCCGTGCTAAGTGTTATCTAGAGTGGTGTGTGCAGTGTAATGTTGAACAATACAAAATTATACAACAATGATGATGATATTCGAGAGTTCGACTAGAGTGACCGTCCTAGCCGATTTTCACGTCAATGGTTGTACATAAGAGTTTAGTCAAAGTTAAAGGATTAGCTATTGGCATATGAGGGTATGATGTCTGTATTTGATACATATGCATTCATCTAGATTCGCCTCTATACACGCATAAACGTGAGTTCTTGTTCAAATCCAAAGTCATATGCAATCATTCATATACGTGCACACGTTCACATAGGCAAGAACAATTATCAAGAGACTGTACTCCGATACTTATATTGTTAGATATTGACAAAATGTCACAACGAATCATTATTGAAATAACTTTTCACAAAAACAATCCATAGAAACGACTGTGACTATTCAGAACACATTATGGAATCCTTCGCAATGATTCTAACTTTTCTTGATTCAACGCACATCACTTCCAAAATGGGATGTACTTTGATAGGCATGTGTTGTCAACCCTTTTTACTCAACTATATTCAGACTGGTTGGATAATTAGACCCACCGATTGTCAGGAAAGCAGCATAAAGAGATGACCCCAAGGCCTAGGAACCAAGTATAGACAACACCATGAGATGACATTCGAACAGGCTTAGAAGTGAAATACCTTTGGAATACACGAAGTATGGAAATTCTACCTGATATAGGAGATCGATACCGATCCCTAGGGGTATACCCAAAGTGGGCCCTCACTCATATGGCACTCTTCTCTATCTATACAGAACCTGATCCAAGTGTTATTCTAGAATTCATGTACGCTGTACTGGAAATCTCCATATGTAGCCTAGAGCAATAGTTTAATCTTCTGTATATCTATCGCTTGGACCAAAAAATATCTAAGCGATTATGCAAAACAACTTTGGACTCCTGAAGCTAACAACAAGAAGAGCCAACATAAGCAGTCATAAGACCCAATATTTCATATAAAGGGATCGGTACCAATCCCCAACCATAGGTAATATGGACTTGAGATTTTCAAGGAGACTTGGTCTTGGCGGCAAGTTTCTACAGGAGAAGTTCAGCAAGATATTTGGTCGTTAGCCCCTATAAATATAGAAGGCATGGTTCATTTTAAGAATCTTTACGCTACTTGTTATCCCGCCTTTTGGCAAGGCCGTGATACCAAAAGATTGATCGAAAAACCGAAGTTTATTCACCTCAATGATTGGTTATACACTGCTTCACTATGGATATCGATGAATTTTGACCGAGCCCAGATCGGGCCACGATCGATATAACATAACAAGCAAAGCCATAAAAGCCAACGTTCCAAATCTCAAGTCAATCCGAGTTCGTACGCTCAAGTTATGATCGATTCAAGATAGAGAAGATAACCCTTGTTCGAATCCATAGACAGGGGTTCTGTTCGTATCCATCCAACTAAGCTACTTCGTATCCATCAAGTTGTAGTGCTTCGAATCCATGGAGTCATTCCTCTTCGTGTCCATCAGCTTGGAGTACTTTGAATCCATGAGGTTCGTACCCATCCTCATGCCTCAGCTCGACTCCATCTAGTTCGCATCCATCAACGAGCAATAGTTCGAATCCATCAGACAACCTCCCTTCGAATCCATCGGTGATTTCACTTCGCATCCATCGACAGATAGTGTGCTTCGTATCCATCAGTAGGAGATATACTCGAATCCATAAGTATTGTTAGACTTCGTATCCATTGCGTTCGCGTCGGTCAGGAAGGAATTAGCCTCGCGTCTACCTGGTTCGAATCCATCAAGATGAAGTCCTTCGAATCCATGAAGTTACTCCATTTCGAATCGATCCTGCTACAACAACTTCGTATCGATCGGCCAGAGCATACCACGATCGATACGAACGAGCCTCTGTTCGAATCCCTGAAAGCCCTCAGATCCACTAAGTCAAAGTGGCGAAGATCATGGAGTCGACCCAGTCAAACCGGAGTGAAAAGGGGATCGACACGAAGAACGCGCACCACGTCATCACGAAAGCGCGTGGAACCATCGAGTCGAACCCATCGAGTCGAAACAAGCAACCTGCTCGAGAATAGCAATTCGAATCGACCATATCTTGAGATCTACAAGTCCAAATGCAATGAAATTTTTACGGAGCTTACGTACGTGTTGAAGAATGTCCATGCCAAATTTCATCTCGATTGGATGATTTCTTGATCGATTCGAATGGAGGTCGAATCGATCCAAAGTGGGCCCAAATTTCCTGAGGCCGGGCATGTGGGCCCCCCTCACGTGCCAGAAGTGGTCTACCGGATTTTTAGGAGAAATATCAGCCTCCTACAGCTATAAATAGAGCCCCAGGTCATTTAGAAAAGGGGATCGGGATTCTGAAGCGCAAAGACTCTACCAGATTCAATTCTACACCTTATCATCGCGGTTGCATTCAAGTTTCAGAGCTATAATCCATTGTAACTTGCTGTAGCCAACTGTAATCATCAAGAGAATATCAATAAAGGTATAAACTTCAGAGTGGACGTAGGCAAGATCACCGAACCACTATAAATCTTGTGTTTGTGATTGTTATTTGTGAATTATTGTGTTGTTATTCCTTAGATCTTAGTTCTATATTGATTGTTGCTGATTTATGTTCATAAACGGGTGCTTTCACGACATTGGGTGTTTGTGACCAATTTTGGCGCAAACATTTTGGTGCTTTCACTGAGAAGGAGCTGATTCGGCATAAGTTGGATTTGAAGACTTAAGAATTTAGATATAAGAACCATGACAAACAAGTAAGAGACAAAGGCCAGAGAGAAGTGAACATCAGGGAAGTCAAGAGGCATCCTCAGAAGCAAATCAAGCGTCAATCTTCATCGCTAGGGACGAGATGCAGACAATGATGAAGAAACAAGAGGAGTTGATCCATAGTTTATTTCAACCGATAGGACAACTTGGAGCACAGAATAGAGAAGCGGATGGAGTACAGAAAGGAGCAGGACCATCCGGCGTAGCATCTGGATTAGGAAGCACACCCATAGCGAACGTTGATCCAATCTCGGAGAGAGAGAGAGAGAGGAACATCTACGCAACCCGGGAGTAGTAGAGGAGTGAACGCTCAGTCAAGGGGGCAGATCCCGGAGTTCCCTCGTGAACTTGGGGGGTAGGTTGAGAGTGTGGAACGAAGATTGCATCTCGAAGACAATGAAAGATTGGCAGAGATGGTTAGAAGAGTTATGAGAGGCAGTTTGGTAAACAAAGATTTGGAGAATGTTAATAGGAGTCCTTTTACTCCAGCAATCAGACGAGCTAGGAACCCACCGGATTTCAAGTTACCATCGTTGGACAGGTATAACGGGAGAACGGACCACACGGTTCATCTGACGAAGTATATGAGGCATATGGAAGTGCTGGGGGCATCAGAGGAGGTTATGGCCCAGTGCTTTCCATTGTACTTGGCGGATATTGCAGCGTTATGGTTTAGAAAACTAGAGAGTAGATCTATCGGAACATGGAATGAGTTAACTGAAAGATTTATGAGGCAATTCAGGGTTCACATTACAAGACCCAAGAATGTGATGACTTTGGCAACCCTAAAGCAGAAAACCGGAGAGACTTTGAGGAGTTATCTAACGCGATTCAATGCAGCAGCAGCTTCGGTGGATCGAGCAGATCCATCTATGGTTGTGATGGCAGCTGTGTCCGGAGTAGCTGACGGCACAGAGTTCAAAAATTCATTGACTAAAGATCCATCTGTGGATCTAGGGGAATTCTACGACGAGGCAGAAAAGTTTTTACGATTGGAAGATGCAAACGCCGAAAGAGAAGAAGGAGAAGGAATTGATATTTTTGCAATCAAAGGAGGAAATCCCCTGGAGAAAGGTGCAGAAACTAGCAAGGGAAAACGAAAGGCTGAGGATAATAATGACAGGACAAAGCGGCAACAGAGGGAGCCGCGATTCACCACTTACACTGAGCTGAATGAGAGTCTGGAACGAATTTATCAGGATACCAAGGAGCAGGTTCCGTATCGTAGACCAATGCGAATGGATCCAACCTCTGACGAAAGAAAATCAGATAAGTTTTGTGTACTTCATGAATTAAACGGTCATAACACTAACGACTGTAGGCATCTGAAGGATGAGGTGGAAGGACAAATCAGGAATGGCATGCTGCTTCAATACGTGAGGAGGCGAGCTCCAACGGTGGAGCCAGAGCGGCCACCGTCTACATCAGCCAGGTGTGGCCCTGAACCGGGACACCGTATGATTATCAATTGATTAAAATAACGATGAACAAGTTGTAAACTTCTCACTAACACGGTTAAATCATTTACACATGCGAGCGATCGTGCACGATCCATAGGCATGCTCTGAATGACTACCAACCGCGTTATAGTAAGAGTTTACGCTTTGACATCTTCATTTTGCTTTTTTACTTTGATTTTGCTTTGGACATTTAGACTTGGTTTGTTTGGACATTTCTATTTTAAAACTCATCTGTTGAATAGATATTTGGTTCTGATAATTCTGAAATGGCTAGCTACTTACACATGTACGGGGTCGCGAACGATCCTTAGGCATGCTCTGAGATGGCGATATGTCGCCCTGATAAACGATCCAGGGACCCACTCGAACGTGAACCTGGTATCAACAATACCAAGCCCCTCCCCCGGGCATACTTATTCGCCTCTAATAGGCACACAAATGATTCAGGAACTCACCCGAACGTGACCCTGGCATCGATAATACCAAGCCCTCCCGGGCACACTTTCTCGCCTCGTACGGCACCCGACCGCGAACGGTCATAATTCGCCTCGAACGGCACCCAACCTCGAACGGTCACAACTCGCCTCGAACGGAACAACTCGCCTCGAACGGCACAATTCGCCCCGAACGGCACAACTCACCTTACCCCAAATGGCTCGATCATGAACGGTCATCATTTGAGGTCCGCCATCTGACCGCGCACGGTCGCACTTCACCTCAAATGGCTCGATCCCGAACGATCATCATTTGAAGTTATGCGCTTGACCATGAATGGTCGCACTTCATCTCAAATATCTTGATCCCGAACGATCGTCATTTGAAGTTACATAAAACTGTAAATTCCTTTGCAGGACATCAACAGGATATGAACATCCAACTCATGGCATTACAAAACACGCCTTTCTACCGCAAGGCATATTTTAGGGGGCAAATGTTATCCCGCCTTTTGGCAAGGCCATGATACCAAAAGATTGATTGGAAAACCGAAGATAATTCACCTCAATGATTGGTTATACATTGCTTCATTATGGATATCGATGAATTTTGACCGAGCCCAGATCGGGCCATGATCAATAGAACATGACAAGCAAAGCCATAAAAGCCAATGTTCCAAATCTCAAGTCAATCCGAGTTCATACGCTCAAGTTATGATCGATTCAAGATAAAGAAGATAACCCTTTTTTTGAATCCATAGACAGGGGTTCTATTTGTATCCATCCAGCTAAGCTACTTCGTATCCATCAAGTTGTAGTGCTTCGAATCCATGGAGTCATTCCTCTTCGTATCTATCAGCTTGGAGTACTTCGAATCCATGAGGTTCGTACCCATCCTCATGCCTTAGCTCGACTCCATCTAGTTCGCATCCATCAGTGAGTAATAGTTCGAATCCATCAGAAAACCACCCTTCGAATCCATCGGTGACTTCACTTCGCATCCATCAACAGATAGTGTGCTTCGTATCCATCAGTAGGAGATATACTCGAATCCATAAGTATTGTTAGACTTCGTATCCATTGCGTTCGCGTCGGTCAGAAAGGAATTAGCCTCGCGTCTACCTGGTTTGAATCCGTCAAGATGAAGTCCTTCGAATCCATGAAGTTACTCCACTTCGAACCGATCCTGCTACAACAGCTTCGTATCGATCGGCCAGAGCATACCACAATCTATACGAACGAGCCTCTGCTCGAATCCCTGAAAGCCCTCGGATCCACTAAGTCAAAGTGGCGAAGATCATGGAGTCTACCCAGTCAAATCGGAGTGAAAAGGGGATCGACACGAAGAACGCACACCACGTCATCATGAAAGCGCGTGGAACCATCGAGTCGAACCCATCGATTCGAATGGCATCGAGTCGAAGCAAGCAACCTGCTTGAGAATAGCAATTCGAATCGACCATATCTTGAAATCTACAAGTCCAAATGCAATGAAATTTTTACAGGAGCTTACGTACGTGTTGAAGAATGTCCACGCCAAATTTCATCTCGATTGGATGATTTCTTAATCGATTCGAATGGAGGTCGAATCGATCCAAAGTGGGCCCAAATTTCCTGAGGCCGGGCATGTAGGCCCCCCTCACGTGCCAGAAGTGGTCTACCGGATTTTTAGGAGAAATATCAGCCTCCTACAGCTATAAATAGAGCCCAGGTCATTCAGAAAAGGGGATTGGGATTTTGAAGCGCAAAGACTCTACCGGATTCAATTCTACACCTTATCACCGCGGTTGCATTCAAGTTTCAGAGCAATAATCCATTGTAACTTGCTGTAACCAACTGTAATCATCAAGAGAATATCAATAAAGATATAAACTTCGGAGTGGACGTAGGCAAGATCGCCGAACCACTATAAATCCTGTGTTTGTGATTGTTATTTATGAATTATTGTGATTGTTATTGCTTAGATCTGAGTTCTATATTGATTGTTGTTGATTTGTGTTCATAAACGGGTGCTTTCACGACATTGGGTGTTTGTGACCAATTTTGGCGCAAACACTACTACTACACTCTTACTCTCTTGTATTCAAGGATAGATCCTACTCTCTTATAATCACAAAAACAAGTGCAAAGTGATAAAATCATTCAAGTGGACGTAGAGTAAGATTGTCGAACCGCTATAAATTTGTATGTGGTTGTTTTCTACCCGATTTCCTCTATTTCTCGTTTACTTTCTTCATTTAATCTCCACTACTTACTTTTCTTAGGTGTTTGTGCCATTTTTGATTCAAACACTCACCAAACCCAGGGACTCCTTACTTCCATGGCATTCTTTGACGCATGTCAATCATGTACTACAATAACTTTACTAAGATCGACAGCCCACTCATAGAGAGAAATGTGTCACAAAAAAGTACCTTCTTACGCTAAAAGTGACATCTGGAAAACTTTGCCTTTAACTTATGCCCACAGAATGCATTGAGCACTTCTTCTAGATAAAACATGTGCTCCTCTTTGCTTTCAAATAGCCAATATGTCAACAACAAATACCACCATGAACTTATTAAGCAACCCTCTAAAAACTCAACTCATCAGATCAATAAAGTAGCTAGGTGCATTAGTCAGTCCAAAGGGCAAGACAAACCACTCATAAAATCCATCGGGTGTCGAAAGCAGTCTTTTGAATACTATCCTTGACCATATGCAACTAATGTAATCCAATAGCCAAGTCAAGCTAAAGGAACACATTCGCTTCAACCACATGATCAAAGAGTTCGTCTATGAAAGGCAATGGTTAACAATTCTTCTTTGTCATCATACTCAACTCATGATAATTGATGCAAAGCTTCAAAGATCCATCTCACTTGGTGGCAAAGACAACCGGTATTCCTTACTCTGAAATACTCCTTCTAATGAAACCCTTTTCCAATAGCTCATTACTTGATTATTCAACTCGTGTCTTTCCTTAGGAGCCATATAGCTCAAGGGTAAGGCAATAGGTTTGACATTCTCTATAAGGTAAATTCGAAACTCGATCTCTCTCTAAGGTGAAAGACCGATGACCTTGAAAAAGATAGTTTGATAGTCAAGAACTACTGGCACCGAATCTAACTTATCATGTGACAGGTCTAAAGAATATGGGTAACTCAACATAACTCAACATCTAGGATCATACTAAACCTTTAGTCTGTGTCCACTAAGTACCAAAAGAAAAACCTTTCTATCACAATCTAAGATTGCCCCATACATGGGAATCTAGTCCATCACCATTATCAACCCAAACTTAGAAAATCCTAAGACAAAAGCATCGTAATCAAACTCGGCCCCTAAAATAAACAATTTCAAATCCCAACATATCATAAATAAATAAGCCAATCCTTCAATAGGTTTTGGTACAACTACTGGGTCTATGACTATGCTAGTGTCAAAGTGCAACTTATTTACAAGTCGAGTCGAGATAAAAGAGTGTGATACCCCAGTGTCAAATAAGGTACGTACAGATAAATAAGATAAAGTTAACACACCTTTAATTACGACCTTCTTCCCCATGTCCGCTATAGAAGGCGCATTCCAATTAGGAATAGCATCCAGTGCATAAGATGGTACCACTTAGGTAGAGGTCTTTGGTGGTGCTAGGCACTCCCTCCTCATAAGCCCGAATTGATTGCAGTTGAAACATTTGATCTTTGAGATGTCTGTCTTGCACTCCTTTTCAAAATCCCCCTTCTTACCACATCTCCTTCATTGGAGCTCCTACTTTTTTATTTTCCCTTTGGCTCCCATTCTAACCTTGTGCTGATTCTACTAGGGTGTGTTTCCTCCTAACTTATTATGCTCACTCTTCACTTCATCTTTGTAAATAGTATTTAACAAGGTCATCTCCATCACACCCTCATAATTCAGACCCATGCCGAATGTGACTAAGGACCAAATCTTGAAGAGGTTGATTCACCCCCTTTGTAAACATTAGAGCATTCATGTAAGAGATATTTATCGGATCCATACAATATCTAGCCAACTCGTTGAACTGATTCAGATATTCCTTTACCAACGTTTCTCCTTCCTATTAATGTATGAAATTCTTCAACTGCACCCCCTTCTCTACCATAGAAAGAAACTTAACCTCTAAATTCCTCCTAAACTCTCCTACGTAATCTCTCCCTCATCGGTCTCCGCTACTACCACATCTCACCAATTCATAGCCTTTCCTTACAAATGCCAATTATCAAGCTCTCTCTTAACGTCATCTCCAAGAACCACCAATCTAAAAATCCTCTCACAAGTATGAACCCATGCCATTCAGTCCACATACAACTCAGTCCCCATTATGGCTTCCCTTTTAGACTAGCAAAATTCTTACATAGCTTGGAAAAATTGGCAGTAGGTGGGTGGGCGAGAACCATACCTGGGGTCTTCTCTATAGGTCCCCTAATAGGGTTAATCTTGGATTGTCCTCTCACTTGAAGATACCAACGAAACCAAATTAGGATGTTCACTTTTAAAATCTCAGCTGCATCACTTGGGCCACAACTAGCAGGAGATTTAGGAATTATTAGCAATTTTTCACAGATAGTATTGAAAAGAACAAGTGATCGCATTTTTCTGGAATTATATTTATATACAGATCCTTGAGAAACTTTTTATCTATACATATATACACTTTTAGAAACCTAATTTAAAAAACTTTATGAAAACCATTTTGGAAATCCCTATTTTTTCGTAAATTTCAAGTAAGTTCTCTCGATACATAATGACCGTTAATGGATTTTAAATCAAATCTTTGATACCAAATGCGACAAATCACACCTTCAAACACACAGATCCAAAGTCGAGGGCGACTTTCGCATTCGCGTCGTGCCAGGAAGTATGAGTTATTTGGTTTTTAAACATTATAGAGATTAGAAGTATAAGGATAAATTTTAAGACATTCTACACTTTCAGATCTCACAGCGAAAGGCATATAATATATGTACATAAAATTGTCATCTCAAAAAATATCCTAGAAAACATAGTTTCAGAACATACACAATCACAATCTAAAGTTTACAGAATTACAATATATAGTTTGATAAATATCAAGTACGATAAGTGGTTACATGGAGAGTAAAAATAAGCAATATGCCAATGCCATGCTCGCCTCTCTGCGTACTAAATCTAGGCCAGTCACCTACTACCCTGTCCTTGTGGTTGGGGGAAAGGAAAGGAATGGGCTGGACAAAAGTTTGGTGAATGAGTTACATCATTAACATATGATGATCACATGCAATTGACTTCATTAATACTCTATGTGACCTAGGGTGTCCTACTTGTAATTATGAACTACATACTAAGGTAGGTTTTGTTACAGTAGGGATTATACTTCAAAATGCAGCTACACCCAGCATTTTATGAAGGTTTATACTTAAGGTCAAACAACTAATCGAACCTCAAAACAAACTATAGATCGGCTAATAACTACTATTACTATTCCAAAATCAGTTCACCTATAATATCAACCTTGAGACTACCCAAATAAAAACTACACATAGTGTATTTATGCATTGAGGTAGAGCCCGCAATACTGGTTCGCGCCAAAGATGTCTTAGAGTCCACTGCATCCATGTCCAGTCTCAATGGCAATGTAATGCCACTTATTGCATAGCATTGGGCATCCATCAATAACATAGTATCACGTCCTCATCATCACGTATATCAAGGAATCTTTCATTAGTACAGGGCCACACTCTTCTTCGGGCATTACTGATTGTCTTGCGCATACACCTAACCTCCTTTAAGTGTAATTTTATGATAAAATTACCCATAATTGAATATCAACCATGCTGAAAAAATAGTATCTAGGCCTCATTGCTAAGGTAGGCATTTGTTCAGTC
This sequence comes from Allium cepa, assembly GCA_030765085.1. Taxonomy (NCBI): domain Eukaryota; kingdom Viridiplantae; phylum Streptophyta; class Magnoliopsida; order Asparagales; family Amaryllidaceae; genus Allium; species Allium cepa. Next base: position 416,738,436 of record CM060940.1, on the reverse strand, counting down.
TCGTAACGTCCTAGAGTCAAAAACTAAGGGAACTAGCGTCCCTATTAAAATACTAACATTTGCATACAAAACATACGTAAAGTTATAAACCTCGGCCTCAGGACGAGGTTCAGTCTTGCCTGTAAATCATTAACCGACCGACCATTGATCACTAAAGCGGTTTACTGGCTCCAGTGAGCCTGTTGATTCATTGGAGTTGTTTTAAATTTTTTGGCATTAATTATTTTTCACTCTCTATTAATTATAAATTTTTCATTACATAAAACCCTAATCGGTAAATCTATAATTTATAATCGCTTCACAATTTCATATTCAATATTAGTTAAACATATTAACATAGGTTTAGAATCAACAGGGATATATTTATCTATATTCAGTCTAACAAAAAAGGTATGCTCAATCTAAATCAACTTTAATCCAACCAATTTTTTTAACCCAATCTAGATTAAAAAAAGGATCATATTCATATGGGTTAAATTGCTATCAAATTCTCAATCCACTTAAACAATTCTAGATCAAATAGGGTATAACAAACTTAACTACATGTAAATTATCGTATTAATCGTCAACCCGATCACCTCTAAAAAGCTATCCACTTTTTATTTCACTTGGATTCACCTTTGCTTGGTATAAAACTAACCTTGATTAAATTTGATTTCCACTCTTCAATCTCCTGAATTTAATTTTTAGTTTAATTCTTGAAGAAAAATTGATTTGAGGAGAATGATGGTTGAGTTTCACAGAAATAAATAGTACAAAATTAAGGTTCTCGGTATTAGGTTAGGGTTCTATATATAGGGGTTCAAATGCCTTAAGATCGATTTAAATAAAATATGGGCCATTTCAACCAACACAAAGCCTAGCCTGAATGCTTCGGTCGGTCAACCTCTAGGGGTCTACCAATCAAAACTATGGTGACAACCAGTGAAGCTTCTTTGTAAAATATTTGTTTCCTTATCTTATTATTTAATTATTTCGATTCTGAATTTCAAACGTTAATAACTTTTGGATATTAGCTTAGATTACAAAACTTTATAAACGAAAATTGTCCAGAAAATCGCTACAAACGCAACAGTATAAGTTTCGTAACCAAATTCAAAAGTTTTTGGAAATTCCAATTTTACCCTTGTTATGTTAATCTAATTCCTTCATTAAATTTTCGATTAATTTGGCGGGATGTATTAATTATTACAACGGAAAATAATGTTTTTTGTTTATCTAGATTTATTTTTTATATTTAAAATAAACAACATTCTTCAATATGTATAAACAATTTATAATATATATTTCTCATAAAATAATTAGTTTACAGTTATATATATAGGCATAAGACATTATTTGGACAGCAAGAAAAAAGATTAATCTGAACTTAATTTTACAATATGTATAATTACAAGGACAAATTTTCATTTTAGGCCTTAGAAAAACTTATTTCAAGTTTAGGTCTCATGAAACATATTGTGAAAATATGCCATTTTCTATAATACGTCGTTTTTATACATGCGCATTCCATAAGCGAGCATGTACAAATTATTATTTATACTTATGCACTTTGAATTTTCACACATACAAATTCATATATGCTCATTTATGGAATGCGCGTGTACAAAAAATCTGTATTGTAAAAGATGCATATTTTCATAATAAGTTTTAAACGAGGCTTAAACTTGAAATAAGTTTTTCTCGAAGGTCTAGAATGAGAAATTTTAAATTATAATATCAAAGATATACATAGTATTAATTAGTTATCAATATATATATATAATGAATTTAAGTTTTGTCCAAAAAGTTTTTTAATTTAAACGACCAATTTTTTTTCAAATAATTATATATAAATATATAATATGACTTTGAATGAATTTAAGTTTTAAAATTTAAAAATAGTAATCAAACATTATTTATAATTATTTGAAAATAATATACATATTATAGTATATAGTATATGGTCGAATCATAATGTTTAAATGCATATTTAATCTCGAACTTTGTAATAAATAAATATTTTATCTAATTGTTAGTGAGATCTAATTGATTTATAATGAAGGAAAGACATGTACACATATAAAAAATCATTCTAATTTCAAACAGATAACATATATTCTGTAATATACAGTTTATCTAAAAGATTCATGCCTTGAACTATCGTTCTCCAAGATCTCCTAGATGTGACGACCCACCTTTTTGGATGGTTTAAATTGACAATAAACCACACATGTCTAACTCAAACCATTAAAAAGGGAGGATTGTCAATGGGGTTTAATAATAAAATAACAGAAAAGAAGGAAAACAAAATACAGAATCTCGCAGCATAATGATAAAATATAATAATCAAATAAACAGTTCATAAAGCTGTTTTACAACATACATTTGATTATACAACTTTTACAACATAATCAGAGTATAATCAACAACACACCAAAATAATGCAATGGAATAATAGTAGTAGTAAATACGGTCTAGCAAACTCCATCTTCATCTTTAAGGAATAACATCTTCAACACCGAAATACTCATGCTGACCCGAGCGTAATAAAATGACAAAACACTCGAGTCAAAAATAGAAGATCTTATGTAAGTTAAATCAATAGCACCAATAACAGGAGTGTAATAGCATCAAAGATGTTTATCGGGTTTTACATGTCCTATCTAGTGTATAACGTGCGTGCAATAAGTTAAGAGATGTTACGGGAATTTCCACCTCTTAAGGATCCGTTAAACTATCTATATGTAGTAAGTAGTGTATATTAGTAATGTAAAGTATTAAAATATAGTTAAGGCTTTATATTGGTCCCCCTTAACACATTTCTCAACAAGTAGTCTATGTAGGTCATGTAACACAACCAGTAACGTTGGTAGCCAGTGAGTCCCCTATAGGTAAAACAAAGTGGAAATTAGCCACAAAGGCCTCTTTAGCAAGTGCAATTAGTTTCTAGGACACACAACTGAAATAATTACTTTTAAGGACAAAATGCAAAATAATTAGTTTGTAAGGCCTAAAAACCTATGAAATTATGTCCTTGAAAGTAATTGGACTGCTAATTTTTTCCTTAAAAGTAATTATTTTGCTGACTTTGGCCTTGAAATTAATTTTTGTGGATGTATGTCCTAGAAACTAATTGGACTACAAAGTTTGTCCTTCTAGTGAAATACCCCTAAAACAAAATCATAGTGGGCGTGTATAAGGGTAAAAGTATGATAAGGCACGTGAGGCAATGCCCAAGATAGGATTCAGCCACTACCCTTTCTAGCTAGTGGTAACGCATCGTAGCCACGACCACCCACCGAGTCCACCACCCCAAATCAAATCAAAGTGCACCTTAAAACCATGGAGTCTACTTTTCCTTAGACATCACTATGGTAAAGGTATTTTATTATTCGGCCCAATAACATCAAATAGTTTTCACAACTTAGATGTTAAAACTAAAGACCCGATTTTAATAAAAAAAGGTTTGTTAAAATCTTCTTATTTAATCTAACCCTTTAAAAAATTGTGTTAATTTTTTTCTTCTTTATCCAAGAGTTATATAAATCCCTATTAAAAATTTCATTTATCAACACATTCTTTTATCAAAATACCTTTTTTTTATTTTGAATACATTTTCTTTTTAATGAATCTTAAAACTAAATACCTGGTTTTTATTTCAAAACTATTTTGAAATGATTGTTTATATTTTGATCCATAGAAAATATACATATAGACCGAGCAACACCAAAATGATACTAAGGAACTAGGTCTTACCAAGTAGTATCATACATCCCCTTGCCAAGAAGGGTAATACTTAAGAGAAGTGTTTACCATTTGAACACATCTCATGCCTATTTTTAGTCACTTTCGAGCCATTTGAACTAGTTAACATAAAAATTCTTCTTTTTCGAGTCCTATTTTGAAACTATACCGTACATATTTCCATATAAATAGTTTACAAAAATATCTATTACCCACTTGCTTTGGGTTCATTCGTATTTGAACTCATTTCGATCGTACAATAACAGAGGGAATAATTTACTAAGTGCACTACAACGTTTGCCTAAAAAAACATATGAATGTCACTTAGAAGATTATTCACATCAACATAAAACAAATCGAGACTCATCTCTTGAACTATTTAAAGAAAATGTACCTTAAAATTCTCTTTGAAATATTTATACTTACAAATACTTTCAAGTAATACTATTATTGCTTTTTCCAAAAATCATTTGAAATCTTTTTGAAAGACACCGAGATTTAAATCCTCAAAAAACCTCCTTATCTATAAAGTACATTTTATAAACTCAATCTATAAAATCCTCTTTATATAAAACCCTCTTTATACAATAACTTTCTTTATTATAGTAATCCTTTTAACAAAATAAACTTGCCAAACCTACATTATTTAATAATGTCTTATAGTCAAATCGTGAAGCTAAATTCTTAAGGTGTTTGTATTTAATTTAACCAAACAACGAATGCTCATAAACTGGCCGAGCATAAATAGTCAATCAACAAACAATAAAAAATGTTCCTAATCGAAGGACATGACTAATAAAACAATAAATGATAATAATTGCATGTTATCATTTCCTAACAAATAATCACACCATAAATAAATATATCAATTTTTGAAAATTATTCTTTTATATATAAAATATAATCCTAGGTAAAATTATTTCATTTACCAATTTCAACATAATTTTTGTAGTAATAACAAATACCGCTCTCATATGTAATACATTCAAACTTATTTTAGGTTGTCATTTACCCTATATCCAATGAGTTTACCCCATTAAGGCCTAGGTGCTCGCTCAACCTAAGCTCTGATGCCACTTGTAACGATCCGCCATTTTGAACCTCAAATAGTTAAAACTAACATATCTACGATATTCATGTGCCGAGCATCCAAGTGCCAAAAAGACAAATTTTTGGGTGGAATAAAAGAAAAGACAGAATAAAATCTCACATCGTGACAAGTAATATATAATATACAAATGATCTTTACAAAAGAAAACTATAGTATACAAACAACAATCTGAGTAAACTAACATATCATCAGCCGGGAGAGTTATAGCCGTTTGACCTTACAAATGTTAATAAATATAAAACAAGAAATACATCAAAAAATAAAATATGTCAGGTCTTGGAGTTATCCATCTTGTCGCCTAAAGATTCAAGCGTCCATAACTAAATATAGGAAAAGTACTCAGGTCTGACCCGGGTATTATAATAAAATAACATCTGAATCAGTCTGATAAGCCAGGGTGAGGAACTCAAATCATATGGATTTCTTTTATGTCATAAAATCTTTCAAAAATAAAGGCATCTCGTAAGACCATGCCATACGCAAACACGGATGGATTTTTACCTTACGATAAACAAACCATTTTATTAGAAAATCCAGTTATATTATAGTAATGTCTAAGGTTTAAAATAAATATATAACATATTTGGAATAAGTACCCACAAATCCAATCAACAGTGCTAGTTTCTATAACTAAAACCATAAGACATGTATTGGAAAATGGATTCTATCTATGATAAAGCTACTAGGGTGTCGCTTGCCATAGTACATCTCTAGAAAAATGTATCGAGAGCCTTAACCGGCTCCCTATGAATCATGGACTGGCCTACCCCTTCCTGGATAGTACAGAATATGTCATCACCCCGGTTGCCAACTTGATAAACTGTTTCCATAGTCACAAGCATACTAAATCAGTAAATATCGATCTAGATACAAGTGGTGCCATACCCTAATGGGAGCGAACCACATAGCCCTGAAGCATATCCCCTTTTTCGATCATTACTGGGGGTGACACTTGAGGCAGCATTTATCTTTTTAGCAAATCCCACTTGGAATGCTAACACTGCCCTCTAGGAAATAATGCAATGCCAGCATTCATTCATACAATTTATTCAGGATATGAACAATGTGAAGGCATTACATCTACCACATCCCTTTTGGAATCACCTTAAGGATTAGTAGCAAGTAGCCCTTGGACTTTAAAGAACTCCATCTCTAATTCCATCATCTTTAAGATGTCCCTAATTCGAACGCTTATTCCTATTCGAAGTGGTTTTCGAGTAACTCATGCTTATTCGATCCTGGTCACTACAAACCAACAATCGATAGTTTTCGATTGACTCAATCCTGGTTCTTTTAGAATAATAGAACTATATAAGAGCCCTAAAGGGATCCCAAATATACGCCTTTAAAGCGAGGGACGTTTCACCGAAATGAGTTCTCCCAAGGGATCTCAAAATGTATGAAATCGCAAAGCTTTCACATACTTCCTAAGTCAAAACAGGTCATCTTATGGATAGTGGACAAACCACTATTTGGTGTAAGTATATAGTTTGTATCTGGAAAATCAAATATCATATACTTATCATCACTTTTCAATTTCAACCCTGTATTATCCCTCGATTAAAAATGAAGTCGAACAAGTTAGAGCAATACCCTTGCCTCAACGAAATTCTTAAACTCTCATCGATAGAAACGGGCTTCCATACTCAAAATTTAATGTCAAATGTAAGACGAAGACATTTCATATACTTAATTAATCATGACCTATTTATAGAAATTAATCCTTCTATACTTATCACACTTTCAATATTTTGACTTTTCTATTCTCGCCAAAAATCGAAGCAAGGTAAGTCAAGGCACTGGTTGTACCAGGCCTTGCCTTAGTTAGAGCACTCCAATTCTAGATCTCATGTGTAGAGGAAAGTCTAATCATCAGATTTTAATGCTAAATATAAGATGACTAACTTTCCACAAATGTGTCCACATTTTACCACCAGTTATCATATTTTTTTATGTTACTTAATGACACCGACAAAGAAACCCATAGCATAAGACAAAGCCTTTTTAAAACAATTGGAAAACCAACTCCATAAACTTATTTCTACTCTTTGATGTCAAACTAGTTATTGGAAACTTTTTCCAAAATCATTTATTTAAACCAAAGCTTGATTTCAAAAGATAATGTCCTTTCTTTATATGAAGGAAACAACTTATTAAATAATAATAATAAAGTGATATAAACCAAACTTCCTTTCCAGTTTCTCGAAACCATTTACTATAACAAAAATATTATAGTCCACGATCTCTTTCCTTTTCTTGAAAACATTTATTACAACAATAGTGTAGTAATCCATTCTTCCTTCCTATTTTAAAATTATTTTTAGAATTCTTTAAAACATAGTTTGAAATTTGCATTTAAAACATACTTTAAAGATGGTCATTTTTAACAAAACTTGACTTTTGAGACAAAATGGTTTCCTTTATATAAATTAAGCCTCTTGCTTAAATAACTCATACAAATTCTTAAAAATAATGCATCTAAACCTTCAAACTCCTTTTAAAATGCTTATATAACGTTGATAAAATACAATTGAAAAGAATTTTCAAAATATCTAACATGGATAACTTTTTTACTTTACTAAAATTGTATATTTCCGAAGTTCATCCATAGTGACTATCTCTATATGGACCATAACTTTTAAAACTTTGTTTAGTAAATCAAGTTACTTTTAAGCAGCATTCCCTTCTATATTTTAAACCACCCTATATCTTTGCAAAAAGGTTAGAAAACAAAAGTCAATTTCGAAAACCACTTCAAAACTCTTTGGGCTCTAAAGCTTCAACCTTTGACGTGCTACAAGGTGATGTTATAATGTCCCAAGGCTATACTAAAGTTTGGTAAGAATTGTAGAAAATTACACCAACTACCTCTTAGCCAACTTACCTAATTACGCTTCACTAATGCCTTCTTCCATACACTTTCCAAAGTGCCGACTCATGCACCACACCCCCTTCACATAGCTTTCCATCACATCACACTTCATTGGTATACTACGTAGTACTTTAGCACTTAAATAAGAATGAAAAGTCCATTTTACTTTATTACCTCACTATAATTATCACATTTTAAAAGCACCTAAGGATTCTTTACATTAATTAATCACTTTTTCACTTTTTTCAACTTAATTAAGTGTATATATGTATGTTACTAAAGTGCATATGTGTGGAAAAACATTGCAACAACTTCTGTTTGATAAAAGGTTGAAAATCCAAAAAAAAAGATTTTTGGTCACATTTTTAATTTTTCATCGAACTACTTACATTTGTAATAAACTTCCAAAATGAGTTTACCATTATTATTTAGTAATTAGAAGAGTGTTATTTGATTATTAAAACTCATTAATTAAATATTTAAAATTAATTAAATATCATAAATTAATGTAATAAAATTTTGGGTCGTTACAAATTCAATGATTTATTATAAACCGTTAACTCTGTAATAAAATCTCGTTCGAAATAAAAGATGTTTTTCTTTTTATTATATACTTGTCATGTTGTGATATGTTAATTAATTATTTAAATTAAGTATATTAATATAAACTCCTTAAATGGTATGTTATAATATGTTGTAATCATGATAAATTTATCACATTAAAAAAACATATTATTTTAAATATTCTCAATCAAGATGTTTAGAGATTATATATCAATGCATCTCTTGAGACTGCAGTATGTAACATTCTCCAAATGTTTAACGGTATGTTAGTCATGGTTGCGGGGGGGCGACAAGGGTTGATGTACTGATAGTTATTGGATAACTATGGAGAGACTCATTCAAGAGTTTTCTGTTAATTAATATATCTGAGGTAAAACAAATAATCTTGAAGTGACGATATTATACTGTTTATTGACTTGAAAATAATGTCGAACTTCAATGTGGACATTCCATTTTGATTATAGTTATAGGATAGCACATCGCATCGAATGACTATTGCTAGATCTTAGTTAAACCATGGGAAATGAAACATTATTCAATAGAGAATTTATCTCCTCGGTTGTATGAGGTTAGTATCGAGGTCAACTGTAGTCAGCTAAAGCAGTTCGAGTAATAATAATTTTTTTTTTGAACCAAGGACTAAGTGTTTGAATTAAAAAATTGAATGTGGACAATATTAGAATTTTGGCCAAAACCAAATTCCATAAATCCAAATGTGATACATTTGACGAAATGAATTGATGTAAATAATCATTGCTATTAGGTACTGCTTAAAATAGTACAATTGGATTTTACCAAAAATATGGTAGAATCAGTCAAATTGTTACACCGCTAGCTAAGGTGATGTGTGAAGATTAATATTCGAATTGGTCAATATTAATCGGTGACTGAGTTTACACCTTTGAGTTGCACAACCGCAATGTTGAATACTCCGAATACCACACGATTTAATTAAAGTATAATTGTTATAAATTAGTTAAATTAATTAATATTTATGAATTATTAATTATTAAATTTATCTGATTTATTTGAACTAGTATTAAGTGAAGTTCGTATATGAAAGTTATATATGTATGAATCGATAAATGATATCGATAAATATTTAAATCGGATTTAAATTAATTAAATACTAATTGATTAAGAAATTTTATGGCCTATAAAACCCCATATATTGGCAGCCATAGAAGCAAGGGAAGGGATGACTGAATGTCAAATACTAATTTGAATTAGCAAAAAAGATCGAGTAAAAGGAAGAGATTAGATCCCACTTATTCCTCTACCAGGATGCTTATTTAACATCTCTTCCTCGGTCACTTTGGAATGAATTAAGCCTCCACATTTACCTTATCGTGGCTACAAATTACAGCATTCTTCCCTTTCATTTCCAAAAATAAGTTCTAATGGAATAAATTTATTTAAGTTAGTGGTGTTCTCTTCATTCATCTGCAATTTCAGGAGGTGATTAAATTTGACCTAAGTGGAGCTCATTCAACATTCAAGGTGCTTACCTTATACTTCATTTTATAGTGAAATCTACATTATTTTCATTTATATTTGTATGCACATGTAGATTAGATCTCTATATTATAATGAATTTGAATATATATATGATGTCTAATTCGCATACATATACACATACATTTAAATTAAATTAAAATATATGTATTCATACAATATACATACACACACAAATTTATTTTTGGCAACTAAAATAAAAAAGATTTAAAACAATTTTAAAACTAAACAATTGAATGTTGAAATTAGCACGTGTGTGTATAAATAACATACAAATTAATTTTTATTCGTATATACATATACCCATATTATAAAAAAAGGAAAAAAACATTTTTTTACATATATATGTATATACACACATACACAATTAAATTAAAAATATAAAACCATTAATACATTTATTTTAAACTGTTTTAATTTATTATGTATCTAAAATAAAAAATAAAAAATATAACTTTTTATTTAAAAAAATTAACAAATCCATATGGACCTATTAATAAAGGAAATTTATATATATACATGTCTCAGAATTTCTATTTATATTTAAAAAATTAAATGTTTTGATGAAATTTTTTGGCCAAATTTTTTAAAAAAAATTAGCATATGTCATTATAATTACTAATTAATAGTCTATACATTTTAAAATTAAATATAGAGTGTTTTAAATATTTGTTTAAAAATATTATATGTGTGTGTATATATAAACATATCTACATTTGAAATTAAAATTTGAAATTTGAAATGGATATTTATCTTTTGATCTAGATCAAGTTATTAAATTTAAAACTACCTTAAGATATTTTATATAGTAAATAATTTAAATCCTTTGAATTTGTGGCGATTGCCCTATGTCACCGGCACCAATGAAGTACAAATAGTCCGTTGCTGTCGTCCCTAGCCGATATAAAATGATCATCAAGATTGAGATAAACCAACATAACATATAGCATGTTGTAGATCTCATATCGCATGGACAAAAAATAATATCACGTATACAACAGAAGAGACAGTAATAACAATATGAACGGGTCATCATCATAAGAGTATAATATCCATGGAGTTATGCATCAAAAGTAGAGTTTATACAATGGGAAACAAACTCAACAAGTTTCTCAAATATTAACAGTAAGCAGTCACTGCAAAGGCTCTCGGTGCTGTACAGCAGAATAAGCGTAAACTCCATGTAACGACTCGGAATTTCGGACACTTTGTATTTAAATATCTAAATTATTTACATATTTGAATCTGAGATTAAATACTATTAAAGTGATTTAATAATATTTTTAACTACCTTTTAAATCATAAGTAATAATGGTAAACTTATTTTGGAAAAATGTTTACAAAAATATGCACTTAGAGAAAATATCGATAATATGACCGAAAATCATTTTATCAATAAACAGCTATTTTCTTAATGAAAGTTGTTCAAACTTTTTGCACATGTCTAAGTAATTATTATGTTGATAATTATAAATTAAAAATATTTTCATATTTATGGCTAACTAAATAGGAAAATGAGCAAATAAAGAAAATTAGCAAAAATGGAAATAATTAACTCTTAAGCTAATATCTAATGAACATATTAGCCACTAATCAAACATTCTCATCTTCATACAAGCTTGGAAGGTTCTAAAAGCTTTCTATAGGATAAGAGGTGTTATTTTAAGAGTATATTAGTAATTATCCTAAAGGAGAAGTGACATAAAGTAAAAGTAAGCATAAATGGAAATGCTTAAGTGTTAAGCAAATGATAAAGTAGATGTCATGGGAGGTAAGCCTTTCAAAGGGAGGTGAGAGCAAGCTTATGCTTCACCACTTGAAACCTATAAATAGAAGGGAGGGGTTCATTTAATAATCAAAAATAAACTCCTAAGCTTGGGATGAAGTAGGAGGGTTGAAAATGGTGGAAGTGCTTAAACACTAATCCGCTAATTACTCTTTAACTTTTTCAAAATTTAACCAAATCTTCTCTAATCTCTTTTAAACTTTGTCTACGGGCCTAAGACATCATGGGAGGCATGATTATCAAGTAAGAAGTAGGAGGAGTGAGAGGAAGAGGGGGGGTCATGGACGGGCCATGAGCATGAAGGAGGAGGATGAAGGTGGCTTTGGTTTGGAAGTGCTAAAGACTGGAAACTTAGGCTTGTGTTGATGGAAGAAGGTGGTTCTTTGGTTTCTTTGGCTTTGTGCTTGGGTTAGGTATGGATCTAAGTGAGTTATCTCACTATCTCTTAAGTATATATTGTGTGCATATATGTTGTATTTGAATTATAAAGTTAAAGTGACATTAACTAAGTAAAGTTTTAAACTTAGGACTCCTCTTGCTTATGAAAGAAAACGACAACTTTGTATTGTATAATATCACTTTTGTTACTCTCTTAAACATGTGGCATAGCCTTGACTTGATGTGTAAATGATTATTTAACTTGTGTGTTAAATTGAAATAAGTTTGAAAGTGTTTGGAACGAGAATAGTCGTCATAAGTGCACTTCGGAATCACTTATTTTTGGAAATTTTTATAAATAAATGATTAGATATTGTTAAATATTCTTTCCATGATTTTTAAGTACCCTAGTGGTAGTACTTAGTATAAAAAATTTAAATCTTAAATCATTTGTTTATGTGGTTAAAACTAGTCGTAAAGATTGTGATTTTCAATGTTGTTTTAATAAGGACTTTCAACAGCATTTATAAATGTTGTAGTAAGTTGCTTATTGTTTTAAGTGTTTAAGATATGATGTTTTGGCTAGTTTGTAATGATTTAAATGGTTTCTAATTCTTTTCTTTATAAAAAATTTCTATGGAAGTTCTTATAAAATGTATTTGAGTATAAAAAAGAATAGAAGTTCAAATATAGTTTTGATGATTATTTATGAATTTTGAAAGTAAAGTGCTGTAAAATGTAAAACATGTTTTCAATCAAACTTTTAAATTAGTTATTTTCAAGTAATATTTACATAGATATTTAAAATTTATTTACAAGTATTTCTAAAGTATTATTATATATATACATATATAAAAGTTTTGACAAAGGCGATTGATTAGGCTTAGCACTAAAAGCTGATGAGTAAACATGTCTGTTTATGAGATTCAAGAATAAGGTGTCTAGGCAAGGCTTGAAGCAATCAGTGCCTAAACTTACCTGGATTCACTCTTGAATGAGGAACAGTGTAAGTTGAAATCTCTGAAATGTGTTAATCTAGTTTCTTACTTACTTGTCTAAAAAGGTAAATAACTTTGCTTAAAGCTAAAAGCCGACGAAGAAGGCATATCTATTTCTGAAAGTTAAGATTGATGTAGAGTAGGGATAAAGCAATAGAGCTCTAACCTATCTGACTTCCATCCTGAACAAGGAATATTTAAGTTGGGAATGTCAGAAATTGGTCAACAAGGTTGTTTATTGCTTATTAGGAAAGTGATTAACTATGCTTTACACTAATAAGCCGGTGAAGTAATCTTATCTATTTGTGAGAGTTAAGATTAATATTGAGTAGGATGGAGCGGTAAATCCCTAACCCACTAAGCTTCCCCCTTAACCAAGGAATAGGTAAGTGGAAAATGTCGGAAGCGAGTTAGCCATGTTGATTTCTTATTGTCTATGAAAATCATTAATATTATACTTAACACTAAAAGCCGATGAGGTAAACTTATCTATTTGTGAGATTCAAGACTGAAGTGTCTAGGCAAGGTTTGGAGTAACTAGTGTCCAAACTTGCATAGCTTCACTCTTGGGTGAGGAATAGTTGAGTTGGAATGTCGGAAATGAGTTAAGCGTACAAATCGTTATTTGTATAAGCAATCATCTTTAGAACATGATATTTAACTAGTCTTTACTAAACTTAACTGAACACGAACTTAAATCTTTAAAACAATGGTTTGTAAGGATGGTAACAAGTTGAAAGATGTTTTGGGTTTGTCATGACAATGTGTTAATCGTATCCGTCTTTAACCCTTTTTTATTACACTTACGGATGTAAATATATCTTTAAAAGAATGTTTTAAAGATAATACAAGTAAGAAAAATGGTTTTGAGTTTGTTGTGACAATGTATTAATCACATTCGTCTTCCTTTTCTATTATACATACGAATGTAAATAGATCTTTAGTAATGTTTTAAAGATAAGTAAAAGAAAAATGGTTTTGGGTTTGTAGTGATAATGTTTGAATAACATTAGCCTTAAACCTTTTGAATGGAGTTGTGAAAGTATTTAGATCCTTAAAATGGATATCTTGAAGGAAATATTAAAGTAAGAAATCTTGTTAATGATTTGTGAATATAAATATACCGTTTGAGATAAGTATATGAATATTTTTTGAAGTATGAAAAGAGTAAAGGTTTAAAGTAATTTTTTTTTAATAATTTGTGAATATACTTATACCATTTGAGATAAGTATATGATTACATTTTGAAGTATTGAAAGAGTACAAATGCATAGTAGAATTCATAAACAATGTTTGTTAGATGAAAGTAGTTTTACTAGTGAAAGAGGTTTTAATTAATAAAATATTAATGAAACGAAAAGGGGATTAGAAGTTGTTTGTGTGACTTGATCATGCTTTATGTAACTTGATCGTGCTTTTTTTGTTTCCTCATTTATGGAAAACGTTTATTTTGTTTACTTAGAACTAAAAGCCAATGAAGTAGGCTTGTCTATCCATGGGAATTAAGATTGATGTTCGTGTAAGGATATGATAAATTGAGCTTTAACCTATCGGCTTTACTCTTGATCGAGGGATAATGTGAGAGAAAAATATCTAAAATGTGATAAGTATACGAGACTTGGTTCTCATATGCAATCGTTCTCGTTATCATTAAATGATCAAATCGTCGATTCAGTCTTGAAGAGACTAGGATTGGTAATTATTTTACTTACCGAAAACCACTTCAGAGCTGAGATACGTGTTCTATCTCCTGGAAGTGGATTTTTTCGAGATGTGGGAATCTATGTAGAGATTTGAGATCTATTTAAGATGCTCAAACACATGTAGTTGTTCGTGATAAATTCAAGATGTAGGAATCCATATGTGATTCCAAGATTTGTTGAGATATGGATATCCATATGTGATGTCGTGATATGTTCGAGATGTGAGGATCCAATTTGGGATTCATGTAGACTCATGCAAAAATGTCGAATGTAATCTCGACAATGAAAAGGGCTAAAGATAGAGTTGGATGCATGACCTGGGGTTAGCCACCCATGTCGGGATGTTATCAACTCCATATATAGAGATACTTACTGGTTGTTGGCCGGCAGGAGATGATGGTATCTAGTTCATGTTTCATGTTTATGTTCGAGCGCTGGGCCTCTAGTGTTTACCTCATGGTTTATCATATTTAGAGATATATGATGCTTGGAAAGTATTTTATGATCCTTATGCGTGGAGTTTGGATTCAGCTTCTCTGAAGAGATCTCCATGGAAAAATCCATTATGCTAGATTTAATTGTACTCTTAATATGATGCTGAACGTTACCAATATAACCATTCCTGCTATGTTATAATAATAACTTATATTCTACACCCTATACCTTTTAGATGGTGGTTCGTTTGAGGGAATAATCCTTATGGCATTCCATGCGGTCTCAAAAGTATTGTTATATGTTGATCACATATTTCTTGAGTTTCTTACTAGACTTGTGTCTAGCAGTTGGTTTTGGTTTTCCTTAAATTCATCGCATGCTCTTTAAAGTAGTTTGAGAAAGACAGGTTTTCGTTGATGGTCATTGGAGCTGGAGAAGACAAGCTGGATGTTTTATCTATTGTAGCATTCCACTGCATTATTATGTTGTATATATTATCATATGTAAGGACAGGTCGTTATAACTGTCCAGGCTAATGATGATATTTAGGTTTTGTAATTTTGTAATTTTTGTATTGGAGTAACCCTTTGTACTGTTCTTTTGATATTATGTGTTATCTTTCCATTGTAAGATTCTGATATTGTGTTCCTTCATTATTGTTCTATTTCTTTTTCCTTTTATTTTACCCTAACAATCCATCCTTTCGACACTTGGATGCTCGGAACATGAATATCGTGGATGTATTAGTGTTGACATTCGGGTGTTGAAAGGGTGGGTCATTACAACTGGTATTAGAGCTGAAGGTTAAGTGGGAACCTTGGCTTTGGTGGGTATGATTCATTAAGAGGTAGGGTAGTGGAATTCCCTAGCATGATTTTAGAGTATTATACATATAAGAGCATATTTTTAATTGTTATAAATGTATACCTTAATGGTAATTATAAATGCGAAAATTAAAGATCTTAAATAAGGAAATTTATATAAGTGAATTGTCAAGGTATAGTCCAATTAATGTAGGGATTAATAATGTTCATTCGTTACCCTCATTAATTTTTTAGCCATGCTCCGCTAATTTATGAGTATCACTATGCTCGACCTGTTTATGAGCATTATTATCATTTATAGATTAAGTAGCATAGTCATTGTAACAGCCCGCAAATCCATACTCCTTGAGTCAACACTATTCTACAACAATCAACTCAAGTTGCATAGAAATACGAACCATTTGGGTTTAAGAAGAAGAGGTAGAAGAAGAGAAAACAAAATCAACATCAGAACCTAACCATCGCAGCAAAAATAAAATATAATAGATAATATATAAACTTTACTCAAAAAGTAAATACATCTGTTTACATATTACATCATCAGAGTACACCAATCACAGCTCAACATCAATATCATACACATGGATACACAACAACTCAACACAGCGGAATATATATATATATATATATAACTAAGTACGAGAGTACGTATCGTCACCCAGCTCGTCTCCTGAGCTCCATAGCATCATATCCTGTATCCTATAATACTCGGTCTGACCCGAGCATTACAGTTAAATAATACCCGAGTCAGTCTGGAATACCAGCGTGAGAAAATCACACCCAATTGATTATTAAAGTTTCAAAAATCCTTTGAAAACAAAAGCATCTCGTAAGACCACGCCACAAATAAACATGTCGGGTTTTTACCTTACGATAGCTAAAATAATTTTTATAGAAATCCTCTGATATTATAATAAGGTCTATATACAAATACTTATAAAATAGCCGAAATTATTACATTCATTAAATTCCAGCTACTAGCCACAGAGTGGGTAATACAAACAAAACTCGTACAAGGCTCGTAGGGAGAATGGATTTCCAACCAATGACTAGGCACTGGGGTACCACCTGTCACAGTACGGGGCCTAGATCACCGTACCGAGGAGTACGCCCGCTCTCCTGCAACACAAGGCCGGGACTATCCCTTACTGGATAATCCCGAGTGAGATCACCCCGCGGTTGGGATTAGCAACCGCCCACTAAGCCGAAATAAAAAGGGACATCTAGACTGGATTGACCTCACCCTGCTTGGGTGCTACCCACCTAGCCTTGCTGCATAACCCCAGATTTTCAGTCATTCCCATTTCGATGAGGCTTGAGGCTAAGCGTTACCTTTAAGAACAATATCCCTTAAATGCCCATCGTCCACCTGACGATGTTTCCGCAAGCATTCATCCAAACAAGTCCGTCCTGGGTTCGAACGGAACCGAAGGCACTATTCCTACTACATCCATTTTGGAAATATCCTTAGGATTAGTAGCGACTAGCCCTTGCACTTCACTTCTCCTTCTTCGACTCCGACACGTTTCAACGTTTCACGCAACGTACAAACCGGATTGAAGTGGTTTTCGAAAAAAAAATCTCGATCCCGATCTCTTCGAAACGATCAACGCATTTGTCCAATATTGATAGTCGGTTGTTTAACTATCAATTATATTCACGAACAACCATCAACCAATAAATAATTTTCCAATTTTTTTTATTAATCTCAAAAGTATCTTCACACGATATATTTTTATTTTCAATCCTTTAAAAACAGTTTCAAAACCCTCATTCTTTTCAGAATCAACTTTCCCAAATATTTTCTATCTCCTCCGAAATCATCAAGCACAAAACTAGATTTTTAAAATAATTTAAAACACTTTACTTTGAAATATATATACTTTAAAACATTTAAGTTAAACACTACTTTGATAATTTGTTAAAAATACATACTATATAAATATTTGAAAATAAAGTTACTTAATAAAATATAAAACTAGATTTCCTCTTTTGAAACAAAATACCAAGTCATTTTTTTAAATAATTACTACTATAATAAATTTGAGAAAATACTTACTTTAGAATTTAAATATTAGAAATAATAAATTTTACAAACTTGCTTTCTTTAAAACAATTTTAAAACATTTCATTGATATTTAAAAATTTATTTTTTTTTAAAAAAAACATGTACTTGGCTATCCAGAGAAAATTCCCACTTCAAACACTTAAATCAATTTTCTAAATTGATTCCCAATTTATTTCCTTTGAAATAAATTTCTTTACTTATCAGTTCATTTCGAAATTCAATTAATTATGGACTTTATTATTATTTCAGTTTGATTTTTAAATCCTTTAGCTGAAATATACAAATTTCAGGTTATTCCCAATTCCTTCTTTATTTTTCTTAAATAATTTAAATCCTAAATTTAAAATAATTATTTTATTCTTTTAAACAGTAACATTGAAGTTTAAGTTTTTCTTAACTTTCTGTTTATTCATAAATTTCTTTCCACACACATAATTTATTAATTAGCATTTTGAAAACACTAATATTCTTATCCAATTCAATTTATTTTATTCACATTCTTTATAATTATTTTCTTAAAAATTTACTCTTTTTATTATTTCTTTCCAAAAATCCAATGCTATATAATTTGATAACTCAGAGTCCAGAATATATCCAAGCAACTATAGCATTCAATATTTCAATAGAATTCATCACAGAATATCCACAAAGCATAACAGAGAATAAATAAACAATATATATATATGATGAGGGACCCAGTTGGATCCCTCCAACCTGTTTTTCACTGCATCCACAAACGTCAGCACAGTATAATATACCAATTCCAAAATATCATACTATATCTCATCAATTCATTCAACCATTCAAACAATTGTTTAAATTTAATCATTTTAAATTTAATTTTAAACTGAGTGAGATTAACTCACCTTTGCTTCTCGTTTTGCAGTCAATTTCCATTCATTTCCATTCCAGCTTATTTCTCGATTTTAAACCTTGTATAACAATTCACGGTTTATTATTATCTGAACCAACCAAACAATTATTCATTATTTATTTATTTTGTTTGCAAATGATTAAATTTTAACCTTAGATTTAATTTAAACAATAACTACTCCTAAACTAATATCTCCTTTGACACCTTTTAGTAACAATTAAGTTAAATAATTTAACCATCCCCATATTTGTTTTAAAATGAGTTGTAATTATATAAACTTATACATATACTCTTTCCTTTTTGAAATCACATATGTGTATATATACTTATAAAATAACATGTATTGATTTCAAATATAATTCTTGCATAAATTCTTAAATATTTTATTTTTAAAAATTCCTATTTATTTATTTTCTTATCTCAATTTTTTCTTTCAATATAATAACAACAGCAGTATTTATTGTAAATACATAAATCGTTAAATCCCCTTTTTTTTTTAAAAAAAAGATCTTCCTAAAATCTTATATATATCTATATAGCTGTTTATAAATCTTACAATATTCCAAAAGCCCTATTAAATTTAAAACTGTATATGCATATCTCAGTATATAAACAAAGTAAATAATTTACTTGCTGTAATTTTGTTATCGAATTGTAAATAATACCTTACTCGAATGCTAGCCTCTGACCTACCTAGAACACGCGCGGCCTCCACGATTTTGTCCGAATCCATTTGCCGCAGATCCCATCACCCATGCGCGCTCGCACGCCGTGCTCCCCACTGCTTCGTCGCCTCTTCGAATGAGACCCACTTCCTCACTTGTGCAACCCACCATGCCCAGATGTGACTCCACCTGAGCTCGAATCGAACTCGAGTGTCATCGTAACCTTTTCCTTCCCCATGAATTCGAACTCAAAACGAATCGAACTCACGCTCAGATCCCTCTTTTTCCCTTTGAAACGAATTCGATTTCGAGGCCGAAAATTTGAGTAGGGTATTCGAAATCGATTTATAAGAAAATGGGACTTCGGTCATTATAGAATTTCGAATTGAAGGGGAGTGGAGTTGTTACTTCTGGAGGAAACAAGGGGTTCGATTATATTTTTTTTTTCCGGTAGCTTGCTTTAGAATCCTTACGATGAACGGCTCGGGGTATTATAAGTATTATTATTTTCCTAAAAAAAACAAAGCGTGTTCAAGAAGGCTCGACCAATTATAAGCTTACCTTAGCTGACGTGAAATTATTTCGACGGAAGGTTAACTGGTTAAACAATGTATTAATTTAATTTCAAATTTCAATTTAAATCGACTATTATCGATGAAATTCCAGCGCGAATATACTTCGTACACTCACACACTAGCTCCAAACAATATGAAATTTGAAATCCGATAATAATTCAATATTACGGACCCACTGGAACTAGTTTTCGTTGAATTCTGAAACTGTGTCTCGGAAGACTATTTTTAAATTCAATTTAAACGATATTAAATTTCAACACCGAACAAACCACTGCTAATTTCAATTTTACAACTTCTATTATCCTCTGTACTATCAATATAAATTTTACAAGCCTTCAAATTATATTCAACAGGTTTAAAATTCCAGATTCAACAATTCACCCAACTTTACTTATTTAATTTAATAATTCAATTATCAAATAAATTGTGATATTCGTAATTCAAGTTAAAATTACTCTATTAAATATTTAAAATCAATGAAATAATATGATTTTAAATGCTCGAAAATTTCGGGTCGTCACATTCCTCCCCCCTTAAAAGAATTTCGTCCCCGAAATTACTAGTTAGGAAGAACGGTTCAATACCCGTTTATTATTTCCCTAAAATTAAACAATGCAACATCTTACTAACTATCCTTTATAAAGACCCATAACCATTCTTATTAACTTCTCAAACCTTTCCATAGCTCCCAAACAACTCTATTTATACAATCATTCAATTTATAATTCAAAACCAAATTTTGAAATATCCAAATTTCCTCAAAAATTTTCTAACTCTCTAAATTTCCGAAAAATTTCGCCAACGTCTCCTTTGCGCGGCTAGCTCGGTACAACTACAAAAATGGCTCTGCGGCCTCCTAAATCCAAAAAGAAAACAAAACGCCAAGTGGCTCAATCTAAAAACCCAATCAATTTCATACCAAATTTGAATACATACTTTTTTTGTCGAGCATTTCAAATTTCCCTTCTGAAATCAAAATCAATTCTCTTTTCTCTTTATAATACTTGCATATCCTGCTTAGCACTAATATCCAAACACAACTTAACATTTTATTGACTTTCTTACTAATGTCAATATTTATTAATCCAAATATCAACTTAGGATGTATTTGTAATATTCCATTTCCAATTAAGAATGCACCATTTCTTACTTAAGTTAACATAAGCATTTTATATGTTCTTATATTTATTTTTGCTTTACTCCTTTAATTTATATCCATTACTATTCAAATTGGTTCTTTCATTTCCATATGAATTTAATTTATCTTTAACTCTGCACATATAAATTTATTTGTCATTTATTACTAAGTCATGTCATTATTTTAGTTAGTTTCATTCACTAACTTATTTCAATTTCTAGTTTGAAATTGTTTAGTCGTTAATGAATTTTCCAAAAATTTCAAAAAATTTCTAACTTCCAAAATTTATGAAAATTTTTAGCAGAGTCTCCTTTGTATGGAGGAGCTTTTGCAATTTGACAAAAGAGATAAATATATATACATCGACCCACACGGTCGGAAAAACCAAAAACAGTTCATATTTCCTATTTTTATTGCGTAGGCGTACCTTATTTAGCATTTTAAGCAAGCGGCTAATTATTTTTAGCAAATAGCACAACCAAATCCAGCCACACGACTTTCAGGTACTTGTACTTACTCAATTTAAACATGTAAGTGCCAAATATATGCAGTTTAACAATATTACACTAGTTGCACTAGTTAAAACATATGAATCCTAAAAGAAATTCACACCAAACATTTTTCCGTAAGCAATTTATATAGTTTTCATACCAATTCAACTGTTTCAATTAATTTACAAATCATTTTCATTCAATTCGAAGGGTTTCCAATCCATTCATATACAACCTCATCAATTTTATATGGTTTAAAACTCAATCGCTTACATTTAATTTATTTTTAAGCAACTGAACTCATATTTAATTCAATTGATCTCAAAATCAATTTATTTTACTTCTATCAATTCATAGAATTTTATTTACTTCCATTTATATCAAATGACAATTTATTCTATACAATTTGACAAGATTTATGTGAATAAATAAGTATTTATGTTAATAACCAATTTAAGTTGACTCCAACTCAATTTATACTTAATTCTATCCCATTTCGGATTTATTCACAATCCATATATTCTCAGTTCATTGCATTTCAAACTTGAATATCATTCACTTTGCATCTCATTTTATTGACCAAATTAGTACATTCAAAACCATTAACAACTTAGGTTCCATCTTCATTACCACTTAAATTTCCTTCTTATTTTAATTCATTCACGGTTATTTATTTAGCTCGACACATCCCATTTAAATTTCATTCACAATCCATTCCATATTTGTTTATTCCAACTATTTTATTTAGCTCAAAACAAACCAAGTTATTTCCTTCAATAATCATTTCTCAACTTATTTAAACCATACTTCATTTGGTTCTTATTTATCCCATCCATTCATTTATTCAATATAATTAGTTTATCCACTCAATCCATTTTGAATTTTCAACTTCTTAGATTTTATTTACAACCCACCAAATTCTATTTCAATTCAAATATATTTTCGCTTGATTTAAACCCATCCCAAAATAATTAAATTTAGTTTAAGTTGAATTAAATTCAACCCTCTTCGATTTATTCAGCTTAAGTCAATTTACTTCAATTTATTCAAATTTTATACTTAAGCTCATTTTCATTTTACAAGTAAATTTTCCTCTTTTATGCTAAACTTAACTCAATTGATTACAAGGCCATATCCAATTTATTTCCACATATTTGGATTTTATTCACAATACAAACCATCCCATTACTATTTTAATCAAATCACATTTTTATTCGATATATTCCCAATTATATTTAATTTGTTAACACTCCAAGTTAGATTTTAATCTATAACTCAAGTTCTGGATCCATTATCCATTTTCAAATTACCATTCACTTTTAAATTACCATCCAATTTTATTAACTTACATTGCAATTTCATTCACAAATCAATTAATTAATTTCAAGGCCACTTTTAATTATATTTTCTTCATCGACAATGTAAGTCAAATTTAATTATAACTTGAGTTTTATTTTCAAACCTCATCATAAACTCACAATTCAATTTCATTAACTAATTTATTAACAAATTAGTTCTCTCCTATTTATAGTACAATACTTGATTTTGTTTCCAAATATCACTTCATTTAATTTTCTTAGTTCACATTATTTTATAATTCAAGTTTGGCTTTCCTGTTTATTTTCCAATTCACCAAAGATATTTATTTTTGGGTTTTCTATCTCACCTTCAAATTTAACAAGTCACAACTTATATTTCATACAATCCCATTCATTCTAGGCTTGAATATATTCATCTTTTATTTTTAACCCAAGCCTTATGCTTATTTATAACCCAAGCATATTTTTATTTCATGGATTTTTAATTCTTTTACAAGTCATTCTGATTTATTTAACTCAATCTAATTCTTATCCAACTTATTTCCCAGTTATCCAGGTAAAAATTTAATTTCATTTAATAACTTAATTGAATTCGTTTTATTTTAACTCAGTTTTATTTAATTCAATTCGATTGCACCTAAATTCGAATACAACTGGATATTATTTTCAGCTTATTCAATTTATTTTAATCCAGTTAAATTTTATTCTCCAATCCAAGTTAATTTCATTTTTAACTTTTCAGTTTAGATTTATATTCCATTATCCAAAGCTTAAATTTCTTCCTAATTTACAAACCATTTCCATTTATAAGCTTACAACTAATCTTATCCAGATTTTTTTTTTAACACCAAGCTTTGGTTTCAAATTGTTTTGAAATCTCCAACATCTCAAATCATATTTATCACAAATTAAACCAATCCTGGTTTTATTCCCAACAAATTTCCTTTGAGATTTCCAAAAACAACTAACTTTTCTAAACAAATCAATTTGGCAGCAATCCATCACTTAGAAACTCGAAAATGAACATCAATGATGCTGCAGTCATCACCGAAGTTATTTTCCAGTGACTGAAGTGAATTCAATGCTATCTCACTTCCCAAAATTTATTTGAAACAATTTCCTTTCAGAAATACCCCAAAAACAACAATATTACTATTTATCTTCAAAATATTTCCAAAATCTACGGGGTTTTAACGTTTCAAATTTTATTTTAATTCCAATTTCAACTATAATGCATTTGTACAATTTATGCTTATACAAATTCTCATTTGATTTTATTTCAATTTATATTTTACATTTATAATTCATATTTATGAATTTCATTTTATAATTGGATTTATCTTCTCAATCTTTGATTATATTTACAATTTCTAATTAAATATTTCACTTAACAATGATAATACTTTAATATTATCATTTCTAACATCCAAGCAACCATATAATAGCTATATAGTTTACAAAAACTATTCTTTATATCAAAATATATTTTTGGGTAAAATTATTTCATTTACCCATATTTAAAACAATACCGTGTCGATTGTTCTATTCAAGTGTTTAGAAACCCTTTCTATACAGTTGTCCAGACTGTGCCGACGAAGGTTCATATGCCACTCAATAAACCGATCAACACAATATTAAAAAAATTTATATTCACTAAAAAATACGTGCTCATATTTATTAATACGCTCAAACTCATTCTAGAGTACTATAGACTCTATTTTATGAGTAATTCCCACCAGAGCCAAGGTTATCACCAACCTATGCTCTGATACCAAGTGTAACAGCCGCAAATCCGTACCCCTTGAGTCAACACTATTCTACAACAATCAACTCAAGTTGCACAGAAATACGAACCATTTGGGTTTAAGAAGAAGAGGTAGAAGAAGAGAAAACAAAATCAACATCAGAAACTAACCATATCAGCGAAAATAAAATATAATAGATAATATATAAACTTTACTCAAAAAGTAAATACATCTGTTTACATATTACATCATCAGAGTACACCAATCACAGCTCAACATCAATATCATACACATGGATACACAACAACTCAACACAGCGGAAAATATATATATATATAAGTACGAGAGTACGTGTCGTTATCCAGCTTGTCTCCTGAGCTCCATAGCATCATATCCTGTACCCTATAATACTCGGTCTGACCCGAGAATTACAGTTAAATAATACTCGAGTCAGTCTGGAATACCAGCGTGAGAAAATCACACCCAATTGATTATTAAAGTTTCAAAAATCCTTTGAAAACAAAAGCATCTCGTAAGACCACGCCACAAATAAACATGTCGGGTTTTTACCTTACGATAGCTAAAATAATTTTTATAGAAATCCTCTGATATTATAATAAGGTCTATATACAAATACTTATAAAATAGCCGAAATTATTACATTCATTAAATTCCAGCTACTAGCCACAGAGTGGGTAATACAAACAAAACTCGTACAAGGCTCGTAGGGAGAATGGATTTCCAACCAATGACTAGGCACTGGGGTACCACCTGTCACAGTACGGGGCCTAGATCACCGTACCGAGGAGTACGCCCGCTCTCCTGCAACACAAGGCCGGGACTATCCCTTACTGGATAATCCCGAGTGAGATCACCCCGCGGTTGGGATTAGCAACCGCCCACTAAGCCGAAATAAAAAGGGACATCTAGACTGGATTGACCTCACCCTGCTTGGGTGCTACCCACCTAGCCTTGCTGCATAACCCCAGATTTTCAGTCATTCCCATTTCGATGAGGCTTGAGGCTAAGCGTTACCTTTAAGAACAATATCCCTTAGAATGCCCATCGTCCACCTGACGATGTTTCCGCAAGCATTCATCCATACAAGTCCATCCCAGGTTCGAACGAAACCGAAGGCACTATTCCTACTACATCCATTTTGGAAATATCCTCAGGATTAGTAGCGACTAGCCCTTGCAATTCACTGCTCCTTCTTCGACTCCAACACGTTTCACGCAACGTAAAAACCGGATCGAAGTGGTTTTCGAGAAATAGATCTCGATCCCGGTCTCTTCGAAACGATCAACGTATTTGTCCAATATTGATAGTCAGTTATTTAACTATCAATTATATTCACGAACAACCATCAACCAATAAATAATTTTCCAAATTTTTTATTGATCTCAAAAATATCTTCACACGATATATTTTTATTTTTAATCCTTTGAAAACAGTTTCAAAACCCTGATTCTTTTCAGAATCAACATTCCCAAATATTTTCTATCTCCTCTGAAATCACCAAGCACAAAACTAGATTTTTAAAATAATTTAAAACACTTTACTTTGATATATATATATACTTTAAAACATTTAAGTTAAAAACTACTTTGATAATTTGTTAAAAATACGTACTATACAAATATTTGAAAATAAAGTTACTTAATAAAATATAAAACTAGATTTCCACTTTTGGAACAAAATACCAAGTCACTTTTTTAAATAATTACTACTATAATAGATTTGAGAAAATACTTACTTTAGAATTTAAATGTTAGAAATAATAAATTTTACAAACTTGCTTTCTTTAAAACTATTTTAAAACATTTCATTGATATTTAAAAAAATTTTAAAAAAAAAACATGTACTTGGCTATCCAGAGAAAATTCACACTTCAAACATTTAAATCAATTTTCCAAATTGATTCCCAATTTATTTCCTTTGAAATAAATTTCTTTACTTATCAGTTCATTTCGAAATTCAATTAATTATGGACTTTATTATTAATTCAGTATGATTTTTAAATCCTTTAGCTGAAATATACAAATTTCAGGTTATTTCCAATTCCTTCTTTATTTTTCTTAAATAATTTAAATCCTAAATTTAAAATAATTATTTTATTCTTTTAAATAGTAACATTGAAGTTTAAGTTTTTCTTAACTTTCTGTTTATTCATAAATTTCTTTCCACACACATAATTTATTAATTAGCGTTTTGAAAACACTAATATTCTTATCCAATTCATTTTAGTTTATTCACATTCTTTATAATTATTTTCTTAAAAATTTACTCTTTTTATTATTTCTTTCCAAAAATCCAATGCTATATAATTTGATAACTCAGAGTCCAGAATATATCCAAGCAACTATAACATTCAATATTTCAATAGAATTCATCACAGAATATCCACAAAGCATAACAGAGAATAAGTAAACAATAAATATATATGATGAGGGACCCAGTTGGATCCCTCCAACCTGTTTTTCCCTGCATCCACAAACGTCAGCACAATATAATATACCAATTCCAAAATATCATACTATATCTCATCAATTCATTCAACCATTCAAACAATTGTTTAAATTTAATCATTTTAAATTTAATTTTAAACTGAGTGAGATTAACTCACCTTTGCTTTTCGTTTTGCAGTCAATTTCCATTCATTTCCATTCTAGCTTGTTTCTCGATTTTAAACCTTGTATAACAATTCACGGTTTATTATTATCTGAACCAACCAAACAATTATTCATCATTTATTTATTTTGTTTACAAATGATTAAATTTTAACCTTAGATTTAATTTAAACAATAACTACTCCCAAACTAATATTTCCTTTGACACCTTTTAGTAACAATTCAGTTAAATAATTTAACCATCCCCATATTTGTTTAAAAATGAGTTGTAACTATATAAACTTATACATATACTCTTTCCTTTTTGAAATCACATATGTGTATATATACTTATAAAATAACATGTATTGATTTCAAATATAATTCTTACATAAATTCTTAAATATTTTATTTTTAAAAATTCCTATTTATTTATTTATTTATTTTCTTATCTCATTTTTTTCTTTCAATATAATAACAACAGCAGTATTTATTGTAAATACGTAAATCGTTAAATCCCTTTTTTTTTAAAAAAAAAATCTTCCTAAAATCTTATATATATCTATATAGCTATTTATAAATCTTACAATATTCCAAAAGCCCTATTATATTTAAAACTGTATATGCATATCTCAGTATATAAACAAAGTAAATAATTTACTTGCTGTAATTTTGTTATTGAATTGTAAATAATACCTTACTCGAATGCTAGCCTCTGACCTACCCAGAACACGCGCGGCCTCCACGATTTTGACCGAATCCATTTGTCGCAGATCCCATCACCCATGCGCGCTCGCACGCGGTGCTCCCCAATACTTCGTCGCCTCTTCGAACGAGACCCACTTCCTCACTTGTGCAACCCACCATGCCCAGATGCGACTCCACCTGAGCTCGAATCGAACTCGAGTCGCCGTAACCTTCTCCTTCCCTACGAATTCAAACTCAAAACGAATCGAACTCACGCTCAGATCCCTCTTTTTCCCTTTGAAACGAATTCGATTTCGAGGCCGAAAATTTGAGTAGGGTATTCGAAATTGATTTATAAGAAAATGGGACTTCGGTCATTATAGAATTTCGAATTGAAGGGGAGTGGAGTTGTTACTTCTGGAGGAAACAAGGGGTTCGATTATATTTTTTGTTTTTTGTTTTTTTTGTTTTTTCTGGTAGCTTGCTTTAGAATCCTTACATTGAACGGCTCGGGGTATTATAAGTATTATTATTTTCTTAAAAAAACAAAGCGTGTTCAAGAAGGCTCGACCAATTATAAGCTTACCTTAGCTGACGTGAAATTATTTCGACGGAAGGTTAACTGGTTAAACAATGTATTAATTTAATTTCAATTTTAATCGACTATTATCGATGAAATTCCAGCGCGAATATACTTCGTACACTCACACACTAGCTCCAAACAATATGAAATTTGAAATCCGATAATAATTCAATATTACGGACCCACTGGAACTAGTTTTCGTTGAATTCCGAAACTGTGTCTCGGAAGACTATTTTTAAATTCAATTTAAATGATATTAAATTTCAAAACTAAACAAACCACTGCTAATTTCAATTTTACAACTTCTATTATCCTCTGTACTATCAATATAAATTTTACAAGCCTTCAAATTATATTCAACAGGTTTAAAATTCCAGATTTAACAATTCACCCAACTTTACTTTTTTAATTTAATAATTCAATTATCAAATAAATTGTGATATTCGTAATTCAAGTTAAAATTACTCTATTGAATATTTAAAATCAATGAAATAATATGATTTTAAATGCTCGAAAATTTCGGGTCGTCACAGTCATGCTCGACTAGTTTATGGGCATTGACTTTCATTTGTTGATTGTTGGTTTGTGCTCGACCAGTTTGTCAGCATTTTTGCCTTCTACTGCATGGGTTTGGCAGATAGTATTTATAGATACACTAAAATGAACACGTTTTGAATTTATGTTCACAATTTGACTATAAGGCATTCGGTGGTAAAGTGGGTTTAAAACTAGCTCTTATAAAAGTTTAATTTTGTAAAAGATGTTTATTTTAATCTGAGCAAGATAAGATATTTAGTAAATAAATGTTTATGAGAGGATTTTATATAAGAAAAGATTTTATGTTAGTATGGTGTATAAAACATGATTTATAAACAAAGAGGGTTTAACTGATATTTTGAGAACTTAAATCCCGATGTCCTTGAAAATGTTTTTCAAGATTTTGGAAAAACAATAATAGTACTATTTAAAAGTTTGTATTTAGGAAATTGGTTTATGAAATTGAGATCATGGTACTTAGTAATATTTACGAAGTATTCGATACTGTTTTGAAACAATTTTGGTTAAGCCCGAAGGGAATGAATTGGATGTACTGAACTCACTCTCGTCGTTTGAAAATGATTCTGGTGATGACTACAACATTATTGGCATTCATTTTTAGGTTTCTAAGTGGGGGATGCTACAGGGTTGTTTTAGTCAAATAAATTTCGATTTAATTTCAAAGTATGATTTATTATACAAAAGATTTATGTATGTATTATTAATTAAAAATGATTTTAAATTAAACTCAGTGTTTAGTTCTAAAGTTTTCTTTGGAAACAATTTGATATGAACTTTTTAATGTAGAAAAGTTTCATATGTAGGGTGCCCGAGTGGTGATGGCATAGCCTAGAATAAATGTTGGAACTTTACATGTCTCTTTTTTGGGGTAAAATATGTTTAATAAATTATTGAAATTTGTTAAAATATTTTTGGACACATGTAGCCTATATATTAGGATTGAATGATGTATGCATCATATTATGATATGTTGTTTGGTAGTTTTTGTTTGTTAAAATGGATCAAGATTTTCGATGATTTTGGACAGCTGAAAACTTTCGAATCTTTATAGAATTTGAAACTATGTTTTGTGAAAATATAAAGATGGATTTATATAACACTTAAATTGAGAAGTTAGTAAGTTAAAAAAGGTTTAATTGGTTAAACATACTTTTTAAGTAAAATTAATTTGATGCTTTGTATATACTCTTAGGATGTCATAGAGTATTATACGAATATGAACTTAAGTTATATAACTATTTATAAACTTGAAGTTATATTTTATGAAATGTCCATAAATGATTTAGTATTGATTAACATATTATTTGGATAAAAGAATGTGATAAAAGATATTGGTATAATTAAGAAATCAATAGGATAAATCGTAATTTGTAGTTAGATCGTTGTAACGACCCGCCTTTTTGGACAATTTAAACCGACGATCAAATACCCATGTCGATTCCAAACCATTAAAAGGGCAGATAGTTATTGGGGTAATTAAGAAAAGAAAAGGAAGGGAAATAAAGGAAATGAAACAACATAGAATCTCACAGCGGAAGGCTAAAGTATAATAATAAAATAACAGTTCATGAAGCTGTTAATTAAATGAATACATTTGAAATGAATACATTTGATTATTATTATACAACATTTATCAGAGTTACATACACAGCAAATATCATACAACAATGCAGCGGAATGGAATGAATATAATAGTAGTAGATAATATACCAAATCTTCGTCTCCGTCCTCCAAGGAAATGATCTTCAACCTAAACTGAAACTCAGGTCTGACCCGAGCGTAATGAAAAGACAAAACACCCGAGTCAGGACTAAATATCCTCATGAAAGTTAAATCAATCGTAAATAAATATGAGTGTAACGGCGTCGGAGATGTTTACGGGGTTTGACATCTCCTATCCAGTGTCAACGTGCGTGCAATAACTCAAGAGATGTTACGGGATTTCCATCTCTCAAGGATCCGTGAAACTATATACTATGTAGTAATATACGCTAAGTAGATAATGCCTATCAGTAAATATAAAGTATCAAAATAGCGTTAAGGCGTTACCATAATCCCCCTTAACACATTTTTATATTCCCCAAAGCATATACAAGACCGTAGTTTCCCCAAAACCGGAAGTCACCAGAGGGCAATCCATATACTCAAGGTACAAATCAAAAACGTAGTGGTCGCGAATAGGATAATCAGTATGACAAGGTACATGAGGCAATACCAACTAGGATACTAGTAGTTGCGTGATCCGGACTGATGTTGGGCATAGCCAGCAGCTACCCCAACACCGCGAAACAACACTCCCAAATCAAGGGGTGCATCCAAATCGCATCACAAATGTAATAGATATGGTATCGAAGAAGTGTGTCCGCTAGAGGTGGCGAACCTCAATGGCCCGGCGCGGCTCCTGTTTTAGTCATGTCAGGGGTCATCCAATAATCGTTCTCTTTCTTCAGTCAACGCGTTCACCAAACCATCCACTTCATTCTGGATCAACACTCCGCGTATAATAGTTATTAAAGTGGTTTTCGGTATCGACAGAGAGTATGTCCATAGCCGATCCCGGTCTCTTTAATAACTACGTATTATTACACCGTTGGCTATTTTACATTTCAAATCGATTCATAAATGATATCAAAATATCATATTCGCTTCAAAAATCAAATCCATTCAAATATCATCGTATCTTTCAAAATATCAGATTTCATATTTAAATTCAAGATTTAAATATAAACATTTCACCTTATTGACCAGCTTAGGATTTTAGAAAAATAGTTTTAAGTAGTTTAAAAGTAGTTTTAAATAATTAAAATAGTTAAAACACTTAAAATCTTTAAAATGGATTTAAAATAGATAAATTAGTTTAAAATAATTTAAATTGGGTTAAGTAGATTTAAAATAGATTAAAATAGTTTAAGTATTCAAAATGGTTTATATAACAGAGTAATTTGGAAAACAAATTAAAACAGCTTCAAAATCAATCCATTTCAATTATAACTTCCCAATTCAAATCAATTTCAATTTCCATTCTACCGATTCAATTTCGATTTCAATTCAAAACAATGTCAACTTTTACTTCAAATCAATTCAATTCTACATTCACCTTTAATTAATTCAATTTCAATTTATATCGATTTGGAGCTTGATTTCTCAAAATATCAATTTATAACACTTAACAAAATTTCCAACAATATTCAAGTTTAAATCCAAATTCCAAATATGATTCAATTCCAAACTCGATTTCAAAATATCAGTTTCATATCACTTTTACTTAGTAATATTCAAAGCTCGAAATAATGTTCAATCTTTAAAATAAATAGATTTTCGAAATTCAATCATATCCAAATTTTAAAGTCACAACTTAAATTATTTACCAATTTCTTTTAACCAACATTCCAACTCAATTTTTCGACAAATTCGATTTCTATAAATTGATTTCTATTTATAACTTTTAAATCAAAACATTTAAATAAATTTTAAATCGACGATTTCAAAAATTATTTATTTAGCCAATTCGGTGTCCGTATATAATTTTCTATCCTATGGCCAAGTAGTTATTTATTTCAATTAAATGTCAAGGATGAGTATATATTACTTAAATTAAATCACAGTATCATATGTATGCATAACAGGATATATATAAGCAATAAACATCCAAACATTTAAATATCAAACAATAACATCCATCGAAATAAATCATCCAATAGACAATACAATCCATGGCAATTTCATAGTTATCAAGGTCGGGTAATTTAATCGCCATTCAAATTTCAATTTCAATTTAACTGTCAATTTAATTTTTCAACGGTTAATTCAAATAACAAGCTATACGACAATTAAATTCATATCAAACAACGACAAATAACATTCATATCACTTCATAATGTCAATTTAACTAGCATAAAGATATTTAGTACGT
Source organism: Allium cepa (assembly GCA_030765085.1). Lineage (NCBI taxonomy): Eukaryota > Viridiplantae > Streptophyta > Magnoliopsida > Asparagales > Amaryllidaceae > Allium > Allium cepa. Next base: position 416,705,299 of record CM060940.1, on the reverse strand, counting down.
TGTGAGCGTTATAAAACACTCACCTTGATTTCAATGTAGTTCCAGCGCTTTATTTCGAATAAAATTAAACGAACGTTTAATTTTTCCCGAAATTTTCACTATCTCCAAATGATTCCAATCTAGCTCCATTGCGTAGTGCTCGACAAAATGATTCCAACGCAAAAAGTCTCGTCCAAAACGGACCTCGTATGAAAAATTTATACACGTTTAAAGTTTGAAAAATTTTAATATAATCAATTTTACAATTTTTTTTTTATACTATTTACCCAACTCAATCAGAGCCGTTGATTCCACTTTGCTCCCATCAGGCCCGTACGTGCCTTCTTCTCCTTCACGTTTCACTCCTCCAGGTTATTCACGTTAACAAGAACCCATGATAGCCGCACTTAGGGTTTGATTTTTCGGCCTCCACGACGAACATGAACACGATCAGGTTACACCACTTCGAAGCCACCGCCTTACTCCACCTTCACCATCAATAGCCTGAAGCTCGGCCACCCCCTCTGTCTCGAATTGCATGAAAAACGCAGCCCCTTCTTGCTCGATTTCCCGTTGATTCGAAGCTCCGTTTTCGATCATCTCCGTATGGATTTGAAGCTTTCATCGTCCTCTACAACTTTGTAGTTGAGAGTTTTTGCTAATTGTTGATGGATTGAGAGGAAAATGAGGAAGAAGTTTCGAATTTCGTGGCCATTGGTTCAGGAAATGGCGGCTAGGGCTGAAGTCAATTAGGGTTTCTGGATTAAAATAATAATAAAACTGCCTCGGTTTGCGTGCGTATTTATATAGGTAAGTCCAAAATCATCCGAACTCCAATCGAGACGTGCCGCCAGGCGTTTATAAGGTTTTACCCCCATTCCGGACGCAATGGAACTAGTTTCAAGGCCTAATTCGATCATATGTGAGAGTTACGGAAATAAACGATCAATTTTACATTAAACCGATTAACCGAATTTCTATGCGTTTTGGCTTGCCCCGGACAAACGGTAAATCCGTTTGACTTAAAATTTGAAACCTTACAATAATATCACATTACGGATCCAATGAAACTAGTTTCGTCGAAATCCGAGACCGTTTGAAAAAATGACTATTTTTAACTCGCCAAATTAATATTAAACAATTTCAACGCGTTTCGAGCTGCCACGGTCAAACGACAACTCCGATTGCTACGAAAATTGAAATCCGATAATAACTAACTATTACGGATCCAATGGAACTAGTTTTGTCCAATTCTGAGACTGTTCAAAAATTGGCTATTTTCCAGTCGATAATTAAATATTAAAATATTCAATTTTCACAAATAAATTTTAAATTCAGTTTTAAAAGTTCTATAACATCACTATAACTCCAATATGATAAAATAAAATTTTACAAATCATTTTTAATCATATTAAACCCGTTATTTTATTTATCCAATAAATTCCAAATATTTAATTTAGACAATTTCGCTTATCCAATAATTCATTATCTTTTGAAATATTGAAATTGAACTTATAAGATTCAACTTTTAAAACCATTTCAAAATTTAGAACACTATTTTCATTTTACAGTTATTCAATTATTCAATAAGTTTCAAATATTTAATTTAAACAATTACGTGTTCAATATTCAATATTTGATTTCAAATAGATTTTACTTATCAATCAATTACTCTATCATACCCAATGAATTCAACATTTAATATCCTATTCAACTATTGATTGCAAAGTCATTCACTAAGTAGCTTTTTTTTTCATTACTTGGATAACTATTGCAATTCATTCCAGTTATTATTATTCCAAATGAATTACAAATTTTTTTCTAACATTAAATCACGAAATCTTATTAAATTAGCTAATTTAATTATCGAAAATTTACGGGTCGTTACACTCTCCCCCACTCAAAACTTTTCGTCCTCGAAAAGGAAAAGAAGGGAAAAGAAAGGAAAAGAAACTAAGTATAGAATTCAACATTAGATATATTTTATTCAAAGTTACCAACTTATAAAACAATGAAATTCCATTTATAAAGTCATAACTACGCTTCCACTAACTTACTCCGAACGGCTTCGTAACTTTAAAAGTTAGTAATCAAAACAAGTTATAAAAAAAAAAATTAAAACTTGAAAAAATTTCTAACACCCGGATTTTACGGAAAATTTCGGCAGAGTCTCCTTTGCGCGGCTCGATCGGAAAAAATATAATAGCATATATATCATAAATATACATCTCATCTCAATGATGAGGCATCCCATATGTGGGGAAACAACATATAAATATCACCAATATCATATAAAACCGTAAGCGTACCTTTTATTTAGCATTTATTAGCAATTTACTTACATTATGCGTTTAGCGTAGAAGCGAGCTCCACAACGAAGCGCAACCCCTTTGCCACCTACTAAAATGCTCAACAACTAAGTTAGAACCATGCATATAAAGATAGATAGATATACTTAGCATACACAACATATACATAACACATTTAGCTTCAAAACTGAGATTTAAATTTCAGGACAGCAAACAAATCTTAGTTTTAGGTCATCTAAACGATAAAATTTGACAACATAATCTAAACAAAATTTGTTTTATTCATTTCAGGCTTTCCGGAATGTCCAAAATCATCGAATTCGGACCATCCGTTCAAAAGTTATGGCCGTTTTACTTAGAGGATACGCCTCAGCCTGGGCAATGAATTGCGCAGGTCAGCGACGTTCACCCACGTTTTCGACCTTCTAAACAATATCAAAACACAAAACACTTAAAACAAAAGTTTTAGCTTAAGTTCTTATCTTTTCAGAAAGTATAAGATCACCAAAATCCGATAAACCAGTCAAAAGATATGGCAAAAATACTAAGGGTGTATACTACAGATTTTACTTATTTTTACACAGGACAGCGAGTAACATTCAAGTTTTTAACCAAGTAGACGAAGGAATTTTCTCAAGTTATCTAAACAAAAGTTGTGCTATAGTTTCTGAGCTTTTCGAAAAGTCCAAGATCGTCGAATTCCATTCAGCCATTTAAAAGTTATGGTTGTTTCGTTTCTGCATATATTGGACAAATTTGGATTTTCCCAAAAATTTGCTTTTATTATTTCAAAGTGCAAACCATCAAAACTTCAAATTTTCTAAAAAAAACAATCATAAACACAAAGTCATTTATTTTCTTATTCATCCATGCAATAGGTTTACATTCAATTTGTTTCCGATTTATTCAAGTTTGTTTCATTCACATTTTAAATTCAAGTCAATTTGCTTCAATTTAAATTGAATTCAATTATATTTAATTTCACTTTGCTTCAAATTTGAATTTAATTATTTTACAATTTTATTCCGTTTATTCAATTCCATTAACACTAATGAATTCTACTTAATCAATTATCATCCATCTAACAGCCAATGCATATCAAACATTAACATCCATCCAAAATCTACACTAAATCAATTATACATTTTCAAGTCAACTTTAATTTCATACACTTCCAAGTTTATTGACATTTAGCTATATTCAAATTTAATTAGTTTCCATTTACTAATTTTATATTTCATTAATTTTAAATTTTATATATTCACTTAGATATATCATTCATTTTACAGCTTAAATTTCTTTTATATTTACAACTATCAATAGATCTTCACATTTTATTTTTCACTCTCACACTGGTATATTATTACTCTACTTATCCTTATTAGCATTTTAAACCCTTTAAGTATTTGGTAAGTTATAGTTATGCAAATAGAATGTAGTTAAACAACATACAACTTCTTTTCATTTAAAGTTGAATTTTCAATTTATCAATTCTTAAGTCATTACTTAAATTTCACTATAATTTAATTTCACATTTACATTCACATATAGTATTTTCATTTTATATTAACATAATTGTGAATCACCTTTAAATGTTAATTTAAATTCCAATTATTTACTAACAATTTTATTTATATTTGCAACCATTAATTAAATGCATATTTCATTATTCAAACCTATACTTGTATATTATCCAATTAACAATTCATATAACATTTTTGAACTTCTTAAATATTTTGGTAAGTTATATCTATGCTATAGAATGAAATTTAATACTACGCGAGTTTTACAGTTTCAATTTTATTTTAAGTTCATAATTTCCTAATTCTAAGGATTTCTACTTCAATTGATATTTTCACTTAGCTCTTAGGTTCATTTCTCATTTCACAATTCAGAAGTTCCTTAATGATTCAAGTCTAAATTCATTTCAAAAAAAAAAATCATTAATTATTAAAGAACTTAAGAATTCCAATCCCGGTTTCATTTCAAATCAAGGTTTGAAATAATATATACTTATATAATTTATATATCAAATCATACTATAGAGAATGCAAAACAAAATAAAATTTGAGTCAAAACAAGGTTTAGACAAGCTATTAAGTGGTCTCCCCCACTCGGACTCTCGAAAATAAACGCCGATGATGCGTGCACTCATCACCGAAATCATTTTCTAACGTCAAGAGTAGGGAATATAACACTTATCATAAAAAAAAAATCCTTCGAAAACAATTTCAACTCAATTATACTATCATATAATACTCATATTATATTTTTTCAAATTCTTGTAAGTCAATTTCAAACACTGGAATTTAAATTCCCAAATCCAAGTTAAAATACATTTATATTCATTATCAATTGTGTTTACAAGATTTCATTTTCCTAAATCCATTGTTATTTAATCAATTGTTGTAAATATTGACTGATCAAACAATAACGATAATAATCTAATATTATCATCTCCTAACAATCAATTCAATCAAAATGAATAAATATTCAAATAATTCTTTTATATAAAATATATTCCAAAATGATATTGTGTTGGTTTGTCCTATTCGAGTGTTTAGAAATTCCTATCGACGCCTTGGCGTCCCAAGTATCGACCAAAATTCATAAATACTCAACGGAACAAATTAACACAATATAAAACCATTTTATATCAAATAAAAAGTACGCTCTCTCATATACACTCAACTCATTCATATAGTTTACCTCTATTTCAATGAGTTATTCCCCACTAGAGCCAAGGTTTATCGCTAAACCAAAGCTCTGATACCAACTGTAACGACCCGCCTTTTTGGACAATTTAAACCGACGATCAAATACCCATGTCGATTCCAAACCATTAAAAGGGCAGATAGTTATTGGGGTAATTAAGAAAAGAAAAGGAAGGGAAATAAAGGAAATGAAACAACATAGAATCTCACAGCGGAAGGCTAAAGTATAATAATAAAATAACAGTTCATGAAGCTGTTAATTAAATGAATACATTTGAAATGAATACATTTGATTATTATTATACAACATTTATCAGAGTTACATACACAGCAAATATCATACAACAATGCAGCGGAATGGAATGAATATAATAGTAGTAGATAATATACCAAATCTTCGTCTCCGTCCTCCAAGGAAATGATCTTCAACCTAAACTGAAACTCAGGTCTGACCCGAGCGTAATGAAAAGACAAAACACCCGAGTCAGGACTAAATATCCTCATGAAAGTTAAATCAATCGTAAATAAATATGAGTGTAACGGCGTCGGAGATGTTTACGGGGTTTGACATCTCCTATCCAGTGTCAACGTGCGTGCAATAACTCAAGAGATGTTACGGGATTTCCATCTCTCAAGGATCCGTGAAACTATATACTATGTAGTAATATACGCTAAGTAGATAATGCCTATCAGTAAATATAAAGTATCAAAATAGCGTTAAGGCGTTACCATAATCCCCCTTAACACATTTTTATATTCCCCAAAGCATATACAAGACCGTAGTTTCCCCAAAACCGGAAGTCACCAGAGGGCAATCCATATACTCAAGGTACAAATCAAAAACGTAGTGGTCGCGAATAGGATAATCAGTATGACAAGGTACATGAGGCAATACCAACTAGGATACTAGTAGTTGCGTGATCCGGACTGATGTTGGGCATAGCCAGCAGCTACCCCAACACCGCGAAACAACACTCCCAAATCAAGGGGTGCACCCAAATCGCATCACAAATGTAATAGATATGGTATCGAAGAAGTGTGTCCGCTAGAGGTGGCGAACCTCAATGGCCCGGCGCGGCTCCTGTTTTAGTCATGTCAGGGGTCATCCAATAATCGTTCTCTTTCTTCAGTCAACGCGTTCACCAAACCATCCACTTCATTCTGGATCAACACTCCGCGTATAATAGTTATTAAAGTGGTTTTCGGTATCGACAGAGAGTATGTCCATAGCCGATCCCGGTCTCTTTAATAACTACGTATTATTACACCGTTGGCTATTTTACATTTCAAATCGATTTATAAATGATATCAAAATATCATATTCGCTTCAAAAATCAAATCCATTCAAATATCATCGTATCTTTCAAAATATCAGATTTCATATTTAAATTCAAGATTTAAATATAAACATTTCACCTTATTGACCAGCTTAGGATTTTAGAAAAATAGTTTTAAGTAGTTTAAAAGTAGTTTTAAATAATTAAAATAGTTAAAACACTTAAAATCTTTAAAATGGATTTAAAATAGATAAATTAGTTTAAAATAATTTAAATTGGGTTAAGTAGATTTAAAATAGATTAAAATAGTTTAAGTATTCAAAATGGTTTATATAACAGAGTAATTTGGAAAACAAATTAAAACAGCTTCAAAATCAATCCATTTCAATTATAACTTCCCAATTCAAATCAATTTCAATTTCCATTCTACCGATTCAATTTCGATTTCAATTCAAAACAATGTCAACTTTTACTTCAAATCAATTCAATTCTACATTCACCTTTAATTAATTCAATTTCAATTTATATCGATTTGGAGCTTGATTTCTCAAAATATCAATTTATAACACTTAACAAAATTTCCAACAATATTCAAGTTTAAATCCAAATTCCAAATATGATTCAATTCCAAACTCGATTTCAAAATATCAGTTTCATATCACTTTTACTTAGTAATATTCAAAGCTCGAAATAATGTTCAATCTTTAAAATAAATAGATTTTCGAAATTCAATCATATCCAAATTTTAAAGTCACAACTTAAATTATTTACCAATTTCTTTTAACCAACATTCCAACTCAATTTTTCGACAAATTCGATTTCTATAAATTGATTTCTATTTATAACTTTTAAATCAAAACATTTAAATAAATTTTAAATCGACGATTTCAAAAATTATTTATTTAGCCAATTCGGTGTCCGTATATAATTTTCTATCCTATGGCCAAGTAGTTATTTATTTCAATTAAATGTCAAGGATGAGTATATATTACTTAAATTAAATCACAGTATCATATGTATGCATAACATGATATATATAAGCAATAAACATCCAAACATTTAAATATCAAACAATAACATCCATCGAAATAAATCATCCAATAGACAATACAATCCATGGCAATTTCATAGTTATCAAGGTCAGGTAATTTAATCGCCATTCAAATTTCAATTTCAATTTAACTGTCAATTTAATTTTTCAACGGTTAATTCAAATAACAAGCTATACGACAATTAAATTCATATCAAACAACGACAAATAACATTCATATCACTTCATAATGTCAATTTAACTAGCATAAAGATATTTAGTACGTTGTGAGCGTTATAAAACACTCACCTTGATTTCAATGTAGTTCCAGCGCTTTATTTCGAATAAAATTAAACGAACGTTTAATTTTTCCCGAAATTTTCACTATCTCCAAATGATTCCAATCTAGCTCCATTGCGTAGTGCTCGACAAAACGATTCCAACGCAAAAAGTCTCGTCCAAAACGGACCTCGTATGAAAAATTTATACACGTTTAAAGTTTGAAAAATTTTAATATAATCAATTTTACAATTTTTTTTTTTTATACTATTTACCCAACTCAATCAGAGCCGTTGATTCCACTTTGCTCCCATCAGGCCCGTACGTGCCTTCTTCTCCTTCACGTTTCACTCCTCCAGGTTATTCACGTTAACAAGAACCTATGATAGCCGCACTTAGGGTTTGATTTTTCGGCCTCCACGACGAACATGAACACGATCAGGTTACACCACTTCGAAGCCACCGCCTTACTCCACCTTCACCATCAATAGCCTGAAGCTCGGCCACCCCCTCTGTCTCGAATTGCATGAAAAACGCAGCCCCTTCTTGCTCGATTTCCCGTTGATTCGAAGCTCCGTTTTCGATCATCTCCGTATGGATTTGAAGCTTTCATCGTCCTCTACAACTTTGTAGTTGAGAGTTTTTGCTAATTGTTGATGGATTGAGAGGAAAATGAGGAAGAAGTTTCGAATTTCGTGGCCATTGGTTCAGGAAATGGCGGCTAGGGCTGAAGTCAATTAGGGTTTCTGGATTAAAATAATAATAAAACTGCCTCGGTTTGCGTGCGTATTTATATAGGTAAGTCCAAAATCATCCGAACTCCAATCGAGACGTGCCGCCAGGCGTTTATAAGGTTTTACCCCCATTCCGGACGCAATGGAACTAGTTTCAAGGCCTAATTCGATCATATGTGAGAGTTACGGAAATAAACGATCAATTTTACATTAAACCGATTAACCGAATTTCTATGCGTTTTGGCTTGCCCCGGACAAACGGTAAATCCGTTTGACTTAAAATTTGAAACCTTACAATAATATCACATTACGAATCCAATGAAACTAGTTTCGTCGAAATCCGAGACCGTTTGAAAAAATGACTATTTTTAACTCGCCAAATTAATATTAAACAATTTCAACGCGTTTCGAGCTGCCACGGTCAAACGACAACTCCGATTGCTACGAAAATTGAAATCCGATAATAACTAACTATTACGGATCCAATGGAACTAGTTTTGTCCAATTCTGAGACTGTTCAAAAATTGGCTATTTTCCAGTCGATAATTAAATATTAAAATATTCAATTTTCACAAATAAATTTTAAATTCAGTTTTAAAAGTTCTATAACATCACTATAACTCCAATATGATAAAATAAAATTTTACAAATCATTTTTAATCATATTAAACCCGTTATTTTATTTATCCAATAAATTCCAAATATTTAATTTAGACAATTTCGCTTATCCAATAATTCATTATCTTTTGAAATATTGAAATTGAACTTATAAGATTCAACTTTTAAAACCATTTCAAAATTTAGAACACTATTTTCATTTTACAGTTATTCAATTATTCAATAAGTTTTAAATATTTAATTTAAACAATTACGTGTTCAATATTCAATATTTGATTTCAAATAGATTTTACTTATCAATCAATTACTCTATCATACCCAATGAATTCAACATTTAATATCCTATTCAACTATTGATTGCAAAGTCATTCACTAAGTAGCTTTTTTTTTCATTACTTGGATAATTATTGCAATTCATTCCAGTTATTATTATTCCAAATGAATTACAAATTTTTTTCTAACATTAAATCACGAAATCTTATTAAATTAGCTAATTTAATTATCGAAAATTTACGAGTCGTTACAATCGTTTTATTCGCATGACTGTTCTTGATTCAGTATTCGAGTATATGATTTCAAGGTGGTTTACACCGGTCCGAACAAGGATTTTTCACTCGATTCTTAACTGCGAACACTTGACATAGATTCTTGATAAGATGTCAAATTTTTCTATCATAGTATAGGGCTATGTAATAAGAACAAAGGTTTAATCAAGGAACTTGATTGAAGTCCGCACTAGAGAGGTCAAGTGATCTATACTAGTTGGGAAGTGAAATTTATATAATCGATTAAATGATTGAAATTGACATTGCATATGGATGGTCCATGTGCAGTGTATGGGATTTAGTATATTTTCATACTACGTTTTGTTGGCTTATGGAGAGTTTAGGTAATGAATCTTTGATTTGTTATGAGGAAGAATGAATTGGCTACTGGGTAATTACCTAAGGCTGTTGAGCGTATGGTACGCTTAGTAGGTTGTTAATCATCCTTGTGCGATGAGAGGATTTTGAACTCGAGCAAACCATGAGTTTTATTTGCTAGTACTTTAATACTATTTTAAGTATTGCTATGTGATTGTGTATTTTGTTCCTCAAGTTGAAATTTCAAGGATGAAATGTTCAAAGTAAGGGAGAATATAATGACCCAGAATTTAGAAACTTCGTATTTAAATACCTGAATTATTTACATATTTGAATCTTAGACTAAATGTTATTAAAGTGATTTAATAAGAATTTTAACCTACTTTTAAATCATAAATAATGATGGTAAACTTATTTTGAAAAAATGTTTACAGAAATATATACTTTGAAAAAATATCGATAATATGACTGAAAATCTTTTTATCAATAAACTGCTATTTTCTTAACTGAAATTATCCAAACTTTTTACACATGTCTAAGTAACTATTAAGGAGATAATTAGTGACTAAAATTATTTTCATGTTTATGGCTAACTAAATAGGAAAATGAGGAATAAGAAAAATGAGAAAAAATGGAAATAATTAACTTTTAAGCTAATATCCAATGAATACATTGGCCACTAATCAAACAATTTCTTATTCATACAAGCTTGGAAGGTTCTAGAAGCTTCCTATAGGATAAGAAGTATTATGTTAAGGGTATGATAATGATTAGCCTAAAGGAGAAGTGACATAAAGTAAAAGTAAGAATAAACGGAAATGCTTAAGTGTTAAGCAAATGATAAAGCAGATGTGATGAGAGGTAAGCCTTCCAAGAGGGGCGAGAGTAAGCTTATGCTTCACCACTTGAAGCTTATAAATAGAGGATAAGGGTTCACTCAATAATTATAAATAAATTTCTAAGCTTGAGATGAAGCAGGAGAGTTGAAAATGGTGAAAGTGCTTAAGCACTAATCCACTATCAACTCTCTAACTTTTCAAAAATTAATCAAAAATTCTCTAAACTCATTTAAACTTTGGGTTTGGGCCTAAGAAATTATGGAAGGCATGATTAGTAAGTAATAAGTAGGAGGAGGTGAGAAGTAGAGGGGGGTTTTGGATGGGCTGTGGGCATAAATTAGGAGGAGGAAGGTGGCTTTGGTTTGGAAGTGTTAAAAGTTGGACTTTAGGCTTGTGTTGATGGAAGGAGGTGGTTCTTTGGTTCGTGTGGCTTTGTCTTGCAATAGGGATGGATCTAAGTGAGTTATCTCACTATCTCTTAAGTATATGTTGTGTTCGTATATGTTGTGTTTGAGTTATAAAGTTAAAGTGACATTAGCTAAGTAAAGTAATAAACTTCGGACACCTCCTGCTTATGAAAGAAAATGACAACTTTATATTATATAACATCACTTCTATAACCCTATTAAGTATTTGGCACGGCCTTGACTTGATGTTTAAATGATTTTTTAACTTGTGTGTTAAACTGAAGTAAGTTTGAAAGTGTTTGGAATGAGAAAAGTTGTTATAAGTGCATTTTAGAATTTTTTGTTTTCGAGGATTTTTACATATAAATGGGTAGATATTCTTAAGAATTTATTTCCATGGTTTTTAAGGACCTAATGCCAGTACTTACTACTAAAATTGAAAGTCTTAAGTCATTTGTTTAAGTGGTTGAAACTAGTCGCAAAGATTGTGATTTTCAATATTGTTTTAACAAGGACTTTCATTGGCATTTATAAAGGCTGTAGTAAGTTGCTTATTGTTTTAAGTGTTTTAAAATGCGATGTTTTGGTTAGATTTTCATGATTTAAATGGTTTCCAAATTATTTTCTTTATAAAATTATTCTATGGAAGTGATTACAAAATGTATTTATTATGAAAAAAATAGAAGTTTAAATACAGTTTTAACAATTATTTGCGAATTTTGAAACTAAAGTGCTGCAAAATGTAAAACATGTTTTTAATTAAACTTCTAAATTAGTTATTTTCAAGTAATATTTTACATAAATATTTAAAACCTATTTACTTGGATTGACTAGGCTTATTTTGTATATATAAGTTTTGATAAAGGCGATTGACTAGGCTTAACACTAAAAGCCGACGAGTAAACTTATATGTTTCTGAGATTCAAGAATGAGGTGTCTAGGCAAGTGTTGGAGCAACTAATGCCCAAACTTACTTGGATTTACTCTTGAACGAGGAACGGTGTAAGTTGAAATGTCATAAACGTGTTGATCTTTTTGTTTACTTACTTGTCTAAAAAGGTAACTAACTTTGCTTAAAGCTAAAATCCAGCGAAGTAGGCTTATCCATTTCTAAGAACTAAGATTGATGTTATGTAGGGATGAAGCAATAGAACTCTAACCTACCGGTCTTTCCTCTTGAACGAGGAATAGTTAAGTCGGGAATGTCAGAAACAGGTCAACAAGGTTTTTTATTACTTATTAGGAAAGTGATTAACTATGCTTAACACTAATAAGCCGATGAAGTAATCTGATCTATTTGTGAGAGTAAAGATTAATTATAAATACGGATGGAGCAATAGAGCTCTAACCTACCAGGCTTTCCTCTTAACCGAGGAATAGGTAAGTGGAAAATGTCAGAAACTTGTTAATCCTTTTAATTTCTTGTTATATATGGAAATCATTAATACTATACTTAACATTAAAAGCCAATGAGGTAAACTTTTCTATTTGTGAGATTCAAGACTGAAGTGTTTAGGCAATGTAACGACCCAGAATTTATGTCAATTAAAATTTGTATATTTAATTGATTTTAAATATTAATAAGTGAAATTAAACAGTCGAATAAATTTTATTTCGAATATCTGGATTTAATTGGATAATTAAATCGATAATTTAATATTAAAAATACAGAAATAATTGGAAATTGGGTTAAATATGATTGAAATTGATTTGTAAAATTTTATTATATCATATTGGAGTTATAATGATGTTATAGAACTTTTAAAATTGAATTTAAAGTTGATTTGTGAAAATTGAATATTTTAATATTTAATTGACGAGTTAAAATAGCTATTTTTCAAACAGTCTCGGATTTCGACGAAACTAGTTTCATCAGATCCGTAATGTGATATTATTATAAGGTTTCAAATTTCATGACAAACAGATATACCGTTTGTCTGGGGCAAGCCAAAACGCATAGAAATTTGGTTTAATCGATTTAATTTAAAATCGATTGTTTATTGCCGTAACTCGCACAGATGATTGAATTGGCTCTCGAAACCTATTCCATTATGTTCGAAACGCGGGGTAAACCCTAGAAACGCCAGTCACCGTGCGAGATTTGGAGTTCGGAAAATTTTGGATGAATAGTGTTTCGTAGAATTTTCTATATAAGGCCACAACAATTCTAATTTGCAAAAAATGAAAGAAAACCCTAGGTCAAATAGCTTCAGGCGCCTCCATGTATTCAATGGCCGAAATCATTCCACTTTCTTCCTTCTCGTTCTTCAAATCCACACACTATTTCGAGAAATTCTCAACTAGAAAACTGTAGAGCTCGTCGAGATCTACGATTCCAACGGTCAAGATCGTCATCAGAGCATTTATGGAGGCACAATAGGCCAAGGAGGTGCGCACGAACAGGCATGTTTTTCCATACCTAGGGATGACCGAGCCTGGAGTTGTCACGGCCGAAGGTCGAGCTCGTGGAGGCGCATCAGGTGGCAGCCTCTGATCGATGTATAAGTCGGCGAGGTTGAGGCGATTTGAAGCCTTAAGGGCCGTGCGTTGGGTTCGGTTTCAACGTAAATTGCCTGTAGATCACGCGTTTGGAAGAGATGACGTGCGTGCGGCTGAGATTTCTAGTGCTTGAGTTCTACGGCCCTGATTCATTTAGGTTTAAAATTATAAAAGAAATTGTAAATAAATTATAATTTAAATCGTGTAATATTTAAAATGTTGTATCTTTATCACACGAGGTCCGTTTTGGACGAAACAAGTTGCGTTGGAATCGTATAGACGAGCACTACGCTATGGAACTGGATTGGAGTCTTTTGGAGCTAGTTTGAATTTCGGGTAAAATTAAACGCGCGTTTAATTTTATTTGAAATAAAACGCTGAAACTGAACTGAAATCAAGGTGAGAACTTCTCACTCAACCGAATTGTTTCGATTTAAATTTTAAATAGTTACATTTAAAATTTCTTGAATGTACGTTTGAATAATGGTTGCTATCTATTGATTGTTAAAACAGACATTATACGCCGTATATTAAGCGGATGTTATTTATTAAAAACATATACCGCGATAATTCCATCTTGATTGGAATCGGTATTATATATGTACTTGGAGTTGATTTCCCGCATTATATAGCGGATGAGACCCTATTGCGCCGCATAATAGTGGATAATATTGTATGAATCCCATATACCGTGATATTCCGTATTGGAACGGAATTGGTATTGTGCTAACATTTGTGGATGCAGGGAAACAGGTTGAAGGGATCCAACTAGATTCCTCACCAGTATTTATTTGATTACAGATATTGTGATATTTGTTGATTATCATATTGATATATGATGTTTGGATGTCGTGATTGATTATTTGGTGTCGTTGCATCATTGGCCCTATTTTGAAGTTCTAAAAATATTAAAGGAATGATTTTCAAATTTTAAAAGGATTTTAAAGTAATTTTTGAAAGTATACGTTTTATATAAATTTTGGAATTAATTGATTTTAAATAAATAAACGTTATAATTTTAATGTTATAAAATTTATGATTTTTGAGAAATATAGTTAAAATGTGATTTTTGAAATATGGAGTTAATGAATTTTATAAAATAGTTTAAATTGAGATTTTTGGATTTTTATAAACGGTGTGTATAAAAGATTTATAAAATTGATATTTATAAATTAAAAAAATAATAGAATTATAAAACGAGTTTTTTTGCGTTAAAATGAAATAATAAATGGATGGATTAGTAAGTAATGAAATTTATTGATTTATAAATTGAGAAGTTACTAAATGAATAGATTTTGTAGAATAAGAGATTTATAGTTAAATTTACTTATAATATGGATTTTGGCGTGCAAATGGGATATGGATAAAATTTGTGAATAAAGTAATTTTTTAACTTGAAGTGTTTATAATATATAAATGTGAATTTATAAACATTGATTTATAAATTCAAGATTGATTGAATTTGATAAGTAAATTTTTATAGCTTATTAAAGAAGTATATTCACGATTTTGGGACAGTGGATAATTCGAATTTGGTTCATGATTTATATTCACGATTTTAAACAGTGAATAATATATTAAAGGAATGTTTAGGGAGTGATATTTTAAATAGAATTAAAACGACTTAAAGATGTTTTAAAATGCGTTAAGTATCGAATACATAGATTTCAACATTTACTGTTGAAACAGACGTTTTCGAGAAATAGAAGGAAATAGTGGACTATAACACTGTTGTTATAGTAAATGATTTCTGAAAGGAAATGTTTTATATAGTATTTGGATTTATATATCTATTTTAATTTTGAATCCCTATACTAGTGATTTTGGGTTTACGTAACGATGTTTTACGCAACATTCGTTTTGACCCAAATAAAGGTGTTAAGAGAATGTGTTCTTTAAAGAATGAAATATATACTTAATTTCGATTAAGTATATTGAATATTTTCCAAGTGTTGAAAATAAATAGATTTGTGAATTACTTATTAGTAAATAAGTATGGAAATGTTTTTCCAATATGAAGTGAATGTTTTGAGATTTTATCTTTTAAAGATAAATTGAAAATGAATATTAGAAATCGATTTGAAAATCGTATATTCATAAATATTTTGGAAGTGTAAATTCACTATGGAATTTATAAAAGAAAGGGAAATTTGTTTAAAAATAAACATTGATTTATTTTTGAAGCGTGGAAATAAATTTACGGATTTGGAACGTAAGTTTAAAATAAATCGGTAAGGATTTATTTGATTGATTTAAATGAACCATTTTAAATTTAAAATGGATAAATATTTGGAAGTGTTTCCGTTTAAGGAAATTGATTTGAAATTTGTTTTCAAAGATTGAAAGGTGAAAAATGATTTGAAATTTGTTTTCAAATGGTTGAAGTGTGGAAATTATATATCTAGTAAAGATATTTTGGAAAATAAATAAGTTGGAAAATAATTTGGAATTTGGTGATGTTGTGCACGACTATTGATAGTTAAATAACAGACTATCAATATTTACCTTTAAATGGTATTTGTTATGATTTGCTTGAATTTGAATGCCATACTTATTTTCAAAATAAGCGCTCACTATTCGGGTTAGCCGGGAAAGGACCTTGGGGTCGTAAAACCCATTCCGAATATGTGATACGTCGTTTCGTTGTGGATTACATTTGATAACCGGTGTTGAAGATCGGATATTTTTGAAAATGGAAGGATTACCGTCGAATGTTTCTGCATTGGCTGATCCTCGATATAGAAATTTATTACCCTTTGTGTTGGGAAGTCCGGTCGTGATTAGTGAATATCCGGATTGCAAGGACTTCTTTGTAACGGTTCCGTTCGATCCCGGAATGGACTTGTATGCATGTGTGTCTGACGTTACAATTTGAGATGTAAAGCTGGTTTCTATCAAATATTTTTCCGTTGGTGGCGGAGAATTTATTCTCTTAGCTTAACACCCTTAGAGGTTATGTAGTTGATGGTTACTAGTGATACATTCCCAAATTGGTAATGTGGCATTCGAAGTGCTGTTGAGCATTTATGATCAAAACACAGCTTTTGTATAAAGCGTGGCTTTGTGGACGAGACTTCGTCGGACCTCACAGCCCGGAAATGGTCAAAACAGGAAGGATGCAGCAAGGTTATTAGGGGGTAGCACCCCTTTAGTGTATGTCATTCCTTCTGGATAGAGGTGGTATCATGGTATGGAGACCAGATACTTAACCTATGTTGTTGCTGCAAATTTATTACTTTATGGTTGTTGGAATCGAGGATCCTCGGATATAGATCGGTTACGATCGGGGAATGACATATTCGTGTCAGTAGTTACCCAGTTTGAAGGGTAACCCGGCCTTGTGTTGGCAGAGATCTAACCGTAACGTTAGGTTCTCAGGTCGTCTTTCCAGAGGCGTACCCATGTGGCAATGGAAAGCTCCTTGGCATGACCATTTGTTGGAAATCCAAAGAAACAGTACGAGCCTTGTACGGTTTTAGTTGTAGAACATGCCATCTAATATGGTAGCTATAGTAGGCATAATATAATGGTACCTATGCTGGCTAAGATTTATATTCTACTTTCGAAATGTTTTCTACGCTATGCACTAATAATAATATCAAAAATGATTTGATTTTGCGTAGTAAGCATCTTTGACTAACATAAGAAGAAATCTCCTTCAAGTATGCGTTTGCATTGTGTGTGTGGTGGGAGGTCTTATGGTAGTTACATTTTCAAAAAGCATTGCGAATTGACTTCAAAAATTATCCTGTTGTTTGTTTTTAAAGATAAACTATTTTAAGTTCTCACACCAGACCCATGACTGACTCGGAGTTTATTGTTTCCTTTCTAAACTCTGGGTGCCCACCAATTTCCACACGGGCAGTCTAGAGTTAGGTTATCAGGATATTCTGGAATTCAAGAGTAGCTAGAGGCAAGCTGGATGGCATGGCGTATTCACTAGTATATAGTATTTCTTTTCCACATATTGTTGTTGTTTGTTGTTGTACACTCTGATGATGTAATGTAATGTGATATGATGTAATGTAATAACTGATATAGTTCTCTATTTAAAGATTATTCATTTATCTATTATATGTTGTTCCGCTGCGATTGTGAGATTCTGATATTGTTTTCTGTTTCTTTTTTTCTCTTCTTCTACCTTTCTCTTCTTCTTTAACCATAACGGTATGGTTTTCCGGCATTCGATTGCTCGGCAGTTGATACAGTGGACGTATTGATGTCAGTTTTCGAGCGTCGAAAAATCTCGATCGTTGCAGGCAAGGCTCGGAGAAACCATTGTCCAAACTTACCTGACTTCACTCTTGGGCGAGGAATAGTTGTGTTGGAATGTCAGAAACGAGTTAAGCATAAAAATTGTGATTTGTATAAGCAATCGTCTGTAGAACTTGGTACTTAACTAGTTTATACTAAACTTGACTGAATATGAACTTAGATCTTTAAGACAAAGGTTTGGAAAGATAGTAACAAGTAGGAAAATGTTTTGGGTTCGTTATGACAATGTGTTAATAGTATTCATCTTTAACCCTTTTTTATTACACGTTGGGATGTTAGTAGATCTTTAAAATAATGTTTTAAAGATACTACAAATAAGAAAATGGATGTAAATAGATTTTTAATAATGTTTTAAAGATAAGCAAAAGCAAAATGGTTTTGGTTTTGTAGTTGCAATGTTTGAGTAACATTAGCCTTAAATCTTTTGAATGGGTTTGTGAAAGTATTTAGATCCTTAAAATGGATATTTTGAAGGAAATATTAAAGTAAGAAATCTTATTGATGATTTGTGAATATACTTATACCATTTGAGATAAGTATATGAATACTTTTTGAAGTATAAAAAGAGTAAAGATACTGTTTGAAGTAGGAATTCATAAATAATGTTTTATTATAAAATAAGTTTTACTAATCAAAGGGGCTTTAATCAATAAAAGATTAATTAAACAAAAAGTGAATTAGTAGTCGCTTATGTGACTTTATCGTGCTTTGTGTGGCTTGAACGTGCTTTATTTGTTTCCTTATTTGTGGAAAACGTTTATTTGTATACTTATCACTAAAAGCTGATGAAGTAGGCTTGTCTATCCATGGGAATTAAGACTGATGTTCGTGTACGGATATGAGAAATAGAGCTCTAACCTATCTACTTTACTCTTGATCGAGGGATACTATGAGAAAAAATATCATAAATGTGATAAGTATATGAAACTTGGTTTTCATATGCCATCATTCTCATTATCACTGAATGACCAAATCGTCAATTCAGCCTTAAAGAGACTGGGATTGGTAATTGTTTTACTTACCAAACACCACTTCAAGGCAGAGATACAAGTTCTGTCTCTTGGAAGTGGATTTGTCTGAGATGCGGGAATCTATGTGGAGATTCAAGATCTGTTTAAGATGCTCGAACACATGTAGTTGTTCATGATCTATTCAAAATTTGGAAATCCTTGTGTGAATCCAAGATCTATTGAGATATGAGAATCCACGTGTGGTTTCATGATCTGTTCGAGATATGAGGATCCAGTTTGGGGTTCATGTCCTATTCGAGTGATGAAGACTCATGCGAAAGATGTTGAATGTAACCTCTACATCGGATATGGTTAAAGACAGAGTAGTATGCATGACCTGTGGTTAGCGACCCATGCCAAGATGTTATCAACTCCATATCCAGAGATACTTTTTGATTGTTGGCCAATAGGAGTTGATGATATTTGGTTCACGTTTCTTCGTGTTTATGTTCGAACACTAAGCCTCTTATGTTTACCTTATGGTATATCATATCTAGAGATATACAACGCTCGAAAAGTATTTTCTGATCCTTATTCATGGAGTTTGGATTTGGCTTCTCTGAAGAGATCTCCTCGGAAAAATCCATAATGCAAACGTTCCTTGTCGAATTTGATTGTACTCCTAATATGTTGTTGAATGTAACCCATGTAACCATTATAGCTATGTTATAATAATTTAGATTCTACACCCTAGACGTTATTTATTATATCACCTTATGTACCAATTAGATGGTGGTTCTTTTGAGGGAATAATTGCTATAGCATTCCATTCGGTCTTTAAAGTACTATTATATGTTGATCGCATATTTCTTGAGTTTCTCATACAAAAGTTATGTCTGACACTTGGTTTTTGTTTTTTTTTAATTCCTCACGTGCTCTTTCAAGTAGTTAGAGAAAGACACGTTTTCATAGATGTTCGTTGGAGCTCAAGAAGATGAGTTGGATGTTTCACCTATCGTAGCATTCTTAATTCTGTTATATTACTATATTGTACATATCAGCATTTATGAGGACATGTTATAACTATACAAGCTGATGATGGTACTTAGGTTTTGTAACTCCGAAATTTTTGTATCAGAGTAACCCTTTGTACCGTTCCTTTGATATTATATGTTATCATTCCATTGTGAGATTCTGATATTGTGTTCGTTCTGCCTTGTTTTATTTCGTTTTCTTTTTTACTTTACCCTAATAATTTGTCTTTCCGGCACTTGGATGCTCGGCACACGAATACCGTGGATGTATTCATGTCGACATTCGGGGGCCAAAAGGGCGTATCGTTACACTCCATATATGTAGAAATATGAGATAACTCCATCCAACTTATCCTCCAAACAGTTACTACGTCACTTAGACCTGTTATCTAGTCCACTCATTTAAGAGTACCCAAGATAATAAGATGCAAAGTATAAAACTTGGGTCAGACAATGGTTTGGTTTGAGCGGTAAATGAGTGTCACAATACTAAATAGGGAAATATGGTAAGGAATAAGAGTATGCGAACCAACCAGACCTATCCCTTCAATTAAAGATATAACATATAACACTATATTATGCTACTCTACATTATCATAAAGATATACCACAAACCAAATAAAGGATATCAGTCTTCTAGGTAGTCTTATCTCCGATACCTACTTTACCTAATACCTATGAGGGATAGCCTACTAAGAGAATAACCAAAGCAACCACAGCATCCATCAAATAATCATAACAGTCACTCCATGTTCTCTGAATATATGATAATTAGTATGACCTCCGAGCCACGGACTAATGGAAATATCGTTTCTCTGTTGTACTCTCGTATCTCGCAACCTAAAGCATGATATGTGTCTCACAGCCCAAAGCTAAACACTAGATTCAAAGCTATAGGTGTAACAAGTCCCTTCATTGACGCATGGACGTCCCCACTTGCAATACCCCTACTTCGAATACAATAGAAACTCTCCAAGTCATCAACGATTCCTTAGCACATACGCTCGAGCCCCTCTTTGATCCATTTAGATACCGAGCTCTTCTAGATCAATCCAGTTTCCATTATTCATAAGAAACCCTTCCACATTCTTCGATCACACGGCACATCCCTTTTACGAGCCGCCATATTTGGAACCTACTCCCAACACTAGCCAACATCCAAGGTCCATAGGTTTTCAACATGTTGTTATATCATTATCCAACCTGATACAAACAAGCCAACACCCCCAAGCATAATCTGCAGGACCAATACTTCACCTTCAAAAAGTATCATCTCATTTGGGCTTAACCCTAGAACTCGGTATTTCACCTCTCTACTCAGCACGACCTCTCCACTTAGCCAATCTACGGCTAAGTTTTCTTGCACTCATTCCTTACTTCTAGTACTCTTTTCCTAGATGCTTTGACCCCAACTTCTCTACAAAAATCAAGTCGTCATAGAACAGGTCCTCTCTTCAACAAATTCTACTTCATATTCTAGAAATAAGTCGTCATATTCTCCAATAACCAATCACCTACCCTCACCTTAGGCAACTTGTACTAGCAATACTCTTGCTTTCCCAAAATATCACCGACTTGTTGGACCAACCCACAGAACTCGATGCCAAACTCTCATGTCAGTGGTAACTTTTGTGCTTAGAAAATCTAGATCTGGGACTTGAACACTAACCTCCTCTCATACTCTAGAGCTTCTCGCCGAGTTTCATCCAATTTCGACCAATTTTTCCTCCAATTTGCTCAATTGTCTGACCTAACTTTCTAGTCAATCACAACACTAGCAAACAACATCAAATCATATCATCCAACATAGAATAACAAGTAATTTTATCCAATCAAACATGCAATCCATTAAAATAAGACAAATAAGCCAATTTCTAATATAAATCTACATATAACATGAATAAAGAGCATGATCTAGGGTAATTTCTAATCAATCTAAATCATAAACATGGTTTAACATTTAACTAAAGTTGGAAAAGGTTTTATGGCCAAAAATCGATTTTAAACAAGTTAAATCCTACGATTGTACCATTTAATTGTAAATATACATAGTATATTGAGAAGGCATAAGCCACTCACCAATTATCAAATTCAACCAATTTGTGCGTAGATCTAATCCGAAAATCGACAAAAAGCACTCCAACTCAAGCAAATCAATGATCTATACCTTTTAATTGAGAATCTAATCTCTAGTCGGCAATCTAGTTTGATTTAGAGAGAAATTTAGGTGATTTTGGATGAAATTAGGATGGATATAGGGTTGATTATGGTTTACACCAAATTTAGAATGAGAAGGAAAAGTTTTAACTTGACTCTTCGGCCCCTTATTTATAGTATTTTCTAATTAGATTAATGATCCCACTAATGAGCTTAATTAATTACACGCTAATCCTGGTCAGCGACTTTAAAAACTTAAAACATGCATAACTTTCTAACCCTAAATCCATTTTGCAGTTATGACAATTTATGGAATGGGAAACCATTATCCTGAATCAATGGAACTGGTTTAAGACCCTGATTCAACTCCAATCAGAAGTCATAGCCCAAACAAGATTTATAAGGTCAAAATGGTTATATAGAAATTCATAAAATCATAGGGGTGTAAAATTTCCCTAAGAGTCATATCCCAAAATTATAGAATCATGCGACCTCATACGAATAAAATAAAAATATTTTACGACCTTCGATATGTAAAATATGAGTCGTTACATCCCCCCCATTAGGAATTTCGCCCTCGAAATACCCGAACAAGCCAAAGTATAAGCAACCATAGTCATCCTCCATGCCTATCAATCATAAACAACCACAATCATCCTAAACAACCAGTCATGCAATCAATAGTATATGTGACCTATCCTAGCATAGGGAATACCGACCTATCAAATATAGCACACAACGATGAAAGTAAAAACGATAAACGATGGGTCTTACCATTCAAAGAGCTTCGAATAAGAAGTTCTCATACTCTCTTCCATCTTCCATGTACAATCGTCCTCACTTCCGCTTCATTGCACCTTAACTAGCTTCATCTTTTTTTCCAAACCTATTTCATGTCGTTCCCAACAATACAAAGCAACCTACGAGATATAGAAATTTTTATTTCTACCTTAGCATCTTATAGCTAATTCGGTGTGATCATCACACCTAAGTCATGTACAAACTTCCATAGATAAGAGATATAAAAAAAACATTATGCACGCTCACCGTCTTCTGAGGTAAGTCGACCCTATATGCTAGCTTCTCAATTCTCTTGACTATCGGGGAAGTATCTATGAATCTCGGTGCCAACTTCACCTTTCTACCAGATTGAACTACATTCTTTAGAGGAGAAACATTTACAAACACCATGCCTCCAATAGAAAACTCTAACTCCCTTTGCCTTTTATCCGTGTAGCATTTCTATCGATCCTGAGCAGCTTTTAATCGTTGTGAAATGACCTCCATCTTCTTCGAAGTCTCTTTAATCAGATCTAGCCTTAAGTATCAGTTCTCACCCGATTCCCACCAACATGAAGGAGTGTTACATGGTCGACCCTACAATGCTTTAGACGAAGCCATAAAAATACTTGATTGATAACTATTGTTGTATACAAACTCCACTGAATGCAAATGATCATCCAGCGATCCACCAAAATCTATAATGTATCCTCGCAAGAGATCTTCCAATATACAATTTACTCTTTTGGTCTGCCCATCCATTTGCAGGTGATAAGCTATACTAAGATGCAGCTTTGTTCTTAACGCTTCTTGTAAACTCTTCCAAATCCCATTTGTGAATAATGGTCTTGGCCTCTCACAATGCTTATTGGCATACTGTGATATCGTACTATCCACTTTACATACAACTCCACCATCTTGGATGCCGTTCTACTTGAGTTGACAAATATAAACCTTGCACTCTTGGTCAACCGATCTACTATGACCCAAACGCCATCTTACCCCACTGGAGTCCTCGACAATCTATCAATAAAATCAATCAATACAAGTTCCCATTTCCATTCAGGAATCTCTAATGGTTGCAACAATCCACTAGGTTTCTTCCGCTTTACCTTCACTAATTGACAATTTATACACTTCGAGATGAATGCCCCAACATCCCTCTTTATACCTTCCCTGTAGTACGTCCGCTTCATATGTCGGTATATCTTGTTACCACCTGGATAAAGGTCAATCTGGAATAATGACACTCTCTTAGAACTTCTTCTCTCAATTCATCAACATCAAGAACAAATAATTTTCCATCCTTATCAAGCCAACATTCTCGGTCGAGTTCATATTGCTTCACATATTTAGACTCCACTTCTTCTATCTTTGTTATGATCTCCGCTATACTAGCATGACTAGTACCGATCCTTTTAATTAGAGTTGGTCTAATTGACAAGCTCGCCAACATTTCAGGTTATAACAAGCAGTAAGGCCTAAAATCAAATCCATCAATATACTCTATCTGCTTCCATTGGAAGAACATTGATTCTAACCTAGCATGTCTACTACTCAATGCATCGGCGATTGCATTCCCTTTTCCTAGAGTATAGGAAATACTAAAATCATAAGAGGCCAAGAATATAACCATCATTACTGTTGAAGGTTGAGATCCCTTTGAGAGAAAGGATACTTCAAGGATTTATGGTTCGTAAACAAATTTTTGGGAAAATTTTGTTAGCGACAAAACGATTTCAAATTGGAAACTGAAATAAATTAGTGGATGAAACTAATTTAAAATAATAATATGAATTAGTTATAAATGGAAGATAAAATTCAATATTCAGGATTGAAGATAAATTGAATTCATAAGGAAATGGGAAAAACTAATTTGAATAGAAGTAGATATGAAAACTTATGTAAGGAAATGTATAAAATGATTTTAAAAGCTATGATTGGATATTATTGCTAAGTAGGATATGCAGGTATTATAAAGGAAAGGGAAAATTGGTTTTGATTTCAGAAAATAAATTTAAATTTCTCGACAAAAAGGTATGTGTTTAAATTTCTGTATGAAATTTGATTGGGTTTTTGATCTAGCCACTTAGCCTTTTGTTTTCTTTTGGAATTTGGGACCCCGTAGAGGCATTTTGTAGTTGTACCGAGCTAGCCGCGCAAAGGAGACGCTGGCGAAATTTTTCAAAAACTTAGGGAGTTAGAAAAATTTTGAGAAATTTTAAAAATTTAAAACTTGATTTTGAATTATAATTTGAACGGTTGAATAAGTAAAGTTATTTGGGAACTAGGGGAAAGTTTGGAAAGTTAGTAAGATGGGTAGTGTGTCTTTAATAAAGATTGTTGGGTTGTTGTTAAAAACTGTTTGGTTTTGGAAAATAGTAATGGGTATTGGATCATTCTTCTTAACTAGCAATTTCGGGGATGTAATTCTTTTAAGAGGGAGGAATGTGACGACCTGGGTTTTTCAGCGTTGAATCTGGAATATTTAAATGGTTTTAAATATAGAAATTGAATTATAAATTGGTTTTGGATATGGAAAACTTGGATTTATCTATTCAGAATGTAGATATAGCAATTTGTTGAATAATATAATTATTCGATTCAATAATTAAAGATTGAGTAAAATATTTAATCTTGAGCTTCGAGCTTGTTAAAAATATTTTAAAGGCTTGTGAAATTTATCTTGTTAGTACTGAAGATAGTAAATTGTTAAAATTGAATTTGAAAGTGTTTCGTTAAGTTTCGAAATTATATCGTTTAAATTGGCATTTAAAAATAGCCTTCCGAGAAACAGTCTCGGAATTCAACGAAACCAGTTCTAATGGGTCCGTAATAGTGTTTTATTATCGGATTTCAATTTTCGTAATGTTTGGATTGTTGTGTGGGCGTACGATATATAAACGCGCTGAATTTATATCGAAAATTTAATTTAATAACTGGGTCCAAAAAGCTATCTTCTCCATACGATCAAATTAGGACTCGGAACCTTTTCCATTGCGTTCAGAATAGGGGTATAACATTATAAACGCCTAGCGGTATGCCTCGATAGGAGTCCGAGATTTTTAGCTGTAAAATCGAGACAATTTGGAATTTTAGAATAATATATATTTATATTTGACTTGACCTTTAATTTCCCGTCAGCCGTTATTCTGTCTTCTTTCAAATCACTATGCACTCATCCAAACATGCAACATTCTCAGACACGCTACGTTCACATCTCCTTCTCATTTAAATTAACTGTGCAGAGCTTTTGGTTCAAATGGAAATGGTTCATTCTGTTAATAAAAAAAAAAGAGTTTAAAATGGCATTCGATCCTCTTTCCATTTCAAAATAAAAACACTCCGCATTCTCTTTGAATTCAATCGGGGTAGGGAAGTCGCGATGAAGGCATGCTCGCGCAAGCGGAAAAAAAGGGGTGTCTAAGGTGAGGCGATTTGGGAGATAGCGATTGCGACTTCCTCCTTAACTTCCCTAGATGATTCGATCTGCAGTTGTTATCATGCGCGCATGGATTAGAGGGGGTCGATGACTTCAATTTCGCTTTGGGGTAGAGGCGGTTTCAAAGGCATGGGTTGGTGCTCTCCGCTCGAGATGGGGTTTCATGCTCAAGGCAATAAGGAGAGTGTGCGATTGATGGCGGCATGTGATGCGATCATGTTTTGCAATCGAAGCTAGGGCTTGAGCTGGTGGTATCGAGGGGGGAAACAACATTCGTGGGTCGAGGAAGTTAGGCCGCGTTCGAGTTGGGGCACGTAATTGGACGAAGCCATGGCGACAGTCTCTGGTGATAGTCGGTTCGTTGGAAGGGAGCGTAGGCTGGGCAGTTCGACGGGGAAGGCTCGAGGCCTGGTTCGCATCTTCCAGTAAGGTATAGGATGTATAATTTGGACAGATCTATTATAGTTCATAGATATAGCATTTCATCCTTTGTTTAAATTAAAAAGGAGACGAAATTCATGTTTGCCTTGCTTTTAAATTTTTAACATATGTAAACAGAAACATAAAACAGATTAAGGGTTTTGAAAAATTGTTAGCTTATAAACTTATATATAAACTTATAATTAGCTTATAAACTGTTAGGAAGTAAAATTATTTTCTGTTCGTGTAGTTAACTATTTCAAACACCTAAATTCAATGTTGCTTAACTTTATAAACTCGGACGTAAATTTATTGATTTATTATTCTAATTAACAGTAAAGTACTTTCAAAGTTTTGGTAAGGCTATGAACCTAAATTTTAAACGAAAAGGGATTTTTTACGGTAGTTTAAACTCATGGATAATGTTAATAAATCCGGAAATCTTATTATAAGGTTTTAAAAGGGGAATTATCAATTGAGTAAAATTGTTAGTTAATTAAATAATTAATGATAAGTGATTATTCAATTAGTTTATAAATCATCTAATGTTTATACAAGGTTTTAAATCCCGAAAGCAAGCCAGTTTGGAATGGATTGCAAACAACAAAATAAAAGGTGAGTTAATCTCACTTTTCTAGATTTATTATTTAAATTTAAATGGTTAAATTTAAATAATTGGTTGAATGATTGATTTGATTTGATGTGCTATATTATATATAGTAGTATATAGTATATTGGAGTGATTGATTTCCCGCATTATATAACGGATGAGGCCCTATGCGCCGCATAATAACGGATGATATTATATTTAAAACCCATATACCGCGATTTTCCACCTCGAAGTGGAATTGGTATTTTATATTGTGCTAACATCTGTGGATGCAGAGAAACAGGTTAGAGGGATCCAACTGGATTCCTTAAAAAAATTATCTAGATTATTTAATATTCCGTGTTATGAATATTTGATATTCTATGATGAATATTATTGATAATTGGAATATTGAATGCTATGGTTTACTTGGATATAGTTCAGTTCACTGAGTTATCAAAATATATAGAATTGGATTTTGAAAAGCAATAAAAGAGTGAATTTTTAAGTAAAATAATTATAGAAAATTTGAATAAATTTAAGAATGAATTGGAAAAGAATAAAACTGAATTTAAAATCCTAATAAATAAGTTCCGAGTATGAAAAGGAGATTTGAATAAACAGAGTAATAATGAATTTTAAAAACTTAAGTGATATTATTTAAAGGCATAAAGAATTTATTTTAAATTTAAAGGATTTAAATTTATTTCAAAGGAAAAAAAGAAATTTATGAAATACGAAACGGGTAATTTTAGTTAAAAAGATTTTAAATCATAATTGAGAAATAAAATCTGAATTCTATGGATTTTGAAACAAAATTGAGTAAGAAAAGAAATTAATTTCAAATGGAGTAAATTGGAAATCAATTTTGAAATTGATTCAAGTGTCTGAGATTGGAAATTTAAAGGAGAATGTGACTATGGAATTTATAAACTGGGTTTATACAAGTGAGGTAATATATCAATAGATATTTGAAAGAATAAATTCACGATGGGAATCTATTAAAGGAATGAGAAAATTATTTAAAAATAAATAGTGATTTATTTTTTAGAGGATGTGGAGAGAAGTATATTTCCCTAGATAGCAAAGTACGTTTCAAAGTAAAATTTTCAATATAAGTTATGTTGTTTTAAAAAGCATGTTTAGAAAATTAATATGTCTAAATGTTTAAATTCTAAAGTAAGTATTTTTTTTTTCAAATCTATTATTGTAGTAATTATTTAAAGGTGACTTGGTATTCTGTTTTAAAAGAGAAAATCTAGTTTTATATTTTATAAAGTAACCTCATTTTAAATATTCCTAAAGTATATATTTTTAATTAAGTATTGTAGTAGTTTTCAATTTAAATGTTAAAGTATATTTTAAATAAAGTGTTTTAAACTTATTTTAAAATCTAAAGCTTTGTACTTGGTGTTTTCAGTGGAAATAAATATTTGAGAATTTGTTCCATGAGAAGAGTTGGGTTTGAGAACTATTTTCAAAAGGGTTTGAAAATGGAAATATATCTTGCAAAGATATTTTTGAGGAAAATAAATAGTGTAGGAAAATATTTATGGTTGATGGATGTTTGTGTATATTGATTGATAGTTAAATAACCGACTATCAATATTGGCCAATGCGCTGATCGTTTAGAAGAGACCGGGATCAGAATTTATTTCTCGAAAACCACTTTGATCCAGTTTGTACGTTTTCATGAGGAAGACGAGTTCAAAGTCGAAGATGGAGCAGTGAAGTGTAAGGGATAGTCGCTACTAATTCTGAGGATGATTCCAAAATGGATGTAGTAGGAGTAGTGCCTTCGGTTCTATTCGAAGCCGAGACGGACTTGTATGGATGAATGCTTTCAGAACATCGTCAGGTGGACGATGAGCATTCTAAGTGAAACGATCTAAAAAGTTAACGCTTAGCCTCAAGCCTCATCAATCGGGAATGGCAGAAAATCAAGGGTTATGCAGTAAGGCTAAGTGGGTAGCGCCCATTAGGGTGAGGTCATCCTTGTCTAGATGTCCCTTTTTATTCGGCTTAGTGGTGCGGTTGCTGATCCCAACCGTAGGGTAATCTTACTCGGGATTATCCTGTAAGGGGTAGTGCTAGTCTTGTGTTGCAGAGGATCGGGAGTGGTCCTCGGTACAGTGATCTAGGCCACGTACTGTAACAGGTGGTACCCTAGTGCCTAGTCATTAGTTGGAAATCCATTCTCCCTACGCACCTTTTTCGAGTTTTGTTTGTATTACCCACTTTGTGGCTAGTAGCTGGAATTTAATCATGTAACAATTTCGGCTATTTTATTAAGTATTTATAAATAGACCCTATATAATATCAGAGGAATTTTGATAAAAAGTGTTTTAGCTATCGTAAGGTAAAAACACGACATGTTTATTCGTGGCGTGGTCTTACCAGATGCTTTTGTTTTCAAAAGAAATTTGAAACTTTAATAATCAATTTGAGTATGGTTTTCTCACACTGGTTTTCCAGACTTACTCGGGTGTTATTTAACTATAATGCTCGGGTCAGACCGAGTATTATAGGATACAGGGAAGGACGATGTGGAGCTCAGGAGACGAGTTGGATAGCGATACGTACTTCCGTACTTGATTATTATTCCGTTGTGTATTCCAATTGTGAGGACATGTTATGATTACTATCCAGTTGTGTGTCATGTATACTCTGATGATGTAATGTATAAACATATGTATATGTTTTCCTGTAAAGATCATTATTATCTATTATATTTTATTCGCTGTGATGGTTAGATTCTGATGTTGTTTTCTATTTTCTTCTTCTACCTCTTCTTCTTTAACCCAAATGGTTCGTATTTCTGTTCATCTTGAATTGATTGATGTAGAATAGTGTTGACTCAAGGGGTATGGAACTGCGGGTCGTTACAGCTCAAATCTTCTCCCAATAGATAGTGCCTCCATATCTTCAAAGAAAAAATGATCGCCGCCAACTCCAAATCATTAGTAGGATAATTCCTCTCGTGTGGCTTTAGTTGTTGACTAGCATAAGCAACAACTTACCCTTTCTGCATCAACACCGCACCTAATCCATTACTACAAGCATCGGTATACACTGTCAACTCTTCATTCCCACTTGAAATGGTCAACACTGGTGCACTCATCAACCTCTCCTTCAGACTCATAAATGCATGCTCATACTTCACATCCCATACAAAAGTATGATTTTTCTTCATCAAATTGGTCAACGGAGCCGCTACCTTCGAGAAATCTTTTAGAAGCATCTATATTATCCCACCAATCCTAGAAAACTTATCACATCTGTAGCATTCTTAGGTCAATTCCAACCTTGGACCGCTGCTACCTTCGTAGATCCACTACTATATCCTATCCCGAAATGACATGGCCCAAAAATCTCAATTCTTCTCTCCAGAAGTAACACTTGGAGAACTTCACTCTCAACTTGCGCTTCCTCAATACCTCTAGCACATCCTCAAGTGCCTCTTGTGCTCCATTTTAGTTCTAGAGTGGATCAGAATATCATCCACGAACACGAGCACAAGCTTATATGACGGGTCTTTAAAAACCTGATTCATGAGATCCACAAAATATGTTGGAGCATTGGTTAACCCAAATGGCATCACCAACCACTCATAGAAACCCGACGGCGTACGAAATGCGATAATAGGCACACTTTCATTTGCTACTCTCAACTGGTGAAATCCCATTGCCAAATCCATTTGGGAGAATACCTTCACACCGTGCAGCTGATCGAACAAGTCATCAACGCATGGAAGTGGATACTTGTTCTTCTTCGTCACTTTATTCAGCTCACGATAATCCACACATAACCTTAAAGAGCCATCTGCCTTTGTTGCAAATACTACAGGTGCGCTCCACTTAAATATGCTTCTCTGAATGAACTCTTTCCTAAATAGGTCATTTACTTGCACATCCAATTCCTTTTGCTCTTTGGATTCCATACGCCTCAAAGGCATAACTATCGCCAAGTGTATCCGAAACTCGATCTTTCTATGCAGTGGCAGTCTGGTCACTTCCTCGAAAACATCTGGATACTCTCTAGCGATAGGCATAGATTAGAATCCCTCTTGTGGAACCTCAAGCGAATATAGAAAGCTAACCGTCACCCTATCCTCTGGTGGGCAGCCAACCAGTACTGTTCGCCTATCCACATCTCCGATTATTACCAACAGCTTCTCCCAATCCACTATAGCTGCATACTTCCTAAGCTAGTCCATACCGAAGATAATGCCTAATCCAAAAAATTCAAAACAAAGCAATAACAAACCAAAGAACATCCATGACTTGATAAAACTAAGCTACGACGAACCACGCAAAGACTAGCCTCCAAAAGGGTTCGTCATGATTAGTCGTCGGTCTACTATCTTAGGTTCCAATCCCAATCTATCTAATATGTCACTGTAGATGAATGAATGAGAAGCATTGGTATCAAATAAAATTCGAATGGGTACATCACCAATAAAAAGCATACCTTGAATGGCGACTCCTTTCCCCTTCTCCATCGCCGATGAAGCACTAAACCAAGTAAGGACTACGCCCAAAGCATGTGCCTTCACCACCCGCTTATCTTTTACCGGTTCCGAACAGTTCTTCTTCAAATGCCCAAGCTTGTAGCAATTGTAACATTTCCACTTCTCACTCATCTTGCAATCTTTAATCAAATAACTCTTATTTGTTGCATCCAAAGTAGGTAGGTTTCCGTTTACCCTTCTTTTTGCCACCCTTTCCATGGGAATGGTTTCTCTTTCCATTTCACTTATTCTTGCCTTCACTGCCTTGCTACGATTTTGGTTTCTCTTTCTCAGTGGAAATAACAATAGTAGTGCTAACCTTAGGGTACAAACTCTTATGGTGAAGCGCCTTCTCTATAAGCTTCTCAAATGGCTCATCTATATGGTCCGCTATCTTTTCTCCAAGTAGTCTTCCAGACCAATGATGAATTTCTCATCTTCCTTAATGGAGCATCAATCAACGACATCCCATACTTAGACAAGCTTCAAATTTTGCTACATATTCAGAAACTTTCATCTCTCGTTGGTTGAGATTGGAAAATTTTCTATATAGAACTGACTTTCGAGTAGCTGGAATAAAACTCTCCTCGAAACTTGCCTTGAACCGATCCTAGCCAAAGTGATCCACTAGAGTAGAAATAATAACAGCATTCCACCCATTCATGGCTAGACCCTGAAGCTTTCTCGAAGAAACTTTCTTTTAATAACATCTTCCACTTTCATATCATCGAAGATGCGCTCACAAGTATCCAACCAATCTTGCACTTCTGTGGCCAACTCCATCCTATGAAAGGTCTTCTGTCCAAGAGTAGAATAATCTTTGCTAAGCTTGCCAAAATCAACCCTAGGTGCTTGCACTGGAGCACATCTTTTCCTCACCACTCCAGGAGCATTCCTCATCATATTAGCCGTCATAGCATTGACGATGGATTGGATATTAAGTGTAGAAGCTCCTGATCCGCTCCTTCCTCTACTCTTGAAGCAGAACTCCTCACAGTGTTCCTTATATGCCGGCTCATTCTTGTGTGTAATAAGAACGATCGGTCTCTCATAAAGAAAACTATGTGCATAGTGCTCATGTGCATGCGCTTATACTATATAATATATTATTATATAGCTGTGAAAACCAAACTTATAACAAGTACGCACTCTTACTTACATATATATACACTCGATCTAGTCTAAGGCGATAACACCATGCCTATCTCTACTTGTTTATGGTATCAACTCCAGTTAATCGTGTAACCAAAGATTTGAAACCAAATGTGACGACCTCCCTATACCACCAGGACTAATAGTATATAAATTGTGCATTGCTATCGTGCTCGGTAGATATAGGACGATCATCAAGATTGAGATAAACCATTATAGCATATAACCTGTCGTATATCTCAAAACGCAAGGAGAAAATATAATGTCACATATGCAATAGAAGAGATCGTAAAAACAATTTGAACATACCATCATCATCAAAGTATAATATCCACAGAGTTATACATCAATAATAGAGTTTATACAATGGGAAACAAACACAAAAATTGTATCAAATACAAATAGTACGCAGTCACTGCTATGGCTCCCCCGTGCTGCATAGCGTAATAAGTATAGACTCCATACATGTATATAATCGACATAGCTACATCTAACTCATCCTCTGTATAGCTACTGCGTCACCTAGACCTATTATCTATCTATTCATTTAAGAGTGCCCAAGATAATAAGAGGAAAGACATAAAACCTTAGTCAGACAACATTCTATTGCGAGCGGTAAATGAGTCTCAAAATACTAAACAGGGAAATATCGTAAAGAACAAGAGTACACGAATCATACTTGACCTGTCCCTGCAATCAAAGAGTTAGCATACAACCCTATAATATGCTACTCTACAATATCATAAAGATATACACAAACCAAATAAAGGATATCAGTCTTTCAGGTATTCCTATCTCCAATACCTACTTTCCCTAATACCTAAGAGTGATAGCCTACTAAAAAGAACAACCAAAGAAAACCATAGCATCCATTAAATAATCCAAACAACTTGTCTATATGCTCTGAATATATGATAACTCGTATGACCCCCAAGCCAGCAACTAATGGAAATCCTGGTTCTTAGTTGTACTCTTGTATCTCCTATCCTAAAGCTGGATACATGCTCGCTGTCCAAAGCTAGACAATATACCCAAAGCTACAAGTCTAGGGTATACAGGTTCCTTCATTGATCCATGGGCGTCACCACTTACAATACCCCTACTTTGAGTACAACTGAAAATTCTCCAAGTCAACAACATTTCCATAGCACATCACTCGATCCCATCTATGATCCATTTGGATACCGAGCCCTTCTTACTCAATCCAGTTTCCATTATACATGAGGAGCCCTTCCATATTCCCCGATCTCACGACCCATCCCCTTTACAAGCCACAATCTTCAAAACCTACCCCCAACACAAGCAAACATCTAAAGACCATAGATTTTCATCATGCTATTATATCATCACCCAACCTGATACGAGCGAGCCAACATCTCTAGCACGATCTACAGGACCTCTACTACACCTCTTAGAAGTTTCATCCTATTTGGGCTTAACCCTAGAACTTAGCACCGACCTCTCTACTCAGCAATGAACCTCATCACTTTGCCAATCTATGGCTGAATTTTCTTCCACTCATTCCTTGCTTCTAGTACTCCATGCGCAGATGCTTTGACCCCAACTTCTTTACAAAATCAAGTCGTCATGAAACAAGTCCTCACTTCAAAGAATTCTACATAATATTCCTTAACCAAGTCGTCATATCCTCCAACACTTAGCCAATCACCTACCCTAACCTTAGGCAACCTCTACTGGCAATACTCTTGCTTCCCCAAAAAACCACCGACTTGTTGAACCAACCCACAAAATCGATACCAAACTCTCATGTCGGTGCTAACTTCTATGCTTAGAAAAGCTAGATCTAGGACTGGAACACCAAGCTCCTCTCATACTCCAGCGCTTCTTGCCAAGTTTCATCCAATTCGACTAATTTTGCCTACAATATTCTCATTTGTCTTACCTAACTTTCTATATAATCACAATGCTAGCAAACAACATCAAATCATATCATCCAACATAGAATAACAAGTAATTTTATCCAATCAAACATGCAATCCATCAAAATAAGACAAACTAGCCAATTTCTAATATAAATCTACATACAATGTGAATAATAAGCATGAACTAGGGTAATTTTTAATCAATCTAAATCATATACATGGTTTAACATTTAATTAAAGTTGGAAAGAGTTTTATGGCCAAAAATCGATTTATAACATGTTAAATCCTATGATTCTACCATATAAACGTAATGATGCATAGTATATTGAGAAGGCATAAACCACTCACTAATTACCAAATTCAACCAATTTGTGTGTAGATCTAATCCAAAAAGCGAAAAAAGCACTCCAACTCAAGCAAATTAATGATTTATACCTTTTAATTAAGGATCTAATCTCTTATCCGCAATCTAGTTTGATTTAGATAGAAATTTAGGTGATTTTGGATGAAATTAGGATGGATATAGGGTTGATTATGGTTTAGACCTGATTTAGAATGAGAAGGAAAAGTTTTAACCTGACCCTTCAGCCCCAATTTATAGTGTTTTCTAATTAGATTAATAGTCTCTCTAATAAGCTTAATTAATTACACACTAATCCTAGTCAGCAGCTTTAAAAATTTAAAACAAGCGTAACTTTCTAACTGTAAGTCCGTTTTTCAGTTATGACACTTTGCGGAGTGGGAAACCATCATCCTGAACCAATGAAACTGGTTTAAGACCCTAATTCGGCTCAAATCAGAAATCTTAGCCCAAATAAGATTTCCAGAGTCAAAATGGTTACAGAGAAATTCGGGGAAAATCATAGGGCTATAAAATATCCCTAAGAGTCATACACCAAAATTATAGAATCATATGACCTCCTACGAATAAAATAAAAATATTTTACTATCCTCCGATATGTTAAATATGGGTCATTACATCCCCCTATTAGGAATTTCACCCCCGAAATACCCAAACAAGCCAAAGTATAAGCAAATATGGTCATCCCCCATGCCTATCAATCATAAGCACTACCAATCATCTCAAATAAGCAGTCATGCAATCAATAGTATGGGCGACCTTTCCTAGTATAGGGAATACTGGCCTATCAATTATAGCATACAATGTTGAAAGTAAACACGATAAACGATGGGTCTTACCATCCAAAGAGATCCGAATAAGAAGTTCTCATGCTCTCTTCCATCTTTCATGTACAATCGTCCATACTTCTGCTTCATTGTACCTTAACTAGCTTCACCGTTTTTCACCTAAGTTGTTTCATGTTGTTCCCAACAATACGAAATAGCATACGAGATATTGAAACATCTAGTTCTACCTCAGCATCTTATAGCTAATTCGCTGTGATCATTGCGCCTAAGTCATGCACAAACTTCCATAGATAAGAGATATAAAAAACATCGTGCATGCTCGCCATCTTTTGAAGTAAGTCGATCCTATATGTTAGCTTCTCAATTATCTTGACTATCGGGGAAGGACCTATGAATTTTGGTGCCAACTTCACCTATCTACCGGATAGAACTAAATTCTTTAGAGGATAAACCTTTACAAACACCATACCTCCAACAGAAAACTCTAACTCCTTTTGTCTTTTATCCGCGTAGCATTTCTATCGATCATGAGTAGCTTTTAATCATTGTTGAATGAACTCCATCTTCTTCGAAGTCTCTCTAATCAGATCTAGCCTAAGTATTAGTTTCTCACTCGCTTCCCACCAACATGAAGGTGCGTTACATAGTCGGCCCTACAATGCTTTATACGAAGCCATAACAATACTCGACCGATAGTTATTATTGTTTGCAAATTTCACTAAATGCAAATGCTCATCCAGTGATCCACCAAAATCTATAATGTATCCTCGCCAGAGATCTTTCAATATACGAATTACTCTTTCGGTCTGCCCATCCGTTTACAGGTGATAAGCTGTACTAAGATGCAGCTCCGTTCTTAACGCCTCTTGTAAGCTCTTCCAGAACCCACTAGTGAACAATGGGTCTTAGCCGCTCACAATGATTTTTGGCATACCATGATATCGTACTATCCATTTACATACAACTCCACCAGCTTGGATGTCATTCTACTTGACTTGACGGATATAAACCTTGCACTCTTGGTCAACTGATCTACTATGACCCAAATGCCATCTTACCCCGCTCGAGTCCTCGATAATCTATCAATAAAATCAATCGATACTAGTTCCCATTTCCATTCAGGAATCTCTAATGGTTGCAACAAACCACTAGATTTCTTCTGCTCTACCTTCACTAATTGAGAGTTTATACAGTTCGAGATGAATGGCCCAACATCCCTCTTTATACCTTCCTAGTAGTACGTCCGCTTCATATTTTGGTATGTCTTGTTACCACCTTGATGAGTGGTCAATCTGGAATGATGACACTCTCTTAGCACTTCTTCTCTCAATTCATCAACAACAAGAACAAATAATCTTCCATCCTTACGAAGCCAACCTTCTCGGTTGAGTTCGTATAGCATCATGTCTTTAGACTCTACTCCTTCTATCTTTGTTATGACCTCCGTTAGCGTAGCATCCCATTTCTAACTAGTACGTATCCTTTTAATTAGAGTAGGTCTAACTGACAAACTTGCCAACATTTAAGGTTATAACAAGCACTAAGGCCTAAAATCAAATCCAGCAATATAGTCTATCGCATCCATTACAAGAACATTGCTTCTAACCCAACATGTCTACTATTCAATGGATCGGCGACTGCATTCCCATTTCCTGGAGTATAGGAAATACTAAAATCATAAGAGGCCAAGAACTCTAACCACCATTACTGTTGAAGGTTGAGATCCCCTTAAGAGAAAAGATACTTCAAGGATTTGTGGTCTGTAAACAACTTAAACCTTTCTCCCAATAGATAGTGCCTCCATATCTTCAAAGCAAAAAACGATCGCCGCCAACTCCAAATCATGAGTAGGATAATTCCTCTCGTATGGCTTTAGTTGTTGACTAGCATAAGCAACAACTTACCCTTTCTACATCAACACCGCATCTAATCCCCTTTACAAGCCACTATCTTCAGAACCTACTCCCAAAACGAGCCAACATCTAAAGACCATAGCTTTTCATCATGCCATTATATCATCACCCAACCTGATGCGAATGAGCCAACACCTCCAGCAAGGTCTACAGGACCTCTACTACACCTCTTAGAAGTTTCATACTATTTGGGCTTAACCCTAGAACTTAGCACTAACCTCTCTACTCAGCACTGACCCTCACCACTTTGCCAATCTATGGCTGAGTTTTCTTCCACTCATTCCTTTCTTCTAGTACTTCATGCCCGGATGCTTTGACTCCAACTTCTCTACACAAATCAAGTCGTCATAGAGCAAGTCCCCTATTCAAAGCTTTCTAATTCGTATTTTAAAAATAAGTCATCATAGCCTACAAAACTTAGCCAATCACCTATCCATCACCTTAGGCAACCTCTACTAGCAATACTCTTGCTTCCCCACAAATCACCGACTTCTCAAACCAACCCACATAACTCGGTACCAAACTCTCATGTCAGTACCGACTTCTATGCTTAGAAAATTTAGACCTGGGACTTGAACATTAAGCTCCTCTCATGTTCCAGAGCTTCCCCACCAAGTTTCGTCCAATTCCAACTAACTTTGCCTCCGATTTGGTCAATTGTCCGACCTAACTTTCTATGCAATCAAACACTTGCAAACAACATCAAATCATATCATCCAACATAGAATAACAAGTAATTTCATCCAATCAAACATGCAATCCATCAAAATAAGACAAACAAGTCAATTCTAAACATAGATCTACATATAACATGGATATATGAGCATAAACAAGGGTGATTTCTAATTAATATAAATTATATGCATAGTTTAACATGTAATTAAATTAAGAAAAGGTTTTATGTCCAAAAACCAATTTAAAACATGATAAATCCTATGATTCTACTATATAAACATAAACATGCATGGTATAGTGAGAAGGCATAAACCACTCATCAATTACCAAATTCAACCAATTTGTGTGTAGATCTAATCTGAACAGCGAAGAAAAGCACTCCAACCCAAGAAAATCAATGATCTCTATCTTCTAATTAAGGATCTAATCTCTAATCCACAATCTAGTTTGATTTAAAAAGCAATTTCGATGATCATATATGAAATTAGGATGATCTAGGGCTAATTAGGGTTTGGACCTCGTTTAGAATGAGAGGGAAATTTTTTAACTTGATTCTTCATCCTCATATTTATAGTGTTTTGTAATTAGACTAATGGGCTCATTAATCGGCTTAACTAATTACACGCTAATCCTGGCCAGCGGCTTCAAAAACTTAAAACAGGCATAACATTCTAACCATAAATCCGATTTTCTATTATGGCTACTTTACAGAATGGTAAACCATCATCCTGAAGCAACGGAACTAATTTGAGACCCTAATTCGACTCCTTTCAAAAGTTGTAGCCCAAAAAATATTTTCATGGTCAAAATGGTAACATTGAAATATGGGGAAAATCATGGGTGTGTAAAATATCCCTAAAAGTCATATCCCTAAATTATAAAATCGTACGACTTCATATGAATAAAAAAAATTACAATCCTTTGATGCGTAAAATACGTAAAATATGGTTCGTTGTAGAATTGGTCGACAATTTTAATCAAAAAAATTAATATATATACATATATATACACACACACACATTTTATATACATACATAAATATGTATGAACGTGCATTTGTGTGTGTGTATTATAAATTAATTGTGTTTATCTAATATGCATATAAAGGGACAAATGTGTATATTGCGGTGTATTTCACCATTCATATATAGGCACATTAAGCCATGTACATTCCTACATGTTGTAGGTGCATTATGCACCTATATGTGTATTTAATACACATATATATTATACATATTATATAAATCAAATCAAATCATTTATAAAAACAAATTGAATAAAGTAAAGATTTTGTTATTTAGATTGGATCTTAAATAATTTATACTTCATATGCCCAATATGATCTTAATTTTTTTTAATTCACCCATTTATTCTGCTACTTACTGGCCCTGTTTCATCAATGGTATCACACCCAATAGCATATGCGGTCTAAATTAGTAGTATCATGACTAACTTATTAAAGTCATCCACTTAGTAGGGTGTTTATAAAAATGGCGTCGAAGGTTGAGCTTGGGTAATCAAGTACTCTTCCCTACCTGGCTACTAACATGGCCATAAAGATGTAATAAGCCCAGAAGGCAAAATATAAAGGTCTGAATTGAAATTGGGTCTTAGGGTAATTTTTAAAATTTGCTTGGAATCATAAATTATATTTTAAGTTTAGTAAATTAAGTTTAAAATATACAAGAAATTTTATAAATTTTATAAAAAAAAAATTCAAAATCATTTTGAAAATAACGAATTATTTTCAAAAATTATAAAAATATTTAATTGGATTAACAAAATGAACAATTAACTAAATTAAAAACATACATAATGTTACATGTAAATTTATCTTAAAATGTTTAAGGTAATTAAGAAATAAAATTTGAAATTAATTAAGATTGTTTTAATTAAATTAATTAAATTGTAATTAGTAAATAATATATACGTATTATGATATATGTGCGTCACTATAAATGTTATAATATATGTATTCAATTTTAAAATGTTTAAAAAAATGAAAACCAAAGCAAGCTTTTATACCAATGGGGACTAGGGTTCCATAATTTATGCCGCCATATTCCGCCTCTTTATTCGCTCCTATTCAATTTTGATCCTATTGATGCTCTTTTACGCCCGCCTCACCTCTACTCCTCCCTAACCCAAGCTTTTCCCTTTGCTGTTTTTGTTTGCTTTTACACTTCCCAACATCTATACAGTAAATATGGTACTTCTTTATGACATTGTAGGCTTGGATCTGACGTAGTTATCTAGTGTTTCTACTTTTTTCTATTTTTATGTATGTGTTTCTGGACTATTTCACTCTGATCATAGGGTTTGTGTGTCAGTTTTTAGCAGAGGTCAATTTTTCTTGTATTTATATATGGTGGTTGAATTTCTAGCACTCGATTACATTGTTTTGGTCTCTGGTCTCGTGGTCGTTATGCCATCTTTTTTATACTACATTTGCAGGCTCGGCGTTTGCTCCGGTAATGAGGGTCATGTGTTTGTGGTATATTATGTGCTTCAACGTGCATTATGGAAGACACTGGCCTGACTCTAGCTCATTTCATGTTGCCTATTTCTCTTACACTACCGTGTATGGCGACAGTGGGTTCCGTTTTATTTCCCCAGTATATGTTATTGCTTTGGTCCTCATGGTTGTTTGGTCCTTGCAATTGGAAATCTTAGGGATTCTTGTGTTGGAGATCATAAGCCAATGTATTTTTTTAGAAGCTTTTGCTTTTAGTTGGATGGAAATATGTGTATGCTTATTGGTGCACTTTTGGATTCGTTTACTTTCAAAATGGTGTTGTATTGGTCATATTGGCTTGGAATGCAATGTGCTTTGTCGGAATTTTCCGTTGTTGGATAATGGTTTTTTCAGTAATTATGAGGGTCTGGCCTATGGTGCCATCGTGCCTTCATGTAATTGAGAATGTAGTAGTTACTATGTCAGCCAGTGATTTATTAGGTAACATCGCTTGTGATGCATAAGGTAATAGTGCTGGATTAGCGTTTGTTGGTTATTTCAAACCCGTTGAAGATTTTTTTACTCGCTCTTATATTAATATTGTAAAGTGGTGCAGCCACTATAATTTCATTAGTTGTTGTTGAGGCATCTGTGCTTATCCTTGTAACAATTTTGTAAAAGTGGTATGTCCACTATAAAACCGGCTTTCATGTGCAAAATAGTATTACTTTATTTTCCCCGTCTAAAATGTTTAAAATGAATAAAACCAAATTAATTAAAATATTAATTAATTAATTTCTTAATTAAATTAAATAATATTTAATTTAATAAAATTAATATAAGATTATACATAAGAATATTATGTAAGTTGATTAAAAATAAAAACTGTTATATATGTTAAACTTGTACAATATAAAGGTATAATGGAAGGTGGGACTATAATAAACCTATATTAGATTTAAGAAGAAAAATACGTACATACATTAAGTATATAATGATCGGATGTGTCAAACACTTAAATCATAAGGGTATTTTATAAGAAATACATTATTCCATCAGTCGATATCACTCAAGTAAGTATGTTAAAATTATAAATCTTTAATATAAGTGTTGTCCTATACCATTTATGTATTAATAAATTTCTTGCATACTTCCTATTTGTTGAGCAAACTCAAACTAAAGATGTTATATGCAGTATTATTAATATATTGATAATTGCGGTAACAAAGTAAACATATTTATACTTAGGCCGTCGCAAAATTGTAGGTGCAAGTGAATAATTTCTTTTGATTAATTTAGTAAACTCAGGGTCGAAATGAGATTAGGACAAAAACCAAGGGTTAGGAGTTGTATGTGATACAACTGATAAAGCGTTTTCCATCACTTGACGCATATGATTCATTGAACAAACTCAAGATCAAAATCCCAAGGCAAGCACGTCCTAACATCCACTAGATAAATCATAAGATTTCAATGTTTCCTCTTAAGGTTTTGAAAAACAAAAAAGTGTAGTAGGAGTTAATAAAATAAAATATTTAACTTTACTAATAATATAAGAATATCTGCTACATATAATTTAAACTAATCAACTTCGATATATTTGTGCAATTTATATAATTGATAAAATATTTATGAATTAATATGTACAAATGAATTAAATTAAGATTGACAAATAGAATATAAATTATACTCACCAATTAATTTTTTCATGTTGTCAATTCAAGACCCATGCAAGCGCCTAATTATACAACTACTAAATACATTTGTAAATTTGTCACTCACATGTTTATTTGCACGAGAATATATTTCCTTCTTTGAGTTACGAAATCTGAAACAATACAAGAATATGGATATTTGATCCATAATTAATCACATGTAAATGTTATATGATGAACGGTCATAATTCGTAATGTACGAAACCTCGATTAAATTAGTTCATTTGATATAAGCAAGTGAACCATAATGTGAGGTCATATGTTCAATATGATGGTTACAGTAAAGATCTTTTTTGTTAGATGTAACACTAAACCAAGAGCTATAAGATAGATTTAAGAATTCAGTGATTGAAAAGTCAGTTTGATCAGTTTACGTAAAGTGCAACTTATATGATATCCTTAAATGCTAAGAATAACCGAATGTGTTTTTGTAAAGAGTTCATTATGGTCTTGTAGTAAGAGTTTCTTTTGAGTGGTTCAACTAGTTGGAGAGGAAAGTATGTTCAAGAGTGGATATAGCTTAAGGCATAGTTGGGATGAAGAGAGTGAATGGTCACTTTTGCTTCATGAAGATACGTCAGAACTGAGAATTATATAAAATAATAATTGATATTTAACAAGGAATAAGAAATATGATTTCAATTCCAAATTGTATTTTCATATAGAAAATTGTTGTCTATGAGATTTTTTTTTGAGAGTAAGGTATTCAATCTGAATGCTCGATTGTAAACTAGTTACGATGTATGAAATTAAATTATGTAAGTGGTTGAATGGAGCTTCATACTTCATAAGCTATTATAGTAATGGAGAAAATAGTGAACTCGTAATTTGTAACACTTCTTAGTGGAATTATCAACTTATGAAAAATTATTTTCGAAAATATACCAAATATTATATATGAATAATAACTGTTTTCAGTATTGGTTGAAAATAAACATAGTTTTATTTCAACATGATATGAATACTCTTTATAAGATAAATCAATAATAATGGTATTTGTATTCATAACAAAATGATGCATTCAAAAGTACAGAAGTATCAAAAAATTTATAATTATTTTAGAATTGTGGACTAAGCCATAATTTTGATAAATAATTATTTAATTATATAAGTATGAATCCTATGATACTAGTGAACTGTATCTCAAACGATTAAGGGAACACATCCGAGGGTGATATAAGAGTTGGTGACCTCTTTGGATTAATATATATAGATGTATGCAT
The DNA here is from genome assembly GCA_030765085.1 of Allium cepa. Lineage (NCBI taxonomy): Eukaryota > Viridiplantae > Streptophyta > Magnoliopsida > Asparagales > Amaryllidaceae > Allium > Allium cepa. The sequence continues at coordinate 416,661,428 of CM060940.1, read as the reverse complement.
TCGTGAGTCTAATAATACCAAAATATCCCTGAATACTTCTTTAAAATTCACCAATGGATTATTATAGATATGAACATGTGTATTTGATGCACATGTATTATGTCTATGATAACCTCGTAAATATAAAATGGAAGTAATGTAACATGCAAAAGGAAATAAAAATGATTCGATTTGATCAAATAGTGAGTATATTGAAAAAAGTTCCAAATATACCTAAAAATGAATACAAATTAAATCTCAAAAGTCACTCCCCTTTATGATACATAATGAGGTATCGATAAGGAATAATTGAACTTTGTTAAACAAAGTATGATTAATAATGAGTGAAGTTGAGTTAACTTCTTCCTATAAGGTCGTGTACTTAAGAGCAGTACTAAAATTAATTTTATCTAAAGCATAGTTTACAATACCATACATGATAAGAGTTTATAGAAAACCCCTACATATCCTAGGTCTAGGAGTTGATAGGTTATGCGAGTCGAAAGACTACATATAATAATTACTCATAAGGAACCTTATTTGGACCACCCCAAAAGAGTTTGTGGCTGTTCAATATTGGTTGACTATTTTATGTTTTAAACATAAGTTTGTAAACTAAAACCAAATCAATTTTATATATAAAGACGATAATACTTATTTCGTAGCAAAGAGAAATAACTATTGTTTCAAGAAACACAAACTTTATGGAAAATGATTTTCTTTTCAAAAATATTGGTAGTAAAATGCATTTGGATACGATTCAAAGATAAAAAATGATCACAAGGGGTGAAATGAAATCAATCAAACCTAAATGGATACAACACAACAAAATGTCTAATAAGTATTCTCATATATTAAAGCGAAACAATGAGTTTCTTATCAAAACTGAAAATAGAATTTCCTCGGTTGCAAATAAAACCATTAAGAGTGTTGAATTTGCCATATGGCATGATGCAAAAATCTGGAATGGATTTCAAGTACATTATCAATATATAATTTGATAGTTGAACCTGAAGGGATATGATTCATTAGTTGCAAATGTGTTTTTAAGAAGAAGACCAATGTAGTCGATAAGAATAACATCGTATATTTCAAATGTTAATATTAGCGCAACAGATTCATTATTCAACATGCTTAAGTAATTTGGATTTTACTCAAAAAATTATTGCCTGGTATGACTTTGAGTTTTGGTTCATATAGAAAATTATAAATAATGATTTAGAAAAGACTATTTACATATAACAACCAAAATATCTGAAAGTCGGTGGGTACGATATTGAGTTTGTGAGTTTTGAATATGATCTAAGCATTGATAAGAAAGTATCATTTGATAAGCATCAGAGTTAATCAAGCATTTTGACAGAAATATCAAAATGTTGATTTTTAATCAAAATGTAGAGGAAGCGAGTGTCTATAAGAAAGAACATTAAATGGTACTTAGATATTTCAAAACTTTAAGTAAACAACAAATTTAAGATTGTTGACGATGTACTCGTGTTAGAAGCATTTAAGTTTGGTTGTTTAATTCTCAATATTGGATTTGAAAATTGCATCTTTTATAATTAGTATAAAAGGACGTTGGGATAGTTCTATATGATATACATAGATGTCAAATTAAAATGTCTAATATAGAGCATATGAGATTGATTCCTTATGCATTGGCATTAGGAATCATCACATATGTTTTGTAGTCTATTATATCATATTTCACTTATGTACTTGGTACAATGAGCGAGTATCAAATCCAATTAAGATCATTATATGGTAGGTTAGAGTGCTTTTGTGTATTTACGAAATGTTAGAGAATTGTTCATAGGAACAACTCCTTATGAATGACTGCTCGGACTGAAATTCATAAGGGATATCGAGTATAATATGTCAATATTTATTCATGTTCAAACCTTAATTAAGGAACTTTAAGTTACAAATGTTCTAAATAAAAAGATTGTGGGTGATTCAGAAAAAGCTTAGGGCATTGTGACGAACCGCAAATCCATACCCATTGAATCGATAATAAACCACACATGTCCGACCTAAAAAGCACAGACTAGCGGAAAAGTCATGAGAAAGAAAAGAATAGGAAAGAAGAGATGAGAAGAAAGAGAGAAGAAAGAACCAAACAAAACAATAACAATACATATCATATCAATGATTTTTGCAAAACAAAAACCGTATATACATACATCAATCAGAGTTCAAAAATCTATCACTAATCATCAGCCTGGGCAGTTATAATATCCTGTCCTTACTATTGCTAATAATATAAAAAACAATAATGCGCAAAGCAGATATTAAAATGATACATGTATATGAAAATGAAGATCTCCAGCTCTCCTACTGAAGCTCTAAAAGCATCCAATCTGAACCTGTAAATATACTCGGTCTGACCCGAGCATTGAAAGAGAAGAACGTCGGATCAGTCTGTTAAAACAGCGTGAGAAACACACTCAACTAAATTTATTAAATTACCAAAACTTTTCCTTTTAAAACAAAGTATCTCGTAAGACACGCCTACACATAACACGGACACGTTTTTACCTTACGATAACCAAAACATTTCATATCAAATCATCCTATTATTATAATAGTGTCTATTACACAAATAATAATAATTATATCCGAAATGGTTACCCATATAACATTTCAGGGTATTCATTACACCAACACAAACAAAACCATAAACTCATAGTGGAGTTTGGATTTCTATACAAATGACCAGGTGAAGGGACTACCTTCCGATGGGTACACCTCTAGATGGATGTCCCGAGGCACAAAACATCTACCCTCTACCAACACAACACTTGCCAACCTCTTTAACTAGGTATACCGAATATGTCATCCCCCAGTCATTACCGACCTTTTCCAAGGGCCACCATAGCATACAAACCATATTAATTTACATCCCGAACGTCACAGTGGGAAGAAATATATCTAAAAGAGGATGATCATATCCTAATTGGGAATGACCCACTTAGCCTTGCTGCGTTTAACCCAATTTTGGTCATTTCCAGTTGATGAGGCATGAGGTAACGATTACATTTCACATATCACATATCACATCACTTTGAATGCCACATTGTCATTTCCGTTTACTACTAATTGCCTTTCACAAAAATACAACCCTTGAGCTCGTATGTCTCAAGGAGAGTGTTAAGCTAAGGTAAGTTGCATTCTCCGCCACCACCGATGTACGTTTGTAAAAACCAATATACATAATCTTAGAAATGCAATGTCAAACAAACTTCCATACAAGTTGTCAAGGAAAGGACAAACCGAAGGTACTTTCCTACTACAGTTTGCCGGAAAATCCCTAGGATTAGTAGCGAATAGTTATTGCATTGGATATTTCATAACGAAGAGACTACTGCTACTAGATGTATATTGAGATTTTAACCCAAAATGATCAACAAGACCAGATTGACCCAATGGATAAATAAGGAATGCAGAAACAAAAACAGCAATTGGACCAGAGAATGCGTTTGCATTATATGGTCGCAGTTGAACAGATCGAGCAAGTTCAAATTGGCGTAACATAAAACCTATTAGTCCGAAAGCACCATGGAGGGCAACAAAAGTCAAAGGTGGATGGAGTGTTGGGGTATTTCTATCGATCGGTCATGTCATATAGGCCCGAGTCAGACATCAAATTGCTTCGATTTGAATTATCCATAGGATACCCTATATATCAAAAAGATGTACAATCAAACCTATTTCTCGATTCAATAGAAGCCCAAAGAAGTGAATATGCAGCCCTCCACTATGAAAATCCTAAATATCAATATCATCACAACCTGCACAATCGAACGGATATACATTGGTCCAAAATGGTTTTCAAATAAATCCAATCCTAGTCTCTTCGCACCAGCAACGCAAAAGCATTTCTCAACCTCACACAGAAACTAAGTCTCATAGAATTATCACGTTTCGAACTTTCAACTTACTATCCATCGGCCAAGAAGGATGCTCAATAGATTGAAGTATTATACTCCACACTACATGAATCAATATTCTCAACACAAACGATAATCAAACCTATAGAGATGGCTACGTACAAAGTGTACGACTAAATAGTTCCCACATCAAGTCGATGAACTAAAAATAGCCAAATTTGATTGTCGGTTATTTAACTATCAAAGCAAACAAACAAATATCTAACATCATAAGCAATCACTAAACCCTTTTAATTAATCTTTATAAATTTCACTTCCCACATATTCACTTCAAATTATCTTTTAAAAAGATATATTCTCAAAACCATTTCAATATTCTACATTGGAAAACATTTCCATATACTTATTTAAGAATAAGTTATTTACAAATCAATTTTTTTTCAACACTAGGAAAATATTAAATATACTTAAATCATCATTAAGTATATATTTTATTCTTTAAGGAAAACATTCTCTTAAACTTATTTATTTGGGTCAAAACGAATGTTGCGTAAAACATCGTTACAATAATCCAAAATCATTAGTATAGGGATTCGATAATTAGCTAGATATATAAATCTCATATACTATACAAAACATCTCCTTTCGAAAATCATTTAATATAACAACAGTGTTATAGTCCAAGCTTTCCTTCTCGAAAATGTCTATTTCAACAATGAATGTTGAAATATATGTATTCGATGCTCACGCATTTTAGAACATCTTCAAACCATTTAACTCCATTTAAAAGATCACTTTTCAAAACATTTATATAATTTAAAAGATTATCCACTGTCCAAAATCGTGAATATATTTCTCTAACCAAATTCATTGTTTCTACACATTTATTAAAGGATTATTCACTGTCCAAAATCATGAATAAAATCCCTTTAATAAACTTTCATAATTAACTTATCAAAATAATTTGATTTTGGATTTGTAAAACAATGCTTATAAATTCCATTTCTATATTTATAAAAACTTCAATTTATAGAATTCCTTTAATAACCAATTCCATTTATCTCATATAACCGATTATAAGTTAATTACTTATAAATCTCTTTATTTACAAATTCATTCTTTTTATAATTACATAACTTCATAAATCTTATTCACTTATAAAATCCATTATTTGGATTCACAAAAATTTAATTTTATTATTCTTGTATATGTAAACCGTTTATCATAAATCCAAAATTATAAATTCAACTATTTTACAAAATAGTTAACTCCATATTTCAAAAATCACCTTTTGATTCCGTTTAAATAAACTTCTTCTTTTAATAATTCACAAATCATTATTAAAACTTATATATCTTCAAAAAATCGTGCTTAAGTATATTTCACAAAAATCATAATTTTTATAGCATAAAAATTATAAATTTTTATTTATTTAAAATAAATTCATTTCCTTAACAATTCAAAAATTAATAAAACATCTATTTTCAAAATCACTTTGAATTTCGTTTTAAATTTGAAATCATCATTTTAATATTTGAAAATTCCAAAATATGGCCCAATGTTGCACAAATGCTAAACAAGGGAATTCACATCAATCACAGCATCCAAAACATCATACATCATATGATAATAGCATATATCACAATATCTTTAAATAAAATCAACACTAGTGAGGAACCCAGTTGGATCCCTCCAACCTGTCACCTGCAACAAATATACATATTAGAAAAATATGTACGAAGTCCACTTCGGGATAGACGCGTGTACAAAAGGTCATATGCGCGTACGCGGGAACGTATAGGGTCTCATCTGCACCAATAGGCAAGAATATATCCAAATACCAATCAATATATATATATATATATATATAATATCATGTATCATCCAAACAATCATCAACCAGCATAAATAAATTTATTTCTCACTTATATAAAAATATAAGAGGGTTAGAAAGAGTGAGTTGTACTCACTTTAGTTCCAATAACAGTTGCAGCGTTTTATTCTGAATAAAATAAACGATCGTTTAATTTTACCCAAAATTTTCACTAGCTCTAATCAACTCCAAACCAGATCTAAGATGCAGTGCTCGTCAATATGATCCCAATGCAATTTGTTTCGTCAGTTACCGACCTCGTATTAAGAAGATATGGCATTTTAAAGAGTACGCGAATTTATATATAATTTAATTTATAATTTTTATATTCTAACCTCAAATTAAATCTGGTCGTTGATCACTTCAAAACAAGATCTGGGCGCTTTTGTTTTTATTCCTCCCTTTGTTTCGTTCGCTTTAGGTTTGTGAATGAACCCATAGCCGCGTATAATTTTTTGATGGTCGCTCGCCCTCCCTTCGCCTAGACGTCGATCAACAACCACCACGCTGTAGCCCATCGTCGACTCCATCACCGCCTATAATATGGAAGAGCTCGGTGCCCTATAATTCTTGAAAAACATGAATGATCGTTGCACGCCTGCGAGTCGATAACGGCGACGACGCCAAGTTTTAGACGACCATCCCATACGAAACTATAGCTCTCATCGAGCTCTAAAACATTGTAGTTGAGAGTTTCTTCAAATTGTTAATGGATCGACAGATTTTAAGGGGGAAAGAATCGAAATTCCTGGCCATTCATTCAAGGGTGGCAGCTAGGGTTATAGAAATTAGGGTTTTGCAAATGTGAAAAAAGTGTGGCCTTATATAGAAAATTTTCGGGCACTACTCATCCGAAATTTTTTCAAACTCCAATCGAAGTGTGCCTCCTGCCGTTTATAATATTTTACCCCTACTACGAACACAATGGAATATATATCGGGAGCTAATTCAATCATATTTGAAAGATAGGTTGTTGAATCGACTTATTTTAATTAAAATTTACTTAAACAAATTTTTACGCGTTTTGGCTTACCACGACTAAACCGTGAATCTGATAGACACGAAATTTGAAATCCTATAATAATATAACATTATAGATCCAAAGAAACTGGTTTCTTCGAAATCCGAGACCGTGTCAAAATGACAATTTTTACGTGTTAATTAAATATTAAAATAATCAATTTTTAGGAATTTACTTTTAATTCAATTTTAAAAGTTCTCTAACATCATTCTAATTCTAATAGAATCTAATCCAACTTTATAAATCATTTTCATTCTTACTAAATTCAAATTTCAATTATTTCTGCAATTTCAAATTTCAAATTAATCAATTTAATTATCCAATTAAATCAAGATATTTGAAATATAAGTTATTCGACTTATAAAATTAACTCGTGAATATTAAAATCAATTAAATAATCAAATTCTGAACGACTGAAATTCTGGATTGTTACATTCTACCCTACTTAAAAGAATTTCGTTCTCGAAATTACCAAGTAAGAAAAATCCACAAAATTAATTAACTTTTCAAAACAACTTGTTCAAATTAGATTTATCAAATCCATTTGAACCTTTTAACGTTTTCAAAATCCATTAGTTCAACTTCTTATAAAACTTTTCTAAGTTCAAATACATTCATAGTTATCTTTTCAAAACTAATTAATATCATTTAACCTTTGACTCAAAATCAAAATTATAGTTATCAAAAAATTTCCAAAAATTCCCAATTTTTTGTTTAACGCCTTAAATTTTAAAAAAAAATTCGCCATAGCCACCTTTGCACGGTTTTTTCCGAAAAAAAATAACAATGTATATATCACAAATATACATCTCATCTTCGAGGATGAGGCATCCCGTAGAAAAAAAATAAAAGTACGATATGTAATCCGAGATATGTACCTTATATATTATTAGCGAGCATATACAACTAATATAGCACGAAAGCAAGTTCCAAATGCGAAGTATATGCCATCCGCACCTACTAAACACTCAACAACAAATGAGAAACATGTATATAGAAAGTAATACATCATATACGAATGCAACAACTATATATGCCAATGTAACAAAAGCAATCAAAAGCAACAAATTGAACCATTAAACAACTATCATCCAACTAACATCCATCTAACAACCAATGCATATCCAACATAACCAAATTAATTTACTTTACTTACATTCAATTTGGTTTAACATTCAATTTAGATTGAATTCTAGTATTCATATATTTACATTTACAATTAAAATTGAATTTCATTTAACAATTCAAGTTTATATTCATTTAACAACTTCATTTCATTAATTCACTTATTAGTTCATTTGGTATCAAATTCAACTTCATTCAACATCACTTAAGTTATGTTCCATTTCATTCTCACTTACATTTACTTTCACTATACAACATAAGTTCATTTCTAATTTAATTCAAATTCTATTTTATTTAACTCACTTCATTGTCTCATTTCTTTTTCTTTACTTGAGTTACATTTCATTTTCAAAGATCATTTTCCTTTTAACTTAACTTAGATTTCAGTTCTAAAGTCATTTAATTTAATTTACCTACGTCATATTTCATATCACTACTTAAATTCAGATCTTGTTTTGCTTAACAAATTTTTTTAACCATTTTATCATTTGGTTTTACTTACCTTTTCCCATTTTATAAGTTATACAACTTAGTATTATTTAAACTTCCAAATTCATATTATAATCACTTATCTCATAAGTTTAATTTCCATTTCAATAACTTATCTAATCCGGTTCAAATCCAATCCAATTTATTTAACCTTCCTTTAGTCAAATTTCAATTTATATAATTCACTTACTAACTCAATTCAATTTAACTTTACTAAAATAAAATTTATTATTTCGTATTATAAGTCCAAATTCATTATACTTATATTTATCAATTTCAACTTGTATTTTTTTTAAATTCAAATTCGCTTATCACAACAAAACTTCAATTTCAAGTTTATTGTTGTTAGCAAATCCATCGCATAGGAACTTGAAAATGATACTGATGATGCTGTAGTCATCGCCTTTATTATTTTCCAGCAACAGTAGTGAATTCATTGCTTTACATAAACAACAACAATGCGCAAAGCGGACAATAAACTAATATGTGTATACGAAAATGAAGATCTCCAGCTCTCTTGTCGAAATTCCAAAAGCACCAAATCTGAACCTATAAATATACTCGATTTGACCCAAGCATTGATATGGAAGAACGCCCGGATCAGTTTGGTAAACCAGTGTGAGAAACAGACTCAACTGAATTTATTAAATTACCAAAACTTTTCCTTTTCAAAACAAAATATCTCGTAAGATAGGCCCACACATAAACACGGACATGTTTTTACCTTATGATAGTCAAAACATTTCATATCAAATCATCTTATTATTATAATAGTGTCTATTGCACAAATAATATTAATCATAGCTGAAATGGTTACCAATATAACATTTCGGGGCTATTCATTCGCCAATACAAACAAAACCGTAAGCTCGTAGTGGAGTTTGGATTTCCATACAGATGACCAGGTAAAGGGACTACCTTTCGATGGGTACATCTCTAGATGGATGTCCCGAGGCATAGAACATCTGTCTTCTACCAATACAAGACCGGCCTACCTATGTAACTAGGTAGTACCGAATATGTCAACCCCTGGTCATTACCGACCTTTTCCGAGGGCCCTCATAGCATACAAACCACATTAATTTACATCCCAAACGTCATAGCGGGAAGAAATATATCTAAAAGAGGATGATCATGTCCTAATTGGGAATGGCCCACTTAGCCTTGCTGCATCTAACCTAATTTCGGTCATTTCTGGTTGATGAGGCCTGAGGTAATGTGTGAAGCCCCACCTCTATACCCACAATAGCAAAGAGTATTATAAGATAATATTGTCTACTAATACGAAGAATAAGGCTGGATAGGAGCGACCATCTATAGCCTTGCTTTAACTATCAATTGAATACATCGACTAATGTCATACCAAGCAGATCGACATATCCAATGAATACTTAAAACAAAACCATAGGTGGCTGGAGGATCTATCAGAACAGAATATAACAACTCAAACGTAATATACATCACAGAACATCAGATCATCATATACACATATACTGACACATAAAGAGTATATGATGTTCTGCTATTCTATGATGTATATTACGTTTGAGTTTTTATATTCTGTTCTGATAGATCCTCCAGCCACCTTGGTTTTGTTTTAAGTATTCATTGGATATGTCGATCTGCTTGGTATGACACTAGTCGATGTATTCAATTGATAGTTAAAGCAGGCTATAGATGGTCGCTCCTATCCAGCCTTATTCTCCGTATTAGCAAACGGTATTATCTTGTAATACTCTTTGCTAATGTGGATATAGAGGTGGGGCGTCACATAATGATTACCTTTCACATATCATATATCACATCACTTTGAATGTCACATTGCCATTTCCGTTGACTACTAATGGCCTTCCACAAAAATACAACCCTCGAGCTCATATGTCTCAAGGAGGGTGTTAAGCTAAGTAAGTTTCTTTCTCTTCCACCATTGATGTACGTTTATAAAAACCAATGTATGTAATATTAGAAATGCAGTGTCAGACAAACACCCATACAAGTTGTCCAGGAACAGGACAAATGAATATACTTTCCTGCCACATCCTGTTGGGAAATCCCTAGGACTAGCAGCAAATAGTCCTTGCATTGGATATTTCATAACGAAGAGACTACTGCTACTGGATGTATATTAGGATTTTGACTCAAATGATCAATAAGAAGTCTTCCACTATGAAAATCCAAAATATGAATATCATCACAACCTACAGAATCGAACGCATATGCATTGGTCCGAAGTGGTTTTCAGATAAATCTGATCTCGGTCACTTCGCACCAACAACGCAAAAGCGTTTATCAACCTCAAATAGAAACTAAGTCTCATAGACTTATCACAATTTCAAATTTCAACTTTCAACTTGCTATCCTTCGGCCAAGAAGGAAGCTCGATAGATTGGAGTGATACTCTGCAGTACATGAATCAACATTCTCAACACAAACGATAATGAAGCCTACATAGATGGCTACGTCCTAAGTGTACGACTAAATAGTTTCCACATCAAGTCGAGGAACTAAAAATGGCTAAATTTGATAGTCGGATATTTAACTATCAAAGCAAACAAACAAATATCTAGCACCATAAATAATCACTAAGCCCTTTTAATTAATCTTTTACAAATTAAATCACTTCCCAAATATTCACTTCAAATTATCTTATAAAAAGATATATTCTCAAAACTATTCAATATTCTATATTGGAAAACATTTCCAAATACTTATTTAATAATAAGTAATTCCCAAATCAATTTATTTTCAATGCTTAGAAAATATTACATATACATAAATCACGATTAAGTATATATTTATTCCTTAATGAAAACATTCTCTTAAACATATTTATTTGGGTCAAAACGAATGTAGCGTAAAACATTGTTACGACAATTCAAAATCATTAGTATAGGGGCCCGATAATTAGATAGATATATAAATCTTATATACTATACAAAATATCTCTTTCGAAAATTATTTACTATAACAACAGTGTTAGTCCACACTTTCCTTACTTCTCGAAAACGTCTATTGCAACAATGAATATTGAAATCTATGTATTCGATGCTCACATGTTTTAAAACATCTGCAAACCATTTATCTTCATTTAAAAGGTCACTTTTCAAAACATTTATTAATTTAAAATATTATTCACTATCCGAAATCGTGAATATATTTCTCTAACCAAATTCATTTCTTAAAGGATTATCCACTGTCCAAAATTGTGAATAAAATCCCTTTAATAAACTTTCATAATTAATTTATCAAAATAACACTACTAGAAAAAAGCGAAATAGCGACGGCTGGGGGCGACGGCTTCCGACGGCGAATTTCCGACGGCTTCCGACGGGCCGTCGGCGGCCGTCGGAAGCCGTCGGAAATTCGCGAATACCTGCAGCCGGCCGAGCCTTTCTTCCTCATTTTCCAGCTTCCCCCAATCTCACCAAAAACCCCCAAATTCACATTTTCCACCTCCATTCGCCAATTTCGTGATTTTTTCTCCTTCCACACTGCTGATTCAACACCTCTTTCTCTCAATCTCAGGTATAATCTCTTATTTTTCTGAAAATTTCAGTTTTTATCCTAATTTTAGATTTGCATAAATTGATAAATTAGGGCGAATTAGCGATTGAAATTGTTTGCATTAGCGTAACAATGGTTTATAGCATCACATGACATACATATTTCATCTTTTATCGTGAAATTGTGAAAAATACGTATACTTTGTGGTTGTTCATGTATATGTAAATTGTTGTATATGTCCTGATTCGACGATTGTATACGTTATTTGGCATACGATAAAATGATTGAATGAACTAGGAGTATTATATTGTGCACGTATTTACTTATGAAACAAAAAAATGCATTACTCTAAATTATAATTGTGCGTATTAAAAAAAAGACAAAAATGTTAAACCAGCCTTTTTGATGCGTAATACGTCGAATAACTGTGTTAAATTTTTATATATTTTTGTAAATGTGAACAGTGAGTAAAACTGTATTTTTGAGTAAAATGCGCGCATGTTAACCGACAAATGTCCCTTAGAGAGTTTTTGGCCCCGTCTGACGAGTGTTGTACATGATCGTTGTATAAATAGTCGTTTTTTTCGAAAAACGACCATTTATATTCATCTGGTACAATGTTTGTCGGATTTGTCCCTGTATTGGAAAATATCGTCGAAAACGAGACCGAATCTGAATCAGAAGACGATGATGACTGATATAAATTTGAATCTGTTTTTTTGCAATTGATGTAACTATGTTGAATTCTTGATGTATTATGAAATTGATGTAACTATGAAACTAAATCCGTTTACTATTGTTTTATGTTATTTCAATTTGTCATTTATTTAGCAATTTTTATTAAAAATGCAATGAACTCTGCTTATCGTAGGAAGAGTACACCCATCATGAATCAGGTATAACAAACTTACATGTCTATTTACATTTCAGTCATTATAATTAAGCAATTTATACCATTGATGTCATGTTCATATGAAATATATTTCATTATCATGTTTTTATTCTCTTATATAATGATGTGTAAACGTCACAGGTTTATCATTATGTCACATAGAGGGAGGAGCTCTTCCCGTTCTTCAGGAGGCGATGGCAGTGGCCCATCGCAAGCGCCACACCGTCCAGTTGTTACGTTAGCCCCCAAAGCAGATGGGTAAAAATTAAATCTTATTCATCATCTTATTTTTTCTATACTATACGTATGTACTTATCTGTATCGTACTTAAAAACAGGGGGTTCGAGCTACTACCCACTAAGGTAGTGTTGGACGTCTCCAGAGCAGCATATCGTAGTAGGATGAGTGCGTGCTGGCCAAAGTGGGATACCATCCCTCCGCACATCATAGAGTGCATATGGCAGGATGTCCTAGTATGTGTAATTTTTATGTTTTCCATTTTTAATTCGTTTTTGTCGTTTTTCTACCGTTTATCGTTTAAAGTGTAATCTTTTTTTAACACAGGCTGAGATAGACATCCAGACAGATGATATGCAGCTGGCACGAGCATACTGGATGAGGAAGATGCGAAAGAACTACAGAGACACGATATCTGAGGTTAAGAAATCCGGGAAGAGACCACGGTGGATGGGGGAGAGCGTGTGGCAAGCTTGGTTGAGCTACTGGGAGACGGACGAGGCGAAGGCAAGTATACTAATTTTTTTTCAATTATTAATTTAACGTGATTGAAAAATAATGTATCAAATTTTGAATGTACAGGCAGAGTCAGATAGAAACTCTGCAAATAGAAATAAGAATCCCGTTACTCATCGCGGAGGATCGAAGTCGTTTCAGCAGTATCGGCAGGAGTTGGTAAATTTAATTACTGAATAATAAATGTAAATAGTTTATGCTATATGATTTTAAATGTATAATAATTGTATGTAACAATCAACTTCAGGAAGCCGAGGCACATGGTCCTGTCAGCTATATGGACGTGTTCACCCGTACGCATGCTGTTGAGCATGTTAATCCAGACGGGACTGTTTCGTACACATGGCAGGACGATAAATCCAGTAAAAGCCATGTAAGCATATTTCATTTTATTCAGTATTAGTAATTGTTTTAGTTGTCAAATTATTATGAAATAAGATATGATATTATTAATTTGTCAATGCAGGAGATGTTTATGGAGCAGCGACAGAAACTCCTTTCTGATACGGGTCGAGAGCAGCTGACGACCGATGAAGAGGACATTATTTTTGAGTCCGTTATGAGTCCACCAGAGCATGGTCGACGATACGGATTTGGCAATTTAGCGGTAAATAATTTAATTTTTCTTAAAATACTTAAAATATGATATTCTTACCTTTTCAAAACAATAAACTTTGATTTTATTTATTTTTCAATTATTGCAGTCCAGTAGTCAGAGTAGGAGACGGCGGAGTAGACCTCAGAGCGAGCTAGCAAGTATAGAAGAATTACAGACTAGAGTTCAGCAGTTGGAGGAGCAGAACCGCCAACAGGCCATGCAGACGGCACAGTTATTTGAGTACATGCAGCAGTTTGGTGGCCGCTTCCCTTCATCGGCTGGCTCTGGATCTGGGGCAGATTGATTCATTGCTTTCTAATTCGTTCGTGCAGGTATGTTTAGTTTTAGTTTACAATGATTTGGTAGAAGGAACAATTAATTGTTGATATGTATAATTATGTATAATACACTTGGTTCTGTAGCTGTATCAGGATATGCATGATTAGAACAGTTATTGTTAGTATTATTGTTAATGTTGGAATGTTATGTATATTTTGTATTTTATTTTTATTCTAATTTAGTTTATTTCTGTGTCTATTGAATATTTTGGAGTATTGGTTTGCATGTTTGGTTGGATTATTGTTTATTTGATTGTGCAGTATTGATATTGTAGTGTTTGGAAGAGAAATGTGGTTGGAAGGCTCTATTTGCAGCAGATTTTAAAAAAAAACAACAGGTTTCCGACGGCTTCCGACGGCTTCCGACGGCTTACTGGTCGAAATTTTCCGGCGGTTTCCGACGGGTTCCGACGGCTTATTGGCCTGATTTCCGACGGTTTCCGACGGTTTCCGACGGCCGTCGGAAGCCGTCGGAAACCGCCGGAAACCGCCGGAAACCGTCGATAATGTATACGGCATCACCCGTCGGTAGCCGTCGGAAATACTGCTTCCCGACGCCTTCATTTCCGACGGCTTTTTCCGACGGCCGCCGACGGCTTCCGACGGCCGCCGACGGTTTTCAGCCGTCGGAAATCCCCCCTCCCCTTGTAGTGTAAGTTGATTTCAGATTTATAAAACCATGTTTATAAATTCCATTTCAATATTTATAAAAGCTTCAATTTATAGAATTCTTTTATTAACCAATTTCATTTATCTCATTTATATGCCAAAATCCGACTATAAGTAAATTACTTATAAATCTATTTGTTTACAAATTCATTCTTTTTATAACTTCATAACCTTGTTCACTTATAAAATCCATTATTTTGATTTATAAAAATTTAATTTTATTATTCTTATATATATAAACAGTTTATCATAAATCCAAAATTATAAATTTAACTATTTTACAAAATAATTAACTCCATATTTCAAAGATCACATTTTGATTCCGTTTAAATAAACTTATTCTTTTAATATTTTACAAATCATTATTAAAACTTATATATCTTCAAAAAGTCATACTAAGTATATTTCCCCAAAACCATAATTTTTGTAACATAAAAATTATAACTTTTTATTTATTTAAAATAAATTCATTTCCTTAACAATTCAAAAATTAATAAAACATCTATTTTCAAAAGCACTTTGAATTCCCTTTTATATTTGAAATCATAATTTTAATATTTTAAAATTCCAAAGTATGGCTCAATGCTGCACAAATGCTAAACAAGGGAATTCACATCAATCACAGCATCGAAAACATCATATATGATATGATAACAGCATATATCATAATATCTGAAAATAAAATCAACACTGGCGGAATCCAGTTAGATCCCTCCAACCTGTCACCTGCAACAAATATACATATTACAAAATATGTACAACGTACGCTTCGAGACAGACGCGCATACAAAAGGTCATCCGCTCATACATGAGAACATATAAGGTCTCATGTGCTCCAATGGGCAGGAATATATCCAAATACCAATCACTATATATATATATATATAATATATCATATATCATCCAAAAAATCATCAATCAGCATAAACAAATTTATTTCTCACTTATATAAAAATATAAGCAAGTTAGAAAGAGCGAGTTGTACTCACTTTGGCTCCAATAGCAGTTGTAGTGTTTTATTCCGAATAAAATTAAATGGATACCCAAAATTTTCACTAGGTCCAATCAACTCTAAACCAATTCTAAAATGCAGTGCTCGTCAATACGATCCCAACACAATTTGTTTCGTCAATTTCCGACCTCGTACGAAGAAGGTATGGCATTTTAATGATTACAAGAATTTATATATAATTTAATTTACAATTTTTATTTTATTTTAACCTCAAATTAAAATTTGGCCGTTGATCACTTCAAAACAAGATCTGGACGCTTTTGTTTTTCTTCGTCCCTTTGTTTCGTTCACTCTAGGTTCGTGGATGAACTCATAGCCGCGTACAATTTTTTGATGGTCGCTTGCCCTCGTTTCGCTTAGACGTCGATCAACGACCACCATGCTGTAGCCCATCGCCGACTCCATCACCGCCTGTAATATGGAAGAGCTCAGCATTCTATACTTCTTGAAAAATGTGAATGATCATTGCACGCATGCGAGTCAATAACGACGACGACGCCAAGTTTTAGAAGATCAACCCCATATGGATTTGTAGCTCTCATCGAGCTCTAAAACATTGTAGTTAAGAGTTTCTTCTAATTGTTAATGGATCAAGAGATTTTTAGGGGGAAAAGAATCGAAATTCCTGGCCATTGATTCAAGGGTGGCGGCTAGGGTTATAGAAATTAGGGTTTTAAAAATGTGAAAAAAGTATGGTCTTATATAGAAAATTTTCGTGCACTATTCATCCAAAAAATTTTCGAACTCCAATCGAAGTGTGTCGCCTAACGTTTATAATATTTTACCCCTATTCCGAACACAATGTAATATATATATATATATATATATATATATATATATATATATGGAGCCAATTCGATCATATTTGAAAGATAGATTTTTCAAATCGACTTATTTTAACTAAAATTTACTTAAACAAATTTCTACGCGTTTCAGCTTGCCACGACTAAATCGTAAATCCGATTGACACGAAATTTAAAATCCTACAATAATATAACATTAAGGATCCAATGAAATTGGTTTCGTCGAAATCCAAGACCATGTCAAAAATGACTATTTTTACATGTTAATTAAAAAATATTCAATTTCTATGAATTTACTTTTAATTCAATTTTAAAAGTTCTTTAACATCATTCTAATTCAAATAGAATTTAATCCAACTTTATAAATCATTTTCATTCTTATTAAATTCAAATTTCAATTATTTCTGCAACTTCAAATTTCAAATTAATCAATTTAATTACCCAATTAAATCAAGATATTTGAAATATAAGTTATTCGACTTATAAAATTAACTTGTGAATATTCAAAATCAATTAAATATTCGCATTTTGAATTACTAAAATTCTGTGTCGTTACAGGCGTCTCCTTGAGTTACGCCAAAATAAAGGCTGTGTGTGTGTATTTTTTTGTATGTGTGATAGAGTTAGGGTATGCACTAGGGGCAATTATGTAATTTGTTATATATCGAACTCGATAACCAGTATTGTTCAAAACAAATGGTGTTTTGTTTATGTTAGATACTTGATATAATGTGTTATATATTAATTAATTTTATTTAAAGTGTATTTAATAGAAAATCCATAAATGATATATTTTGTGATAATAATTATAAAGTGTAGTAATCTTGAGTAATTTATCATAATGAAAATAATATACCATTTTAAATATTCCTAATCAAGATGGATCGAGATTGGATATCGATATATCCGTTGAGACTAGAGTACATAATGTTATCCAAATGTTGGATAATGTATTACTCATGGCCGTTGGGGGCACCAAAGCGTTACATACTAATAGATATTGGATAGCTATTGAGTGACCCAGTCAATAGTTTTATATTGATTAATATAACTAAGGTCAAACAGAAAATATCGATGTGGCTAATTTACACAATTCTCTCGACTTGAGAATACTATCGATCTTCAATGTGCAAGCTCCAATTTGATTATAGTTAAATTGTGGCACGACATCCATTAAACGACTATAGTTGGGTCGAGTGGAAGCGTTAGAAGTGAAACGCTATTTAATAGAGGATTTATCTCCTTGTTTATATAAGGTTAGTATCACGACCAACTTAAATCAACTCGAGGTCAAAATCTCTGCCTGGAGCATTTTTGTTAATAATAGTTGTTATTATTGAACTAAGAATTCAGTGTATGGACTACAAAGTTGAATATGGATGACACTGGAATTTTGAAAATTACCAAATTCTATAATTCCAACACGACAAGAAAATATGTTATCAATAACGCCACTTAATAACACATTATTTTAAACCATTATTGTTTACCTTTAATTATATGTGTTTTTACTTATTTGTTTTGTACTGTACATGTGAAATGCTTTAACCCCAAAATTTTCATCTCCCTCCCAAAAGCACTTAACTAGTTTCATCTCGATAACACCTAACAATTTTCATCTCCCTCCCAGAACGAAATAACCCTAGTCGAAGTTCTCCTCCATCTCCGATCTCCGAACTTCAGCCGTTCTACTTTATCTCCAATCTTCAACAGTTTACTCTTCAGCTGTTATGGATTCGATGATATCTAGAACCCTAATCTCCAATGTCCAATCTTCGACTTCGCTCTTCATAAATATCTGCTAGATTTGAAATCCAGGAACACATGTTCGAAGGCATATTTATTCAAGTGATTGAGTTGTAACCAAACATGGTAACTAACGATTCTTCTTTATTTAGTGTGCTGTTATTGATGCACTGATTTCTTCTTCTGGCCACCATTCTAGTTTTAATAGAAATAAATTTTTTGTATGTGCTTCTGGTCATCAATATCATCTTCATTTACTTGGTTATAAATAATCGTTTGTATCAGCAGTTTTTCGGTAGTTTAACGCCGCACGGCCGTTGGCAACCGAACCTTATTCATGTAAAATGGCCAGAGGTGGCCAAACGGTATTTCGGTCATCTGTATCCGATCAGGGTGTCCCTTGATTTAGAGAGAAAAATAAGCGGTGTTAGGAAGAGGAGCCCACATTATTTTGGAGTGACCTTCAGTGTAGGTGGTCAGAAGAGAAAATTGAGTGTCAATAGAAATACATTTTATTTATACAAATAATTAATAAGGTATATTATCAATCCAGTTGGATTGGTTGTTTGTTCTATACATCAAACATAATAACTAAATGACTGGTTGTTCATACGATTTGTTGTTCATCCATACGATTGATTGTTCATTGGATTGGCTGTTCATACAAATAATTTATTCAATTGATTGAGTTGTAACCAAACATGATAACTAAAATTAGTATACCCAGTTGCTCTGGCTGTTCGTTCTATATTCTGCGATAAACTTTTAATAATGGAATTTGGCAATAGATTGCAGTAATGTTTCACTTGATTGGGCAACTGTATCGGTTGCTTAAAAAGTGTAGTGACCCCGTGAACGGATCTAAGTTTAAGCCGTTGATTTTGATAAAAACAATTTTTTTTTATTCAATTTTTTTTTCTTTTTTCAAAACCCAAGAGAACCCGACGGACCGGTAAATTCTCGAGGAGGGTAGATCCAAGCCTCCATACCTCCGGGTAATTTTCATTCAATTTGACATTTATGAGTGCTATGCACATTTTATGTATTTAATTTGGATATAAACTTTTTTTTTAATTTAAATTTGTATGCACATTTAATGTCGATCTGAACAATTTCTTTGCTTAAGTCTGCATTTTTTCTAGTGTTTTATGTGTCTAATTCTGTTACCGTTACCTATATTCGTAGCAGCGTAAGTATTCTATTACTAAAACAATATGTAGCCATTTATTTCACTGCAGTTTCATCTTCTCTTTTCAAATTTTTTTTCCCGTTTCATTAGGATTAGAAAAATATGTTTCCGTAAACAAGCATCTTCAAACAGAAGAGCATGCAGGAAATTTCTGTCACAAAATCAAAGTCTTATTTTCTATTATGGGTGTATATGCCAAGAAGAAAATAAAAATATCCACAAATTACAAAGTAGATTTAGCATGCATGTCCGGTAAGCTAAATCATTATAAACTCAATCCTCAACTCTGGCTATAAAAGTACAAAAAAATTCAAATGATTAATGGGGATAATGATTGTAAAAGCACAAAAATGATTATAGAAAGTTATGTCATGCACAATATTGGAATCACTTGTGCATCTATCACATACCCAAGGCTGTATAGTTCTAACTTCCAACTCCATATCCACACACTGCGATTTTCCCTCTGTTTTTCATTTAATATGCATGTGGTAGGGTTTTTAAAGTTTATTGTGAAATTCATAGATAGACCTCCTCAAAGCCCGCTATAACGCGGAAGACTCATGCATTGGTTTTCACCATTATGAAATTCATAGGTAACAATCAACTTGTTTGGTTCGTTATCATCATTCAGCCATATTTTACTGGATCTTTTTTGCTAATGTGAACCGAAACCAATAATTATTCTTTTCAATACATATCCAAACATAGAAAAATAATAAAATTTTTGTATGATTAACCATAATGTTATTTGATTATATATGATGATTATATTCACTATGATAGTGTTTACAGTACTCGTCTTGATTGTTATTCCAACTATTAATGAAAATATAAATCTAATAATCATTTTATGTTTAACAATTTGTTATATTAAAGGTGTTGTTGCCTCATCTTGATCAAGGAGAATTTTGCCACACGCTTGGTGTTTCATTCTTCACTTCAAAAATGTTACACTTTAGTCTGTTGTTTATTTTTGTAGGCATACAATTTAAGTAAAGTTGTCATGCTTTAATATACTTATCATCCTAATAATAATCGTAATGACAGATGAACAACCAATAGTATATAAGCTACATTTATTACTGTTTGTGTTTTGTACAGAAATCCTCCACTTTAATCATATTTTTTAGAACCGTTCCTTAATCTCCCGGAACTTGATTTGAAGAATGCAGGGTTTATGGTTGAAATAATAACCAAGAAAGATCTATAACCATACCATTTGTACAATTAGTGTGCTTTTTGAAATACATACATTATAAAAAATCGAATCCGTACCACTTATATATGTGTGTGTGTTGTATTTTACTTTCAAACCTTAATATTCATGGAAAACTATTAAGGGCTTTTCGGTAATTTTCTAAAATGAAACAACCTAAATTTTAAAGTTTGAAAAATGTCAACTTTGAGCTAGTAAAAAACGATATTAATGAATTGTCCAAAATCGAAATATTGACTGAGAGGGGGTAAACACAATGGAGATGGAATTTAGAGCATCTATGTTGAACATGACATCTGCTTTCTTGGATGTTGACTTGCCATGCAAAGTAAATGCAAATGAAACATTACTGGGATTGGATGATATATTTATAGAGCTCCTGTACTCTGCTTTTACATTAATATTAGGTTGCCTATTAATGTATATGAAATTAATTGGTAACTTCACTATGATGATTATATTCACTATCATATACCAAAGATGACAAGATGTAGATCACGCATATGAAAGCCATCAAGTTTTGCAATTTGCTCCCTTATTTATGCATCGATTCAGAATTTCGCGATTTGGCCCATATTAATGGAGCTTCTATAATTTTGTTGGTGCTCAGTTGCTAAGACAAATCAACACTAATAGAGCTACTGTGCTAAAGAAATGAACTTTCTCTGTTGAATTGAAGTGTGTGCGAGAATTAACTTGTCCGAGTAAGGAGATTACATGCTAAGGCATCTAAGAAGAAATATCATACATGTGTAAAGTTAGTAAACTAACTAATGAATGTAGGTTCTGTAACGACAATGTTATCAACATTTATATGTTTTGCTTTCTGTTGTAAAAATTCTTCTAGGCTCCCGTCTAGGTTCTGCTTAGATGCTTAGCTAGCCTTACCGTCTATATAATTGTCCAGTCCGTCTTTATGAGACTTACTACATTATCTAAGCATGTACATAGATTTATAGACACCATACATGCACTAATTTAGGCTTGATGTCTCTTATAAGCATTAAAATGTTTGTTTTAAGCGATTTTATCTCCATAGTTGCATAAGTTTCATCCAAAATGCATAAGTTTATCGAAAATGTCTAGTTCTGATTAATCCTCAATTATCTCCGTCTAAACGATTAATTTTTAGTCCATACTTACCGTCTAGCTTCTGCCTAGCGAATTTTACAATCTTGGTTTTGCTTTATTTGTCTTGCGATATCTCAGATGCTTACTTTATGTGTGATGCTAATGCATAATTCAAATAGCATTAGGCTTTAATGCATTTTAGCTTGAATCTTTCTGAGTTTTCAAGCTAACCAGGTAACAAATCGAGTATTCCGCATATAATTCTTCTATCTAAATGACACATAATACTTCTATATACTTTACAATTTAATATACTTTTGGCAAGCATCCAGGATAGGAATTCAGAAGCCTAAAACACATTCCCCCCTTCTCGATACAGTTTTAATATACTTTAATAATATACTTTTGGCAAGCCATCCAGGATTGGAATTCTTGTAGTGCACTCCTGAATTCCAAAAGATGTATGGTATGTTGAAAATTAAACTTGACTTTGGGCTAGATTATTGGACTTAATTTGGACCACAAACAAAGAAGTAAAGCTAAAAGAGAATTCTAGAGAAAGTTAGAAAGAAACATCTATATAGAATTATCTACATATATGTTATCATGGCAGAAGAGGTTCTAGAATTTTCCATTCTCAAATTGTAATAAAATAACTAGAATCTAGAGTTTTCTTATCTAAAGATATTTTGTATGAAAGTTATAGAAACCTCTAGAGAATAGTTGTATACCGTAGGACCAAACACATCTCCACCGTTCATTTGAGATGTGAATGATTATAAATAGGAGTGGTGTATCTCAATTGCAAGTAAGCAAAAAAATTGCAAGCAAAAGTTTGTAATAAAGTACAACTTTCTCCTTTAAAACCAATCTCTCATTTCACACTTGCTATCCAATTAATCTTCAACTTGAAGAAAAATTTCTAACATTGGTATCAGAGGGAGGTTCTTAGTCAAGAAAATATGGCAAGCGGCATGACACCATTTCAATTTCCATTTCTAAAGAAGGAGTACTATGATAATTGGAGTATTCGCATGAAGGCGTTGCACGGTTCACAAGATGTGTGGGATATCGTTGAAAATGGGTATATTGAACCCGTCGATATCACCACTTTATCTCAAATACAAAAGGATAATTTGAAGGATTCAAGAAAGAAGGATGTAAGGCTCTTAATCTCATTCATCAAGGCTTGGATGAATCTATGTTTGAGAAGGTAGCAAGTGCATAAAGTAGTAAGGAAGCATGGGATATTTGGAGAATGCATTCAAAGGCATCGATAAAGTGAAGAAGATAAGACTACAAACTATGCGAGGTGAGTTTGAAGCTTTACATATGAAATCAACCGATTCGATTGATGATTATTTTTCACGAGTTTTGGCATTAGTAAATCAAATGAAAAGATATGGTGAAAAACTAGAGGACTCTAGAGTGGTCGAGAAAATTCTACGATCTTTAGATTCAAAATTCGATTACATAGTTGTAGCTATTGAAGAGTCTAAAGATCTAGAATCCATGACCGTTGATCAACTCATGGGATCACTTCAAGCCCATGAAGAAAAATTAAAGAAAATGGTTAAAGAAGAGTCATTGGAGCAAGCTCTTCAAACCAAACTCACCTTAAACGAGAATGAAACATTTAGAAATATAAGAAGTCAAAACCAAAGAGGAAGAGGTCGAGGTCAAAGCTGTGGAAGAGGTGGTTACAAATTTTTCAATAAAGAGTAGAGAAGTCAAAACGCATATGCTACAAGCGGTCGAGGAAGAGGAGGAAACATGAAACAAAATGGAAGACCAAGGTATGATAAAACACAAATTAAGTGTTACAATTGTGATAAATTTGGGCATTTTGCTTTCAAATGTAGATCTACTTCTAATAAAGTTCTAGAGAGATCTAACTTTGCTAAAGAAGAGAAAGAATATTCTACACTACTTTTGGCACAAAAGAGAGATGCATGTGGTGATAACAATACATGATATTTGGATACAGGGGCTAGCAATCATATGTGTGGAAGAAGGAACATGTTCACGGAGCTTGACGAATCAGTAAGTGGAAACATTTATTTTGGTGATGAATCTAAAATTCCAGTTAAGGGAAAGGGAAAAATATCAGTTCGCTTAAAAAATGGAAAACATGATTTTATCTCTAACATATATTATGTGCCTAATATGAAGATAGCATTCTAAGCTTGGAGCAACTTTTAGAAAAGGGATACGACATTCACATGAAAGATCGTAGCCTTCTCATGAAAGATGCTAAAGGAAATCTGGTTGCTAAATTAGAAATGTCAAAAAATAGAATGTTTCCACTCCATATTTCAAATAATATTGCCAAATGTTTAAAAGCATGCTATAAAGATTCATCATGGCTTTGGCACTTGAGATTTGGACATCTTAATTTTGGGGGTTTAAAGTTGTTAAAGAATAAAAACATGGTAAAAGGTTTACCACGAATCGATCAAATGAATCAACTATGTGAAGGATGCTTATTTGGAAAACAACCAAGGAAAAGTTTTCCAAAAGAATCCAACACAAGGGCTAAAGAACCATTAGAGTTAATTCACACCGATATTTGTGGTCCAATAAAATCGTGCTCACTTGGAAAAAGTAATTACTTTGCTTTATTTATTGATGATTATAGTAGAAAAACTTGGGCCTATTTCCTTAAACAAAAGTCCGACGTATTTGATGCCTTTAAGAAATTTAAAGCTTTTGTAGAAAATGAAAGTGGTTATAAGATAAAAACCATGAGGTCCGACCGAGGTGGAGAATTTACCTCTAAAGAATTTGAGAAATTTTGTGAAGAAAATGGAATTCACCGTCCCGTATACTCCACAACAAAACGGGGTCGTAGAAAGGAAGAATAGATCTTTACTTAATATGGCACGGAGTATGTTGAAAAGTAAGAGAATTCCAAAAGAATTTTGGGCCGAAGCCGTTGAATGTGCAGTGTACTTAGCTAATCGCTCTCCAACTCGAAGTATGTGAAACAAAACTCCCGAAGAAGCTTGGTGTGGAAGAAAACCATGTATAACACATTTGAGAGTATTTGGAAGGCTAGCATATGCCCATGTGTCGGATCAAAAGCGTTCCAAGTTGGATGATAAAAGTGAAAAATATATATTCATTGGCTATGACTCAAGGTCAAAAGGGTATAAGTTATATAATCCTATAAATGGAAAAGTTATTGTTAGTCGAGATGTGGAGTTTGATGAAGAAAACACTTGAGATTGGAGCACACAAGAAGATGATTATAATTTCCTTCCCTTTTACGAAGAAGAAGAAAGCAGTGATGTGCAAGAAGAGCCGACTAGTCCAACACCGTCATCTCCATCAAGCACTCATCAAGAAACTCCACAAGAAGAAAGCTCAAGTGAAAGGATGCCGCGCATGAGATCTTTACAAGAACTATACGAGGTAACACCACTTTGTGATAATATTACTTTATTTTGTCTTTTTGCAAATTGTGAGCCAATAGATTTCGAAGAAGCAAAACAAGACAAAAGATGGAGGAGTGCTATGGATGAAGAAATCAAAACTAATGTAAAAAATGATACATGGGAGATGACTGATTTACCTAAAGGACACAAAGCTATTGGAGTAAAATGGGTATACAAAGTAAAGAAGAACGCTAAAAGAGAAGTTGAAAGGTACAAAGCTAGATTGGTAGCCAAAGGATACAAGCAAAGAGCAGGTATAGATTATGACGAGGTATTTTCTCCTGTTGCCCGTTTAGAAACTATAAGATTATTAATTTCTTTAGCGGCTCAAAACAAATGAAAAATATATCAAATGGATGTGAAATCGGCTTTCTTGAATGGTACTATAGAAGAAGAAGTTTATTTGGAGCAGCCACTTGGTTATAAAATTAAAGGACATGAAGATAAAGTTTTAAAATTAAAAAAGGCACTTTATGGTTTGAAACAAGCCCCTAGAGCATGGAATACTAGAATTGATAAATATTTTCTAGAAAATAACTTTATAAAATGCCCCCATGAACATGCTTTTTAATAAAGACAAATCAAAGTGGAGATATCTTGATTGTATGTTTGTATGTGGATGACTTAATCTTTACCGGAAATAATCCAAAAGCATTTGAAGATTTTAAGAAGGAGATGAGTTTAGAGTTTGAGATTACCGATATTGGACTCATGTCATATTATCTTGGTATCCAAGTGATTCAAAGCGAGCACGGCATATTTATTTCACAAGAAACATATGCAAAGGAAATAATGAAAAAATTTAAGATGGATGGAAGTAAACCAGTTAATACCCCAATAGAATGTGGAACAAAGCTCTCAAAATATACCAAAGAAGAAGATGTGGATCTCATACTATTCAAGAGTTTGGTTGGTAGCTTAAGATACCTCACATGCACAAGACCCGATATACTTTATGGTGTTGGACTCATTAGCCGCTATATGGAAGCTCCTACAACATCACATTTGAAGACTGCAAAAAGGATTTTTCGATACATTAAAGGTACCATTGATTTTGGTTTGTTATATTCAAGTTCTAATAATTTCAAGTTAATTGGTTACAGTGACAGCGATTGGGCTGGAGATGTTGATGATCGTAAAAGTACGACTGGATTTGTCTTCTTCATGGGAGATACAGCCTTCACCTGGAGCTTAAAAAAGCAACCAATTATGACGCTTTCCACTTGTGAAGCTGAGTATGTTGCTGCTTCAACTTGTGTTCGTCATGCTATTTGGCTTCGAGATCTATTGATGGAGTTGCATATACCACAACACAATGCAACAGAAATTTACATGGATAATAAGTCAGCTATCGCTCTAGCCAAGAATCCCGTCTTTCATGAACGAAGTTCACACATCGATACACGTTATCACTTTATTCGAGAGCGGATTGCAAAAAAGGAAGTACAAGCAAAGTTTATTAACTCAAAAGAACAAGTAGCAGACATTTTTACAAAGGCATTAAAAAAATGAAGACTTTCAAAGACTGCGGAAGATGCTTGGAGTGACAAAGTCAAGTTTACGGGAGGATGTTGAAAATTAAACTTGACTTTGGGCTAGATTATTGCACTTAATTTGGGCCACAAATGAAGAAGTAAAGCTAAAAGAGAATTGTAGAAAAAGTTAGAAAGAAACATCTAGATAGAATTATCTAGATATATGTTGTCATGGTAGAAGAGGTTCTAGAATTTTTCATTCTCAAATTGTAATAAAATAACTAGAATTTAGAGTTTTCTTATCTAAAGATATTTTGTATGAAAGTTATAAAAAACTCTAAATAATAGTTGTATACCGTAGGATCAAACACATCTCCACCGTTCATTTGAGATGTGAATTACTATAAATAGGAGTGGTGTATCTCAATTGCAAACAAGCAAAAAAATTATAAGCAAAAGTTTGTAATAAAGTACAACTTTCTCCTTTAAAATCAATCTCTCATTTCACACTTGCTATCCAATTAATCTTCAACTTGAAGAAAAATTTCTAACATGGTATGCCTATCTGACCAACAAAGAAGTATTATTTTTGCATCAACTAATTAATATTTGTTTTTAATGATTTATCCACTCACATGTGCATTAGTAGAAAATAAATAAATAAGCATACATTATGATCAGTTCGGACCTATATATTAGTTCTCTACCTAAATATTGGCTAAAAGCATATTTGCATGAAATATGATGCAGCTGTTTTTTCCCTTTACATAATTCTTACTTCTGTTTTGACTTCAGCAGCCGTATATAACTAATTTCTTTATTTTAATTATTTGGCTATCCTAAAAATTTCTATCTTGCTTCATGGTTTTTATGGAAAATAACTAAATTCCTTCAAATTGTCTTGTTGACAACAACTAATTAGTAAAACTAATTCAGGTATTTGTTGCTTGTTATACAACTTAGACGCTTCTTTATTTCAAGCATAGTGTTTACACTCTTAATAAATCAGTATTATTTATTTTGTTTTTGGTTGTTAGTAGATGCCTTATTATTTTGTTTTGCACAAATGGAAGATTGATATAACGATGAATTAAAATGATAGACAAGGTTATATTTCCATTCAGCAGCTTAGCTACAGTTAAGATTGGAAGATCTTACCATCGCATAGAAAACAACGAATAGCGTACTTGAAAGCTCTCGAAACCATCAGAAAATGACTTGCTGAATTAAACTTCTATCATTCATGCAGGGCATTTCGAACCCAAAGTATTACTGTTTCTTTTTTCAAATTTAACACACATGGACTACGGCCTGTTGTTTCTACCATCTAAGGTTCAGATGCATTATACGTAGTGTGTACATATTGCAAAGGTCAAACGCAAATTTTGGGTACCTAGTGATTAATTAAGATAACACCTAGCAGCAAGTTATTTCTTAGAAATTGCATTAAAGTGTAAGGTAAGTCATATGTTCTTTGTATAATAATCAACCTTACCGATACAACTCAATTTACTATTTTATGACAAAACAAAGGCTAAATGGAAGAAATTATTGAGGACAAAGGAACCTGGATTACATGACCATCCATTTTAGAATAAGTATATTAAGCACATATTGATTTTTAAAAAACTGATTCGAGAGAAAAAATTTAATGAAGCAGAATTTTGATTATTGTATATTGCAGACAAAATAAAATGTTTGATAAAAATGCGAGACTTGCTTTTGATGTACAGGTATCTATAATATATATACAATATTATGTAATAATGGGCTAACATGACCTAAAGCCCAATTCTCTAAAATGCTTTATAAAAGACAGCAGCATTGTGACCGTTTGATCTTCTGTGTGAATGGCACTGATTGAACTGAGAGATAAGTTATCCATCTTTATGTTTGCTAATTCGATTTCTGATGTATTCTAACTCTCCCCCTCAAACCCTACTTCGGCTAGGGTTTGCGGCGATTTACCCATCAATTTTGGTCGATCAATTTATATAAGCTTCTGAGTAGAAAATTTTGTCCAAAAACTTGAGTAAAAAGAAGAGATCTAAGAAGATGCTCAGATTTGATATGAGATTCTCAGATTTAGAAGTTACGGTTGTACCTCTCTCTGCTTAATTATTATGCTTGACGGCTTGAGTACTCTTCTGAAAGTCTTCATCTTTGTTGCCTTTTTAGTTGAGCAATTGTGAGCTGTTGTCGAAGCTTTCGACTTTGAGTCTCTTCCTGAACCACATAAAGTTTTTCTTTGACAGAGGTTCAGTTAATATCAGCGGTTTGGTAAGTACATGGTATGTGATTTACAGCCGGTTTTCCTTTGCTTACTTGTTCTCGAACAAAATATAGATCCAATTCGATATGCTTTGTTCTTGCATGAAAAATAGGATTAGCAGTTAGGTGTGTTGTGCTTAAATTGTCACACCAAATGGTTGTTTTGTTCTCTATTTGATTTGTAGTTCACTTAAAAGTGATTTTATCCACATAATCCCGGCTGTAGCATTACCTGCGCTTCTGAACTCTACCTCGATGCTTGACCTTGGCACAGTTGGTTGCTTTTTTGAACACCATGAAACTGGATTTTGGCCTAAATAAATGCAATAACTTGTAGTTGACCTCCTATCATCTAGGTCTGTGGCTCAGTCAGTATCAGCATACCCTGTAATATTCATAGCTTTGCTTGCTTTTAGAGTTAGACCGAAGTTTAGAGCGCCTTTTAGATATCTTAAAATTCTTTTTACTGTCTTCCAATGAATATCAGTTGGACTTTGCATGTATTGGCTTGCCTTATTAACACTGTAACTAATATCTGGTTTGGTGATTGTTGCATATTGAAGAGAGCCAACTATGCTTCTGTATTGGCTGTCATTTTGAATAGTTTCACTTTGTACTTAGACAGATGAATATTGCTCACCATTGGTGTAGATATTGAATTGGCTTGGTCCATTTTGGCTTGTTCAGTATTTCTATAATATACTTTTTCTGGTTTAGCTGAATAGTTGTATCAGATACCCTCTTTACTTCTATACCCCAAAAGTTGTTCAGATTACCAAGGTCCTTGATTGTGAATTCTTGGTTTAGATGCTTTATTAGATTAATGATTTCTGCTCATTGTTACCTGTAATAATAAAGTCATCAACATATATTAGTACATATATTATGAAATTGTTGCTGAATTTGGTAAATAATGAGTTATCAGATTTTGTTGGAAGATATCCCAATCTGATCATTGTATCCTTTAGCTTTTTGAACCACACTCTAGGTGCTTGATTTAGTCCATATATATCTTTATGCAATTTGCATACATGATCTTCTTTTCCTTTCTGTCTGAAGCCATGTGGCTTTTCCATATATATCTCTTCCTGCAAAATACCATTCAGAAAAGCATTGTTAACATCTAATTGCTTGATGCTCCAATTTCGGTATAAGGCAAGTGTAATAACAGTTCTAATAGTAGCGGGTTTCACAATAGAAGAGAAAGTCTCATTAAAATCAAAGCCATGTTGTTGTGAATAACTTTTAGCTGCTAGTCTTGCCTTATACTTAGAAATTGAACCATCTGCATTTCTTTTTAACTTATAAGTCCATTTGCAGCCTATAATATTTTTATTCTTTGGCTTGGGAACAAGACTCCAAGTCTTTTTCTTCATTAGCGCCTCATATTCATCAAGCATGGTTGTTTTCTAGTTTTTGTTTTGCATGGCTTGATCATGTATACTAGGTTCTACTGCATCCAGAACTGCTTTGAAAATCTTTGATTTGAATATACCACTCTTTGATCTTGTAATCATGTGATGCACGGTACTGTCTGTATTTTGTTGATGACTGGTTCTCTCTGTTTCTGATTGAGTGTCAGTGTCATTGATTTGTGAATTGCCTTGATTTTGATGGGATGTAAGTTGTGCACTAGCTCCTTGTTGAGATGATTGCTCAGGTACGGCGACAGATTTAGTTTGAGTATCTACTGATTCTTTTCTAAGCTCATGACTTTGAGAGTCAAGATAGTTTGCCTCCTGTCTGTTACTGTGATGAGTAGCTTCTCCCTGAGGCTGCATTACTACAAGTGGTGGACTAGATATTGGTGGTAATGACTTTTTAATACTATACACTTTACTTGTTGTCTTGATATTCTCTTCCTTAAAAGGAAAAATCTTTTCATTGAACACCACATGTTTAGAAATAAAAAGTTTACCATTTTTATCATAAGCATTTTTATCCCTTTTATTTAAGGCATATCCTAAGAATGTACAAGGGGACGACCTAAAACTCAATTTACGTGCATTATAGGGTCTAATGTAAGGAAAGCATAAACACCTAATGTAACGAATACGAATTTTGCCCGCTCGAAAATCGACATCCATACTTCAAATCGTACTCGAATGCCGTAGATTCGACCGTTCAAATCCGATTCGCCGGAGCTTATAACAACATTAAGTAAACAACACAGCGGAATACAAGAAAAATATATTGATATACAGTATTGATACAATATCTGATACAACAGAGTGATACAATGATATCAATATACATCAGAGATACAAGAAAATAGATAGAACCAGCAGCGAAACAAATAACTCTAAGATAGCCGTCAACGAAGAACTCCAAATCTGAACTCCATCTCCAAGAACCAATCCAGCAATAGCTCGAACTCCCCATAACAATGCACCAAGCTAAGCAAGACTGGTGCGAACCAAGGACTGAACTAACTCCAGATAATCCACTGGACCTAACTATCTGAAAAACCAAACTCTAGACTGCTCGTGTGGAAATTAGTGAGCACCCAGAGTTTAGGAAAGAAACAATAAACTCCAGGTCAGTCATGGGACTGGTGTGAGCAACAAAAACAGTTTATCTTTAAAAACAATCAACAAGAGAATTTTAAAGTAAATTCGCAATGCTTTTTGAAAATGAAACTACCATAAGACCTCCCACCACACACACAATGCAAACGCAGACTTGGAGGAGATTTCTTCTTATGATAGTCAAAGATGCTTAAAACGCAGAAAATTTCTTTGATATTATTATTATAAGTGCACGGTGCAGAAAAGCAATTTTCGAAAGTAGAATATAAATCTTAGCCAACATACGACCATTATCGTATGCCTACTATAGCTACTATGTTCAATAGCAGGTTACCGCCACATTCCATAGCAGGTTATACAACTAAAACCGTACAAGGCTCGTATTGTTTCTTTGGATTTCCAACAAATGGTCAGGCCAAGGAACTTCCCATTGCCACATGGAAACGCCTCTGGAAGGACGTTCCGAGAACCTAACCGGATCTCTGCCAACACAAGGCCGCGTTACCCCTAACTGGGTAACTACTGACACGAGTATGCCACCTCCCGGTCCTTTAGGACCTTTAACCGAGCGCTCGATAACCAACATGACACCATAATAAATAGAGTGTTTTCCACATGAGTAAGTATCTGGGCTCCATACCATGATACCACCCTTTTCCAGAAGGAAATGAACATACCCTAAAGGGGCGCTACCCCCTAATAACCTTGCTGCATCTTTCCTGTTTTGACCATTCCGGGGTGTGAGGTTCGATGAAGTCTCGTCCACAAAGCCATACTTTGGGTCAACAAATGATCAAAGTAATGATCACAAAGATAAATGATCAAACAAATGATCATATCACAAATGATCAAACAATGATCATTTCACAGCAACACTTAGCATGTCACATTACCAAATTGGGAATATATCGCTGATAACCTTCAACTACATAACCTCTGAGCTCGTACGTCTCAGAGAAGGGTGTTAAGCTAAAAGAATAAATTCTCCGCCACCAACAGAAATGTATTTGAAAGAAATCTGCTTTATATCTCAAATTGTAATGTCAGACACACAATCCATACAAGTCTGTTCCGGGCTCGAACGGAACCGAAGGCACTTCCAAAGAAGTCCTTGCAATCCGAGTATTCACAATCCCAATCGGATTTCCCATCACTTAGGGAATCTCTATACCGGGAGCTACCCAGTGCAAAGACAATCGATAGGTCATCCTATTGCTCTCGCAAATACCCGGTCTTCAACACCAGTCTTCAAATGCTATCCATAACGACGAATCACATATTCGGAATGGGTTACTTGACACAAAGGTCCTTTCCCGGCTAAACCGAATAGTGAGCGAAATATTTAAAACATATGGATATAGGATTTCAATTAAGTCACAACTTAATAATTCCAAACTTTCTTTTCAAATGGTTTAAACCAATTTCCATTTCAAATCTTTTAAACAAAAGATTTATTTCACAAAGATCAATTCATAGATTTTCAAAACAATTTCATTTCTATAGGATTAACCCATTAAATCTTTAAATCAAAGATTTAACTTATAGTTTCAAACCGTTTCCAAAACTTGGAAGTCATTTTCATTTTTAAACTTGAAATTCTTTTTAACACAAATTGGACGTTCATTTCTTATGTGAAAGCTTTTATTATGTGAAAACAAACAGTTTTCGTTTCAGAAAAATCCAATTAATTTACACGAGTTAAAATTCTCAATTTATGTTCATATTCCCAAACTAATGCATTTTAAAATGGTTTAACCCACATATAACTGGTATAACATCTTTAATCCCTAGTTTCAAATTACAGGATTAAATTTCAAATCTTGTATTTAAGTTTAAATCAATTTTATTTAAACTTCAAAACTAATCAAGTTATTCAAAATAATTTCATCTTTGAAATTCCATTTAAAGAGCTTCTCATTTTAAACCCAATCTTATTTTCAAACCATTTGAATTTAAAAATTCAAATTCAAAACTATTTTCAAGAATCTGTGACTCAATCGATTTCCTCGTGAAATCCATATTTTTGTGTGTATAGGTGTGGTCCAGGGTTTAACACACTAGTGCAACATCATTTCAATCATCACAGATTAAAACACAGAAATATAGTTGATAAACGATATAAACTATAATGCTTATCGTCTCTCACAAATCACAGATACATATATCACAGATAAATAAGTCACACAGCTCAAATCAAAACAAAGCATCACATATCAGGGGTATCAAACAAACCAAATATTCAGCCAAGTCCAAACATTCACAAACGAACTTATTAATCAAATAATTAATTTAAATCGGATGTATCAATTGTTAATCCGGGTTAATTATCATAATCTAATTACAAATTATTTGAAATAAATCCCCTTTCACAATTTATTAGTTAACCCTTAATTATTAACTATCGTTCTTAATTAGTGAATCAATTAATCTTTAATTGTTAAGTTAATCTTAATTAATCACATTATTAATTAATCCTTTAAATTTATTAACAAATAATTTACTCAAATTTCAAATCACCATTTAATTGATTACATTCATTAATTATCTATTAATTACTTCTCTAAGTAATTTTATTTCCAAAATTATTCAGTGATTATTCTGAATTAATTAACTAAAGTACTTATCTTGAACAAATTCAATTAACTCAATTAATGATACTGAATAATTAATTCCACAATTACTGTCATTAAGTAATTTTACTTAATAGTTCCACAATTGATTATGATTAAATTAATCAATCTAATTTATTGTCAAAATTTATCACATTAATTAATTATTCAAAATAAAATCTTAGTTATCGATTTCATTAACTATTAAATTTCTTTAATCACTTTTTTAAAGAAAATTTCTTCTATTAATCATTTTTTTTATTATAAATTAATTAACTATTAGGAACTCATTCGTTAATGAATTTTAAATCATACATCTTCATTTTTTTTATTTTTTTTCTTTAAATTTACATAGTAAAATAACAATTGATTACTAAAGAAATTTTAAAGAGTTAAAAATCTATTTTCTCTTTAGCTGTAACATATTAAAATTTTCTTTAAACACTTAAGTTATAAATTTTAAATTGATTTCAAAATCTGGTTTAAAATTATTTCAAGTTCTAAACTTTTAATTTTAACTTGTTTAAGTTTTTATTTTCAAATTCAATTCTATTTTAAATTCCAATTTCTCTACTACCTTTAATTGCTTTAATTTATTAAAACAAATGGAATGTAAAACTTTATTTATCTTTAAACTAAATTTCAATTCAACTTGACTCATATTTACATTTTGATTTAAACTCAGTTTTTAAACCTTGCTTGATAAATTTTGAATTTGGTTTTAAAATTTCAAAAACAGGAAACCGTACAGACATCAAAGCCTGGAACAAAACTCTGACCCGAATCTCTATGAATTTTCTTCGAGTAAATGACTCGAACCACTCGAGTACGACGCGAGAAAATTCTCGTTCTCCCCAAGCAACCAAATACCCAGAACACACAGTGCTCGTGCATGTGCACTTCGCCGCTGGCGATCTTCCGGCACCGCCACTACGTCGAACAAGTCGACGATCTCCCCCGTGCAAATCTCCGACCATCAGAACCTCCATCCTCCCTTCGAATCGAACAATGAGCATCAGGTCGAAACCTGGAACACGCGAAAACAAAAACCCCCCAAAACCTGGCAACGCCATGTTCTCCGACCCCCGACCACTGGCCAGCCTACAACTCCGGCCATCGACGCGTCAACTCGACCCCCTACCATCTCCAGAACCCCGAGACACTCGGTGCTTTTACGAGACAGCGGTGCACAAGTTTCTTATGTGGTTAAAAACTAGGTTTACAAAATAAAATTCCACGCCGTCGCCGCCGCCGTTATTTTCTCCACCTCCAACTATTTTTCCAGGCATTCCTGTAGCCTCCTCTATCTCCTCAAACAACCAAGGCCCTTCCGGTCAACTTGATCGCCAGAGGCGACTCAAAACACTCAATTCGATCAAACAAAAACTGCACCTTGAATCCCAAACTAAAAATTGTGATTTTGGTTTTAAAAATCATGTTTTAGTTAATGTATTCCAATTATAATCCTGGATTTATAAAATAACATACTTGAATTTTGACTTGTACAAATTTTCTCTGTTGTTCTTTGATTCCCAGAGCAAATAATTTTTTTTTTCCTAAATAAAATTTTAAATCCTAAACTAGGATGAAACAAACAATTTTGTTTGTAGTCTAAGTCTTAAAGGTTATCAGATCAAGGGATAATAAATTTTAGATCAAAATTCAAGCTTGGCAACTTCCACAGGTTATTACAGAGGTTACAACAAATAACCAAACATCCATTCATATATACACAAAAATATACATATAGGCAAAGCATACTTATTTCAGAGCTAACCATGAAATCCAGATTCATATACTTATGATTTTAAAATAATGTTACTCACTTGATTTGTTGAAGGCAGAGAACAAAAGTCTGAGAAAACTGAAATTGTTGAGTAATTGCTTTTGAATCATTTTGCATTGCTCTGGTTTAGATGATGCTATTGATGAACGAATCAAGAATAGTGTAGATGTATGTATAGGAAGATAGCATTCTCAGAGGTAGGCATGTTGGTACCAGTGATACCTTTGTTTATACAGTAAGCATAGCTGAGATGCTTTAAGATGCTAGAGGAATATTGCATTATGGACTGGGGGATTTTCTTTTGTGCTGAGAGGATGGGGCATTAAATGAAATGGTCCTTTATGTTATTTTATTTCTTTGTTTTATCAACAAGATCCCGGCTGAGATGATGTTGCTAGAGTCCTTTGTGTTCAAGTCCATGCTATTTTTAAATGCATATGCAGTTTTGTTTTCTATTTTAAGTGTACTAAAGATTTTTGTCTTTGAAATACTTGTTTATGCTTGCCTACACTTGCATTCTTTTGTTTACTTCAGCTTTGTCTCGGCATTTGTTTATTATTTTTCGTAGACTTACTAATATCATGCTTATACTATTTTATTTCTGCACGTACAGGTTTGTATTGCCTACTACTTCTTTGTTTATACTAATATCTTCTTTTGTTGTTTCCCTGGTTTACATGCTTTTCCATTTTGATATTTGCAAGTACAAAATTTTGATTTGTTGTCTTGTTTAATAGGCTTATGTTTGTTGACTAAGCTGATATATATATCTCCTTTTATTTGCACATAGATATTTACTTTGCTTTCTTTCACACTTATCTTCCTTTTTGTTTGAATACTTGAATGTATTCTTGTTGTCTTTTATTTTGACTGGGAAAATATATTTTGTTTTGTTTTGTCTTTATCTTTGCATTTGTTTTGTCACTTTGTTTGTTTATATACTTTTTAATCTAATGAAGTTTCTTTTATTATTATATGTTAGATTTTTATTTAATATGTTTTCTTACTTTATATTTTATAAAACTATATATATATATATATTCATTTTCAAAATATAGATGAATTTCTAGGTTTTTATTTTGTTGTTTAAATCTTATCAAATTTATTTACTTTATGGTTATCTTATGTATATTTTTAAAACCATTTATTTAAGATTTTATTTCAAATCCAATATATACATATATATACAAAAATCAAATTTTGATTTATACAGAATTTATTCAAATTCGGGGAAACTCGCTTCCATTTATAATTAATTAATGAATTTTTATTCAAAAATTCATTTAATTATCAATTTAAATTAAATTAAAATCTAGGGTCGTTACACCTAAACACTTTAAGACTGGTATAATCTGGATCAATATTAAATAATACTTCAATAGGACATTTTAAATTCAGGAATTTTGGTGGCAGTCTATTAATCACGTAGACTGCAGTAGCAAAGGCATCAGCCAAAATTTTAGTGGCATAGATGCTTGTGCCAGTAAAGTGAGTCCAGTTTCAACAATTTGCCTATGTCTCCTTTCAATTAGGTCATTTTGCTCAGATGTATAGGGGCACGTAGTTCTGTGATTGATTCCCTTTTTTTGAAAATACTCCTTTAATGGAAGATACTCTAATCCACCATCAGATTGAAAGTTTTTGACATAGCGGTTAGTTTGATTTTTTGCATGTGCTATGAATTGTAAAACTACATTATGAGTTTCAGCTTTTGACTTTAAAAAATATATCCACACATATCTAGAATAAGCATCAACAAAAGAGATATAATATTTATATCCATAATCTATGTGTATTGGGGCAGGAACCCATAGATCAGTAGCTACCAATTCAAGTGGTTTGCTGTATAGGGTTTTCGAATCTATAAATGGTAGTTTATGACTCTTACCTATCTGACAATATGTGCATATGTATGGTAAAGAGATATTATCAACAGAAATATGATTCTCATTCAGTATATGCTTAACAATTGTGACATTTGGATGTCCAAGTTTATAGTACCACTTATCAAATGTCTTGCTAGTTTCATACTGTTTGACTTCTGAATTATTACACCAATTTCTTTTAAAGCCTGATTTCTTGAATTATCCACACTGAACCTGTATAGCCCCATACACTGTTTACCCTGCAAAAGTATTTCCTTAGTTAGGATATCCTTAACTAAGCGGTGATGTGGGTAAAATTTCAAAATAGACATTATTATCTCTTGCAAATTGAGACACACTTAGTAAGTTTTTTTTTGATAAGTGGTACCCTCAATAGATTATTAAGATACAGTTGTCTTTTACCCATAATATAAGACTTACCAATGTGTGTAATTGCAACAGATTTTCCATTACCTATACGTATCGTATTCATATCTTTGTACTCCTTGTTTCCAAGATTGAGATTAGTCAGGTTGTTGGTGATATGGTTGTTGTTCCTGAATCAGGATACCAATCTTCATCTTGAATATGTTCTGCTCTTGCTATTTCAGTTTGTGAAGTTTTCGTATCTGATTGATTGATTCTATCTTGTTGAATGTGTTCCACATTGGCACTATAGTTTGAATTTCTTTGATCATTGGACCCTTGACCTGGAACATAGTTAAGATTCAGTCTAAAATAGCATTTTTCTGCTGTGTGACCAAGTTTTTCATAGTTTTGACATTTGGGTCGATTATTGTTACTCCATCCGCCCCTACCTCTTGATCTGTTTGAATATGCTCCTCTTTGAGTGGACTGATCACCTTTACTGTTGTTCTGGCCTTTGCTCTTATAATTTGCGGCAAAATTGATAGATAAATCAAATTCTTATGGTTTCTTTATATCTATTCTTGCCTCATGTGATAACAAAATAGAGTGCACATCATCTATTGATGATAAATTTCTTTGAGATGTTATAATTGCCACCACAGCTTCATATTCATCAACTAACCCATTTAGTATAGTCATGATCTGCTCTGAATCAGAGACCTTCTGGTTAGCTGCTTCTAATGTATCACATATAGACTTAATCTTGAATAGATACTCTCTCATACTGAGGCTATCTTTCTTGATATTGTGAAGCCGTCTTTTATGAAACAACACCTTTGCTGCTGAATGTGAATTAAAAACTTTTTCAATAGTTGACCATATTTCACATGAAGTT
Source organism: Allium cepa (assembly GCA_030765085.1). Taxonomy (NCBI): domain Eukaryota; kingdom Viridiplantae; phylum Streptophyta; class Magnoliopsida; order Asparagales; family Amaryllidaceae; genus Allium; species Allium cepa. Next base: position 416,622,022 of record CM060940.1, on the reverse strand, counting down.
GTATGACCTATAACATGTGGTAATAAGTTTGCATTTACAGAGGATAACAGTCATGAACATATGAGTCTATCTTGCCTATGATGTTGAACATAATCCTCGTTGCTAACAATCTTATTTCTTGATCAGTGATACGCTTTAGGGGAATAGGAAGGGTTCCAAGAATGAATCCTTCAAGACCATATCCTTTAATGGTTGTCTCCACCTGCAGCTTCCACAAAAGATATTTGTCATCAGATAGATGTACTGTAATTAGTTGACTTTGTGGACTAATTACAGTCTTAACCAGTTTCTCCACATTTGAGGTAATGTGCTGAGATTCATTTCCACTAATTGGGGTTTCTAAATGTCCTTAAGACATGATGATTAGAAATGCTCAGCAAAGACAGAGGGGAAGAAGACAGAAACGGAGGCTTCTTGATAAGAGACAGGATCAAGAATTTAGAAGCTGATCACAAACAGGTTTGTTGCACCCAAAAGATCTCAGATGATGATACCTTTTCTGATGAGTTCTTCAATGGAATGGCATTTTCTTTGTTTGTGTCGATATTTTCTGAATTCTTGACTCTAATTTCTTCGATTTTGATTCTGTTTCAACCTCAGATTTCCTGATGAATATTGTTGTAACCAGATAGTTAAAGCTGGCGAGGCAATGATATTTGTTAGCTGAATCTTCTTCTCAAGTGATGATATCTGATCTGATGAGAAGAAAATAAAATTCCGCTAATGATTTCTTGTCCTTGATTTTCTGTTGAATCTTCTTGATGATGTCGTTAGGCGTATTGCTGCTCTGATACCAAATTAGATTTTGCGAGAAACTGATTCAAGAGAAATTTTTTAATGAAGCAGAATTTTGATTATTGTATATTGCAGACAAAATAAAATGTTTGATAAAAATGAGAAAGTTGCTTCTGACGTACAGGTATCTGTAATATATATACAATATTATGTAATAATGGGCTAACATGACCCAAAGCCCAATTCTCTAAAATGCTTTATAAAAGATGGCAGTATTGTGACTGTTTGATCTACTGTGTAAACGGCACCGATTGAACTGAGAGATAAGTTATCCATCTTTATATTTGCTGATTCGATTTCCGATGTATTCTAAATGAAATTCTATTAAAGATTTGACTTTTGACTAATATGAAATCATAGGTAAAAATGAATTTATCGAATAATGTTTCATTATTTTCAAGATATTTACCCATTTTAATTTTTACCATTACGTTTCCATTAAAGATTTTTACATCTTCATTATTTACTTTTAAAGCGCTATGTAGTTGATATAAAACCAAAAGTACCTTATAATGTTTGAATAAAGTTGTTATACTAGAAAAATATACATCATTAAATGAAGGTTGTTAAGTCTAATAAGCCTACAATATCAACTGCATCATTCAGGCCTGATCTTTTTCAAAATGGTGAACAATTTTGGATTATTACTTTGATTTTTTTTTGCTATAGCTTCCTTTTGGATTTTGAACCATTACGTTCTTTTGTGCAGTTCTACCTCACACCGTAAGAAAAAGGAGGAGAAAGGATTTGATGTATTATTATCTGATACCACTAGGAGTGTGTACACTTGTTTCCATTTATCAATTGATTTTCAATTTTGAAATGATGCTCTGAACCAAATAGCTGATTGTATAGAATAACAATGTGTATCATGTTGTAATGTTTTCCATTCACATATTTCATAAATCGAGGAGGATGCGTGCAACACAAGTCTTAGAACTATACATTTGAGTGGAGGGATGAGTTACCAGACTTTGCTCGGCTTTGTATTGATATAAGATGTGAATTTTGATTACGGTTATTACTATAAATTTTTTATATAGGTTAATATGCTGCCTTGATCAATGTAATTAAGATTTAAATGTCAATATTTATTATGTTGCTGGTTTTCGCACTAGTGTTTTGAAGAGGATATGTTGTGAGAATAGTAACTACATTGATTGGTTTGAAGATTTTACTTGTCAATTTAACTATAATATAACTTTTTATATATTATTTGTCATGACTCCATTGTTCGGTCAAATGATTAATGTATTTAATTTATTTAATTAATAACTACCTTTTACTTGTTCAGGCAAGTATGACAAATAATATGTATCATATTGATTTAAATACATCGCCTTTAATGAACAATGATGAGAAACCATTTGAAGATCAGGACAATGATAAGCACGTGGTATCAACATCAATCTTTGTTACAACAATCATTTTCATTATCAACTTTTCATTAATTGCATGTTTCATTCTTAAAATGTATTACATTAAAGCTTGTATACGAGTAATAATTGATAATCCATACTGTGAGTATGAATATATTTATTTTGTTTTGTTGAACCTGTTGTCATAGAGATACATGCATGCCATGGAAAATAATGGATAAACATATATTTTTGTAATTATGGTAGTACTACTTTGATCAATTATGCACACTAATTTATTATACATGTTCAGAAAAATAGGCTGCATAGTGCATGTCCAATTGATTTGAATGCATCGCCATTGCCTAGTAATGATGAGCAATTATCTGAAGATCATGTTGATCATATGAAAATGGTATCAACATCGCATTCGACCTTCCACATGATAAATTTTCTATAATCCTTATTGTATTGGTCTTTCTGTCAAATTTACGTTTTATTTGTAATCTTTACGATAAATGATTATTCAACGATAATATGATTTTTTTGATGATATTTACACTTAGATGTTTAGATTCCATTGAAGCAATATATAAAGGACAACCAAGATCATCAGCAGTTGTCGCACTATTTGGAGAAACTTCAGAAAAAGCACAAACTAACGATAAATGTGACTTTTTTAACATAATGTACAATTGTATACTATATCATTAAACATTAATTGTTACCACTTTTATTCTAAGTTGTTGTGATATTTTTTAATTTTATTAGGATTAATATAATTCATCTTCACACGTACAGTTATATGCCTTATATTGATCTGAATGCACCACCTTTGCTTAACAATGAGGAGCAATCAATAGCAGGTTATATTGATAATATGCAAGAAGTGTCAACAGCACAAGTGACCTTCCATACTATATTTTTGTTTCAAAATACATGTCTAGTAAATGGCCATAATACTATAATATAAATATTTAATGATACTTTGATAGTTTATGTCCCATATTACTCTTTTACTTAATTTTTTAATTACTATATACTTGCATAGATGCCAAACGATGTACTACGTGAACCTATGCTCATAGAAGATCCATTGTCATTCTCTTATGCGTTGTATGGAGATTTCGTTCCTTTTTATGCATCCAAGAAGTTTGATTTATTCACCCCTTCCGATTTAACTCTCCACAATGGTTTAAAAGATTCATTTGATGCAATTTGTCCTTTAGACGTATCATGCACCTTAAGAAGTTATATAATGCTACATTATAATATGCAAATAATAGATTATTACTCCAACTTTGTTTGAGTTATTTGTGAACTGAATATACTTATTTTATAACATAGACTTGCATATATTTTGTAAATATGACAAAATGATGGCTTAGTACAATGTAAATCAGTTATCCACTCAATGAGCTAGACGTTTGAGAGAAATTGATCAACAAGAACAACGTAGAAAAGCGGTTGATACAACAAGATATAAAGAAGAAGCAGCTCATATCAAACCCTCAAACATCAACACCTCACTGTTTCTACTCCAATGTTAATATCTCCAGTTCCAAAAATTACAATACTCACAAATTTATAAGCTCATGCCAAAAGATTCATTGGATAAGTTATCAGACTTATTCTCGATTTTTTCCAGATTTAATTGTTACATCAAGTTCATGTTCTGATTGTCGTACTGATAAACCACAACACGACCTTCCCTACAAGGTTAGTTCTCAAGATCTAATGGAACCTGGTTCTGTTCCACCTGAATTATCCTGCCTTACTAACGTGGAGGAATCCTCATTGTGCGCATTCATCCAGTTATGTCAGTTTACCATTTTAATTAACATATATATATATAGTGGAAATATTACTAATTTCCCTCAGGATATCAATGCAATAGCACATTCCCTCCCTTTCAGGCTAAATGATTTATCGACAATATTAGTTGTCAATAGAAGTGGAAATGAAAGTCAAGAGTTTCGAGTAAGGCGTGAACATGTAAGACAGGCACTACTTTGGCTTAAATCTTATAATATATTTTATTCCGATGTGTACATTAATGAAATCTCTCAATGAGTTACTAAAGGACGGTGTACCTTCAGATCTTCCTCATATTTAAGATAATTCGCAAACTCAAATTTACAGTGATGATTTTCGAGAACCTCAGCAATTCGAAAGCAAAATAATTGGCATCGGTGAATTTGAGATATCAAGTGCAGCCACAGCTTCAATACAAACGAACCGCTGAGCTTAACTATTATCCTTTTTGGAAGACAAAGAAAAAAATGGAACAGTTGTTCAAATGCCTGTTTCATCTGTTGTTATTGATGAGTTTAATACTCCTGGATATATCTCAATGGCATTTCCAACATTATTTCCATCAGGAAATGCTGATTTAAGACAAGCACGACTAAGAAAAATTAGACTCATCGAATATTTTCAATATTTAATGAAATTTCATGATCAAGGTCTGTAAAGGATTCTAGATTTCGATATTTTGCCTACAATTCAATTAGTAGGTAGCATGCGTTAGATATTGGTAACATTTACGTACAAAAAACCCAAATGATGAGAATTTATCTATAAATGATATCCCTGAAATGTTAAAATCGGAAGATAAGCAGTTGTCTCAACGCGTTTCTTACTATACAAAAGGCATTCGTGGAAGTTGTTCTTACTGGTCTGCAAGATTAAAAGAGCTTATAACTATGGTTAAACAAATAGGTGCTCCAACTATATTTTTCACATTAAGTTCGGCAGATTTGCAATGCTTAGAACTTTACAAACTTCTCGATCAAACAAATGAATTACAAAAATTAAATTACAATGAATAAAGAAAAAGAAGGACAAAGTTACTAAATGAAAATCTGTGATATCCCGGAATTTTTGACAGTATCAATTTAATAATCTTTATATAAAAATTAAATTGATATTGATAATATTGATTAATAAAATATGTTTTGGTTTAATAATCTGAATAAATAAATATTTAATTTGTGATTTGTCTTTTAAAAAGCTAAAATAAATGTTTAAATTATAATGTGTGTATATATTATATTATAGTTTATCTTTGTTTTGGAATTTAACTACATGATAATAAATAAATAAAGTTTTGTATTTAAATTCTAATAAAATATTGAGTAATTAGGAAATTATGTTTTAAATTAATATTAAGCTTTTAAAAATCTATTTTAACTGGTAATTATATGGTTTGATCATATTTAAAATAAATGTTATATTGTTTAAAATTATATCTTAGCTTAATTTTTGTTTTAAATTTAAATAAAAGTTGATTTTTATTTCTTTTTAAATATTATTTGAGTAATATGATTTAAGTATATTTTATATAAGTCTAAATATAAAATAGCATATTATTTAAATTCATTTAAATATAAAAGTGATTTATAATTTCTTCTTTAAATCATATAAAAATTGTTAAATTGTTATTTTCAAGCCATAATAATAATTATACTATTTTTCATAAATATAAAAAGGAATTAAAATAAGAAAATAGTATTATCATTTTAAATTAAATAAATTGATTTTTATTTGGAATTTTATTTTGAAATTCAAATTAATTGATTCTTTAAAATATTTATATAAGCTTTAATTTATAAATTTTTTTATTTACATTTACTTTTAATAGGAAATTCATATATATTTACATAAACATAAAACAAATTAAAGAAAAAATCTTTTTAAACATTTAAAAGTATAACTTAGTTAAATAAAGACAAGTGTTAACATATTAACAAATCAAACTACATGTGTTAAGTAGTGAATTAAACAAAACGACAAGTGTCATTGTATTTTTATCTTTTCTTTATTTTTTATTAAAGTATTTTCAGCCTTTTAAAAACACTTTTCACTTTCTTTTATTATCTTTTAAAAATCAAAATGCTAGTGATCAAGAGAAAACATTTCACATAAAAATCTGAAAATTCCTCAAAAACAAGTCTAAGATCTAAATCACACCTCAAACCAAGATATCAAAACCTGGAAATTTCTGCAAATCATAATCAAGTCTGCATTTCTTTCTTTTCAACCTGAAGATCACTGCACTTGCATCTCTGCAAATTTGAGCAAATCAAAATGAAGCCTGCATTTTTATCAAAATGACCTGCATGCATCTAGGTTGGTCAGAAATTCAAATGCAAGTAATATCAAGTCTGCATCTCTTTCAAATTTTAAATTTTGCAAGCACTCCTTAAACTAGAATCATTGAACCTGCAATAATTAAATCAGTCAGGATTTAAAGCTTTAAGATTTGGGAAAACTGCTCTGTTCTTCAGATTTAAGGTGAGTAACATTATATATTTTTTTAAACTCAAGATTGAATATGGTTGCTTATTTCTGTGGTAATTATTGTAGTATGTAAACATGCAAATGAAACCTTCTGTATGCATGTCTGTTCCATAATGATGTTCTCTGTTTTTATTAAGTTTTCCAGTTACCTGTTTTAGGACTTAAATTCATTTTATCTTAAATCAAATTGTTGTTAGGATTTGGATTACAAACAAAAGCTGTTTGATTTGTTATGATCTAGTGTTTAAAAACTTGAATAAGCTAAACTTCAAGCTTGGATGTCTCCGAAATATAAAAACAACAGTGTATAATAAACAAAGTGAAAAACTCAATCTTTGTAAATTTTGAATTCAGTATATTAAAGTGAGAACAAATACTATAACATGATTTATAACACCAAAATCATAATTTTTAATTTGTGAATTAAGAAGCAGTTCTGGAATGAACTTGAAATGAATTTGTGAGGTTTTCTAATGACCCGAATGATTTGGGGATGTTGGAATCTTGGGTAGGGATGGTGAAGGGATTGTAGTTGAAGGGAATAATGGCTGCTGGTAATACATTTTGTCAAGGAGGCAGCGGTGGTGGATTATTGGTTTGGAACCCTAGTTTTTGATCAAGTTTTTAATTCGACCGTTTCTGCCTCTATGCTTGATCGAGTGTTGAGCGGTTTTAGAGAAGCGTAGCAGGGTCCATGACAAGGTTGAGGCCGGAATTTCAACTCTAACGATGGTCGGGAAGGTGTGGTATCGCCGTTGACAGGTGAGGGGTTTGGGATGAACTGTGGTTTCCAGGTTTAGAAGTGGGGTTGGCTATTGATTATTGGTGAAATAGAGACTTCTGATGATTAGGTGATCAAGTTGGACTTTGGAGTCGATTGTGGATTAGAGTTGATCATCGTGGATGATCGGAATCATCCACAGGCTTTGTGCATGTGCACCATAGCCATAAGAGGGTTGTTGTTCTAGGATCTGATGAAGATGGTACTCGGGGGGAAATGCTCGGGTCATCTTTGTTTTTGCTCGAAGTTGAGGGGAGTTTTACTCGAGTAGAATTGTTTTGACTCGGGTAGTTTTTGTTTTAAGGTTGTTCCTGAAACCTGATCTGTTTCAGGTTTTTGAATTTTAAACTAAATTTAAAAATAAACAAGGCAAGTTTAAATCTGAACTTAAAGCAAGATTAAATGATGATTTCAAATAGTTTTGAATTTCAGGTTTTGAAATAACAGATTTGCAGAAATAAAATAATTAAAAACTAAACCTGCACAGTTTTTATATAAAGTGATTTATAAATCTGGAAATAGGATTTAAACAAGATTTAAATTTTAAGTTAAATCTGAATTTGAAATCCTGGATTCAAATTTGAATTTAAATCTGAAAGTTTCAAAGGGGAAATAGGTTGATAGATTCAAATGTTATAATTAAATTTGTATATTTTATTATTTTATAACATATGTTTTTTTTATAAATCTGAAAGGAGATTTTAAAACAGGATATTAAATTTAAAATTTTAAACCTGAATCTGAAAACATAATTTGAATTCTGGATTGAAATGAAATAAGATTTTAATTTGAATGTTTTAAAATCACTTGAATATTTAAAGTATAATTTAAATTTATTTAAATTGATTTTGGGTTAAACAATTTAGGAAATACCTTAAGTAATTCTTTAATATGAAATAAAAATAAAAAGTGTTTAATAATTGAATCTTGTTTAAATTTGATTTCATTTTAATTTTAATTTAAAATGGAATTTAGAGAAAATTTAAAAGCAAATTATTTTCAAATTACTTTAATAATGATAATTTAATCATTAATGAGGTTAATAATTTTCATTAAATTGTTTTGAACTTAATAATTTATTATCTGATCAAGGTAATTAAGTTTATTATTAATTAATTTAATTAATTAATAATTAGGGTATTAATTAAATAATTAAGGATTTATTTAATTAATTAAAAGTTTTAAGTAAGTTAATTAAATTTGATTAAAGTGTGATTTAGAAATTAATTTAAATAAGATTTGATTAATGAATTGAATTATTAATCAAGTAATTAATAGTTAATTAAGTTTTTAATTATCACTTGATTAATTTAATAATTAGAAATAAATTAATGAGTTTCTTTACATAAATTAAGAATTAATATTGATTAATTCAATTAATTACTTTGGAAAGGTAATTAAAGATTTGTTATTGGTTAATGAAGGTCATTAGCTTAGTATTATTTTATAATTAATTAATGTAATTAATTTTAATGATTAATTGTATTAATTAGTTTAAAGATAATCATTTGAGAATATTTTAAGCATAATTACTTAATGAAAGTAATTAAGAAAATTTATTACTAATTGTAATTAATTGAGTTTATTTTGATTAATTAAGTTGATTAATTAAGTTTAATTAATTTAAATTAATTACTGGTTAATGTAAGAAGTAATTACCAAGGTAATTAGAAGTGAATAATTACATAGTGAAGTAATTAAGGAGATAAATTACTTGATGTAATTTAATATAAGGATACTTGGAAAATTAATTACTTTGTGTAATTAATATACAGTATAGTTACTTAAGTAAGTAATTAATAATTAATTACTTAGTGAAATTAATTTAGGGTTTTGATAATTGAATTATTCGAAGAAAATAAATAGATGTAATTAATTTAATGTAATTACTTAATGTGATTAATCAAGAATGATTAATCAAATATGGATAATTGATAATTAATTTAATAGGGTAATTTTATAAATAAAATAATTTGGGATCATTAATTTAAATAATTAATGATGTGATTGAGGATTTGATTAATTAAGAACAATTAATCAATGAAGGTATTAATTAATGTAATTAATTATAATTAATTAATAAAGTAATTACAAGTTAATTACTGATTTGGTTTGGATTAATTAATTTGTGAAATTAATCAGAGGTTAATTACTTGAATATAATCAAAGGGTAATTAATCAAGATGATTAATTAGGGTAACTTGTTAAGAGTAATTAATTAGTTGATGTGTAAGCAAGATTTATATGGATAAGTAATTAATTTAATTTATTTTAAATTAATTAAGGAAGATGTAATTAATTTAATTCATTTTAAATTAATTATAGAATGATGATTAATAAGTCATTGCTTATGAATGATGATTGATATTTATTACCCTGAATCATTGAGATCTCAGATATGAGATAAATGATGTTGTGTGATTTTGATGCTATGATTGCATTGAGTTGATAATATGAATTATCTGTTTGAGTTGATAGTATGAATTATCTATTGGTATTGATAATATTGATTATCTATTGTGATGTTGAGAATTATCTATCTGTGTGTATATAGATAATATTGAATTGAATTGTTTTAAACTTTAAAACAACTTGGACCTAAAAGACACACTTTGGATTTCGATGAGACCGGGATCAGGTTTCCATATTTGGATATCCGAAAACCACATCGATCCAAATTAAAGATAGGTCGTGAATCTATGTGAAGAGTGAAGACTCGAGGTGTAAGGACTATACGTCAGTATAACTCTGAGGGTGATTCCGTGATGAGTTTGACGGAACTAGTTCTTATAGGTTCGAGATGGAGATACAGAGTGCAAGGGTTATCATCGTTAACTCTGAGGATGATTCCAAAATGAGTGTAACGAGATAATGCCTTCGGTTTCGTTCGAACCCGAAACAAACTTGTATGGATTGAATGATTTCAGAACATCGTCAGATGGACGATGAGCATTCTAAGAGATGTGTTCTCTAAAGGTAATCGTAGTCTCAAGCCTCATCAACCGGGAATGGCTAAAACAGGGGAGGTAAAGCAAGGCTTCGCGGGTAGCTCCCACTGGAGAGCGAGATTGATCCCTGTCTAGAAGTCCCTTTATATTTGGTTGTGTGGGCGGTTGATTGCAACAACTGCCAGGGTTGTCTTGTTCGGAACTGTTCAGTAAGGAATGGTTCCGGCCTTGTGTTGCAGGGGAGCAGGCGTACTCCTCGGTACGGTGATCTAGGCCACGTACTGTGACGGGCGGTACCCCAGTAGCCCTGCCATTGTATGGAATCCACAATCCAATAAGTGTCAACGGTTTTGATTGTATTACCCACTTTTGTGGCTAGTAGCTGGAATTTAATCATGTAACAATTTCGGCTATTTTATATTTACTTGAAAACCCTAGACACTATTATAATATCATCAGATTTCCTATCAAATGTTTTGGTTAGCGTAAGGTAAAAACTTTTCCACATTTATGTGTGGGAAGTCTTACGTGATACCTTTCTTTTCAAAAGGTTTTTAAAGTTAAGTAACCTTAACCTGTTACTCACACCAGACCCATGTCTGACCCGGAGTTTATCTTTGTTTTTCTTAAACTCTTGGGTACTCAAATTTTTACGAGTAGTCAAGAGATTCAGGTTTGCTTTGACGAATATTGGAGGAGCAATGGAGCAGGAGGCTTCTGCGTTGTAGATATATAATTTCCGTTGTGTATTCTCTGTGTTGTGTTGTATTAGGCTGTAAATACTAGACGGGTGCTTATAACTGTCTGGTATATGTGATGTGTATGTTGTGTATCTCTGATTGGTATTGTATACGATGTAAATACTTATGTTATTAATATAATTTATTCGTTCCGCTGTTGAAATTCTAGTGTTGTTTCTTCTTTCTCTTCTTTCTTTTCTTCTTCTATCTCTTTCTTTCTATTGATGATGCGACTTCCTGGAGTTTGGAAGTCGGGTCGTCACAAAATCCACTTGTTGCTGCTTGGTTTTTCTAATAAAGGGTTAAAACTGTTGTAAAAGATTTTTTTGATGCCAGAATTTTCTGTTAAGGACTATTGGTACCATTTTGAATGGAAATCGTGGAAGAGGACATATTCATGGCTTCCTGTGATTACATGATGCATCAGATTTATCTTCTGTTACTAAAAATTCATACGAAACTTCTATAATGATTGAATATTTTGATCATATTATTTGTACAATCAACCCAAATAAGGGTGGACCTTCACGAGAACAAGAACATCCATGTGCACAAGTTATTCCACCTGATGTAAATATGGATACAGATGACAACGACTATGCAAATCTAGTTACTTGGGTTATGTGTCGTTCCAGGAGTGGAAGCTACTGTTTGCGAGTACATAGAATAACCAAACAATTGACAGGTCGCTTTAAATATCTGTTTGACGTGCTTCCACGATCTAAAATTGTAGAAGATCCTCTAAACAGTAAAATCTTTCGATTTATTTCACAACGCAATGATCCTTTGATTTGCTCACATAATAGAAAAGTACTTCATGTTTGGCATGCTAATATTGATTGGTCTCCTCTATTATCTGTGCATGTTGTGGTAAATCATATTGGAAAATACACAGCATAATCCAAACCAATATCAAATAGCTTTATAGACACATTTAGAATAATAGTTGAAAACATTCATCGACCTTGTTAAACATCAACTTCCGCCATCAAGAAACAACTTCTTAAAAGTGTATCCGAGCGAGACATTTCTACACAAGAGGTATGCCATCTTCTGATGTTTTACCCTCTAAGAAGTTCATATAGAACAATAGTGCAACTTACCATAACCGAAAAAACATGCTATCAACAATAATTCGACGTCGAAATACAACAGATGAAGAAATGGTTGAATCAGACCCAAATTTTAATATAAGGTATATGGATCAACCAAGCGAACATGAAAATTTTTCACTACTTGATATGGAAAAAACTTCCATAACCATAATAAAGGGTGGCATAAATTTCGAAAAGAGACAACTATACGAATAATACCAAATTTAAGTACCAATATTCCTTTATTTAGCTAAAAATGGAAAAAAAATTCGCAAACAACAGGCGATACAATTTTTCTACTTTTTATTAGATCAAATTTTACAAATATCATCCATTCAATTTGAAGTATACAATACTAAGCTGATTTTAATTATATTTTAAATATGAAATTATAATTTAAACATGTTGTTTTTATTTTCATATGAATACTGGTACTACTACGTATCACTATCGAAATCTTAATGAAGAAAAAGGAAATTTCGATGCTTGGTCTGATAGATATGTTAGTTTAGGTTTAATTCAACCTGAATCACTCCCAAATGCTATAGAAGATGATTTCGAAGAAGATAGTATAAATAATGATGTAGAAAAAAATCAACAAGAAGAATGGATGATAATAGCCACGATGGGTCCAATGTTTGTTTTAGGAGAGGAGATAGAAATGGGCTTAAGAGAAGATAGTCATTAATCATTTCATAATATACTCAAGTATATAACATTTATTATTACAACTAAATTTCCATTTACACACATTTTAAGTCCTTTAAGTTTGTTTACTTGTATAATATCCCATTATATATCCAAATCACCATTTTAACTTTTGGTAAGTCTTATTATATGTTATTAGAATGCAATTTGGTATGAAAATTAATTGATTCATTTTTACGCAATTAGAATGTTCACTATTTTAGCTTGTTTAAATTTTATTTACTTTCAATTTCTCTCTAAAGTTTCTTAAAACGTTTAGTTTAGATTTTCTTAATTCTCTTATTTTATAAGCTCTGGTTATTCAAATATTTCATTTCGTTCAAATAATTTAAAGATTATTAATTAATAGAACTTAAAGATTTAAACACCAGGACATTTCAAATTATTTGAAATAAGTGTATATACTTATCTTTTTTTCATATATCAAATCATACTTTTGGCGTTTAAACCAAAATCTATATGTCAAAACAATTTCATAGCAAAGCTTCCTAGAAGTCCCCCCTACTTTGAGACATGAAAATGAACGCCGATGATGTTGCGCAGTCACCACTAAAATTATTTTCCAACGACAGAAGATGGGAGTATTGAATTCATTCCTTTTAAAAAAAATTGAAAACAATTTATATTTGTATATACTTTTAAACAATACTAATATTATTTTCCAAAACCTGAAAATCTTTTTCAAAAACACCGAGAATTAGATTTCTCAAATTCTCAATTTTATATTCATTTTACTTGCAAATTATATTTTACAAATCACATTTATACAATTTCATTTTCTTATAATCATATAGTAGCTAGTAGTTTAGGAAGATTGACTAATCAAATAATAAACGATGATGATCAATATTATCATTTCTAACAACCACTTTATTTAACTGTCTAGATTTCAGAATACCATTCTTTGTATATAAAATATAATCCTAGGAAAAATTATTTCATTTACCGAATTTCTAAAACAATATCGTGTTGGTTTGCTTTGTTCAAGTGTTTTGAAATCCCTATCGATCTAGTGGCTTCCCATGTACCGATCTAAATCCAAAATTCAAACTTAACAATTCAAATAGCACAATATAAAACATTTTATCCAACACTAACAAATATTCCTTCTCATATATACAACCCAAACAAACTCATTCTAGGGTATTTACTATCGTATCTCTAATGAGTTAAACCCCCACAAAGCTAATGTTATCGCTAAACAAAAGCCAAAGTACCAATTGTTACGACCCACAATTCGGAAGGTTTAAATTGACAATAATCCATACATGTCCAATCCAAACAATCCGAAACATAGATAATCATTGGGGTTAAATAAGAAAAATTAAGAACAGAAGAAAAAAACAAATACAGAATCTCACGGTGGAACAATAAAATATGATAATCAAATAAACAGTTAATGAAGCTGTTTTTATTATACATTTGATTATATTCAACACAACATTCATTAGAGTTATATAAAATAAATATTGCAGCAGACAACATGAGCATGCATACTAATAGTAATAATATACCAAATTTTGTCTTCGTCCTCCAAAATGAATCTTTAATAAGCTGAAAAACTCAGGACTGACCCGAGCATAATAAAAAGACAAAACACTCGAGTCAGGACTAAAATATTCTTATGGGAGTCACATCGATATCGCATAAATATGAGTGTCATGGCGTCAGAGATGCTTACGGGTTTTGACACCTCCTATCTAGTGTATAACGTGTGTGCAATAACTCAAGAGATGTTACGAGATTTTCCATCTCTTAAGGGTCCATCAAAATATTTATATGTAGTAGAATACGCTACATATATAATGTCTAGTCAATAAAATAAATATTCTTCTTATCGTTAAGGCTTTACATCCCCCTTAACGCATTTTTAAGCATTGTCGTATAGTTTGCATATAAAACACCAGTTACATAGTTGGTGGATAGAGATGAGCCGTGATACAACAACACTAAATTAAAATCGTGCGGGTCTCATTTATGGATAAATGTATGACAAGGCATGTTAGAAAATCCCCAAGGTAGGATACTACTAGTTTACCCTTCCCGGCTGGTGGTAACGCATCATAGCTATGATCCTCCACCGCGTCCAACACTCCTAATCCAGAGGGTGCACACCAATCAGTCACAATATAAATGATGGTAATACGAAGAAGTGCGTCCGCTTAGGGTAGCTAACCCACTTGGCCGATACGGCTCCTGTTTTAATCATTTAAAATTGAAACAAGTGCTAGGCTGATCCATCATCGTTCTCTTTTTTCAAATTCATAAAACGACATCAAATCCAACCATTTCATTCTGGGTCATCACTCCACGTACACAGTTGTTAAAGTGGTACCGCTATCGACAGAGAGTATGTCCATATCCGGCTCCGGTCTCTTTAACAACCAAAAGTTGTTTTACACACCGGTTAGTACTTTTACATTTTGAAAAAAAGTTCATACTTGATATCAAAATATCATATTCGCTTCAAAATCTAATCCATTTCAAATCATCATACATACTCAAAATATAATATTTCAGTTTAAAATCATTTTCGCATTAATATCTCGATTTCGCTTCCAAAATCATTTCGAATTCCAATTTAGGTTATAACTTTATTTAACCCAATTTGTATTTTAAATCCTTGATTTAAAAATAAGCATTCCACCCTTGACCAGTTTGAAATTTAGAAATAAATAGTTTGAATAGTTTTAAAATAGTTTAAATAATTAAAATAGTTTTAAAAGATTGAAATAGTTTTATATGAAATAGTTTACGTATTAAAATGGTTTATATAGCAAAATCATTTCGAAATCCAAAATAATTTGAATATTTAAAGAATATAGATTTTTAAACAGCTTTTCTACATAATTCGTTTGAAAAGTAGTTTCAAAGCCAAACCGATCAAATTTCCAAAATCTTCTCAATTCAAATCAATCCAACTTCCATTTCCATTTATATTGATTCTATTCCGATTACAACTCGAATTAACTTCGTTTCCAATTTATATTCACATCAATTTCGATTCCAAATTAATTCAATTTCAACCTCAATTCCAATTAATCCAATTCAATTCCAATTTGAATTAATTTCAATTCAATTTTCAACCCTTTCGATTTATATAGATTCGAGTTCGATTTTTCAATATATCGATTATAATTACTTAAATTAAATTAAATTCAATATTCAATTTAAAATCCTAATTCTCAAATATAATTTAATTCTGAGCTCAATTTCGAAATGTCATTTTATATAACTTTTACTTAGCAATATTCAAGGTTTGAATAAAAATTCATTCTTTTGCAAAAAAATCAATTTATGAAATTCAATCACATTTTGATTTTAACATCCAAATTTCAACTTCAATCATTTAACAATTTCTTTAAACTAAAATTTATTTCAACATTTCAAACTCGAATTTGTGATTAATTCAAATTTCAAAAATTTAATTTTCATTTCTTTAAATTCAAAATCATTCAAAAAAATTCAAAACCAAGAGTTTTAAAATTATTTAATTTAACCAATCCGGTGTCCGTATATAATTTTCTATCATATTACCAAGTGATCAGTTATTTCAATTTAATTTCATGTATGGATATATATCATTTGAATCCAAATCATAATGTCATAGGTATATATCATATATATCAACATATTTCTTAATTTATTCGAAATAATTCAATTTACAGTTTTATACACTGTAAATAATATACAGGGTAATAACATGATATATATAAACAAATAAACATCCAAACATTCAAATATCAACAAATTTATATCCATCATAATCAATCATACAACCGTACATTATAATTCAGAACAGTTTCATAGTTATTAATATTGGGTGTTTTACTAGCAATTAAGTTTTTATTTCACATTTTGCTATCAATTTTTTAGCAGTTAATTCAAATGAAAATAAAATTTATCAAACAATGACCAGTGAATTTATATCACTTCACAATTTCACATTTAACTAGCATAAAAATATTCTAATACACTCACATTGAGTTTTCGATTTTAAATCAAATCAAACGACATTCGATTTAATCTAAAAATTTAACCAGCTTCAAACGATCCCAAATCTATTCCATGATGTAGTACTCATCGCCCCGATTCCAAGGCCTCTTGTTTCGTCCGATTCCGACCTCGTATGACCAAGGTATACATTTTATAAGTTCGTCGATATTTAAATTTATAAAACAATTTAATTATTAAAACAACCCATACCAAAACATTCAAAGGCCGACCCACTATAAGCTTCTTTACCAAATCTTCCTCTAATCATTGCCTGTGCACAAAATCCCCATTGTCGTGCATGCTTTTGCACTTATACGAAGCTAGAAAACTCCGTTTGACGAACCGATAACGCCATCGATCTTCTCTCCTAAATCTTCATCCTTCCACACCAAAAAATCAGGCTCAAACACACCATGGCCATCGCGACTTCCAGTCTTCCACAATGCACGCAACCAGGTCACATTTCCCAAATCACGGCCGCACATCCCAAAAACGTGGTCGGAGATGCTATTTTTGATGCCGAGTCCAAATACGAACCTAAATTCGTGAATCAATGACTCAAACACCAACAAACGCAGCTAATATTATACTCACGACATCAACGTGGAAACCCATCGATCAAAGACCATCCAAATCATATACCAGGTTGAGGAAAATTCAAAAATAGGATTTTACAAATTGGTTTGAGAATTTTTCGATTAGACTTTCAGAGAAAGAGATTCTTGAATGAAGATTTTTTTTTCCTTTCTACTGTAAGCTTCACTATCGCGTGCGTGGGTTTTTAAAGGAGAGGATGCGTGTATGAACAGGTAATAGGCACCACGGTGGTGGCTGATAGAAATAAAATAGACATATGTGAAGGGTGTGGATAAATCATATATGTATGTATGTATATATATATATGTGTGTGTGTGTGTGTGTGTATAATTTAAATTTTCAAACCGTCTCGATTACGTAACTCAAAATCTTGAACCCCTATCGAGGCGTGCCGCTGGACGTTCATAATGTATACCCATATTCCGAACGTAATGGCAAAGGTTTCGAGTCCTAATTCGATCGTATGGAGAAGATAGCTTTTTTGGACCCAATTTTTATACTTAATTTTCGATATTGATTCGACGCATTTCTATTCCATACGGCCAAACGTTACGAAATTTGAAATCCGATAACAACACATTATTAAGGATCTAATGGAACTGGTTTCGCCGAATTTCGAGACTGTATCCCAAGGGACTATTTTAAAGTCTCGATTATAATATAAAATTTTCAATTAAATCCAATTTTAAATATTAACAATCTTCATTGTTATTTAAATAAAATCTACATCAACTTTTGATATCATTTTCAGTCATATTAAATTCAGAATTCAATTATTCAAATAATCTCCAATATTCAATTTAAATAATTTACTTTTCCAATATTTAACAAATTTCACCATTAGATTTTAAATAAATTTTAGTTATCAATCAATTACTTTATTTACATCTAACGAATTCAACATTTATTATTTAATATAACTAGTGATTGTAAACACATTCAATACATAGTATTACCTTTGAATACGTGTTATTACTTAAATTTTCGAAATTAGTTTATTTCAAAATTTTATTCAAGTTCAAAATCCGATAAATTACATGCAAAACCATTAAATTTTTATTTTTAACCATTTTTATTCATTAATCACACTAAATTCAATAATTTAAATAGTTAAGAATATGGGTCATTACATTAATATTGGTTGGTTGCATAAGTGACTTGAACTTAATTGTTTTCCTGTATATTTTATACTATCTTCTTTTCCATGCAACATGCATCGAATTTATGTCTGTAAATTTATGAAGCATTAATGGTTTAAAATCAGAAGATCGTGCAATATGCAATTGTGGTTTCAAAAATATACTCTGACCTTGTAATTCGAACAGCATCACGAAGTTTTCTGACTTTATCCTGAACTCTAAAATATGAACTATTACTAGAAGCTCTCTTGAAGTAATATACTTAATTAGTTTCCTGTTCTTTTCAGGTATTTCTGGGATTTTCTGTTGCTCTAGGAACCAGTACATGGGTCGATGTTAGTTTATGGGTCGATTTTTCTGTTGCTCTAGGAACCAGTACATGGGTCAATGTTCTGGTAACTTGATATTCTAGCCTTCAATAAATAGAACTTGTACTGTAATAGTCCGAGTTGGAAGGACGGAGGAGTGTAACGACTCTATCCTGGGTCCTACTGATTTGGAACAGACAGAGGCCAACAATTAAACACAAGGCACACCGAGCCATTCATTTTAGCTATATCGCTTTATTTTTGGGTCTCTTTAGAATTTGAGGCACACACTTCGGTATTAGATTTTAATTGCCCTGTCAAGAGCAGAACGCTTAAATTGGTTTATTGAAATATATCAATTTGCTGCGAGTCTGCTGTCCTATATATCCGAGGCTTCTTATCTTTTTTTTTTTTGGACACTCAGAGAACCCGACAGACCGCTAAACTCCTTAGGAGAGTACAGTAAAGTCGTCCGCTGATCCAAGCACCCATACCTTCGGGTAAATTTATATAGGATAGGGAAGCGCATGGTAGGAATCGAACCTGTATCTTTTTATCAGAACCCAAGTCTCCTTTTCAATGCGCCGCACCCGCGGACGCTTCTTATCATCTTTCTCTTCCATCAGAAATATCTTTTCAAATATCATAAGCAACTTTGTAATATTTTTTTCTTTTAATGATATCTTATAACGCAGGGTATGATAGCTGGACATTCTTACTACTGTATTGGAGATGAGTTGTTAGACCTGTTAGATATTGTGCATTTCGTCTAACCTGTTTGGTGGAAGTTGGATATGCTAAACTTCAGGTTAGCACTAATTGCACGAATTTCACGAGACACAAGCAATATATTTTGTATAAATATATCAACGTATAAGCTAGGTTATATGGCACTCCTAAATATAGTACACCATTTACAGCTCATTTTAATCCATCAAATGAATTCATTACTGATGATGAAAAGTTGTTAATAAAATAAACCATGTCGCCATTAACACACACACGAACGATCCCCATTTCTTTAAACCTCCACTTCACATCTTATTTGTTTAGATTGTGCTAATTTTGTACATGCATTTTATTCTTATTAGTCAGTTCAGCTCCACAAAATTAGAGGACATGATCGACTTGACTCAGTTCTGCAGAAGATCAGGTTGGACCGTGGTGCTGGAGAATATGGGAGGCACA
Organism: Allium cepa; assembly: GCA_030765085.1. Lineage (NCBI taxonomy): Eukaryota > Viridiplantae > Streptophyta > Magnoliopsida > Asparagales > Amaryllidaceae > Allium > Allium cepa. Next base: position 416,602,068 of record CM060940.1, on the reverse strand, counting down.
TAGGGCCGATATTGCAGGAGTCTGGCAGCAACGAAGGTGGCGGCGGGGAAGATTATGATGTGATGGTTGGTTATGACAATATGTTGGACGAGAAGGAAAAGCTTAAAGAGGAGGTATGGTTGATTATAGTTGCATGTCTGGAAGTCGCCATGGGAAGGTAGAAAAAATTGCAGACAACCTTAGTAGCCAAGGAGAATCAGAGCTTTATGAGCTTGGAATTAGAACTTGACAAAGGTTCCCTAAAATCTGAGTCAAATTTGAGCTTAAAATTTAAGATTTGTATAAAATCATTCCTCTCCTAGATGAAGCCGGTTTACAACCGATTGCACTCGATCTTGCTGGCTCCGGAACAAACCATACAGATACAAATACCATGAACTCTGTCGCAGCATACTTAAAGCCACTAACCGATTTCTTGAGTGCTCTTTCTGAAACTGAAAGGGTGAATGAACTCTCAATACATGCAGACTCTGTATTTGTTTGTCTTCCAACTTGAAAATTATTTTTCAGGTTATTTTGGTTGGTCATAGCTGTGGAGGTGCCATTGTATCGTATTCTCTTGAGCATTTTCCAAAGAAAGTTTCAATAGCTGTATTTGTTAGTGCCACTATGGTTTCGAATGGACAAAGACCTTTTGATGTATTTTTTGAGCATGTGAGTAGCTGGTATTCATCTAATGTTTCTGTATGTTTCATCCTGTGTTGATATATTTCAGTTTATATGCAACATAGTTGGGACCAGCTGATGTATTCTTGAAAAAGTCAGTTTCTACTGTATGGTAATGATAAGGAGAAACCAGCGACGGGTCTCCACTTTCAAAAAGAACACATCAAGGCCCTTTATTTCAACCAAAGTTCACCGAAGGTTTGTGCTAGTGCCATTTTATTTTCCACTTTTTCCCTCAAATAATAATGTACGGTATTCACACTGCATGGCATATATGTAATAGCAGGACAATTGCTCTAGCTATTGTATCAATGAGACCGATTCTTATCGGTCCAATAATGGAGAAGTTAACCTTGACTTCACCGGATATTCAAGAGAAGATGGTCAGAGTAAACTCACTTCTTTTTCCTTCCCTTTTAACAAAACTCTTTTTTCAGAAACTTCAACACCTCCAGATGTCGTTGATATAATTCCGTTTGAACCTACAGCTAGGATCTTATGACTGGAAACAAGTGCATGAATCAGCAAAATATGAAATGAAGAAAATGATAATCAAGCATGGCCTGATCGTGAAATTTATTTAATTGTAATAGTTAATTATTTATATGTGTGTACCAACAAATAAGAAATGAACATAAACACAAGTATTTTCAAATTTCAATGCTAGCAACACGAAATGGCGTCCAGTGAAAGGCCAGAGGGAGGCAAGAGAACATATGAAAATCACACAAGTATAGCAATAAATGTGTTTGTGTAGAAATGTTTATCATAGCGATATTCTTTTAGCAATCTAATCTTAGATATCTGCTACTTAGAAGTAAAAATTGAAAAATATGTATCCAGTGAAATAAATCTAGTGGCAAAGAATAGAGGCAGATGAAATAAATCCGGTGGCAAAGAATATTTGAGCTTAAAATTTGATGTAACATTGTACGTATATGTAAAGCAAAATTCGAGTCACAACCTATATTATATAAGTAATTTTTTTCTTATAAAATTAAAAAACTTCAAATAATTTAGATTTTTTTTCCTTACAAGCAATGAATACAAATTCCTTGCTTAGCATTCCTACAGATTAATGTTTAGCAAATGCATATTACTTTATGCCTACCATCATAAACGTGCTGTCAAATGCATATTTACTTCAGCAGGGCTACAGACTTTCGAATTTGTTTGGTCTATGAAATCCAAAGCTTGCTGATTTAAAGTGGTCCAAATTTTCTGTGCGATTTCAATTGGATGAACACCTTTTCCCTGGTCCAAAATCTGTATGCGAATTTAAGCTTGGATTGATCAGAGATATTTTTTTAACTACTTAAATAAAATGAACTCATCTCCATTTACAACTGCTATAAAAACCAATACTATACATTGTTATTTAGATGACAGTACTGTATAGAGGTATATTTCTCAATATTATCATTTTTCTTTTTGTTAGACATATGTGCTTTCATGTTTTCAACTGCTACACTCAGGTTTTCATCCTTGCTTACATATGATTAATTACCACCAAGCTATCCAACTGTGTACTATTATATTTTCAGCTTTGTTTGCTATTTTCGGTGTTTGAACCATTCTTGGTTGTCTTTGCGGCGATGCATGCCTTTTATGTAGCATTTGTTTGATTCTATTGGTTTTGCTGATTGCTTTTGCTTTTTCTATGTACGTTAGCTATTTACAGACTTGCCTTTCATGTTACATTTTGTTCAAATAGCTCATACATGTATTGGACTTCAGAATTGCTGCTACCTTTAGTTGTGTTATTTCATATCCTTAAGCTATCATTGCTGAATTATCATTTATATAACCTTGTTGAGCTCACTTTGTTTAATTTTGTATCATGTATGTTTTCTAATACTACATTAATCGATGTTAGCTCTATTACTCAAATGGATTTGACCAGAAATGTTCTTCCTCTTGCACTACTGAATCCATACCATCGTAATTGGATCATCAAAGTTCGAGTGACAAATAAAGACAATTTGAGATCTTATAAAAAAGTTAAAGGAGAAGGTTGCGTGTTTAGTATAGAACTCGCCAATGAAGATGTAAGTTTTTTTTATCCTAATGCTTTTAATAATATTTTATCTAGTTGTGCAATTATTAAGTTATTGTTATAATAATTGTTTCTTCAAATTCACAGGATACCCAAATTTAAATTACAATGTTTAATAAGGCTGCAGACAAGTACTATCATATAATTGTATGTGGAAAAGTTTATTATATTTCTAAAGGAACTCTTAAACCTGCGAATAAAGAATTTAGTACTATAAAAAATGAACAAGAGATGATTATACATGAGTACTTATTAGTCAAATGGGTGGATGATGCGAACTCTAGTATACCCAATATCGTATACAACTTTATAAAGATTAACCAACTTCAAAAATATATTACAGTAAAGGAAGTTGTAGGTAATGCATCCATATTATTAAAAAAATTATAAATCATTGTATGTTTGCTTAACATAAGTATCTATTAGATGTAATCGGCCGCCTTGTCCAAAGTGTCTCATCAATTAAAGGCGTTCGAAGAAAGATCAACAATGAGAATATTTCAAAATATGATATAACCATTGCAGATGATTTGTAAGTAAACATATTAAACCAATTAATTTGTTTAATCAAAATATTTATGCTTAGATTTGATTTATAGAACCAAAACCGTTAATGTGACTTTATGGGAAGAACTTGCTATGGAAGTCGGTGCTAAGCTGCTAGAAATTGTTGATGAATCTCCTATAGTAGCTATTAAATATGTAAAAGTGGAAAAAATTTAAGATAAAAAATTTTCAAGGTAAATATACAAATAGGTCGTGATTACTGCTTCCACCTCTACTTCCTTCACTTATCTTCTTCATCTGATCTCTCAAACCCTTAGATAGAAGGTCTGACTTCACATCTTCCACTGTCAATGTGTCTTTAGCAAAGATAAGGTTGTTAGCGAAACTTGTGTATCGCTTCTGAAGAGAACACAAAAAGAATCATTGTCATTTGCTCCTCATCCATCTTCAAGTCAACAATCTTCATCTTCATTACGAGATCATTAAAAAAATTAAGATGTTCTTTCACTGAAGCACTCTCTCTCATCCGTATGGTGGAAAATGTCTTCAGCAATATCAGACAATTAGTTAGATATTTCTTCAAGTATAGATTTTCGAGCTTGGTCCAAATCCTCCTAGCAGTGGTCTTACTGCTAATCTCTGATATGACACTCTCTCACATAGCTAGCTATAAATTAGTAAGCGTTCATTTCTCCATCTCCTTCCTTTCCACGACTGAGATGTCAGCCGTCAACTCTTCAGAGGCAAACACTACTAGATGGACTTCATTCCTCATTAAAGCAACATTCATCCTCCATTGCCACTTCTCGAAGTCTTTATCTCCATTCCATTTCTCAATTGTCAACTGTGATACTGACGCGATATACGTCCCTCTGGTATACGGTCTTGTAACAACTGGAGTCGCTTCATCTCATGCCATAGCGTCTAACACTTCTCAATCAACCTTGCAGCTCTGATACCAGACTGTTGGGAAAAATCCCTTCAGATGATCAATCTAAGCGAATAAAAACCCAACAAAGCATAAAACAACTAATTGGATCGTGATTGTAGTGAGACGGAACAAACAGAGATAAACACCAGAACAGACAGTCAAAGATCTATGCAATGCAGAAAATAAATAACACCAATATTTATAGTGGATCCACTACCACGAAGCAGTGTATGTCCACTTGGGGAGATGAAATTTTATTAATCACTGAAAAATTAGAGTTACAAGATTGATTCACTTTTTAAGGCTATACATAAGAAGAATTTACAATACAGACAAAATTCTGCAAAGTTTCAGCACTCTACGATGGCTCTAAAATTGGCTAAAATTAGCTCGCAATTTCAGCTGCCATTGTTTTTCAAAAGCTCCATTATTTATAGAGTGAAGAGAATCTGGACTGGCATGCTTCTGGTTCGATGCATACAATCTGGATCGACATCACTACTTTAGTTTGGGCCGTCATGCCCAAATACCGAACGAGATATTTCATTCGGCATCACCAAATCAACGATCTAAAACTTTGGTTCGGTCTTCATCACTTAACCTCTCCAAACCAATGCTGCTCCACTTCCAAACATCGAACGAAATCACTAGTTCAACATCGAACGAGAAATTTGGAGTGGCAACCTCTTCTCATGCTTCCACCACCGAACGAACTCTACCGGACCAAATCTTTGGTCTGGCATCTCTTCCACCAAACCAAATATTTGGTTTGATCACCTCTCCATCACTATCGCTCCAACTGGAGCGGAAGCATCTACCATCGGACGAGATCTCTCATCTAGTCTTCCCACTCCACCGAGCGACCTTTGCTTCTGTGACTTCAAGCAATGAATTAATTAAGTATCAAATTCCAACAATCTCCACCTTGATACCGAATTCCAAAAAAGCCTTCCAACTCCATATACACCTTTATATTCCAAGCAATGAATACTTAACTAATGAGCTCGGCAATGTCATCACTCATTACACTCTGTCAACGAACTCCGGCAAGACCATCGCCCGTCAATAGAGTGTTCGAAGTACCCGGTCCATATAGAACCTACCAATCTCCACCATGAAAAAAAACATCTCGATGAACCATCTCAACTCTCCCCTCATGCCACCCAACGGCACCAAGCACTTCATTAAGCAAATCAAGTCCAATAAATACTCAAACTTAGCAACAGAAAACGACTTGGTAAACATGTCTGTTGCATTCTCCTTTGTGTGAAATTTCTGATGACGAACTAGCTTCTCTTTACTCATCGAGACGAGAAATGACTCTCACCTCAATATGCCTCGTTCTTGAGCTGAAATCCAAATTTTCAGCTAAGTGGATTGCACTCTGATTGTCACAGTACACGTCCACGCCTCTATATACGAAGCCCAAATCACACAACAGTCGCCTCCAATAAAGCGTTCCCTTAGCTACTTCAACCACAGCTATGAGCTCTGCCTCTATAATAGGTAAAGCCACAATCGTCCGCAACCTCGCTCTCCAACTGATCGTTATCTTTCCATTGGTGAACAAATATCTGAAGGTTGACTTCCTTCGATCTTTATCATTGGCATAGTCAAAATCGCAAAATCCAACCAAGTCGAAATCTCTTTCTCTGGTTCCAAAGATAATTCCATGGTTTGGAGTTCCTCTAGGTATTTGAAGATACACTTCACTGCTTTCCAATGCGTCTTTCCTGGATTTTCCATGAACCTACTCACCAATCCAACCGCCTATGCAATGTCAAGCCTAGTGAAGACCATGGTATACAACAAGCTGCCAACTGCACTTACATCGTGGCCTTCATGCCTTGTTCTTTTCTAAGATCGGAGAGCCTTTACTAAAAAGTTGTATGTGCAAAGGCATGGGTGTGTTGATTGCCTTTGCCTCTTCCATGCTAAACCGAGCAAGCGCCTTATTTCTTTTGAATGAGGCTCAAACGTCCTAGCTTTCCATCCCTTTGGATTTCCATACTCAAAATTTTCTTTGCTTCTCCAAAATCTTTCATTTCAAATTCCGCATTTAGCTTTCAATTTAAACTATCAATTTTAGCTTTATCCTTGGAAGCATTCAACAAATCATTCACGTATAAGAGTAGGTACACCCATCTACCATTCTTTAAATACTTGAAGTACACATAAGCGTCTTTGATGCTACGATCAAAACCAAGTGAAAGCATAAAAGAGTCAAAACTTGTTGTGCCATTGTCTAGGCGACTGCTTAAGTCCATACAATGTCTTCTTCAATTTGCAAACCCAATTTTCTTTCTCATCTACAACAAATCCTTCTGATTGCTTCATGTAGATGGTCCCATCCAAGTCTCCATGCAAGAAATCGGTTTTCACATCTAGTTGCTCCAGCTCAAAATGATGAGCTACGACGATAGCGAGAAAAATGCGGATGGATGTTGTTGGGCGAGTTTTCACCCAGAAGATCTCGAAACCGAGAAGTCACAGTTTCACCCGGGCTCGCGACCTCCACACAAGGCTCAATACCTGCGTAGAAGTCCATCCGGTATTCTCCATGTATAAGTTCATTCGGCATAAGGTCATTCGGCTATAAGCTCCCATTCGGCCACAAACCAACATTCCACACTCTCCATCCGGCCAGCACGTCATCCGGTCAAGCTCCTACCGAACCAACCTATACCGAACCAAACATTCCCCACTACTACCGGACGAGACCACTGCCGGTCCAAAGCCCACACCTCGTTATCACCGAACCAACTACTCACAACACAATACCGGACCAGCCCTACCACCGAACCACAACCGTTACAACTCCACGGCCGGACCAAACAAGTACCGAAACTCATCACTGCCGGACCACCTCCACACTCATTACCACCGGTCCACACTTATTGCCGAACCGCGCCTGCCACCGGACCAAACTCCATGCCGAATGACATCCGCCGAACCAGGTGATTACCAGTCCAGATTGCTTCAGCCCGGGCCCACCAGCAGTTATATACTTCCAAGACCCCTGCCCCCTACCTCACTCTATAAATAGAGGGGCAGGGGTACAACAATGGCAGACAAGTTTGAGAGCTCAAGCAAGGAAGGAACTTTCAAACTACTTTCATACACTTGTACACAACGCATTGTACTTGTAACCTGAAAGAAAGAAGATAATAACATATAAAGTGGACGTAGGCACATTCTGGCCGAACCACTATAAATCTGTGTGTCTTTTACATTTCAGCCCCTACTTTTCTCATATTTACATACTCATCTAAAATCATTGAAAATTACATATAATCAACTAAATAATACGACTTGGAGGTGTTTGTCCATTTTTTGTGCAAACATTTTTGGTGCTTTCATTGAGAGTGAACTCAAACTTCATCTTCTCCCACTCAACCTTTTTCCTAACGACATCACTCGTTGCTTAGAAATCATGCCTTCCAAACAGAGAAGGGATGTTAACAAAGGAAAGAACATCGCAACTAGCAGCCTTCCAGATCCAGCAATCACAGATCAGCCCACTTCAACAGCAGTACCAGATGAAAATCAGGAAAATCCAACTGGTCCCGCAACGGAACAACCAATCACTAGGGCAGATCTGGACAGGGTTGTGGCTGAAGTAACTAACCGCTTCACATCCCAACAAGAAACTTTGGTGGACCAACTCATGACACGCTTAAGGGACGCTGAAGAGTCCAACCGCAACACTGAATCATGGGGTGAATCCCAATCCGGAGGATCCCGGAGGCAACAAAGGTCTTCACTCTTCGAACAAGCTATCAACAGGAAAAACAATGATAGGGGCCGCGCCCGGACTCAGCCCGAATTCCGACTCGAGGAAGCCCTTGGAACCGAACCTAGCGGGGGAGGCACCAGGCGAGGGTCGGATGTAGCTGAGCCAGTCATGCCACCTAATCATAGAAACCCCGCTGAACGGAGCCGAGCTAGAACCCAGCCCGAAGTTGACCCCATGGATGTGCTCGAAACAGAACCCCACAGGGGAAGATCAAGGCAGGGGGCAACTGTAGCTGGTCCTAGCGTGCATCCAAGCAGCCAAAGACAACCACTAGATAATGCTAGAGGTGATAGACTGTACCATCCCTACAGGTCATCTGGACGAGATAGATCCCGCAGGGAAGAACCGAGCTCATTTTTGTCCGCTCCAAGTTCTGACGAGCGGATGGCACGATTATTCAGAGAATGTGTCCAACGGGAGCAAAGGGACCGGGGAATAGGCGCTAGGGTCACCAGTCCCTTTACCCGAAATATCGAAACTGCCATCACTCCCCGGGAATGGAAAATGCCAACCATGGAACCTTACAAAGGAACTTCCGACCCCATCGTACACCTGCAGAGATACACCCAGCATATGCTCATGAGTGGAGCAACAGAAGGAGTATTATGTAAATGCTTTCCGCTATTCCTATCAGATCTAGCTACCTCCTGGTTCTGCCATCTACCCCAAGGATCCATCAACTCATGGGAGATGTTAAAAGAAAGGTTTATTAGCCAGTTCCGCATCCATGTGGAACAACCCAGGGATGCTTATTCTCTATCCAATGTCAAACAGAAAACCGGAGAGACGCTACAACAATATCTAACACGGTTCAACGCCGCAGCGGCAGCAGTTCAAGATGCCGATGAAAAACTCACTCTAATGGCCCTCTGTAGTGGCGTGCATCCAGACACCAAGTTTGCCAGAAGATTAACTAAGGAAAAACCAGTTACCTTGCCTGATTTCTTCCATGAAGCTGGAAAGTATATGAGACTTGAAGACGCTGCTACGGAGAGGCAGCCAGGGCAACAAGGCAAGATAATTCAGGACAAGGTTCCCACTGCAGCTAAGGACGCTCGAAGAAATGAATCTAGAGACAATGCTGGGGGCAGAAAGGGTGAGAAGCGCCAATATCGACCAGGGCCAAGATTTGACTCCTACACTCCTTTGAATGAAACAATCGAAAACATCTACCTAGCCACTCAGGGCGAACTCGGATACAAGCGCCCCCCGCACAAGAAAGAATCAGATAACGCACTCAAGTCCGGAAAGTTCTGTCGCTTCCACGAATCCCACGGACATGACACCAATGAATGCCACCATCTTCGGGACTTGATCGAAGAACACATTAGAAGAAGAGGACTGGAACGTTATGTGAAAAGTCAGAACAGGACTCCAACTCCTGCCAATGAGAACTCAAAGCAACCCCTCCCAGAAGTAGGCGGAGGGAGTCGCAACAATCACAACACCAGTGGCTCTAGTCAAGAGAAGATAGTAGTCCTTACCATCTCAGGAGGACCACACATTGCCGACAGAAGTTGGGCAGAGATGGAAAGGTACGGCAAGTCGCTTAGAAATACCGAAGGATACGTTAACTCCGTCACAGAAGAACGCCAACCGAAACGAAAAGAGAGCGACGACATCATATTCAGTAGACGCGATTTGGAAGGAAGACAGTACCCACATATGGATCCTATGGTCATCTCTGCCTGGTTCGGCCCTGCTAAAGTTTTTCGGATTCTAATAGACACGGGAAGCTCCGTAAACATCTTGTTCAAACATGCTTTCGACAAAATGAAGTTATCAATGAAGGATGTGTCTCCCTGCGACAAACCACTGCACGGTTTCACTGGAGATGCAAAAATGCCCCTCGGGCAACTTGACCTCTTCGTCGAAATAGGAAGTCATCCCCGCTCCGTGGTGCGAAAACAAACGTTCGTGCTAATAGAGAACCACTCGGCTTACAACGCCTTCTTGGGGAGACCAGCCTTGTCTGACTTCCAAATTGTCCTAGCCCCCTGGTGCCTGAAGATGAAATTCCCGACAGACAACGGAATAGGAGAAGTAGAAGGAGATCAAGACGCTGCCCGAGACTGCTATGTAACTGAGCTTCGCAACAACCGCAGAAAGAATAAAGGAAAAGATGCAGAGACTACTCTCTGCATGAAAAGCTTGGAGGCATAGCAACTAAAGAAAGCCCCTCCTCTTCGATACACAAGCGATCCCTTCAATGAACTAGACCCCCGGGATAAAGAGGAGGAGGCTACCGCCGAGCCTGCAGAGGCTATGGAATTCGTATCTGTAGATAAGCATGATTCAAGTAGACTATTAAAAATCGGATCTCAGCTGAAAACGGAATTGAAGGATCGACTCATTGACTTTCTCCGCCACAACTTAGATGTATTTGCGTGGACCCATGCCGATATGACAGGAATCTCCCCAGACGTAGCATGCCACATGTTGAACATCGATCCCACCAAGGTACCAGTAAAGCAGAAAAAGAGGAGCATGGGGGCAGAGCGATCAGCAGCCCTTGATGAGGAAGTAAAAAATCTACTTGCTAATGACTTCATACGGGAAGCCATCTACCCAGAATGGATCGCTAACCCAGTGCTAGTAAAAAAGGCCAATGGAAAGTGGCGAACATGTATTGACTTCTCCAATCTGAATGACGCTTGCCCGAAAGACTGCTTCCCACTTCCCCGAATTGACCAACTCGTGGACAGCACAGCTGGGCACGAACTCCTATCTTTTATGGATGCATACTCCGGATATAACCAGATCCCCATGCACGCTCCCGATCAGGACCACACTAGCTTCATCACCGACCGCGGATTATATTGTTACAAAGTCATGCCTTTTGGACTCAAAAATGCTGGAGCTACCTATCAACGCCTCGTCAACAAAATGTTCGCAGAACTGATAGGACGTACTATGGAAGTATATGTGGATGACATGTTGGTGAAGTCCAGGAAAGCCAACGACCATGTAAGCCATCTGGACGATATGTTTCGGGTACTTCGCCGATATGGAATGAAGCTGAATCCTCTAAAGTGCTCCTTCGGAGTATCATCGGGAAAATTCTTAGGATTCATCGTCCACGCCAGAGGAATCGAAGCAAACCCTGAACAAATCCGAGCTTTAAAAGAAATAAGGATACCTTCCACTCGAAAAGAAATGCAGAGCCTAAACGGAAAGGTGGCCGCCCTAAGCAGATTCATTTCCAAGGCAACTGACAAGTGTGTCCCTTTCTTCGAAGCACTCAAGAAAGACAAAGGGAGGTTCGAGTGGACCGACGAATGCTTAAAAGCCTTCCTCAACCTAATCGAACACCTTCAGAGACCACCAGTACTCTCAACTCCAAATGAAGGTGAAGTGTTATACCTATACCTCGCTGTATCATCTCATGCTCTAAGCGCCGCCTTGGTAAGAGAAGAAGACCGCACACAACGTCCGGTTTACTTTGTAAGCAAGAGATTTACGGGGGCAGAAGCCAGATATCCTAAACTTGAGAAGTTAGCATATTGTTTATTGATCGCGTCACGGAAACTGCGACACTACTTCCAGTCTCACTCCATCAGGGTTCTAACCGATCAACCACTAAGACAAGTGCTCCATCGTCCTGACACTTCTGGGCGACTCCTCAAATGGTGCATCGAACTAAGTCAGTATGATATCACCTACCATCCCCGCACCGCTATCAAAGGACAAGCCATGGCTGATTTCATTGCCGAATTCACTACCAACGAAGGCAAGGAACAATCCGAAGTAGCAAAAAACATCAAGTGGAACCTCTTTGCAGACGGAGCATCGAACGAACAAGGCTCGGGGGCAGGTATTGTGATCGTCACCCCCAGGGGAAGAAAGTTGTACTATGCATTAAGATTGGAGTTCACGGCCACTAACAACGATGCTGAATATGAAGCAGTAATAGCGGGATTGGAACTGGCCCTAGAAATTGGGATCAATTCCTTATGTATTCATAGTGATTCTCAGCTTATCGTAAACCAGGTACTAGGAGAATTCCAGACTCGAGGAGAACGGCTCACAGCATACCTAAAGAAAACCAGACTGCTGCTCGATCGATTGGACCATTATCTAATCAAACACATTCCTCGAGAAGAAAACCAAGAGGCAGATGAACTTGCAAAGCAAGCTAGTATGAAGGACAGCACCATTCCCGGAGCACTAGTAATCTCAAGGCAGCTAGCCCCAAGTTTCGAACAAGTAAATCTGATAACTGCAATCGAAGAAGGAACCTGGATGACTCCTATCCGGAAATATTTGCAAGATGGCATACTACCCGACAGGCGTGACGAAGCCAAGAAGATCTTGAGAAAAGTTCCCCACTACACAATACAAGAAGGCATCCTCTACCGGCGTGGCTTCTCTAGCCCCTTATTAAGATGCGTCGCCGGAAGGGAAGCCAAGGAGATATTAACAAACATCCATCAGGGAGGATGCGGAGATCACACTGGAGGACAGACTTTGGCAAGAAAGATACTCCGATATGGATATTACTGGCCCACACTAAACAAAGATACCCTAGACTTCGTTAAGAAATGCGACAGATGTCAGAAGTTCGCCAAGATCCCTCGACTGCCCACAAACGAAATTACTCAAATGACCAGCCCTTGGCCCTTTGCTGTATGGGGAATTGACTTAATTGGCGAACTGCCAACGGGCCGAGGCGGAGCCGAATATGCTATAGTGGCAGTCGATTATTTCACCAAATGGGTGGAAGCGGAACCTTTAAATAAAATATCTTCAGCAAAAATTATTAACTTCTTGATCAAAAACATTCTGTGCAGGTATGGAGTCCCCCTCAAGATCGTATCAGACAACGGACTCCAATTTGACAGCGAAGAATTTGCCGACTGGTGCCAAGAGCATGGAATTCATAAAAGCTTCTCATCAGTAGCTTACCCTCAGGCAAACGGACAAGTTGAAGCTGTCAACAAAATTCTCAAAACCCTAATCAAGAAGAAACTTGAAAAGTCAAAAGGCGCTTGGGTGGACGAACTTCCTACGGCACTATGGGCATACCGCACATCTTTCAGAACATCAACGGGACATACTCCTTTCTCTTTGGCATATGGATCGGAGGCAATGCTCCCAGTTGAGACTATTGTGCCTTCCCACCGTAGGATCCACTACAACCCAGAAGAAAACGAAGAACTCCTCCTCATGTCTTTGGAACTGATTGAGGAAAGGAGAAACGATGCAGCACTCAAAGCAGCAGCTCACAAACAAAAAGTGGCAGCACTATACAATTCCAAAGTCAAGCATCGCAGCTTACAAGAAGGAGATCTTGTCCTCAGGCGAATCTTTCCGCGCCCCGGGGCACTGGACCCCATCTGGGACGGACCATATGTAATTCACAAAGATCTCCACAACGGAGCTTACATTTTGTCAACAGTGGACGGAGAGGTGTTCCAGAGGGCATGGAACATCCGACACCTCCGTCGATACTTTTCTTAACTTGTACTGCCCATATGAAGTGAATTAACAAAGAGAACCAGTGGACGTAGGCATTTTCGTGCCGAACCACTTTAAAAAATCTTGTCTCTTTTTAACTTGTTCCTTTATGTCTTGGCTACTTGTTAAGTTTTATCCCTTTCTGTTGAACAAAATCCTATGGCATCTCCACTCAAGACGCACCGCGGCCTCATCTAGACTAGGCCTAACAGGTACGCCACGATTCTATGCACTCGCCAATGAGACTCTTTTGCTCCAGCATCCCTCTGCTGCGGGTTAACTCATTGCGCGCCTGCCCTCAAAGCCAACTGTAATGAGCCGATTATAAGTCATCATAGAGGCCGACTATAGCCGATGGCAGCTCATTACGGCGTTCGGCTCGTCGGTAACCGTGAACCTACTTTAAGCCCCAACATAAGGTGTGGCCAGCCAGGGGTAGTTCACGGCCAACGGCACCCACGCTAGCCGGCCACGGTAAATCGAATAATACCCACGATTACGGACCATAACGGTTCGGGTAGTTACCGTGCGCGATCTCGGCTCCGATGTGTCTTAAGTGCGGCTGTGGTAAAAAAGAAAACTCCCCGCGGAGGCGTAAGATGGGTGACAAATGTCTCCAAGACCCACAGCTAGGGAAAGTGACTACAAAACCCGTTTGCCACGAACTTAAGCACATCGACGGCCTTCCGTGACTGGAAGTTTTACTTTTACTATATTTCCATTTCATTTAAATATTTTTCTCCTATCCTGTATAACAAACTCTAAAGTACAGGAAACCAAATAGGAAACATTCACTCATGAGGCTCTAAGCCTGCGTGCTGGGTAGCAGGGCGCTCTGCTATACCCGTGAACAGTTACACAAGACACTCAAAGCTACCGCCTGCGAATAAAACATAAAGGGCGGTACTCTCTTCTCTTGTACATAAATGCGTAACTATAACTTATTCATACACTGACATTGCAAAACGTGAAATTATATTTCAAGCAAAAACTTAACATCAAACACAAGTGGAATCACAGGCATATACATAATTATACTTCTCACACAGCACATAAAGATAGCAACAACATTTAAACATGACAAAATCAGCTTATATTATAAGATCACACGAAGTTATTCTTTGCAAATAATTTTATTACAGTTGCATATCAAAGACTAACATGAACAGTGATAAAAAAGAAACAAAAAGATGGCAGATGCATCCACACTCCATCACCAACTCCCCCAGCCTACTTAGCCGCAGGATCGGAGCCCCCAGCATGTGGATCTGAAGTCCCACCTGTCCAGAACGGAAGAGGAATTCATTAAACGAACGATCAAGTTATGAAAACACGGAAAGAAAAGAAAGGGAAAAGAATAACTCACCAGCATCCGCCGCTTGATCCTCATCATCCAACTGCACGCCCGCTTCCTCCGCAGCAAGCAGCCGCATCCCCTCCTTCACCGCCGCTTGCTCCTCCTTTGAGAACTGAGCAGTAACCGCACTCAAGTTGAAAGCCTCTCCGCCTTCCTTACCCGCGTTCACCCTGGCCTCCTCTAAAGCCTGGAGATACACCTTGGCCATGACCCGAGGGTAATCGTCCATCCAAGACAAGCCGCCCTCTTTCCAAGTATGGAAGTACATATCCTGAAGCATCTCATCCATCATCCCCTCATTTTCCTCAAACTCCCTCACCCGAGCCTCGGAAGCTTGCAACTTAGCGACGGCGACGTCCCTCTCTGATTGGTATCTCAAGCAGTCAGCCTGGAGTGACCTCCTCATTTCCTCCTCCTTCAACCTAAGGGACCTCCTCATCTCCTCCATCTCCTCCTTCAACTCAGCCTGAGCCATCTCCGCAGCCTCGAGTCTCCTCGACAACTCCTCTACCCGCTCGAGATCCGCATTTCGAACCTCATCCACCGTTGTAATGGCCATGTTAATCCGCTCCCTGCAGGTAACCTCCATCTTCCGTAACTCCGCCCTACTGGCCTTCTCCATGGTCTCTTTCAGACGCTGGGAGGCTTCCTCATGCTGGGAGATCTGGATGGCTTGGTCGGCAAGCTGCTTGGCCTGATCGGCAACCTTTAGCCTTAACCGAATATTAGCACTCCCAATCTCCTCCCCGGCCTTGACCAATCGAGCATGATGCTCCATTAACTTCTTAGTCTCTTCGGCCACCCGGTCAATATTAGCCTTGGCCTCGTCCCCCATAGTAACTACCCGAGTAGTAAGCAGATCAAGATCTAGGGACTTGGCCTCATCCAGCACACGTACCATGGGGTTGCGGGGAAGTAGGTGCTCGCCCGTGGTCTCATCAAATGAAATGTCCCGAAAACTTGGGTCTAAATCAGGATGACCGGCAAAAGGGTCACGAGGCACGGGGCGAGGCACATCGGGACGCCTTATATGAATGACAGTAGATCTCTTGGAAGGAGGAGGAGGGGGGCAGGGCTCCGTGCTCTCCTCCGTAGTATCACGAGGAGGCTGAGTAGGGGGAGACAGAGTAGGAAGCTGCGAAGCAGAAGAAGACTCAAATAAGGAACGGCTCCGCTTCCTTTTCTGAATGCCCTCTTCGATGACCCCAAGAAGAGGGCGGTACTTGACTACGTCCCCAGTGCGATCAGTAGAAGGTTTCGCGGAAGCTCTCCTCGACTTAAATTGTTCAAGGCGGTGTCGAACATCCGACGTTTTACCCGCCTGGCCTGCCCCTGGAATAAAGAACAAGTGTTACGAACATACAATAATCCGCAATTCAAAAAATGTGCTAAGTTAAAAAGAAAGAAAAGTGAGGAGACACATCTGTTATACAAACCCGGCGGAGGAGTGGGATACTGCAATAAGTCCTGGATCTCATTCCAGGACGGAAGTGAACCGTAAAAAATTTCTAAGTCCCTATCGAAAATGGAATCGGCAGAAGACAAAAGTTCACCTTGCATCGCCGGGGTCACCCTAGCTGAGGAACCCTTAGAGGATGGGTCAGTGCTAACCACAGCTTTGCCGGTTTCCTCTGCCCTCTCCGTTTCCTTCTCTGTTTCCGACTCCCCCTCTGACTCCCCGAAGGCCCGACGGAGAGCCTCATCCAGTTCGAGGTCCTGCTCAGAGGTTAGAGCAGCAACACCGCTACCACCCTGACCATCGCCATCTCCTCCACCCTCCGACCCTTCTCCAACTTCACCTCCTTCCTCCTCTTCTACACCTTCCTCCTCCGGGACATCCGGGCAAGTACTTGGAGAAGGGCCATCGGACTCCTTGAGCTTCTTGCCTCCTACGACTGGACGTTGTGCAAAGGGCTTCCTCTTGCCACCCTTCGCTGTCACCCCACCTTTAGGCTGGGCAGCCTTCTCTTCTGCCGTGTCCCTCTGTTTGACTACGGACTGATGTGGGAGGATCAAATTATACGACAAGAGCCTGGCATTCCTAATCAGATAAGCAGCCGATCTGTCTCTCCCGGAAATAGCTTCAATTTCTGCTGCCATCCGAACCAAGCGATCATCTTCCACAACCGCAAAACCACCTGTCGCTAGCAAGAAATAAAAGCGCATAAGAGAGTGAATTACAGCCAAGACAGGAATTATGAGTAGAGTTTTTACTTACATCCGGAGGTAAATCGGCGAATAGAGACGGAGTCATCCCTGACAAAGAACCACTCCTTCTTGAACATGCTATACTTCGAGTATAAATCCAAAACAGGCTTGAAGGAAACGGCTGACTCCAAGCTAATATATGGGGACCCCTTCCTGTACCCCCTCAGATTGTACAGATATCGTATTTCCCGGTGGGAGGGGGCGCGCCCATATCTCTTCTGGAAGATAGCATATAAGCATACCAGAATGGCATAAGAGTTGGGCTGAAGCTGGAATGGAGCCACCTTCAGATAAGTGACGAAGCTTAGTATCCAGGCGTTGATTGGAGGAATAGCCCCGCACATGCAATGGTACCGGCTATAAGCGAAGTACCCTTCAGGGGGATCATATGGCATGACCCCTTCCCCCGGTAACAACATAAGAGCCCTGTCTATCCCAAAGGAACGGGATATAACGTCAAGTTGCTCCTCCTTTAAGGAGCTTGGGAAGCAGTCAGGGGGAGAGTTCAAAAGTTCCTGTGGACCACATCCGTCCACTAGAGACTTCGGAATGGGTCGATGTTGCTCGGATCCTGATTGGACTGGGGGCAAGGAAGAAGAGGGCTCTCTTGTGCCTCTAGACTTCTTTCTGTCTGATCGTGTTTCCGCTTTGCGAGACATTTTCTGCAGCACAAGAAAAACACGGTGTTAGAGCAAGAAATATAGAAAGATAAACAAGCAAGTATCTAAAGAAAGCATATAAAAGCATAAGATTCCGCTCAAGGTTCAAGTATGAAGTCTCATTCGGCGGTGCAAGACGAGTTCATTCGGCACCAAACTCCAATGCTCATTCGGCATACATGTCATTCGGCATACATGTCATTCGGCATACATGTCATTCGGCATACCTCATTCGGCTATTCAATACACTCCGTACACATTCGGCAAACAGGGACATTCGGTGGCAAAGGTTCATTCGGCAGAAAGTATACATACCTGGTTCGGTATAAGCTGGTTCGGCGAAGACTTTGGTTCGGCAGCACAATATGGTTCGGCTCTACTCGTTCGGTAATGAAAAACGAGGGGGGTACGGCCTCTATATATAGGCGAGCTCAGGACCGGACCAAGGCATTCGACATACCGGACCGAATGAAAACCGAATGGAACTATCCATACCGGACCAGCCTCCAACCGAATGAAACCTGAGCCAACTCGAAACCGAATGAAGCTGCCTCTACCAGCAGAAACCAGAAACAGGGGGCACGCAGGCGCCTCACTCAGATAAGTACCGAACTCCAGAACTAACTAATAAAATGAGATTATGATAACGATGAATAAGTCGTCAAACTCTCACCGACATGGATTAAATCGTTTACACGTGTACGCGACCACGAATGGTCCATAGGCACGCTCTGAATGGTTATTAACCCTACCGTCGTGGGAATTTACACTTTGACACGCCTTTTTAAACTCATAGGTTAAACGGATATTTGGTTCTGATAATTGTGAAATGGCTAAGCTACTTACACATGTACGGGGTCGCGAACGACCCCTAGGCATGCTCTGAGCTGGCGATAAACCACCTTGGCAAACGACCCAGGGACCCACTCTAACGTGAACCTGGCATCGACAATGCTAAGCCCCCTCGGGGCACTCTAACTCGCCTCGAACGGCGCAATTCACTTCATCCCAAACATTTCGACCACGAGCGGTCGTCGTTTGAAATCATACTAAAAGTGTAAATCCCTTTGCAGGACATCAACAGAATAACTCATCCAACCTGTGGCGTTACAAAGCAAGACTTCCTACCATAAAGAAACAAAGCGCGACACATGCAAGCACGTGCCCCACTTTGGGGGGCAAATGTTGGGCGAGTTTTCACCCAGAAGATCTCGAAACCGAGAAGTCACAGTTTCACCCGGGCTCGCGACCTCCACACAAGGCTCAATACCTGCGTAGAAGTCCATCCGGTATTCTCCATGTATAAGTTCATTCGGCATAAGGTCATTCGGCTATAAGCTCCCATTCGGCCACAAACCAACATTCCACACTCTCCATCCGGCCAGCACGTCATCCGGTCAAGCTCCTACCGAACCAACCTATACCGAACCAAACATTCCCCACTACTACCGGACGAGACCACTGCCGGTCCAAAGCCCACACCTCGTTATCACCGAACCAACTACTCACAACACAATACCGGACCAGCCCTACCACCGAACCACAACCGTTACAACTCCACGGCCGGACCAAACAAGTACCGAAACTCATCACTGCCGGACCACCTCCACACTCATTACCACCGGTCCACACTTATTGCCGAACCGCGCCTGCCACCGGACCAAACTCCATGCCGAATGACATCCGCCGAACCAGGTGATTACCAGTCCAGATTGCTTCAGCCCGGGCCCACCAGCAGTTATATACTTCCAAGACCCCTGCCCCCTACCTCACTCTATAAATAGAGGGGCAGGGGTACAACAATGGCAGACAAGTTTGAGAGCTCAAGCAAGGAAGGAACTTTCAAACTACTTTCATACACTTGTACACAACGCATTGTACTTGTAACCTGAAAGAAAGAAGATAATAACATATAAAGTGGACGTAGGCACATTCTGGCCGAACCACTATAAATCTGTGTGTCTTTTACATTTCAGCCCCTACTTTTCTCATATTTACATACTCATCTAAAATCATTGAAAATTACATATAATCAACTAAATAATACGACTTGGAGGTGTTTGTCCATTTTTTGTGCAAACAGATGTATGCCTCACTACTGGAGAGAATATCTCACCATACCCAATCCCTTTCTTTGTGAAAATGATTTAGCAACTAGTCTAGCCTTGGATCTTCCATCATCCTTCACCTTCAGCACTCATTTTCAGCTTATGGCTCAGCTTCCTTAAGGAGGTGGTATCATATCCCAAGTCTTGTTCTTCTTCAATGACTCTAACTCCTCTTCCATAGCGCACATCCACTTCGAATTGTCACATGACTTCAAAGCTTCGGCTCCTCATGACCGCATGTAAGGCATAATCAAACTGATCACCAAGACTAAGGTTCGTAACTGCCAATCACCGTACCTTTCGGGCGGCCTATGTTTGAATGTGGAATTTCAATCGAATTAGAAAACCGTCGAAAATTTACAAATTAAAATAACCGCAAGCGCACGGTATACAATTTTAGTATGTGGCGAGTATGGGGCGATCCGTAGGGAATTTTTAAGATTTTAAAATTTTCAATTCAACCAAATTAGACCAAAGTGAGAGGAAATTGTTAACTACAAAAAAGAAGCTAAGGCTGGAATTGAAATGTGATTTAAAAACTATTAGACTAGAGAACAATTTAGAGGCAAATCCACTCTCATATTTTGTAAATCAATAAACAAATAATTTATGATCTCTAACTTTGATATTAAGTGAAACAATTGTTGTATTTATTATAAATATGATTTGTTTATGTTATTAATTAACATAACTCAAACCATCAAACTATAATACAACAAATAAACCACATATCAATTCTCATGAAAATGGAGCCAAAATAAAAGCCATTTAGAGTATGATCAATTTACTATTGTAATTAGTAATATAGGTCATCAAATTTCAATTTTTACTTTCATTTCAAAATCAAAAATTAATTAGTAAAAGATGATGTAAATTGTGTGTATGTTGAATAAAAATAGCTCATTTGCATAAGCAATATAAGCTATCAAACCCACTTTGTAAACTTGCATCAAAATTCACTTTCATGAAACACAAGCTAAAGAGATCATAAATCATAAAAATGTTGAAAGTACATAATATTTGAGAGCTCATTACCCTTAAATTGAAGGATTTTAGCTACTCATTTGTGTTATCAAATCAACACATGTAAGTTTCAACATTGAAAATGAAAGAAAGTAGAGAATAAACAAAGAGAAAGAAGATTAACTATTAGAAGAAAATTAATTAGACTAGTGCATAAATGTAAATCTAAGCTATGGACATAAAAAGAAAGATAGCGTAGAAATAAACATTAACAATAAAACAAGGAAAAACACATAGAAAAGAGAGGATAAAGAGGCTTGGAAGCCATTTTATTTCACTTTGATTTTTATTTATAACTTACTAATTTCCTAAGCAACTATATGAGAGAGTAGGAGATGGTTATATGTACATAGCGAGCTTCCTAAAGTGCCCTTTAGGAAGTGTGGCCACCAAGTAACCATTGGCCACTGATTAATCAATCATTTAATGTGCATGAAGCTTTAACCTCTACTCAGTTGTCCATTAGCTTCTAATTATACATTTAGGTAAGTGGACGGGGTCCTATGTGATCTTGAACTTGAATTATTTCCTCTTCATTCCTTTGTATTTCCTTGTGCATGTATGTATCATCATGAATCCCTCTTCCATATACATTAAAATATCCTATACAAATCATAAATATTGTCCAAGTAAAAATTCTCAAATTGACATATACACAAAAATGACCATTTTTCCTCTGAATGAAGATGAAAATATGATGGTCTGAAAATAATTGAATTTTGGTTTTAACATGTTAAAATGCCCAAATATGATGTTTATTTAAATAAAAAGAGATAAAATATAGATGTAAGTATATGCACATTTACGTACATATCAAATACCCCCACAATTATCTTTTTGTTCGTCCTCGAATAAAGGAAAACTAAGATAAATCTGTTTTCTAAGGGGCATGATTGCATTGAGCATATGCAACAAGCCGTTAAACCTTTGGGTGTCCCCAGTAGGACGAGTGTTATCTCGTGAGGGTTTTCAGCGGATACTACCCACAAAATCCAAATGCAGGATGAAAATATTTACAAATGCAAGATTTATTTACAATGGGATGAATGCAAGTTTTTGAAAGTGTTTACGAATGAAAGATTTACTTTTAAATACACACAAATAAGCTAAATATAGGTCATTATCTTGAAAATTTAAGTCATTTACTTGTCAAAATTTCCAACAAAAATTAAGTTGTCATAATAGATAGACTATAGTTTGGCTCGTTGTTTCGATTGATAACACAATGTAATTATGAAATGGATCCTTAGTTGATTATCAAAGTTTGTCAAAGTGGTATTCTCATTTCTTTTCAATAACAAGTTAAATCAAACAAGTTAAAATGATGCTTGGATATCAACTGTTTAATCTCTCTTACTTGAAAATTTCATTGATATTAACAATATTTACAAATCCTAAATCAGGTAAACTGAGGCCAGATATATTACCCATGCACTGCCTTGCGGACTGATGTGAGGGGAATATAGAGTGTGGCGAGTGAACACACAAGTGTGAACACTTATCGACCGTAGGAGTTATTAAAAAGAATTTTTATATACATACACCTAACTCAGATAAACTAAGGCCGAATATACGATCATGCACTGCCTTTCGGGCTTATGTGAGAAGGGTAAGAGCATAGCGAGTGAACACACAAGTGTGAACACTTATCGACAATAGGTGTTAAAAATATGTATACATATATATAAATTTTTTTTGCTTATATATATTTTTTTGTTTTTTTTTCAATTTTTAGAAAGTGAGAGTTTTGCAAAATCATCTTAGTACCATTTAACTTAGAAGATAAAAATGTTATATCATTTACTTTAAATTTACCACTTTTTTAAATAAAGATTTTCAATTAGAACATATTTCGTAATTAACATATATGGACCTTCATATATACTAGTTAAACCATTGTTATTTTTAATCAAACTTCATTTTATTTTTGTTAAGATAAATAAATTTTCAAAAATTTCAATTTATTAACCAAAACTTATGCTCATCCCATAGTGTTTCTTCAAAAATAAACCAAAATGCTAAAAAGAAAATGTTTTTGAGATTTAGAAATTTTGAGATTTTTTTGTAGTTAAAATAAAATGAAAATTCCAAAATGCCATGAACTAAAAAAAAAATATAAAAAAATGAGACTCCCCCCACTATATCCCCACAGCCAATGTACGATATAATGAGTCTAACGGAAAAAAATATGTACATATTTACAAAAGAGGGTTAACCTTCTTACTAGACGTAGCTTTGCTCATGAAAAATCATGAGCTCCTCCTTTTGGTTACTGGACAATTCCAAGAAAGGTTTCAAACGATGACCGTTGACTTTGAAAATCGATCCATCCCTGGGGTTTTTTATTTCTACGACACCATGTGGAAAAATAGTTCGTAGCACAAATGGTCCGATCCATCTTGTTTTAAGTTTCCCAGGGAATAAATGAAGTCTTGAGTCATATAAAAGAACTTTCTGGTTAAGCGAAAATGTTTTCCTTAGGATTTAATTGTCATGAAAAACTTTTGTTCTTTCTTTGTAAATTTTCTCGTTTTCGTACGCGTCGTTCCTAAGTTCTTCTAGTTCGTTGAGTTGTAGTTTTCGGTTCCCCCAGCTTTCTCAAGATCAAAGTTTAAGTTCTTTATTGCCCACAACGCTTTGTGTTCGATTTCAACGGGTAAATGGCAAGCTTTACCGTAAACTAAACGAAATGGGGACATCCCAAGGTTATTTTTAAAAGCAGTACGGTAAGTCCAAAGTGCGTCGGTCAATTTCTGAGACCAATCTTTTCGATTTTTGTTAACAATTTTTTTCAAGATTTGTTTTATATGTCGATTCGAAATTTCAACTTGACCATAAGTCTGAGGACGATATGGAGTGTATAACTTGTGGTTTATCGAGTATTTTTTATTAAAGTTTTAAAAGATCTATTGCAAAAATGGGTTTCCTTATCACTGATTATTGTGCGAGGTGTGCCAAACCTCGAAAGGATATTTTCTTTGAGAAATTTCACAACAATTCTATGATCATTGGTTTTACAAGGAATGGCTTCGACCCATTTCGAGACGTAATCGACAGTGAGAATGATATACAAGTTTCCAAAAGAGATGGGAAAAGGTCCATAAAGTCAATACCTAAACATCAAAGATTTCGATCGTAAGAATAGGGTTTAGAGGCATCATATTTCGTTGAGAAATTCGTCCAAGCATTTGACATCGATCGCAAGTTTTGCAGAATTCAAATGAGTCTTTGAAAAGAGAAGTCCAATAGAAACCATATTGAAGCACTTTTTTCGCAGTTTTTCGAGGACCGAAATGTCCACCGCGCGCTTGATCATCGCAAAATGAAAGAACACTCCTGATCTCATTATCCGAAATATAATGTCGGATGATTTAGTCAGGATAATATTTGAACATTGTCCCAATAGAAATATTTCACTGGGGACATGAATTTCCATTTTTCCTTTTTGGACCAAGATAAGGAGTTTCTTTAGTGACTAAGCAGTTCACTATAACAGTGTACCATGGATCGATAGAAATTGCAAGGTCTTGTTCATCGGGGAAGTTTTACTATAAGGTCAAATTCTTGAAGTAAAAGGATCCAACAAATCAAACGGGATTTGGCATCCCTTTTAGCGAAGAGATATCGAAGCGCGGAGTGGTCCATGTACACAGTAATGCGTGAACCTATCAAGTAAGGTCGAAACTTTTTGAGCGCAAAAAGGACAGCTAGAAGCTCTTTTTCGGTTGTTGTGTAGTCGAGTTGAGCATCGTTCAAAGTCATACTCGCGTAGTAAATGACGTGAAGGATTTTATTGATGTGTTGCCCTAAGGCAGCACCAACTGCAAAGTATAAGCATCACACATTATTTCGAATGACAAATCCCAATTGGGTGCACAAATGATTGGAGCGGAAATGAGTTTGTTTTTGAGATGTTCAAAAGAAGAGATACACCTAGAGTTGAAATTGAATGGAGCGTCTTTTCCAAGAAGAATCATCAACGGCCGATCAATTTTGCTAAAGTCTTTCACGAAGCGTCAGTAAAAGCCAACATGTCCTAGAAAGGATCGAATGTCTTTAATAGATTTAGGAATGGGTAGGTTTGCAATTACGTCAATTTTCACTTTATCTACTTCAATGCCTTTATTTGAGATGATATTTCCAAGGACTATGCCTTTTTGACCATAAAGTGGCATTTTTTTCAATTCAAAGTCAAATGTTTTTCTTTACATCGATTTAGAACCAAATCGAGATGATGTAAGCATTGAGAAAAATAATCGCCAAAGATAGAGAAATCGTCCATAAAAACTTCTATAAAATGTTCAATCATGTCGGAAAAAATGCCAAGCATGCATCGTTGGAAAGTCGTAGGAGCGTTACAAAGTCCGAATGGCATACTTCGATAAGCAAAGGTACCGAATGGATACGTGAAAGTCATTTTCTCTTGACCTTCAGGAGCTACTGGAATTTGATTATAGCCGGAATAACCATCGAGGAAGGAGTAGAATTCACGGCCGGCTAAATGTTTGAGCATTTGGTCATTGAAAGGAAGATGGAAGTGATCTTTAAGTGTTGCGGCATTTAGTTTTCGATAGTCAATGTAAACACGCCAACCCATTTGAGAGTAAGTTGGAATAAATTCGTTTGAATCGTTTTTGACAGCGGTCAGCCCAGACTTTTTCGGTACAACATGAATCGGGCTAACCCATAATCTATCATAGATTGGGTAAATGATTCTGTTGTCGAGAAGTTTAAGAATTTCATCGGGCGCCGCATCGTTCACTTTTGGATTAAGCCTTCGTTACCCTTCATGAACCGGTTTGGCATCGTCGACTAAATGGATGTGATGTTGAACAAGTGCGAGACTAATTCCCTTTATATCGGAGATCGACCATCCAATCGCTTCCTTGTTTTTCGAAAGAATAGAGAGAAGAGAAGTTTCTTGGTCAAGAGAAAGATTGTTAGAAATTATGACAGGACAAGTTTCGTTTTCACCTAAGTATGCGTATTTAAGGTGGTCGGGAAGTGGTTTGAGGTCCAACTTCGGGAGTTTTTCGATCGAAGAATTGGGTTGAGATTCAGACTTAACTAAAAGCGATTCAAAAGGAAGAATGTATTCAATCTCATTGGGAATTTCGTGAAACAATTTTTCATACTCGGCCTCACATTCATTGTTAAGGCTAAGTGTTTCATTTTCAAAGATTTCGTGAATGGCACTAATATCCAATGTTTGGTCACGAGGTTCGTTCGATTGGCTTTCAAGATTGAAAATATTAAGATCCAAAGTCATGTTTCCATTCACCGAACCGTTACGACAACTGATTAAGGCATTTGAAGTGGCTAAGAATGGTCAGTCTGAAATCAATGGAATTTGACTTACGGGATTTGTCACGGGTTGTGTTTCGAGAACGATAAAATCAACGGGGAATATGAATTGTCCTACTCGAATGAGCACATCCTTGATTTCTCCCACGGGCTTCTTGATGGAGCGATCGGCAAATTGAAGCGTAACTTTTATGGGTTTGAGCTCACCTATGCCTAATTGTCCGTACACGGAGTATGGAATCAAGTTGACACTCGCACCTAAGTCAATCAAACATTTATTAATCGTCTTGTCTTCATTTGTATACGAAATCGTAGGGTAGCTAGAATCTTTGTATTTGAAGGGCATGGATTGAGACAAGGCTTCGCTCAAACTAGCGGCTAAGAAGACTTTTTTGGGCACTTGAGTGTGTTGCTTTTGGGTACACAAGTCCTTAAGAAATTTCGCATATGTTGGGACTAGCTGGCAATGTCAAGAAGCTGGATGTTTACTTTTACTTTAAAAATTTCTAACATCTTTTCTGTTTGGTCTGAGTGTTTCTTTGGTCGAAGATGATGTGGAAATGGATCACGATATTCGATAGGCGGGTCTACTTGAGTAGAAGAAGAATTTTGATTGGCATTTGATTCAACGTTTGGCTCCACGTTATGTTCAAATTCGTTCGTTGCTTTAGAAGTGTCGAGAGTGATTTTCGGTAAATCGTTTGGATTAACGACTTGATTATCAATTTGTTTACCGAAATATAAAGTTGTGATAGCATTCAATTGGGTGACGTTGCTAACTTGAACAACAGGGCCTTGATTTGAATTTGCGTTTTGATTTATCGGATTTGGAATGGGTTGACTTAGGAATGCTCCCTGTTCACGTTCACTTATAGATGTGGCTAATTAACTCATTTGCATTTCGAGTTTTGCAATTGATTGGTTTGTATATTGCATATATGAAGTCAATAAATTTCACAAATTGTTGTTTGATTGAGGGCTTTGAGTAGTTGCTTTAGCCAATGTTTCAAGAGTTTTCTCAAACGAAGTTAAACGTTTATCTTCTTGGGGAGGATGAGCAGCATTTGGTTGAAATTTTGATTGTTGCGATTGACTATGGGACGGACGCACAAAGTTTGGTTGAAATTTTTTGGGCTGAAATGGAGGATTCGAAGCATTATTCCGGAATGCTTGAAAATTGGGACAAATCGTGTTCGTGTTGGGATTTTTTTGGTTCCATGCAAAATTCGGATGATTTCTCCAACCAGGGTTTTACATTGGAGAAAATGGTTCATTTTTGGCTTTATTGAAAACATAGATTTGTTCGACAGAATTGGGCCATTGGTCGGCTATATGATTAGGATCGTTGCATTTATAACACATCGGTTGGGAAGCTTGGTTCATTTGATTCGATGAGAAAACGTTATTGAATTTTTTAATCATTGCATCGATCTTAGCTTCCAAAGAAAATGAAGATCCTATCGAGTATGCACTCAATCGTGAGTAAATTGATTTTTCGTTCGAACGTTCCCATTGGGATGATTTTTCGATGAGGTTTTCAAGAAATTGCCCAGCATCATCGTGTTGTTGGGCAAGAAAGTTGCATTGGCACATTGATTCGAGCATGGTTCCTGAGCTATTTTCGAGTCCATCTTACAAGATTTGGCAAATCATTCATTTTTCGAAGTTATGGTTTGGACATTTTATCAAAGCTCTTAGAATCGTTCAAAATATTTTTCGAATGGTTCTCCCTTGAGTTGATGAAAATTTACAATTTCATTTCGGATTCTACTCGTTTTTTCCAATGGGTAGAACTTTTTTAAGAAAGCTTTTATGAATTCTTTCCACGTTTTAATTGAGTTTGTTGGTAAGCTGTATAATCATTTTTCAGCATAGTCCATAAGAGCGAATGAGATTAATCAAAGTTTGATTCCATCATCAGAAAGTTGTTGGAGTTTAATGGTTGCGCAAAATTGTCCGAAATTAGTCAGGATAATGTATGGGTCATCGTGCTGGAAATTGCCAGATTTCGAAAGCGTGGCAATATGATTCGAATGGATTTCGAAATGGTTACCCGTAGGGGCAGGTAATGTGATGCAAGATGGAATAGAATCTGTTACCTGGAAGTTTGACCAAGCAACTAGGCAGTCAGCATCAGGGCGCTCGGCACAAGAAAAGACGCTCGGCATAGAAGGATGTTCGGCATAGAAGAACGTTCGGCATCAGATGAACACTCGGCATGTTAAGGTTGTTCGGCATCGCATCGGTCGGCAGGGAATAGGGCTCGGCACCGAGGAACATTCGGTATTGAATACTGTTCGGCCAAAGAGAAATGCTCGGCATAAGATCGCTCGGCAACTAAAGATTGTTCGGCCTCCCGAGTACGTTCGGCCAAAGACATCGTTCGGCATACAAGTTACGTTCGGCCAAGGACTTCGTTCGGCATCAAGTGACGTCCGGCATTCCACATCGGTCGGCATCCACACCTTGTTCGGCGGTGGGAAGTGTTCGGCACTCAAAGCATTTGGCCTCATCTCGTTCGGCCTAGCAATTGTTTGGCCATGACACTGGTTCGGCTCCTAGCATCGTTCGGCACAAGTACTCCCCACGGCATTCAGTGTATCCGGCCTCAACCCGCTCGGCCAAAGGAGATTGTTCGGCATGGAGGGGTATGTTCAGCATATGGGCGTTTGGCATTTGATCGTTCGGCCTCCCTTGTTCGGCGCACAGAGACCACTTCACTCGAGCCAAGGTATCCAGCTACCAGGCCCACCAGGGATGTCCAACCCACCTTCGCCTATAAATAGAGGGGCAGGGGCACAGAAAAAAGGGAAGAGATTTTAGAGAACACCGGGGAGACTCTGCCATTTTCAAGACTCATTCTAGACTTATTTCTTTTAATTTGAAATTGTATTCTAGTAACTAAAAATGGATTGTATCTGTAATCACCCATCAAAGAAATCAATGGAAATCAACTTCAAAGTGGATGTAGGCAGTTACGTCGAACCACTATAAATTTGGTGTTCTTGTTCTCTGCATTTAAATTTACACTCTATTCTCTGTTTTAATTTACTTTCTTCATTAATCTCTCTACACAATCTTTCTAAGGGTGTTAGTGACTAATTTTGGTGCTAACATTTTGGTCTTTCACTGAGAGTTTGAATTCTCAGGCAATTAGGATCTACTTTGCAGCTATTGATTGCATAAATCCCCCGAAGGAGATCCATAATCATCTATAAGTCATCTGTTGATTCTACTTAGAGTTACAACCAACAACTCTACCATGGGAAGACCACGAACTAGATCAGCCTCTCAAAATGCAGATGCCCATGAAACCGCTAGTGTGCAACAACTGGGAACTAGCAATCAGCAAGCGATTCGAGGTGCAGGGCCCTCCGACCAAAACCAAACAGAAGTTGTTTCCCGAGCAGAATTCAATGACTTGATAAGAGAATTAAGGAAAGTAGAAGGCAACTTGCTGAGCAAATGCAAGCCAACGCTGACCTCATGACTCAGCTTACTTAGCAGCAGTATCAGAATGCTGGAGGTAGCCCTGTCCCTTACACTGAAGATGATAGTTCGACTTCTACTGATGAACCTCCTAGGCGTAGACTCCATAAGGATGAAGATGCACATGCAGGTGCTACGGATCAATCTACTAGAAACCAAGACCCAAATCGGACGGGACATCAACCTGCACGGTCTCGTGGAACGAAACCCAACCTCCCATCTTCCATACAAACCCCAGATTTAACGACTATGGTCAGGCAGTTGATGAAAGAAAACCAAGGTCTAACTAATAAAGACTGGGGAGTGTCTAAGAGTCATACTCCCTTCATGGATACCATTCTACAGGCCGAATACCCAAGAAAGTTCAGCATGCCCGCCATTCCCGCCTACGAAGGAAAGACTGACCCCAGGTAGCATGTGATGAGGTACAGATGGATGATGGATTCCGCAAGAGCTAATGATGCAACCAAGTGTAGGTGTTTCCCAATCACCTTGTCCGAAATTGCCACCATGTGGTTCACTCGACTCCCACCACGATCTATATCCATCTTCGATGAATTAGCAATGAAATTCGTAGAACAATTCAGGATACGCACCACTCGTCCAAAAGACGTGATGTCCTTATCAAGTGTAACTCAAACTCCAGGAGAGTCACTGAAAGCATACTTGCAAAGATTTCATGTTGCTGCTACCGAGGTGAGCAATCTTAACGACCACGCGATTTTGATGGCAGTAATGCATGGAGTGGATCCGAATTCTGAATTTGGAGATTGGTTGGCGGGGAAGCCCCCAACTACGCTGGAACGTTTTTATTCGAAAGCTCATTAGTTCATAAGAAGGGAGGAAGCTTGGTGGACAAGGCGAGACAAGGCATCAGGGCCCGTTCAAGAGTGTGTGAAAAGTAACGCCATCGTGAAGCAAACCGGAGATAACCGTGGAAAAACTCAAGTTAACATCCAGAACAAGCCCGGGCAGTCTAAAGGATCCTGAGGTGGAAATCCCGGAAAGAAAAAATAAACATGGAAATGGAAATCAAGAATCCCAACATACAATGAATACACCCCGTTGAATGCATCTCTTGAAAACATCTATCTATCAACTTGCAACACTTTCCAATATATAAAGCCGTGTCCAAAGGAATCAACGGAAGAACAGAAGCGGACCGGGAGTATTGCCGTTTCCACGAGTCTTATGGGCATAACACGGAGGAGTGCAGACACCTCCATGATGCTATAGAAAAACTAATTAGACAGAAGAAGCTTCAGGAATTTGTTAAAGACCCACAG
Source organism: Allium cepa (assembly GCA_030765085.1). Taxonomy (NCBI): domain Eukaryota; kingdom Viridiplantae; phylum Streptophyta; class Magnoliopsida; order Asparagales; family Amaryllidaceae; genus Allium; species Allium cepa. The sequence goes on along the minus strand of CM060940.1, from coordinate 416,571,221 downwards.
GATGACAGACAAGAAACATCGGACCCTGGACGCGGGCCAGCCCCACACAAACCGGAACAACCTACTTGGACTGTGGGTAGATTGAATATTAACACGATTGCTGGCGGACCTCATCATGTAGACAAGAATTGGAAGGAGATGGAGAGATATGCTAACTCCTTAAGACATGCGGATTACGAGTGTTGTTCGAACGTGGAGAATGGGACTCCTGCAAAGCAGCAGCACACGATGAATGATGATATCGTATTCAGGAACAGAGATGCGAATGAGGTAGAGGCTCCTATCATTGACCCAATGGTCATATCTGCGACCATCGGGCCGACATTCGTAAAGAGAATTCTAATTGATTGCGGAAGTTTCGTTAACATCATCTTCCGTAAGGCATACGACCAAATGAAGCTGGAGACCAAAGATTTGAAGCCGTCCAAAGCCAGAATCCATGGCTTTAATGGCGCAGCGACCGATGTAGTGGGATATGTGGAATTACCAGTTGAACTGAGACAAGGTGATCACAGAAGGGTGCGAATCTTACCATTCATAGTACTGGACGTTGATTCCCCGTACAACGTATTTCTGGGTCGTCCAGCCCTGGCGGAATTTAGGGCAGCTTTGGCCCCTTGGTGTTTGACGTTAAAATTTACAACGGACAAAGGGGTTGGAGTGGTACATGGCGAACAGGAAACCAGCCGTGCATGCTATGTAGCTGAGCTCAAGGAGGCACGGCGTAAGGAGAAAGGAAAGGTTGCGGACAGCTCTGTCCGCATCCAAGGTTCTGACGATTGACAACTAGTGTCCGAGCCCTGACTCGAGCGGCATTCTCGGATCCATGGAGACATAGATCCAAGATATGATGATGGGGAACCCGGGGAAACAAATGCGGCACCGGCTGAACTAACCATTGACATATCAGTTAGCCGCAGCGACCCATCACGAGTTCTTAAAATAGGATCACAGCTCGACCCCGTGGCAGCTGAGAACCTTACCGACTTCCTCTGAACGAACCATGATGTTTTTGCTTGAACGCATTCTGATATGTGCGGGATTTCTCCTGCAATCGCGAGTCATATGTTGAATATAGACCTGAGACATGTTCCTGTAAAACAAAAAAGAAGAGGCATGGACGCGGAGAGGTCCGCGGCTCTCAGAGAGGAGGTGGACAAACTCAAAACCAACGGGTTTGTCCGCGACGCCCTCTACCCTGAATGTGTATCTAACCCGTTGTTAGTAAAGAAAGCGAATGGAAAATGGAGGACTTATGTTGATTACTCCGATTTAAACAAGGCATGCCCGAAGGATGGTTTCCCGCTGCCAAGGATTGACTAACTCGTCGACTCAACTGCCGGACATGAGTTACTATCATTTATGGACGCGCACTCTGGTTACAATCAAATTCTGATGCACATCCCGGACCAAGAACACACCAGCTTTGTCACAAACGTGGGATTGTATTGTTATGTAGTAATGCCATTTGGATTGAAGAACGCAAGAGCGACTTATCAACGCCTGGTGAATCGAATGTTCAAAAAGCAGATTGGTAAAACAATGGAAGTCTATGTGGATGACATGCTAGTGAAGTCACGGCAGTCAAACGACCACATCCGAGACCTAACGGAGATGTTTGACATACTCGGGCATTATGGAATCAAGATCAATCCGTTGAAGTGTTCATTCGGCGTAGCATCAGGAAAGTTTCTGGGATTCATTGTGAATGCCCGGGGAATCGAGGCTAACCCAGAAAAGATCCAGGCTATCCGAGATATACAAGTACCCAGAACCATAAAGCAGGTGCAAATCCTGAATGGAAAAGTGGCTGTGCTAAGTCGATTCATATCTAGGCCTACAGAAAATTGTATCCCTTTCTTCGACATTATAAAGAAAGGAAAGAGAAACTTCGAATGGACATCCGACTGTAAGGAAGCATTCCAGGCTCTGGTAAGGCACTTGGAAAGTCCCTCCGTACTATCCAATCCGATAGACCACGAAACGTTGTACGTATACTTGACGGTATCCCAGCACGTTATCAGTACAGCCTTGGTCGACGAGGAAGACCGGATTCAAAAGTCGGTTTACTATGTCAGTAAGCACTTGACAGGGGCGAAAAGAAATTATCCAAAGATTGAAATACTAGCCTATTGCTTGGTGATCGCATCACGCAAGCTTCGCCCCTACTTTCAGGCACACTCAATCGGTGTCTACACTGACCAACCCTTGCGACAGGTACTCCAACGACCAGAAACTTCCGAAAGGATGCTGAAATGGAATATTGAGTTAAGTCAGTTCGATATTACCTATTTGCCGCGGAGGGCCATACAAGGACAAGCATTAGCCGACTTCATTGCTGAATTCACTGTGCTAGATGAAACGAGCAATCACAGAATCATACCCCCCGTTTAATGGAAGATGTACACCGATGGGGCATCTAACAACCGTTGCTCGAGGACAGGTATAATCCTCATAACTCTTGAAGACCGATCAATCTACTACGCTTTGAAGCTCGAGTTTGTCGCAACAAATAATGAAGCCGAATATGAAGCATTAATTGCTGGCTTGAGACTTGTTATCGAATTGGGAGTGAGGTCAATCGAAATCTTCTGTGACTCGCAGCTGGTAGTATATCAGGTGCGAGGAGAATATCAAGCGAAGGGACAGAGACTTGCTCCTTACCTCACTCGGGTTTAACAGCTGCTGGCGAATCTGGAATACTACGACATCTCGCATGTCCCACGCGAACAAAATAGAGAGGCCGATTCATTAGCAAAATTCGCAAGCACTGGCGATGCACAGCAAAAGGGATTATTCCCAGTTGAGACCCTCTATGCTCCAAGTATAGACGTAATGGAGACAGATTTCGTGTTAGAAATCAAACTTGAGAAGGAATCGTGGTTGACCTCAATCAAACAGTGCCTGATACAAGGGATTTTCCTGAAAAGAGAAGCGAGAGACGCCAAGTCCTTCGTAAAGCTTCACGTTATGTAATACAGGATGGAATAATGTATCGAAGGGGATTCTCGAGCCCACTACTCCGATGAATTGCCCATGATGAGGTAAAACGAGTCCTGGAGGAAATCCATGAAGGAGAGTGCGGTGACCACACCGGGGGGCAGACATTGGCAAAGAAAATCCTCCGCTATGGATACTACTAGCCAACTGTGAATCGGGATGCTGCAGACTATGTGAGAAGATGTGATAAATGCCAGATATATGCAAAAATCCCGAGAGCTCCGCCGACGGAACTCACGCAAATGGTAAGTCCCTGGCCATTTGCAATGTGGGGAATTGACTTAGTTGGTTCTTTACTCATAGCTAAAGGTGGAGCGAAATATGCAATAGTTGCGGTCGACTACTTCACCAAATGGGCAGAAGCATAGCCTCTGGCCACGATAACCACCAAGAAAGTTATTAATTTCATCACACGAAATATCATATGCCTCTTCGGCCTTCCACGGGCCATCATTGCAGACAATGGGACTCAATTCGAAAGCAAGGAGTTCAAAGAATTTTGTCAGAAATATGGCATTGAAAAGAAGTTTGCAGCGGTTGCTCACCCAAAGGCCAACGGACAAATGAAAGCCGTAAATAAGATAATCAAGTCCATATTGAAAAAACGTCTGGAAAATGCTAGAGGCGGGTGGGTGGATGAACTTCCAACAGCACTTTGGGCCTACAGGACCACCCACAAGACCGCAACTGGCCACACTCCATTCGCGTTGGCGTATGGCACAAAAGCTGTCATACCCATGGAACTTGAGATCCCATCGCATCAGGTAACTTATTACGAGCCCGAGTCGAACCAGAATCTTTTATTGGAATCGTTGGACTTCATTGATGAAAAACGCGAAGAAGCCAATTTGAGAGCGGTCGCATACAGACACAGAGTCGCTAAATATTATAACAAGAAGATCCGACCAAGAATGTTTAGTGTGGGAGACCTCATGTTGAAACGAGTTTTCCTGATCCCATCTCATATGAATCCCGCATGGGAAGGTCCAAACGTCGTCGAACGGAAGCTTGGAGAAGGAACTTTCAAGCTAGCGATCGTCGATAGTGCGACACTCCCCCGAGCATGGAACAACGAGCACTTGCGGCGTTATTATACTTAATCTATTTCCTTCATGTCGTAATTGCATTTACTTCCAGTACGTTTCATTTCTAGTTCTTGGCATGTAATAAGACAATTTAGCTTGCTTTCATTAATAAAGGCTTGAAGCCATCTTTTTCATGAATGATTAATGTTCCTACGTAAGATAGTCCTGTAGCAGGCGATTAAAATTATATTATTCTGGCTGGCATATGAACGTCATAAACAATTTAAAAATCTCCAAGTCCCTGGAGTGTGGACTGGAGTACTCTATTTCCCCGGAGCGCGGACTCGAGTATAAACGAATAAAAATATCCAAGTCCCCGGAGTGCGGACTGGAGTACTCTAAGTCCCCGGAGCGCGGACTCGAGTATAAACGACTAAAAATCTCCAAGTCCCCGGAGTGCGGACTGGAGTACTCTATGTCCCCGGAGCACGGACTCGAGTATAAACGAATAAAAATGTCTAAGTCCCCAGAGTGCGGACTGGAGTACTCTATGTCACCAGAGCGAGGACTCGAGTATAAACGACTAAAAATCTCCAAGTCCCCGGAGTGCGGACTGGAGTACTCTATGTCCCCGGAGAGCGGACTCGAGTATAAACGACTAAAAATCTTCAAGTCCCCGGAGTGCAGACTGGAGTACTCTATATCCCCGGAGCGCGGACTCGAGTATAAACGAATAAAAATCTCTAAATCCCCGAAGTGTGGACTGGAGTACTCTATGTCCCCGGAGCACGGACTCGAGTATAAACGACTAAAAATCTCCAAGTCCCCGGAGTGCGGACCGGAGTACTCTATGTCCCTGGAGCACGGACTCGAGTATAAACGAATAAGAATCTCCAAGTCCTCGGAGTGCGGACTGGAGTACTCTTAGTCCCCGGAGCGCGGACTTGAGTATAAAAGAATAAAAATCTCCAAGTCCTCGGAGTGCGGACTGGAGTACTCTATGTCCCTGGATCGCGGACTCGAGTATAAACGAATAAAAATCTCCAAGTCCTCGGAGTGCGGACTGGAGTACTCTAAGTCCCTGGAGTGCGGACTCGAGTATAAACGAATAAAAATCTCCAAGTCCTCGGAGTGCAGACTGGAGTACTCTAAGTCCTCGGAGCGCGGACTCGAGTATAAACGAATAAAAATCTCCAAGTCCCCGAAGTGCGGACTGGAGTACTCTAAGTCCCCGGAGCGCAGACTCGAGTATAAATGAATAAAAATCTCCAAGTCCCCGGAGTGCGGACTGGAGTACTCTATGTCCCCGGAGCACGGACTCGAGTATAAACGAATAAAAATCTCCAAGTCCTCGGAGTGCGGACTGGAGTACTCTAAGTCCCCGGAGCGCGGACTCGAGTATAAACGACTAAAAATCTCCAAGCCCCCGGAGTGCGGACTGGAGTACTCTATGTCCCCGGAGCGTGGACTCGAGTATAAACGACTAAAAACCTCCAAGTCCCCGGAGTGCGGACTGAAGTACTCTATGTCCCCGAAGCGCGGACTCGAGTATAAATGAATAAAAATCTCCAAGTCTCCGGAGTGCAGACTGGAGTACTCTAAGTCCCCGGAGCGTGGACTCGAGTATAAACGAATAAGAATCTCCATGTCCCCGGAGTGCGGACTGGAGTGCTCGAAGTCCCCGGAGTGTGAACTCGAGTATAAACGGTAAAATTTCTCCAAGTCCCCAGAATACGGACTAGAATATTCTAAGTTCCCGTTGTACAGATTAAAAAATGTTCTAAGTGCTTGAAGCATGGGAGGAAAACGGATAACTCTCAGAGAATCAACGGGCCGTGTGAAGACAAACCAAGAAGTCTATGTTACACACAACAGCATGGACTCGAATCACAATCACAAAGAAAACTGAATAATAAGAATCTTTTGAAAAGACAAAAAAGAAAACTATACTCTATTCAGGAAAAGTTTTTTGCTACAAGCACTCCAAAATCCGGGGTCGATAGTCTATCTACAAAAATTACAAAAATTATTACATGACTTAAATTGACTCTCGTTGAACGAGGAAAGTAGTCATTTCTCGTGATTCTTCAACTTCTTCCCAGACGACACTTCCCCGGAGCATTTACCCTTGGAACCTTTCCTTGATGGAGGAGTAACAACTAAAGAAGTAGGGGGAACATGCAAGGGCTTGGACCTGCCAGGAAGGATGACCTTCAATGGCTTGTTCAAGGGATCGTCCAGGTCCACTTCACGCGGCTCAACCTTCACCTTGGTTGTATCTCTTTTCTCTTTCTCGAGCCGCTCCTTCATGCTCAATTCAGATGTATGCTCAGAGGCGCCTGTGACTTCTACTTCATAACTCCCAGAGGAGGAATCAGACTTGCCTTTGTCAAGCGCCCCGATCACTTGAGCATCTGGCCCAGGAACTTCACCAGCGTGAGCAGCCCCACCAGTCTTTTCCGCCTCCTTGGCGACATCGCTCCTCGGGGTGGGATTGGGATCGGAACGACCTCCACAACATCAGAGAAGAAGAGCATTAGAATGCAATAGTACTTCACAAAGAATGACGACTTTCAAAATCTCAAAGTGAAAGGTTATCTACCAGGCCCTGGCAAACTCTCTGCCGTCAAAGGGGTTTCGCCCTCCGGGATAGGAGACAAAACATGAACGCCCAAGCCGGGGCCTTCCGGATCATAGCCAATGTGCTGTTAAAAAGGATCGAGTATCGGTCGACCGGCCGGCTGGGAAGGCACGTGAACAGGAGACCCGACCCCGGATGGACTGGCGACAACTTCTTTCCCTTTCCACAAGGGGGAGCCTTTGCAGTAAAGGGCCTTGGCTGCCGATAGGTCCGAAGGCTCATTTCCCTTCAGAAATTCTTTTATCAAATCCCCCTCGTCAACCTCCTCGACACTGCGCTCGGCCTTCCTGATCTGAATTAAGGTTTCCCATGCCTCGAGCAATGATTCAAGATAGCCATCGCCCAAAAAGGTTAAGTCATGATGCATGAGCATGCGAGCGTTGAATTCGGCAATGAGTGGGTCGAACGCAGTTTTGATCTCCTCTCTACCTTCCTCCCTGGATGCCTCAAGACGGTAATCGATGTCCGTCAACGCCGTCTTCTTGCCCTCTTCTCGGGCCTCACTCTTTAACATCTCAACCTTTGAAAGCTCTCCCTCAAGTTGTTCTTTTAAAAGTCGGGTGGCGACAATCTCATCACAGTATCGCTGTGATTCTTCTTGGGCAGTCGTTTTCTCCTCTCTCTCTCTCTCTCTCTCTCTCTCTCTCTCTGTAGAGAAGCTCCTCAAGTTCTTTGACCCGGGTGCTGAACGCATCCCTCTCCTTTTGAACGGAGTCCATCTCCAAGGCCAAACCCCACATCGTTGAACCACCTCGTCAAGCTCTCTCTTATGAGTTGATTCCAAGCGAGTAACGGCTTCAGCAGTATCTATGGCACTCCGATGGGCGACCTCGAGTTCAGACTTATAAGTGGCAATCTCTTTGTCTTGGGCCTTAATGATATTTCTATCGTGGACAGCCTCAAGCTTCAAACGGTCTATCTCATGCTGGTGCTCCATAGAGACTTCGGAAAGTTTCTCAGCTAGGTGAACAAATGTGTCATGTTGAACATAGACGTCATTCGTACAGGTAAGAGCGCTCTATTTAACATGATCAGGAATAGGATGAATCGCCAGAAGGAATTTTAGGCCATCAAAGCAGATTCTCGAAAATTTGTCTTTAAGCTCAGCCAGCTTCTCTGAAACTATTGGGTCTATCGCAGGAGCAGGGGGTGACGGCTTTGAAAGTTCGCCCCTCCGGTGAGAACCTCGGGACTGTCGAGTAGAAGAGGAGTCAGAGTGCTGGTCTCCGGGAGCGTCGGGTTGCGACCCCTTATGGCCGTGCTTGTCTTTGCTGTGCTCTGCATGAGACGAATTATCCTGGTGGTGCTTTGGCTAATAGTAAGTTTTCCTCCGGGATGAGGAGTCCCGGGAACGATAGTTTTTATCGCCATCTCCATCCCGACGTCTTCCAGAACCCGAATCCCGTCCTGGTTGATGAAAAATGGACGAACCGCAAAGACGATCGAATCCATGTGAGCACCCTATGTCACCTGCACAGAATTCAAATAACAGTGAATTAGCAAAGATAGTGGGACAACGAAAACTAAGTGCAAATGGAAGTACGAGTGTTTTGTGTGTGTGTCCTAGTGTGTTTCCCCCTGACGGACCAGTCGCTTTACTGACAGGAGTTTTCTCTCCTTGGCTGTGGAATAAGATGCCTGCATCGCCTCTAATGGGCGAGTGAAACTTGAATGCCTCCGGATCGTTGAAATCATAATTGAGTAGATCTTCCAAAATGGAGAGGTTCGAAAGGCCCTTTAGCGAACTTTCAACGTGCTGTGAAGAAGCCTCCTTCTCTGCCAGGATGAGCGTAACTTTGGAAGTTCCGCCAACCTTCTCCTTTCTAATTTTATATGTCAACGTCTTTTTCCCCTTCGAAGGGGAAGATGACGTTTCAATATCGTGCATTTCGACCAGCGGATCCTGAGTAGGACCTGCATTCTCACCTTGTGTTTCGGCTGCTTCACCTTCTCTGATTTTCCCCTCCTCCTGTGCACCGGGGGCGTGGCGTGACGACAATTCAGCCAACTTCTTCCCTTTACCGGATGCGGGCTTGGGGATGGAGACGCCCTCAGGAAGGCTCACCCGATGACCTTCTGCTAACAGCCCGAACCTTGACAGTGACTCATTTGAAATGAGGGTTCAGATGTCTCGTTCCTCGGCGGGAAGAGCTCTAATAGCCTCAACAGACTCTGAATAGCCGCGGGCCTCAAGACGTGGATTGATATCTGAAAAAATGAAACAAAAGTTAGAAAAAGCATCGCCTCGACCGAAATATGAGCATCGTCCCAAAAAGAATACTTACTTCCTTCATCCCATCTCCTCGCGAAACCAGGAGGGCAGCGCACGTAGAACCATTCTTGTTTGTACAGGGAAAACTTGCTCCATGCTCCGGTTAGAATTTGGCACTTGTGGTGCGGCTCGAGGAACACGAAGGAGGGGCTTTCTCTCCGCTTCTTGATCATATAAATATATCTGATGTCGTCGAGAGTTGGAGGCCTGGAGAAGACAACCATGAAAAGGAGGTAGGTCCCATAAATGAACGCATGACCGTTTGGGTGCAGCTGCGATGGGGCGACGTAAATGTATTGCAACACGTCCCGAAGAAATAAATTGAATGGAGGCACGCTGCCCACCCAGCACATAAACTTATTGCAGGCGGTGTATCCGACTGGGGGCAGGTGCGGATGTTCATGGCCGACGGAACCAACATGTCGGCATAAGGGATTCCGTGGATCGAACATATTCGCTGGAGTGCGGCTTCGTTAATCTTCGAAGCCTGTGAATCGATCGGATTATCCAAAATAATCGTTGACTTCAGGGCATTAGGAGCTAAGTTATGAGCGGGGGAGGTCGACGGATTAGAAGTATCTACGTCCCCTTGTTTGGAAGACGGCCCGGGTCTGTCCGAGATTGCGGCGGAACTGGAATTTTTAGACATTTTTTCTTGACAGGAATCGAATCCTGCAGAGCACTTGTATGAACTATACTCAAAAAATGATCATCGTCAGACTTAACAACGTAAATTTCCCCCTTGTGTGATGTGTAAGCTAGTGCAATCAATCGTGCATAAGCATTGGAAATCCGAGAGTCGCAAGGTTACTGATATAAAACTAAGCTTAAAAATCATCGCCTTCGAAGATGGTCATCGTCGACCGTCTTCAAAAGCCCGCCAAATGGCGATTATAGTTTCAAGTTCAGGGAACGTTAGAGGAAGTTATCCGATTACGTCAAGTGAAGTTCAGATTTATAGCTACTGAAAATAGAAGGTTATTAGTCCAAGTCGGCTCGATATGCTAGAATGTTAGAGTCATTGTTCTTGCTTTACGACCGTTCAGCATGTTTTAGTTCGACATTTATGTGTTGATCGGCTAAACATCGTTCGACTTAAGTTATGTTCGGCCGATAGAATATGGGTCGGCATTCATGATCGTTCGGTCTAATGGTTGTTTGGCTTAACTGACAAACGGCAAGCTATCATTCGACCATACTATCGGTCGGCAGAACCATCGTTCGGCCTATATCTAGTCCGGCCAGACCATCGATCGGCCGAACTGTTGTTCGGCCTGAATGGTGCTCGGCTAAAATACTGTTCGGCAAAGATATCGGTCGGCATCCTGTCCTTTCCCCACTTCCCTTCGATTTTTCCTCTTCAACCTCGTTCAGCATGAGGAGATCATGCCGAACCATTGCAAGGCCGACCCATACCACTAGGTCTCACCTCCAATGCCACGCACCTCCAACTAACTCCCACCTTCGAGCGCTTCTACCATCCACTTTTCTCCTCTTCGTTCCACCCCCCTGGAATCACCCAGGGTCAAGTCAAGTCCCAGCCTCGGGGCACGATCAAGGCCCATCTCATCTCCCTCATCCCCGTACCTCCTACATCCTATCATCTGCCTAACTGCAGTTTGTGATTTTAAATGAACATATGCGAAAACTCTTACCAAGAGGAATAATAGGAGCTTGGGAAGGGATTGTAGGAAGGACGTGCTGGATTCGAGGAACGGAAGGTATGATTGAAACTTAAAGGAAATAAGTTGCTTGCTCTTGGAAAATCACGGGTAAGAAGTGAAAAGGAGAAGAAGAAGTAGAGTACCAGGTTTTATAGTAGAAGAGAGGAAGTCGAAACGACTCTGACCGGTAGAACCGGTCAAAGCACGAAATATGTTCGACATTGGTTATCTTGTTCGGCATTTGAGTATCGGCCTCGGCATTACACCAACTCATAGTTCAAAGCACATCGTGTTCGATCACATGATGTACTTTGGGGGGCAAAGTGTTACCTGGAAGTTTGACCAGGCAACTAGGCAGTCAGCATCAGGGCGCTCGGCATAAGAAAAGGCGCTCGGCATAGAAGGACGTTTGGCATAGAAGAACGTTCGGCATCAGATGAACACTCAGCATGTTAAGGTTGTTCGGCATCGCATCATTCGGTAGGGGATAGCGCTCGGCACCGAGGAACATTCGGTATTGAATACCATTCGGCCAGAGATAAACGCTCGGCGACTAAAGATTGTTTGGCCTCCTGAGTACGTTCGGCCAAAGACATTGTTCGGCATACAAGTTACGTTCGGCCAAGGACGTCGTTCGGCATCAAGTGACGTCCGGCATTCCACATCGGTCGGCATCCACACCTTGTTCGGCAGTGGGAAGTGTTCGGCACTCAAAGCATTCGGCCTTATCTCATTCGGCCTAGCAATTGTTTGGCCATGACACTGGTTCGGCTCCTAGCATCGTTCGGCACAAGTACTCCCCACGGCATTCAGTGTGTCCGGCCTCAACCCGCTCGGCGAAAGGAGATTGTTCGGCATGGAGAGGTACGTTCGGCATATGGGCGTTCGGCATTTGATCGTTCGGCCTCCCTTGTTCGGCGCACAGAGACCACTTCACTCGGGCCAAGATATCTAGCTACCAGGCCCACCAGGGATGTCCAACCCACCTTCGCCTACAAATAAAGGGGCAGGGCACAGAAAAAAGCGGAGAGATTTTTAAAGAACACTGGGGAGACTCTGCCATTTTCAAAACTCATTCCAGACTTATTTCTTTTACTTTGCAATTGTATTCTAGTGACTAAAAACGGATTGTATCTGTAATCACCCATCAAAGGAAATCAATGGAAATCAACTTCAAAGTGGATGTAGGAAGTTACGCCAAACCACTATAAATTTGGTGTTCTTGTTCTCTACATTTAAATTTACACTCTATTCTCTGTTTTAATTTACTTTCTTCATTAATCTCTCTACACAATCTTTCTAAGGGTGTTAGTGACCAATTTTGGTGCTAACAAAATCTCTATCAGGAAAGATTCTATCTATAAGAGTTCGAGGGGCATTCTCATTCGCCATTTCGGAAGGATCGTCTGTTCGAGTTAAACAATTAGTTGTTGAGTCGCGAGTCCAATGGTTTGTTGTTGTGTCATGAGTCCAAGTACTCATGCACAAGTGAAAGTTGAGAAGAGAAAGAAGCTAGAATCGAGTTTGAAAAATGAAACTAGAGTTGAAGTGAAAAATTGTTTTTGTTTGTCTTTTCTTTCTCTTTTTTTAAAGGAAGAAAAATATTTAGCAAATGAAATTTATTTTCAAAAGAGAAGTTATTTTTTTTTTTCAAATTTTTATATGTTTTTGTGATTTTTTTTGTTTTTGTTTTTGAATTTTCATACTTTCAAATATCTACCAAAAGAATTTTTTGTTTTTTTTTTGTTTTTAGAAAATGAAATTTTGAATTTTGATTTTTGTTTTTAGAAAATGAAAATTTGATTTTTGATTTTTGTTTTTGAATTTTCAATTTTTTTGTTTTTGAAAAGATTTTATATTTACTTTTGGATTTTTGTTTTTGATTGAAAATTTTCAAAGGAAAGGAAAAAAGGATTTGTTTTTTGGTTAAAAACTAAGTAAAGTATAATTTATAATTTTTTTGGATTTTTTATTTTTTATTTTTTTTATATGCATGAACTAATGTAATTAAATGAACGCAAAGGACTTAATTACAGTTTTCTGTCCTTAGTAGCTCCTAACTCAAAATTGTATAATCACACTTTGTCTTAAATCAACAAAAATATTTCTCAACCGGGTAGGGGTTATCGGTGCATCGCTAACCACCGTAGCAATGTAACCAAAGGTTTAAGTACCTTCAGGGGAACAACCATTATAATATTTATGAATCACCGTAATATTTATAAATGGTTATTACTCTGTCGTAGCCTAGACACCAACAAAAAAAATTGTTCAAAGAAAACAATTGTGAAGATACAACTAAGCCCTAGATAAGCTCGTGACACCCTTAAGTCGAATGTCTAACCTTTATTATTAGTCGAATTCTACGATGAAATGCGTTTGTCGGCTAAGGAAAGGGTGATGAAATCTCTCACCTTATGTGAATTAGGGTATTTCCCTTAGAAAATAAAATAAGATGAGATGAATTCAAAACAAAAATTAAACGTGAATTTACAATGCAACTAAAATGAAGTTTGTTTTTTGTTTTGGATTTTGAATTTTTTTTATATATAAATGCAAATGCAAGAAACCAACAATGCAGTTCAAATAAAGACAAGGGAAAAACGCACGATACCAGAGCATGCAGATTATTAGCAGTTTATTCTAAAACGGCAAATTTTTAGCAAACTATTCTTCTCCTTATGATTTTATGATTTTGCAACCCAAAAATAAAAGCAACATACACACACACACACACACACACACACATATATCTATGTAGTTTTTTTTTAGAATATAAGGATGGAACTTCAAAACAATTAGAACAAAACAATTTAAAACAAAACAAAAATTTTAATATTATTTTTAAAAATAAAACACAGATAAATTAAAAACAAATTAATTGAACTCTTTTTTTTAATGCGAAAACAAATCACACAAACTCAAAGCAAAACACACAACTCAAAACTAAAACTAAATTAGAACAAAACACAACAAAATAAAAATTGGAACACACAAACTCAAAAAGTTTTAAAATAAAACAAAATAAAATCAAAGCATATTCACAAAAATAAAAAAATAAATAAAAAGGCCACTTCACCAAATAATAGGAACCCGACATAAACAAAAAATATATATGACAGCTTAGTTCGTTGTCCCAGACCCCTAAATACCCAAAACGCAACTTTTTTTAATCTTAACTTCAAGCCAAACCAAAATCAGCAATAAAAAAATCAATTCTTTTTAATCTCAAGTTCCAAACCATAATTTGCCAATCCAATTTCGCAATTCGAAGTCAGGGTTTCGGGGTTTGAAGTGGATGCATGCGGTGAAAGGAATGAAGCCGCTGGTGGTTTGAGCGTGGTGGGGTAGTTGAATTCAGGTCAAGGAGGACGGTGAAGTATCTAGGATTGGTCGAATGCTGAGGTGAGGTTATTGAATTTAGGTGGTGGAGTTTGTTGGTTGCAGTGTTGCTGGAATTGGAGTCCGCGAGTGGTTTTTGGTGGCGTATTGGGTGACAAGGATGATTTATTTGCGGCAGTTTGATTGTTTCTGCAGTAGGATGGTTTTCGATCAGGCGGTGAGGAAGAGGTGGAGGTGCGGGGTTGTTCGGTGGTAGACGCGGTTGAAATGGGGGGCAGTGGAGAAGTACAGGCTGTGTGATTTGGTAGTGGGCGTAGCTACGCGTATTGATGTGAACTGCAGAAGTTGTAGTGGAAAAGTATGATGGGTGGATGGCAGTTTTGGCAGCTGTATGAAGTAGAAATTTGATGATAAGTTTTTATTAGAGAAGTAGTAGTGTGTTATGCAGTGATATGAAGGTGGGAAGTGGGTAAGCAGGATGCAGAGGCGGTTGTTTGATACTCTTTGTTGGTATGGAGTGATATGCAGGCGATGGAGCACTGGTATGTCTGACAGTTATGATGGCGGAGGTGGTTGTCGAAGCAGCAGGCTGATTGTTTGGGGGAAACACTGTGAGGAGGTTGTAAGGAAGTTTCAGCGGTGAAGATTGCTGTTCGTGTTGGAGTTGTATGGTGGTGAACTGTGATATGTACGTGGCTCCTACAGACTGTCGTGATTGTTGATGCAAGTTTGGATGCAAGTGGCAAGTGATAGTGATATGTTGGATGTATGCAGTGATGTATTTTGGTGATGATATAGTGGGAAGAAGATGGATAAGTAAGGTAGTGGTTGCTGTGAAGTTTGATGAAAAGGAGGGAGATGATTTGTGGTTGGATGTAGATCTCAGGTCGAGGCCTTTAAGGCTGGTTTCTGGTGATATGTGGTTGATTTGGTGAAGTCTGTAAGTGGTGGATGGTGAAACAGTAATGTCTGTGTGCAGTGTAAGTGCACAGTGTAGAAGAAATGTCAAAATGTAAAAGAAGTGTTTATGTGCAGCGTAAGTGCATAGTGAATTGTAAACAGTAAATTGTAAATTGAAGCTTTAAAATTGTAAATCTAATTTGAATGGAATGATTTATTTTTCAATTGAAGTTGTGTATTTTTTTTAATTTTTTTTTTTTTAAAAATATGAAATGCAAATCAACAAAACAACTAGAAAACAACAACAACAAACACGTAAACAAAATGCAAGCATAAAACACAAAGTAAACACACAAACAAAAATCAAATAATTCGAAGAATAGAAAGTCAAAATCAAAACTATTCGCCTGCAACGGCACCAAAAACTTGTTGAACGGCGGAATTTCTATCGAACTAGAAAACCGTCGAAAAATTTCAAATTAAAATAACCGCAAGCGCACGACATACAATTTTAGTACGTGACGAATACTGGTCGATCCGTATGGAATTTTTAAGATTTTAAAATTTTCAATTCAATCAAATTAGACCAAAGTGAGAAGAAATTGTTAACTACAAAAAAGAAGCTAAAGGTAGAATTGAAATGTAATTTAAAACTATTAGCCTAGAGAACATTTTAGAGCAAATCCACTCTCATATTTTTGTAAATCAACAAACAAATAATTTATGATCTCTAACTTTGATATTAAGTGAAACAATTGTTGTATTTATCATAAGTATCATTTTTTTGTTATTAATTAGCATAACTCAAACCATCAAACTATAATACAACAGATAAACCACTTATCAATTCTCATGAAAATGGAGCCAAAGCAAAAGCTATTTTAAGTATGATCTATTTACGATTGTAACTAGTAATATAGATCATCAAATTTCATTTTGGGTAAATAATTTTAAAGGACAAATTAAAGTAAATAATTACTCAAAAGGACACGTGTAATTTTTTTTTACCATAAGTACAAAGCCCAGACACAAATTAAAACAAAACAAAGAATTCTATTTGTCTCCTCCTCCTTGCTTTCACTCATAAATTGACGAAATTTTGCTCGAAAAAAAAAGGCGCCGCAAACCAGAAACAAATCTACATCTCCAACACAGCCGCAATAATCGACAGCCGACGAAACAACAAGCACAACAGTCGACAATCGAAGAAACCCTTGCTACATCGAAAGTGGAGCAAAAAAGTGAAAATCAAAATGTCGAACCACTGCCCCGTAATAAAACCCGTTGTTGCTGATATCTCCTTCTCAGTTCCTTCTTCCATAACCCGAGCTTGGAGAAGGAAGAGACAAGAGAGCCCTATGGAAAATGTGGTCAGAAATCCATAATAGAGTCCGACCACAACGACCGAATTTATTATCTTCGTGCATAAGGATAATAGATTACCTAGTAGAAAAGATTTTAAAATCATCACAAACCTCCTTTTTTTTCTTTTCTATTTCAATTTCTCGATTATTATATGATGATTTCTTAACTTTCCATATATAGAAAGAGATAGACTAGAAATGACATCTCTTATGTCAACGATACCATCTTCTTCGATTGAATGCATTGGCCTGATCTTAGATATTTCTTTGAATTGTAGTTGAGAAAAATGAAATGTACAATAGTGAGAAATCTCATCATGAATTTTTAATGTGCTCTCACTTCGCTCCCTATCGGTCGCTCCAGTTCCTTCCCTAGCGGTTTTGAATCTCTTTTTTTTCAATGGCCCACCCTTTCTTTGAACCTTCCGGAGCATAGTTATGCTATATAATAGCAGGTTCAAGGAACGTATTCACCTAAAGAATAATAGATTATGAATAGTATAGATATTGCAGAACTCTCATTTTCTCTTATTGCAAAACAATTTCGGACTTTTCAATTCATAGATGTGGATCTCAGACCTATGAATGGGGGTATTCCCGATACTCACAAAGAAAAAGGGAAGTGATTTGAACAAAAAGGGAAGTGACTTGGACAAAAAGAGAAGTGACTTGGACAAAAAGAAACGATGATATGAACGGCCTAAACAAGAATTCTTGAACGGTTGTCGCCTCCCGAAGCTACGCTACCTCCGGTCGAAGTATACAAGACCTCTAGAAAGAAGAGGTCGCCTCGGTAGCGAAGCACTTAAGATGAAGCGTCGGTAGCAAAGCTGACAACGCAACACGTTAGCGAAGCGTCATTCTCATAACGAGGTGGTGCAACCGAAGTGAGGTTAGCGAAGCGCTGTAATAGGTAAATGTTCCTTTCCATTATGAATAGCGATTGTATGGCCAATCATTTTGGGTATAATGGTAGACGCCCGAGACCAAGTTACTATTATTTCTTTCTCCTCCCTCATGTTGAGTTTTTTAATTTTTCTTGATAAATGATTTATCTAACCTTGGCCCTGCTATTATCTAAATGTTGATGGAACCCCCATCCAATTGGGATTTGACTCTTACTACGACACTGGGCACCTAATCTCCCAAAAAGAAGACTGAGGGTCGTATCAACCCGAATCGTTTCTTAGCTTTGACTTAATAGATGCAACAAATGCTCTCACTTAGCTTGCAGTTGAGAATCGGATGCTAATCTTTGACACCGAATCCTCTCAGGAAGAAAGGCCAGTATATTAATTGGGGCGAGGCGATCGATAGAGAGGCGACTAACAAGAGGACCCAATATCTTAATTAGAGGTCAGTACACCCATTATATTAATTCCGGACGCCAGTATATTAATTGTGAGGCCAAGTATATTAATCCGAGCCCAGTATATTAATTGGGTCCAGTGTCACCCAGTATACTTATAGGCAACTAACATCCAGTATATTAATTGGGGACGGGAGACGACGACCCCGATCAATTGGGGGAGGGGACGTAGTCTTTGTAAGACCGAAGGGGCCAGTGATTTAGAACAGGCTCAATTCTTTGTTTCAGGCCTGATAGGATGAAATAAGTATAATAGCTATTGGTGCGGGACCCATGGAAACTTCGAATACAGGCCGTCATCGTTTGTACAGACAGACTTCTTGGGTGCTAAGATCCAAAGTCGAGAGGGAAACAGCCCAGATCGTACGCTAAGGTCCCTAAGCAATCACTTAGTGGAAAAGGAAGTGATCGAGCTATGACAACCAAGAGGTGGGCTTGGAAGCAGCCATCCTTTGAAGAAAGCGTAATAGCTCACTGGTCTAGTTCCATGGCACCGAAAATGTCTCAGGGCTCAAGTGATTCACCGAAGCGACGAGACCTTGAAAGCTGCTTTTTCAAGTGTCAGTAGCGGGACGTTCTGTCAATCGGGGAAGGTTTTTGGTGATAAGACCTGGAGATATCAACTTCCAATTTTATTTTATAGGAGTTGAAGGATAGAAAAAGTAAGGATATATTTTATACACAGTAAAAAAATCTGTTCTTTTTTCATTTCATATTTTCTTTCCTATTTATTCTATTTCTCATTCTTGTTTATGCTACTTTCAAGGGTTCGTCTAAGTGACATGCGCGGTACAAAGTTCATAGTGCAGAACTTTTTTGATTTATCTCGGGGAATTTAATCAATGGGAGAGTTTGAAAAGTAGTCAACACTTTATGGTTGAGAGTCAATTATTCTGGTATCAAATATCTTATGAATCAATTCGTCTCACGATCTTGTATAAATAATCAACAATTCGAAGTGCTTTTCCTGCGTATTCTTGATGAACCAGTGTCTAGATATAGATGTAGAAGAATTTGTTTGGGAAGTAATAAGCCCCTTTTACATCTCTTCATCTGCAAAGAATTCTCGATGGGAAAACACGGAGACAAAGGGCTGATCTTTGAATAGGAAAAAGAATGGATTTGTAGGGTCCCAAATGAATTGGCTTATTCGAAAAAAGCCTTGTTCTTTGGACGATCTATCTCGTGTCTAGTACTGCATGGTTCCACACTCATTCACTCCGGAAGTTACTACTTGTCCATTCCTCTAACTAGTCTGCTCTCATCCAGCAAGCTCGCAGGCCATTCTACAGGATGATTCTGAAATTGCGGAGGCGTGGTTCGATCAAGCTGCTGAGTTTTGGAAACAGGCTATAGCGCTTACTCCAGGTAATTATATTGAAGCACATAATTGGTTAAAAATCACAAGACGTTTCGAATAAAACCATTCGTTAATTGATAATGGGACTGCCTTTTCTTTTTCATTTTCCTTTTTGATTGCGACGAAGAAATCAGGTTCAATGCTTCCAATATTAAATATTTAAAGAGAAAACACAATGATACAAGAGGAAAACCTACCTCTGGTGGAAATGATACCAAAGACAGCAAAGTGAAGAAGCAATAAGTTAAAACTTAAAAAACCTACATCAGAGGAAAAGCAAAATAGAGAAAAATGAACAAAAGGAAGACATGAAAATAATACAGCAATTGAAAGCAAACCCGAAACAACCGAAAGTATACTAGAGAAGGTAGCTGATACTATAAAATCAAGTATAACAAATTTAGTATATTTTTGTTATAGCAACAGTGAATTTTTTTGCGCGGAATAAAGAAGAGAACATGTAACAAAAATAGTTGCAGAGAAAATAGTTGAAGAAAATATGCAAAAGGAGAAAAAAGAACAAAAAGAAGAAATAAAAAATGATTCAAAAGAAAATATAAACAGAAACTGTGGTAACTGAAATTGAAAATTATGAAACTAATACTAATAATTTCATACTGTTAAATGAACTCTAATATTATCAAAAATGTTAAATAGGAAAAATCTCAGAAAGAAGAGGCAAAAAAGTTGCCGATGAAGAATCAGAAGAAAAACAACTCAATCCAGTAAAATTAGAAACACTATAACTTTCTAACATGATAGATATTGCAAAAATAATACCTGTAAATCATTTAGTAAAAGAAAATACCCATAATTACAACAAACCGATACCTACTTACAGCAAATAATAGTCGGTATAATGTGGTGTAAATCGTTTGGTAAAATAATAGTCAGTATCATTTAATTGAAATCTGATACTTACAACAAATTGATACCTACTTACAAAAAATTAATACCTGCTTACAAAAAACTGATATCTACTTGAAAAAAATAATACCTACTTACATAAAACTGATACCTACTTAGTACAAACTGATACCCAGTTACTGTAAACTTAAAATCGTTACATATTTGATTGAAGATATTTCACTGCAGCTAATACCCAACCTATTGTTACATTTCAACATAATTTGTTTCATAAATTACTTATTGTCTTTATTTTGAAATAATAGGATGATGATTTTGTTAATCCACATCCAATTTAAAAGAAGCTATAAAATTGGTATGAGATTTCTCTTTCTTTTAAAACAATTACTTATTACAGATAAAAAAGGTGAATATGACCTAACTTTTTAACATTTTGTCTTTATTAGAGACAAAAAATAGAAGAAATACTCAAAGAAATCTGAAAAAAATAAAATTATAGCAGACGTGGAGGTGAAACCAGATGATATTCATCAAATAAAGTGTGCACAACAAGCAGAAGACATGTAAGTTTTTTTTGCTTAAAATGATATCTACTGACAACAAAATGAACAAAAAAATTGAAACTACTAGTCATAATCAATTGAAAGTTGCTCATTATTCAAACTATCTGTGTTTTTGCATTATAACATTTCATACATAATTCTATACATCATTGTATGTCTTTTATATTTAATTGAATTTGATTCATAACAAAATATTGAAAAATATTATCTCTCAATTTCAAAAACATTTAGTTTAGAAATAAAGAGTTACTACAGGAAGAAAATTGATACCTACATAAAAGAAACTGATACCTATAGAAACAAAACTGATACCTACATAAAATAAACTGGTATCTATAGAAACAAAACTGACACCTACAAACACAAAACAGATAACTACATAATAAAAAATGAAACAAAATATTAGAAAATATATATTAAATCAATAACTACAAACACAAAAATTCATACACAAATTGGTACTGGGTGTGCCAGTAAAACTGTTAAATATTTTAATTCAAAGCATACCTTATGCTTGTACCATTATCCCTGAAATTCAATGTCTTGTATTAATTATAAACCTGATAATACAACTTATGCAAACTAATACTAACATTACATTTTGGTTTCGACAGGCTTGATTGTGGAATGTTTGCAATGATATTCATCGTTTCACTGAACAAAAGCAGAATACCAATAAAACTTGAAAAGAAGGAAATATTATCCACAAGAGCAAAGATTGTACATACAATATTGACAAATGATGAACATTGCTGGAGTCTATATAAATACATATCAAGCTTAGAAGAAGAAAGAAAAAGAAAGAACTGAATTCACATTGTGATGTTTCACAATTAAATTTGATACTTGTAAAGTAATGTAATTCTGTTGAAATTTGTACTTGTGAAGTAATGTTGTTCTGTTGTAATTTGATACTTATGAAGTAATGATGTTTTGTTCTTAAAACAAAGTTGCTCTTACTTTTAAAAACAATAATGATCTCCTGGAATGATATGTTGTGGTTGGTGTTCTTCTCTTTTACTGTTGTTTATATTATAACAAGATTGTATAGTGTTAGTTCTATCATGCAACTATGAATCCCATATAATATAATCACTTTTATGATACAATTATCAGTTGTATAATGATATTATCAAATTTCATATCATATTTCAATACAAAACAATAACTGAGTATCAGTTCTTATGACTAATAGTATCAGTTTTGCTAAAACTGATACTCAACATACTTTATGAAATAACAGTTAGTGCTGATGTTAGTTTTTGCTAACACTACATATCATTCTAATTATGTATTAGTACTGGTGCCAATTCTAGCATGTATTATAATACACGAAACTGATACTAAAAACAAACCAAAACTGATACTAAAATCGTTTATATCCAATCAAACAAACATTATCTCCAACCAAGCTAACTGATACTGATACTGTAAAAACTGATACCAAAGCTTGTAAAAACTGATACTTGTAAAAACTTATAAAAACTGGTACTGTAAAAACTAATAATGTAAAAACTGATACTATAAAATCTGATACTGATACCAAAACTTGTAAAAACAAACGCCGGAACTGATATTGTAAAAACATTTAACTGATACTAAAACTAATACTATCACTTACATTAAACACTTGAAATTAAAATCATTTGATAATATGCTATACTGAATACAAATTAATAACAAAAGGTTCAATTACAATAAACCACCAAAAAAAGTCACACATCCACTTATTAATCTGAACAAATTCAAAATGAAAAATCAAATCATATCCTCTTCGAAGCTTGACGATTCCGTTTATTATGACCAAACTGCTTGCCTCGCCTCATATGTTTTACTTGTTCTGAAAATATGAAAATCCTCCTTTACGCTTGACTAATGGTCTACTTGCGCCACGTTTCTCCTTTGGTGGCTTGATAACATCTTGAATGCTACCATCAACAATAGGCCTGTCATAATTTCGAATAGGATTTATAGCATTTGCATAAGAACATCGATAAGCATGAACAGTGGAATAATTCTTCAACACATATAAAGAGGATATGATACAAAGGCAACTGATAAACAATCGAGTGCTAAAAGTGTTATTATTCGACACAAACAGACAAAAAAGACTGTTATCACCACTGCAAAAAAAAACATTAGTAAAAACATGTTCAATTTAGAACATTAGTTTTTCCATTTCAGAAAACTGATACCTACCGTATAAAAAACTGATACCAAGTTACCGATAATCAAAACAAATGATACTAAGGAAAAATAAAAATGATACCAGAAAATTGAACCTAAGATATTATAGTTTTCCACTCTATCACAATCTTATATACAACCCAATCAATGATACTTTTCCAATCATCCCAATAGTAATGCAAGATAATGATAGATAAATTTAATGTAAAGCATATTAGAATACAAAATTGCATAAAGAAACAAATTAAAATAAAAACCTACTGCTGCTTCCAAAAGTTGCCATAGAAGAATGAACAAGCAATCAGAAAAATAACACTGCATGTAATTTGTGAAAACGAACACAATTAAAAATCATAAACATTTTCTTTTAACTCTATTAGATTAAGATCAAAAAATAGAATAATATAAGAATACCTAATTAATACAATTTGAAGAAAAACGAGATCACAGTAAACATATAAAAAGAACGAAATCGACAAATGCACGTGAGAAAAATTTGGTCGATGAACTTGAAATTTAAGAAGAACGATATTCAAATGACCGAACGAGGTTGATCGATATTTTGATTACGAGAAATATATCTAATCGCAATAGAAAAAGTTTGATTGGAAGAAAGAAGAAGAATAAGCGCGCGAAAGTGGGCTAGAAGGAAAAATCGATAATTTTTCCTTTAGAGAAAATTATTACTGGGCAGTCCTATATATAAAAAAGCCGTAAAAATTGTCCTTGAGGAAAATTTTCTATTTCATTTTTTACTTTCATTTCAAAATCAAAAATTAATTAGCAAATGATGATGTAACTTGTGTTTATATTGAATAAGAATAGCTCATTTGCATGAGCAATATAAGCTATCAAACCCACTTGTATAAACTTACATCAAAATTCACTTTCATGAAGCATAAGCAAAAGAGATCATAAATCACAAAAATGTTGAAATCACATAATATTTGAGAGCTTCATTACTCCTAAATTAAAGGGGTTTAGCTACTCATTTGTATTATCAAATCAACACATGTAAGTTTCAACATTGAAAATGAAAGAAAGTAGAGAATAAACAAAGAGAAAGAAGATTAACTACTAGAAGGAAATTAACTAAACTAGTGCATAAATGTAAATCTAAGCTATGAACTTAAAAAGAAGGAGAGCATAGAAATAAACATTAACAACAAAAAAAAAACCTGTAGAAAAAAGAGAAGAAAGAGGCTTGGAAGCCATTTTTATTTCACTTTGATTTTTGTTTACAACTTGCTAATTTTCTAAGCAACTATATGAGAGAGTAGAAGATGGTCACATGTACATAAGAGGGCTATTTTACATGCATAAAACCCTAATTCTATTTTTAGGGAGCTTCCTAAAATGCTCTTTAGAAAGTGAGGCCACCAAGTAACCATTAGCCACTAATTAATCCATCATTTAATGTGCGTGAAGCTTTAACCTCTGCTTAGTCGTCCATTAGCTTCTAATTGTATATTTAGGTAAGTGGGTGGGGTCCTCCATAATATTGAACTTGAATTATTTCCTCTTCATTCCTTTGTATTTCCTTGTGCATGCATATATCATCATGAATCCCTCTTCCATATGCATCAAAATATCCTATAAAAATCATAAAAATTGTCGAAGTAAAATTTCTCAAATTGACGCATGCAAAAAAATAACCATTTTCCCCCAGAATGAAGATGAAAATATGATGGTTTAAAAATAATTGAATTTTAATTTTAAAATGTTAAAATGCTCGAATATGATGTTTATTTAAATAAAAATAGATAAAATATAGATGTAAATATATGCATATTTACGTGCATATCAGCCTAATAGTCCAACGACTAACCGGGTAGGTACTGCTTTGTCTAAACTCCTTTTAGCTCCACCTTGAACTGAACTTCCTCTAGATTCATGCACATCACCAGCACTACTAGAAGGTACCCGTGGACTATCCTATGATGTTTCATCAACTGCGTTTTCCTCGACAACATCAATAACAACTCAACTATTTAGCTGGAAACACGAGACTTCTTCCATCTCCTAAGGACTATCAGACTCTTCTAATGCGGCAGGTAGCTTCTCCTTCGGATTTAACATAGTAGACTCATCAAAAGTAACATGTCTAGAACGAAAAATCTCGATCAACAGGGTTCTAAGTTCGGTACCCTTTGATACCATCGGTGCATCCCATTAGTATTCCCGTGTATGCTCTAGCCTCCAACTTATCATTACCTGTATGATGAACGTACACATGACAATCATAAATTCAAAAGTAACCAAGATACATCGCTTTACCTCCCCACTTCTCCACTGGAATCTTCACATCTATGGCTGAGCATAGAATTCGATTTATGATATGTGCCGCAGTTGATAATGCCTCAGCCCATAAGCCTTTAGACAAGTCCGTCGTCGAGCCTTCTCCAGTAAAGTCATATTCATCCTTTCTGCAACCTCATTGGATTGCAGATCTCCGGGTGTAGGGAATTTTCTAAAGGCCATATTGCCTTAAAAAGTCGAGGAACTCCCTATAGACAAATTCACGCCATTATTAGATCTCAGCAGAACCAGATTGGTTCTCATCAAGCGTTTTCCAGTCTTTGAACTTTTCAAAACTTTCTAATTTGGCCTTCATCATATACACCTATACTTTTCAAGAAAAGTCTTCAACGAAAGAGAAAAAATACTTTTCTCCTCCAAAAGGAGTAGCAACTGGTCTCCAAACATCTGTATGCACATACTTAAGCACTCGCCTCGATCTATAAAGTCCAACTCCAAAAGATACTTTAGTTTCCTTTCCTAACACGCACTCCTGGCAAAAATCCATCTTGTCGAAGCTCTCTCCTTTGATCATCTTCTGTCTTCGAAGCAATTCTATGCCCTTCTATGAAATATGACTCAACCTGATATGCTAAAGTTTATGGCATCCAAAGCACGAGAACTATCTGCTCCAACACACGACTCTCCAAGAACTATGGTTCCCTTCAATAAATACAAATTTTGGAACACATTTTCTTTTATAAGAACTAGTGCATCTCTCGAACCTTCAAACTATCCCTCTCGATAGTTACCTTTAATCACAAAAATGCCAATTTTTGTAAAGAAATTAAGGACTTCCGAAGACCTAGAACATACCGGACACCTGTCAAAGTGTGTATCACTCCGTCAAATATCATAATCCTCACTGTACCTTCACTCACTTCTCTATAACTAGCATCATTACCCATAATAATAGAGCTTCCCTTTCGTCAAGCGAAAGAACTGAAATAATCCTAATTAGGCGTCATATGGAAAGACGCACTCGAGACGGCACCCAATGGTCCGAGACATCCGATACTGCTGCAAACAACACATCGTCATATATAGACTTCTCTACCGCGAATGATGAAGATCCATCTTCTTGCTTCTTCTTCAAATCTGGACATTTATTTTTTCAATGACCAGGTTTCTTGCAGATAAAGCACTTCCTGTCCCTAGACTTTCCTCTTCTGCCATTAGTGGGCGTTTTGGACTTGGAACGCTCTCTAGAGTGCCACTTCTCCTTATCTTCTCTACCTCTTTCAAAAACAGACCATGACTACTACTTTCACCTCTACTTCCTTCACTTATCTCCTTCATCTGATCTCTCAAGCGCTTAGATAAAAAGCCTGACTTCACATCTTCCACTGTTGATGTGTCTCTAGCAAAGATAGGGCTGTTAGCGAAATCTGTGTATCGATCCAGAAGAGAACATAAAAGAATCATTGTCATTTGCCCTTTATCCATCTTCAAGTCAATAGTCTTCATCTTTATCACGAGATCATCAAAGAAATTGAAATGTTCCTTCGCTGAAGTACCCTCTCTCATCCGCATGGTGAAAAATATCTTCAGCAATATTAGACGGTTAGTCGAAGATTTCTTCAAGTAGAGATTTTCTAGCTTGGTCCAAATGCCCCTAGCAGTGGTCTCACGCTAATCTCTAATATGACGTTCTCTCCCATAGCTAGTTGTAAAGTAATAAACGCCCATTTCTCCATCTTCTTTCTTTGCACGACTGAGATATCAGTCGTCAACTCCTCAGAAGCAAACACTACTGGATGGACTTCATTCCTCATTAGAACAACCTTTATCCTCCATTGCCACTTCTTGAAGTCTTTATCTCCATTCCATTTTTCAGTTGCCAACTGTGATCCTAATGCGATATACATCCTTCTAGTATAGGGTCTTATAAAAATTAGAGTCGCTTCATCTCCTGCCATAGTCTCTAACGCTCCTCAATCAACATTGCAGCTTTGATACTAGACTTTTGGGGAAAATCCCTTCATATGATCAGTCTAAGGGAATAAAAAAACCCAACGCAGTGGAAAACAACTAACTGGATCGTGGTTGTAGTGAGACGATACAAACTGAGATAACACCAGAATAGATAGTCATAGATCTATGCAATGTAGAAAAATAAATAACACCAGTATTTATAGTGGTACCACTACTGTGAGGCAATATACGTCCACTTGGGGAGAGGAGATTTTATTAATCACTGAAAGATTAGAGTTAAAAAATCATAATTCACTTTTGGAGTTATACATAAGAAAAATTTGCAATATAGGCAAAATTCTACAGAGTTTCAGCTCTCCAGGATGGCTCTGAAATTGGCTGAAATTAGCTCTCAATTTTAGCTGTCATTGTTGTTCAAAAGCTCTACTATTTATAGAGTGAAGAGGTGAGAAGGGGTAGCTACTATATAGCAGCCATGGAGTTTGGTTCGGCATGCATCTGGTTCTGTAAAGCTCTTGGTTCGACAAAGCCCAATCTGGACTGGCATGCTTCTGGTTCGGTGCATAAAATCCGGACTAGCATCACTACTTCAATTTGGACCGCCATGCCTCGTATCAAATTCCAACAACCGTGTTTTAACTTGAATTTTACAAAGTTTTCAAGAAAATAAGTTAATGCATTTGAACTTGTGTTTCACTTGATATCAAGCAAGCCAATTCACTAAACAGTATTCTGCATAACACTTAAAATGGAATAGAACCTGTGTTGTGTAGAAAACTTGGGAAGTGCTTATAACAAAAGGATTGCATTGAATAATGTAAGTAGAAAAATTACTAAGCTCTCTGTCTTTAATGTTATTA
The DNA here is from genome assembly GCA_030765085.1 of Allium cepa. NCBI lineage: Eukaryota > Viridiplantae > Streptophyta > Magnoliopsida > Asparagales > Amaryllidaceae > Allium > Allium cepa. The sequence goes on along the minus strand of CM060940.1, from coordinate 416,543,574 downwards.
TAAAAAAATACTTACATTAAATGTGTAAATTAAATACCAATTTTTTTAAAATAAAAATGCAAGATAATTTATATCTTTTGTATAAAAAATGAAAAATTATTTTTGCTTCCGCTTTTTTTTCAAAATAGATCCATCCCTTATTTCAAAATAATCGAATTCATGTAGCTGGAGAATGATCAAAAGTTATTTATTGTTGTTCTTAAGTAATCTTGTTATTGAATTCTTTCTCAAATTTGCTTCTATCATTGCAGAGGTTTACCAAGCCAGAGCTTATCTGGGACTCTATCTCCAAGAATTGAAAATTTAACAAGATTGAAGGTTGTGTAAATTCCTTCATTTCATTCATATCCTCTATCTTGTATGGTTCAATAATATCAGTTTTGCAATATTCATGAGATAGTGGTGAAAAAAACAAACCTTATTGTTATAGACTTCTACCAAACAATGATATGTATGCTAGATGTGGCTCGCATTGTAAATGGAGTGATTGCGTTTCAATTGAAACGCCGGCATAGGAGACTTCGACCGTTGACATCGACTAGACACGGACGGATACCTGCTAGTATTGGAAAGTTAGAGAAACTACAGACATTGGGCATGATAATATATTATTGATCAATCCAAGACTCATTTCACTTTCATACATTTATGATGAGCTTCATATTGTTGACTTTATGACTTTAAATGTTAGCATCAATCATACACCATTCCAGCTAATTAACTTATAAAAAAACAATAATGTTGTCACTACTACTTACAATTGTATTCTCACTTTTATTGGTATATTTGGAAAATAAAAAAAATTTACAAAATGGCGTATTCTATTATTTATATCCTTACAGCTTCGTGGTTTTCAATTTTACAGCATAAATATGGTTAGATCTGCATTGAAGAGGAGATAAGCGCAACAGAGGTAGTATAATTTCTTATTTATTTCTTTATATTTTCAAGTTGAAAATAATTTACTTTTAGTGATAAAATAGAAATTACCAAAGTCAAGATTGTTTAGTCGAGTTGCCAATTGAAAAGGAATGATGCTTACTTTACCATGAAAAATTCTCTCTCTTTCTCTCTCTATATGTGTATATATATGTATGTATATATTAGATGTGAATGTATTTTAGTTTTAGGCTTAGTTAATACAAGTTTGCACAAACAATTCAAATCTCACAAGATAATTATAATTAGAACAAAATTTTAGTCTCCGGGACACAAATACTAAGTGGAATAGAAATTAACAAAAGAGAGACAAAAATCTTATGATTTATATTAACGAAATGCTGAGTTATGCTACCCATTGCTATTCGTAGACAGCAAATATTGAGCTTTTTGAAGAAGAAAAAGTCATGGGAAAAACTACAAGATTTCATGTTTAATGAACCGGTTCGAGTAATTGGAAATGTAAGAGAGCCAAGAATGGGATTAGATGCAAATGTGGCTGATGAGATATCTAACGAAGTTGATGTTATTGTGAATTATGTCGCAAACACAACTTTTGATGAAAGGTATTTTCGGGAAGAAAGAAAAAGGTTCCAAGCAATGTATCTTAGGGTATCTCCAGTGGCTTAAAGGTTGGATATTCTGAATATTCAGCAAGTGGGTTGGGAAGCCCAGTGGTCAGGCGCCCATTAAATGTGCGCCTGATCCCCCTCCATGGGCGGAAGAAGGGTAGGATGAAATGCTTATTTATTAGGCATCCAAGCCCTAATGCCCATTTAATAGGTGCCAGGGCTTGGATGTCCAATAAATGGGCGATCAAGCCCAATTTAGTTTTTTGAATTGAGAACTGAATATTAAGCTTAATATTCATGGCTGAAGAACTGAATATTAAGCTTAATATTCAAGGCTGAATTGACAACTAGGGGAGCATTCCGTAATATTCAAGCCTGAATACGAACCACCAAAGATGCTCTTATTTTTCCTTCTCTTCTAGTATTCGGCTATTTGTAAGTATGATGTTGCACTAGACATAAACTGGACCATTCAGGCTCATGAGTGTTGCAAAGAGATTCAAAAAACTTTCGCTCTGCTTACATGTACCAACTGGTGATTGATTAATAATTCTTTAGAAAGACATAGTCACTAAAATGCTTAGGTTTTGATTATATATACATTGTAATTTATTGATAGCATATGTGAACAAACAAAGGCTAGGCAAGGTCATGGAAAAGGCTTTTTTGCATAGGCGACACAATTGCAGGAGAGAAAATATCTTCTAAGTTTGCTTTGCCAACACTGGATATTTAAACTGAAATTAAATTGGCTTTTACATCTATAATTCTTGCTTTTGACGCCTCTTCCATTCAAAAGCTGAAGGATCTTGGTATTGCAAGGTTTTGTTTATCTTGTTCCTAAACCATCAAAAACACTTCCTATGTTCATTTTTCTCGGGTACTAGAAAACATGTCATGTGAACTATGTTAGGTGTGGCTCGCATTTGAGAGCGCGTAGATTGAAGAATAATTCCCATATCGTATGAAATATGGCGCATAATGTGGTATATATATGGAATTGGTGACACATAACATTGAAAATTCCTTTTGTTACATGCAAGTCTTTCCAAGACCACGTATGTTCCTGTTATCTAGGTTTTTAATCTAGCAGGATCCAATAGGAACCTGAACGATCATTAAGGCAATGATTGAGACTGAATTAACCAAGAGACCGACATTCTTTCAGCCCAATCAGCAATTGAGCGCAAAAAGCCAGTAAATTGTCATCAAAATAGAATTATGTGCAACGAGACTATGCAAATAGCTAGCGACACATGGTTTTGGCTCGATTCGCAAGCTAAATACCCCAGGTCGTTCTATACCTATCCACGAGCAGTTGATGAAGTGGCCTGGCCTAGAACTCTCCGATCCCTATAAATATCATCCTAGTTGCAATATAAACGGAATCTTCTCCGGACTGATTGTTGAAGCTCTGCGGAAACATTCTTCACTCTCCACCTCTCTCATAACAATCTCCTGAGAAATTCACTGTGATTCTCCGGTGGATTCCAACTTTGGAGATTCAATCTATCTAAGGATAATCAAAGCATTGTAATCAAACAATACTTGTAATAACAATCAGTCTATAATAAAACTATAAAGTGGATGTATGCTTCATTAACAGCCGAACCACTGTAAAAATTCTCTGTCTTCTTTCTCTTAGTGTTCTTTTTTTATATCTGTGATCTGTGATATTGTCATGTCAGAACAGGGCTGGTGCTTTCAAACTCAAACTAGGGTGTTAATCCATTTTTTGCATTAATATTTTGGTGTTTTCACAAAAAACTCCAACTCAGGATCTAGATCTAGCTATTTACTTTGGATCCCATGGGTTCAGAAGTTAAATCCTCAATCTTTGCTTGAAGAATCCGCTGTTTGGAATCACTGGCCCCTAGAAGAAGAAGAACTGCCTCTGGAAGATCCAAATGGGCAGTAGTAGCTCGAGAAGAAATCCCCAACAAACTGAAGTAAATGGTGCTAACTTAGGAAATTAGGTGCCAGCATCCTCCAGTCAGCACGAATTTGTTACCAATGATGAGGTGAATAAGATGATTAATGAGATTAACAGAAGATGGAAAATAGCCAAAAGGCTCTAATGGACAAGCTCAGCGCTCTCTTAACCCTACAATCTAACCCTGCTCTAAGGACTATGTCTGATCCCGTGACTACTATAGAACAAGAGAATTCCTCCGTTTTTGGTCTACATAGAAGAAACGAGAAACAACCACACAAAAAAGTGACAGTAGGACTTAACATGGACGGAAATGCAAGTATTCCTTTCGCCACAAGCCAACCTATTCCGAACTTGAATCAAGGGGCAAAGACCCTGCGAGAGGACATAGCTACGGATCTCTCCGATTCAGAAGATGGAGAGCAAGACAACCAAATGGAAGAAAGTGCCAGCGCGCTCGATGATGCTAGAAACGTCCAAACTGCTTCAGTTGGACCAATCGCAACTCATCAGGACCCTGCAGGAGTGGCTCTCTCGAAGACAGGAGAGCCTAGGTCTCATCCCACTCACTTGGCACAAGACTGATTGCAAGGCCAAACACTTGGTGCAGTGACTGATTGCCGTCATCAGGACTAGCGGACATGAGAGGCATACATAGTGGATATGGTTAAACGATTAAAGGAGAAGAGTAAAAATAGAAGAGATGATGAATGGGGATCTTCCCAGAGTCATACTCCCTTCATCGATGAAATATTGAGTGAGAAATACCCAGAAAAATTCACAATTCCAACCGTTCCATCCTATGATGGGACAAAGGACTTAAAACCTCACTTGTACAAATACAGTTGGTATATGGATAGAGCTAATGCCTCCGAAGTTGTTTGTTACATATGCTTTCCTATCTTTCTCGAGAAAGTTGCGTTAATGTGGTTTACTAGGCTCCCACCGAGATCTATCTCCACTATTGACTAGTTGGCGACAAGGTTCCTTGATCGGTTCAGACTTCATACTGCGCGGCAACAAGTCGTCATGTCCCTATCCGGATTGTTCTAAGGGCTTAACGAATCACTGAAATCTTTCATGAACAGGTTTAACACCATGGTGACGGAAGTAAGCAACCCCAATGAAGGCATGGTTTTATTGCATTATTCTGTGCCATTCCCGAAACTGAATTCGAAAAGTGGACTATGATGAAGCAACCTACCACCATGAAAGATTTCAATCGTAAAGCAAGTCAGTACCTAAGGTTTGAGGAAGTGCAGGAATTGAAAAGGAAGTCTACTAGTGTGTAACCAACGAATGTCGGGAAAAGCAGTGTAACAATGAATCAAAATGAGCACGCTTCTCAGACTACTGAAGGAATCACTGGGGAAGGCGGAAATTCAAAGAGAAAAAGTCTAAACTCCAATAAGAAGAATGGTAATGGCAACAATAAAAAACTCAAAGGATTTAGGCCCGAAGGGGACAGTTCCCTAAATGACACACCGGAAAGCATCTTTCTCGTGACTCAAGGGACCGAGGAATACAAAAAGCCCACCAGAGAGGATGCAACTGAGCAGCAAAAGCGCCCAGGGAAATTCTGTTGCTTTCATGAAACACAGGGCCGCAACACAAACAAATGCTGCCATCTAAAGAATCTCATTGAGGAGCTGATCCAGAATAACAAACTCCAACAGTATGTAAGGCATCCACAAAACCTCGATCAATCTACGACTCCTCGGCATCCATGAGAATGAAAGAATCAAGCTGGTACTAGCAAAGAAGTGTCGAAACGAATTGACCAAAGGCTTATCATTAGAACAATATCTGGAGGACCATATCTCGTGCAAAGAAGTTAGGGAGAAATGGAGCGATATGCAAGTTCATTGAAGCACGCTCCAAAGGAATCATGTTTAGTTGTAGAAGATGAAATCCCAGCCATGATGAAAAGGGTCTTGAATGACGATATGGTGTTCCAAAATCGAGACACCAAGGGGATCGATGCTCCAACTCTTGATTCGACGGTAGTGACGGTAGGAATTGGACCTGCTATAGTTCGACGGGTGTTGGTTGACAGTGGTAGCTTCGTTAACATACTCTTCACACATACTTTCGATCAAATGAAGATTGGCATGAGAAGCATAGCCGCATGCTAAACAAATATTCAAGGATTTACCGGGGAACCCAAATGACTAGTTGGAACAATTGACCTACCTGTGGAGCTTGGAGAGGGTGAGCGAAGGATCACCCTCATTCAGACTTTTGTGATCGTAGATGAAATGTCAGCATACAATGCCTTCTTGGGACGACCCGCATCAGCCGAGTTCAGAATAGCATCGGCCCAATGGTGCCTTATAATGAAATTCCCTATTGAGCATGGAGTCGAAATTTTGAAAGGGGACCAAAGCGCCTCTCAAGAATGCTACATCGTAGAATTGCGTGAGATAAGAAGAAAGGAAAAAGGAAAGGATGTGGGGAAAACTCTCCGCATCCGTTAACCCTTCGAATAGCAACTACAAAGTCGTCCCTGGCGTGGGGACCATAGCCAATTCGACTAGGCTTTAGACCCTAGAAAGAAGAGCACAGAGGAGGATCGAGTAGCACAGGCAGGGTTAACGGTGTCTATCTCAGTCTGTATGGATGACCCAACACGAGTCCTAAAAATTGGATCGTACCTAGGAAAAAGGATGCGGTCAGAATTAGCTTAATTCCTCCATTTCAATTTGGACGTATTTGCTTGGATGCACTTTGATATGTGTGGGGTGTCACTCAAAATTGCCTGCCACACACTTAATATTGACCCCAAATTCACACCAGTAAAGCTAAAGAGGCGCAGCTTGGGCACTGAGTGGTCCAAGGCACTGAGAGAGATGGTGGATAAATTGATGGCTAATGGCTTCATCTGAGATGCAACATACCCTGAATGGGTATCGAACACTGTCTTACTCAAGAAGTCTAATGGAAAATGGTGATGCATTGATTTCTCGGACTTAAACAAAGCTCTCTCGAAGCATAGCTTTCCACTCCTCAGAATCGATTAACTCATGGATGGAATGGCGGGACATGAATTTTTGTCATTTATAAATGCATACTTGGGCAAAAGCCAGATATGATGCATGAGCCAGATCAAGAAAACACCGTCTTCATCACCGACTTGGGACTGTACTGCTACAGAGTTATGCCATTTGATTTAAAAAAATGTTGGAGGCAACACACCAATGGCTAGTAAATACTATGTTCAAACGTCAAATCGGAAAGACTATGGAAAATTATGTGGACGACATGTTGGTCAAATCTCGAGTAACTACTAACCATCTAAAAAATCTTGCCAAAATGTTCAAAATACTCCATAAGTATAGAATGAAGCTCAACCCGCTCAAATGTCACTTCGGAGTAGCCTCTCGGAAATTCTTGGGGTTCATAGTCAGTGCCTAAGGCATCGAAGCAAATCCAAAACAAATAACGACGCTACGAGAAGTCCAAGCCCCGAGAAATAAGAAGAAACTTCAAAGCTTGAATGGAAAATTTGCAACACTAAGCCGATTTATCTCAAAAGCTATAGACAAATGCATATCGTTCTTCGATGCACTAAAGAAGGGAAAGAAAACTTCGAATGGAGTGAAGCTTGTCAAACAGCTTTCAAAAAGTTGCAACGACACATGGAAGCTCCACCAATATTATCAAATCTAGTGGATGGAGATGACCTATTCATTTACTTAGCGGTCTCGCTGCATGCACTGAGCTTCGCCCTCGTGCAGGAAGAAGAAAGATTCAGCGACCCATGTATTACATTAGCAAACGATTCACCGAATCTGAGAAGAATTACCCAAAATTGGAAAAGCTAGCGTATTGCCTCTTGATCAAGTCCCGGAAGTTACGACCCTACTTGCAGGCACATCCAATCATGGTGTTAACCGACCAGCCCTTGAAATAAGTTTTGTACCAACCGGAAACCTTCGGGTGACTCCTCAAATGGAACATAGAGCTAAGTCAGCATGATATTACATACCATCCTAGGAAAGCTATCAATGGGAAAGTGTTAGCAGACTTCATCGCCGAGTTTACCATATGGGGTGACGAGGAAGAAGCACCGCTGGAAGTGGAGACCCGATGGAAACTCTTTGTAGATGGTGCACAATCTATGTTCAGGGCGGGGATAATACTCGAAACTCCCAAAGGGAGAGCCATATGCTACGTCTTGTGCTTGGAATTCCCTACAACGAATAACGAAGTGGAATATGAGGCGCTCATAGCAGGACTAAAGATGGTAAAAGAACTTAAGATAAAATCCATTCACATCTACAGCGACTTCCGGTTGGTCATCTGCAAGGTAAAGGGGGAATGCCAAGCTTGGGGAGAGAATCTTACCACATACCTGTCCAAAGTGCAAGAACTATTAAGCAACGTCGAGCACTATACCATAACTCACATCTCACGGGCGCAAAATACTAAGGTAGATTATTTGACAAAGCTGGAAAGTTCCGGAGAAGCACGATCAATGGGACTAGTCCCATCAAAATTCTGGCCAACCCAAGCATAGACGAAATGGATGTAGACTGGATTCTCGAAACCACCGTTGAACTAGATACGTGGATGACACCGATAAAGAGCTATCTACTCACAGGAACCCTTCCAACTAACCTGAATCAATAAAAAAAGCTCCTTTGAAAGGCGCCATGGTTCATGATACAGAATGGAATACTCTATCGAAGGGGATTCCCAACCCTCCTTCTTAGGTGTATGGCCGATGACGAAGCACGATGAATCTTAAAGAAGGTACATGAAGACGAATGCAGAGACCACACTAGGGAGCGGACCCTTGCAAAGAAAGTCCTTCGATATGGGTACTTCTGGCCAACAGTAAACCACAATGCTATAGATCATGTCAGAAGATGTGATCGCTGCCAAAAATTCAGCAAAATTAAGAGAACTCTTTCAACAGAGCTGACAAAGATGGTCAGTCCATGGTCGTTCGCAGTATGGGGGATCGACTTGATTTGCATCCTGCCAACAGCAAAAGAAGGAGCCAAATATGCCCTTGTCATAGATTATCTCACAAAATGGGCCGAAGTGGAACCGCTGGCCACCATAACCATAAAGACAGTTATTAACTTTTATACTAAAAACATCATCTGCAGGTTCGGTGTGCTGCAAAAAATCATCACCGACAATGGAACCCAATTTGAAATTGTTGAATTCAAAGACTTCTGCAAGCACTTCCAAATTGAAAAGAGCTTTTCTGTAGTTGCTCATCCTCTAGTAAACGTGCGGGCGGAAGCGATAAACAAGATCATCAAGTCCTCTATCAAAAAGCGACTAGCGAAAGCCAAAGGAAATTGGGTTGATGAACTTCCACTCGCACTATGGGCTTACAGAACTACCTATAAAGCGGCAACCGGCCACACTCCGTTCGCCCTATCATATGGTTTAGAAGCAATGATTCTTGTTGAATTAGAAGTTTCCTCGCTGAAAGCAGAATTTCAATCAAAAACAAAACGAGCAGCTCCTACTCGAATCGCTAGATATGTTTGATGAAAAAAGGGAAATAAGCAGAGCTGAGAGCTACCGCCAACCAAAAAAGGATCGCATGGTACTTTAACTCCAAATTCACAATCAAACCTTCAAAGTGGGAGATCTTATGCTCAAGCGAGTTTACCCCGTTCCGGGGGCCTTCGAACCAAACTGGGAGGGACCATATCTCATTAATCAAAAGCTAAGAGATGGGATTTTCAAGCTAACAACCGTCGATGGAAATCAAGTTCCCGGGGCATGGAATAGTGAATCGCCTCGCCTTTACTTTTTTCTGAAAGCTGCCTTATTTATTTTTTATTTTCCGACAAATAAACCATCATGGGATTTCGGGGGCATTGTACATAGGCAAAACTGCCCTGCTTTCCTTAATAAAGTCTGCTTCTTGAACCAACAAAACCATGTTCATAATAGTTACTCGTCGGATCGACGGAAGCAAATCGACTCATGCCGTTAGATCGACGGAGCCCAATCTTTTCCTTCTAAAAACTGGCGTTGCTTCGGTAATATCAAAAGGGCTAAAAATAATAACTCTTCACATTAGCCGAAGATATGCAACACCAAGGAAAAAAAAAGCCGTGCGTCTCATAAGCCGTTTGCTAAAATAATAACTCCTCACGTTGCCTGAAGATAGGCAATACCAAGGAAAACCAAATGTCGCGCATCTCATAAGCCATGCACTAAAATAATAGCTCCTCACGTTACCGGAAGACAAACAACATCGAGGAAAAACAAAGGCCGCGCATCTTATAAGCCGCATACTAAATTGTAAAGTAGTAACTCCTCATGTTTCCCAAAGATAGGCAGAATCGAGGAAAACCAAAAGCCGCGCATCTTATAAGCCACAAAATAAAATAATAACTTCTCACGTTGCCCAAAGATAGGCAACACTGAGGAAAAAAAGTCGCGCATCTCATAAGCCGCACACTAAAATCTAGAATAATAACTCCTTGCGTTGCTCCAAGGTAGGCAACACCGAGAAAAACCAAAAGCTGCACATCTCATAAGCCGCGCACTAGAATCTAAAATAATAACTCCACACGTTTCCTAAAGGCAACGCCGAGGAAAAATAAAAGCTACCACTACACCTAAACCGCTATTTGGTAACATTTAATATTTTCTATTCCCAACGCTTGTTTGTGTTACAACTGCTCAACAATGAAAAGCGATGAGGACATACCAAAAAGTGTTGGTAAAAATAAATGACTTTCTCGTTAAAATTTTCAACGCGATGTTATAGTTCACAACTTAGAAAAAGCTTTAGAATAGTAGGTAAATATGTAAATAATCCATAATTTGCTGGAGGGTTTCATAATTGTAAAACATATTTTCATTTCCCATGCATAATTTCAACAGGCCGTGATTTTTTTTCTCAATCCCTCTTCTCTTTTAGGGTTTTATGCGTTAGAAAGAACACGCAACTACATCTGAAGCTTTCGATTACATCAGGCAAAAAATACATCGATGCCATCGGAAGTTAGCACACCACAAGCGAAGACGAGCTTCTCTAGGAGATGCGCAGTTGATCGACATCAGTATGATGAAGCAACAGGTATGACTATTTGAAATTGCTATTCATATTGCATTTAAAGATTTTTAGAAGATTAGAACAGATGATTTTCCTAGAATATATATATTAAATTTGGTTTGGAATTGGGTTGTATGGTTTTTATATAACTAGTCTCAGCCTCTTAATTCCAAGGATTTGATACATATTTCATAGTTGCGTATTCATCTTTTCAATATTAGCTCAGATCTTTAGGTTTTAGAGTGGTTTTCTTCTACTTTTTATACGATTGTGATGAAAATTATTTTATTTTATATGTTTTTCTCCGACAAACTTGCAGAAGAATACAAACTCTGTATGGCTAGAATATTCACTTACCTTGTGCTACCTGAATACAGTCAAATAATCAATTGCAATTTTAAGATATCCTCTATCACAGATAATATGATATTTTTTACTATTTATGAAAGATAGTGATTGCATTTTTTTGTTCATCCAACCTATGAATTTGTCTCACCATCGACATGGTGAAACGGTGAGAATGGTTGAATCGATACAGCTGATTCCTTTTATTCATACTAGTGATGTTTGGTTAGATTTGAGTGAAAGGATATATATGTAAATTCGACTGTGTTTACAGAAAAAGCGCAGTTGAAATCTATATAAAAGTTTTTTTATTAGTAGTACAGTCATCAAATATCATGTGCATGCTTATTCCTAAAGGATTTAACCATATTCCCCAAAGCCTAGAAAGTCTAAACATATATGTTAACCAATAACTACAGGTTTGAAAAATTAAAATTTGTGAACTATTAAATAATTTTTTATATTTTCAGCTCAGTCTTTAGAGAGATGACAAGGATAAAAAAAATATTGCTTTGCTTAGTGTGGTAGCCTGCTCGAGAAAGAAAGATATAAATATGCAGTCTATTGCAGCTACAAACATGGTATGACGTTTTGTTTTAAATAAAAAATAGTTCCTAACTTTTATCAATCAGTGATATGGAATTGATTTGTATATAATTTGATATTTTTTTATAACAAATCTTCCCAAACTAAACTTAAGTGATAAATTGGAAAGTTCAAGTATAGTTTAACTTAATAATAGATTATTATGTTTTACTTTTTTGGATATTTTATTACAAAAAATATAGTAACAAAAAAAAAGAGATATTCACTATAAAGAGGAGATGAGATGACTATGAATTTCAAAGATGAAACACGTTTTATCATACAGTTGGAATGAAGGTGTAATTTTACTATTAGAATGCAGGAACATGTATAATGATATTTTTCTAATTAAATGTCATATGCCCATTTTCATATAATTTAAATGGTTAGAAGTTTTCACCTCTTAATGCAGGTTCATATAAAGCATTTTCTTAAGCACACGTTCATGTGTATTTAGTATATACGAATCAATGGTGAAGAAAACAAAATACTTTTATAGTATATGGAAACTGAATAGTAAATTATTTGTTAATATGCCAAAACATGCTTTTTTGTGTAGTTGTTGGAGATAGTAGACATGCATTACCTATCATGCCTAATTGAAATTTCATTAGTTAAGTAATATACTACCTCATGATATAATGCAAATAAATACATGTTTTTTATGATCTCCCTGGGTTTGGCAATTTTCTTAAAATATCTTTACATGTTTTGTGATATATATTAGTTTTTTCCTTCTTTTTTGTGTAAATATGATAGAACTACGTATTCAACTCATGTTTATTAATTTATTAATTACTATTTAAAGCATAGATTAATGTATTGCATCAGTATATATTTGTCAGGTTTAATACATCATCATTATGATTTTGAAGTTTCTAGCAAATCGTTTATGTAAACAATAATTAGTAGAAAAAGACAAAGAGGGTAGATTTCTTGGTTGTTATGGACCTTATACAAAAACTATGCCTAAATTTTAAGATAGGATTGAAGCTAAAAAACAACGAGGCATAGGTAGCTATGCATAACTTCATTACCAAAATTACAGTTTCATTCTTTGCAGGAAATGCTTCATCACACAAGTTATAGAATACAGAAGTACATGGAACATATTTACTACTTCACAGTAACAATCATTTTCGCAAAATAAATATAACCACATCTTGCCCAAACAATTTATTTTCAAAACTGATTTGTTTCCTTCTTTTGTGTTTTATTACCGGATTCACACTTAGTATTTTTCTCTAGAGTGCTTTGATAACTATGTCCAGTCCTCTGTTACCATCAGTTTGGTTCACTAGATTCTCATATTGTGCTTTAGATGGACTTTTATTTGAAGTTAATATTAATTGGAAAATAAGATTTGACTAAAAAAATTGGAGCTAAGTATCAACTAACCGAGTGTAACCACTGAGTTTATAATGTTTTGCCCGTGAAACAATCTTATTTTTTTATCACATTTTGTTGAGGATCGCGCTATATTATTATTTATCAAATAATTTCTATATCTAGATGATCAATCACTCTATAAAGAAGGTCAATCACTCTTTGTTGGAATCCCCCCTATAGGATTCTTTAGTGATATTCTAATGAACATATTTTATCACATATATGATGTATCGTTCGAAAAAGCATTTCCATCGGCTCACTATACTAGGTATATGCATGAGGTTGTTATCTCATCAAATTTCCCGATCAAAAAAGATGATCTAACATATCCTGCCTTCAATCAAGCAACAGTAGAAAATAGATTCAATTCTTTAAAGATCTCATTCTCTGGCAGTTCAGCACATTATTGAACTACAAAACTAAGTTCATCAAAATCGATGTAGCATAGTGACGAACTCAGTGCAACCATTTAATTGAACTCAGTGCAAGAATAGAGTTCAACTCAGTGTTGAACTTGTTGCAGAAGCAAGGAGACTAAGTTCAGCATCGAGTTCAGTGCAGGACTCTGAGTTCAACTCAGTGAGCACATGTTCATGGTTGTATAACAAGTTACAAAAAGACGATCGTTGAATAAAAACAGCTCTATGAACTGGGGGGCATACACCGATACTTGAATAAAAACATATGAAAACAATAAGTTCACAAGTTTCGTCATTCCAAACAAAGAATTTCTAAACAAAGCATTTTTAAGTTATTTTAGCAGTAATCATATGACTAGATAAGTTAAAATAAAGCAAGCATGAGTACATAGAACATATATGAGTAGACATATGAGATACAATCAAAATATCAATATATTGCTTATAATTTTCATTACAAGGATTAAAATGTGTGGGATGTACCCACATAACACCGGCCAGCGAAAAAACAGATTCCACAACGAAAATGCTAAGTGTAGACTCTACATTTGCACAAAATGACTGAAAAAGAACCAAAATCGAAGAGGTCTTCACATAAGCTCCTCAACGCTTCACCTCTCCCCTTTCCGCCCTTGGTTGGCAGCTTCTGCTTCTTCTCAGGAGTGGTATCACTGCCGGTAATGTCAACAAATAACTCGGTGGCGACGTCCTCCTCCTCCTTCGAAGCTTTCTCAGAAGTTTCTCCCTTCGCTTTTCATTTTCGTAATTTGCCAGAGCTTTCTTAGGCTTTGATCGTTTTGACCTTTTCCTTCTTGACAGTAACCAGCTCGTGTTGAGTCTTCTAGGACTTCTCCGTCTGAGTTTCCTTCTCCTTAGCCTTTGCTACTATTATGTCACCTTCCAAAAACACAAAAGGGTCGTCCAGGCCATGAAGCGTGGCTATCTTTTCAGCCTCTGGCCCCGGTTGCGAGCCAGACGCAGACGTGGAAACTAGAATAGGGACGTAAAAAACCATAGAGGGCGTGGAAAAGGCAGGGGGTCAGGGTTCCGAAGAAGCTGGCACATCAATGGAAAAGGTATATGGACCTATAAGATCAAAAATGAAAGCGTTAAATTCTTTTTGCTCTTGTGGCATAAGTTGGAAGCTCTCGAATTTGTAGGAAGCAAGGACATTACCTGTACTGGAGGAACGGTCGAGAATAGCAACCTCGAACTTACCACCTTTGCCTTTTGTCGATGGCTCCAACACCTGAGAAATAATCACAAGCTCTGAACTTACTGGAAGGTCGTGGAGTTGCCCTGGTGATTTGCCCGCATCAGAAATAAGGGTCTTGGTGAGTGCTTTGGTAGCAGTCGTCAAGGCAACATCGGTGGCCTCTGTCTCTCTCAGCTTGCAAAATTTCCCGGCCCTTGAGCAATGCTTTCTTTGACTCGTCATTCAGGTAAGAGTCCTCCAACTCCTGCTCGGTGTAGACATCGCCGCTATCAGAAAAGCAGGGCAAGACTTCTTCCTATACCAAAGCAAGAGTGCACGGGAACTTCAGGCCCAGGTAGCTGAGACACCCCTGATGCAATAGGGAGTTAACATAAAAGTTCAAAATGATCGCGTTTAGCTTCTTCATTTTTCTTTCGAAGACATTTTGGAGTTTTAAGTAATCTGCTCTCACAGTGGCTTTCTTGACTTCAGCAGCAGACTTGATGGCGCTGAGTTGTGTGACCTGTGCTTGTAACCTGGAAATCATCTCAATTTGGTCGGAGATAATCTTATTGATGAAGAGCATACCTCAATTTGAGATCGTCGATTCTCATTTTTGAGTCGCCCTGCCTCGGATCGCCCTGATTGCCTGAATTGCTCATTATTGAGTCGCAGCCGACTCATCCCCTCCTCTTTGAGTCGCGACCGACTCATCCCCTCCACCTTAAGTCGCGGCGAAGCCCTAAGCCACGAGTCGTCACCGAGTTATTCGCGGCATCCCCTAAGTCGTCACCGAGTCATCGCGGCCTCCCATGAATCGTCACCAAGTAATCAAAGCTCCCATGAGTCGAAGCCTTATGTCGCGTGAAGCCCTAGGTCGCGAACTTCCTCCAGTAAGTCGCGAAACCTTATGTCGCATGCCCCTCCTTCAGTCGCTGCTATTTCTTGTTAAGTCGTTGCCGAGATAAAAGACGAATCGTAGCTGAGTTTGATGAGTCGTAATCGAGTTACTTGAGTCATTACCGAGTTTTGTAAGTCGTAGCCAGTACTTTAAGTCGCTGTTTGTTGTTTTTCTAAGTCGTTTGTTTGTAAACCGCTTGTGTTGCAATTTTTGTTAAGTCGTGTAATGAGTTGTAAGCCTATAAATAGGCACATTGTATCATTTGTAAAGAGAGTTGAATATCGAATAAAATTTCTTGTTGATTGCTTTGTGCTTTCTTCTCTAATTGGTAGTCGAGTGAAATCTCCTATCTCCACCTACGTCATTCGAGTGCGCTCGAATCTTCGTTTGTGAAGCCGATTCACGGAATCAAGTGCGCTTGATCAACGTCGAAGAATCGTAGATCTTTGTTTCTCGGTATCGTGCGCGATCAACGAGACGAAGATAGCTAGAATCCAGCATCTTTGGATCAACGGATTTGGGCATTGCAGTATTTTCAAATCACCGATTGCTACAATTCATCAATTGAAGTTTGTTTTGGAATATCCGCTGCGTCAGTTTGGTATCAGAGCTAGATTACAAAGAGTTTGCATCATTTGGAGATTTGGGTTTCGAGAAGTTGAAGTTTAGAGATCGAATTTGCAAATTGTCGAGAAGTTTGGAGTTTTAAGTTTGTGTTCGTTGTGTTCATATTGAAGTTGCAACAAGAGGAGAACTTTCGATCCATTTCATTTCGGATCAAAGTTGAAAAGGGGTTTGAGCCAAGAGTTAAAGCATCACTTTGTTATTATTGTTGAAGGAAGGCCGTGTATGCTTAAGAAGTAGCCGAGCCTTGTGAAGTTGTTTTGAAGTTTGAAGCCAAGATAAGGAACCGTGACTTGTTTGATTTTGTGTTGAAGTTTTGATTTGTTGAAGTTTATTGTTTAAAGATTTTGCGAAGTTCAATCATGCCACCGAGACGAGCTCAACGTCATCGCAATATTAATGCCTTGTATGGAAGAGAAGAGGCCGATGAAATGGAGCAACGAATCCACGAGAGCTTTACTGAAAAGTTGAACGAAGGAATTGGTCGATTAGAGAGAATGATGCTTGAAATGAATCAAAGTAGAAGAAGAATTTCACCTGAATCAAACCGTGGGGGTAGTAGAGTTTCATCACATTCAGAACGGGAGAGGAGAGAAAGTCAAGAGCATAGAAGTGTTGATAATCGAAGTAGGAGGAATGTTGATGATCGGGATCGAAGAGATGTTGGTAGTAGGAGTGGTGGTAGAGATGTTGGAGGATGTGAACGACAACGATATACTTCAGATTTTGATGAGGAATTTGTTGGTGACAGAGTGAGTATGCATCGAGATAGAGAACAAACACGACGTCAGTATCGAGATGTAGATGATAAGCGTCGATGGGAATCGGGAATGAAGATGGAGATTCCGGAGTTTAAAGGTGGGATGGTTGCTGAGGAGTTCTTAGACTGGTTATCTAATGTTGAAGAAATCTTTGATTTCAAGGAAGTGCCGGAGAATCGTCGAGTGAAGTTGGTTGCTACTAGATTGAGGGGAAGAGCATTGGCATGGTGGCAGCAAACTAAACTTACACGAGAACGGATGGGGAAGTCGAAGGTTGTTGAGTGGGATAAGATGAAGAAGTTGATGAGATCTACTTTCTTACCTTACAACTATCAATCACTTATGTACCAGAGGTTGCAGAATCTGAGGCAAGGGACAAAGTCTGTTAGTGATTATGCTGATGAATTTTACCAACTCATTGCCAGGAACGATATTATGGAAACTGAAGAACAATTGACTGCTAGATTTGTTGGAGGGTTACGAATGCAGATCCAGGATATGGTTAATATGTTTGATCCGAGATCTGTGGCGGAAGCACACCAAAAGGCGTTGGCTTGGGAGAAGCAGGGAAGGCGTGGAGGTGGTGTGTTTACTAATTCTAACAATCAAGTGAAGGGGGTCAGTGGAAGTTCTAATGTTCCAAAACCTGTCAGTAAGCCAATTGTGAAGGAGAGTGAGAAGGCGAAGGTTAACAGTGGTTTCAAATGTTACAATTGCAAGGAGATGGGTCATAAAAGCAACGAGTGTCCGAAGCCGAAGAAGAGAACTATGATAGTTGAGGCTGAGGATGAGGATGAAGAGGCTGAGTGTTCTAATTCCTTACCGGTTGAGGAGGAAGACTTGTTATCGGGAGACGAAGGATATTCACTGATGATGAGGAGGAGTTGTTTGACACCAAAGCAAGAGGAGGAAGACAGTTGGTTGAGGAATAACATATTTCAGTCTACTTGTACCATCCTTGAAAGAGTTTGTAAATTCGTTATTGATGCTGGGAGTTGCGATAACCTTATCTCTACAGAGGCAGTAAAGAAGTTGGAATTGAAAACCGAAAAGCATCCTAAACCGTACAAGTTAGCTTGGTTGAGGAAAGGAGGTGAGGTGAAAGTTGGAAGGAGAGCTTGTGTTAAATTTTCAATTAGGAAGAAATACAAGGATGAAATTTGGTGCGATGTTGTAGACATGGACGTATGTCATCTGTTGTTGGGCAGACCATGGCAGTTTGATAGAGCAGTTCAACATGATGGTCGTGCTAATAGCTATAGTTTCATGTTTGAAGGCACTAAAATTACTTTAGTTCCCAAGAAGCAGCAACAGAAAGAAAGCAAGCTGGAGGAAATTGAAGAATTGAAAACTCTGTTAACTTTGAAGGAGTTTGTCAAGGAAGTCGAAGAGAAGCCTGAAGTCTATTTGTTGATTGGGCGAGAGTGCAGTGAAGAGGTTGAAATTCCTGAGGAAGCAAAGCCAGTTTTGAAAGAGTTTGAGGATGTATTTCCAGAGGAGTTGCCTAAGGAGTTACCGCCATTGAGAGACATTCAACATCAAATCGATCTTGTTCCGGGAGCAGTATTACCGCATAGACCACATTATCGAATGAGTCCGAAGAAACATGAGGAGTTGAGAAGGTAGGTGGAAGAGTTGCTTGAGCAGGGACGTGTACAGGAAAGCTTGAGTCCGTGTGCTGTGCCAGCTTTGTTGGTACCAAAGAAGGATGGGACGTGGAGGATGTGCACTGACAGTCGAGCCTTGAATAAGATTACTGTGAGATATAGATTTCCAATGCCAAGGTTGGATGACTTGCTAGATCAGTTGAGTGGAGCTACTATCTTTTCGAAGATTGATTTGAAAAGCGGTTATCATCAAATTCGGATTAGACCTGGAGACGAATGGAAGACAGCTTTCAAAACAAGAGAGGGGTTATACGAATGGTTGGTTATGCCATTTGGTTTGTCAAATGCACCTAGTACATTCATGCGGGTGATGAATCAAATCTTCAGACCATTCATTGGGAAGTTCGTCGTGGTTTATTTCGATGATATTCTGATTTACAGCAGGAGTACGGAGGAGCATATTCAACATTTGAGGGAAGTGTTGATTATTCTTCGAGAAGGTATTCAAGTTGATCAGAGTAAAGTTGAGGCAGTCAGAAATTGGCCACAGCCAAAGACAATTACGGAAGTGAGAAGTTTTCATGGATTAGCGTCATTCTACCGAAAATTCATTCCACACTTCAGTAGCGTAATGGCTCCAGTTACTGATTGCATGAAGGGTAAACAGTTTTCGTGGACAGAAGAAGCCGGGATTGCTTTTGAACGAATCAAAGAACTGTTGACGACCGCGCCAATTCTTGTTTTACCTAATTTTCAGTTGTTGTTTGAACTACACACTGATGCATCAAAGGTTGGGATTGGGGGAGTGTTGAGTCAGCAGGGGAGACCTATTGCATATTTCAGTGAAAAGTTATCAGGGGCAAAGATGAGATACAGTACATATGACGTTGAATTTTACGCTGTTGTGCAAGCTGTTAAGCATTGGAGACACTACCTGTTTCAGAAGGAATTTGTTCTTTACACTGATCATGAAGCTTTGAAACATTTACAGGGGCAGGATAAAATTTCAGCGAGACATGCATCATGGATTGCATATTTACAGCAGTTTACCTTTGTTGTTAAACACAAATCCGGGGTGACAAATCGTGTGGCTGATGCTTTGAGTAGGAGGAGTCATTTGTTAACAACATTGAAGGTTGAAGTGACGGTATTTGAATTATTGCCAGAGATGATTGAAGAAGATCCTTACTTTGTGAAATATGTTGAAAAAGTCAAGGAAGGGAGTACCGATGAATTTATGTTGGTTGATGGATTCTTGTTTAAAGGAAATCAGTTATGTATTCCAGAGGGCAGTTTGAGAATGAAAATTATCAAGGAATTGCATGAAGAAGGCCATGTAGGTAGAGATCGTACATTGCAGTTGATTTCTCAATCTTACTTTTGGCCGTCGATGAGGAAAGAGGTTGAAAGATTTGTGGAGAGATGCCATATTTGCCAGGTTTCGAAGGGAACAACAACGAATGCAGGGTTGTATATGCCGTTACCTGTGCCGTCTAAGCCATGGGTTGATATCAGCATGGATTTCGTTTTGGGTTTGCCTAGAACTCAGAGGGGGAATGATTCTATATTTGTTGTGGTGGACAGGTTTTCGAAGATGGCACATTTTATAGCCTGTAAGAAAACGGCGGATGCAGTTCGAGTGGCTCAGTTGTTCTTTAAAGAAATCTATCGTTTACATGGGTTGCCAGAGTCTATTGTTTCCGACAGGGATACCAGATTTTTAAGTCATTTTTGGCTTAGTTTGTGGAAGATGGTCGGAACAAAGCTGAATTTTAGTAGTGCTTATCATCCGCAAACAGATGGACAGACAGAGGTGGTGAATAGATCGTTGGGAAATTTGTTACGATGTCTTGTGAAAGACAATTTAAAGAGTTGGGATGTGAAGTTGTGTCAAGCTGAATTTGCTCACAATCATGCAAATAACCGAAGTACAGGTTTCAGTCCATTTCAGATTGTATATTCAAGTTTACCAAAGGGGCCGTTGGATTTAACGATAGTGCCACAACCAAAGGGAACAGTTAAGCGGGCTGTTGATTTTGTTGATGGATTGACAGAATGCCATAGAATAGTTCAGGAACGATTGGAGAAGACAAATGAGAGGTATAAACAAATGGCGGATAAGAAACGAAGAAGTGTAGTCTTCAAAGAGGGTGATTTTGTTTACGCAGTATTGACGAAAGATCGTTTTCCAGTTGGAACTTACAATAAGTTGAAAGCACGAAAGATTGGACCAGTAGAAATCTTGAAGAGGATCAATGATAATGCGTATCGATTAAGGTTGCCAGGAGAGGTCCATACTTCTGATGTTTTTAATGTCAAACACTTAATCCCGTATTATGAGGAAGAACTTATCCAAGATGACAAGAGTGTGAATTCGAGGACGAATTCCTTCCAACAAGGGGAGGATGATGAAGAGCATACCTCAATTCGAGATCGTCGATTCTCATTTTTGAGTCGCCCTGCCTCGGATCGCCCTGATTGCCTGAATTGCTCATTATTGAGTCGCAGCCGACTCATCCCCTCCTCTTTGAGTCACGACCGACTCGTCCCCTCCACCTTAAGTCGCGGCGAAGCCCTAAGCCACGAGTCGTCACCGAGTTATTCGCGGCATCCCCTGAGTCGTCACCGAGTCATCGCGGCCTCCCATGAATCGTCACCAAGTAATCAAAGCTCCCATGAGTCGAAGCCTTATGTCGCATGAAGCCCTAGGTCGCGAACTTCCTCCAGTAAGTCGCGAAACCTTATGTCGCGTGCCCCTCCTTCAGTCGCTGCTATTTCTTGTTAAGTCGTTGCCGAGATAAAAGACGAATCGTAGCTGAGTTTGATGAGTCGTAATCGAGTTACTTGAGTCATTACCGAGTTTTGTAAGTCGTAGCCAGTACTTTAAGTCGCTGTTTGTTGTTTTTCTAAGTCGTTTGTTTGTAAACCGCTTGTGTTGCAATTTTTGTTAGGTCGTGTAATGAGTTGTAAGCCTATAAATAGGCACGCTGTATCATTTGTAAAGAGAGTTGAATATCGAATAAAATTTCTTGTTGATTGCTTTGTGCTTTCTTCTCTAATTGGTAGTCGAGTGAAATCTCCTATCTCCACCTACGTCATTCGAGTGCGCTCGAATCTTCGTTTGTGAAGCCGATTCACGGAATCAAGTGCGCTTGATCAACGTCGAAGAATCGTAGATCTTTGTTTCTCGGTATCGTGCGCGATCAACGAGACGAAGATAGCTAGAATCCGGCATCTTTGGATCAACGGATTTGGGCATTGCAGTATTTTCAAATCACCGATTGCTACAATTCATCAATTGAAGTTTGTTTTGGAATATCCGCTGCGTCACTTATTGTGCCCCTCAATAATAAGGTCATGATCAGTGATGGTTTTTCTCTAAGCCTCAATGGTGGCATTGCAAGAAGCCACTTCCCCTTTCAACTTGGCCTCCTCTATGTGAGTCTTCTTGATCTATTGTAGACGATCTCGACTGTTGCGTATGCCTCCTTCATTTCCTTCATCAAGCAGCGTTTTTCTTACACTTGTAAAGGACCTCTTTCTTTTCTTCCTCTAATTGCTTAATCTTGGCATCACGATCTGCCAATGCCCTCTCAAAGTCATCCTTCTCTGACTCGAAAGAGAGGATCTCCTAATAATTATTACGATTCGTATCCGCTAGTTATTTACAGAGTTCTTCCCATCTTTTGGCTTGTTCTAAGTCATGCTGAATAGCCTGGAGGTGCGGCATATACGAATCTTTATGAAATGGATGCAGATTACGGTCAAACTTAACCCCCTTCAAGAACCATCCAGGGAATGCTACCTCAAGTTTAGGGAGGCCCACGGGAAGGACATAGACATGTCTCTAGTGGGGGCGAGAAGCACCAGGGGGAGTAGTAACAATAGAAGATGAGAAGATATAAGTTGAAGATGGAATCGAAGAAAAAGTTTCGAAAATCTCTTGGCCCATTGAAGAATGTGTCGGAGCAAGCTCTAAAGAATAGGGACGATGTTCAAACATTGACCTTTTCATTGGTTCCTCCCTTTCCTCAAAAGACCTCCTCTTCTTATACACGCCTTTATATGGTCGACCTCGCTCCTTTTCATCTTGGCAGCGAGCTTTGGCCTCCTGTTCTTTTCTCCGTCTTTAATCTTCCTCCGTCTCTCGGAGTTGGTGACGGTCGGAGGTGCGCTTGGAATACCGCTGTGAGTAAGTAAATTCTTTGAAGCGGTCAAAAAAACCTCATCCTCTCATCATACCTGGCACGAAGCATAAATTAAAAAATTTAGAAATAAAAATTAGGCATGAAAAGAGTATAAGAAAGTGAGCATAATCCTAGCGAGATGTGTAGTGTGTTTCTAAGGTAGGCATAAAACATCATCACAAACCAGATCGAACGGCCATCGTAGGTGGAATCGGGCGAACTTCAAATATCGTAGGTGGAGCCTGTTTGTACCAAAATTAGGCACAACACTCTTCGGATGTGTTTGAAGAGATAAAATGAAGAGAAAATTTGTAAAACGAAGCAGATCTAACAAACACACCAATAAACATATAAGAAAATGCATAGAAACACAGAGTTTTAGAGTGGTTCGGCGTATGGCCTACGTCCACTATGAAGTTTTATCACTTTATTGCTTGATTCTTGAAGATTATAATTTTTTAGAGCGAAGTACAGCAGATAATAAGCTTAAATTCGAGATCAATAGCAGTGACGACGATATGGAGTGATTCTGGCAGCGTCCGGGCGTGCTTTATCTCTAAAATTCTCCCCTTCCCTTTTCTGAATGACCAGGGGCTCTATTTATAAGTGCTGGAGGCTGATATTTCGCTGAAAATTTGGGAGACCACTTCTGGCACGTGAGGGGGCCCACATGCCCGGCCTTAGGAAATTGGGGCCCGTTCCGGGATCGATTCGAACTCAATTTCGAATCGATCAAGATTTGATCCGATTGAGCTGAAATTTGGCATGAACATTCCACATGTTGGCAGTAAGATACTGTGAAAATTTCATAGCATTTGGACATGTGGATTGTGAGATATGATCGATGCAAGTTGGTCCGTGATCGATACGAAGCAACTTTGAATCGATCAAGATTTGATCCGATTGAGCTGAAATTTGGCAAGAACATTCCTCATGTTGGCAGTAAGATACTGTGAAAATTTCATAGCATTTGGACATGTGGATTGTGAGATACGATCGATGCAAGTTGGTTCGTGATCGATACGAAGCAACTTCGAATCGATGAAGATTTGATCCGATTGAGCTGAAATTTGGCATGAACATTCCTCATGTTGGCAGTAAGATACTGTGAAAATTTCATAGCATTTGGACATGTGGATTGTGAGATATGATCGATGCAAGTTGGTCCGTGATCGATACGAAGCAACTTCGAATCGATCAAGATTTGATCCGATTGAGCTGAAATTTGGCAAGAACATTCCTCATGATGGCAGTAAGATACTGTGAAAATTTCATAGCATTTGGACATGTGGATTGTGAGATATGATCGATGCAAGTTGGTCCGTGATCGATACGAAGCAACTTCGAATCGATCAAGATTTGATCCGATTGAGCTGAAATTTGGCAAGAACATTCCTCATGATGGCAGTAAGATACTGTGAAAATTTCATAGCATTTGGACATGTGGATTGTGAGATATGATCGATGCAAGTTGGTCCGTGATCGATACGAAGCAACTTCGAATCGATCAAGATTTGATCCGATTGAGCTGAAATTTGGCGTGAACATTCCTCATGTTGCCAATAAGATACTGTGAAAATTTGGTGGCATTTGGACTTGTAAATCTTGAGTTATGATCGATGCAAGTTTGGATTTCTCAACCGTGATCGATCAATATCTTGAGCATACCAACTCCGATTGACTTGAAATTTGGAATGTTGGCTTTACTAGCTTTTCTTGTCATGTCATATCAATTGTAGCTCGATCTGGACTCATAAAAAATTTACCGACATCCATAGCAGACCTATGCATTAACGATCTCCAGGATGAACCATCCTTGGTTTCTAGTCAAGTTCTTGGTGTCACAGCCTTGCCAAAAGGCGGGATAACATTTGCCCCCCAAAGTACGTCTTGTGTGAACATGACGTGCTTTGAAAAGCTGCCATCTTCATTCTGAAAAGTTCTATCCAATTCACTGAGTAGTTGCTATCTTTTTGTCAAAAGATGTTGCCTTTGGTTGATCTTCAGTGACGTAGATGTCAGACTGTTGATTGTCAATGATCATGAAGTATTTTATTGTAACTGAGTGTTGAGCACCAGCGATTTTTTGTTCATTATTTTGATTGTCATCAGGTAAGCATTCAATTTCTGGCAACTTTGAAAATTGAGTGTTAGTTTGGCATACATGCACATATGTTAGGCTGACACCTATTCATGTTTGCACATTTGCGGGTCGTCATCAAGTTCTTTAGTTTTTGTTTGGATTGAGTTTGTATCGATCCTCTCCTGGATCGAAGTGAAATTTGAGTTGTAACAACGTTCGATGGTTGTTTTAAGTCCTTCCTTTTGTATCGATCCTCTCCTGGACCGATTTGGGATGTTAGAATGTATGCTTCGTATCGATGGATATGTAATATTGGATCTTGGATTGATGGATACAAGTGTAATGCTTTGTGTCGATGGAGTTGAACGATCCAGACATAGTCATGCAGTGATTTTTCACGGAGGATATGCCATCTCTCATTCGTCTATTCAAGAAGAATTCCCCACGGTAGATAGCCTTTGATAGGAGTCATCCATGACCCCTTTCTTGGATCCATTTCTAAAATCTAGTCGATCCTCATCTATCAGTGCTTGGAATAATAAGTATTTCTACTGGGATAAAGTCTATTTGTTGCGCATCCCCAGAACTGGCTAGCTCGGCCAATGATTCGGCCTTTTCGTTTCGTTCTCTAAGGATTGGTATAGTGGTGTAATACTAGAAGTCGGCTAGTATCTCTAGGATCCAATTGAGATAAGGAGCAAGACGTTGCCCCCTAGTCAGATAGTCCACACTAACTTGGCACATTAAGCAGAAATCGTATAAGATATGTAAAGCTTCCATTCTTATTCTTTTTGCAAGTCTTATCGTGGCGACCAAGGCTTCATACTTAGCTTCATTATTCCATTTGAGTAACCTTTTAGACATTTAAGGTTGCCATTGGACCTATCGTAACGATTGGTCGGTACAAACATTAACGGGGTAAGCTTGTCAATAGCTAGCTTTCATCGTATACTGGTCTTTGGATTAGTTTATCTTCACATAGCAGTGCAATGCTTATGGCGTGTGTTGACATAATCCAATTGAGGTATAGATCTTCATGATCCAACGGCTTGGATAAAATGAAAGGTCTCTTTGAGCGATCTATCAGAGCTGTTTGGTTTCCTCGTTACATGGGTGACTTTGATCTTCAGCATTTTCTGACATTAACCTCAATCCTACGAGAATTGATGACGGAACCAAATAATTCTTCCTATACAGTGCTCAAAGAGCATTTCAAAGGATCAAGTTTCATTTTGGAGTTATTGGAGAGCACTGAATATCTTTGCCAAGTCATCGATATGGTCTTTTGATGGTCGTGATCTCACAAGCATGTTAACTACATATACTCTCATTGATCGGCCGATCTGATTTTCGAATAATTTGTTAATCGTCCTTTGGTAAGTAGCATAAGCGTTCTCAAGTTTGAATCCAAGAAATGCAGCATAGCACTATAGGCTCGCGTCAGTAATGAAACAATTGTATTTCTAGCCTGGGACATGTTTCAGTATCTGATTGTATCTGGAGTTTGCATCCATGGATGAGAGTAATTCATGTATGATGGTTGAGTCTATTAGTTGGTTGATCATTGGATGTGGAAAGCTATGCTTTGCCATGCCTCGTGCAAATCTGAGTTGTCGGCGTACGTTCGCCACTCTCCTTTTGTTTCTCTCATAAGCAAAGGAATGAATACTCATTTTGGGTAGAGGACATCGCGGATAAACCTATTGGTTTTGAGTAGATTCGCCTCCTCCTTAAGTGCAGTAGATCTTTCTAGATCCACGTCGCTTCGTTTTTATTCACCGAAACATGCAGCGGGTTGACACTTAATGCAGAGTTCTTAATGGTGGCTGAGAGTCCATATATACACATGAGATTGAGTCCAAGCGAACATATCAAATTCACCTGAAGCAATGCAGTTGACTCTTGCACAATCATTGCGCATAGTTGTGATCTGATCTACAATACTCATGATGGGTTGTATACACTCCATGTGCTTATTTGCAATGGTAAATGATTAGCCTTATAGGTGTGTTAAATCAAAGGCTTAGTAAAGTTTAGCCCTGTATTGTGTGCTGCTGCATAGCTGGCTCCAATTACGAGTTTGAATCTATATGTATTTCCAAGCAATGCGTTTTCCATTCAATGTACTCACGATCCATTGCTCATTAGAAGGGTCAGAATGATGATCAATTGCCCATAAGTCCAGGCATCGATCTGAGGATTCTATCTCTAAGCATCATTTCGGCTGTAACATCAAGTTGTTATAAATACTAGGCACAAGCTATTGGGTTGAGTAGTTGTATCCAGCTCTTGGATGATCACATTCATGTCCCCAGTCTTGGGTTGATGGGTGTATTGTGTGAATGATCGAGCCTAGCTTCTACTGTGTTTATACTGTAGTCCAAGTTGTAAGAGCTAGAGTTGTTTGATAAAAGATCAAATTATATTCATCTCATTTCTCGTGCATGCCCCTAAGTTTGGGGAATATCTCGATAAGTAGCAAGGTGGATAATGTTCGCTTCAATTTCGCACTCTATCCCATTGAACCGTGATATCGAGTTAACCGATGGAAGGCCGAGCCGTGCCATATTCTGCATTCTGTCCTAGTTCTTTCCTCTAGGTAGAATACTTCGTTGCCTCATCGACATTCACTTTGTTGCTTATGTCGTCATACTCCGGGAAAAAATTGAAGAGTGAATCGTCCAGTAAGATCCAATGTAGGATTGATACTTCCCTTATCGAATCAAGGGCAAGAATCGGTGCGTGGACAGTTCTGTTGCACTCGTTGTGAAAAGCTCGTTTAGTCGGATCATGGTAAGAGTCGAAGAATGAATGGTCGCATTGCATTCTTTCGGAGTTGGGTGATCAACCACGTTCGTTTCGAATTACGTTCTCCTGTCAGATCTACGGACAAAATTAGCTCAAATGCAGTCAAGTCATGCTCATCCAGTCTCATGCTCTTCCTGGCGGATCGAAGGAAGGCGACGGAGGATGAATGGTCAAGTCACACTCATTCGTGGTTCTATCCATGCTCTGGTGGTCGTAGGTATTCGATGGGCGCTCGTGTCACATCGAATTGTAGTCGAAGAGGATCGATATTGGCCGTCGATTTAGCGACACAATGCAGAATGTACGAACCTCATTGCCTATCGATCCATTGGTTTGATATGAAATGTGCAGATCGACATTGCCCATCGATCCGGTGGTACGATATAATTGGCTTCTTGTAACTTCGAGCATCATTCTAATTGGTTAGCATTAAGGCCTCCTTGCAGTCGTTGCCTTAAGTTGTAAAGGAATCTGAATAGCTAGCAATGTAGCGAGTCTCATTTCTCTTCTTTCAACGATTTGTTCTTCTGCCCCCAGTCTTGGGTTAGCAGAGTTAGTTTGTGGACGGTCCAATTGCATCTGTAGCGAGTTTATACTCTTCTCGTTGACTTTAGGTCGGAGTTGGTGAATGAATGGTCGAGTCACATTCTTCATCTGTCTATGGTCGCAGTCGCACTCTGGGGACTAGAGGCAATTGAAGGGACATTAGTCACACCTATTTGATGTTTATACCCCTGTCCCCACTCTGGGGACTAAGAATTGTAGCAGAAAATGGTCAACCGCATTTTCCTCGATTAATTCCTCTGGCACTAGTCAATGGCGGAAGTCGAAGTGTAGTCGGTCACATTGCGACAACTTTAATTTGATGTTTCTCCTACTGAATTGGAGGAAGGAGTTGATTGGCGGATGGTTAGGTCACATCCGTCCATGTTGCAAGCACAACTCGCCAGATCATTGGCTAGAGTTAGCGGATGAACAGTCGTGTCACGTTCATTTGCGGTAGGATGGGTGATCACATCCATTTAGAATAAGACGTTCAGCTAGGTCCGTTTTGCGAATCTACATCTCCCTGTCTAATCAAGGAAGAAATCTTGTCTTGCTGGGTTGGAGTGCATCCGTATAAGATTATGTTATAGGTCCCGTGCCGAGGATAAGTGTTGATGCATGAACGGTCGTGTCGTTCTTGCTTTATGCTGGATGGTCGGAGCATTCGATTTTTAATGATAAGTATGCCCCCATGTCAGGGGAAGATAGGAAAGCGGATGGTTGGACCACATCCACTTTTTGTCTATAGGACTTGCTGTGGGATCAGAGTTGATAGATGGACAGTCGAATCGCATCCCTTCTGGTATTTATATTCCAATCCATGCTTCGAGGATTGGAGCTGGTATTGATGTGTCGGTTCGCACTCCGGGAACCTGGAATAGATGTTTATACTCCAATTCACACTCTGGGAAGTTGGAGTTTGCATTGATGTATCGGTTCGCACTCCGGGAACCTGGAATAGATGTTCATACTCCAATTCACGCTCTGGGAACTTGGAGCTAGCATTGACGTTTCGGTTCACGCTCCGAGAACCTGGAATTGATGTTTGTACTCCAATTCACGCTCTGAGAAGTTGGAGTTAGCACGGATGCTTCGGTTCACGCTCCGCGAACCTGGAATTTATGTTTGTACTCCAATTCACGCTCTGAGAAGTTGGAGTTAGCACGGATGCTTCGGTTCGCGTTCTGGGAACCTGCAATCTATGTTTATACTCCAATTCACGCTCTAGGAATTTGGAGTCCGTTCGCACTCTGGGAACGATTTATTTGATGTTTATACTCCAATTCGCACTCTGGGAAGTTGGAGTCCGTTCGCGCTCTGGAAACGATTTATTTGATGTTTATACTCCAATTCACGCTCCGGGAAGTTGGAGTCCGTTTGCGCTCTGTGAACGATTTATTGGATGTTTATACTCCAATTCGCACTCCGGGAAGTTGGAGTCCGTTCGCGCTCTGTGAACGATTTATTGGATGTTTATACTCCAATTCGCACTCCAGGAAGTTGGAGTCCGTTCGCGCTCTGTGAACGATTTATTGGATGTTTATACTCCAATTCGCACTCCGGAAAGTTGGAGTCCGTTCGCGCTCTGGGAACGATTTATTGGATGTTTATACTCCAATTCGCACTCTGGGAAGTTGGAGTCCGTTCGCGCTCTGGGAACGAGTTATTTGATGTTTATACTCCAATTCGCACTTTGGGAATTTGGAGTCCGTTCGCGCTCTGGGAACGAGTTATTTGATGTTTATATTCCAATTCGCACTCTGGGAATTTGGAGTCCGTTCGCGCTCTGGGAACGAGTTATTTGATGTTTATACTCCAATTCGTACTCTGGGAATTTGGAGTCCGTTCGTGCTCTGGGAACGAGTTATTTGATGTTTATACTCCAATTCGCACTCTGGGAATTTGGAGTTAGTTGTAGGACTGTCGTGTGTCGATCCAGTTCAGCCGTTAATGTGACGGCTTGCCTCGAGCTCAGGTTTCACTTAGTGAGTGGCCGGTCGAGCTGAGGAAGAGAGTTGAAATGATGGCTTATGATGATTAGCGAGTAAGCAGTCGGTTGTTGATGTCTATAAATTGAGGGTTGCCCCTGATGAAGTCTGTGTAAGGCATGATTGTTTTGCAGAATCACAGATGCAAATTGGGGAGTGAATGGTCAAATCATATCCACTTTAAACAAATGTTATTAAGTAACCACAAGCGTCTAATGCAGGATTGGATGCATGGACGGTCACGTCTACCCTTGGTATGACTCTGATTCTACTGGGCATCAGAAGAAGCTTAAGTATTTTGGCGAGATTCAAGTACGAGATGGAGAGTGCATGGTTGGGACATATAACTCCAAGTCTTTCCCAGATCTCCAATTAAATTGCATAGGCATATGAGTGGATGGTCTGTTGCATTCACTTTGTACTGGAGTCCTGAACTTGTCGGTCTCTTTTGCTTTGATGCCCTGCCCCAAAGTCAGCTGCATACTGCAGTCGACAAGCGGTTGATTCATGCTCGTCATGATGATACCCCAATGATTTGATCATAGACCACGGAGGTTGTTTTGCACCCATCCTTAAGTACTCGGTTACCTGCATCATTTGCAAGTAGTTTAATTCAAGTCGATCATATTTTGCAACATAAACGAAATTGAAATAGAATTAATTCAAAAGAGATCGGATTAAATCTCATTGATGTGTGAAGCGGCGTCGTATGCTCGCTATTACACTTCGGTCCAGCCCTTCACAGTTGGAATTCTAACGCAAATGGTTCCGTTTGATCAAATTTCTTGATTGATAGGGGTTAGAGTTTTTCGGCCCTTCGTTTTATGGGGCTTGAACATATTGTCAGAGCTATCCTTTCCGGAGCAGCCTTATGGCATTGACATCCACAGTAGCCATGTAGAGAAGAGGAGCTTCCCGATTTAGAGTATGGAGTAGGTTCCCTCTTTATCTCGCCATGTTGATCCTTCATCTGATTTATCAACTCAATATTGGCGTGGACTTGTAGGTGTAGTCGTCGGCGCCTATCCACCAGTTCTCTTATCAAATTCTGGAAATAAGCACTGACGATGAATTTATTTATAGGTATTGGCAGCAACTGGCTGTGGGCTTTTGATAAATTCATTGGCTGCCAGCTTCTTTATTCCCTTCAGCAATATGAGAAGTAGAAATGGTATGTCTAACCACGATTGACGGTCTTCTTTGAGGAATATGGGGAGACATCTGCATTTGATGGCATTCATCACTTTTCATGGACTCCATCCACCATTCTCACTTCATGAGATGGTGGCGGAGGTTGAATTTCCATAGTACCCTGACATAGTCACCATGCTGAATTTTTGCTAGAAATTTTGTATGTAGGATGATTTCGATGAATAGGCCCTGATTGGGAAAGATACTCCAATCAATATTATCAAGTCCATTTTATGGCTACATGGTCTTATAATACTAGTGAATGATGCATGCTTGATTGCCCAATGTTCGAATGGTTGGTAACACTGATTCGATGTGAGTTGGTTAAGATGGGCTAACAGATAGGTGACCAGTATAGGGTATTAAGGAAGTTCTCTAGAGGTTGTATGCCATGCTTTTAGTCGTATAGATGTGGAATGATTAAGATGTGGGCATTTGAAGATGATTCAGTGGTGACCAGCTATGCTTTGAATTGGCAGAGTTGACAGTGTAGAGCAGTTGCCATATTAGCCATCGTACCATAGTTGTCAATTCAGGAGTTTTAAAAGCTGGTCAATTGGAGGAAGTTGCAGTCCACCTTAGAAGCATGATATATTAATCAACTTCAGTTCTTGGCATATTAGCTAGGTTCTCCAGCCTCTGGGGGCACCGGTTGAGTAGTATTTCAATACCCATTCCTCGATTGCAATTCAACAATTGTTGTTGTAATCTCTTATGTCCCGTCCAGTCATGGAATGATTAGAATGTTTCTTACTAAGTTGAGTTTTGAGTTTTGGATCGTACCCGAAAATATTTTATTTTTTTGAAATTCCGTATCCATCAAGCAACCTGAAAAAGTCCTTCTTCGTATCATTCTTGTTCGAATCCATCAGATGCGCTCGTCTTTGTATCGATTGGAGGAATTGCACTTTTCGTATTCATCAGCTGAAAGACCCAGTTCGTATCCATCCAGAGAATTAGCTCTAGTAGCAGCGATACAAAATGGCTAGATCGATACGAATTAAAGGCAGATGGATGGATACGAACTGCATGTGCGTATCGATGCGAAATGGAGGCAGATGGATGGATATGAAGTACATGTGAGTATCGATTCGAATTGGAGGCAGATGGATGGATACGAAGTAGCGCTCCCTGATGGATACGAAGTAGCGCTCAGGATACGAAGTAGCGCTCCCTGATGGATACGAAATAGTCAATAGGTGATCGATACGAAGAGAGACTATCTGCTGATGGATACGAAAACCACCACATTTACTGGATACGAAAGCATGGATACAGAAAGCACCACATTTACTAGATACGAAAGCATGGATACGAAAATCACCAAATTTTCTGGATACGAAAACATGGATACGAAAATTATCACATTTTCTGGATACGAAAACATGGATATGAAAATGATCATATTTTCATGGATTCGAAAATATGGGTACGAAGAACAGCATATTTTCTGGATTCGAAAATATGGGTACGAAGAACAACATATTTTCTGGATTCGAAAATATGGGTACGGAATTCATCATATTTTCATGGGTTCGAAAATATGGATACGAAAAACAGCATATTTTCTGGATTCGAAAATATGGGTACGAAAAACAACATTTTTTCTGGATTCGAAAATATGGGTATGGACTTCATGATGAATATGGTTCCTTTTAGATCTGGGGCAATCTGAATAGAATAGAAGGAACCGCTGAACAATAGATCTGGATCTTCTCCTTAAATTTATGCAATCCGATATCGAAAGTAGATCCAACGAACGGGAGAAAAACTGGGTTTTTCTCGGTGAAAGCACCAAAGTGTTTGTACCAAAATTGGGCACAACACTCTTCGGATGTGTTTGAAGAGATAAAATGAAGAGAAAATTTGTAAAACGAAGCAGATCTAACAAACACACCAATAAACATATAAGAAAATGCATAGAAACACAGAGTTTTAGAGTGGCTCGGCGTATGGCCTACGTCCACTATGAAGTTTTATCACTTTATTGCTTGATTCTTGAAGATTACAAGTTTTTTAGAGCGAAGTACAGCAGATAATAAGCTTAAATTCGAGATCGATAGCAGTGACGACGATATGGAGTGATTCTGGCAGCGTCCGGGCGTGCTTTATCTCTAAAATTCTCCCCTTCCCTCTTCTGAATGACCAGGGGCTCTATTTATAAGTGCTCGAGGCTGATATTTCGCTGAAAATTTGGGAGACCACTTCTGGCACGTGAGGGGGCCCACATGCCCGGCCTTAGGAAATTGGGGCCCGTTCCGGGATCGATTCGAACTCAATTTGAATCGATCAAGATTTGATCCGATTGAGCTGAAATTTGGCATGAACATTCCTCATGTCGGCAGTAAGATACTGTAAAAATTTCATAGTATTTGGACATGTGGATTGTGAGATATGATCGATGCAAGTTGGTCCGTGATCGATACGAAGCAACTTCGAATCAATCAAGATTTGATCCGATTGAGCTGAAATTTGGCAAGAACATTCCTCATGTTGGCAGTAAGATACTGTGAAAATTTCATAGCATTTGGACATGTGGATTGTGAGATATGATCGATGCAAGTTGGTCCGTGATCGATACGAAGCAACTTCGAATCGATGAAGTTTTAATCCGATTGAGCTGAAATTTGGCATGAACATTCCTCGTGTTGGAAGTAAGACACTATGAAAATTTCATAGCATTTGGACATGTGGATTGTGAGATATGATCGATGCAAGTTGGTCCGTGATCGATACGAAGCAACTTCGAATCGATCAAGATTTGATCCGATTGAGCTGAAATTTGACAAGAACATTCCTCATGTTGGCATTAAGATACTGTGAAAATTTCATAGCATTTGGACATGTGGATTGTGAGATATGATCGATGCAAGTTGGTCCGTGATCGATACGAAGCAACTTCGAACCGATCAAGATTTGATCCGATTGAGCTGGAATTTGGCGTGAACATTCTTCATGTTGCCAGTAAGATACTGTGAAAATTTGGTGGCATTTGGACTTGTAGATCTTGAGTTATGATCGATGCAAGTTTGGATTTCTCAACCGTGATCGATCAATATCTTGAGCATACCAACTCTGATTGACTTGAAATTTGGAATGTTGGCTTTATTAGCTTTTCTTGTCATGCCATATCAATTGTAGCTCGATCTGGACTCAGAAAAAATTTACCGGCATCCATAGCAGACCTATGCATTAACGATCTCCAGGACGAACCATCCTTGGTTTCTAGTCAAGTTCTTGGTGTCACGGCCTTGCCAAAAAGCGGGATAATAGAGCCATGCTAACTTCTGGAGCAGTTCCGCTCGAGCAAGGGGGCACCTCATCGAATTTAAATTCTTCTCTCAAAAGCACATCAAAGTCAATGTAAACATCGTCCAAATCCCCAAACTATGCATCGACGTCTTTATATGGAGAATCTCTATGCTCCTCGATCTCTGGAGCTTTGTCTTTATCGCTTATATCAGGGAGAGGCGAGCTCAAAAGAACGGGGATCATACCCGAAGTTTCGTCACACGATTCCGAGTCCTCGTCATCAGATTCTGCGTAGAGATCATTACTTACAGTAGACTCATCGCTACTGCTCTCAAACTCCTCCTCTTCCTTTTCCAAGTCCAATGCGGCTTTGCCTTCGCTTTGCCTGAACTCTTCTTCCCTTTCCTCCAGGATCGGGAGCATTCTAACCAGGCCGCTGAATCCAGTCGTAGTAGTATCTCCTCCTTCGCGACTTTCCTCGATTGATCCTACGGACGGGCTCTCTCTCTCTCTCGATATGCCTTCCTTGGAATCGTGGGAGGAAGAAGTATATCTTGTACGAACCCTGGATCGGCCAGGAGAAGGAACTTCAACTTGAACAGCAGATCTACCTGGAGCCAATAATCCATATCGATGCAAGTTCTCATCGGTCAGTAACACTTTAACGCATCTCTCTTTGGCATCAATAGCCTTTAGAGTCCCAAAAACCTCATTGAGATCCACGCTTCTATTTGGCCTTGGAATAACTGCAAGAGACATACGGCTAGTTAGAAACTCCATTGCAACGCATCGGAGCTCGATAAATGGAAAAAAAACTTACCCCTGTTGTCCACCGATAATTGAACCCTTCGGGGCATCTAATAAAGAAATATTGCATCTTGAATTACAACAAATTTCTCTACAACTAGCAATTGCATTTTGACTTACTTTCATGGAATTTACTCATACCGTTATTTTTTGTATTCGTAGTGTCAAAATAAATGCAGAGGAAGAAGCATTCATTGGTTGTGCTGACGACGACAATGATCATTTTGATATTGCAAACGAGAGCGGAGTGCAATTGGATAGCATGCAAGTAGTTTGTGTAGATGATATAGATTGAACTTGGACCGATCAAATGGAAGTCAACAATAATCCAATCATATCTGTAGACAGTGATCAGGCTGAAGATGGAAATGTCGAAGATGAGCAAATCACATATGAAGATTCCCTAGCCGATGATTTATGCATTGCAACAATGCTGGTGAAATCAATTATGGATAGTTTTCAATTAGAAATGGAAGTGTTTGAAAGGGAATGTGCTAAAAAGGACCACGATGGGTTAATTTTTGAAAGTAAACAGAAGCTTGTTGAACAATATGTGAATGGGTGATTAAATGTTCAGTTTCTTTTCAAGTTCTGAAATTGCATGCAAATCAATACGCAGTTCGTTGTGATGTGAATGAAACATGTCCTTGGCAAGTGCATGCTAGCCTATCAGTGAGAAATCTCAAAATTAGTGGAAAATAACAACATATGGCGGCGATCACACTTATTTAAATGCAACCGTCGATTCAAACCATCGACGGGAAACATCAAAGTTTACATGTAGAAAAATACTTTCCTTGGTTAAAGCCGAAACAAATATGATTGCAAGAACCGTTCAAGAGACAATGTCAAATATATTTCATATTAAAGTGAGTTATTCCCGAGCATGGCATAAACTACAGAATGCAGTTGCAATAATCTACGGAGATTGGGAATCATCATATGCAGAATTGCCAAAATATCTTCAAGCTCTACAACGCATCAACCCTAGAACTGTATATATTTTATTCAGGTGTTTTTTTATGGTGCTTTTTAGGCTTTTGGACCTTCTATTGATGGTTTTAACCACTGTCGACCTGTACTGTCTATTGATGCCACTCATTTATACGGAAAGTATCTGGGTACATTACTTGTAGCTACTGGTATAAACGCAAACCAATGTCTTTTTCTGTTAGTCTTTGCTATTGTACAAACAGAATCTTGGCAAACATGGAGTTGGTTTATTCGTTGCATATGGAATTATATTCCATCTGTACGTACCTGATATATTACATATATCTCAGATCATATGACAGGAATCCCACGTGCGCTAAGACAAGCTTAGCCAATTGAACATCATCATCGTTATTTTATTCGTCATATTAAAGAAAATTTAAAGAATGCAGGGTTTGGTATGGATGAGCTACAAAATTTGTTATATGCATGTGCCACGGCATCGGAGGTTGTAAAATATAATGAACTACGAAAACAGTTGAAGGCTATAAATCGAGAAGCCAATGCATGGATTGCAAAAAGTTTGAAAATTAGGATTTAAGCTGTACTCTTTGTCACGATGGCGGTAATTCAATATGATGACAACTAATGTTTCTGAAAGCTTTAACGGTGTGCTGAAAGGAATTATGAATTTACCTGTTAGATCATCTGTTGCACGTACGTTTCATCGATTGAACCATTACTTTTTCGAACATCGAACTCAAGGAGAAGAGTGGACGTCGCATTTGACACCTAAGTGGGAAGCATTAGCGAGGAGAAGAATGGAAGAACCAAGGCTCCCGTCTATAGAGAGATATAGCTTCACAGAATGACAGGTGAAAGATGTTCATATGTTTGATTATACGGTGAATATCGATGATAATGTCACCAAGTGTTTATGCAACATGCCATCTTCAGATCATTTTCCATTCTCCCATGTATTAACAGCATGTTCACTTGGGTCGGGTGGTGCGAATAGAGTGTATTTTGACTTAAACTCAATATGGCTCACAATGGCTAAGTATACCACTGCTTATGCTCTTTTATTCCACCATGTACCTGATAATCGACATTGGGATGTCCACGAAGGTCCTACTATACAACCACCACCAGTGCGCAGAAATTCAGGACGTCCACGATCTTCTCAAACAAAAGGTTTCATGGATCCGCCATTGTCATTCGGTCATAGTAGATGTAGAAAATGTGGTGCTTTTGACCATAAGAAAAAACATGTCCTCGTTGAATTG
This sequence comes from Allium cepa, assembly GCA_030765085.1. Taxonomy (NCBI): domain Eukaryota; kingdom Viridiplantae; phylum Streptophyta; class Magnoliopsida; order Asparagales; family Amaryllidaceae; genus Allium; species Allium cepa. Next base: position 416,506,187 of record CM060940.1, on the reverse strand, counting down.
CTTCCTATGTATGAGTTGTTGTATTTATTTCTTATTGCATATGTGCATAACATTGGATTCTATTCCTGTTGTTTGTTTTGAGAATTGTTGAACTCTACTGTTCATTTCAATGTAAGAATTGTTGAACTCTTTTCTCTTTTCCTATGTTGTAGCAATATGAAGTTTAATTCGTGATATAAGATGTTAACTTGGTTATATGGTGTCATATTGGTGTAATAGCGGTGAGTTTTGAGGTTGTAAATATGTAGGAATGGAGCAGCTGCTCGCTGTCTACTGGAAGACCAGAATATAACTTGCGCACTTTTGAAATGCGCAAGCTATAATTGCACCAAATAACTTGCTCATTTTTGAAATGCGCAAGCTATATACGCAAATATAGCTTTCACAGTTTTGAAATGCACAAACTATATACATAAATATAGCTTGCGGCATTTCAAAAATGCGCAAGCTATATTCTGTTGTTATAAATGACAGTGAGTTATTGCTCCTTCCTTCCCTACACAACACTGTCATACCATCATCATTTCGTCAACGTAAAATCATTTATACGGCAACACGAACAACAAACTATCATTAATACAATTGAATATAATCAACACAAACCATCAACATTACATATCAAGGCGACGCTCCAACAAACCAACACGCATGCCAACGCCAACATTAAGTTGAACAAAATATACCCTGCATACATTACATAAACATCAACAACTACATAAACAACTAAATAAACATCAACAAGATATATCAGCCAAAGAATAAAACAACTCAATCATAAAGCCTTCTAGCCTCAAGCGGTGTGTCTTTTTTTCTTCTTCTTCCTCCTTTTATAGGTGATTGGAGCCGAACTCCACCATCATAGCTTGGCCGATCTCAAAAGTCATTGGGGAAACAAAATAAAAGGTGTGATTTCTATTATATATGAAAAGTTATTATTTTAATAGTTAGCCTCCTACTTTTTGCAAAGTTGTTGATCTATAAAAGGTGTTATTTCTAATATATTTATGTTGGAAAAATATTCATGAGTGAGTTGATTGCTTAGTAGTGTCGTATATATAAAACAGTACAAATTCAGGAATAAGTTATCGTATGTTTCATGCAGGAACTCTATTGAATATCATATATTTGATTGATAATATCTGCCTAAAATCGACTGTTTGATGCTCTGTCAGCTGGTTGTTTCAAAGTTCAACCATAGCAAAGAAAAAAAATTATTTATTGCAATTTTTTAGTAATTTCAATTACACACATAATGATAATAAATTGAACAAAAAATTATTTTCTTTAATAGGAATAAAAAGTAAAAATAATGAAGATAATGTACAACGATGTTGTTAATATCGTTATTGGATACTCATCGAGCAAGTACTGATATGAGATATCTGCAATACAGGGGAAATTCGAATTATATTGGTGAAATATCAGAATTATAGTTATAGTCTTTACTACGTAATAATAACCTAAAGATATATGATATTCTAAATACCAAGATGAAACGGTAATTTAGTAAATTATTTATGAATAAAATAAACATTTGAAAAGACCAATCCAAAATTTGGACAATAGATAAAAAAAAATTAGCACGCATGCTTTTATATTTGGAGCCATCCATCGTTTAGAACAATTGAATATGGGGAGTTTAACTTTTACGTATCAATATTTTTTAATAATTGCATACATTGATGATACAAATGGTATTTTGTTCATTTTTTTGAAACGTGAACTGTGATTTCAGGAAGAAATTTTAGTAAATCTCAGGAAAATTTTAGTAAATCCTGAATTTTTGTTGCCATTTGATTAATGAAACTCTGATTTTCAGTTGTTAAATTTTCTGGTGAAGAATCGGTGCATTTTGAATCGGTTTCAGCATCTTCAACTGGGACAAATTCACATGTGTTTGATGTTTGTACTTTTTCAAGATGATCTGAAACATAATTTCATAGCCTGAAATATGATTTGGTTACTTGAAATAGAAATTGATTGCAGTGTTGTTTCAAAATTTAGCGATCCTAAAACATATAGTTTTCGTGTTTATAAATTTTGATATATAGCTGTTGTGTTTATGAATCCTAACATATATGGTTGCTGTGTTTTATAAATACTGAAACATATGGCTGCCTGTGTAAGTAAATAGTATGTGTGTGTCTTCAGGTGTGTGTACAAAGTGAATGTTCTGGCGTGTGTATTTTTAAGTTTGAAGACCCTATAACACATGGACTGTATCCTGATATTGGAAATTTCTTTAACTCATAGTTTAACAATGGCAGGCCGGTCTTGACATTATGACATATATGCAATTGATTGTGGACAATCATTGAACATAGGGAATTATCGTCTCTATAAAAATGTTTTTACCAGCATATAGTTCATCCAATATTCAAGCGAGGTAGGTAATCTACGCGTCAGATGAATGCCAAAATGAGTTAACTTCCTTGTTAACGGTAAATTGGTGAAATTGCAGTTGTAAATTATTATTTTAGTAGTTTCCAGAAATGGGTTGCAAAAGTAGGCAACGTTATGTTTTGCTATTCTTTTGTCATGTTTACTTTTAGGCATGTTTGAAATCCATACCATATCTACAAGGTTTTTGTTTTCCAAGATGAAACTCTCGTAGTTAGCAACTTTCGTGGTATTAGACTCATGTTTACCACTCTTTCATCTGTTTTGCACTTATGGCTATGCACTTCTGTTGTGCACTTTTATATTTCACTGCAGCACCATTAGTTCTTAGCACAATAAGCTTTAGTTCACTTTTACAGATCATTAATCAGTTCAGTTTCATGGTGATTTGGCACTGTTTTCATCTGCAGTTCAGTTTCATGATGAATCTTTGGACTTGCACATAGTTAAGTCTGGTCCTTTTTGCAGTGGTTGTACATTTCTAATAGGGCAGCTAAGAACACTAGAAATTATGGTTATACCTTTTTTTATTCCAATATTCAAGTTTTAGATCCTCATTGTTGATTATTACTTATCTACGGGTGGATGAACTTCTTCGAAGAAGTTATCAGTTTCTTATGGTATTTGCTTAGCTAGTCATCTAAGTATGGAATTTACGGTAGTTCAGTTGTTTATTTCATTTTGTTTCTGGCATTTTAATTGTATAAACTTCTCTACGTATGGATTTTATGTTAACTTTTGTCTTGAAACTACTGTATTTATGTATTAGTTGCGTGACTATGTATGGTTATGTACTACTTCTGTATCAATGTATGGTAATGTACTACTTATGTTTATGGTAGTTTATTTGTTCATGTATTCTTTGTTTATTATTGAACTATTTATTATTATTGTTTAATATAAATTATGAATAAAGTGAATTGAAGAGTGAACGAGCTAACGGAATGTGAGAGATAAACAAAGAAAACAAAAATATTTAGTGGCGTTTATCAAACGCTACGGGAAAAAACACAATGGCAGAAAAAAAACGCAACAAAAAATATTGTTGCGGTGAAGTATACAGCCTTCAAAATGATCATTATATAACAGCGTCTATTTAATGTCGTTTAGTAAACGCTACGAAAAAAATATGTTGAAAAAAATCGCTGCCAAAAAATATGGTGACAGAAAAAAAACGCAACGAAAAAAAATATTGTTACGGCGAAATATATATTGTGGCATATAATAAATGCAGCTATAAGGTTTGGGTTTAAGTTGTAATCCAAACATCACTTTTGGTGGCGTTTTAAAATGTTACAAAAAATGATTTACGGTGGCCTTTTTTTGCCGCCGCAAGAAGGCACATTATAACGGTATTTACAAAAACACAACCAAAAATATTACTTTTTTAGTTGCATGCCGTATGACGGCGTTCTATGAAACGCCACCATAAGTTATGGTTGCGTTTTTTGTGCGCCACCAAAAGTACTTTTTAGTATAGTGATATATGTGTGTGTATGTATATGCATGTATGTATATATTTATTACTAGAATACATTTTTTGAATTGACTGTGGTTGTAATATTTTTTTTGTTTGTGATTATAAAACCATGGTTAAAGTTGCATGAAATGGTGAAAGGTCCAATGGCTTACTTGGAATCATATTCACCATAGATTATTGTTTTCTTGCATATCACTCTTTCGTTTGGTATATCTGATTTTGGTTATGCATATATGCTAGGATTCAATAACTATTTCTTCTTCAAGAAATACAATATTGCTATTTAAAAATTAAATGTTACTATTTTATTATTTGGAGGTAGTCTTGGATTTAAGATGCTTATATTAATTACTTGTCTTTTATAATAATTCTTCAACAAAAAAAATTGTTGTTTAAAATGCTTGGGAATTTGGAATTGTGTGATTGTTGGTTGTGAGTTTTTTGTTGGTTTGAGTTTCTGCTATACTACTTACGTTTTCCTTTTATATATTGATACATTTAAAGTATGTTTACACTTGTCTAAAAGAATTCAATAAATATAGGAAATGATTTGTCTTTCTCTTAGACCTTCAACATGTTAGAATGAAGAATATATATACACCTTACTTTACAACTTTAATATATTGATTATTATTTTTTGAATCAATATAAACTTATTAGTATATTTTTCATTGGATGTCATAATACTTTAGTTTTTCTAGTATCTTCTCGGACTTTAAATGAGATATTACAGTATCATGTGATATTTGTAAATATGCTTTCAAATTTGAAGTAACGATTACCTAAATTGTTTTGTAGGTGTGGACTTTCGATCGATGAGTGAAAGGGGACATATGTGGTGCCATGATAGATGGAATAACTTTTGAAATGTTAGGCTAGAGAATCAGGTATCATCAATTTTTCATCTTAGCTCGTCTTTAGTTATCAAAAATTAAATTGTAATAGTCTAAAATAGTAATACATGTGATATCAAGGTATAAAATAAATCATGTTTTATCGTAATATTTTGAATTATAATCGGTCCAAAATATTTCATACTCAAGAGTTATTTGAATTGGATGAGCAAAAGAGATTATAACGTCATAGCTTAGGATTGAGTTTTGACAAAGGTTTTTTGCATGATTTTAACTTGGGTTTATTGAAATGGACGTGAAAAATGAGAATGCAGTGTTATAGGTTAGGATGGTGTAATGGAAAAGGTGTATTATATAATAGTGTTATAGAGGAGTGTAAAATTTAGATTTTTTGTGTTCAAATTAAATGGAAATAAATTAGTTGACAGTTTACAGTCCAGGTGTAAGGTGAAAGCTTAATACTTTAGAAACTTAACTTTTTTTAATATTCTTTGAGTTCGCTGTGGCGCCCATCATTAGGTAACGTAAGTTTTTCCTTCAAAGAACTGTACTAAATTTTCTATATTTATAATAATAAAATAAACAAGAAACCGAATGATATTAATATGACATTTTTTAGTACCATGGATTTCTGGTTTTATTGTTATCATGGTTTATAGACTTGGATCCTTCAACTAAACGATATAATTTCCTCTATGTAGTTACTAAAGATTTTTACTCAAGGACAAAAGTGTTTTGATCGATTTTGAAGGATTATACTAAACATTTATTTTTATATGCAGGTACTTTTGCTTACATATCAGCAATCATCATTAGAAAGATGATGAATGCATGCACTAGCATAAATCTTCCAAATACTTGGTTTCTCAAATCACGATTTTCGAAAAGTAGTATAAAGTATTATCCCCATAATAGTAATTAAATGCAAGTTATTAAGGTAGTGTTTGATGCTCATATTTAAACAATAAATGCATGCGTCAATTTTTGCAATCTCATATATCCATGACATAAATATCTGCAATTTGCAGCTAACATTTATTTGCTCATTTAATTGTAGTTTGTACTAATACGGCAAAGTTAACAAATTATTTAAGGTATATTTAGTTTAGTAATGAATTGTTGGCTTTCAAGTCACATTTTACGTTGCACATGGTACTTGAACATTTTACATTTAGTTCTATCCATATTGAAATATCATATTTGTGCAAATAAATTTTTTATAGATAAACTTTAATGTGCAATGTAATTTAATGGGATTCTAGACTAACCACCTAACCTTATTAAGATTGATTATCCCACTCCAATATGTTATACTGCCTATTACATTACATAATTAAATGTATTTACAGATGCAATCAATAGTCTAATTGAGTTCATTTGACCTTCTCATTTTATAACCATCTACCACGTATGCATAAGAACCACATCGCTATTCAATAATATCATATGCACAATAATATCGTGTTGTGCACATACAGTGGCTGCATGATAACAAACTGAAGTATTGTAGTCTAATAGGTTAGACGATACACTGTCACATTCATAACTCTATGCCAATCTGCAGACGGAAGCTTAATTTGTACAAGAAGGTATTATCTAAATTTGAATAATATTGACCTGATGCATGATATTAACCCTGAGGGTATAGATCTGATTCATTGGTTATATGTATGTTTAGAAAAAATTTGTACCATGGCATACCCCTTCTCATCGTCCGCAAATTATTTATGCCTTGGTGCTTTTTCAGCTGATTCTATTATACGCACACACGTACATGGTGACACGGATATTGATCATCTAGTAACCATATCATCCTCCAAGTAGCATACCTAAATTACTAGCATCACACAACTTCAAATTTTACTTATTAATAAAAACATACAATAACTACAATTAGACAATATATCTGGGTGCGTAGCATAAGTTTTCCTTACTAATAAAATATATATACTTTATTTAATTTCTTAAGTAAATCACCATATGTTTCGAATTCGTACGATCACATGGTAAACCGAATTGCAACAAAACTCGTCGGTATCTTAGAAAGCACTCCGGGACGATAATTTTAGGCATTTCTTGTCCATTTCGACCATCGATTGTAAAAATTCTCCAACTGCACGTTTGATATTGAAGTCATCATCCCAAAATCATAAATCGTAGGTCGAGATTCCCTTGAGTCTGACTATGTGAGATTCCCTTGAATCTGACTACACGTGTATCTTTAAAAAATATGTTTAAAATTACGTAAATCGTAAAAAGCTGTAACTCCAGACACAATGATATTTAAACTCATTTTGCTTCACAATGTTGATCCGGACTCAACAACGGTAATCTCGAATTCTAATTTGACAGTATGCGAATAATCAGATTTTGGACTTTTGATTGATTAACGATTCAACATTAAACTATACAATCGTTATAAGATGTTTAAGTAGCATAGGAAGGAAAGGGGTCAAAGACAGTAACATATCTTTCTTTTCCTTAGCCATTTACATACATTTTGCAATCAAATTCCAGTCCAATCCTCCTCCATCATGGCAGGCCATATTTACCTTCCTATAGGGTCTCAAATCACTTCAAGCCGGATCAGATATTTCACATTCAATTCAAGTTTAAACATATATCGATATAGTATATCGAAAAGTGTATATATACCTTTTACAAATGCAATATTTTTAACACTGATCAACATAATTCAAATAAAAATTTATAATTTATATTTCATAAATATTGATAACTTAATTAATTATACCATTTATAATTTAATTAAATCAGGTAGTATACAAAACAACATTGCGGTTGTATGACTCTTTAGGTACAAATTCGATAAGTGATAATATCGACAATTCGAATATTAATCTTCACACATCATCTTAGCCAGTAGTGTGACATTTTGATCAAATTTATAGCTTATATAGCTTTGATAGAATCCAATTTTATATATTTAAGCATTACCCAATAAGGATAATTATTTACACTAATTCTCTTTCTCAAAATTATATTACATTGGGACTTATGAGATTTAGTAATGGTCAAAATTTTAACATCGTTCATATTCAACTTCATAGTCCAAACACAAAAGTCATCGGTTCAATGATGACAATTATTATTAACCAGTCTACTCTGACTGGAGATTTTGACTTTGAGTTGACTTCAGTTGAACATGATACTAACCTTATATAACTGAGAAGATGGATCCGCTCTTGAATAGTGTTTCACTTTCAATAGTTCCACTCGATCAAACTATAGTCATTTAATGGATGCTATGCAATAATTTAATTATAATCAAAGCGGAGCTTTCATATTAATGATCAACAGTTTTCTCAAGCCAAGAGAACTGTGTAATATTGTCACATCGATATTTTCTGTTTGACCTTAGTCTCATTACTTTTTGACTAGGAATATTTAAAATGATTCGTTTATTTAAATTATGATAGAATACTTATGATTAAAACATCTTGTATTGTTATCACAAAACAATATCATTTATTGATTTTCTGTTAAATGTACTTAGATCAAATAATCAATTAATTATAACACATTGAAATAAGTATATAATATAAAGAAAACAGCTTTTATTATGAACAAGAATTGATTACAGTGTTAATAATTTACAATGAATTACAAAATCACTCTTAAGGAATACTCCTAACTCTATCAGATCCATTTGTTTCTGACTTCTTGAACCTTTTGCAACTACCTTTATAGTGATCCAAATCCAAATAGTCTAGAGTCAATCCATTGAAGCTCATTCTACGACTATGGATTTTACCCTTCATGTAACCAAATCAGAGAACTTCTCGTATGGCCACTCCATATACACTTGAAGATCCTTTCTCATAGAACAATTGGACCCCGGTTCGCTCCATATGAGTATTGCATCCATCAAACATGCAATACAATGATACAAATAAGCGTACAAGCATTGTAGCATAGCAATTAAAAAAATGTGGAAATTAGCCACAAGGGCCTCTTTAGCAAGTGTAATTAATTTCTAGGACACAAACCTGAAATAATTACTTTTAAGGACAAAATGCAAAATAATTAGTTTCTAAGGCCTAAAAACCTATGAAATTATGTCATTGAAAGTAATTGGACTGCTGACTTTGTCCTTGAAAATAATTATTATGCTGAATTTGGCTTTGAAATTAATTTCTATGGATGTGTGTCCTAGAAACTAATTGGACTGCAAAGTTTGTCCTTCTAGTGAAAAGCCCCTTAAAAATTCACACAATAATATTCCAGACTGACGCCAACATGCATATCTATAGCATGAATCAACACGATTTAAACGCTTTTAAATCATTTAAACATGTTTTTATCTCCTTTTAAAAATCAAATCAGATTTGAACACATTATTTTGATTTTATAAATGGATTCAAAACATGTTTTTTAACATATGTATATTTAAGCATATATAGTATATGTGAGATCATAAATCACTCACCAGTCAATGTAAATTCAATGAAATCTAGTAAAATGAAGGAAATCTAAATTTGAACAGAAAAGCCATGAAATCAGCCTCGCCAAAATGCTATTAGAAAATCTTTGTTTGATCTCTTGCTAAATTACTCCTTAATCTGGAGTTTTAACTATAAATGAATGATTTAATGATGGATTTAGGTAGAGATAGAGTTAATGGAGGTTTTAGATCTAGTTTAGGAAGATGAGAGAGTGGTTACATACATTCTAACAGATTTAATTAGCACAATTCACTAAATACATTAATGGGCCTGATTATGGGCTTAGGCCTAATCATCTCTAAATCTACATAAAAAGTGTCAATCTTATACTATGGTATATCCTAAATCGCTTGGCCAAATTACTATTATGGCCACTCTACGAAAAGGCAAACTATCATATCATTCATTTGGAACAATTTTCAAACCAAAATTTAGCTTCTATCAAAGTTATAGCCATTACAAGACTTCTAGACCGAAAATATCCACAATAAGGTTTAAAAATGATAAATCACTTCATCATCCAAAGTTTTAGCTTATCCTAAGGTTGTTTAGTTATGAACATAATATTTCACAATTTAACGATATGTAAAAATATGGTTCGTTACATTCTTCCCCATTTACGAATTTTTCCATTGAAATTTCAACCAACGTTAAACAAATATACTCAAAACATACACAAGCAATCAAACACGCCAAACATCAAAGCATAGCAATCAAACCGCACTAATAGTCTATCATGCATGTAATACTAAATGAAAGATAAGATACCAAGTGTGATAGTGAATGATTTAAATGAAATATTACCAGGTGAAGAGCTCTAGTCAAGTAGTTCTTATGCTCTCCTCCATCTCTCAAGTGCTATTTCATTCGGTTTTGCTCCACTAAACCTTTACAAGCTTCATTGTCTTCTTCTTAAGCTCCTTTATGCTCTAATCGATTATACGAATTGGCTTATGAGATCTTGATGCTTCGGTCTTAACCCTAAATCATTTAGTGGATTAGATGCAACAACCATGCATGAGTTATATACAAACTTCCACAGATGTGAAACATGGAATACATTAGGCACACCCATAACCTTATAAGATAAGTCGACTGTATATGCAACAATCTCAACCCTCTTGAGTGTAGGAAAAGGTCCAACAAATCTTGGTTTCACTCTTGGTACCAAATTGAACTACATTCTTCAATGGAGAAATCTTGACAAACACCATATCGCCAACTAAGAACTCAAGATCACAACGTATGTTATTAGCATAACTCTTTTGTCTCTCCTATCTGTTAGTCCCTGAGAAGTTGGTTTTGATGACAACAACCTTAGAATAAGATTATAAAATATAAATACTAACATTATTGTTTAGATATATATGTATATGCAGGATATATATACAGGTACCAAAGAATGAAGACTGTACAGTATAGAGATTCAAGAATTGATAAACTCTAGACCGAAGATATCAAGATTCAAGACTCATGAGTATCAAGATTATCAAGAGTTCAAGATTTCAATATAAGTAATTTAGTTAGGAATTTTGTTAAAACTCCTAGAAAAGCATTGACATCTTAAAATCCATTTTATTCGTGGAACGGAATTCACTTCGAGCCCATTAAAGGATGAAACCCTAAGTAGGATGGAACCTACGAAAAATTTAGTGGAACATTATTTTGTATACACTAACTTTTATCAAATGTTTTACAAAATTATATCTTCTTTTCAAAATGATTTCAAAATCTTCTTTTTAAAAAATCAAAAACATCTATCCTGGTTTTAAAATACTTTTAGCCCCAAAATAATCTTTACTTTCAAAATCAAATTATCCTTGGTTTTAAACTATCTTTTAATTATAATATATTTAACTTTTAATATTTATACTTAGATTTAAATATAAAATTATAGTAAAATTTTATGTATACCAAAATATTATTCTCTATACTTATGTATGTATTTTAACTATAGTTAAGTATATTTATAACGTTTAAAAATAGTTTTAATACAAGATAAAAGTTATTTTCAAAGAAAAACAAATTACCAAAAATAACTTAGGCCTGTCGACAACCCCAAGGTACCATTGTCGACAAGGTGACAGTTTATTTCAAAAGTTTGAATTTCAAAGGAAGTGTCTATTCGTCATATCCTTTCACGAATGGACATGGCTGTTGTTCTACTATAAATAGGGGCCGTTTAAACGAATTTATATTCATATATTCTCTGATTTCATTCATCTTCTTCTTCCACATTTTTTGCATACATTTTTACCATTACTCTGCCAAAATCACCATTGAATCTAACTAGATCATTTCTGGTTTGATTCTCTATCACTATCTCAACAAGATCCCAGTGCTATTCAGAGTTATAGACTTCTTTGTAATTAATTGAGTGAGAAAAGGTATGATTGTAGCCTGTAAAATCAATCAAGCGAGAAAATGTGTAATTGTAGCTTGGAAAATCAATCGGGTGAACTTGTTGCCCTTAAAATCAAGTATCTCTACCCAGAGGATGGTGAATCTGGAGTGGTGTACCTCGTGACCTTGAAATCGAGGGTGTAATTGTAAGAATTGATTTTGAAAGGAAATCCGTACTTGTGATTGCGGGACTGGATGTAGGGTAACTCCGAACCAGTATAAAATTCGGTGTGTTATTTCCTTTATTGCTTTTACTTTATTTCTGCATCTGTGTTTGATTCTGTGATCATATCTGTGTCTGAATATTGCATACGTTTGTGTTCAAATTAATATAAACTCAAAAAGAATTAGTAATTCCTTTAAGCAGTATTCACCCCCCTCTAGTGTTAATTCTAGCCTTAAGGTCCGTAATCCGCAATTCTCACATTTGGTATCAGAGCAAGGTTTTCAAAGTTTCATAATCTAAATTTTGAAAATTTTCAAAATGGCTACCAACACTGGTACTGTTACTACTGTCAACACTTGTTCTATTATCCCTGTCACTAGTTCATTTGTAGAAGGTCATTCTACTGCCAGACCACCACTTTTTAATGGCAATAACTATGCATACTGGGCATGTAGGATGAAAATATATTTACAATCTGTAGGACTAGACACTTGAATATCACATAGACTGAATATTTGAACCCACGACTGATTTTGCACAGTGGACTGCTGAGAAAAAGACCGTTGCACAAAACAACTCTAAAGCTATGAATATTCAGTTTTGTTCACTTGATAGGAATGAATTTAATAGAGTGTCAGTTTGTAAGTCTACATATGAAATTTGGAAAACTTTGCAAATTACTCACGAAGGAACAAGCAAAGTTAAACAGACCAAAATTTCCATGCTCACAAATCAGTTTCAATTATTTAAAATGAATTCTAATGAGTCTATTTCAGACATGTATAGTAGATTTCAGAATATTGTGCATTCTCTAATATCTTTAGGAAAGGAATTTTTGGAAGAAGATCAAGTCGGAAAAATCTTAAATTCTCTTAGTCCAGAATGGGATAAAGACACTTGCGGTCGAAGAGGCAAATGACATCGGTACCTTAAAGATAGAAGAATTAATTGAAAATCTAATGTCATTTGAAGTCCAAATGATTGGGAGAAGAGAAAGCAAAGCATCTGAAAAGAAATCAATTGCATTCAATGCATTGACCGATGGATCAGACTCAAACAGCGATAATGATGAAGAGATGGCCTTTATGACCAAGAACTTTTGAAAATTTCTGAAATACAGAAAGATGAATAATCTCTAGAGAAACAACTATAAGAACTCTGGTAATCAGAATGTAGTACCAAACTATATCAAATGTGACGAACCAGGCCATATCAAAAGAGACTGTCCACATCCAGATAGGCAAAATCTTCCTATAAACAATAATTCCACAAAGAAACGAAAACGTGCATTTACTGCTACTCTAGATGACTCAGACTCGTCCTCAAGCGATGATGATCAGAAGATGGATAATTCAAATATGTGTTTCACGGCAATTTATGACTCCGACGAATTCAGAGAAACGGACTCAGAAAAAAATACACGTTTACAATACATTGGTTGAAAATGCATGCTTAGAATTGAATGTTTGATTGGTTAATTTTGAATTAGAGTGTCGTTTGAATTTTAAAAAATTTATTATATTTTTACTGTTATTTTATTACTATTTTTATTTTTAAATAGTATCATAATATTTTATGGAATATACTATAATTCTAATAATATTCCAAATATATATAGACATTAAAATAATAAATATATAACATATATTAGAATACTTAAGAGAAATAAATCATGAAAATTCAGAGACACCTGTCGACAAGAGCCCCCTTCCCCCCCCCCCCCCCCCCCAACGTTGTCGACAAGGGTACAGAAATTTGAAATTCATATTTGAATTCAAATGTTGAATTTCCCTCAATCTTTTCACTTCATTCAAGTCTCTGAAAAGTCACCTTTTGACCAGAGAACATGTCCCTTGAGAATTTATTTATTTACCATCTCTTATCACAACTTTTCACTTTCATTTTCAAATTCAAACTCTTATTTCAAAATATCAAGCTCTCTACTCTCTACTCTAATGGCTTCTTCAAGCAACCCTTCTACAATAAGACTTTCTAGAAATATAAAAGAGCAACTTTTCAATAATCCGGAGATTATAAAAGCATATATCAACTATGTTACCTATGGAAAAGTCCATCCCGAAAAGTTTGCTTTATTTCAAGATTTCTCTACTTATGAAATCGATTCACTTTTTGCAAACAACCAAGTTCTTAGCATTGTTGATTCTTCACAAAATGACTTTGTTTGTTATCCAAATCTTGTTAAAATTTTCTATGCAAATCTCAACCGTGGATTTTATAATGGAAATGATGATGAAATTTGGAGTAGTGTCAAAGGCACTAGAATCATCTTAAATTGTGGTATTTTGGGTACCATTCTCAATTGCAAGAGCACGAGAATGGATCTTTCTAGTTTTAATATCGATGAAAATGATCGTGAGACATTTCATCACATTTTCGAAGGAAATGATAACTTTGAATTCATAAATCGAAACTTTCGACCAAAAGCTAGAATTGTTAATCTTTTTTTACAGCATACTTTGACCCCAAGATCGAGGAGTTTAAACAATCCAACTTCAAAAGTTTGCAAAGCACTTTTTTCTATTTTTGGAAATTATGATATTAATTGGGCGCAAGTTATTTTGGATGAACTTCGTCCCAAAAATTTTGAAATGAGTGAAAACACTTTGTATCATGGAATCTATCTCACTCAGATTTTTAATTATTTTGGAATAGATTTCAAAGGAGAAGAATTTGTTTCAAGAAAAGTTTTTAATCACTCAAACATTTCTCTTACAAAAATTCCATATGTTTTTTGACCATATGAGACTCTTGCCAAAAAGGAAGAGCGTTTTGCTCATGAGGAGATGGAAGAGGAAGAAGAAGAAGAAGGGGATGAAATGGAAATAGAAAAAGAAGAAAGTGAAACATCCTTGGAAAGTATTGACTATCCCTCTAATCCAACCAATAAAACCTTACTCAAAAATCAAAAGACCATTGTTGAGAATCAACGGTCACTTAAACGGTCTGTTAGTAAGAAATTGAATAAAATATTATCCAAGATGAACAAGTTTATCTCCAAGGTCAGCAAGTAGCTTGGATTATCTTCATCTTCGTCATCCTCTAACTAGTTCTACCTTTTCATGCCATGTTGTATTGGTTTTATTTTGTTTTGATTTGAATGTTCGTGTAGTTCTTAATGTTTAATCATTGTATCGTTCTATTATGAAATAAAATTGAATTACTCTTCTGTTATCTAGCTTATCCTATCTCCAGAATAAATGTTAGTATATTATATAAATATAAATACATACATAATTATTCACAAAATCAGATTGAGTCATCAAAATTAACTGACCCCTGTCGGCAACCACCCATAGACCCTGTCGACAAGTACTGGTCAGAAATGACTTTTCATTTTAAATTTGAAATTTGAATAACTACCTTATGTCTATTCATTTCAAACGAATTTCTACACCTATAAATACATATTTTTTTCAAAATTCATCACTCAAAATCATTTCTTATCTACTTTATCTATATTTCTTTTCACAAACTCAAATACGGCAAATCCAATTCATAGTTTGACTGAGAATCTTGGAGAAACTCTTAATTCTTTCAAAAATATTCTTTCTTTCATTCTTCGTAATCAGCGACACTTAGAGTTGAGTCATATGCAGATGATCAAGGAGCAAGAAAAGCATTTCGATACGATATGATGGATGATTTCCTCTCTGCATAAAAATGATAACGAAGCACATCCTCCAGTCTCTCTCACCAATGGAAATGAAAATTGGGATGCTATTAAAGCAGACCCTATATTTGAAGAAGAAGGATAGGTGGAAGTTCCTCGTAATGTTTGATTTCATTTAACTTCTTTGTTTGATTTGAATTGATTGCTTGGATTGATTTGATTTGATTTGGTGTGGATTGATAACTGGTGTGCAAAACATAATATGTATAAATACACGTTAATATTCATATGATCTTTGTTTAATTATCATGACTATCAATATAATTATCTCTTAATCTATCTATTATATCTCCATTGTATATTTTATTAATGCAGGTGCTTTAGTACAAGAATAAGGGGGAGTTATATAGTTTGGAGTTAGTTTTTTGTTGATCACAAAGCGGAAGAAGTATAAAATACAATAGTTAGACGTACATTATGGGGGAGTTATTAGTTTTAGGGGGAGTTATTAGGATAGAAGTAATATTTTATAAACAAAGGTTGTCATCATCAAAAAGGGGGAGATTGTTAGTCCCTGGAGAGTTGGTTATGATTACAACAACCTTAGAATAATATTATAAAATATAAATACTAACATTATTGTTTAGATATATATGTATATGCAGGATATATATGCAGGTACCAAAGAATGAAGACTGTACAGTATAGAGATTCAAGAATTGATAAACTCAACATCGAAGATATCAAGATCCAAGACTCATGAGTATCAAGACTATCAAGAGTTCAAGATTTCAATATTGTTAAAACTCCTAGAAAAGCACTGACATCTTAAAATCCATTTTATTCGTGGAATGGAATCCATTTCTAGCCCGTTAAAGGGATGGAACCCTAAGTACGATGGAACCTACGAAAAATCTAGTGGAACATTGTTTTGTATCCACTAACTTTTATTCAAATGTTTTACAAACTTATATCTTGTTTTCAAAATAATTTCAAAATCTTCTTTTAAAAAAATCAAAAACATCTATCCTGGTTTTAAAATACGTTTAGCCTTAAAATAATCTTTAGTTTGAAAATCAAATTATCCTTGGTTTTAAACTATCTTTTAATTATAATATATTTAACTTTTAATATTTATACTTAGATTTACATATAAAATTATAGTAAAATTTTATATATACCAAAATATTATTCTCTATACTTATGTGTATATTTTAACTATAGTTAAGTATATTTATAAAGTTTAAAAATAGTTTTAATACAAGATAAAAGTTATTTTCAAAAAAAAACAAATTACCAAAAATAACTTAGGCCTGTCGACAACCCCAAGGTACCCTTGTCAACAAGGTGACAACTTATTTCAAAAGTTTGAATTTCAAAGGAAGTGTCTATTCATCATATCCTTTCACGAATGGACATGGCTGTTGTTCTACTATAAATAGGGGCTGTTTTAAATGAATTTATATTCATATATTATCTGATTTCATTCCTCTTCTTCTTCCACATTTCTTTACATACATTTTTACCTTTACTCTGCCAAAATCACCATTGAATCTAACTAGCTCATATCTCGTTTGATTCTCTATCACTATCTCAACAAGATCCCAACACTATTCAGAGTTATAGACTTCTTTGTAATTAATTGAGTGAGAAAAGGTGTGATTGTACCCTGTAAAATCAATCAAGTGAGAAAAGGTGTGATTGTACCCTGTAAAATCAATCAAGTGAGAAAAGGTGTGATTGTTGCTTGGAAAATCAATCAGGTGAACTTGTTGCCCGTAAAATCAAGCATCTCTACCCAGCGGATTGTGAATCTGGAGTGGTGTACCTCGTTGCCTTGAAATCGAGGGTGTAATTGTAAGAATTGATTTTGAAAGGAAATCCTCACTTGTGATTGCGGGACTGGATGTAGGGTAACTCCGAACCAGTATAAAATTCGGTGTGTTCTTTCCTTTATTGCTTTTACTTTATTTCTGCATCTGTGTTTGATTCTGTGATCATATCTGTGTCTGAATATTGCATACATTTGTGTTCAAATTAATATAAACTCAAAAAGAATTAGTAATTCCTTTAAACACTATTCACCCCCCTCCCCCTCTAGTGTTAATTCTAGCCTTAAGATCCATAATCTGCATTTCTCACACTATGCACCTTTCATTCATTGAATAATCTCGTTTTCTCTGTAACAATCTGGTTTTAGGGATAATTAATAATGAATATTTAATTAATTAAAAAAGGAAATGTTTATGAATAAGTTGTATTATCTCGTATTATTGGAAAGTTATAATAAATTAATTAATGACAGAAATAAATTTATTTTGGATATAGTTATATGTTTAATAGATTAGGAGATGAATTAGTTAGAAAATTAATTGATGAGTACATTTAAAATATGACTTTCAAGTATTTAATTTTTTTAAATGTATTGTATATCAGAAATAAATTATAGAAAATAAGTAAGTATTATAGATATAATTTTTATTTGTAATTTCATAGTAATTTGTTCAAAATAGACAATAATTTATAATAAGATGTGAAATAGTAAAAGTAAATGTATAATTTACTATCCCAACTTTTAGCCCAAAATCATAAATTTAAAACCAAGCCCGATATTCTCAAAATTGAACCTAAGCATCTTGTTTTCAAATTTCTTCTTCTCTGGAGATTTCAATATCTCCAATTTTTTATTCATCTATAAGTATGACATCCATTACAACATTCTACAACTTTAGAAATTAATTTTCTCCAGCAAGAAACTAATAATTCCTTCTCCTTTTGAAACTGGAAATAAAATCGTACAATAAATATAATCCCCAAACCCAATTTCGATGTGTGCATAAGTATAAGTGGTCAATTAAGGCTTCATCGTGGTGACGATTCTCTGGTTACGTGCGTTCAATAGAAATGAGAGAGAAGATCAATTGTTAAAAGGTAAGTTCCACTCATGATATCTATGTTTATTAAAGAAATTCTTATGTATTTTTGTGAGTTTGGATTACTTTCGTATGTATATTCTATTTGTATTAAAAAAGAGGGAATTGAGTTAAATTCGTAAGGAAACAATCAATATAAGGGCAAAACGTTTACCTAGGATTGACATTACAGTTCGACCCAATCCTCGTTAGGGTTAACCTAAATCAGTTGACTACGAGATAGCCAGGTCGACCGGCTGCCTCGTGTTTCTCTGCGTGAGTATGGGTTTGCGTTTTGCAGGAGTATATGCGATGCATGCGTGTATATGTTTTAATGGGTGTGTTTATGTAAGAGTGAATGTCAGCATATTCATATATATGCTCTTGCTACTTTTGTTAGTGAATGAGGGTTTGTGTGTATATGCATTAGTGTGTGTGTATTTATGCTCCCTACGTGCGTATGTTAACAAGTGCGTGAATACAGATCGTATGTGCGAGTGTTTAATTGGGTATAGGTAAAAGTGTGCGCACGCGTGTTTGGACAGAGTGTATTGAAGGTGCAGGAGTGTTGCATGTATAAAATAAAAGTATCTATATATGTGGGTAACAGTTTGTATGTATGTGTTGGGAAGTTGGTGTACTCGCTATTTTAATTTTTGGCCTCGTGTACCTTCAATTTTCATTTATATGCTTTTATATGCAATAAGGTACATTGCTCCTCTTATCTGCTATTAAACTACATGTATGAGCTATTGAGCATCTTAGTGCATATTTGAATTTTCTTAGATTATGTTCTTCTAAGCCTAACTATATATTTTGTTTAATTATAAAGCATTATGTGTGCAGAGTGAATTGCTTTTTTCTCTCCATCTAGTACTTTACTGAAAATAGTCATTTTGATGTTAGATAGTGGAAGTAGTTGTTTTGATGTTTCAAAAGTTCTAAGTCAAAATCGCTAAAACTTCAATCTAAATTATATATAATAATAATAATAATTCCAGTTTTTTGTAATATAATTATTTGATTAGGAACAAATCAATAGAATTGGTTGTTTTTTTAATAATTATTTATAGATCTTATTTAGTAATAGGTAGTTAAGGAATAATTCTTAATTGTCAATTTAATTTTTCAACGGTTAATTTAAATGGCAAGCTATATGACAATTAAATTTTTATCAAACAACGACAAATAAAATCATAACACTTCATAATGTCAAATTTAACTAGCATAAAGATATTTAGTACGTTATGAGCGTTATAAAACACTCACATTGATTTCAGTGTAGTTCCAGCGTTTTATTTCGAATAAAATTAAACGAGCATTTAATTTTACCAGAAATTTCCACTAGCTCCAAACGACTCCAATCCAGCTCCATAGCGTAGTGCTCGACAAAACGAAGCCAACGCACTTCGTTTCGTCCAAAACGAACCTCGCATCAACAAGTTATGGTATTTAGAAGTTAATACGAATTTATATATAAATTTTTACACTTTATTTTTAAATTAAAACCCTAACTCACATCATAACCGTTGATTCCCATCCCCATCCATCAGGCCGCACCACGCCTTTCTCTTCTCCCCATCACGTACGTTCTACAGGTCACGAAGAACCCACCACGCGCGTTCTAGGGCTTAGGGCCGCCCCCTCCACGACGCTCGAAACTCCATCACTCCACCACCGTTCAACATCATGTCGCCTCCCCTACCACGCCGGCCGACCGCACCCCCCTAGCGCCACCACCGGCCAGGAAAACGCAACCAAAACCGGCCCCTTCAACCACCAATTCACGTTGATCCGCTGATCCAATCACGATCATAGCCGTTGGATCTGTAGATCACAACGTGCTCTTTAACTTTGCAGTTAGGAGTTTCTGGAAATAGCGTGTGGATTGGAAGGAAATTAAGGAAGAAAATCGAGCAATTCTGGCCTTTGAATTTGAAGTGGCGGCTGCATATAAGGGATTAGGGTTTTGGAATTTGTGAAGAGGATGGAGCTTTTATAGAGAATTTCTCGAGTTACTATTCATCCGGAATTTTCGAACTCCGATTTACGCACGGTGACCGACGTTTCTGGGTTTATCCCGCGTTCCGGACACAATGGAATAGGTTTCAGAAGCTAATTCGATCATTTGTGCGAGTCACGGCAATAAACGATCGATTTTAAATTAAATCGATTAAACGATTTTCTAGGCGTTTTGGCTTGCCCCGGACAAACGGTAAATCCGATTGACATGAAATTTGAAACCTCACAATAATATAACATTACAGATCCGATAGAACTGGTTTCGTCGAAATCCGAGACTGTTTGAAAAATGGCTATTTTAACTCGTCAATTAAATATTAAAATATTCAATTTTCACAAATTTACTTTAAATTCAATTTTAAAAGTTCTACAACATCATTATAACTTAGTATGATAAAATAAAATTTTACAAATCATTTTTAATCATATTAAACCCGTTATTCAATTATTCAATAAATTCTAAATATTAAATTCTTACTAACTCTATTATAATCCCGATATAACTTACATTCACTTTGGAAACCAATTTGAATCATATTAAATAAAATTTCAATTATTCACTCTATTTTCATATATTAAATTTCAATATCAAATTAATCATATCAAATTCAGAATTTAATTATTCAAACATTTGTAATATTAAATTTAAACAAATTTGCTTATTCTTAAATCACTATCTTTTGAAATATTCAAAACGAACTTATAAAATTTAACCTTTGCACTAATTCACATCTTAGAACCCTATTTTCATTTTACAGTTGTTCAATTATTCAATAAGTTTTAAATATTTAATTTAAACAATTTACCTGATCAATATTCAATATTTGATTTAAATAGATTTTACTTATCAATCAATTACTCTATTATACCCAATGGATTCAACATTTATTATTATTCCAAACGACTTACAAATTTTTTTCTAACATTAAATCACGAAATCTTATTAAATTAGCTATTTTAATTATCGAAAATTTACGGGTCGTTACAGAATTTCTCCCCCGATGTGATGTGTTCCCTCTACTTCTTTATGTGGTTCCTCTCGTGCCATTTGCCCTTCTCCGCTTCCTCCACTATTATACATGTCTCCTCCCAAGTACGTGGTTGCTCTTCTACAATACACGAAGATTTTGCTAGCCATCTTAACTTATTTCTACCAAGAATCGTATCAAGTATACGTCGTAGGTCAATATATTTAGTTTTCACCTTCTCCGGCTCTAAATGTTTCTCTTCAATTTTGTCAACCACATCCAAAGCAATATATATCCTGCTTACCTACGCAAAATACAAAATAATGTAACAACAAATATGATCTAAAAACATGGATAATCAAAATTTATAAATTAAAATACTAACCACATCATGCTCTAATGGAGCTTGGGGAATGTAATCAACCAAATTCCAAGTAGATTTTTTTAAAATATAACGACGAGTTATTTGCTAATACCAATACTCACACTCACTCAACGGTGTCACAGGATTACGTGCTTATTTTGCACGATCAATTCTTGAATTCCATAAAGCAATACTTTCGTGAAGGAAGTCCATCCAACTATTGGGTTTCGGGTCTAATGGCACTACGGGATCGGGAATGTGTTGATAGTCAAAGCCAAATTGTCTCATCACTCGGTCAAAAGCATACGATTCAAAGTCCAAAAAAAAGGATTAGTCTACTCTTGGCGATCCAACCCGCGTACATATACTCAATGTCAGGATACCCAAATTTAATCAACAAGGAGTATGGTTCCCAGGTCACGACGTCATTTGCTAGCAAATCCAATTCATTTCGGTAAAATTGTACATTTTTGAGAGTTCCACACCAACTCCTAGCTCAATTGCACCTACACCCGAATGGAAGATAAGGATCTAGACCCGAAGGAATTCTTATAGAAGGCCGTCCAATAGCAATATAAGACCAATACCATATTCGCAACAATGTTATATAACCGTCTAAAATTTTTCATTTTTGTAAAGCAATGTTGGTCAACTCAATATGCAAATAACAAAGTGCAACACTACCTCATGAATGGTAACCACAATTTGCTAAATCTTCTAGAAATGGCAAAATATTCAAATTCAATCTACCCTTTGAATGATCTAGAAAAAGACGACAACTTAAAAGGTACAAGATAACAGCACGACTACGACGAAGTATATCTGAATCAATCGCTCCTTCAGCTAGTGGTCCGGAAAAATCACTTTTAAACCAAGTCATTGCTAGCTCACTTTTAGATTTTACTGCCTCTTTTGGTGGAAAAGTACCCAGTAAACCATAACACAATTCCATATAATCAATATCCAAATTTTGTAAACATCATGGGAAACCGTCCGTGCCTAGACCAAACAAAAAGCAAACATCGGCTAAAGTTATATTCATTTCTCCTACTCCTAAATGAAAAGTATTTGTCTCAAGTACCCATCTATCACATAATGCGGTAATAAGATGATATCTAGTCTAATGTAATCAACTTGCATTGCTTTCCAAGCCCTGCTAGGTTTTGTTCCAACCTTGGATCTTTAAAATATATTTCATTAAGCTTGCTTGAATGATCGCAAATTTTAATTGTTTCTACGTCCTGATTTATAACAAAGAATTGCAATTTGTAATTCATATTTGCATTGTGGGTTAATAATAATTCAATGTGTTTAAAATAATTACCTCCATAAGTGAATCATTTTGACTTCTATGATGATATTGAAGATAAAGAACACTTCTATCTTTAGGTCCGAGAGGCAATTCTATAATATATTTATCACCAATTATTCATTCAAAAATTGATTTTCCAACTAGGGTTTCAGGAATGATTTATTAATAATTAAAATTTCAACTATGACAACAGCCATAGGCGGTAGTTGTCAACAACAACAACAACAATACTTAGTACGTTACCAACAACATTCACTTGTTAATCAAACATCAATTTCAACCAAATTTTTTTTACCTCTAATTGCCATGGATGAAGAAGTTCCTTCCATTTATAGCTAAATAATTAATTACTTTAAGGTATACTTGAGATTAATGTAAATGAAATGTTTGATATGGGAAATTAGTTAGGTTGGATTGGGGATTGAGATGGATTTTGAGAAGAAGGAGAGGGGTTTGAGAAGTGAGGATGGATTCTATGCTTGCTGGAATTTTAAAGCCTGAATTATAGCTTGCGCATTCCATATTTACGCAAGCTATAAATACATAGCTTGCGCAAATATGGATTGCGCAATCCATATTTTCGCAAGCTATATGAAAATGAGGCATATTTTTGCAACTAGTTTTCCTATGAGTCTACTTGCGAAATTAGTTTCTAGGTCGAGGCTTTT
Source organism: Allium cepa (assembly GCA_030765085.1). Taxonomy (NCBI): domain Eukaryota; kingdom Viridiplantae; phylum Streptophyta; class Magnoliopsida; order Asparagales; family Amaryllidaceae; genus Allium; species Allium cepa. The sequence continues at coordinate 416,482,544 of CM060940.1, read as the reverse complement.
TTGAAAATTTATTCTTTTTTAGAAATTTATATTGGCTTTTGTGAAGGGCAAAAATATTTGGTTGGCAAGATACATATGTGTTCACAAAGGCACTGGGAGAAATGGTGATAAATAGTATGAGAGGAGACATTCCAATTGTTACCATTAGGCCTGGTGTCATCGAAAGTACTTCAAACGACCCATTCTTAGGATGGATAGAAGGAAATAGGTAATGACAATTCACATTTTTCCTCTCTTTAGTTAATATTAATTTATAAATGAAATCGTCAGTTGAAAGTTATAGTCGCTTGTGTTACGATTAATCATTTGTTTCACAATATAACTGAACCATACAAGGTAAAACCATAACAAATCTTATGATTAATCATTTGATCGTTTAGCTGAATGAATGCATGCACTTAACTTGCACATTTTTCTTTTGTGAAATATGAACAATAAAGAGAAAAGTTCATAACTTTTTAGAGAAGTTCACAGAGTTATTGGCTGTAAAAATTAGTACATATATATTTTTATGATCAAACCAAAGATGTTTAATTAATTTACACCTTGCATGTAGCAACAAGTAATAGTACTCTACTAATTTTATAGTGGAAAATTTAAACAATTAGTCATATGTACATTCTTTCAAGTTATCATATATATTGATGCAGGTGCGAAAGAAGCAGAATTTGAATATTGACTACCTTTTGGTGGTACAGGAGGACCGTTTTTTGGTATGTAATATATATTTATTCTTAGCTAAGAATAGACAACTTTTTAGGGTGTACTTAAAACATTTGCTGCTACTTTTTTGTATGTGCTGAAAACAAATGTAATGGATATTATGTGTACGTTTTGATCAAGTTTAATAGGATGTCTATGGAATATATGATATGTCTGATATAATGCATTACATTTTTTAATTATTACATTATTCGACTCTTACATTGTTCATACTGTTATGTGTTTAAAGAAGATTCATTTTGATATGTTATTACTAAACCATAATATACAGAAAGATGCATCAAACACACAGAAAAATAAATCATAATGCTTAAAATGCATTGTAATTATATAGTATAAACGCCATAAAATGGTAATGTAAATGCAGGTGCTTATGGTCAAAGTATAGCGGCTTAAAAGCGCTACTGTATCTATGCATTTTCTAGCGGCATAGATACGGTTCGATTTAGAATATACAGTCAACAATATTTCTTGTCAACACCCCAAAGTTTTGCTAAGGAATGTAGATTATTTTTTAAAGCAAATAGTGTGAGAAGGAAGGACTGTGTCCTTTTTGAATTTTCTTTCAAATAGGCTTCAGTAGACAAAAGATACCGAGGATGACCTTTCAACTTGATTGAAAGGGTAAGATTCAATTCTTAATGACCTTTCGACCCCATCGAGTTAGTGTATATTCCCTTTTAAAAGCTTTCCTTTTGAAGCAGATGAAATATCCTGGATAAGTTCTCTCTTAATTGGATCCGACATTGTCGAAAGCTTTGGTTATTAGTTAGCTGGATTCTATCCTTGAATCTAAAACAGAGGTTTTGACTCTGGTTTCGACTTTGTCGAAAGCTAAAACCCAAAGGAAGGATACTTGAAGTATGAACTTGAAGTGGTTTAAATTTTACTTGGTTTCGACTGAGTCGTCAGTAGCTTTTCGATTAAGGAGAAACCTACAACACAAGAGTGAAACTGATAAGAGCTTTGATAAATTGATAAGTAATCTAAAATACTTGGAACTTCTCTTTTATAAGAAAAAAATAGCTTTATTGCTCCAAATCCCCAAATTATACATGTAATTAGGGTTACGACCTTTTGATTAAAGAAATAAAGGTTTGGAATGAAGGGAATCGAATCCCCAAAACATGACCCCTTGGGTCTTATTTATAAATGTGGGTCCGCACCTTTTGACCCTGATGCTTTCGACTAGGTCAAAAGGTGACTACCGAAAGACTTAAGCATGTTGTCGCCTTTGTCAAAAGGTATGGTCACGCTCCTCTTCTTTGAGTTGTCTTGTAAGTGCTTCCAACTCTGTCGATAGCCCTTGTTCATTAGTTTCGATGATGTTGGTTACATATGTGCTCTTGCTTCCATTCTGATGCGGAATCCTCGTGGATCATACTAATTTTGATCAGTCCGAAAGGCTTACCATAGCTTTCAAATGGGTGATCCTAGACAATGTTTGCTTTTGCGCAGTTTAAACAAAGGCGAAATCTTTGGTGTCAAAAGGTTTGGCGTATATGTAAGTAGCTGTTCTTGTAACGTCCCAAAATTTTCATCCCGAAAATTCCAGATAGTTATGAAAAAGAAGAAAGAGATAGAAGAATAAGAAGAACAGAAACCTCAACATCTCACATTCGCAGCGGATAAAATATAATAATAAATAACAACAGTTTACAAAAGAATATTATATCTGTCGATTACATTTTAATACATCAGAGTTTCACATTTTTTACAGACACTGGAATATACACATTTACTATGTCATAGATATGCAATAATATAATATAGCGGAAGCACTCCATACGTTCTTGCCATCCAGCTCGCCTCCTGAGCTCCAGAACGTCCTAACCTGAAAATCTGTAATACTCGGTCTGACCCGAGCATTACACCAAAGTAACACCCGGGTCAGGCTGGAAACCAGCGTGAGTAAAGCCATTTAACATGGAATACAGAGCATATAACTTATATAAACCCGGGGTAACTCATTTCAAGCATCCAATTCCATTCAATCATCCTTAAGCAAATTTGATCACTTCCAAATTAATCAATTGATTCTAATTGAATTTCTAACATCAATCACTTAGATTTCTTACTTGTCAATTGATTAATTTCAATCATTTAATTTAATCATCCCTTCAATATCCATCTTGATTAATCAACCTAAATTAATCATCCTTTAATTTCATTCAAGCAACTATCTTTCATTAATTCCACAATATTAATTAGACTTAACCAAAATCAATACGTAATCTTAATTACCTCATGAATTAATTAACTATGTTAATTACATTGATCTTTAATTAGTTATATTAATTAACTTCTCTTAAGTCACTTATTTCTGATTAATTCATCTTAATCAATCTATCTTTAATTACATTGTTGATTATATATATAAATTAATGATTTTTCAAATTATATCTCAATTTATCCTAATCCAAATTAATTACATTAAATAATTAATCATTAATTAACCCATAAATATTAATTATTCTTGATTTATTTCAATCGATCATTAACTATCTTTTATTCACTTCATTAAATAAATAAATTATTCCTTAATAATTAGCCTCTTGATTAATTCCACAACGTAATTATATTTTATTAATTACATTAAGTAATTACTTTTCAACCAATCCAATGATTATTTTAAATTAATCAAATTTAATTAATTAACTCAAAACTAAATTAATTAATCCAAACCCTTCATGACTAAATTAATTACCCCATTAATTAAATGAATCACAAATCCTTACGCCCTTATCAACATTAAGGTGGAAACATTTCCTTATTTATAACATAAGTCTATAACAATTTAAAACCCAAATACTTCGAGTCAAACCACAATTAACTCGAGAACCAACCAAAACCAAAGTCACATCATTATCAATGCACATCCAATCAATTTAATCATTCAATCAATTATTTAAATTTATCCATTAAATTCAAATAAAAATCCAACCGAGTAAGATTTACACACCTTTGCTGTTAATTGCACTCCCTTCCAATCCTGACTTTGGTTATGTCATAATTTTGACCTTGTAAAAACATTTACGGTTTATTATCATTTGAACTAATCAATTACCACATTATAAATTTAATTAACCAATAATGTAATTCAAACTATTTCCCTGTTAAATAAATTATTATTTTTAGTGACTAAGATAATTGAATAAGTTAATTTAATACATAAATCTACATTATTTTAAAATCAAAATAGTAAATGAAATAGGTATACATGTATTTTAAACTATATAGTAAAGAGCAAGCTATGTACGTTTTTAAAAAAAAATCCACTTTTTATAAACACTATACTTACTTTTTTTTTCAACTTTATCTATATAAAATAAATTTTCAAAACAATTCAAAATATAATTTCTTTACTGTAAAAAGAACTTTACATCCTTTATTAAAGATCTAATCTTTATTTATTTAAATTTTTTTATTTACGCAAATATTAAATTTGAACAAAATAAAATCTGAAAATATACCTCACTGTCTTTTCCCCAAAACCCTGCCGCCGACCACAAGCCTCCCAAAAGAAACTCCTGTGATTAAAAATTTCGAACGCGGTCGAGCTTCAAGCCATAACCAGATTCAACCAAGTACCTTCATCCCAAACGCAAGCGTCGATTCGAGCACTTCACAACGATTCCAAAGCAAGGCCTTCTCCCCAGAACCTCGATCAGCGCGCACGAGCTTCCACGCTCGCCGCCATCAATCTTCTTCCCAGACCCTAAATCGTGAAACATCCCTGACCTACCCTCTACACCAACTGCCGCCGCAACCATCTCCTGACAAATCCTTTGATATCGCTAAACTCGTCAAACCCTAGACCACTTCGACCCCTCCTTCGCGTTCGAACGCGATCCCTTTTTTTATTGTTGAATGAGATTTCGTTCGTTCTAATTGTTTCCATGATTTTTTTTTCTGAAATAAGCAGAGAGAAAGGTGCGATTTAAAAGAAGATACAGGCGTATTTGAGAAGGCAAAGCCTTGATTTAACAGATTAAATTATTATTTAACTATAAACATCTCCCTTTATCCAGCTCAAAACTTCGAACCACCATCGCGGCATGCCGCTAGGCGATTATAAGTTTTTATCCATGTTCCGAACACAATGGAACGTGTTTCAGAAGCTAATTTGATCGTATATGGAAGTTAGCTTTATAAATCAATTTAAAATATTAAATTATCGATTTTAATTTCGACGCATTTCTCACCCGTACGAGCAAACGGTACATCCAAATGCTACGAAAATTGAGATCCGATAATAACTAACTATTACGGATCCAATGGAACTGGTTTCGTTGAATTCTGAGACTGTGCCTCGGAAGGCTATTTTTAAATGTCAATTTAAACGATATATTATTAAAATTGAACAAAATACCTTTAAATTAAATTTCAATTATTCTATTATCTTCAGTATCATCATTATAAATTTTATAAGCCTTCAAATTATTTTAAACAGGCTTAGAGGTTTCAGAATCAACAATTTACCCAATTTCAATTATTAAATTCAATATTTAAACTATATAATTCAATGATTTAATTATCAAGTAAATATTGATATCTTGAATTCAAGTTAAAATTAACTTTTAAATATTTAAAATCAATTAAATATTCCAATTTAAATTCTTAGAAATTCCGGGTCGTCACATTCCTCCCCCCTTAAAAGAATTTCGTCCTCGAAATTACTAATTAGGAAGAATGGTCCAATACCAGTTTACTTTTTCCCAAACCCACAACTCAACCTCCTACCGACTATCTTTTATTAAGGACCTACTATCACTTTAGCCAATTTCCCAAAACCTTCTATGGTTTCCAATAATACCCTTTTGGTCAATCATCTAAATTTCAATTTAAAACCAAATTTTGAATTATCAAAATTTTCTCAAAATTTTTCTAACTCTCTAAATTTCCGAAAATTTTTGCCAGCGTCTCCGTTGTGCGGCTGGCTCCGTACAACTACAAAAGGCCTCTACGGGCTCCCAAATTCCAAAAGAAAACAAAAGCCAAGTGGCTAGATCAAAAACCCAATCCAATTTCATACAGAAATTTAAATACATACATTTTTGTCGGGCAATTCACATTATCTCCTGAAATCAAATCCAATTTTCTCTTCCCTTATAATCCCTGCATATCTTACTTAACAATAATATCCAATCATAACATTTCCAATCATTTTATACATTTTCTTACATAGGTTTCATATCTATTTAAATTTAGTTTTTCCCATTTCCATATGATTTCAATTTGTCTTCAATTTTGAATATTGAATTTGTCTTCCATTTATAACTGATTAATATTAGTTTCATCTACTAATTTACATTAGTTTTCAATTTGAAATTGTTTTGTCGTTAACCAAATTTTTCTCAAAAATTTTAAAAATTTTCTAACTCCCAAAATTTTGGAAAAATTTTTGCCAGAGTCTTCTCTGTACGAAGGAGCTTTTGCAATTTGACAAAAGATATAATATATATACATCGACCCACCCGGTCGGAAAAACTAAAACAATTCATATTTCCTATTTTTATTGCGTAGGCGTACCTTTATTTAGCATTTTTAGCAAGCAGCTTATTAACTCAAGCACTTAGCGAAACCAAATCCAGCCAAACGGCTCTTCAGGCACATATACTTACTCAATTAACACATATAAGCACTATATATATGGAGACTGTAACATTTCTCTTGTCGAAACAATTATAACACTTCAATTTTAAAAGAAATGCATTTGAAATAACTTCCTCGAGCAATTTATATGTCTTCAAACTAATTCAATTGCTTTCAACCAATTCATAAGCCATTTTATTCAATTTTAATGGTTTGCAACTCAATTTCTTATATTCAATTGATTTTTAATCCAAACAAGCTCATATTCACTTCAAATGATTCAGAATCAAATTTATTTAATCTCTATTAATTTATAGAATTTTAATTACTTTTATTTACGCCAAACGACAACTATTCTTTTATGCAATTTCGACGATATTCGCTTAACAGAGTATTTATTTTTAATTTATAACTACTTTAAATTAATTTCAACTCATTCTGTATGTAATTCCATTTCAAATTTATTCACTAACCATACATATGCATCCCATTTAATCTCCGCATCGTTTCCATTTTTTTAAAACTACTCCATTGAACTTAACAATACTCATTTCTTATATTAATATCCATTTTCCAGATATATTTAACCCAAATCCTTATTTAATGGTCTACTATTCTCACTCGAAGCCAAACTTTTATTTAAGTAATTTTTCTTCAAATTAATTCGCCTCATAACTTAAGTCCATTCTGATAATCCAATTCCAATTAAACTTTGATTCAAATTTTTTTATTCATCAGACTTCATCCATTTATTATTTAATTCACTTAACCCATTTATCCATCCCATACTTAAATTTTTAACTCGCTTACTTAATTCATTTGCGATTTAATTTTATTTACACAAAGCCATTCTCAATTTATTTCTACTCATCTGGGTTTTGTTTGCACTCAAATCATTTCTATTATAATTCACTTTCATTTCATTCAACAACAATTCTCTTATATCTAATTTACTTGCAAATTTCGTTAAATTATATTCATATCACACTTGAAATTTGTTTGTTATTTAAACCATCACTCGATTCCACTCTATTTTATTTTTATTTTTACATCTCTTCTAATTTATTTCATTATAAAATCCAAGTCGAATTCTATTTACAATTTGAATTCATTTCCAAATTCCATTATTATCTTACAATCCATTTTATTTATCCGAGTTAAATTTTATAAATATACTCTATCAAATAATATTTAGCTAATTATCTTACCTCCAACTTTTATATCAATATTCGATTTTATTACAAAAAATCACCTTATTAACCTTTTCCTGAATTCAAAATTTTTCATAATTCCAGTTTGAATCTTCTTTCATCTTTCAAAATTCCAACACCTTTATTTAAAAAATTAGGAATGCTTTTAAATTAAAATATTTCTTATAACTCGATGTCTCAACCAGTCCATCCTTGTTATCACAGAAATTCAGCCATACGTTGATTAGGCGTAGAACTAAAAATCTATAAGTACTTGGTAAACCCGTTTTCAACATCCAGTGAAAATACTTGGAAAATAATTTTACTGAAAATATAGAAAACAGCCTTTGAAAATAGAGGAAATATCTTGGGTAAGAATGCTCTGGAAATCATCACTCCCATCCATGGTCACAGTTAACCCGATGGTTACGTTGCCATCCCGACAAAATCCATAGATAACTGTAGGCCTCCGTGCCCCTCGATTACACCATGGAACCCGCTACAGATCGCAGCTATAACTGGGGTTACATAGCTATCACAGCAAAAACCCATATAACTGTAGGCATCAGCGCCCTCGAATTTCGCTGCCAAAAGAATGAAACTTCTCCACTCCACTTGACCATAGATCGCAGTCTACCGATGTTGCGTTGCCTTCCTGGCAAAATCAAGTGTAGACTGTTGGCATTCATCCTCCACACGATTTTCGCTATGGTCCCCATAGTAGATCGCAGTGACATCGAGTTACACTGTCGTCACAGCATAACCCAAATGCCCCTGTAGGTATCAGCGCCCTCGACTTTCGCTACCCAATAATCCTCAGGAACTAGTTTTGTCCGGACTCCTCACAGGATCAACTTTAGAACCCTCCCTTGGGGCTCAAGGCAGCACCACCCGGTGGCACTGCTGAGAAGTTCATTTCAAGGGAGCGACTTTTTCCCAGAGCCATCATCAAAACATTTTATACTATACATATAGTATCTTTCAAATCATACACCTAGTATGATCCCATACAAGGCTCCTTTTACACAAAATCAATTATCCCAAAATCGATAATTCTTAGGCTTTTCAAATTTCAATATTGATTTTACCCAAAAATCAAAAGCCTTTCCAAATCCAATGGTTCCCAAAACCTTTCCCAAATTCCTCATAAGATCCTTTATATATATAAATATGTATAATTTTTTTAAAACTTTAGATCATTTCAATCTTGTATGAAACTCTTTTTATACTTCAAACACTTTCAACAAAATCCTTCCCTTCTGTCAATAGATTCAACAAGGGGAGTTTTATCTTATATATAACAAAGATATATAACTTGTTTATTTAAAATCAAATATTCCAATTTGATTAATCTTTTCAATATCAATTTCATTCAAATCCGTACGATGTACACATATCATCCGTACGCTATACCAATCTGATCGCTCACTCGATCACACAATTTCACTTCCGAACTAGTATCGTCCACTCGACTACCTAGTGCGGACTCAGATCTGGTTTCATGATCAGAAACCGTCATTCTCCTTGCATAGCCATAACTATGATAGAGAACATCCAGAACCAATCAACAATCCATATCCAGGTTCGCCGTCGAAAATCGATTGAAAAATCCCAACTCGGATCGATATATCTATCTCGAAATTCTGTGCTCGAATCTGGATCAAATCACTATGCGAATAGAATAATATATGTACATCCCACGTATTTATTTTCATTGATTATCAGCCAAACCAATTCCCTTTCTATTCACATTTCCTTTAATTCCCTTTCACTTATTTACATTTGCCTTAATTCTCGTTGAATTATCACTTCATTCCTTATCTCAGTTGGGTATTAAATCAATAACAGTTTGAACTCCGACCAGTTTATATTTAGAAAATAGCTTGAAAATTTTAAAAATAGACAAGTAGTTGAAAAATAATTATTAGTTTGTAAATTAGCTATAAAATAGTTATCTAATTCGGAAAATAGTTGAATAGTTTCAGGAATTTTAAATAATTGCAAAGTAGTTGTAAAATAGAAATTAGTTTGTGAAGTAGTTGAAAAATAGTAATTAGTTTAGAAAACAGTTGAAAAAAATGATTAGATAGCTCCAAAATAATTGTAAAACAAGTATAAAATAATCTGGCTTTAAGAAAGAAAGGTTGTATATTTAATAGCTTAGAAAAATAAATTTATATCAAAACAATTTATATTGAAAATAGTCAAGAGTCAAACTGTTCACTTCACCAACAATTCAATGTAAATTTACACTTCCATTTAAATTGATCCAATTCCAATTTGAATAACTCCAATTTCCATTGAAATTTATTTAATCCCAATTCAAGTTGAATCAACCCTGGTTTCTTTCCAAATTAAATCAAATTCCATTTGATTTTAATCTTGTTCACATTAATTATAATTTCAAATTGTTCCAATCAATTTGAATTATTATCAATTGAACCCATTTCAATATAATCCAATTCAATTTCCCATTTAAATTTTTAAACTTATACATTTTCAATCACCAATCCAGTTAATTCAAACCAAATTCAATTTTGAACTAATTTAATTTCAATCTTGAATTTAAACTATCTCTAATTATATAAATTCGAGTTAAATTCTCAAAGGTTGGTTTAACTCTTTAAACCAAATTAACTTTTATTCAAAGTTTTTTTTATAACAATAGGATGATATTATCCAACTTATTTTAAAACGTCAATCCATTTCCAATTTCCAGATCTCAAACCCATTTTGAGATCACACAAACTACCAATTCAAGTTGTTCATTCAAACTTATTTAACTTCTCCCAAGTTAAATTCAATTTACTTAATCCAATCAACCACATTCAATCCTTAAACTTCACAATTATAATCTTCCCACTTAAAAACTTATCACTTTGGGTATCACATCCCATTCCAAATTTCAAACTCAACATTTAGAGTTTATACAAACAATTTTTGATTTATGTATATTCCTTATTCATACATATTATTTCCTTTACACACGAGGTCATCTTTAAATTTAAGACCACTTTTGGTTTTTAATTCAAATCAAATTTTCAAACAACCCATTGCTTGCAACAAGTCCTAGTTATTCAAATAATACTTATTTATCATTTTTCATTACTTTGAAACAAAATTTTCAAATTCTAAGACCAGATTTAGAATTTCATTTTCAATCAATTAAATTTTAATTGGGTTGTATTTCTATTTCTACTTAATTTAATTTCAATTCAAGACTTCAATTTGGTTGTATTATATTACTTCTGAATTCAATTCCATTAATTTGACATCCAATCACCTTAATATTTATTAGAAGGAGATATTGCTTTATATATCAAAATATATTTTTATATAAAATCATTTAAAGCCTTAATATAAGAAAATAACTAGCACGCGCTCATATATATATATATATATATATATATATATATATATACACACACACACACACACTCAACCCATTCTAGAGTACCAAAGACTCTATTTAATGAGTAACTCCCACCAGAGCCAAGGTTCTCGCTTAACCTTTCAGCTCTGATACCAAATGTAACGACCCAAAATTTTCATCCCAAAAATTCCAGATAGTTATGAAAAAGAAGAAAGAGATATAAGAATAAGAAGAACAGAACCCTCAACATCTCACATTCGCAGCGGATAAAATATAATAAGAAATAACAACAGTTTACAAAAGAATATTATATTTGTCGATTACATTTTAATACATCAGAGTTTCACATTTTTTACAGACACTGGAATATACACATTTACTATGTCATAGATATACAATAGTATAATATAGCGGAAGCACTCCATACGTTCTTGCCATCCAGCTCGTCTCCTGAGCTCCAGAACGTCATAACCTGAAAATTTGTAATACTCGGTCTGACCCGAGCATTACACCAAAGTAACACCCGGGTAAGGCTGGAAACCAGCATGAGTAAACCCATTTAACATGGGATACAGAGCATATAACTTACCGGGGTAACTCATTTCAAGCATCCAATTCCATTCAATCATCCTTAAGCAAATTTGATCACTTCCAAATTAATCAATTGATTCTAATTGAATTTCTAACATCAGTCACTTAGATTTCTTACTTGTCAATTGATTAATTTCAACCATTTAATTTAATCATCCCTTCAATATCCATCTTAATTAATCAACCTGAATTAATTATCCTTTAATTTCATTCAAGCAACTATCTTTCATTAATTCCACAATATTAATTATACTTAACCAAAATCAATACGTAATCTTAATTACCTTATGAATTAATTAACTATGTTAATTACATTAATCCTTAATTACTTATATTAATTAACTTCTCTTAAGTCACTTGTTTCTGATTAATTCATCTTAATCAATCTATCTTTAATTACATCGTTGATTATATATATAAATTAATGATTTTTTTAATTATATCTCAATCTATCCTAATCCAAATTAATTACATTAAATAATTAATCATTAATTAACCCATAAATATTAATTATTCTTGATTTATTTCAATCGATCATTAACTATCTTTTATTCAATTCATTAAATAAATAAATTATTCCTTAATAATTAGCCTCTTGATTAATTCCACAACGTAATTATATTTTATTAATTACATTAAGTAGTTATTTGTCAACCAATCCAATGATTATTTTAAATTAATCAAACTTAATTAAGTAGTCCAAACCCTTTAGGACTAAATTAATTACCCCACTAATTAAATGAATAACAAATCCTTACGCCCTTATCAACATTAAGGTGGAAACATTTCCTTATTTATAACTTAAGTCTACAACAATTTAAACCCAATACTTCGAGTCAAACCACAATTAACTCGAGAACCAACCAAAACCAAAGTCACATCATCATCAATGCACATCCAATCAATTTAATCATTCAACTGATTATTTAAATTTAACTATTAAATTCAAATAAAAATCCAACAGAGTGAGATTTACTCACCTTTGCTGTTAATTGCACTCCCTTCCAATCTTGACTTTGGTTACATCATAATTTTGACCTTGTAAAAACATTTACAGTTTATTATCATTTGAACTAATCAATTACCACATTATAAATTTAATTAACCAATAATGTAATTCAAACTATTTCCCTATTAAATAAATTATTATTTTTAGTGACTAAGATAATTGAATAAGTAAATTTAATACATAATCTCCATTATTTTAAAATCAAAATAGTAAATGAAATAGGTATACATGTATTTTAAACTATATAGTGAAGAGCAAGCTATATACGTTTTAAAAAAAATCTACTTTTTATAAACACTACAGTGCTTAATTTTTTTTTCAACTTTATCTATATACAATAAATTTTATAAACAATTCAAAATAATAATTTCTTTACTGTAAAAAGAACTTTACATCCTTTATTAAAAATCTAATCTTTATTTTAAATTTTTTTATTTACGCAAATATTAAATTTGAACAAAATAAAATCTGAAAATATACCTCATTGTCTTTTCCCCAAAACCCTGCCGCCGACCACAAGCTTCCCAAAAGAAACTCCTGTGATTAAAAATTGCGAACGTGGTCGAGCTTCAAGCCATAACCAGATTCAACCAAGTGCCTTCATCCCAAACGCGAGCGTCAACTCGAGCACTTCACAACGATTCCAAAGCAAGGCCCTCCCCCCAGGACCTCAACCTCGATCAGCACGCACGAGCTTCCACGCTCGCCGCCATCAATCTTCTTCCCAGACCCTAAATCGCGAAACATCCCTAACCTGCCCTCTGCGTAAATCGCCGCCACGACCATTGTGACGAACCGAACTCGATGTCCGAAAACAACATCAAATTCGTATCGCGGGAGCTTGCAACACCCATTAGATGATAAATAACACAGCAGAAAAAAATAAGATGATATCACTGATGCAACATGAATACAATATCCGATACATCAATATGATACAATGATAATCATCAACATCAGAGAATATACAACACAGAATACAGCGGAACATGATACAATATGAAATAAGTCTTCACAGAATCCTAAAACTGCAGCACCAAACCAAACTCCAAAGTTAAAGCTCCAAAACTCCTAGCTCGATCCATTATCCAGATTGCTCCAAGATAAACAAGTGTAGTCCATATCCAAAAGACTGAACTAGCTCCATATAAACTACTGAACCTAACTATCTGGAAAAAAAACCAAACTCTAGACTGCCCGTGTGGAAAATTGTGGGCACCCAGAGTTTAGGAAAGGAACAATAAACTCCAGGTCAGTCATGGGACTGGTATGAGCAAACGAAAACGGTTTGTCTTTTAAAAATAATCAAAGATTTAAATTTCAAAATCGCAATGCTTTTGGAAAATGAAACTACCATAAGGCCTCCCGCCACACACACAATGCAAACGCAGAATCGGAGGAGATTTCTCCTTATGATAGTCAAACATGCTTGATACGCAGAAAAAATTTATTTGATATTATTATTATAAGTGCAAAGTGCAGAAAAGCATTTCGAAAGTAGAATATAAATCTTAGCCAGCATAGACATTTCGAACTATGCCTACTATAGCTACCATCCAAACAGTGGGGCGCCACCATAAGTGAATGGCAGGTAATACAACTAAAACCGTACAAGGCTCGTATTGGATGAATGGATTTTCCAACAAATGGTCAGGCTAAGGAACTTCCTATTGCCACATGGGAACGCCTCTGGCGGGACGCCCCGAGAACCTAACCGGATCTCTGCCAAACAAGGCCGGCTACCCCCCTTTCCGGGGAATATACAGAACCTCAGATATGCCACCCCCGGTCCTTTGGGACCTTTATACGAGAGCTCTCTAACCAAAAACATCACACAGTAATAAATAAAGTGTGTCCACATGAGTAAGTATCTGGGCTCCATACCATGATACTACCCTTTTCCAGAAGGAATGGTCATACCCTAGGGGAGCTACCCCTGAAACCTTGCCGCACAATTCCTGTTTCGACCATTACCGGGTTGTGAGGCTCGACGAAGTCTCGTCCACAAAGCTACGCTTTTCACAAAGCCATGCTTTGATCAACCATGATCAGCAGCACTCAGCATGCCACATTACCAAGTTGGGAATATATCGCTGATAACCTTCAACTACATAACCTCTGAGCTCGTACGTCTCAGAGAAGGGTGTTAAGCTAAGAGAATAAATTCTCCGCCACCAACAGAAATGTATTTGAAAGAAATCTGCTTTATATCTCAAAATGTAATGTCAGACATACAATCCATACAAGTCTGTTCCGGGTTCGAACAGAACCGAAGGCACTTCCAAAGAAGCCCTTGCAAATCCGGGTATTCACAATCCCGATCGGACTTCCCATCACTTAGGAAATCTCCATACCGGCGCGACTCAGTGCAGAGACAATCAATAGGTCATCCTATCGTTCTCGCAAATACCCGGTCTTCACCACCGGTCTTCAAATGATATCCATAACGACGTATCACATAATCGGAATGGGTTATACGACACAAAGGTCCTCTCCCGGCTAACCCGAATAGTGAGCGCAACATTTAAAAACATATGGATATGGGATTTCAATTAAGTCACAACTTAATGATTCAAACTTCCTTTCAAATGGTTTAAACCAATTACCATTTCAAATCTTTTAAACAAAAAGATTTATTTCACACAGTTCACTCAGTTTCACAAAGATCCATTTACGGATTTCACAACAATTTCCGTTTCAATTGAATTAATTCATTAATCTTTAAATCAAAGATTTATCTCATAGCTTTCAAAACTTTTTTTCCAAAGGTTCGTCCATAACTTGGAAAACCATTTTTCAATTCAAACTTGAAATCCCTTTAATATAAATCGGACGTTCATTACTCATATAAAAGCTTTTTATCACTTAGAATCAATAGTTTTATTTAGGAAAAACCTCGATTCCATTTATACAAGTCACAATCTTTGGTTTAATTCAAATTTCCAAATCAACGCTTATAAACGGTTTAAACCCATATAACTTGTAAAGTCCTTTTTAAATTATAAGTATTGAATATAAAATTCAATTCCAGATATTTAAATTTCAATTTAAATCCGATTATTAGATTTTCAAATCTTTATTAAGTTATTCAAAAAATAACTTTTATTCTTAAACCAGCTTTTCAAAAGCTTTTCATATTAGACTTAATTTATTTCCAAAACTATTTGAATTTAAAAATTCAAATTCAAATTCAAATTCAACCTATTTAAAAATCTGTGACTTAACCGATTTTCCACGTGCAATCCATATTTGTGTGTGTATGAGTGTGGTCCAGGGGCTTTACACACAATAGTGCACAATATCAATCATCACAGATATATCAATATCGATAAGCGATATAATCAATAACGCTTATCTTTATTTACAGATTCATTGATAAAGTAAATTTATCAATCACAAAGATTAATCATTATAATTCGATGTGGGTTTCGGATAACCAACTGGAATCCGACTCCCTGTCGCATCGAAATTTAAATGCCGTTTTACAGCAAAGTTGTTTAAATAGTTTAAACAGTTTAAATCCAATACCTTGAATTCACATAAAAGTTATCACAGATAAATCATACACAGTCATCACAGATATATCCAGAGTATATCACCGAGTATCACAGAATATCACCAAATAGATATCAAAGTGAATCAAACAAGAATCATCAATTCATATCAATATAGTTTGATTTATTTAACTTAATCATTTAAGAATACCATTTTATCCCGCTTGATTAATTACTAATTAATCAATTTATTAAATTATTTAATTTATTACTTAATTACTCTTTTGATTAATTAATTCGAAATTGTTAATTAATAATCTTAATTATTACTTTATAGAACTCAATTATCCATTAATTACCAATTAATTTCTTAGTTAATCATTAATTTCCAATTTTAACCATCTAATTAGTTAACTATTATTAATTAATTAACTTTAAGTAGTTAATTTAAGTTCTTAAGTTTTAAACTGATTTAAACACGAGATCAATTTCAAACTACAAATTTATTTAACCCTTAAGTTATTTATTAAATTACCAGTATATAAGTTAATTTTACATTGTTAATCACTTACACTTTAAATTCATTTAATCACTTTATATTTGTAAACCCCATCAGTGGTTTTAACTCAAATCTTAGCTTCAAATTTGTCAATATTAAAACTTTAACAAAATAACTTAAAGGCTATAAGCTGATTCAGTCACAAAGAAGTTGGAACCCGAAGTAGACATCGTGCAATGATCGAGTCAACCCCGTGCCTACCCAGATTTTCCTCGCGTCAATCTCCTGCCTTCCTTTTCTTCTTCCTCTGCTCTTTTTTTTTTTTTAGTTTAAGTTCTAAACTACTGAAACCACAAATTCACACTCGCACTCAAACCGACCCAGGGACAACTCGAAGCTAACTTCAAAATGTCTCGAGTCAAACACGCGATGGCCTAGAACTATTATCGGCCGGCACGATGCCACCGTGCGCGTGCACAAGGCGGCGACGCCACTCTGGCGAACTCCAACTGCTGCGGCAAGTCACAAACTCTCCACAAACTCGAAATCCAAACCCAATTCGCTCACAAAAAGCTCGAATCGAAATATAGCCTTCTTGCTCGAAAAACTGAAACTCACCTCGATCGACATTGCCACCTCGCCACTGCTACACAGGCCACCGGAGACCCTGAAACTCCACCCACACCTCGGCAACACACTACGCAACCACCCACCAAAGCCCCGTGACACTCGATCACGTATAGGAGTCGCATACACCTCATTTCTGACATGTCCAGAAACTCGATTTTAAGCCCTAATATAATCTCATTCATTAAATTTGTGCAATGAAAAAAATTTCTGATAATTTTCTCGAAACCCATGATGTTCATACTTGCTTTAAACCAAACTTCAATGTTTTAAATTAATTCGATTGTTAGAAAATGAGAAAAATGCAAATTTTGTTCAAAAATGAACTGCTCTTCGTATACCCAACCAAAAATCCTCGTTTTTGTTTTAAAAATCATACTTTGGTATGTAGATTCAAGATATGTGATCAAATCATTAAATTAAGATATTCGAGTTTATCATAAAAATTTTTTCTTCTGTAAAAATGGAGTTTACAGGTTCAATTGTTTCATTTGCAAGCTAAAAATAATTTCCTGAACAATGGTTTAAGCTTAAACAACTGTTTTTTGTTCAAAAAAATCCTAAGTTAAGGATGTTTGCATGAAATTTTATAAAACTTTTCTTGTTTAAGATTACTCTGTAACCAGAATTAAACAGAGAGATCAGTACCATCACAGTACCACATATGTATACATTCAAAACAAGTTACAACACATTTTCTTTCTATCTCCTTATCATTACTAATCAAAACTATCAAGATAGAAACCTAAAGAAGGTTTGCTCACAGTTTTGAGAAAATGAAGAACAGAGAACTTATTGCTTTGAAAACTACAGAGTTGATCTTTCTTGAGTCCTGTTTGTTTTCCTTTGAGTTGAATGTTGTTTTGATTTTGAAATAGATAAAGATGTTTACATTTTTCTCTCTGGTTTTGCTTCTAAGTTTTTCTATGTTTTACTTAAATATTTCTTACTGAACAACAGGGACTAGATGTATACATATAAAGGGAAGTAGTGTTTCACAGGGGAAGGTACTTTCTAGTGTAAGTTTATCTTTGGTCAGATTTTTCTTTTGTTACATTGACTAAGATATTATTTTTTCAATTTGTTATTTCGGCTGAAGTGATATATTTTGTGTTGAGGAGATAGGATATTAAATGTAATTGTCTTTAAATATGTTTACATACTTATGATCTTACTGACATTAATTAGTTTGTACAAAGATATTTTGTTTGTTTGTTTTACTAGTGTCTTCTTTAACAAGCTTTCTTTTCTTTTATACTTGCTTGCCTAATTCAAGCAAGTTTGTATGTATTTACTTTTCTTTCTTCTACCTGCAAGTGTGCATATTTAGACTTTCTTTGCCTTTATGCTTCATACAACTATTTGTTGTTATTTTATAGTTTGATTTTATTTTTTATATTTTACATGTACTTAACTTTCCATTTGTATGTTTCTATTTTGACTACGACCTGTGCTATTGTAAATATGTATGTAGTTAGTTTGTATTGTACACAAATGTTTTGTTGTTTCTTGTTTGTTTATTTAAGAATTTTTTATATTTATTGTTATTATTTTATCACATAGATTTTTATTTTGTAGTTTGATTTAGTTTAATGTTGCATTTATAACCATATAAAAATTTCCTTTGTAATTCCTTTGTTATTATCCTATAGTTTTATTATTAACAGAGATGCTTAAATTTGATTTCTATTTATGGTTTAACTATCAGGTATTAAATTTATACATATATTTTATTTTACACTTTCACTTATATTCAATATTGATAAGTAATGTTTTTATTCTTATAAACATGTTATTTATAATTCAATTCAACTGAAAACATTTATTTTGAGCTTCAAACCCAAATTTTTAAAATACATTAGTATATACATCTTATTAAATTTGAAAATTTCAAATAAATCCATAATTTAATCCAAAAATTCGATTAAATTATAAATTTAAATTTGTCATTAAACTGGGATCGTTACAGATTCCCCTCCTTAAGAAATTTCGTCCCCGAAATTTGCCAAGGAGATAACAAAGATAGACGAAAGATAGAGAAATATCTTTCCAAATCAAACTGAATATCAATTCTGCATTTGGCTTACCAAATCAGAATATTAACAATAGATGTGAGAACAACTCAATCAATTACAAAAAAAAAAAAAAATTGGGTTATCTGATCAACGAAGTGTACAGTGGTATGGGTTAGTTCGAAGGGTTAACTAACCATTCGTAGATTATATCGAAATCCAATGGAATAGATAGAAATAGATTCGACCATGATCTTAGATTCAAGATTTAACTTATTTACGATTTACTGAAAAACTAAGGATAGTTTCCATGTCGAACAAAATTCGAACAATTTAATTGTAAACGAGAAGGTTACCTTATAAAATTTATTTCCTTAATTAGCTTTTGAGGTTGAAGAATCGTCTCTGATTGCATATTTTTTTCTAGAGTTGCTTATAAGCTGGACAGTTGTTGATCCTGTGTCCCGGCTTGCGGCATTTATAGCATCCCGTAGATTCCTGATCTGGCCTCATAAATGGTTCTCTCAATCCTGGCTTCCAATCATTCTTGCATTTATCTGAGTAGTGACCTTTCTCCAAGCAATTGAGACAAGTAACGTCCTTCTTTCTTTTCTTCTGTATACTCTTCTTTCCTTTATTTTTCTTCGATTTCTTACCACCAAACTTCCTTTTTCTCCAATTCAATTTACTTGTACTTCCATTCTTCTCCGGATCTTCTTGTTTTTTCAGAGTATCATATCTATAGCCCATATCAATTAATTCAGAAAAAGATTCCTTGACATGAGTAGTCATCCGTTCCTGAAACTCCTTGTTCATCCCTCGAATAAACTTTTCATTCTTCTTTAACGGGTTATTCACCAATTCTGAACCAAATCGAGATAATTCAATAAATTTGTTTAAGTATTCCTCAAAGGATAAACTTTCTTGCTTCAAATCCACAAACTCCTGGTACACTCGGGAGATACCAGCAGACGACATATATCGCTGTTCGAACACTTCCTTGAAACGACTCCAAGTAAATTCATCTGCCGACTCATCCAATGTAACTGTTTCCCACCAAATTAAAGCATCTTCCTGTAGTTGCCAAGAGGCTATCAATCGCATCTGATCATCTTCTAACTTTATTCCTTTGAAAATCTTTTCACACGATCGAATCCAGGCTTGTGCTTCGATAACCGTTTCTTTGCCAGTGAATGGCTTTCCACCAAGTCTAGAATAATTTTGATGTAAATCAGCCAAATTTGATTGAGATTGAATGGGAATATCTGTCGTTGCAGGGCTTTGACCAGCTGAAGTGGTACTCTCCTGTCTCCTATTTCGTCCTCTTCTTCCACTCATTCTTATTACTGTGAATAGTAAGAAAATCGATTTAGGCATTCGGACGAAATATCTTAGAGAATAACAACAGATAAAGAGAATAGATTAAGAAATTTGGATTGGTTCCACTGGTTGTACTCATTCTAGGGTATACTTCACCCTATCTCTAATGAGTCATCTAATGTGTTACACTCCATAGCTAAAGTTCTTACTCAACCTTCAGCTCTGATACCACTTGTGACGACCCGAACTCGATGTCCGAAAACAACATCAAATTCGTATCGCGGGAGCTTGCAACACCCATTAGATGATAAATAACACAGCGGAAAAAAATAAGATGATATCACTGATGCAACATGAATACAATATTCGATACATCAATATGATACAATGATAATCATCAACATCAGAGAATATACAACATAGAATACAGTGGAACATGATACAATATGAAATAAGTCTTCACAGAATCCTAAAACTGCAGCACCAAACCAAACTCCAAAGTTAAAGCTCCAAAACTCCTAGCTCGATCCATTATCCAGATTGCTCCAAGATAAACAAGTGTAGTCCATATCCAAAAGACTGAACTAGCTCCATATAATCTACTGAACCTGACTATCTGGAAAAAAAACCAAACTCTAGACTGCCCGTGTGGAAAATTGTGGGCACCCAGAGTTTAGGAAAGGAACAATAAACTCCAGGTCAGTCATGGGACTGGTATGAGCAAACGAAAACGGTTTGTGTTTTAAAAATAATCAAAGATTTAAATTTCAAAATCGCAATGCTTTTGGAAAATGAAACTACCATAAGGCCTCCCGCCACACACACAATGCAAACGCAGAATCGGAGGAGATTTCTCCTTATGATAGTCAAACATGCTTGATACGCAGAAAAAATTTCTTTGATATTATTATTATAAGTTCAAAGTGCAGAAAAGCATTTCGAAAGTAGAATATAAATCTTAGCCAGCATAGACATTTCGAACTATGCCTACTATAGCTACCATCCAAACAGTGGGGCGCCACCATAAGTGAATGGCAGGTAATACAACTAAAACCGTACAAGGCTCGTATTGGATGAATGGATTTTCCAATAAATGGTCAGGCTAAGGAACTTCCTATTGCCACATGGGAACGCCTCTGGCGGGACGCCCCGAGAACCTAACCGGATCTCTGCCAAACAAGGCCGGCTACCCCCCTTTCCGGGGAATATACAGAACCTCAGATATGCCACCCCCGGTCCTTTGGGACCTTTATACGAGAGCTCTCTAACCAAAAACATCACACAGTAATAAATAAAGTGTGTCCACATGAGTAAGTATCTGGGCTCCATACCATGATACTACCCTTTTCCAGAAGGAATGGTCATACCCTAGGGGAGCTACCCCTGAAACCTTGCCGCACAATTCCTGTTTCGACCATTACCGGGTTGTGAGGCTCGACGAAGTCTCGTCCACAAAGCTACGCTTTTCACAAAGCCATGCTTTGATCAACCATGATCAGCAGCACTCAGCATGCCACATTACCAAGTTGGGAATATATCGCTGATAACCTTCAACTACATAACCTCTGAGCTCGTACGTCTCAGAGAAGGGTGTTAAGCTAAGAGAATAAATTCTCCGCCACCAACAGAAATGTATTTGAAAGAAATCTGCTTTATATCTCAAAATGTAATGTCAGACATACAATCCATACAAGTCTGTTCTGGGTTCGAACAGAACCGAAGGCACTTCCAAAGAAGCCCTTGCAAATCCGGGTATTCACAATCCCGATCGGACTTCCCATCACTTAGGAAATCTCCATACCGGCGCGACTCAGTGCAGAGACAATCAATAGGTCATCCTATCGTTCTCGCAAATACCCGGTCTTCACCACCGGTCTTCAAATGATATCCATAACGACGTATCACATATTCGGAATGGGTTATACGACACAAAGGTCCTCTCCCGGCTAAACCGAATAGTGAGCGCAACATTTAAAAACATATGGATATGGGATTTCAATTAAGTCACAACTTAATGATTCAAACTTCCTTTCAAATGGTTTAAACCAATTACCATTTCAAATCTTTTAAACAAAAAGATTTATTTCACACAGTTCACTCAGTTTCACAAAGATCCATTTACGGATTTCACAACAATTTCCGTTTCAATTGAATTAATTCATTAATCTTTAAATCAAAGATTTATCTCATAGCTTTCAAAACTTTTTTTCCAAAGGTTCGTCCATAACTTGGAAAACCATTTTTCAATTCAAACTTGAAATCCCTTTAATATAAATCGGGCGTTCATTACTCATATGAAAGCTTTTTATCACTTAGAATCAATAGTTTTATTTAGGAAAAACCTCGATTCCATTTATACAAGTCACAATCTTTGGTTTAATTCAAATTTCCAAATCAACGCTTATAAACGGTTTAAACCCATATAACTTGTAAAGTCCTTTTTAAATTATAAGTATTGAATATAAAATTCAATTCCAGATATTTAAATTTCAATTTAAATCCGATTATTAGATTTTCAAATCTTTATTAAGTTATTCAAAAAATAACTTTTATTCTTAAACCAGCTTTTCAAAAGCTTTTCATATTAGACTTAATTTATTTCCAAAACTATTTGAATTTAAAAATTCAAATTCAAATTCAAATTCAACCTATTTAAAAATCTGTGACTTAACCGATTTTCCACGTGCAATCCATATTTGTGTGTGTATGAGTGTGGTCCAGGGGCTTTACACACAATAGTGCACAATATCAATCATCACAGATATATCAATATCGATAAGCGATATAATCAATAACGCTTATCTTTATTTACAGATTCATTGATAAAGTAAATTTATCAATCACAAAGATTAATCATTATAATTCGATGTGGGTTTCGGATAACCAACTGGAATCCGACTCCCTGTCGCATCGAAATTTAAATGTCGTTTTACAGCAAAGTTGTTTAAATAGTTTAAACAGTTTAAATCCAATACCTTGAATTCACATAAAAGTTATCACAGATAAATCATACACAGTCATCACAGATATATCCAGAGTATATCACCGAGTATCACAGAATATCACCAAATAGATATCAAAGTGAATCAAACAAGAATCATCAATTCATATCAATATAGTTTGATTTATTTAACTTAATCATTTAAGAATACCATTTTATCCCGCTTGATTAATTACTAATTAATCAATTTATTAAATTATTTAATTTATTACTTAATTACTCTTTTGATTAATTAATCCGAAATTGTTAATTAATAATCTTAATTATTACTTTATAGAACTCAATTATCCATTAATTACCAATTAATTTCTTATTTAATCATTAATTTCCAATTTTAACCATCTAATTAGTTAACTATTATTAATTAATTAACTTTAAGTAGTTAATTTAAGTTCTTAAGTTTTAAACTGATTTAAACACGAGATCAATTTCAAACTACAAATTTATTTAACCCTTAAGTTATTTATTAAATTACCAGTATATAAGTTAATTTTACATTGTTAATCACTTACACTTTAAATTCATTTAATCACTTTATATTTGTAAACCCCATCAGTGGTTTTAACTCAAATCTTAGCTTCAAATTTGTCAATATTAAAACTTTAACAAAATAACTTAAAGGCTATAAGCTGATTCAGTCACAAAGAAGTTGGAACCCGAAGTAGACATCGTGCAATGATCGAGTCAACCCCGTGCCTACCCAGATATTCCTCGCGTCAATCTCCTGCCTTCCTTTTCTTCTTCCTCTGCTCTTTTTTTTTTTTTTTAGTTTAAGTTCTAAACTACTGAAACCACAAATTCACACTCGCACTCAAACCGACCCAGGGACAACTCGAAGCTAACTTCAAAATGTCTCGAGTCAAACACGCGATGGCCTAGAACTATTATCGGCCGGCACGACGCCACCGTGCATGTGCACAAGGCGGCGACGCCACTCTGGCGAACTCCAACTGCTGCGGCAAGTCACAAACTCTCCACAAACTCGAAATCCAAACCCAATTCGCTCACAAAAAGCTCGAATCGAAATATAGCCTTCTTGCTCGAAAAACTGAAACTCACCTCGATCGACATTGCCACCTCGCCACTGCTACACAGGCCACCGGAGACCCTGAAACTCCACCCACACCTCGGCAACACACTACGCAACCACCCACCAAAGCCCCGTGACACTCGATCACGTATAGGAGTCGCATACACCTCATTTCTGACATGTCCAGAAACTCGATTTTAAGCCCTAATATAATCTCATTCATTAAATTTGTGCAATGAAAAAAATTTCTGATAATTTTCTCGAAACCCATGATGTTCATACTTGCTTTAAACCAAATTTCAATGTTTTAAATTAATTCGATTGTTAGAAAATGAGAAAAATGCAAATTTTGTTCAAAAATGAACTGCTCTTCGTATACCCAACCAAAAATCCTCGTTTTTGTTTTAAAAATCATACTTTGGTATGTAGATTCAAGATATGTGATCAAATCATTAAATTAAGATATTCGAGTTTATCATAAAAATTTTTTCTTCTGTAAAAATGGAGTTTACAGGTTCAATTGTTTCATTTGCAAGCTAAAAATAATTTCCTGAACAATGGTTTAAGCTTAAACAACTGTTTTTTGTTCAAAAAAATCCTAAGTTAAGGATGTTTGCATGAAATTTTATAAAACTTTTCTTGTTTAAGATTACTCTGTAACCAGAATTAAACAGAGAGATCAGTACCATCACAGTACCACATATGTATACATTCAAAACAAGTTACAACACATTTTCTTTCTATCTCCTTATCATTACTAATCAAAACTATCAAGATAGAAACCTAAAGAAGGTTTGCTCACAGTTTTGAGAAAATGAAGAACAGAGAACTTATTGCTTTGAAAACTACAGAGTTGATCTTTCTTGAGTCCTGTTTGTTTTCCTTTGAGTTGAATGTTGTTTTGATTTTGAAATAGATAAAGATGTTTACATTTTTCTCTCTGGTTTTGCTTCTAAGTTTTTCTATGTTTTGCTTAAATATTTCTTACTGAACAACAGGGACTAGATGTATACATATAAAGGGAAGTAGTGTTTCACAGGGGAAGGTACTTTCTAGTGTAAGTTTATCTTTGGTCAGATTTTTCTTTTGTTACATTGACTAAGATATTTTTTTTCAATTTGTTATTTCGGCTGAAGTGATATATTTTGTGTTGAGGAGATAGGATATTAAATGTAATTGTCTTTAAATATGTTTACATACTTATGATCTTACTGACATTAATTAGTTTGTACAAAGATATTTTGTTTGTTTGTTTTACTAGTGTCTTCTTTAACAAGCTTTCTTTTCTTTTATACTTGCTTGCCTAATTCAAGCAAGTTTGTATGTATTTACTTTTCTTTCTTCTACCTGCAAGTGTGCATATTTAGACTTTCTTTGCCTTTATGCTTCATACAACTATTTGTTGTTATTTTATAGTTTGATTTTATTTTTTATATTTTACATGTACTTAACTTTCCATTTGTATGTTTCTATTTTGACTACGACCTGTGCTATTGTAAATATGTATGTAGTTAGTTTGTATTGTACACAAATGTTTTGTTGTTTCTTGTTTGTTTATTTAAGAATTTTTTATATTTATTGTTATTATTTTATCACATAGATTTTTATTTTGTAGTTTGATTTAGTTTAATGTTGCATTTATAACCATATAAAAATTTCCTTTGTAATTCCTTTGTTATTATCCTATAGTTTTATTATTAACAGAGATGCTTAAATTTGATTTCTATTTATGGTTTAACTATCAGGTATTAAATTTATACATATATTTTATTTTACACTTTCACTTATATTCAATATTGATAAGTAATGTTTTTATTCTTATAAACATGTTATTTATAATTCAATTCAACTGAAAACATTTATTTTGAGCTTCAAACCCAAATTTTTAAAATACATTAGTATATACATCTTATTAAATTCGAAAATTTCAAATAAATCCATAATTTAATCCAAAAATTCGATTAAATTATAAATTTAAATTTGTCATTAAACTGGGATCGTTACAACCATCTCCTGACAAATCCTTTGCTATCGCGAAGCTCGACTAACCCTAGACCACTTCGACCCCTCCTTCGCGTTCGAACGCGATCCCTTTTTTTTTGTTGAATGAGATTTCGTTCGTTCTTTTTTTCCGTGAATTTCTTTTTCTGAAATAAGGAGAGAGAAAGGCGCGATTTAAAAGAAGATACAGGCGTATTTGAGAAGGCAAAGCCTTGATTTAACAGATTAAATTATTATTTAATTATAAATATCTGCCTTTATCCAGCTCAAAACTTCGAACCACCATCGCGGCATGCCGCTAAGCGATTATAAGGTTTTATCCACGTTTCGAACACAATGGAACGTGTTTCGGAACCTAATTTGATCGTATGTGGAAGTTAGCCTTATAAATCAATTTAAAATATTAAATTATCGATTTTAATTTCGACGCGTTTCTCACCCGTACGAGCAAACGGTACATCCAAACGCTATGAAAATTGAGATCCGATAATAACTAACTATTACGGATCCAATGGAACTTGTTTCGATGAATTCCGAGACTATGCCTCGGCAGGCTATTTTTAAATGTCAATTTAAACGATATATTATTAAAATTGAACAAATTACCTTTAAATTAAATTTCAATTATTCTATTATCTTCAGTATCATCGTTATAAATTTTATAAGCCTTCAAATTATTTTAAACAGGCTTAGAGGTTTCAGATTCAACAATTTACCCAATTTCAATTATTAAATTCAATATTTAAACTATATAATTCAATGATTTAATTATCAAGTAAATATTGATATCTTTAATTCAAGTTAAAATTAACTTTTAAATATTTAAAATCGATTAAATATTCCAATTTAAATTGTTAGAAATTCCGTGTCGTCACAGTTCTCATTGTCTTTGAAAGGTGTTGCTCTGACTCAATCGAAAGGTCATCATGCATGTGAAATGATCTAGTGGAAAGGTGGCCATTGAAGGTGGAAGGATGCTTTCGACTCCTTTGTCTCCTGCGAAAGGTAAGTACCCACTGGATCTTAGATGTAGAGACCCTTTGACACCTTTGAAAGGTTCCAGAATTTCCAGACTTCGTTGATAGCAACCCTTCGACTCTTTTGAAAGGTTTAGCCGGAGCTCTTCTCTTTTGTTATTTTCTTAAAGAGGTCTCGACCTAGTCGAAAGGTGAATATTTAGAGTAACATTTGCCCTTCCCCTTTGAAGGGATGCACTTGACTTTCCAAGTCAACTTTGTCGAAACCTAGAAAATTTCCGCTTCTTGGTCTTCCCGCGTGGATCTAGCTGGTCTATTTAAATTTGATCCAACGGTTGATAATTCTGGGCGACTTTTCTTATAAAGTACGCTTCCCTTCTTGTTCCTCTTTTACTTTTCTGAAATCGAAATTTCAAGCACGAGTAAAAGAATTCAACAAATTCTCATTTTTATTTGCTTTCAGAAATCAAAGTAATCATCAAATCTAATTCGTAAGTTCAGATTCTGCCCTGTTTTGCTAGTTTTCCTTTTAGTTCATGTATTAATCGAGTTTTACTTTTTCAGATTTCAAAATCGAAATTCAATTTTTAAATGCCTAACTTCCGACCTTTTGAAAGTAGATTTGGTTTGGTTTGCCGAGAAACCTTTTTTCCCCTTAATTTGGTTTTATGAGTTAATGGAGTTTGTTTTTCATTTATAATTTTGAAATTGACAGTGGATGATATTGAAATCCATCCTGTGATCGGGTTTGGATTGTCAATCCAAAATTTACAATTTTACTTCTTCATTAGTAAATCTGGACTTCTGGTTTGATGGAAATTTTTATACTTTTGAAATCGTCAAAGATCGATTTCTGTTAAACTTCATTTTCTTAACAAGTTCAATTTATTTATTTTAAAAAATTTGGAATCCTGGATTTGCAATCGGGTGTGGGGAAGGTGGTCGAACCTGTTTTCTTCACTTAGAAATTTCAAACGTATGGATGAAAAATTGGTGCCACAAAATGACCTTTCTTCCCTCCAAAAGGAATTGAGGCAGAAACATTGGTTTTGCTTCCTTAACCCTTTTCGATGGGGTCAAAAGGTGTTGTAGTGCCAATTTGATCAACCTTGTCAAAAGGGTATGTTGTTAAGTAGAAAGTAGCTACCCTTTCGATTGCAAAACGTTTTTACTCAGTAGAAACCCTTTTGTTTTGATTGCAGTCCATTTTCCTTAGTTGATTTTAGGAACCATCATAAGTCCCCTTCATCCCCTTCGACGCCTCTTTAATTTACTGAGTTGAAACCCTCTAGTGCTTTTTTTGTCCAGCTTTTTCGAAACGATCTAAGTGCATATGAGTTTAACTTAGAACCTTTAGACTCAATGAGTACGTAAGGTTTCGACACCATTTGTATTTCTCTTAGGACGCCTTGGTTATTGGTTTCGAATATGTTAGGTCTTGTTGCTTAATTTATGGAATGTTTGCAGCGTATATTGTAGTCCAAGTTTTGAGTTGATCTTAACTATCTCTCTTTAGCAATTTGGTTCCTATAGAGCTTCTGACACTGTTGAAAAGGGCCAATTAAACAAATATTTTGACTTGTCCTTTCAATCTTGTCGATAGCTCAAGGAATGCTTTTATTTAGGCTTTTGACAATGTCGAGATGTACTTGCAAAGCGTTGATGTCTTATTCCTTTCAACTCCATCGAAAGCTCAATGTATTTGACTTTTAACTTAAACATTTTTCTCAAATTTGAAGTTTCATACTTGGTTTTTTTTAAGTCATTTAAATTGATTTTTTGGCTAATTCTTAAAAGAATACTATGTCCATATCAAACTTGAAGATTTTAATTAAAACATTTCACCTGGCAGAGTCATGAGTTGCCCCAAGAAAATTGAAGCTACTTCAAAGCGCCCTTTGATATCCACTCTAGATGAAGTGGATGCTATTCTCAACGACTTTGGAATCACCGGAGTAGAAGCCATTCCGCCTACATAAAATGACACAATCAGCAGCCCTCCTAAAGGGTTCTTTGCTTACACTACTATACACATATGGCACAGAGGGTGTCTTCCATTCTCGGACTTTCTATCTTGGTTCTTGTCTTATCTTCGAATCGCCCCGATTCAGCTATCTAGGAGCATGTACACCTATCTTCTATCTTTAAAGTTGATGGAACTTGAATCTGGCATCCCTTCTTTGAATACGAAAGTGTTGAACCACCTAACTCGATTAGTCAAACTTAGCGCTCTTAATCACCAGCTCTTTAGAGCTAATCCCTGAAGAAGCTAATATCGGATAGGGTCAACAAATTTAAAGACTGGAAAACCCCGTTTTTCTTTGTCCGATGTTTCCCAAGTATTAGTGGGACCTTTTCTTCCCCCCGTGATTTCAAATTTCCATTATCTTTATTTCATTTTATTACTTCCTGTGTCTAATCTTTATCTTATACCAATTTCTCCTGCCAAAGAACTAAATGAAGCAGACAAGAGAATAGTGGAATCCCTTATCACAACTTCTGTTAAAATCGAAAATAGACTAAAGTTACTAATACCCTCGAACTTGAGGAAGCATTCCCTTCTTCTTCCTGGCCAAAGGTTTTTGAGATTACCCCATTTGGTCAACGTACTTAAAAAGGAAAGCGCTTCCTTGCCTTGGGAATTGCTAAACACTTTTCTCCCATGTCACCTGTAACGACCCGCCTTTTTGGACAGTTTAAACCGACGATCAAATACACATGTCGATTCCAAACCATTCAAAAGGGCCGATAGTTATTGGGGTAAATAAGAAAAGAAAAGAAAAGAAATAAAGGAAATGAAACAACACAGAATCTCGCAGCGGAACGATAAAATATAATAGTCAAATAAATAGTTCATGAAGCTGTCTACTATACTTTGACAATTATTTATACAACATTTATCAGAGTTTATACATATACAACAGAACGATTAAATAATGCAGCAGATAACATGATGCAAGGGTAATAATAGTAATAGTATACCAAATCTTCGTCTTCGTCCTCCAGAATAGATCTTCAAAAATCTGAAAACTCAGGACTGACCCGAGCGTAATGAAAAGACAAAACACTCGAGTCAGGACTAAAATATCCTTATGAAAGTTAAATCAATCGTAAATAAATATTAGTGCAACGGCGTCGGAGATGTTTACGGGATTTGACATCTCCTATCCAGTGTCAACGTGCGTGCAATAACTTAAGAGATATTACGGGATTTTCCATCTCTCAAGGATCCGTTAAACTATCTACTATGTAGTAATATACGCTAAGTAGATAATGCCTATCAGTAATATAAAGTATCAAAATAGCGTTAAGGCGTTACCATAATCCCCCTTAACACATTTTATATTCCCAAAAGCATAATACAAGACCGTAGTTTCCCCAAAACCGGAAGTCACCAGAGGGCAATCCATATACTCAAGGTACAAATCAAAACGTAGTGGTCGCGAATAGGATAATCAGTATGACAAGGTAACCAACTGTAACGGCCCGCCTTTTTGGACAGTTTAAACCGACGATCGAATACACATGTCGATTCCAAACCATTCAAAAGGGCAGATAGTTATTGGGGTAAATAAGAAAAGAAAAGAAAAGAAAAAAAAGGAAATGAAACAACACAGAATCTCGCAGCGGAACGATAAAATATAATAGTCAAATAAACAGTTCATGAAGCTGTCTACTATACTTTGACAATTATTTATACAACATTTATCAGAGTTATACATATACAACAGAATAATTGAATAATGCAGCAGATAGCATGATGCAAGGGTAATAATAGTAATAGTATACCAAATCTTCGTCTTCGTCCTCCAGAATAGATCTTCAAAAATCTGAAAAAACTCAGGACTGACCCGAGCGTAATGAAAAGACAAAACACTCGAGTCAGGACTAAATACCCTTATGAAAGTTAAATCAATCGTAGATAAATATGAGTGCAACGGCGTCGGAGATGTTTACGGGGTTTGACATCTCCTATCCAGTGTCAACGTGCGTGCAATAACTTAAGAGATGTTACGGGATTTTCCATCTCTCAAGGATCCGTTAAACTATCTACTATGAAGTAATATACGCTAAGTAGATAATGCCTATCAGTAATATAAAGTATCAAAATAGCGTTAAGGCGTTACCATAATCCCCCTTAACACATTTTATATTCCCAAAAGCATATACAAGACCGTAGTTTCCCCAAAACCGGAAGTCACCAGAGGGCAATCCATATACTCAAGGTACAAATCAAAACGTAGTGGTCGCGAATAGGATAATCAGTATGACAAGGTACATGAGGCGATACCAACTAGGATACTAGTAGTTGCGTGATCCGGACTGATGTTGGGCATAGCCAGCAGCTACCCCAACACCGTGAAACAACACTCCGAAATCAAGGGGTGCACCCAAATCGCATCACAAATGTAATAGATATGGTATCGAAGAAGTGTGTCCGCTAGAGGTGGCGAACCTCAATGGCCCGGCGCGGCTCCTGTTTTAGTCATGTCAGGGGTCATCCAATATCGTTCTCTTTCTTCAGTCAGCGCGTTCACCAAACCATTCACTTCATTCTGGATCAACACTCCGTGTATAATAGTTATTAAAGTGGTGTTCGGTATCGACAGAGAGTATGTCCATATCCGATCCCGGTCTCTTAATAACTACGTATTATTACACCGTTGGCTCTTTTACATTTCAAGTCGATTCATAATTGATATCAAAATATCATGTTCGTTTCAAAAATCAAATCTATTTCAAATATCATCGTATTTATTCAAATGTAAGATTCCATTTCAAATCATTTTTCGCCTCAATATCTCATTTCGATTTCAAGATCATTTCGAATTTCAATTTAGGTTGCAACTTCATTTAACTCAATTCATATTTAAATTCAAGAATTAAATATAAATATTTCACCTTATTGACCAGCTTAGGATTTTAGAAAAATAGTTTAAGTAGTTTAAAAGTAGTTTTAAATAATTAAAATAGTTAAAATACTTTAAAATCTTAAAACGGATTTGAAATAGATAAATTTAGTTTAAAATAATTTAAATTGGGTTAAGTAGATTAAAAATAGATTAAAATAGTTTAAGTATTCAAAATGGTTTGTATAACCGAGTAATTTGGAAAACAAAATAAAACAGCTTCAAAATCAATCCATTTCAATTATAACTCCCCAATCCAAATCAATTCCAATTTCCATTCTACTGATTCAATTTCGATTTCAATTCAATCAACGTCAATTTTTACTTCGAATTAATTCAAGTTTCCATTCACCCTTAATTTATTCCATTTCAATTTATATCGATTTGGGGCTTGATTACTCAAAATATCAATTTACAACACTAAACAAAAATTTGGTATAACTAAGAATCAATTGGGAAAGGAGTTGAGTTTAATTAAATTATATAATGTTTAAAATGAACTTGAGTAGGAAAATTCTATGATATGATGTTTAAGAAAAGACAATGTTAAAGAATATGCTATGTAAAGAAATGAATATACGAACTGAATAATGGATTGTGAGTAATTAAGTGGAAAAAAAAACATATAGAAGTCAATAAAAGTTATTTAGTATAGATAAATTGGATAGAAATCCATTGGAAGGTAATACGTGAGATTGTACGTATATTATTTATTCGCATAACGATTTGATCCAAATTCGAGCACAAAATTTCAAGATGATTTATATCAATCCAAGTAAGGATTTTTCACTCGATTTTCGATGGCGAACCCTAAGATATGGATTTTTAATTTGATTCTGGAATTCTCTATCATAGTATATGGCTATGCAAGGAGAGTAATAGTTTCAAATCAAGGAACCAAATCTGAGTCCGCACTAGAGAGTCGTGTGAACGATACTAGTTTGGAAGTGAAATTGTGTGATCGAATAAGCGATTAGATTTATATTACTTACGGATGATATATGTATGGCTTACGGACTTAATTAAAGTTAATAGTTATGTGCTAAATATTTGCTTTGTATCTCTGTTGCTTCCCAAATTATCTCGCTAACTTTTAATCTGCTAGGGTTCTTTACAGCTGCTTCTCAAGTTATAGTGCCTGTTAGTGGTGCTGCCCCACTTTCGTCAATTTCTAGAGTGCCTTCAATTATCGAATACTTTGCCAAAACCAAGAAAACTTTCAAAAGAAAGTTGATGGAATCGTCTGAAACAGAGCCACCAAAGAAAGGTGCTAAAGTTATACACGTAGAGGAGGAGAAATGTTCATCGCTTGACAAAGCTCCAAAAAACCCAGTTGTTGAAGCTTCCAAAGACAAACCAGTGCAAACCCTAATTGCATTTGATCCAATCTCTCGCATCTCTGTCTCGAGTTCGCCGACCGCTCTCGCACAAATGCAACTAGTTCTAAGTATGCCTCCTATTCCAAAGCACATTCCTTCTCAACCACCATCTTCTTCTCCTTTTACTATAAACTTTGAAGAGATAACTGAGTTTATCCTTCACTCAGAGTCCTTCACTTCAATTCTCTCGCCTTCTTCCGTTCCAGATTTAGCAAGGCACTATCACTATCTAACTGAGCAATAACTCATGTTTCTCTCTTCAATTTATCTTATCATCATTGGATTCTTTCTAAATCACTAATTTGTGTTACATTTCTCTTTTTAGATTTCTAAGAGTTGGCTAGCTTTAAATGAACATGCATCGAAGTCTTCTGCTGAATCCTCCAAATTTCAGGAGGAAATTTCTGACCTTAAAAATCAAGTGTCCTCTCTTTCCACCACTAAAGATGAAGCTTCCTCAAAGCTGGAATGATTAAAAGCTTCTTTTGCCCAAGCTAAAATTGATCTCGTGGCAAAAAGACAAGCTTGTCAACTTTTTGCTAATGAGAAATTCGCCATGGAACTTACATTAAAAGACTCTGAAAATGAAAAAGCTCGTTTAGATCCAAAGAATATCCCTCCAAGGAAAAGTTCAAGAAGATTAGGGCTTCATTGAAACTCGTTGTTAATACCATTACTGACGTTAAGCAGCGAGTCTCTCAATTTGTTGGCGCTACTCTTAGGCAAATATTGCTAAAATCTTATAAAGAAGCCCTAACGCTTGCCTATGCCAACAACTTTAAGAAATGTCCTGATTTCGGTTTCCCCTCACTTGATTATGTTCTGGTTGATAGAGTAATGGGCAAGATTAATCAAATGAAGCAAGGGATCGAACCTTCAGATGAGGAGGAAATCAATGCCTCTGAAATCCTTTCTTTTGATTTCCCTTCCTTTGAAATCGAGTTAGACTCTGAATATGAGGGTGATAAGGATGATACCATCGGGGAGGAAAACGAGCATGATGGCGTTGACAATAATGATGATAATGATGAAGACGACGACGATGACCTTGATGGTGGTCAAGTCCTAAGCGGAGATAGCGGA
This sequence comes from Allium cepa, assembly GCA_030765085.1. Classification (NCBI taxonomy): domain Eukaryota; kingdom Viridiplantae; phylum Streptophyta; class Magnoliopsida; order Asparagales; family Amaryllidaceae; genus Allium; species Allium cepa. The sequence goes on along the minus strand of CM060940.1, from coordinate 416,447,730 downwards.
GCTAGCCACCTTTGATAAGGATGTGGATGATAACACCAAAGCTTCAAAAAAGAGCCCACTTCTCCTGTAGCTACTTCGCTTGAATCTATTGGGCCTTCTGTCCCTCAAAAGGATAAGCCTGCTCCTTTTAACATTGAAGAGCTTAAAGGGAAAGAGCAGGCTTCCCAAACCTCAATTCCAATATCATAGGTATGGGATTCTCTATTTAAATTTCTTTCACTTCAAAGGTTATAATAGTGTAATTCATTCTTTTTAGACAAGGAAGTAGTCCATCCTCCACTATAAAACACAACTTGAGAGAAAACAAGCTGAAATTAACAAGTTATTTAGGGAGTTAGAAAAACAGATAAGGAAGCATAATGTACTCTCTGATAAGTATCATAGGCTTGACAGAAGTACCTAAGTTCTGGCATCTTTTAAACATCAAAAGGCTGCATCATTAATAAAGAGAGCGTGCCTTCAATATGACGCCCTTTTAAAGGAAAATCGAGAGTTACTTACCTTATTTTGAATGCTGATCAAAGAGAGAAATATTTTAGTCAACTTTTTATATAAATCCTATTGTAGACATTCAATAGTTGATTTTTCGTACATAGGTGAATTTAATGGGGTTCTTCTTAGACGTTTTCACAAGAGATATTTAGATGAATTTGGATCTGACCCACATCTTGGGGCTTGTTGGAACTTACCACGAGTTAGATCGATTCCTCAAGAAATCTCTCTTGAAAAGCTTAAATATTATAAAGATAGATTGGTACCTGAATTATTTTCTAAATTTGTATTCTATGAACCAGACGAATAGTTGTAACATGTAACTTTGTGTCGATTTATAAATATTTGTTTTAGTTATGCATTTTATGCTTAGCTCCATTTTATTGCATTATTATAGAATGATTTTTCATCCAGCAAACTTATCTCTAGGGATTATTTAAGTTAATACGTCAAATTGAGACGATTTTATCTTGAAAAGGCATCAATATTAAAATCTTCTAAATTAGCAAAATACTGCTTTCTCAGAGATTTGCAAAAACTTTACTTTGAGTACCCTCGACTTCGGTTTGATTTTTTTGGTGATGAGGAAGAGGCCGTGATAGTCCTCTAGTTGGGAAGTGGGACTATAGTAAATGTCCCCCAGTGTTAACCCTGGGGAGAAATTTCCCTTTGATTCTACAGTTAATCTTTCCGCCAATTCATTAAGCAAAATTAAAGATGTAGTTTCTAAGCTTTAGATGTCAATCAATTGTCTGTTGTATATTTTGATTTCATTGTTGTTTGAATTGTAATACTTTGTTGCAATAAAGAAAATTTTCATTCTGATTTTGACTCTATTTTATTTATTTTGCTTAAATTGAGCTACAACTATCCACGGTTTCTCTACCCTTTAGTTTATCATCAATTATTGATGTTCTTAGAGAGAAATTGTTGAAAACAAGTAGAGGGATTATGCTTAGCTACAATATCTTATTAGAACGTTTCAGTGGCAATATTGAAGCTTTGAAATGGCAAAAAGGGTATTTTCTTCAGAAAATCATTGTCAGCAATCAAAAGGATCACATTGCCTATCTTGAGGCTGAAGTTAAACATAAGGATGAATTTATTTCCATACTTAAGCGATAGTTGAAGACAAATCCCTCAATTGAATTTGATCACAAAATGTTAGAGCTTATTCAACAAATAAGTGACTTAGAATTGAAACTGAAGGATAGTTAGGCATAGTATGCTTCATTGGAATTTATCATGGGGATAAGACTTCAAGCATTGATCTATTGATCCTTTATGCTACTCCTTCGGCTACTAAAGCTACAAAGTCAATACATCTCGTGATCCAAAAATCACTTACTATGCTCAATCCTTCCCCGGGCTTAGATGAGAATGTAGTGAGGAATTGGTGCCGAAAAGTTAAATTTGAAATAGCCAAGTATTTTGACGGACAACAGAAGGTGAAATATTCTCAAATTATTAATGAGTATGCTACTAAGAATCAAAAGCTCGGACACAATTACTACTTCCTTCAGAAGAGCACTGCAGAGCTAGAAAGGGATAATAATACCCTTAGGGCTGCAAACAGAGCTTTTAACCGTGCTCTGAGGACTAATGTTGAAGCGATTGATGACAAAGACAGAGTAAGGAGGAAAGAAAAGAAGCTCAAAAAAGTTCTCTGCACTATGATTCGTCATGTGGTGGATCCTTCAGTTGTTGAGACTCTTGACAAGGCTGCTAAAGACTTATAATTTATTTGTATGTTTGATATTGATAAACTCGTCTTGTACATATGTGAATAACTTCATAATTTTGTAAATTACCTCATGACTTATCCAAATCATATTAATTTTTAAATATCACCTGATTTGTAGTCCTTTTCTATAATGTCACTTCTGAAATGCTTTAGTATATCTCATTCATTACTTTCGTATTTGTTGAATCTTTCATTTCTCTTTGCCGTGCTTATTTCCCTGAAAAGTATGAAGTAAACAATATTTCTAATTGTTAGTCTGAAATTGACATACCAGGCCACATATAATATTTTCTTGAACAAACAAACCATCTTGTTAATTGGATGAAAATTAGTTTATAATAAACATCTAAATCCCATCTTTTAGTCGTGATGAGAGATAATCAAGAATTTAATTACGATCTTTGGCTAAATATCTAAAAAAAATTGATAAGTAATCCTGCCTTATCAAAAGGGTATAAATATTGGATAATAATTCTTCAAAGGATAGTTAATAAGGGATCGAATCCAGAAATCTTTACTTGAATATTTGTAATAGAATCCCGTAGTCCCATTCTTGGGCCTTAGTGAAATTTGAAAAATTAGAAATCCAAGACCCAGATTTGGGTATCAATGGAAACTTATAATAATGATTCACTTGAGAGTATTTCTGACCCATATTCGGGAATTTGTGATAGATAAATAGAAATCCATTATCGAAATCTCATGCCCAAATTAGGGCTCAAATAAGAAATTGTCTTGATACTCAGATTCAGGTATATTAAGATAATCAGTGGTCGATACAGACCCAAAACCCAGACTCAAGTATTAAATAATAAAGTTCTGAAATGAATATCCCAAAACACAGATTCGGGTATTAATTGACGACATTTAGATATGAAAGACCTGAAACCTAGATTTGGGTGTTTATAGATGATGTTTAGAAATGAAAGTCTCAAAACCCATATTCGAGCATTTATAAGTGGAGCCATGTTCTACTTCTTTGATGTGTGAACCCTTCAGGTCTCGTATAGAAGTAATTTGTCTAGTTACCTCTTGAGCTTGAACGTCTTAGTCCATAATTTGAAATTCCTCTTTCCAAGCTTGAACATCTTAATTCATGATCCAACGTGCCTCCTCTTGGGCTTAGGAATCTTAGTCTATTGCTGAACGTGCCTCCTCTTAGGCTTAGACGTCTTAGTCCATTATAGAATGAGTCTCTTCTCAGTCCTGGACATCTTAGTCCATTGTTTGATGGGCCTCTTCTTGGGCCTGGACGTCTTAGTCCATTTTTGTCCGGTGCTCTTGGTTAGCTCATCTTGGAGGCTGGAACCCAGGTCCTACCTGATCTCCCTCCAGGTGGCACCCTGCCTCGGCCCTTTTGTGGCGCGGACAGGGGTATGTTCGATGCTTTATCCAGGCCAACTTATGGTGCAGATAAAGGCTTACTCCGTCCTTCCTCCAGGAAGTGTCTTATCCTGGCCATAGCGTGACACGGATAAGGGCTTGTTTGGTGCTTTTACCTGGCCATCTTATGACGCGGCTAAAGGCTTACTCCGTCCTCCCTCCAGAAGGTGTCTTGACCTGACCAAAGGCACAGCTAAGGGCATGTGAACCTGGCCATCTTATGGCACGGCTAAAGGTTTACCCATCCTTCCTTCAGGAGGTGCTCTGCCCTGGCCATCTCAGGGCGGACAGAGGATTTTATACCAACTTAGGTAGTTTCCAAATACAAGGAGAATTTCACTTCCAGCTATGTAGATTTTCTCTTTGTGGAAAGTAGCTCTCTATTGATTTTGTTCTCAAATTTTCTTTATATATTCTTTGATCTTTCCTTGTCAAAAGAAATTTATGATCATCCCCTACAGGGCTCTGCAATGGTTAGTTTCATGACCATTCATCGTGTGGTAGTGGCAATAGGATCCCTCCAAATTCCTTTCATGTTTTGGCTTCTTCTTTTGTGACTACCAATTGTTAAGTTCATCTATAGTTAGTAAGTAAACATTCTCTATGGATGTGGTTAAGTTGCACTCTTTTGGAAGTCAAGATTTGAAGCTTGATTCTTGCGAATGACCTTTTGACTTTTTATTTCTTGGCCTTATGTTTTCATGTTCTTCGATTGCTTTTCTGTTTACCACCTTTGGAATTCCTTAAGTTGGAAGTGTTCTTATTGTTGTGCCACTTATGTGCGAAGGCATTATAATCATCCATTATCTCTTTCTCAAAGATGGTGCCTTTGGAATGATATTGGATTGTTCTTCTCATTTGATTGAAGATATTGCCACTTCCATTTGTTTTCTTTCCAAATGGATAGATGGGGTGGAGCCAACATGAAAAGGATTTAAAATCTATTCTTCAGGATCATAAGATTCCGTTTTCTTTCTATTTGTAAATCTTAGAGCTTCTAGTCTTACCTTTGCTTTTTGTCTTGGTTGGAATCCTTTGAAAGTCTACTGGGTGGATCATGTAGTGTATATGCAAGTATATGCGACAAAATATATGATGCAACTAAAACAATACTAATCTAGGTAAATACAGAATAAGCACACCAGGATTTTATACTAGTTCGGACCTCCCGTCCTATGTACAGTCCCAAAGCTCTCCTTCGAAATTCGACTATCAAACACCCTCGCTTCGTTCGAAGGAATAGGCTTGGTTGTAATAAAATGTTCCTGTCAAATATGTGTTCTATGACACAGATATTGACTAATAAGTATAAATGCTTCCACTATATAGCTAGAGAGTATTGTCTATGAAGAACTGATATATAGAAGAGTGAAATATAGGTATGGATTGCTAGAGATCAAGAATATATAATATAGTATGTAAGTAGAGAGCGTAAGTAAGGTAAAATTTCTTCTTGATTCTTGATGATATATATAGTTGTAGAGAGGTTCCATGAGTAATTGCATCCATTAACAAGTGCTCTATAGTTGCTTCTATTGATGATGAAGAGTTGCAGCAAAGAGAAGCAGAGATATCTACTCGAATGTGGCAGTTGAAGTTTGAATTTAAATTTCGAGTTCAAAATCAGACGTCTGGTATTTGTATCAGACGTCTGAAACTATATTTTTTTATAGTAGATTTTCAGACGTCTGGGTGCAACTACCAAATGTCTGGTTTCATTTGTTTGTTGTTCCAGAGGACTTTTTCAGACGTCTGGCTTGTGCACCTAGACGTCTGAAATCTATGCATGTCTGTTTTGTGCATCTTTTCTGTTGCTTCTTTGATCCTATCGACTTGTAGTCTCCTATAACGTTCTTTGAGCCTTGTTCTTGTCTTTCTAATTATATTACTCTAGCAAGTGCTTATAAATAGGTATATATATGAATATATATGTATATCGATTTCCATTGTATAGCTATTGTCATCGAAACCGTAGATTTGATTTCCTAACAATCTCCCTCTTTTTGATGATGACAACTATACATTGTACTTATATATAATTTTATAAATCTCCCCTTGAATATGTGCTTTCCATAATTTATTATGATCTTTATTATTTTTCCCCCTTTGGCATTATGAAAAAGGATTTATAACCTTTTAACTGTATAAATTATTAAATATTGACCAATCATTGTAAGACAGAAATATACACAAAAATAATACACCAAAAGAGGAATTTCATTAATCGCATTAAATGAGTACATTCATAGATTTTTATCATTTATACATAAGATGGAGTCCTAAAAATCTAAGAGTCTTTGGGGAAGCTTTCTCTTGATCGTCCCCTTTATCTTCATTTTTGGAAGAGCTAGGTTGCTTTGTAGGAGGTTTCGGAGTTTGTTATAGAGGTTCGTTCTCCTCAAAAAGTTTGGAATGTTTCAAAGAAGGAGAAGGCATTGGGGTTGGCCAACCTTCTAAAGGTGGTATAGGACCACGAACCTTTTGAAGAACCACTTTTAGAACCGATAATACAGTTGACAGTGACGTTTCAACTATGGCCAGGCGTGTAGCCGTAAACACTAGACCATAGCCAATTATCATTGTTTACAGTGTTCCAAACTGCCATGCTATCCAAATTAGTGTAGAAGATAAATATGGCTAACTGATCAATTTGGTTGTTATTAGGATTAAAAGATATCAAAGTTTCCAAACCAACACTTTCACATATTTCGTCTAAATCGTATATTGGAAACTTGAGTAGATTATAAAATGGACTTGTATGGAGTTTCTTCATTTGAATGTCCTCATAACTTTTGAGCGAATGAGGTACACGATTCATCCATCGTTCTATTTGATCATCTGAGCAAACCTAGGGGTTTGAGGAAGTTGATTGGTCTTGTTTTCGCTTAGAGATCTTAGGATTTTTTGTTTTAGGATCCATCAAATTTGATCAAGTTTGGAAGAGAAAGTATTTTTGAGAAGTAAGAAATCGAGTTTGCAGTAGAAATAAAATGAAACGATTTGAGAGAAGTAAAAAAAATATAGATGTTATTAGGGCGTATAAGTGTGTCGACTGAATCAGATGTTTGAAAGGTAAATCAGACATCTGATTTAACCTAGTTTGAAGATAGTAAATAGAATCAGACGTCTGGTTGGTTGTGGTAGACGTCTGGATTTGGTCGATTTGTAAAATTTGATAGTCAGAGAGAATTATCAGACGTCTGTTTGTATTAGCAGAAGTCTGAAAGAGATCGAAATGATATTTTTGGAGACCAGATAGTTTTCTTAGACATTTGAAAATAATAATAGACGTCTGAAAATGGTCTGAGTTTTTATCTTATGGAACCAAAGACTTTGTTCAGACGTCTGGTTAAAAGTTCAGACGTCTGAAATCGACTGGTTTCCTTTTTTTATGAAGCAGAGATGATTTTAAGACATGTGGAAGATTATATCAGACATTTGATATATGCACGATGGTAAAAAATTGTGTGATATCAGAGTGTCAGACGTCTGAAATGACCAATTTGTCTAAAAATAGCCTAATTTTGAAGGGTGTTGCTTATTTTTCGACTTTTTATACTTAATAAACATAATATTATTATTTGTGAAACAAAATTACAAAAAATACAATGAGAATAATTAAATTTATTTAGATGACGATGGAGCATTGCGATCTTCATACTTGTCATCCATCTAAGGCTTGAGTGGAGACCATATATTTCCACGTTCGTAGGTTCTCGGGGAACCATGGAATCGCCTTGGTGAAGGATCTAAAGGTGCATGATACGAGGCAGAGGGATCCAAAGAACTGCAAGGAATCGAAAGTGATTCATGTACATCCCTCTTCCGTGAATTACAAAATTTTATTACTACTTGCTCCAAAAAACTTAGTCGTCACGCCATGACTTTTTGCTTAAAATATAATTCTCATTGTAGATCTATTTATTGCTTTTGATAGTGATGTATTTCATCAATTTTCTCCTTGGTGTTAGGAGAAACAAATAGAGATCGTTTGGACTTCTTTTTATCGGGAGTAAATCCCGTGTGATAGGAGGGCCACCTATACGTCAGTTCCTGACTTGGTGTAGGAGTAGGGAGGCAGTAAGGTGTATTCGGTGAGCTATCCGCTGTAGGTGTCGAGAAGGATAGATGAGAATTGTCGAAAAACATGATTATATTTTCTGTTGTAAAAATATAAAATCTATATATTCTTTACTTTTTGTTTCGTAAATATTTATATATAATTTTAAAAGGGGCATTTAACCCGAAGGACAAACTTCACAGTCCAATTAGTTTCTAGGACGCACATTCAAAGAAATTACTTTCAAGGCCAAAATCAGCAGAATAATTACTTTCAAGGAAAAAGTTGGCAGTCCATTTACTTTCAAGGACATAATTTCATAGGTTTTTAGGCCTTAGAAACTAATTATTCTACGTTTTGTCCTTGAAAGTAATTATTTTCATTGTGTGTCCTAGAAACTAATTCCACTTGCTAAAGAGACCCTTGTGGCTAATTTCCACTTTTTAAAAATTATTTATACGTAATTTTAGAAAACAACCACCTAAAAATTTTAAGGTGAAGGAGTTATCAATTTTAATTTGTGGATAAAAAAGCTTTGAGCTACGCATAGAATAAATAAAGATGTGGTATTAGTTTGAAGATCATTAAGAGAGCATATTCCTAAATCGCGTCGTAGTTTAACAAATGTTTGTTCGTTTAGTGGTTTTGTGAAAATATCTGCTATTTGATTCTCGGTATTTACGTATTCTAATATAATAATTTCTTTTTCTACATTGTCATGTAAAAAATGATGTTGTATATCCATATGTTCAGTACGCGTGTGATTTATAGCGTTTTTTGATAGATTTATTGCACTCGTGTTATCGCAATATATTGGTGATTTATTGATAACTTTGTCGAAATCCGTAAGTGTTTGTTGCATGTATATCACTTGTGCACATACTAGAGCTGCTGAAATATATTCAGCTTCGCAAGTAGATAAGGAGACACAATTTTGCTTTTTACTAAACCATGAAACTAATTATTGTCCGATAAAGTAACATGTTCCGCTAGTACTCTTATGAACTATTTTACATCCACCGAAATCCATATCACTATATGAAACTAGTTCAAACGATGATCCCTTAGGGTAAAACAAACTGTAGTCTCTAGTACTAGATAGATATCGCAAGATACGTTTAACAGCTCTTTGGTGAGATTCTTTTGGTTTTGCTTGAAATCGGGCACAAAGACATACACTCATCATAAAGTCGGGTCGACTAGCCGTCAAATAAAGTAAGGAGCCAATCATTCTACGATATAATTTTTCATCGAAATCTTTTCCGTTATCATCTTTTTTCAAGTGAACACTAGTACTCATCGGTGTTGGTTTGCATGAAGTTTTATCCATTTCGAAACGACATAATAGGTCGTCACAATATTTTTCTTGATGAATAAAAATACCATTTTCAAGTTATTTTATTTGTAAACCTAAAGAGAAATTTAATCCTCCCATGTAAGACATTTCAAATTCATTTTCATAATATTTGAAAACTGATTACAAAGATTTTCGTTAGTTGAACCAAATATAATATCGTCTATGTAAATTTGTACAACTAAAACATCGTTATTTTCTAATTTAATAAATAAAGTGGTGTCGATTTTACCTATTTGAAAACCAGATGTAATTAAATGATTTTTAAGACGATCGTACCAGGCACGGGGGGCTTATTTTAGACCATACAAGGCTTTTTGTAATTTAGAAACATGGTCGGGATATTTTTCATGAACAAAACAATGAAGGTTGTTCAACATATACGTTTTCTTTAATAAAACCATTAAAAAAAAGCACTTTTGACATCCATTTGAAATAGTCTAAAATTGTGATGATTTGCAAAAGCAAGAAATGTATGTATGGCCTCGAGTCTCGCTACTGGAGCAAAAGTTTCATTGTAGTCGATACCTTCTTCTTGATTATAACCTTGAGCAACTAAACGTGCTTTATTTCTAACTTTATTTCTGTATTCATCTGCTTTGTTTTTAAATACCCATTTTGTTCCTATTACTGACTGAGTTTTTGGTCTTGGTACTAATTCCCAAACATTATTACGTTCAAATTGATTTAATTCTTCTTGCATAGCTATTATCCAAAAGTTATCGTTTGAAGCTTCTTTATCATTTTTCGGTTCAAAATTTGACACAAATGTTATATAACTTATTTGGTTAAGTTGATTTCTAGTTATCTAGAATTGAGATATCCAATGATATTATCTTTTGGATGATCTTTAAGAATTCTAGGAGATGATACTAAAGTATTATTTTCTACATTTTTCAAATCATTAAAAGAATTTGTTATTGGAATTATTTCTTCATCGCCATTAGTATGATGGTTAAGAAGATTGTCATCAAACGAAAAATGTAAACTGTCTTCAATTATGTTATTTCATTTATTAAAAATTCTATATGCCTTGCTACGATCTGAGTATCCGACAAAGATTCCTTCATCGGCCTTCGGGTCAAATTTTCCTAAATTATCTTTTGTATTTAATATAAAACATTTTTGAAATGACCTGCCATTCTCTCCCTAGAAAGACGCATCATTATTAAGAAAGAAACGAATAGAGAAGAGAAAAGATAGAGAAGAAAGAAGAAACAACATCAGAATCTCAACAGCGGAACGAATAAATTATATTAATCACATAATATATTACATAGTATCATATACATCAGATATACACAGCTTATACAATACATACTAGACAGTTATAAACACCTGTCTAATTATACAACTCCATATACAATGCAGACAAACGACTCAGAGAACACACAGCGGAATACTATATATCTACACGCCGAAGCCTCCTGCTCCATTGCTCCTCCAGAATTCGTCAAACCTAACCTGAATCGCTTGACTACTCGTAAAAATTTGAATACCCAAGAGTTTAAGAAAAACAGAATAAACTCCGGGTCAGACATGGGTCTGGTGTACGTAAACGGTTAAAGTTGTTTAACTTTTATAAACCTTTTGGAAACAAAGGTATCACGTAAGACTTCCCACACATAAACATGGGCAAGTTTTTACCTTATCTAACCAAAACATTTGATAGGAAATCCAGTGATATTATAATAGGGTCTAGGGTTTCCAAATAAATATGAAACAGCCGAAACTGTTACATCTATTAAATCCATCTACTAGCCACAAAAGTGGGTAATACAATCAAATCCGAGGGCGCTTATTGGAGTTTGGATTCCATACAATGGCAGGGCTACTAGGGTACCGCCTGTCACAGTACGGGGTATAGATCACCGTACCGAGGATTACTCCCAATCCCCTGCAACACAAAACCGGAACCATTCCATACTGAACAGTTCCGAATACGATACCCCGCGGTTGTAGCTAGCAACCGCCCACACAGCCTAATAAAAAGGGACTCTAGACGGGGGTTCATCTCATCCTACTTGGGCATGACCCACTTAGCCTTGCTGCACCTCCTCTATTTTAGCCATTCCTGGTTGATGAGGCTTGAGGCTACGATCACCTTTATAGAGCACATCTGTCTTAGAATGCTCATCGTCCACCTGACGATGTTCTGAAAGCATTCAATCCATACAAGTTTGTTCCGGGTTCGAACGAAACCGAAGGCATTATTTCGTTACACTCATTTTGGAATCACCCTCGGAGTTAACGACAATAACCCTTGCACTCTGAATCTTCATCTTCACTTGAGATTTACGACCTATCGTAAATTTGGATCGATGTGGTTTTCGGATATCCAAATCTGGAAATCCGATCCGGGCCTCATCGAAATCCAAAACGTATCTTTTAGGTCCAAGTTGTTTAAGGTTAAACAATTCAATTCAATTTAATACTTGAATTCACACAGCATTAACACAAATAAATATCACACATTTATTACAGATATATCCAATATCACATCGCAGAATATCATAGCATATCATCCAATAGATATCAACCAAATCAGATATTCAACTCAAACAATCATCATAAACCACCATTATTAATCCATATTGTAATTAATTTAATCAACTTAAATCAAATTAATTACTTAAGAATTAATCTCTAACCTTGATTAAATAAAACATTGATTAATTACATCCTTTTAACTAATTAATCATCCATCTATCTTAATTAATCATCCTTGATTAATTATTCATTAATTACATAAAGTAATTACCTTTTAATTAATTTCACAAATTAATTATACTTAACCATTAACAGTAATTAACCTTTAGTTACTTTCATTAATTACATTAATTAATGCTTCTTAATTAATTACTTTCATTAATTAATTATAATTAATTACATCAATCCTTAATTAATTACATTAATTAATTAAACTTTAATTAATTACTCCCATTAATCTTAATCATAAACAATAATTATCATCCTGTAATTACTTGCCTTAATTAGTTACATTAATCCTTTGATTAATTACACTAAATAATTAATCTTTAATTACTTCTTCCAAGTAACTACCCTTCAATTACTTCTCATTAAGTAATTCCCTTTAATTAATTACATCCAGTAATCATACATTAATTACTTCGCTAAGTAATTCCACTATTAAATCTTATTAAGTGATTATACTTAATTAACCATCAAATGATTATCTTTGATTAATTAACAAATTAATTAACTAGAATTAATCACATTCACTTCCTTAATTACAATTGGTAATTCGTCCCTTAATTACCTTTAAAACAATTCAATTACTAATAAACCTTAATTATCAATTAATAAATCTTAATAACAAATTAATTAATCCTTAATTAATCAGTTAATTAATCCTCAATAACAATTAATTAACCTTAAATAATAGTTAATTAATCCTTAATTAATTTTTAATTATAGATTAATAATTTATTAATTATTAATTAATAAAACTTAATTATTAATTAATAAAACTTAATTTAAATTAAGTACCGTTTTAATTACAAGTTAATTAATCCCTAATTACTAATTAATCAACCTTAATTACTTAATTAATTAATTTCTAATCATTAATTAATTATCTTTAATTATTTTAAATGAAGTAATTTAAATCAATTAATTACTCTTAATTAATTCCTTAATTAATTCTTAATCATTATTAATCAAACTAATTAATTAAACTTAATTTTCCTTTATTAACCTAATTAATTTCAAGATAATAAATCTTTAAATTAATCTTAAGATAAACATTTTAACCATTTTATCTTAATAAATTAATTTTATTAAATTAAATCATTAATTAAGATTTAAAACAAAATATCATTTTAATTTGATAAATTAAAGTTATTAAAACTTAAAAATACTTAAACGTTTATCAAACTTAAATTAAGTTTTTAAGATAGATCATTTCCTTATCCATTTCCTTTTTACATTTCAAATTAAGTTTGAAAATAACTTTAGGAATTTAACTTAAAACATCTAAGTTTACAAATCATACAAATAATTTATACAAACAATTCATTTCAAAGAAATGAATTTCCAAAGGAACAGATTTAACTTAATTATGTAAAATTTAGAAACTTACTTTTATTTTAAATTTAAAAGCTGGTTAAACATTTTACTTAACCCATATGTACTTGAATCAAACCAAGTACTTTTTTCTTTTTCCTTCTTTTTAAAACAGTTTGATTTAAATTTTAAAATCTGAAAACTGTTAAAACCTTAACAGTTTACTTAAGTTCATGCATATGACTCGAGGAATTACTCGAGCCAAAACCCTTAACACGCGAGTTCTTTCCCGAGACAAACTCCCATTCCAAAACTTAACCATCTATTGACACACCTTGCCACCGTGCAACCTGCACCACCAACGGTGATCCTTCGACCAACGCCAAAACCTTCCACGCACCCACGGTCGCTCCAGCAACCCATCACAAACGTCAAAACATCACCGCACGCCATGATCCCAAATTGAACCATTCAGTTGAAAACTGGAATTCAAACTACAACCAGAAAAAAACTTCACCCAAACGCCTCTGACCACCAGAGGTTGAGCTACCTCGTCCACGCCTTGCCGAACACCTACGCAACCAATCCCCTCAATCACGACCCACTCAATCAACCATTGATGCAGCAGTATCCACTAATTCAACCCTAAACCAAACTAGGTTAAAAACTTAGTTCTCCTTTTCGCCGCCACCACGGCGAACTACCTCCACTTCTACCATTTTTGCTAAGCACCCTCATCGTCAACCTAGCTCCAGCAGGAACCACGAACTCCCCAGTCACTTAGATCATCAATATATGCTCAAAAACCCAATTTTAGACATCATTAAAATGCTCACCCAATTCATTATTAAAATTTCTGATTTTCTTTTTAAAATTCAAATTTTCTAGAGACAATTCAATCTATAAAATTGATTCATCCAATTACAATATTTAATTTTAACATGATGCTAGAATGGTCACTGCATTCCTTGATTTTCATATGATTTTCAAGCATAAGATACTTGAATCTATTTTTAGTATTTAGATTATAATTAAACTAATCTATTTTGTTTTGAATCTAAGTCCAAACAGTGATTAAATAAAAAGATCTTGAGTTTTAATTGTAACCTAGACTCTGAAATAAGAAAACAGAGAAGAGGAGTACAATCAAACATACACACATGAATTCAATCATCTATATACAGTGGCACTACATATATAAACATATACATGCAAGCAAAATTTCAGCCTACTTTAAACAAGTTCCAATCAACAGATCTAAATCCAGAATTCAAAGTATTTATTTATAGTTGTGAAAGGATTAACAGAGATAACAGTATACATAGCATGCACACTTCATTTTCCAGACACATGCAAACAATATATATATCAAACAGTGATGATTTTAAATCAAGCAACCAGATTTAAGACAAAATATAGTTAAGTTTACTCACCACTTTTGAAAATGCAGAGACTTTTGAAACTGGAATGAAATTTGCATTGCTTTGTTTTTGATTCTAGAAAACTTGAATTTCTTGAAACATTAAGACAGAAATGCTTTGAAGCTGGATTGTGTAACTGGAACAAGATGATGATTTAGGACTTTGAAAACCTGTTTGGTTCCAGGCTTTGAGAAAATGGTTACAGGTTGATGACGTTTCTCTGTTTTGAAGAATTTGTTACATGCTTTAATTCATTTTTGGTTTTAGAAATGAACTCAGTTTCTTTGATTACAAGGTTTAACTTGAAAATGATTACAAGTTTGTATTTGTTTTGAGTAATGAATTCAGATTTGAATGAAAGGGTTTGCTTTGAGGATTTTCTAGGTTTTTTTTTCTGATTTTGGTTTTGAGGAATCTTCCAGGTTTGAAAGTTGTTTGAACTGAGAAATGTATTAAAGGTTTTTGAATTGCATGAAAATTTCTGGTTTTCATTTGTTTTAGAGGAAATGTTTTTACAGGTCTGGCCATAGTTTCTTGGTTTGAAAAATGAAAGTATAAGGAAAAGGAATGAAGGAAGAAAGTGGAAGTGTTTTATATAGATTAAATTTTGGTTTAATTAAAATTTTAAAGAAAATAAAACAAGTAATGACACTTGTCTCATACCATTATTAATTGTCAAACACTTGTCACTTAAGTGGTTTAGATCTTAACACTTGTAATAGTTCATATTTACATTATTTTTATATTATTTGTAAATGATTTGAAAATCTTTTCTTATTAAATTCCTAATAAACAAATACATTTATAAATTAAGAAATGCTTTTCTAATTTTAAATAAATAAAAATTTTGAAAGAAAATAAAATAAAAACCAATTATCTTTTAAATAAAATCATATATAATTTTGTAAACTCATTTTAAATGCTAATTCAAAAGGCCTTTGTATTTATTCCTATTAAACAAATACTTTTCCAAATTTCTATAAATAAATTTCTTTAAAGAGAATAATATAAAACAAATCTTAATTTTAAATAAAAACTTTCTCCATATATTTTAAATCCAAACTGTATTATTATTTTAAGATATAAATATGCCTTTAAATTCCATCTTTAATTTCAAATTCAAAGTCAGTTAAAAAAAATCCAAATTTAAAGTCAATTCAAATAAATATAGATATCAATTTTAAACAAACACATTATTATTTATAAATAATATATTCTATTTAAAATCAATCTATAATCATAATTTAAAACATCACATTACTAATTGTTTGGCTATTTATATTTGAAAATAACAATTTTATCAATTTTAAATAATTTAATTAAGAGGTTATCACATTTTAAATTCCTTGAAATTCTGGGATATCACATTCCTCCTCCCTTAAAAGAATTTCGTCCTCGAGATTTTAAACAAAGATAATCCAAAGTTTTATTTTATTTCAACCAATTCAAACAATTTCATCCAAACAAACAATTAAATCAAACAACTCTAGCTATCTGGACACAGATCCGAATAAGCTTCTTAATACTATTCCGAGTTTCCAGGTATAGACACAGGGATACTCGCTCTACTAAATCCAAACTAGCTATACTACTAAGCTACTGAGCTCCTACTCATTTAGATCTATAATTTGCACAAGATATCATACCACACACAAGACTGATCAACAACTAAATCCTTCAGGACTACTGGTTCTAAAACCAGTGATGGACCAGACATGTACTCCCTCAGAGACACGTGAAATACCTTGAATCCCAGTCTTCCAAACTGGCAATTCAACTCTTCAGACCAAAGCACCGATCCTTACAAAAACTCAGAAGAATCCAATATACCTTGGAGCTAACCTCATAATCTTACCAAATCTTATTGCTCCCTTCCACCGGAGAAAATCTCAATGGAAACAAAGCTCCAACTTCAAATTCCAAATTCCTCCGTCTCTTAACCTCAAAACTCTACTTACGATCCTGGGCTGTTCACAGATCTGTTCAGATCAGCTCAACCTTCGCTACTGCTTCTTGAAACAAACTGGATCAAAAACAATCCAACACAAAGAACCTCTCAAGATCTACCCAAAATCAAAATCACAAACTCTACTCCATAAACATACGTAGATCACTTCATACTTCTCCTATCTGAAAAAGACAGAGCAAGATCACTTGCCAACTTGCCTCAGATCCTGAAAAACTCCAGTAGAAACTCTCTAATCCAAAATACTGCAACTTCTGGTTGCTTCCACTCTAGAATAGCTACCACCTCGCTTCCGTTGCACAACTCTGATCTGGAGCAGATGAGAATACAGTCTAAATAGCACATCCTAAAAATAAGGTTCGACAGAAGTTCCAAGAAATACAGAGCTGCTTCACCAAAACCCCATCCTAGGAGACATCCTTCTACCCAACTGAATTACCGATACTTCATGAACCAAGTCAATACGGAACTCAATGCGGGCAAATCTCTAACTTCCCTGAAGATATCCGAAAAATCTTCGACAACTCCATAACTCCTACATCCTCTGGAGATGCCTTAAACCCAAGCAAAAGATTATCTAAGAAAATCACCCAAACTATCGCAAGTCACTTTTGCGATCAACCCAACCTAAATTCCAAAGATATTATTCTCTCTTCACCAATCAGAACAGCTTATCCTCGACCAACTAATCCATAGAAGAAACGGGTCTTCTCTGCTGCTTCTGACTTCCACCTCTAGAAAACTGCTGAGCGAAAAAGATTCCTATTGGAACACAAAACACTTCCGAGCTGCGCCGTTGACACAGATGCTAAAGACTTCTTATCCAAAGCTCGTGATAAACTCGGACCTCCAACTAAACACATACATCCTGCCGAACTCAGCCTCAACACCGAAGCAGACACACTTCTTAAAACTTACTCCAAAAGAAAACATTTTCGGAGACATCCACAGTCACTGCATCTCATCACGCCGCTACTACTTCCTGAGGTTGCCAAGATATCATCACTTACTTCTGCCTAACCGACAGATCCAAACTTTCAAAAATCCACTAACATGAGCGCGATCAAACTTACACTTCAATGATAGACTCCGAACCTTAACAGGTTTCCTTCAGAGATCGATGAAATCCTTACACAATAGCAAAGCTCACTCGAGACGGTATTAGATCTACAGTCTTGACAAGTATACTTCCAACCTCAAACATTCTAACTCCAACCATTGGTGGTCGTGTTACACACCATTACCCTATCTACCTTTATAACTTATGTTGAAAAACCCGAACAGGTAACCCAGCAGATAGGTGGAAAAAAGATATATATATATATATATATATATATATATATATATTACAAGTACATTCTCTTAAGGAAGATACCACTCCAGAGCTAGGTATTCGCTCAACCTATGCTCTGATACCAAGTGAAACGACCCGCCTTTCTCTCCCTAGAAAGACGCATCATTATTAAGAAAGAAAGGAATAGAGAAGAGAAAAGATAGAGAAGAAAGAAGAAACAACATCAGAATCTCAATAGCGGAACGAATAAATTATATTAATCACATAGTATATTACATAGTATCATATACATCAGAGATACACAGCTTATACAATACATACTAGACAGTGATAAACACTTGTCTAATTATACAACTCAATATACAATGCAGACATACGACTCAAAGAACACACAGCGGAATACTATATATCTACACGCTGAAGCCTCCTGTTCCATTGTTCCTCCAAAATTCGTCAAACCTAACCTGAATCCCTTGGCTACTCGTAAAAATTTGAGTACCTAAGATTTTAATGAAAACATAATAAACTCCTGGTCAGACATGGGTCTGGTGTGAGTAAACGGTTAAAGTTGCTTAACTTTTAAAAAGCTTTTGGAAACAAAGGTATCATGTAAGACTTCCCACACATAAACATGGGTAATTTTTTACCTTACGCTAACCAAAACATTTGATAGGAAATCCAGTGATATTATAATAGGGTCTAGGGTTTTCAAATAAATATGAAATAGCCGAAATTGTTACATCTATTAAATTCCAGCTACTACCCACAAAAGTGGGTAATACAATCAAATTCGAGGGCGCTTATTGGAGTTTAGATTCCATACAATGGCAGGGCTACTGGGGTACCGACCGTCACAGTACGGGGCCTAGATCACCATACCGAGGATTACTTTCAATCCCCTGCAACACAAAGCCGGAACCATTCCTTACTGAACAGTTCCGAATAAGATAACCCCGCGGTTGTAGCTAGCAACCGCCCACACAACTGAATAAAAAGGGACTCTAGACAGGGGTTCATCTCATCCTACTTGGGCATGACCCATTTAGCCTTGCTACACCACCCCTGTTTTAGCCATTCCCGGTTGATGAGGCTTGAGGCTACGATTACCTTTATAAAACACATCTGTCTTAGAATGCTCATCGTCCACCTAACGATGTTCTGAAAGCATTCAATCCATACAAGTTCGTTCCGGGTTCGAACGAAACCGAAGGCATTATTTCGTTACACTCATTTCGGAATCACCATCAGAGTTAACAACAATAACCCTTGCACTCTGAATCTTCATCTTCACTTGAGATTCACGACCTATCATAAATTTGGATCGATGTGGTTTTCAGATATCCAAATCTGGAAATCCGATCCCGGTCTCATCGAAATCCAAAATGTATCTTTTAGGTCCAAGTTGTTTAAGGTTAAACAATTCAATTCAATTCAATACTTGAATTCACACAGCATTAACACAGATAAATATCACACATTTATCACAGATATATCCAATATCACATCGCAGAATATCATAGCATATCATCCAATAGAGCATATCATCCAATAGATATCAACCAAATCAGATATTCAACTCAAACAATCATCCATAAGCCACCATTATTAATACATATTATAATTAATTTAATCAACTTAAATCAAATTAATTACTTAAGAATTAATCTCCAACCTTGATTAAATAAAACATTAATTAATTACATCTTTTAATTAATTAATCATCCATCTATCTTAATTAATCATCTTTGATTAATTATTCATTAATTACATAAAGTAATTACCTTTTAATTAATTTCACAAATTAATTATACTTAACCATTAACAGTAATTAACCTTTAATTACTTTCATTAATTACATTAATTAATGCTTCTTAATTAATTACTTTCATTAATTAATTAATCATAATTAATTACATTAATCCTTAATTAATTACATTAATTAGTTAAACTTTAATTAATTACTCTCATTAATCTTAATCACAAACAATAATTATCATCATGTAATTACTTGCCTTAATTAATTACTCCTTAATTAATTACATTAATCATTTGATTACTTACACTAAGTAATTAATCTTTAATTACTTCTTCCAAGTAATTACCCTTTAATTACTTCCCATTAAGTAATTTTCTTTAATTAATTACATCCAGTAATTATACATTAATTACTTTGCTAAGTAATTCCACTATTATAACTTATTAAGTGATTATACTTAATTAACCATCAAATGATTGTCTTTAATTAATTAACAAATTAATTAACTAGAATTAATCACATTCACTTCCTTAATTACAATTGGTAATTCATCCCTTAATTACCTTTAAAACAATTTAATTATTAATAAACCTTAATTATCAATTAATAAATCTTAATAAAAAAATTATTAATCCTCAATTAATCAGTTAATTAATCCTTAATAACAATTAATTAACCTTAAATAATATCTCATTAATACTTAATTAATTTTTAATTATAGATTAATAATTTCTTAATTATTAATTAATAAAACTTAATTATTAATTAATAAAACTTAATTATAAATTAAGTAACTTTTAATTACAACTTAATTAATCTCTAATTACTAATTAATCAACCTTAATTACTTAATTAATTAATTTCTAATCATTAATTAATTATCTCTAATTATTTTAAATGAATTAATTTAAATCAATTAATTACTCTTAATTAATTCCTTTATTAATTCTTAATCATTATTAATCAAATTAATTAATTAAACTTAATTTTTCTTTATTAACCTAATTAATTTGAAGATAAAAATCTTTAAATTTATCTTAAGATAAAATGTTATTTAATAAATATCTTAATTACCATTAAAACATTTTAACCATTTTCTCTTAATAAATTAATTTTACTTAATTAAATCATTAATTAAGATTTAAAACAAAATATCATTTTAATTTGATAAATTAAAGTTATCAAAACTTAAAAATACTTAAACATTTATCGAACTTAAATTAAGTTTTTAAGATAAATCATTTCCTTATCCATTTCCTTTTCACATTTCAAATTAAGTTTGAAAATAACTTTAAGAATTTAACTTAAAACATCTAAGTTTACAAATCATACAAATAATTTATTCAAATAATTCATTTCAAAGAAATGAATTTCCAAAAGAACAGATTTAACTTAATTATTTAAAATTTAAAAACTTACTTTTATTTTAAATTTAAAAGCTGGTTAAACATTTTACTTAACCCATATGTACTTGAATCAAACCAAGTACTTTTGTCTTTTTCCTTCTTTTTAAAACAGTTTGATTTAAATTTTAAAAGCTGTTTGATTTAAAATCTGAAAACTGTTAAAACCTTAACAGTTTACTTAAGTTCTTGCATACGACCCTAGGAATTACTCGAGCCAAAACCCTTATCACGCGAGTTCTTTCCTGAGACAAACTCCCATTCCAAAACTTAACCATCCACAAACACACCTTGCCACCGTGCAACCTGCACCACCAACGGTGATCCTCCGACCAACGCCAAAACCTTCCACACACCCACGGTCGCTCCAGCAACCCATCACAAACGTCAAAACATCACCACACGCCATGATCCCAAATCGAACCATTCAGTTGAAAACTGGAATTCAAACTACTACCAGAAAAAAACTTCTCCCAAACGCCTCTGACCACCGGAGGTTGAGCAACCTCGTCCACGCCTTGCCGAACACCTACGCAACCAATCCCCTCAATCACAACCCACTCGATCAACCATTGATGCAGTAGTATCCACCAATTCAACCCTCAACCAAACTACGTTAAAAACTTAGTTCTCCCTATCGCCGCCACCACAGTTAACTGCCTCCACTTCTACCATTTTTGCCAAGCACCGTGATCGTCAACCTAGCTCCAGCACTAAAAAACGAACTCCCTAGTCACTTAGATCATCAGTATATGCTCAGAAACCCAATTTCAGACATCATTAAGATGCTCACCCAATTCATTATTAAAATTTCTGATTTTCTTTTTAAAATTCAAATTTTCTAGAGACAATTCAATCTATAAAATTGGTTCATCCAATTACAATATTTAATTTTGACTGATGCTAGAACGGTCACTGCATTCCCTGATTTTCAGATGATTTTCAAACATAAGATACTTGAATCTATTTTTAGTATTTAGATTATAATTAAACTAATCCATTTTGTTTTGAATCTAAGTCCAAACAGTGATTAAATAAAAAGGTCTTGAGTTTTAATTGTAACCTAGACTCTGAAATAAGAAAACAGAGAAGAGGAACACAATTAAACATACACACATTAATTCAATCATCTACATACAGTGGCACTACATATATAAACATATACATGCAAGCAAAATTTCAGCCTACTTTAAACAAGTTTCCAATCAACAGATCTAAATCCAAAATTCAAAGTACTTATTTATAGTTGTGAAAGGATTGACAGAGATAACAGTATACATAGCATGCACACTTCATTTTCCAGACACATGCAAACAATATATACATATATATATATATATATATATATATATATATATATATATATCAAACACCGATGATTTTAAATCAAGCAACCAGATTTAAGACAAAATATAGTTAAGTTTACTCACCACTTTTGAAAATGCAGAGACTTTTGAAACTGGAACGAAATTTGCATTGCTTTGTTTTTTATTCCAGAAAACTTGAATTGCTTGAAACATTAAGACAGAAATGCTTTGAAGCTTGATTGTGTAACTGGAACAAGATGATGATTTAGGACTTTGAAAACCTGTTTGGTTCCAGGCTTTGAGAAAATGGTTACAGGTTGATGGCATTTCTCTGTTTTGTAGAATTTGTTACATTCTTTAATTCATTTCTGGTTTTAGATATGAACTCAGTTTCTTTGATTACAGGGTTTAACTTGAAAATGATTACAAGTTTGTATTTGTTTTTGAGGAACGAATTCAGGTTTGAATGATAAGGTTAGCTTTGAGGATTTTCCGTTTCTTTCTTTTTTTTCTGATTTTGGTTTTGAGGAACTTCCAGGTTTGAAAGTTGTTTGAACTGAGAAATGTATTACCGGTTTTTGAATTGCATGAAAATTTCTGGTTTTCATTTGTTTTAGAGGAAATGTTTTTACAGGTCTGGCCATAGTTTCTTGGTTTGAAAAATGAAAGTATAAGGAAAAGGAATGAAGGAAGAAAGTGGAAGTGTTTTATATAGATTAAATTTTGGTTTAATTAAAATTTTATAGAAAATAAAACAAGTAATGACACTTGTCTCATACCATTGTTAATTGTCAAACACTTGTTACTTAAGTGGTTTAGATCTTAACACTTGTAATAATTCATATTTACATTATTTTTATATTATTTGTAAATGATTTGAAAAGTTTTTCTTATTAAATTCCTAATAAACAAATACATTTATAAATTAAGAAATGCTTTTCTAATTTTAAATAAATAAAATTTTTGAAAGAATATAAAATAAAAACCAATTATCTTTTAAATAAAATCATATATAATTTTGTAAACTCATTTTAAATGCTAATTCAAAAAGCCTTTGTATTTAATCCTATTAAATAAATACTTTTCCAAATTTCTATAAATAAATTTCTTTAAAGAGAATAATATAAAACAAATCTTATTTTTAAATAAAAACTTTCTCCGTATATTTTAAATCCAAACTATATTATTATTTTAAGATATATATATTCCTTTAAATTCCATTTTTAAATTCAAAGTCAGTTTAAAAAAATCCAAATTTAAAGTCAATTCAACTAAATATAGATATCAATTTTAAACAAACACATTATTATTTATAAGTAATTTATTCTATTTAAAATCAATCTATAATCATAATTTAAAACATCACATTACTAATTGTTTGGCTATTTATATTTGAAAATAATAATTTTATCAATTTTAAATAATTTAATTAAGAGATTATCACATTTCAAATTCCTTGAAATTCCGGGATATCACAATTTTGATCCGAAAGTTTTAAAGTAGTATATTTAGGTTTTCTTCCATAGAATATCATACTCGATTCGGTCGTATAGTTAAGAGAATAGTCATAGGTCGTATAGTTATTCGATTCAAAACATAACAAGCTGTGGCAATAGCTTCAGGCCAAAAAAAAATTGGTAGATCACTACTATTTAATAGTGTTCATGCACATTCTTGTAACATACGATTTTTTCATTCTACTACACCATTATGTTGGGGTGTGTGGGGAAAAGTAAAATTATGAATTATACCATTTTTATTACAAAAATTAGAAAAAGATCATTTTCAAAATCTCCACCGTGATCACTTCGAATATTTTTAATTTTCAAATCCATTTGTGTTTTAATTCTTTAAGGAAAAAAAATTAAACATACCAAATGTGTCACTTTTATGTTTTAAAAATAAAGTCCATGTATATCTTGAAAAATCATCAACTATTACGAAAACATATTTGTTGCGATTTATAGATCGCACTTGTGTTGGACCAAATAAATCTAAATGTAATAATTCTAATGGTTGTTTTATAGAAATATTATTTTTAGATTTAAAAGAGCTTTTCTTTAGTTTTCCAATTTGACAATCGTCGCGTACATTTTCTACTTTGTAATTTATTTTAGGTTAACCTCTAACCATCTCATATTTTTCTAATTTATCAATATATTTAAAATTAATATGACAAAATCGTTTAAGCGCAACCACAGATCATCATGTTGGGTGGTTAAACACAAAATTGAATTTCGATTTATATTCATGTTTAAGACATAAACATTTTTGTTTCTAAAAGCCTCAAAAATAAGTTGTTTGTTATTGTCGAAAATGTTACATCTATCTTTTTCGAAATTGATTTGAAAACCTTTATCGCATAATTGACTAATACTAAGTAGGTTGTGTTTTAGATTTTCTACTAACAAAACATTTGCAATAATATGAGAGTTAGAAATACCAGAGCTGATGACTTCTCCAATCCCCATGACGTATCCTTTTGATTTATCTCGAAAAGTTACCATTCCACGATTGATGTATGTTATATTTGATAACATTTTTGAATTTTCGGTCATATGCTTGGAGCATCCGCTATCAAGTATCCATTTCTCCTTTTTTTTCTAATTTTGGGTACCTGCAAAATAAAAGATGATTTAATTGATACCCATATACTTCGTTAGGGTCTTAGATGTTAGGAGGAGTAGGTAGCAATACCCATGAAGGTTTGGTACCTTTATGAACATAATTTTTATTATAGACTATATTTTCTCAAAAATAATTAATATGTATTTGTCTAATCAAATTATTATTTATCTTAGGAATCCAAAATTTTAAATTTGTGGTATTCGTTTTAGACTTAAGTGATCTTTTAGTCTTTTGATAAATACAAATATATTTCTTAGTATTATTCCCTTTTTGTTTAGGAATATTTTTAAATCCTATTCCATTTCTGCTACCTGATGGTTTTGAATTTTTGATAAGATTTTCCAAATCTTTTCTTCCTTCATTAAATTTTGAAACGATATTTGTAATTTTATCTAATTTTTCTTTTAATTCTAAATTTTCAATGTTTCAATATTACTTTTCAAGTTGATATTTTCTTTTAACAAGTCATCCTTTTCTAGTCTAGTTTTATCAAATTCTACAACTATAGTTTCATTTTCAATCAAACTATTTTTAATTTTTTCTTGAGATAATTCTAGTTCCTCCTCTAGAATAATTTTTTTCATCTTTTAACATTCCTACTTCAACTTCTAATCTATTTATTTTGGCTATATGTTCTTTGTTCAATTTTTTAATTTATCTAAATTTATCATCTAATCCCATGCAAATTTCTAATAATTCATCATAACTAAGTTTGGGATATACCTTATCAGTTTGTGCCATAAAGCACACCTTAGCTTGTTCTCCGTCACTATCGCTATCACTGTCTGATGATGATTTAGAATCCGAGTTATCCCATGTTACTTTGAAAGCCTTCTTCTTTTGAATTTTTCAAATTTGTTCTTCTTTTTATCATTGTTGAGATAGGGACAGTCTTTCTTCATATGTCCAAATTGGTCACATTCATAGCATTTGATTGATGTTTGATTTGTTGAGCTTGATTTTCCTCCTTTCTAAAATCTAGTCATTTTTCCAAACTTCTTGAATTTGTAGTTTTTGGCAATAAATACAGTTTCTTCTTCGTCTAAGTCGGAGTCTTCATTCGTTGCTAGGAATGCTATGTTCCTCTTTTCATGCATGCAAATTAGATTCATAGGACAACAAATTTCCTATCAATTCTTTAACTAAGAGTGTTGAGAGATCATTAGCTTCTTCGGTAGCTAATACTTTTCTTTCTTACTTTGGAGTTAAAGAATTAAGTATTCTAGATACTAAATCAAAATTTGTGAATTTGACTTTAAGTGCCATTAAATCATGTTGAATGGTTTGGAATCTAGAGTACATGTCTACTGTAGATTCATTTTGTTTCATTTTAAATGATGAAAATTAATTTTGTAAAACTGAAATCTTAGTTTGTTTAACTTTGTTTGTGCCTTCGTGTGTAACTTGTAAGGTACGCTAAATATCATATGCAGTTTTACATAACATGACACATGAAAATTCATTCTTATCTAGTGAACAAAATAGAACATTCATAGCTTTGGCATTATTAGAAGCTGCGGTTTTTTATACATCATTCCATGTGTTCATAGCAGCGTCAGGTGCTTCATATTTGTTTTGAGTGGCTGACCAAATTTCTAATCCATTAGCTTCCGTAAAAATTCTCATACGTTTTGACCAATATGCATAATTAGAACCATTAAAAAGTGGGGATCGTGCTGTGGATTGACCTTCTTGAGAAATACTTGCCATATTATAGTGATTCAAAAATGTGTTACTGTATTTTGATCTAACCTTGCTCTGATACCAATTAAAAGTCTACAGGTGGATCGTGAAGTGTATATGCAAGTATATGTGATAAAATATATGATGCAACTAGAACAATACTAATCTAGGTAAATATAGAATAAGCACACCAGGATTTTATATTGGTTAGGACCTTCCGTCCTACGTCTAGTCCCGAACCTCCCCTTCTGAATTCGACTATCAAACACCCTCGCTTCGCTCGGAGGAATAGGCTTGGTCACAATAAATTATTCTTGTCAAATATGTATTCTATAACACAGATATTGACTAATAAGTACAAATGCTTCCACTATATATCTAGAGAGTATTGTCTGTGACGAACTGAATGTATGGTAGAGTGAAATACAGGTACAAATTGCTAGAGATCAAGAATATATAATAGAGTATGTAAGTAGAGAGAGTAAGTATGTAAGGTAAGATTTCTTCTTGATTCTTGATGATATATATAGTTGTAGAGAGGTTCCTTGAGTAGTTGCATCCATTAACAAGTGCTCTATAGTTGCTTCTGTTGATGATGAAGAGTTTCAGCGAAGAGAAGCAAAGACGTCTATTCGAATGTGGCAGTTGAAATTAGAATTTAATTTCCAAGTTCGAAATCAAACGTCTGGTATTTGTATCAAACGTATAATATTATATATATTTTTGTATATAGTAGATTTTCAGACATCTTAGTGCAACTACCAGATGTCCGGTTTCGTCTGTTTATTGTTCCAGAGGACTTTTACAGACGTCTAGTTTGTGCACCCAAACGTCTGATCCGTGCATGTCTGTTTTGTGCATCTTTTCTGTTGTTTCTTTGATCCTATCAACTTGTAGTCTCTTGTAACATTCTTTGAGCCTTATTCTTGTCTTTCTAGTGTTGTTGCTCTAGTAAGTGCCTGCTTATAGGAATATATATGCATATTTGATTTCCATTGTATAGTTGTTGTTATCGAAACCGTAGATTTGATTTCCTAACATCCTTAATGATTATTGGGGAGAATCTTTTCTAATAGGGTTCAGATGACCCTTGTTCAGATCTTTTGGTCCTTCTGTCCATGATCAAACAAAAGTAGACGAACTTGAGATATGGTTAAGTGGGGTTAGAGAATAGTAGAGTTGAGGGTTTAACCAAGACGGAGGTTCAGGCCCTCCCTCCAGCACCAAAATGTTAACAAGATTTCTTATCAATGCCCCAAATTTGTGCTAAGGAACGTAGATTACTTTTTTAAGCAAATAGTGTAAGAAGGAAGGAATGTATCCTACTTGAATTTCCTTTCAAATAGACTTTAGTAGACAAAAGAAAACCAGGATGACCTTTCGACTCAGTCGAAAGGGTTGGTTTCAATGCTTAACGACCTTTCGACCCCATCGAGTTAGTGTAGATTACCTTTTAAAAGCTTTCCCTTTTGAAGCAGATAAAATATCCTGGATAAAGTCTCTCTTAATTGGATTCGATCTTGTCGAAAGCTTTGGTTATTAGTTAGCTGGATTCTATCCTTGAATCTGAAATAGAGGTTTCGACTCTAGTTTCGACTTTGTCGAAAGCTATAACCCAGAGGGAGGATACTTGAAGTATGAACATGAAGTGGTTTAAATCTTACTTGGTTTCGACTGGGTCGTTAGTGGCATTTTGATTAAGGCAAAACTTGCAACACAAGAGTGAAACTGATAAGAGCTTTGATAAAACGATAAGTAATCTAAAATACTTGGAACTTCTCATTTATAAGCAAAATATAGCTTTATTGCTTAAAATCCCCAAACTAGATCTGTAATTAGGGTTACAACGCTTTTGATTAAAGAAATGCAGGTTTGGAATGAGAGTAATCGAATCCCCAAAACATGACCCCTTGGGTCTTATTTATAGATGCGGGTCTGCACCTTTCGACCCTGATGCTTCCGACTAGGTCGAAAGGTGACTGTCGAAAGACTTAAGCATGTTGTCGCCTTTGTCGGAAGGTATGGTCGTGCTCCTCTTATATGAGTTGTCTTTTAAGTGCTTCCAACCAAGTCGATAGCCCTTGTTTATTGGTTTCGATGATGTTGGTTACACCTGTGCTCTTGCTTCAATTCTGATGCAGAACCCTCTTCGATCACACCGGTTTCGACCGGTTTGAAAGGCTTACCATAGCTTTGGAAGGGGTGATGCAAAACCCTTTTGCTGATGAGGAACCCTCTTGCTTCTATTTTTGTAATTAGTATTCCTCTGAGCCTATTTGCGAAAGTTTCTACGCCGAGGTTTGTTTGAAAATTAATGCTTTTTTAGAAATTTATATTGGCTTCTTTGAAGGGAAAAAATGTTTGTTTGACAAGATACGTAAGTGTTCACAAAGGCAATGAGAGAAATAGTGATAAATAGCATGAGAGGAGACATTCCAGTTATTACCATTAGGCTTAGTGTCATCGAAAGTACTTTAAACGACCCATTCTCAGGATGTATAGAAGGAAATAGGTAATTATTATTGACATTTATAGCTCTCCTTCTTTAATATTGATTTATAAATGAAACATTCAATTGAAAGTAATAGTGGCTTGTGTTACGATTAATCATCTGTCTCACAAGATAACTGAACCATACATGCAACAACCCGGATTTTGGAGATTACCATTAGTATTAAATTATAATGCAAATAATAATTTAACATTGTGATTATAAAAGAATTGAAGGAATGAAATGTGAGTTAATATTGTTTATTTTATATAAACAATGTTTTGATGAATAAAACTTGGGTTTTTAATTTATATGAGCTAATTTATCTCATAAGATGTTATTTCAACATACTGATGGTTGGAATAAATATAAATGAATAAAATAAGCTTAGAATATTTTATTTGTGAAATTGGGTTGAAAATAAATGATGCTAGTTATTTATTGAGTCGGAAGGAAAATATGAAATTTAGGTAAATTTGAGTTAATAAATTTACCAAGTGATGTAATTCAACATTTAATTGTTGAAATAAATCCAAATTGATGGAAATAAAGTTTTAAAAACTTTATTTTGAGATTTTGGAGTGAAATTAATCATTTAATGTATTTTAATTAAGTTAGTGTGGTAATATTGGTAATTATTGCCAATATTATCCTTTTACTGAATATAAGAGGAAAAATATGAAGAAAAATGCCTTTTATTAAAATAAAAGATGAAATATTGTGTGAAAATATTATTTTGTTGTTTTAAAAGTGTTAGAATGATTTATTACAATTTATTTGACTAAGAGAATAATTTTTGATCAAGTTATATTTTAAAAATAATGTTTTTACACTAAAATGTGTAAATTGTTAAATATTGTTAAAAATGGTGTTTTACTGTTAAAATAAATTTTTATTGTTAAAATAAATTTCATTTTATCACAATAACTATTTTATTTCAAAACAAATTAGTGTATGCATCTTATTTGGCTTGAAAATGAATTGTTATATGCATATAGCGTTAAATTAAGCGGAAATATGTACATAACTTTGTTTTTTCTTCTTAATGTTTTATTTGGGCTTAGAGGGTTTGGATGGGATCCAAGGCCCATTCTCTAGATCTTTCTGGTGAAAAAAGAGAGTTGTACTTAATTTTTATCTCCTTCATCCTAAAACATTCTTACAGTAAAAACATAAAGAGAAAACAATGGCTTCCTCAAACTAAATCAAATTCCCACTCAATTTGCTGCAAATTTCAAAGAGAAATCATCCAAATAAAGAATAAAAAGGTAATATCCATCCAATACAAAAGATTTTTAATAAAAAACTTATAACTTGAGTTATGAATTGTCAGTAATATTTTGTTTCTTCCTGCATGCGTCTTTTCTAGCTTCTACAGGTTACCGAGGATCACTTCTCCACCAAAAGTC
Source organism: Allium cepa (assembly GCA_030765085.1). Classification (NCBI taxonomy): domain Eukaryota; kingdom Viridiplantae; phylum Streptophyta; class Magnoliopsida; order Asparagales; family Amaryllidaceae; genus Allium; species Allium cepa. The sequence goes on along the minus strand of CM060940.1, from coordinate 416,417,313 downwards.
ATCAACTTTCTCCCAAATCGCTACTATTTCTTGCTAAAACTATTCGGTAAGCAAGGAAAGAACTTTCTTACAGCAAGTTAAAGAAAAATATCAAATTTTGTTATCAATTTGTTGCTTGAAATGTTCAATTTATTGAATAGGTTTTCTCTTTTGTTGGCTGAAATTGTGCTATATTCAAAAAATCATATCTTTCTCAATTTACAGCCAATTGCTCAAAATTTTTGATATGTTGTATTAGTTGGACTGTAAAACAATTCTGGAAATTTTCATTTAATTTTGATTTGTTATGGTATAGAAAATTGTTGGTTGAAATCGGCCAAAAATTGATCTTTGTTTGTTGGCCGAAAATGCACCATGTTCAAAAAATTATGTCTTTCCCAAGTTACAGCAAATTGCTCCCAATTTTAGATATGTTGTAGTAATTGGACTTTGAAACAATTATGGAAATTTTCATTGAATTTTGATTTGTTTTGATAAATAAAATCATTGGTTGAATTCGGCCAAAAATTAATCTATGTTTGTAGGACGAAAATGCACCATGTTCAAAAAAATCATATATTTCTCAATTTACAGCCAATTGCTCCCATTTATGGTAGACTGTAGTACTTGGGCTCTGAAACAATTCTGTAAATTTTCATTGAATTTTTATTTGTTTTGATATAGAAAATTATTGGTTGAAATCGGCCAAAAATTGATCTCCTTTTGTTGCCCGAAAATGCACCATGTTCAAAAAATCATATCATCTTCAGTTTATAGCCAATTGCATCCAGTTATTGATACATTGTAGTAGTTGGAATCTGAAATATTTCAGAAAATTTTCATGGAATTTTGAATTGTTTTGATATCGCAAATTGTTGGTTCAACAAAGCCAAATTTTTGTTTTTTTGTGCTTGTTGAAAAGTGCTATGTTCGAAAAATTATAACTCTTTCATTTTGCAGCGAATTGCTTCGAATTTTGGATATGTTATAGTCCTTGTGCCTTAGTATAACACAGCAAAATTTGGCTGAAATCTGGGTTGTTTTGATACCCAAAATTATTGTCCAAAAGATTGCTCTTTTGCTCCTATTTGCGCTTTCATTAACTGTTTCACTACATATTCGATGATTTTAAATATTGTTTGAATAAGTTTAATAATGAATGTTGAAGTCTTTTTATCCGATAATGGATTGGCTCGATTTGGGAATATTTTAGAATTTAAATTTTATTTAAATTCTTTTTCAATCTAAATATCGATAAATGTCGATACTTGAAGAATTCAATGGTTTTAATTGATTTTGGTTTCGAATAAGTTTCTAAAAATTATTTATATATTATGGTTAATTAAATAAATAATTTTACAACATTTTAAAGGGTTTTTAAGTAATTATTTTTTTAAAGTATTTTATAAATAGATAATCTATTTGATAAATGGATTTTCCCTTATATAACTTATTTAAGAATCTCTAAAAATTATTTAAAATCCCGTTTTCTCTATAAAATTATTCTAAATATATTATAGCCTAGTTAGATGATTTTCGACGTATAAGAATGAAAATTAAACGATTTGGAAAAAATACATGGTATGGGACATGTGTTTTTGCCTCATCGCTTAGTACCAGACTTGTACTGTCGAATCTACTTTGAAGTACTATTTTATGATATTTTTACTTGCCGAGGACATGAGGCGGGATTGTTACGATGAATTGATGATGTTTTTGATGTTTAAGATGGATTTTTACTTGTCGGTGAAATGAGACAAATCCCCATGTCACTTTAAACTCATCAAAGTATGAGACACAATGTATTGGGTGCTTTACACTCGCCGGTGAGACGAGGCGGTGTATGTTTGATTTGGATTTTTATGAATATTTTCTAATGTGGCATAATAAACCAATATGTGCGAATGCATGGTATGGGACGTACATTAACGCCCATTGGTTCCTGTTCGAGAAGTTGTGACACATTTAAGATGTTATTGGTACTACAAACCAAGTATACGATTGGAATCATTACGATGTTCTTGATTTCATTATTAGAATCCAATCATCAAGTTGTTTTGCTCGGATTTTATGATTTAGGTGTCATCGCGATATTCGACTATAGTCAATCAAGATGATCACGTTGCTAAGATGTTATGACCCCAAGTCATCATGACGTATGGTACCAAATAATAGTATTACTAGTCAAGATGAAAAGCACGTGCAATTTTGTATGAAGTTTTCTATGTTCGATTTCACCTTTTTGTGATGTTGTTATTTGAATATGGCCGTGAGTATGATATGGGCTGCATTCATATTATGTTATATGGTGATTTCGATTATGATTGCATTTAACTCTTGTTGAGTTCTTATGATAGATTATGATGATTTGATGTTTCTTTATGGAGTTATTATATGGTTCTCATCCCTTATCCACTTTACTTATAGATGTCCTTAAGAGAAACCATATGCATGTTACTTATTGAATTCCCTTGAAATAGATAGATGAATCACTAATGTCCCTTTTCTTATGAATGACATGATGAATAATATGTCATTCCATTGGCAACAATGGAGTGATTCTCACCCTTTCGCTTATTACTGAGATCCTTACTACCGATAAGTTTAGCTTGCCTGACCTGTATGCTTTTCACTCGGATCAGACCGAGTTGCAGGTTAGTTTGGATTGCTTCACTTCTTGGATCAGCTTGATAGCTTTTGTTGGACTAATCATTTTGGCTTAGATGTCATTTTTGAATCATCTGCTTTTATGTCGTCTTATTGTATATTATTTTTGTGGAATGGGTGTATATGTGATTCAGTAGTCCTTGCTACTTATGTATGATGTATTATTATGGAGATGTATGGTAATGTATTTATTTATATATATACTCTGATCTGGGTTTGCTGTTCTGTGACTGATGTTTTCTATCTGCATGTATATTACATTATTTTTGAACTGATCCGAATCTATCATAGTGTGCATTAGTTAGGGACTAAGCGTGTCTACCACTTATGAAGCAATGAATAAAAAATTGAGACAAAAATTGACATGCTTAGCTCTTAATTAATGTATTACTATGATGGTCGCCCTTAATCAGCCCTATTCTCTGCATTAGTAGACATGATTACTTAGTAATTCTCTTTACTAATGTAGGCCTTAGGGTGGGGCGTCACAGCTTGGTATCTGAGCATTGTTTCAGAATATAATGTAATATATATGGAATAGTATACAAGATACCATACATCTATATACATCATCCCTTAATCATGATCGGTTCCACCTTGACCTTGCCTTGTCCCTATCCTTGTTTTGATTCTTGTCCCTTTTTAATTCCTTTAGGGTAGATATAAAGAAATATGCCTAGGAATGTTAATTATATTCTGTAGTATTCCTTAACTTCTGCACTTGAATTGCTAATATATCTATTTACCCTGTGAATAATCCTATCTTATCTTATCTTTCAGCTATGTCGAGTAGAGGTAGAGGATGCTCTTCTACGGTAGGACCGTCCAGTGGTTCTCGTCCTGAAGGCATATATATGTCTACTGATCAGATCCTTGAGCTTATTCAGAGCACTCAGCCCCCCGCTCCAGCTCACTCTTCTCCTCCACGCAAATCTGCATTTGCGCATATGTGTAGCAACTTCACACATCTTGGTGGCAAGATCTTTAAAGGCACTGAGACTGTTTTAGATGTTGAGGCATGGCTCAGTTCTTGTGAGCGTATCTTTAGTCGCATGGAGATCTCTAGTCATCACCGAGTCCTTGTAGCATCTAGTATGTTGCAAGAACGAGCTTTACATTGGTATGATCTTCTTGTTGCTGAGATTGATGAGTCAACTCTAGAGTGGGATCAGTTTCATGAGAGATTCGAACTCAAGTTTATTCCAGAATCCGAGAAGGCTATTCTTGCTCTACATTTCCTTGATTTCAAACAAGGAATGTCGACCGTTTCTGAATATGTTGCATCCTTTGAAGCCTTGTCTAAATATGGTCTCGAGCACGTCTCTACTCCTTATAAGAAGAATCTTAAGTTCACCTCATGGCTTAAGAAATATCTGAAGAAGTCCCTCATGCTTCGCCTTGAGCTTACCATTGAAAAGCTTGTGGATGTGGCCCTTCAGCTTGAAGCGGTCGAGAAGGAGAAAGATAGTGATGATGAGGGTAATGTTCGGAGAAACCCGAATAAAAAGAAGTTTTTTCGCAAGCCGAAGCCGTTCCATCCCAGTAAGAAGAAGAAATAGAGGGGATCTTCTTCTCAGTCTCAGTCTACTCCTTCAACTAAGCCTTTTGCATGCTTCAACTACGGTGCACATGATCATCCAGTGAAGGAGTGTCCCAAGCCTAAGCATTGTCTTTATTACAAGAAGGAGGGACATTTGGTTTCAGCTTGTCCGAAAAAGGAGAAGGGTTCTCGTTAGGGTCATCTTAATGTGGCTACTACTTCTAGAGATGCTTCTCAGCCTCGAGGTACTTTTCCTTCCATTCTTGAGGGCTCTATTTTATTCCATGATCGTTATATTCAAGTGCTTTTCGATACGGGTGCATCTCACTCATTCGTATCAAAGGAACTCGTTGATGCTTTGCAATTAGATGTTTCTTATATGCTTACTTCTTTATGGATTGCACTTAACTCACACATATTTCTTTCGTGAAATATAAACAATAAAGAGAAAAGTTCATAACTTTTTACAAAAGTTCATAACAGAGTTATTTTGGCTGTAAAAATTAGTACGGACATATTTTTATGATCAAGCCAAAGATGTTTAATTAATTTACACCTTGCATGTAGCAACAGGTAATCGTACTCTACTAATTTATAGTGGAAAATGTAAATAATTAGTCATATATACATTCTCTCAAGTTCATAAATATATTGATGCAGGTGTGAAAGAAGCAGAATCTAAATATTTACTACTTTTTGGTGGTACAGATGGACCGTTTTTCGGTATGTAATATGTATTTATTCTTAGCTAAGAATAGATAACTTTTTGGAGGGTACTTAAAACATTTGCTGCTAGTTTTTGGTATATGCTTAACGCAAATGTAATGGATATTATGTGTATGTTTGATCATGTATAATAGGATGTCTATGGAATTTGGTATGTTTGATATAATGCATTACATTTTTTGATTATTATATTATTCAACTCTTACATTGTTCATATTGTTATGTGTTTAAAGAAGATTCATTTTGATATGTTATTACTAACCCATAATATATAGCAAGGTGCATCAAACATATAAAAAAATAAGTCATAATGCTTAAAATGCATTGTAGTTATATAGTATAAACGCCATAAAATGGTAATGTAATGCAGGTGTTTACGGTCAAAGTTTAGCGGCGTAAAAGCGCTACTGTATCTACGCATTTTAAGCGGCATATATATGGTTCAATTTAGAATATACCGTCAACAAGATTTCTTGTCAACACCCCAAAGTTTTGCTAAGGAATGTAGATTATTTTTTTGAGAAAATAGCGTGAGAAGGAAGGAATGTATCATTCTCGAATTTCCTTTCAAATAGGCTTTAGTAGACAAAAGATAACCAGGACGACCTTTTGACTCGGTCGAATGGGGAGTTTCAATGCTTAATGACCTTTCAACCCCGTCGAGTTAGTGTAGATTCCCTTTTAAAAGCTTTCCCTTTTAAAGCAAATGAAATATCCGGGATAAGGTCTCTCTTAATTGGATTCAACCTTTTTGAAAGCTTAGGTTTTTAGTTAGCTGGATTCGATCCTCAAACTTGAAATAGAGGTTTCGACTCTGATTTTGACTTTCTCGAAAGCTAAAGCCCAAACAGAGGATACTTGAAGTATGAACTTGAAGTGGTAAAAATCTTACTTGGTTTCGACTGAGTCGTCAGTTGCTTTTCGGTTAAGGCGAAACCTGCAACATAAGGGTGAAACTGACAAGAGCTTTGATAAAATGATAAGTAATCTAAAATACTTGGAACTTTTCTCTTATATGCAAAAGATAGCTTTATTGCTTCAAATCCCTAAATTAGACTTGTAATTAGGGTTACAACACTTTTTATTCAAGAAATATAGGTTTGTAATGAGAGGAAATGAATCCCCAAAACGTAACCCCTTTGGTCTTATTTATAGATGCATGTCCGCACCTTTCGACCCTAATGCTTCCAACTAGGTCGAAAGGTGACTGTCGAAAGACTTAAGCATGTTGCCGCCTTTGTTGAAAGGTATGGTCACGCTCCTCTTTTTAGTTGTCTTGCAAGTGCTTTCGACTATGCCGATAGCCCTTGTTCATTGGTTTCGATGATGCTGGTTATGCCTATGCTCTTGCTTCTATTCTGATGCGGAACCCTCCTAGATCATACTGATTTCGACTGGTTCGAAAGACTTACCATAGCCTTTGAAGGGGTGATCCTGGACAATGTTTTCTTTTGCGTAGTTTAAAGAAAGGTGTAACCTTTGGTGCCAAAAGGTTTGGTGCATATACAAGTAGTTGTTCTTATTGTCTTTGAAAGGTGTTGCTCTGACTCAATCAAAAGGTCATCATGCATGTGAAATGACCTAGTCGAAAGGTGGCCATTGAAGGTGGAAGGATGCTTTCGACTCCTTTGTCTCCTTCGAATGGTAAGAACCCACTGGATCTTAGATGTAGAGACCTTTCGACACCTTCGAAAGGTTCCAGAACTTTCATACTTCGTTGACAGCATCCCTTCGACTGTTTCGAAAGTTTAGCCAGAGCTTTTCTCTCTTGTTCTTTGCTTAAATAGGTCTCGACCTAGTCGAAAGATGAATATTTGGGGTAACATATACTATAATATGTCGATATATAGCGTTTATACAACTGTTAAAATGTTATTTATGGAGGCAGTAGTGCGCTATTCTCTATAAATATATACACGCTATGAAAGTCTACTATTTATAGCGACGGTTTTTCAGTTATAAATACTCCATTGTTTTTTATAACATGTCGATATACATCGTTTATTGAACCGCTATAGTTTTATTTAATAGCATGCCTAAGGAAGACCTTGCCTTGGTCGAGCAAGTGATCACTCGTAGCCTGCTTTGGGTCATGCCGCTACATACTCGAAACTTGCCCATGGACGACCATGCTTCAAATCGGGCATGAGAAAACTTAGGGCTTGCTTTATGTTATGCATATGCATATTCAAAGCTTGACCGTGGACAACTATGCTTTGAGTCGAGCATGTGAAATCTTGGAGCATGGTACGGGTCGTGCAGGAGGAAAGTTGAAGCTGGCTCAGGATTAAGCATACGAACATTTGAAGCATGCTTCAACTCGCAGCACACTTCATGTAAACTTTGGTCGAACTACGGTGAACGCCTGATGATTACCAACTCGAACTATTTCCATATCATACCGATCTACATAATGTTTGCATGGCTAGGTGCACTTTTCTGGATTATAGCGGCTCTACTCGAAGCTAGCTTTTTTAAATTAACACGATCTTCTATCATATGCATCTATCATGAGAACCAACTATGGACAAACATATTTCTTGAGTTGACTTGCGGCTCGACTCGAGTCGAGTTACAGCTCGACTCGAACCACGCTATAAACATTCGTATGCTCGATCTAAAGCAGGCATCAAATTTTCACATGCTCAACCCAAAGCAAGCTACAGTTAATTAGCTACTTGACCCGAAGCAAGGTTCAGGGAAACTTCATTTTGGCCCAGAGCTAGCTCTGAAGTGATACGGTTTTGACTAAGAGAATTGGTGTAAATAATCGACACTATCAGTAACCGTTTATAATAAGTAAAATTGGATCTTACCAAAAAACATGTAAGCGATAAATTCAGCTAAAATTTCACATCACTAGCTAAGGTGACATGTGAACGTTAATTCTCGAATTACTCGATATTAGTTGCGGGCTGAATTTACACCTTTGAGTGGCATATCCGTAACGATGAATATTCTGGATAAACCACACGATTTAATTAGTTGATAAATTATTGTATATTAATTGAATTAAGTAATATTTATAAAATCATAATTATTGAACTTTGTTTGATTTGTTTGAAATTCATTAGTATTTAATAAAGTGCATATATAAAAGTTATAATTATGCATATTGATATATAATATCGTTAAAATATTTAAACCGGATTTAAATATATTAACCGATAAGTTGTTTTAGGAATTTTCTTTTTTAGGCCTACCATGCATGATGGAAAAGGGAAGTTTTCTAATGTGATTTAAAAATCCAAATAAAAGAAGGAATTAAATCTTCGTCCTTTACTCCTCTTTATGACTCACTTAAATCTTATTTACAAAATGATTTTTGTCCTTTTCTCTTTAGTTCTATTTCTTTCATTGAAAATATAAAAAGGAGGGAAACGATTTGATTTGATTTAATTAGAAATTAAATAGGGAGGTTTTAAAAGTAAAAATTGAAAAGTTTCAATGTTTCTTTTAAAGCATAATCTCTCTTATTCAATCCATCATTATTTTTTTCTTGAAAAACATTGTATTTTTTTTCTCTTGCTTTCCTCCTCTCCTTAATGGCCACCATGCAAAAAAAAATTCCCTAAAACAAATTCAAATAAAATATATAACATTCAAGGTGTTATTTACCTTTAGATCCCTGCAAAATGCAGAGGTTGATTCAATCGAATCGGAGCCTTATTCTTCAATTCAAGGTGCAAGTTTTAGGCTTCATATATTTAGATAATTCTAATTTTATCTTATTATATTCACCATGTTAATGAAGTTTAAAGCCTGTGCATGCTACATCTTATCTCATCATTTGTTCATTATGTCGACCTAAAGTTCATTTCTGATATATTTTAATTAATTCAAATCTAATCTCATCATTTGTTCGTTATGTTGACCGAAAATTCAGATCTAATATATGTTAATTGATTGTATGTTCATTGTGATAATATAAGTAGATACTACATTTGCTATAACCTTTTCATCATATGTTCATATTATATGAATAGTTCAAATCTAATAAATTTTACAGTAAATTTATATATGCCTACTTATCCAATCTAATTTTGTCATTGTTTTAGAAATTTTTATCTTTTAAAAAGGAAAATCAACAAACACACAATTCTTGGATTGCAAACCAATTGAATCAATTGATGTATTTTATACCTTGTTATATACGCAAGCATAAATTAACTATATATGTTAATTATTTTAAATTATATTAGAGATTAAATACATGTTTTAAATGTTTGTTGTATTGAATATAATTTTGGTTGTTGTTGATATTTGTTTAAAAGTTATTTCAATTAAAAAAATATAAGTGGACTTTTGTGCAAAACATTATAAACCTTTTGAATCCCTCTTAAGTTAAACTAGATTTAAATTTGTTACTTTAATTTGAAAAATGTAATTGATTACAAAGTTTATATATACATATAAGTTATTTTAATTTAAAACACAATTTGCATTTATTCATATACGCGTACATATATCTATGTGAGCATTAAAATTCTTTTGAAATAGAATTAGAAGCAAGCTATTGAAAAGAGATAACTCCTCTACCCCTTCCTATCCTTATTAATTGCTTTCTTTAACATAATTGATTGTCCTTTTTTATATATGTAAACTTTTGATTGGGTAAAATAACTTTCTAATATATTATGCATAAGTAAATACAAGTAAATTAATGAAATGGGATAACTCCTCCACCTTTTCCTTTCCTTATTAACTACTTTCTTTAACTTAATTAATTGTCCTTTTATATAAACCTAAACTTTTGATTAGGTAAAATAACTTTCTAACATATTATATACAATTAATTATAAGTATATTATATATGTGTGTGTGTATGTGTATATTATTATTATGTTATATAATTTCAAAATAAACTATGGACAACGTAGACAAGTAAAAAGGGTGAATATGTCTACTGCGGCGTAAATCCCAACACATGTATATATACATATTAGCTATGTACATTACTTGCAAGTCGCACTTACACTACACACGTAATGAATGTATTTGATACATTCAATATTACATATTTGAATTCAAATTAAATTTAAAACCCCTTTTACTTATGAAATAAAATAAAATATTGATTTTATTTAAAGGAAACTTAGAAAGGTTCTAAATGAATTTAGACTGCATAGGCCTAAAAAAGATCCAATAAAGGAATTTTTTAAATTTACCCTTAACCCTACTACAGGCTGTCAAAGTCCAATAGTCTATGCGATTTAAATTAGTTATGTTAGAACTTATTAATTAAGTTTACCCACTCAGTACGATGTCTAGAAAGGTAATGTATATGATTGAATTTGGGTAATCAAGTACTCTATCCTACCAAGTTACTGGCCTGGCCTGGAAGGTGAAGTGAGCCCAAATGTTGCTCCTGATAGAAAATGCCCAATTTAAATTAGATTTAAGCTAATTTTCAAAACGATTTTGAAAATTAAAGTAAAGATTTTAAATTTAAAGGTTAATTTAAAATAAACATGTTTATTATAAAAGTTATAATATAACAAATTTTGAAAATGTTTGAAAAGATAATGAAATTTTCAAAATGTTTGAAAATATCCAACGATTAATTTCATAATTTAAAATTAATAATAAGACTAATAAAATAAATTAATTAAACAAGTTAACTGATAAATACTTATATGCATGTATTATATATATATTGGTACATGTTATGTTGTTTTAAAGTATTTAAGATAACATAAGTACGCATGTATGTATGTAAAATAAGTTTTGAAATTAATACAATTTAATTAAATTATATAATAAATAAATAGATTAAAGGTTAATTAATTAAATTAAAATACACAAATGTATACGATATACGTGTCGTACTATAAAGGCTATAGTGTGTATATATATTCAAGATTTTATCAATATAATGTTATACATATTATATAAGTTAATGAAATATAAAAGTTACGTGATAATTAAACCTATGTAATATGAATGTATAAACCAAAGGTGGAACATTAAGAAACCTAAATAGACTTAAAGTATGAATTCATATGTATTGTATGTATACTATGATTTCAGATGTGTCTGACACTTGAATCATGAGGTATTTCATAAGAAATACACTGTTCTATAAGTCAATTTCACTCAATATAATATATTGAAGATTATGAATCTTTAATATAATGTTGTCATCTACCATATATATTAATAAATTACTTACATACTCCTTAGTTAATGAGCAAACTCAATCTAGGAATGTTATGTGTAGTATTATTAATATGTTGAACAGAAGAGATATGACAACTATATGTATTTTTTGAGCAAACTCAACGTACATATCATATACTTAGGACGTTGCGATATGGTAGGTACAAGTGAAAAATCCCTTTCGATTTGTTGAGAAAACGCAAGGTCGAAATGAGATTAGAATAAGGAATCATGAGTTAGGAGTTGTGTGTGATACAACCAATACGGAGTTATCCATCGTTTGTGGTGCTATGATTTGTTGATCAAACTCAAGGTCAGAATCCCAAAACCGATGAGTCCTAACACACACTAGCGAGGTTGAAAGACTTATATGTTTCTTTTTAGGTTTTGGAGAAACATCAAAGAGTATTGGGTGCCTTAATAGAAAAATGAAAATATAAGATTTAACATTTCAAATATTGTAAGACAATACGCTAAATAATATTATAACAATCTACACTGATAAATGTGTGCATTAAATAAGATTGATAAAATGTTGATCAATTAAAATATACAAATTGAAATGAATTAACGATTGAAATACAATATATATATATATATGTGTGTGTGTGTGTGTGTATGTGTATGTATACGTATACACACATACATACTATTAAATACTTCTTGCATGTTAACATTTTGACAACAGTGCAAGCGCCAAATTTTACAACTACTTAATACGTTCGTAATTCAGTCGCTAACGTGTTTATTTAGTCAAGACCGTATATTGCATTTTGTGAGCTCTGAACTCAAAGGCAATACAAGACTATGTAGATGTTATATGGTGAGCAGTCATTGTTCATAATCTACGATACCTCGATGAAATTAATTCATTCGAAACAAATAAATAAATCGCACTTTGAGATTGAGTATTCAATTATTATAACAAATATCATATTCTATTAAATGTAACAGTAGACCAAAACTACCAGATAGATTGAACTCGATCACTGAAATGTCAGTTTAATCGGTTTTAGCAAAGTGCATTATATATGATGTCATTAAATGTTAAGGATGATCGAATGCGCTTTTGTAAAGAGTTCGTTATGATGTTGTAGAAAGGATATACTTTTGTATGGTTCGACTATTTAGAAAGAAAAACAAATTTACAAGAGTGGATGTGATTTAAGGTATGGTTGGGATAAAGAGAGTGAATGGTCACTTTTGGTTTACAGAGAAACATCAAAGATGAGAAATGTAATAACAATGACTGGTACCTAACATTGGAATAAGAAATATGATTTCTATTCCGAAATTATTTTCTTATAGAAAATTGTTTTTCTTTGAGTTCAAGATATTGATTAAAGAACTCTCTATTGTAAAAAAAAATTATGGTATATGAAATAAATTGTTTATATTAAGTGAATAATGGACTTCATGAATTCAGTGCTATTATAGTAATGACAGAAATAGTGGGAGTATGCCATATACCACTTATTGGTTGCGTCAAGTTATGAAAATTGTTTTGGTAAAATGTACCAACATTATTTATGAAATAATGAGTATTTTTTGTTATCGAATGGATAATAGACATAGTTATATTTCAATTTGAATATTATGAATAGTTTGTTATGAAAAAAACTATAATGTAGTATTTATTTTCATAACAAAAGTGATGCAATGGAAAATACAGAAGTATCTAATATGCACATAAATGTGCATATTTTTACCAATATATTTAATATATTTAAATTAAATAAATGATCATATTGGGTATTTTAACTTGTTTAAACCAAAAATTCAAATTATTTCAAATCATCACATATTCATCTTCATCCAAGGGCAAAATGGTTATTTTTGTGCATATATTAATTTTCTAAAATTTAGTTGAAAATTTCCATGTTGTTTTGTAGGAATTTAAATCAAATACAAGTGATTTCATGAAGATATGCACGCACAAAAGGAAACAAAGCAAATGAAGATGAAAATAATTCGAACTCATGAACGTGAAGGACCATACATACCCACTTACCTTGATTTTCAATTTGGAGCTAATGCACATGCTAAAAGGCCATTGAAGCTTCATGCACATTTAAGTGGGGGATTAGACATGCTAATGGTTACTTGGTTGCCACACTACCTCAAGGTTATTTTGGGCATTCTCCAAAAAATGAATTAGGGTTTCTATTTTGTATAAATACCCACATATCTTCATGTAACCCTCCTCTTCCTCTTAGTTAGTTTTAGTTTAGGAACAAAAAATATAAAGAAAGCCCTTCTCTTTTCTTTTTCATGACTACTTAGACATTTTTTATTTCATGTAATCTTTCTTTTTATGCAATTTTAATTGATGTTCTTTTATATTTACATGCTCTCTTTCTTATTTTGTTAGTAGCTTAGTGTTCATTTCTTTTTACTTAGCTTCCCTTTCCAATTTGCTCTCTTTTTCCTCTTGTTTATTTCATGTTGCTTTCTACGTTTGTTATTTAATAACAAATATGAGAGGCTAAACCCAACAATTTAGGGGTAATGAAGCTCTCTTGAATCATGTGGATGCAACATAAATTTTCATTTATGTTTCTTTTGTGCTTAATGGAAAGTTAGATGTTTGTGTGTTTTTTGTTTAATATTGAGTTTGACAGCTTATGTTGTTCAAAACAAATAGGCTATGCTTAATCATATGAATCACTAATTACCTCTTCATCTACATATAATCATGGTAGTGGAAGTGGATTTAGAATCAAAATTTGTCGGTTTATGTTTCTAATTCAATAGTTAATAAGCCATACCTAAAATAGATTCTACTTTCAATTTCATGTCATTTTCATTAAAGTTAGTAAGTGGGTTAGAAGGTGCATTAAAGTTTGATGGTTTAAGTGTGTTAAGTAATAACACAATTTGGCCATGCGTATGATAAATGCATCAATTAAACTCACAAATGACCAAAAAGAGATCATAATTTAATCATGTTGATTTACCTGATCATGAGAGGGGATTTGCCTCTAAATTGCTCTTTAATCTCGTATTTTTATTCTCCTTAGTTTTAGTTTGTTTTTACTTTTTTTAGTTAGTTAAAAATCCCTTAACTTTGGTTTAATTTGATTGAATAGAATTTCAAAATCTAAACAATTCTCTGTGGATCGATCCGTACTCGCATACGTGCTACAACCGTACACCGCGCGCTTGCGGTTATTTTTATTTCAATTTTTTTTGAGAAAGACGAGTGTGTAGCGTGACACTACACATCCGATTAGAAGCATATATTAAATAATATTGTTTCGATCAACACACCTGATCGATGGCGATAAGAGCAGGTACAGAGACTCCACTAACATACTACATAGGTAGAACGAAGCAGTGCAAGAATAAATACAAGAGTGTCATAACAAAATAACAAAAGGGAAGAAAAAGCACAGAAAGCATCAAGTTACTAACATCAGTTCGCAATTAAGGCCAGGGTGGGAACGCCGAACTGCTTCCTTGCGACTCGGTTGGAGATGAACTTCTCTGCGGAAGACGAAGTCTGAAAGGGGCCGATAAGCTACGACCTGTAAGAGTGGTGAATAAATAGGTAATACGTCTGCAAATGCCTCTGAAGAGATATCTTGATTTATTAAACACATGTGTATTGCGTTCCTCCCATATACACCAACAGAAGAGAGCGATGAAGACATCCAGGAGGAGATTATGGGGCTGTATTGCCAGTGATCAAATATGTCGGACGGATCAGAGATATGACCAAGAAGGTGGGCGCTGGTTGCAGCCCATATCGAGTATGTAACGTCACAATCACGAAATAAGTGGGGAATATCTTCAAAATGGTCAGAGCAGAAGACACAAGACGGATCTACCGGGATATGAAGGTGGAAAAGCCTCGCTTTAGTGTTGATTCGTTCATGAGCAAGGCACCATTGGAGGAAGGCGATACGCAGCGGAATAGGGCATTCCCGGAGTCTGGGGAAGGAGAAGAAGCGGCCAGGGTTATAGAGGTGGGAGTAACAGGAAGCGACGGAGAAGCCCTTAGCAGGCGCAGGCGCCCAGACTACACGGTCTGGCAAGGTGGTGAGCTGAAGAGAATGAAGCAGATTGGACGCGGAGATAAGGTCGAAAAAGGTTTCACAGCCGAAGAGGGATGGAGGGCAGAGGAAGTCAGGACCAAAGCCGATACAATCACTAATCGATATCGAAGGGGTGTGCGTGTGGGAGAAGAGGTGGGGCAAAGATTTGGTGAGGGGAAGTTGATTATGCCATGTATCTAACCAAAAAACACAATTTTTACCATTTTCAATGACAACATGAAAAAGAGATTTGACTCGGGGTAGGGCATGGAGCACTCCAGCCCAGAACGGAGAAGGTCTACTGCACGGAGGGAAGTGAAGGACGAGGTGGTTGTTGGAATGGTAATGGAGCGAGAGAATCCATTCTTTCCATATAAAGTTGCTAGGGGAGAGTAATCTCCAAAGCCATTTAGTGAGGAGCGCGGAGTTAAAAGCACTGAGATTGGTGATACCAAGACCACCCTGATTCTGATGCAAACAGGCAGTATACCAGTTGACAAGTCTTTTGACACCACCGTCGTTCCAAAGGAAGGTACTCCTGATTTTATCTATTCGGTTGATAACCCAGGAAGGAAGTTTGTGAAAGGACATCCAATATGACGGGATGGATGATAAGACGGATTTGACCAATACGAGCGACCAGCTGATGAGAGGGAGTGAGCCTTCCAACTCAGAAGGCTAGATTCAATCCTGGAGATTAGTCTGGACCAATCTGATCTATGAAGCTTGGTTGGACGAAGAGGGATGTCGAGGTAAGATAGAGGGAAATCCGAAAGGTTACAGTTGAGCAATGATGAAATGGGTGGGCCAAGGTGATTAGAGCTGCCTAACATGATGACAGAGCTCTCATTAAAGTTAATGGAAAGGCCGGATATGAGCTCGAAAGTGTAAAGAGCCACTTTCAGGCAGTGTATATAGTCGATTTGGGGAGAGGCAAAAAGTAATGTGTCATCAGCAAACTGCAAATTGGAAACTGTTAAGGAGGAATCTGGGAGTGTAATGCCAGAGAAGAGATTGTTGGATATGGCAAGTTTGATCATTCTACTGAAGACGTCGGCGACCAAGACGAGGATGAGAGGCGAGAAAGGATCACCTTGTCACAGGCCTTGAGCCGACTTGATGTGACACCTTAATGCACCGTTGATCGACATAGACGAGAGGCTTGAGTTAAAAATATGCTTGATCCAATTGCACCATCTGGGGAAAAGCCTCTATGCTTCATGAGATCAAGAATGAAGTTCCAATTTACTGAATCAAACGCTTTAGAAAAATCAAGCTTCAGTAAAACACCTGGGGTCGATGTTTGGTGGCAGAAGGAAATGATTTCTTGAGTTGTTGCTACACAGTCCATGATGTTTCTAACAAGAATAAAGGCTGACTACTCAATCCCGACCAGAGGGGCAATAACTGATTGAAGGCGATTGGCAAGGACCTTGGTAATGATTTCAAAGGTTGTGTTGAGAAGGCTGATGGGACGGAAGGAGGAGAGGGAGTTAGCACCAGGAGATTTAGGGAGGAGGATAATGCTAGCATAGTTCAAACGAGATATTGATGAAGGCTCGGATTCGAATTCAGCACACAATTCTAAAATATCGGTTTTAACAGTTTCCCAGAAATGCTTGAAAAAGAATGGGCCGAAACCATCTGGGCCAGGTGCTTTGTCATCAGACATGTCCTTCAAAGCAGCCCAAATCTCCTCTTCTGTGAATGGATGATCAATGGGGATGAGGGAGGGGGTTGAATAGAGAAGGGACTAATCAATGACTGGGAGAGATAGGGATGGCTTGCTAAGGATGCTTATGTAGTAATCTGTAAACATGCGGAGATGATCAGAAAGGTCAGTGTAAGAAGTGTTGTGGTGGACAATTTCCGAGATTAAAGTGGATCTGCGGAAGCAACTGGCTAGATGGTGGAAATAGGAGGTGTTTTTGTCCCCTGCCTCCATCCATTTAGCTTTAGATCGCTGTTTCTAGCCTATCTCTTCTTGCTTTACAAGCCTATCCAGTTCTGATTCAAGAACATTCAGACGAGACCGTTCCATGTCTGAAAGCAGCCGAGACTCCACAAGGATGTTTAGATCTAAGATCTCGTCTTGGGTTGATGAGATGCATGAGCGAAGGGACCCCCAAACGAATCTGGCCCATGGTCTGATAATTTTCCTAAGGGAACGGAGTTTGAAGACAATTCTGGCGGAAACTGAATGGATTTGCGTAGGCTGGATCAAATTTGCTTGATGAAATTGTCAAAGGAAGGCTCCAGAAGCCATAGACGCTCAAATCTGAAAGGACTCTTGATGTTGGGTAAGGAACCGGTATCCAAAATGAGGGGGCAATGATCGGATATGGTCGAAGCAAGTCCGGAGACCGAGGAAAGGGTTGTAGATCATCCCAGGCTGCATTGAAGAGAAATCTGTCTAGTTTTGCTGAGGCAGGATCGGCTCTATGGTTAGACCAGGTGAAGAGACGATTGGTGATGGGAGGGTCGATGAGAGAGCATTCATTGATGAAAGAGTTGAAAGAGTCTGAATCAAGTGAGTTAAAGCCAGAATTACGCTCCTCAGAGGATCTGGTTGTGTTAAAGTCTCCTCCAACTATCCAGGGTACGTTGAGATAAGAGGCCAAGGTAAAACAATTGGCCCAGAGATCATTCCTCTCTTGAATGTTTTGAGGACCATAGATGTTTGTGAAAAAGTAGATTATACCTGATGGAATATGGTGGAGTGTTACGTGTAAGGCCGATGGGTGAGCAGTGGTAAGACAATGGGACCAAACAGCTTCGTTCCAAGCGGTGATGATACCTCCTCTGGAACCATCAGCATTTATGTGAGCCCAACCCGATAGGGTGGGCCCCCCATGTGTCTAATGAAGGATTATGGTGGATCAATCAAATTAGATTCTTACTAGGGGGGCTGGTTCCATGGGTTGAGGGTGGAGTCGACCAAGGGGAGGTGAGGAAAGGACAAGATCAACTAATGGGTCAACACGCTGTTCTTCAGGCCAAGCATCCCAGCGCTGAGGGCCAGTCCCCCCCGGAGAAATGTCATGAGTTTGGGCAGCCGGTGGAAGCTGTGGGGATATGGCTAGGTCATAATACATAGCATCAAATCTAGCTTCATCCGAATCATCTGAGAGGATGGGTTCATCAAAGCATCTGAAGTCCATTTCTTAATCAACTCCCAAAAACATCGTTTCAGGCCTATGAGTTGGGTGAGCATGCTCCCATTTCTCCACTGTAAGGAGATGATCCTCGTTATTCAAATGCACAACAAAAGATCTAGGAGTGCTAACACCATTGAAAAATTGCATTTTAACATACAGGAACCGATGGTTGAAATTAGCCCAGTCACAGTCATCAAACGCGATGAAGCAACCCAAGGGGCTTAGGGCATCACTGGCTGCAAGAGAATTATTTCTAAGGAATTCTGGGAAGCCTCAGACTTGAGCCCAAGCTGCCGGTTCAAGATCAGTAGACTGGTGGTCGATTTCTGACCATTGTTGCAAGAGGACTGAGCCACCTGGCTTCGTTAAAGTTCTCCGTTGAAGAGCTTAATCACGGATCGAGAAGGAAGGGCAACAAAAAATGAAACTGTTGTCGGAAAGGATCCAAAGCGGCCACTCATGGCGGTGAAAGCTTTTCGAAAGGGCGAGGTGGAGGGATTCAATGGACCAAAATCCATCTATGATTGTGGCCGTGAGGTAGAGGGAAGAGTCGGCCATAGAAAATATTTGTGAGGGAGAAGGTTTAGAATGAGTGGAACAATGTTTGGAATGAGATAAGGGAGGGGATCGAGGCGACTGTTGGTGTGATGTGCGCTGAGTGGTGCTTCATTTCCTGGGAAAGTATGATGAGCGTGGGGTCCTCTCCACGTGTTCCGGATTGCTTTTGAATTTGTTTTTAGTGGGAGAGGCAGAGGCATTTTTATGAGCTGAAAAGTAATTATTATTTTTCTTGGGACAATGCGAATGTGCATGCCCGAAAAAGCCACATAGATAGCAGATCTTTGGGTCCCTACAATCTCTTGCCACGTGTCCCAGACTAGCACACCTGAGACAGCGGCCTTTAAGCTTCAGAAATTCAATAGTGGAACGAGCATTTGTGAAATCTGGCAGAATACGACGACGACGCTGGAAGCGAGGGGGATTGGATGAGACCGGGGGGTGGAACTCAACACTTGAGCATAGGTTTTCCTGGTGTTAGAAGGAAGGGAAGGAGGGGATGGACGATGGGGTTCTGATGCAGAAGGCTTAGTGGTAACCGGACCACGAAAGCCGTTGGGCTCTGTACGAGTGGATGGTATGGGCGGAAGCTGAGAGGTGGTGGAGGCCAAAGGGCTGAACTTAGATTTGTATTTGTTAGGGACGAATGAAATGGGAGGTGGTGGAGGAGTTTACTTGGGGACGGGACGGGATGAGGACGCCATTGTTGAAACAAACCGTGCATATAATAAAATTTATCGGCGGTCTTCTAATCCAATAGAAAATTCGTCGTTAAATAGTATCTAAAATTGTTTACAGTTATTTTAGAATTATAGACTAAGCCGTAGTTTTAAGAAACAGTTTTTATTATGTGACTGCGAGTCATATGATACTGGTTACTTGTATCCTACACAATTAAGGGCTATGCACCCACTTTGTAGGAGCATCGTAATAGTTGATGAACTCTTTAGATTGATACATACAGATGTATGCAATTGTAAGTCTATTAGTACCAACACAGTTCCATGTACTTTGGCATATTCACCAATGAGTTATCACAGACACAGACATGTGTATTGTATATGCATATATAAGTCTATAATAAGTCCATAAAGCATAAAACGGCAGTAAATAGTATAACATGCAGAATAATTGATTTGATTTGATTGAATGAGTGAGTATATTGGAAAGAGTTCCATGTGTACCTAATATGAATAAATATTCGGTCTTCCAAGGTCACTCCTCCTTATAATACATAATGACTTATCGATAAGGAGTAATCAAGCTTTGTTGGACAAAACATAATTAATAACCAGTGAAATTAAGTTAAATTATTTCCATAAGATGTGTGCTTAAGAGCGGTATGCAAGGTTAAAAGTAATATTATCCAAATAATATTTTACAAAACCATACAAGATACAGGTTTATAAGAAACCTATACATTTCCTAGGCCAAGGAATTGATAAGTTTTGTAAGTCGAAAGACTGTATGTAAGAGATCCTGTATGAATCATCCTAAGAAAATTTTAGGAATGATAGTCATTTGATGACAAATTTATTTTATAAACACAAACATATTATGAAATAATGCAAAATCAGTTTAATATAAGGCAATTCATAAACTGTTTATGAATTCTCATTTTATTGCACTAAGAAATAACTGTTATTTCAAGAAATACAAACTTTATAGCGAACAAATTTCTTTAAGAAATTATTGATATAAAATAGATTTGGATATGATCCAAGGATAAAACTGATTGCAAAGGATGAAATAAAATTAACCAACTTAAATGAACACAACATATTAAAATGTCTAATAAGTATTCTTGTACATTAAAGAGAAACTATGAGTTTCTTATCAATGTCAAGAATAAATAATCCTCAATAGTCAATTAAACCATTAAGAGTCGACTCTACGATATGGTATGATGCACAAATCCAAAATAGATTCCAATTATATTATCAAAATATGATTTTGAAAGTTGTACCTAAAGGGATATGATCCATTAGGCGCATATGTGTCTTTAAGATAAAGACAAATGCAGTTGGAATATAGTGAGCCACATCAATAAGAATAATACGGTAAATTTCAATTGTTGAAATTAACTTAATAGATTCACCATTCGATATGCTCAAGTAGGTTTGGATTTTACTCACAAAAGCATCGTATAGTATGACTTTACGTTTCGGTACGTATGCATTGAAATAGAAAATTATAAATAGCGATGTAGAGTAAACTATCTACACATAATAACCAAAGTGTCTCGTAGTCGGTGGGAGCGATATTGGGTTTGTAAGTTTTCGGATACAATAAGAGAATGAATATGAAAGTATCATTCATAAAAGCATCAAAAGTGAATAAGTGTTTTGATAGAAATATCAAATAGTTTGATTATCAATCAAAATGCAAAGGAAGTGTGTGCTCATAACAAAGAGCTTTAAAATATACATTTGTATTTATAAACTATAAAGAAACAACATATGGCTGATTTTTTAATAATGCACTCATGTTAAAATTAGCCTTAGTTGTTTTAATACTCTACGTTGAAATCGTAAATGATGTCTTCTATAGTAAGTATAAAAGATAATGGGAATGTCCCAAATGATATGTAAGGACACCTTATTAAAATGTTTAATACGAAACAAATAATTCCATATGTATTGACAATAGGAATTATCATACATATTATGTTGTCTACAATATTGTGATTTGTTTGTGTATTTGATGCATGAAGCAAATATCAAACCCAAATTGATATCACTAAACAATTGTTTGAGGTTCTCTTGTGTTTTTATGAAATAATAGAAATTATTTGCAGAAATAATAAACTCTTTATGAAAGAGTGTTCGGACTCAAATTTTCATGAGAGATATTGAGCATAATATTTTAGTAATAGGTTAAAGTTAAGAATCTTTAAGTTGGAAATGTTCCAAATAAAAGACTGTCGCTGATTCAATGAACAAGGCTAAGTACATCGTCTTGAATAACATTGCAATAAAAATAAAGTATATAAATATAAATGCATAAATCTATATTTGAGTTGAAGGTGATTCCGAATGTTGAGAATTCCAAAACATTTTTATATGATAACAATGTCATAAAATGGTTCATAACAGAGTTTAGAGCTCACTAGAAGTTGAGAGACGTACTCTGAATTGTTCCACATGATAAAGGTAGTTTGTCAGCATCGAAGATAGTTGATTGACAAAGTAGAAAATTGAAACATAATAACATACCTATTCACTAAATGATCGACCCAATTGGTTTTGAGAACACTGATTGAAGAAGTTGGAATGAGATTCCATGATTAACCCTAAGAGCAAGTGAGAGATTGATAGAGTTACGGGTATACACTTGGGGCAATTATGTAATTTGTTACGTACATCTAACTCGATAACCAATCTTATTCGAAATGAAAAGGTACTTTCTTTCTATTATAAACTTGATATAATGTGTTACATATTATTAATTAATTTAATTAAAAGTATATTTAATAGAAAATCCATAAATGGTATGTTTCGTGATATAGTATCAAAATGTTGTAATCATGAGTAATTTATCACAATGAAACTAAATATACTATTTAAATATTCCTGCTCAAGATGCATGACTGGATATCGATATATCTATTGAGATTAGAGTACGTTACGCTCCCCAAATGTTGGGCAATGTATTAATCATGGCTGCTAGGGGCACCAACTGGTTACGTGCTCATAGTTATTTGATAACTGTGGCATAAGCCACTCAATATTTTTTGTTGTCTAATATAACTAAGGTCGAATAGAAAATATCGATGTAATTAATTTACATAATTCTCTAGATTTGAGAAAACTGTTGATCTTCAGTGTAGGAGCTCCGCTTTGATTATAGTTAAATCATGACACAACATCCATCGAACGAATATAATTGGGTCGTGTGGAAGCATTGAAAGTGAAACACAACTCAAGAGAGGATTCATCCTCCTTAGTTATATGAGGTTAGTATTATGGTCAACTGAAGTCAACTCAAAGTCAAAGTCTCTGCCCAGAGCATTTCAGTTAATAATAATTATTATTATTGAACCAAAGATTTTGTGTTCGAACTATAAAGTTGAAAATAGACAACATGAGAATTCTGACCATTACCAAATTCCATAAGTCCAAAGTGATATAGTTGACAAAAAAAATTGGTTTAATAATCATCACTATCAGATACTGCTTATAATAAGTAAAACTGGATTTTATGGAAAAGATATGTAAGCGATAAATTTAGCCAAAATGTAACATCACTAGCTAAACTGGTGTGTGAACGTTAATTTTCACATTGTTTGATATTAATCGCTCACTGAACTTACACCTTTGAATTGGACAACCATAATGATGAATATTCTGAGTAAACCACATAATTTAATTGCTTTATACATTGTTGTATATTAATTAATATTTATGAAATATTAATAAACTTTATTTGATTTGTTTGAATATCATTAACATTTAATAAAATGTTTATATAATAATTTTAAATGCGTGTTGATATACGATATCGACAAATATTTAAACTGGGTTTAAATGGATTAATTTCTAAGTTGTTTTGGTATTATTTTTTAGGACCACATGCATTATGGAAGAGGGAAGGGTTTTCAAATGTGATTTGAAAATCTAAAAGAGCAATTAAAGGAAGGAATTAAATCTCCTTCATTTACACCTCTTTATGACTCACTCAAATCTCATTTATGGTTGATGCTTGATTGATACAAATATCGATTATATCCTTTAGATGCCTGTAGCTGTTGGTATCATGCCCGTCCAGATCATGAAAGTGACAGTGCCTTTCGGATGCCCTATCGTGTTTCGAGGGTTCCCTCCTTGCAGGCCTTCGATGAAGAAGGCGATCCTGAGTCTCTAGGAATATCCGCTCCAATGTTTCATTCAATCCTGTGTAAGTGGAGAATTTTGACTCTCCCCAATGTTTCCTTGCCCTGCCAAAGTTTTCATCCGACTTCCATTTTCCTTCATCCCTATCCTTACTCGAGCTTTCACTAGATGGTTTTTCATCCTTGAACACATTTACTTCCTTTAGTTTCAAATCCACACTCGCATCCTCCTGTCGAAGAAATCTTTCATCCTCGTGAAAGAATTCCTCGAGATCCATTAGTGGATCTCGTATCAATGATACTTTGAAATTTGAGTTATCCCTGACTCCTAACACTACCACTATTAAAATCATCGATGGATCCGGCCGATCCGCCTAAGCAACCGCTGCATTGAACTGAGTTAAGAAAGCCCTGAGCAATCCTCCTCTTCTTCGCTTCACCAACGTTAGTGTCATCACATTTTTCGACCTTTTGATATGAACCCGAAACTGTTTCTAAAACCTGTCCACCAATTTTTTCCATGTCCTAATCGATCCATCTTCCAATGGCCTAAACCACATAGCAGCTATATCCGTCAAGTACAGAGGGAAACATCGAGCCATAACTTTCTCCGATGCCCCCAGCACTTCCACGTGTCTCATGTACCTCATCAAATGATCGGTAGAATCTACCCTGCCGTTGTACACCTCCAGAGTAGTTAGCTTGAATTCTGGTGGATTCCTAGCCATTCTGATATCACGGGTAAACGGACTCCTGTTTACTCCTTCCAAATCTCTATTTGCTAAACCTCCGCGCATAGTTTGCCTGATAATCTCAGCTAATTCGGCATTGTCCACCAAGGGTTTCCCCCCGAGTCCCCAAGGGAATTTTGGTATGTACTCTTCATCACATACTCTTGTGCTCCTGCTAGCATCATGTTGTGTGGTGTCTCCTGGAATCCTTCCATGAATTGGTCTATCATTGCATGGTAGTGTGCCCTCGAGTCTGGATCCATCCAAATTGATAACCGTGTGCTGATTGGGGGATGCGCCCTATTGAGCTTCTCGATCCGCTTGCCTGTTGAGTCCTTATGTTCCAGCTCCATGGATTTGAACTCCAGCAACTCCAGATGTTCCTGCCAGTCCAAACTGTCTGAGAAATTCTGCATCATTTCCCCTTCCTTTTCAACAATTCTTCATGCATAGCTCCCATCATCATCTCCATCTCATCTCTGGTGATGAAAACTGAGGCCTGATTCGCTCCTGGGGAAGCCTCTTGACTCCCCTTCTGATGGCTCCTTTCTGGTAATATCCTTCTAGCTTATTGCCTAACCATGGTCCCTACCAGATCCGATCCTTTAGCTTTTTAAATCTGATGTAGTGGGTGCTAGTCCTTCTCAGTGAAAGCACCAAAATGTTTGCGCCAAAATTGGTCACAAACCCCAGATGTAGTGAAAGCACCAGTGTTTATATACAAATCCTCAATATATTAGCACGGATCTCAGATCCAGATAATGTAGAGAGTAAAAATGAAGAAATAGAAAAATTAAAATGAAAGAAAGCAAGAAAGAACATAAGGTTTATAGTGGTTCGGCTATCTTCGGCCTACTTCCACTTAGAATCGATCTTTTTATTCCATTTTGTATTGAGATTACATAGGACTGCTATTTATGGGTGAAGAGCCCCTTTTTAGTTTCCATAGGACTGTTATTTATAGGTGAAGATCCGAAAATATCCTCCTCAAAATTTGGAATACCTCTTCTTGTGCGCGGTTGGGCCCACATGATCGATCCAGTGTGATTTGGGATCGATCCAAGTGCAATTTATATAGATCTCAAAATGGTCTAATCAAGCTGGGATCGATCACGAACACTCTTTAGTGCATCAGGAAGCTCTTGTGAAAATTTCATAGCATTTGGAGTTGTAGAATGAGAGTTATGATTGATCAAAAATTGAGTTTACATGAAGGCCGAATGATTCGTATCGATCAGCTTGCCTCCATCCCCTTCGTACTCATTCTATCCCCATATCCATAGCCGTGGCCTTTGCATCGATCCGAGTTCCACGCCTTCATCCATGTTGAGCGCTTCATCGCTTCAATAACTCCACTACCTCATATCCAAGCTTCGCATCCATCGGCATGTGCTTCTTCGTATCCATCGACCGACCCTTTTTCGTATCCATCCCTTCTCTGTATCGATCCAAGCCACATTCAAGTCCATGATGTTCGTATCCATCATATTACATTGCCTTATGTCAATCACTTCGTACCGATTTAATTCATGTTCGTATCCATACTCTTCTTATCAATCCAAGTTTCATCCCATCATATTGATCACTCATAGATCATATGAAATGCTTCATGTCGCCTTGTTCGTATCCATCATTTAGCACCCCAGAAACACTTGCCTTCATATCCATTAGACCCGCTTCCATGCAGACCTTTCGTATGGATCAATATTGAGGGATTGCGATCCATCGGTCTGATCGATCCAAACCAATTACCACTTTAATCGATACGAAGGTATCGATCCAAGAACCATTTCTCACCAATATTGATCAACCCATATCTCTAGCATATGAACTCCGATTGACCTAAAATTTGAAACGTAGCCTCTCTTAGCCTTGTTCATCATTCCCAATGGATCCCACCTTGATTGGAGCTTGATCCAATTTTGAAGGTATCGATCATAGCCTTGTTTCCAATCGATCTCCCATCCTGATATCCATCCTTTCCAACCAATTTGTTGGTATCCCATCCTTGACCAAAAGGCGGTGTAACAGAAATGATCTTGGAAAATGTAAATACTTATAAATATTTATAGTTTTCAAATCACTTATGAAGCAAGTTCGCCAAATAAGGAGTTTGTGGATTTTAATATGAGAAGTTTGAAAGTAAGTATACGCACAAAGTATTCTAGAAATCATTTCTTGAATAGTAAAATCATATTATTTTCTTTCAAACTATATTTTCTTATTGACTTTTATATGTTTTAGCCTTTGGCTATTTAGATTCTATTTTGGCATTTCTTGAGTGATTTTGGAGTTTACTGCTTTTTTGAGATTTCCGTCTTCCCTTGAATGAGAAATTTAATTAAACAGTTTAACAATGCAAGTGGTATAGAACATTTGTACCGATTTTTCAATTAATTCCAGGACTCGTTCAATTGAATATTTTAGTCGAGTGGAATTTAAAATCTTTTAGTAAATAATTAAGTAACACAAAGCGGTTATGGAACTTTGGGTTATACTCATTTATTTACTAATGGAGGGTATGTTACATTTATTGAATGGAGTTTACTAACATTTAGTAAAGATTCGAGTTAACCCCATTGGTTATGGGACATACTGTCGTTACTCGAATGATTACTATTCGAAATTAAATAACACTTATTTTGTTGAGTTTTCATACTCGTCCTTGGGTGATCCTTTTTGTGCGGATTATATGGATTTTTAGGCCCATCTTGGAATACTTGTTTACAAAAGAGTTTAGACTTGCGAAGTGCTCGTTTCTTGGGCTGAGGGCGAAGTGTGTGTCTTTTGTGTTGACTTGCAAACTGCTTGTTAAAATTGCTAGCTTACGAATTTGATTTGCAATGTGCTTATCTTATTCGACATGTGAAGTGCATGTCAATTTGTGTGGGCACGCGAATGCGTGTTTATTATTATAGCTTGCGAAGTGCTTGCTTTTGTTGGGCTCGCGATGTGCTTGTCATTATGATTTATGATTTGTGACTTTCTTTTATGCCAAGTCTTATGGATTTTGACTCAATTTCAAGCGGTCTTATATTTTTTAGAGTTAACTTACTTTACATAGTCTCTTGTGTTCTTGATTTTTCGAATTTAGTTTTCCTTATCACCATATTTGAGATGTTTACCGTTGATGGGCATGAGTGTATTTGATGACATGGTGATTTGGTACTTTTAGTATTTTATTAGCATATGACATATATTAGATAGTTATTAATGCCTTGTGTTTTATGCAAATTTGTTAGAGAATGATTTCAAGGTGAGACCTTTTGGTGTTTAGTGTGATACACTATTTAGACTTCTTTATCTTTGAAGTATGCATGTTTAGTATTATATGTTCTCATCTTTAGGATATACAGAGACAGTCTGACTCATTTATTTTATGATACTCAGGTCAGACCGAGACTTAATAGGTACAAAGACTCGGTGACTTTGGATTTGGGCTAGCTAGAGTAGCTATATGAAGTAGTATCTTTGTGATAGAGTTCCCTTTTTTGATGTTAGTCATATTTGCAGACTTACGATATACTTGTTTGTTGTATTGACTTAAGATGCCTTGCATAATCTTTTAACATGTCATATTGTATATGTTTAAGATGTATATGTAAGTTTAGCATTTCATTTTGTAGACCCACACTTTTAAGAAGCATTTGAGGTATTTTATTTTCATTGCGACATTTCATTCTGTATTGTATATTATGTTTTGTATTATACTAAATTATATTAGACCACTGTATTATTGTTTTGCATCTAGATCGGATATGTCAAATTACCTCTTGTAATAAAAGAAAAAAAATATAGTCACATAATTTGATGTATCGATACTCGTCCAAAATAATTTTATGGATGGTCGCTCCTATCCAACCTTATTCTCTGTATTACTCGACAATATTTCTGGTCATAAAGGTGTGGCGTTACATGGAAGAACTGCACTATTTCTAATTTTTGCCTAAAGCGTCTAAATTGTTACAGACCGAATAGATGCGAACGCAACCTTGATTGGTTAAAGAAAGGATGATACTACGTGCAAACATCAAAACAACATCCCTTACCCATCTTCTCTCATCGAATCAAATGCTTATCTCACACACTTACACTCAAACTTTTCTCTTGCTATTTGGTTAAAACCAAACACCCACTCCTCTCCTTCTCTCTTCTTAAAAAAGCTTCTCATTCTTAAAAGTCAAATTTCAAAATAAATTTGTTGGAAACTCAATGTCTCAAAATCTATTCTAAAAGTCAATATCTCAAAAATCGTGCAAGTTGTTCAAATCTCCACATAGAGATTACATAATCCAGATATTAACAAAATTATCTTAAATCATAAAACATTAATCTCAGAACAATAAAACATGTTTTACTTACATTGCTTTCTTCTTTTTGTCTTCAATTAATGAATGATATATGGAAACATTACAATGGACGATAAAATGTAATATGCATAACAACGACAAAAGGTAATTTACAACATCAGTTAAACATTATTGGTTTTCATTTGAATAATAGAACTGTGAGCGTATTAACTGATATTAATATTGTAAACATAAAGAAAAAAATCATTCTACGATAGTTTATAATTTATAAAATAATTCTACTTACATTGCTTACTTCTCCGTTTTATTCCATTAAAAGTGATAATAGAGAAAATCCTTATGTTTGAGAATTAAAGTCTTTTTTATATTATGTCGCTCGGTTGTGTAAGATTTTCCTTTTATTTTTAGTTTAATTTTTTGTTTATCTAAGAACGATGAGTTTTGAAGTTGTTTTACTTAATTTATTTTAGTGAAAATTAGAGACACGTCCCTATTTTCTAAATTTATTTGTTTCACATCCCTTCATTTTACAAACTATTTTATACATCGCTCTTTTTGAATTTCTTCTTTTTTTACTTCTTCTATTTTCAAATTTAAAAGTGACCGCTATGACATGTATTGCGATGGTTATGAGTTATGGACATATATCCTAAGAGCATATGTTATGGTTAGTAAAATTTGTAGTGAAAAATCAGAATTTTGGAGAATGGAAGCGAAACACCCAATAATCTAGTCTATCGACAATCTCAAAAATTCCAATCCAATAAAGAGAATAAAAAGAAAAATCAAAGAGCACAAATTTTAGACAGTGACAGAAAAGGAAAGAAAACATCGATATAACGAGGTTCGGCTATGCCTACGTCTTCGGACCCAACAACCTTTATTACTCTTCACTTCAAGGGGGGGGGGGGGGTACAATATGAGAAGAAAACAAATAACTCAATATAGATTTCTCACCCTATAATAGATATAGAAATAAGGATCTTATTGAAGATATTTGTGGAGAACTCTCTTTTTGTCTTGTGACAATAAAAGATGAGCAAAAGTCTTTATATTTATAGGAGAAATAATGAAGATTTCCTTGAAGATAAGGATGAAATGTTTCTAGATTCGCTTGATTTGATTTCAACATGAATCTAGAATAATTGTGTTTGTTTCCATACATATCTTTATCCGATTGATTTCTTAAATCAATTAATATATATTATGGTATTATTTGATTCTCTTTCCTATTTTTTTCCATATTTGACTGATAACGGGAATCAATTAATATCTTCTCCTTAATAAATTTGGAATATATTTAAATCATCCAAATTTAGCACTCCACCTCGACTTAAATATATTCATCAATCAACAAAATGAGTTGTTGGGTCAGCGCCCTATGGCGCTAAGTATCTCGTACCATGCTAATCAAGTTTGATCAATGCTCAAACTTGTCCTTTGAAACCAACTTTGTCAACATATCAGCTGGATTGTCTTTTGCATGTATCTTTGATAGCTGTATTTTTATTTCTCTCTTCTTCAAACATGAGAAAGAAATGCCTAACATCAATGTGCTTTATTCGTGAGCTGTAGGCTTGATTCTTAACAAGATGAATGGTGATCTGACTATCCAGAAATAACTCCACCATCTTCTTCACCTATGACAAATCCTCCAAAAGTCGCAACAAATACAATCCTCCCTTGGTCGCTTCCACAATAGAATAAGCTCTGCCTCAGTGATTGATAAAGCTACATGGACTATAACTTGGATCTCCAACAAATCGGGCCTATGCCAAATGTATAAACATAGACCGAAATTGATTTCCTACCATCTCTAACCCTAGCATAATCTGAATCACAATAAACCCTTAGAGTTATGTCGCTACCTCCAAACAACAAGCCAATATCAATGCCTCTCAAATATCGTAGAATCCACTTTACTGCTTGCCAATGAGTCTTACCTGGATTAGACATGTATCTACTAACAACACCAACCACATGAGCTAAATCAGGCCTTGTGCATACCATAGCATACATAAGGCTTCCAACTGCACTAGAGTAAGGAATATTAGCCATATCCCTTTTGTCTCCATCCCATATGGGACATAAATCTCTGGATAGTTGAAATTGAGAGCCTAATTATGGTGTAGCCACTGGTTTAGCTTTCTCTATGCCAAATCGAGATATGACTTTCTCGATATACTGAGTTTCAGTTCGCCTCAAAACTCTTTGTTTTCTATCCCTTTGAATCTCCGTCCCTAATATTCTCTGCGCATTTCCCAAATCTTTCATATCAAACCCCTTGCCGAGCTCCATCTTTAACTCTGAAATCCTAGTCATGCTCTTAGAAGCTATCAACATATCATCAACATAAAGCAAAAAATAGATGATGTCTTCTTTACATTTCTTAAAATATACACATTGGTCCTTAAAACTTCTAAAGTAACCATGTGAGATCATAAACTTATCAAATTTCTTTTACCACTGTTTAGGAGACTGTTTTAAATCATAAAGAGATTTGTTAAGCTTATAAACATGACTGGCTTGCTGCTGTAAATGCACTCTCTAGCTGCTATAGGTAAATGTCCTCCTCGAGATCACCATGCAAGAATAATGTCTTGACATCTAATTGTTCCAACACCATGTCGAAGTGGGCAGCCAATGCCAAAAGAATGCGAATGTTTGTGTGCCTGACAACAGGAGAAAAAATATAATGAAACTCCACACCTTTTGTAACAACCCAAAATTTAACCCGTAATAATTAATTTTTTAATTAATTAAATAATAAAATAACTTTGTGAAATTATCAGAATTAAGCCATGGAAGTTGCACCATTATCCGTACTCCGTAGTAATTTTCTGGTCAATTTCCATATAGAACATCAGGAATCGAGCTAATATGACCAAGTTATAAAATAAACAAAATAAGTAGAAATATAGCGAAATACATACACACGGCCAAGTCGACCGACCGATCGGCCTACGCAAGGGGACGGCCGACCACCTGGTCGACCCGCCTTGAATTTCGGCAGGCGAACGAACATTAATTCATTCGAACGAATTAGAGGCCATCCAACACGTCATTTGCATCATTTAGTTTAATCCGGTCCCTCCGTTTCTGCATTCGATGGTTCATATTCAGCTTATGACGTGGTTGTATTCTATTCAATCACCAAATCCAACAGTCCGAGATCCACTTCTACACATATAAATAGACCCCTAGACCTTATACCTTTTCTCATTCTATATTTTCTCCGTTTAGGTTCACCTTTTCAGAAAGGACCCTAAAATGAATAATTTTTCAAAGAGAAAATCTTTTTAATAAATAATATTTTAACAACCCTAAGTGGATTCGTGAAGGCCTACTGGGAAGAGCTAAGGACCAAAGGTGAGTGATTGTAATTATTTTAATACTTCTTTAAGTAGTTTAAAATAATAGGGTCTCCAATAGTTTTAGTTTTACTACGATTTTTAGAATAGCCTTTTTCAGTAACTATTTACAGTTTTTAAATATTTTCAGTCTGTTCAGCTATTCCTTTTAGCAATTTTAGTATTATTTATGTTAATTATAAATTAGCTTTTTATTAATTTACAGTCTATTTACAGTATTTAAGTTTATTTACTGTT